>JAQPPZ010003235.1:305000-1555000 GCA_028583015.1 Wollemia nobilis
TGGAATCTCTCCGAAATCTTCTAGAAAATATTCTTTGGAATCTTCAACCTTTGAAGCCAATAAATCCTCTTGAAATTAATGCCAGTTCCTTTTGACATCAATGACAACTCATAGACAAGAAGCTAGGATCTCAAACCCAAAATTGCCAACAATCTCCCCCTTTGTCATTGATGGCAAACCATGCTTCTCAACAACACTGAAACTCAAAACTGTTGTATAGAAATCAGCTCCCCCTGACTTGAGGCTCTCCCCCTTACTCATATCTCTCCCCCTTTGTCATCAATGGCAAAGGGTCACCTTTGGGGCTTGGGACTAAGAATGAGCCTCTTAGCTTAGTCCCTCCCCCACCTCCTGTTGAGGTGATTAATTCCGGGGTGGGAGTAAAACTCCCATTAGGCACTGATCTTCATCAGTGTCTATAGTTGCCTTACCATGTCTTCTCTTGTTCTCCTTGTCCATATTCCTGTTCCTGTTCATGTCACTGTTGTTGTTCTTGTTATCATTCCTATTCTTATCCATGTCTTGATTCTTGTGCCTGTTCATACCCATGTTCCTATTCCTGTACCTTGGAATTTTAGCTCTACACTGTCTAGCTATGTGACCTTCATTGTTGCACTTATAACAACTAACAATGTTATTTCTTTGAGGCATACCTGATCTTTGACTCCATCTGTTCTGACCAACCCTGTTCCTATTATTAGCCTTGCAATAAACAACCTTGTGCCCAAACTATTTACAAGAGTAGCAATACCCTTGAAAGAAATTACCACCTCTGAATCTATCATTTACCTTCCTCACTTGAGTCATGCAATGTGAAGCCATGTGACCAAACTTGTGACAAGAAAAACATCTACCATTAAACTTTCCTTGATTTGACCTCTTAGGTCCTGTAAACTTTCTCCCCTTTTTCTGATTCTTGTTTTCTGATTTTGTGCATCTATCACTCAAGGACTCTTTTTCTGAAGTACTTTCCTCATCAGAACTCTCTTCCTTTCGGAATCTCTTACTAGATTCCCCAGTAGAGTCACCAACTTGTTCCATGTGTTTCTTACCAAAACCAAGACCTATTTTATCTATTGTCCTTCTTTGATCTTTGATGATTGACTTTACCTTTTTGGTGCTATCTTCAAACCTGTAAAGCTTCTCCTTGTACTCTTTAGTTTCCTCTTTCAAGGAAGCCACTTTCTATTCCAACTCTCTACACTCAAGAACCTTAGACTCTAACTTATCCTTAAGTTTCTGTGTCTTAGCTATAGAGAAGTCAAGACTTTCTATAAGCTCATCTCTCTCAATACAACATTCATCCAATTTATCATTGAGTCTAGCATTCTTCTTTCTTTCCTTTTTCAAAGCACTAAGAGCACTAACAAGTTCAGCTTCAAGATCTACTTCACCATCCTCTATAACTTCCTCTATTTGTTTGCCTTTTGAAACATCAATGACTTTTTTAGATTTCTTATCACTAGAGGTGCTACCCTTTTCTAAAGCCATACAAAGATCTTCCTTACAATTTTCTGAAGCATCCTCATACATAGTATAACTAGAAATCAATCCATAATTTGTGCAATCATCCTCAAGATGTCCAAAATTTCCACATCTAAAACATTTCATAAGGACAAATCTATGTTTCTTTTCTTCTTCTTTTTCTATTAGGAACAACATCTCATTTCCAACATCACTTGAAGAACTTTCACTATCACTACTAGAACACTTACTTGCCTTGTCTAGGTAGAAAATTTTCTTGTGTTTGTGAGAGTACCTCTTTCCTTGATTGCTTTGCTCATCTTTATTCTTCCTTTGATGCCTGTGCCTTTCAGAATCCTTGCTCTTATAATCTTGTTTATCTTCATCACTTTCATCCTTGGCAGCAATACAGTTAGTAGCATAATGACCAAACTTTCCACAATTGAAACACTTGACATATTTCATACCTTTGTGCTTTCTTGAGAACTTGCCCTTCTTGCTTGTAATATGCCTCTTCATCACTAGAAGACTCATCACTATCTTGAAGCTCTTTACCCTTGGATTTCTTGGTAGCCTTGAAAGTTGCCTCCTTCTTAACATCAACCTTCACTTGAGTTCTCAACTCAAATGCTGCAAGTATACTATGAAGCTCATCCTTTTTCAACTTATCCAAATCCTTAGCTTCCTCAATAGCAGAAATATTTTCACTAAATCTATTTGGAAGAGACCTCAAAATCTTATCACAAATATCATTTTCAGCAAGCTCAAGACCTAGTTCCTTCATAGAGTTAACAATCTCATCCATACGAAGCATATAGTCACTAATATTTTCTTCATCATTCATCTTGAGTTGTTCAAACATACCTTTGAAGTGTCTCAACTTGGCCTTTCGGACATTTGCATCACCTGTATGAACCACCTTCAACTGTTTCCACATTTCACTAGCTATCTTGTAGTGAATCACCTTGGTAAGATCTACCTTACGTAAACCCTTCGGGATTGCATTCATTGCCTTTGAATTGCTATGATGTAGGAGCCTCTCTTCCTTAGTAGAAGGACCATGCTCGGGAATGGTATAATCATCCTCAATCACTTCCCAAACTTCATTTCCAAGAGCCATAAGATGAACCTTCATCCTAGCACTCCAAAGCCCAAAATCTGCCCCATCAAGAATAGGTGTTGCATTACCACTTGTAGATTCCATTGTGTTCTTTACAATATTTTCCTTCAAGTTGTTAAACTTTCTGAAGGAACCCGCTCTGATACCAATTGAAGAACACAAGCTTATACTGAGAGGGGGGGTGAACAGTATAAGACCTCTTTTTACTTTCTCTATTTAACTTCAACTTCGCAAAGCAATGAACCAATAGCAATATCAAAGCAATGCATAAAGCAACACACAATGAGACACCAATTTTAACGTGGTTCACCCAACATGGGCTACCTCCACAAAAATTTTCTCTAAAAATCTTTCTCAAAGTTCTTTGGGAATCCTTCCCAATTACAATGTTTATGAGCCTTAGCCCAAAGGAGAAACCTTCCCCTACTCAAGTATTTATGAGCCTCTGCCCAAAGGAGAATCCTTCCCCTCCTCATGAATTTATGAGCCTCCTACCCAAAGGAGAATCCTTCCCCTCCTCATGAATTTATGAGCCTCCTGCCCAAAGGAGAATCCTTCCCCTCAGCTCTAGAAATGATACTTCAGAAGATCACCTGCCTCTTATTTCGCTAGCACGTGGAACTCCTTTCCATAGAAGACCTCCTATCCTCAATGCTCAGCCTCAAGAGACCTCTGTCCTCACTGATCACCTCCACAACAACTCATCAACCTATACTAAACACAGTCAGTCAGTCCAGCACAAGTCTTCCTCACTCTATCAGATCTATCCCAAGCTCAACTCATAAAGCTTGAACAAATCAATCTCTGCTGCACACAAGCCTTCTCAAAGACTTTTCAAAACTATCCTCAGGTTCTTCTCAAAGAACCACTTCAACTCTGTCCTCAAGTCCTCTGCTAGGACCTGTCAAAATCAGCTCACAAGTCCTCCCTAGAACTTGTCCAAATCAGCTCACAAGTCCTCACTAGAACCTGTCCAAATAAGCTCACAAGTCCTCACTAGAACCTGTCCAAATCAGCTCACAAGTCCTCACTAGAACCTATCCAAATCAGCTCACAAGTCCTCACTAGAACTTGTCCAAATCAGCTCACAAGTCTTCACTAGAACCTGTCCAAATCAGCTCACAAGTTCATCAAGAAAAACTTGCTTAGCATGAACCCACAAAGAGAATTGTTAGAGACCCAATGTGATTCATCAACCTCATAGAAGCATAAAGAGAATTGTTAGAGACTCAATATGTTCTATACTTAACTCCCAATCTCAATCTCAAATCTCATAGAAACATAAAGAGAATTGTTAGAGACTCAATATGTTCTATACTTAACTCCCAATCTCAATCTCAACTCAATCTCAATCTCAAAAGAATAAGATAGATGTAGTATGCTTTTCTCAAGAACATGAAACACAACCCAACAATTTCCAACCATGCAATATCTCATATAACAATGATACTCATGTTCTTTCCACAACCAATATCTTTTCTCAACCAATTAGGGCTTTAACAACAATGCTTATAGACAAGGTTTAACCAACATCATTCAACTCAACATTAACCTTGAAGCATTCAACCAATCACTACATGAAAAGGAAACTAGTAGACATCCTTTTCCCTCCAAAGGTATTTGAACAAAACAACCACCAACATAAATCACCAATGCAAAGAATAACTTGCTCAAATCAATCTCAATGGAGTAAGCCCAAATCATGTATCAAGTAAAGCATTAACTTGATCAAAACAACCTCTATGGAAGCAACTCAACCATCAATCTCAAAATAGCCAACTAAGGGTTTCACCAACTCAATGCAAGTAGCAAGACTTACTAACATAAACCCTAGTGCAAAAATGCTTCCTCTTCCTCAACCAAAATTATGCATTCACCCAAAAAACTCATCAATGATTTTAATGCATAAACAATCTTCAATATCCAGAAAATGGGATTTACACCAACAAGAATACCTAGTAGACAACCTTTTCACTCCAAACTCAATTTCAGAAAATACACCATCAACAATATACATGGAAGAAGTTGCCCATACCTTTGTTTGAGGAAGAAGAGAATAGTTCTTCAACCAAAAAAATGCTTTCGAAAATCGCGGGTCAATAGTGCCTCCAAAAAAATCGGAGCGCAAAAACTCTTCTCACACTCCACGGCGGGAGTCGAACGCTTGACCTCCCTTCAAGCACCTTCATAGAACAGTCATTGCCACTAGGCCAACGGCGCTAGCTTGAAGGCTAGCAAGAGTCTCCTTCTCCTTAACCCTTTGGCGACGGATAAACGTGGTGAAAAAATGATAGCCATAGCTTTTACTTCCCAACCTTTGCGCAATTCGAATTTCTTTCACTCCATTGCTTTGGACTATAGGTTATGGCTTATATAGCCAAACTTCCATGCTATGCACGACGTCGATGGGAGGATAATTCGAACTTTTCGAATTAATATTATTTTGGTGCCTTCGAAACAACTTTAGGGTTTATGAAACCCTTTTGATTATTTAAAAAATAATCAAAGGTCTTTTAGACCTTAGACCTTAGGTGGAGAACCCATTAAATTATTAAAATAATTTAATCACTAAATCAAATAAATAATTAATTAAAAAACCTTAAAAAGGTTTTATTAATTAAGTTATTTAATTAATAAGTGTCTCCAGCCTTTGCATTAAGCTGAGAGTGGTTTTGAGAAAAACCCTTAATGCATCCACCTGGTTTTAATAAAAACCCTTAAACCTGCCATGGTTTTGATAAAAACCTTTTCATCTGCCACATGGAATCTCTCCAAAATCTTCTAGAAAATATTCTTTGGAATCTTCAACCTTTGAAGCCAATAAATCCTCTTGACATTAATGCCAGTTCCTTTTGACATCAATGACAACTCATAGACAAGAAGCTAGGATCTCAAACCCAAAATTGCCAACAATCACTAGGGCTTCAATTATGTTTAGAATATTATCAGTCTAGATAATATGTGTGTGTGCCTAGAATTGATAGGGCTTTGATTTACCTACATCACTAGGGATTCAATCAAGTTTAGACCATTGGTAGTATTAAGACTTATATACATGTGCCTAGGATTTATAGGGCTTTGTTTCACCTAGACCACAAGATATTCAATTCATATTTAGATCATTTTGAGTCTAAATAATTATTTATGTGTATCTACACTTTCTAGAGCCTTGATCATGTTGATACCATTATCAGTTTGAAGAATTATTTATATGATATGTACCTAGACCATAGAAGTATGAAGAAATTTAAACATGAAACTATTGCAAAAGATGACAAGTGATAGCTTTTTCCAGAAGACTTAGATAGATATCTATGATTTTTTTAATAGTTTATGCTCATGGGTTTTTTTATTTTAAAAATTTGGATAATCCATGTCTAATTGCTTTTGCTTAGACAATTTATGTTCATAGAGTTGTGATTATTTTTTGGTTACTTTATCTGTTTATTTAGAAATCATTCCCTAAGCCTATCATGATGGTTATATAGTACAACTAGAGGTGAAGAATACCATAATGGGCCATAGTAATATCATGCTTATGTGTAAGGAAGAGAGAGCATATCCTTTCCCTATAACATGTATAATATGATCCAGTCACCAAAATCCTAGGATTGGGAAAAAGAGGGACTAATGAGAGCATACTGCCATCATCTAGATGAAGAAGAGGGTATTTATCCCCTCAGTGTGTTGTGGATATGATACTCAAATAGTTTTTCTAAACATCAAAGTTATAAAGCATCATTTCTACCCTAGATCCTATAAGGACATGTTATGTAATGATGAAGTGCACATTTGGAATCTAGAACTTGAAGTGAGGTTGTATCCTCCTAATGTTTGATGGATGTACAAAATTCCTATAATTGGATCAAATATTGAGGTGACAAAGCATCAATTCTACTTAAGATTAAAAAAGCATGTAAATATAAGTATGAGGGATAAAATGTTGAGGATGAATATGAGAAATGTAGATGTGATGCATGCCAGCTAATAGTCTTAGAAGACAAATTAATACAAATATAGAGATAGAAATTCCACTAATGCATAATAATAATGCCAATATGGTATATCATTGCATCCTAGAAGGTATAGTAACCATGTATCAAGCAAGCTAATGTCCTAGGGGTGAGGATATTCTAGCATCATAGACCTAGTGCAAGTGCAATACAAGTGTAAGCTAACTCATGTTGGAGACTATTATATTATTCAATACATGCTAATGTACCCACATGGTACAATTGTAAATATTAGAATAGGATGTGAGTCAATAGTTTAGGAGTGTGATTTATATTTTCCTAAATTAAGTATCTATGTTAGGATGATTACAAGTGTCAGGAGTGAGAAAGTATGCAAGTGTCATATAGTAAAGTGTGCAAGTAGGAGTGTGCAAGTGTCATATGTTAAAATGTGCAAGTATGTAGAGAATCAAGAGTCATGTATACAAGTGGTAAGATGTAAATCCAAGGGACATGAGAGATTTTTTTTATGTATGGAAGAGAAAAGGATGCATATCCTAGATATGCAAGGAGATCAATATTCAAGTATTGAAGAGTCACCTTCCAAAGATTTTATTATGGAGATAAATCTCCATGAAATGTAATTTAAGACTCTATTGAAGATTGTATAAAATATTTTGAAAAATTGAATTGTAAGTTTGTTTATGCATATTGCTATTGATATTGGTCTATTAATCTATATTATTGTTGTTATTTCATTAATGTTATGTTCATTGATATTGGCCATTTTATATTAATTGCTCTAATATTTGAGTCTACTCAAGATCATGGATATTGGGACATGTGATAATTTGGCTAAAAAATTATTAGTGGTATTAAATCTACATTGTGTAGGATATATCAAAGCTACCTTCATTAGAATCTATCAAAGCTACAATTTAGCCAAGTAGCTTGGAGAATTGTATAAAAAATTGGTATTCAATCCAAGAAAAAGGTTGGATAATTGTGCTTACATAGCCACACAATCATCCTCTTTTTTATTTAAAAGATAAGTTTGAGATCATAAAATAATTAAAATATTATTGAGAGAAAATATTAAGATTGCAGAAGGATTGGAGAAGATTGTTAAATATTGTAGACACCAAAATATAGCCACTTGTCATCCATCCAAGTCTTCCCACCATTTTTACCCATTTATTCATATATATTTAGGCATATTTGTTAAATATATGTTTAATATTAATATTTTAATATTATATTTTATATATATTTAATAAATATAAATATTATATATGTAAATAAATCCCATACATCTGATTTGACTTAATCCTAGCCATCCATCCACATCAATCCATGCCATGCACCTAGAATTAATATCCACCCTTCGATATGTTTTAATCTGAGCCACACAATTTGTGTCGCTAAAACCCTAACATACCCTAGTGTGGATTATTAATAGAGGCCATTTTGATGGCTCAACCCCTAAGCTTTCCAAGAATTTCCTAAGTGCTTTCCCTGGAGTATCCAAGAATTCTTGCCATTCATCCTCGCTCACCATAGCCTCCGTATTCATCGCCACCCATTTTTCTTAGCCAAATATGCTTTTGTAGATCTCTACTTCAGATTCCAAATTCCTTTGGGAACTTCTTGTTGCAACCAAGTGTCTTCGAGTACTTCCTTCCATTTCCAAGTTCCTCTGGGTGCTTTCCACCATTCTTGAGCACCCACAGGAATTTGTTGCTACTACCGAGCACTCACAGGTATTTTAGACTAGATTTATACACCCCTACTAACCCTCGGGTGATGCTAGGGCATCACCACACCACTATCCTACAAAAGTTTCAACAGATCAGAGAACAACAAGTGATTAAGTTAAATCCAACATTGATTATTTTATTTCATGTATTTTCAAATTCTGCTCATTATATTTATATTGCATAGCTAGGGTTTTGTATTAATTTCTAAGGGTTTCACACTATGGAGCCCTCATACTTGCTACTGACCTATTTTCCATATTTTGTGTGTAGATCTACAAGTAATACACCTATATTGTGCAACTACTTAAGCTGGAGTGGCCCAATATTGAATAGCACGAGCCCACTCACCTCTGTTGGGATCAAAAGTGAGATTGAAGACACCACCAAAACTTTTTTTTAGAATATTATTATAATGTGCACTATGCCTTCAATTTGAAACTTGTCTTATTTTTAGTTTGATTTGGAGTTATGTATCTTTTGCATGACACTTGGAGTGGAGATTATGACACTTCTAAAATATCACTCATAGGCTTGATGTCTGTATATTGTAGCACATTTTACTAATACATAGTGCATTTTATTTGGTCCCAGAATTTGATAGAACACCTAAAGAAGCATGGAGTGGAAGGACACCCTATGCAGGCCATTTCAAAGTCTTTGGATGTGATTTCTATGCTCACATTCCTCATAAGAAAAGAAATAAGTTTGATGATAAGAGCCAAAAATGCATCTTTGTTGGCTATAGTGATAGTTACAATACCTATAATCTGTATGAGCCTGTTTCTAAGAGGATATTTTTCTCTAGGGATGTTACCTTTCATGATTATCCTCCATAAAATCCTCTTATGACCCCAACTTTTGAATTAACTAATGAAATAGTTACTCCATTGATACCTACAATATTATCTAGTCCTTCATCTTCACTCATAAATCAATAAATTCCTCCACATGAAGAACTTACCACAAATAATCCATGTCCTCCATCTCATTCTACCCATCCATCTAATTTTCAAGCCACATCATCCAATCCTTCACCTAAGTGGGTTCAAGCCACCATAGATGAAGCCCAAATTTATTTACCCACTTATACAGGTAAAAGGCCTTCAACCCTAAGACACCAAGTGAATTATGACCTCATGGCCAAAGTACTTAGTCAAATTGAACCTTCTAATATTGAAGAAGCACTTGGTGATCCTAAATGGGTTCTTACCATGGATCAAGAATTGGATTCCATTGAAAGGAATCACACTTGTGAGTTAGTTGATTTACCCCAAGGCAAATATACCATTGGCACAAAATGGGTAGAAAAGATAAAGTATAAAGCATATGGTTCATTAGATCACTACAAGGCTCGCCTAGTAGCTCAATGCTACAAGCAACAAGAGGGAATTGATTATGAGGAGAATTTTTCTATGCAAAATATGACTACAATCCACTCAATGATTGCTTTAGCAGCTCAAAAGCATTGGCCTATACAAGAGGGGATTTGTCTTAAAAGGAATAATGTTTCTCAAGGAGAACTTATGTAAATATTTTGAAATGATAGACTTAGGCCCCTTCCACTATTGCTTAGGAATAGAGGTATGGCAACAGCCTGGTAAGATTTTTACCTCACAGGCTAAATACATTCAGTCTATTTTGGAGAGGTTTCGCATGGAGTGTAAGCCCTCCCTCACTCCCATGGAAACCAGGTTAAAATTGGTTAATAATGATGATGAATAAAGGGTTTATGACACCCTTTACAAGAAGCTAGTTGGAAATTTGATCTACTTAACTTCAACTAGACCAGATATTTCCTATTCAGTTGACCTTGTTGCCAAATTCATGCAGGATCCTAAGAAAAGACATTAGATAGTAGTAAAGAGCATTTTGAGATTCCTCAAGGCCATCCCACATCATGGCATTATGTACACATCATATGATGATTTTCATTTGATTGGGTACACATATTTAGATTGGGCTAGTTGTCCTGAAACTAGAAGATCCACACCAGGTTATTATTTTCAGTTGGGTCAAGGATCTATTTCATGGAGCAAAAAGAAACATAACACAGTTTCATTATCTTCAATAGAGGCTGAATATAGAGCAGCAATTGAGGCAACTAAGGAGGCAATTTGGTTGAGGAAATTACTTTAGGATATTGGGCTATTCATAGATGGTCCAACTTATATATATTGTGACAATCAAAGTACCATAAAGATGATCAAGAATCCAGTTTTCCATGTCATAACAAAGCACATTGAGATCCATTATAACTTCATCAGATACATGGTCCAAGAAGACATTATACACATGGAGTATGTACCAACTCAATATCAAGTGGTTGACATCTTCACCAAGTCACTTGGACAAGACAAGTTTTCTCAGTTTAGAAAATTGCTCTATGTATTTAATAGAAATCAACGTTAAGGGGGAATATTATCTAATGTTGACTTACTTTTTTTTCTATATTTAGAATAGTGCACATTAAGGGGGAATGTTAGAATATTATTATAATGTGCACTATACCTTTAGTTTGACACTTGTCTTATTTCTAGTTTGAGTTGGAGTTATGTGTCTTCTGCATGACACTTGGAGTGGAGATTATGACACTTTATAAATCTCACTCATAGGCTTGATGCCTATATATTGTAACACATTTTGTCAATACATTGTGCATTTTATTTGGTCCCAACATATTCACTAGGGTTTCAGAGAATCCTAGTATTGTAATAATTTGTATCAAAAAGAAATCAGATTCTTTATTGTAATATTGGATATTTGTAGCTCCCCCCATATCAATAAAATCATCTCTTTTGTGCAATATTGTATCTTGATTTCATTTCATCATTCTGTTATATTTTGGTGTTTAATTTTTGAATCTACAAATGGTGATCATGATTGGACCCGCTAAGGGTTCCTTATTTTGATTTACTTTGTTGACTAACTTGTTGTTGTATATCTTATCTTGCAAGATTTTTAGAAGCATGGATCACGCGAGTTTCATTAGATTAGGGTTGCTAAAGGTTTGTAGAAGGTTGTAGAAGGTGCGTGAATGCCCTGCAGCACTTGAGGGTCATCCAAAAATGACCACGGGCATTTCAGAAGCACCAAGAGGTATTTTACAAAGAGTTAAAGTAAAAACATAGGATTCTTTGTAAGTTTACTATCAAACCCTAACTTTCATTTTTTACGTATTTTGGTGTTTTTTTGTTTCTTTTTAGATTTTGGGATTAAAAAGAACATCACTAATAAATCTAGTAAAACAATAATTTTAGTTTGCATTCTAGACATTAGGTTATTTATTGCATTCATTCACACATTTTCACTTTCCATTTAAAGTTTCTAGTTTTATGGTGTATTGCAATTGAAAAATACCACATTTTTGTTGCATGTGAATTATTAAATTGCATAAATTAGATTGCATTGTAGGGGTAGAAACATATCATTTTTTTGATCTACGTATAAAAATCATTAGTGTGTCAAAAGTATCCCCGCATTAGGTGATTCTAGGCAGAGGAGTGGATGAACCCCTTGCTATTCAGAAATGGATTTAAGCGGTGTACTTTGCATCCTTTGGATAAATTGATACTCTTAAATTTGGATTCTAATTTAGATTAGTGAAATCAGTTGTTTTAATATTGTATGTGCACTATAGAAAATAGAACCTTAAAAGGAATCAAACACACACTTCATGTTTCATATTAAATAGTAATGGTTGGATTTCATAACCAGCCATTACTTGAGATCTGGTGACGATGGCTTTCATCTCCATAAACTAATATTTACCCCTAGACACCTTATATTACCCACAAGAAAACTTGTTGTATTTCATCACCATCAAGAATATCATTGCCCTATACAATCCATAGTATTCACCCATTTCTAATTCAGATTAACCCATTGAAACACATGGAATAAAAATCTAATAAATAATTCACACTAAAATGAGATAATCAATGAATGAGGTAAGGAGGTAAGACAGACTTGTTGAACAAACCTATCATTGATTTATATTAATTTTATTTTGTGAAGTTTCAATTCTACATTTTATTTTACTGCAAAATTTATATTTGGTTTTATTGTGTATGGTATTAACAAGAAATCTATAGAAAGCATTAAATCAAAACAATTCCATGAAACATTCATCCACCTTCCCTGCCACTTTTGTGGTAGATTCCCCAGTGTGACACAAATAAATTTATCTATGGGTCCATCACACATTGTACCTAATACTCATGTCTTGTACAGGTATACCAACACTTCCATACCTAAAACCAAACCATATTCACCATCCATTGACCATAATATCACCCACATAGACATGGCCAAAGTAGAGGCTCTCTAAAAATCGACTAGCTATGTCTTATAGTCCATTCATAATTCCCCTAGTCAAGATCCTACTTTACAGTAGAAAATTGCATGTTCCCAACCATCCGTATTTACCCAAGTGTACACTAACCCTATTTTTGAGGTATCATTTACACCCTCCTCTCATGTATCCATTCCCCAATATACAAGTGCTCCTAGCACTTATATCTAATATTCATACACATCCACATACACTAATACCTTGTATGAAGCACATGTAAATGCTGCTTCACAAGTTCTATCCTCCCAAGTTACCATTCCAACTATAACTTATTCCTTGAACACATCTTCCATGCCATCTATATCCAGACCTTCCATTTCTAATAGATAAATTCATGAATCATGGGAACATTTGAACAAATTGCTTAAGTAGCATCAATATGCTCAACAATAAGTGCAAGTGAACCCTAAGCCTCTACCAAACTCTGCTCAAACCATCCTCATTAACCAAGATCCATCATGGACACCATAATATTATATGTTTTCCATTCCAAATTCTCCACCAAGCCATACCAATACCCATTCCATTCCCATAAACCATACTAATTCCATTCCCAGCCATATAAGCCAACCCAGCCATAGTCCTTATGCATTGTCCCCATTCCAACATTCTCCATCTCTTCATCATCAATATCCTCTTCATCAATTCCCATCAACCTTACCTAGTCATCATAATCAATCCCATCATCATATAGTTAGCCCACAATATTTTTCTACCACACCTCAAAATTATCAGGTGATTCAGGGCTTCTACATTCCTAGGGAAGACCCTAGATTCAAGACCATGCAACAACAAAAATATCAGTTGATACAATATACTCTTGGTATGAAAAACCATAAGATAAACTTATGTCAACTAATTAACCAACCCATTCACCCTTCGGTACCATCACCACCATATTTGATAGATTTCATGGTGCTGAAGTTTGATAAATTCAATGGGACTAAGGACCCCAAAGAGCATGCAATCACATTTGTACACTCATGCTTTAGAATCCAAAATGATAATGCTCTCATGCTTAGAAATTTCCTCAAACATTAGGTGGAGATGCCATAGAGTGGTACAACAAATTACCTAGTCATAGTATTTATACTTTAGAACAATTGGTTGACCAATTCTTTGAACGCTTTATCCTTAATGTTAGAAATAAAGTCTCATTATCTGATGTTTATGCTTTAAGAAAACATGACAATGAGTCTATCTATGATTTTGGAAACCGTTGGAGGGTCATCATTACCAAATTGCCATTCAACCTACCAATGTAATAGCTTATCATACTATTTACCAATATTTGTTTAAAATTTATATCTTGAATGCTTCAATTACAGACATATCACTCATTTTAAGAAGCTCTAGCACAAGCTAGTGTCATCGAGGGGATAAAAACCCAAGAGGGCATACTTAAGCCTAGGAAAAGGAATGGAAAAATAAGGGCCAATACAAAAGTAATTATTTTGGCCAATAAAAATCAACATATACCACTCTGGCCAATCAACCTAATCATGTCAATAAAGTGATCATGAGCTAGCCGATAATAGCTCAACAACAATCAGTGCAATAACCATAGCAAAAAATTGCCTATCATGCAGTGCCCTTAGTATCTCAATAAATGCAAATAACAATGCCAACTCTAGAGAATCATCCCTAGTGAAATTTTTTCTAAAAAAATCACCTATACACCCCCTTGACCGAGTCATATGCTTCCCTCTTTTAAAGGTTATACGACACAAATAAACTTACCTTACCCAAAATTAGACCAGATGACCCTACTAAACGTGGTAAACATTATCGGGAAAATTTATTTTGTCCTTACCATAGGCAAAATGGGCATGACATTAATAATTTCCATGTATTCAAATATAGTTCAAGACCTTATTAACTTGGGTTCCATCAAGCTTGACAACCCCCTTGCTCAATAAAACCAAAATCTTGGTATTTTCCAAATACCACTTCCTCATAATGATGAGGTGCAACCAACTATGGTAGGGGCTAACACCAAAACTCCTCTCAATCAAGTTAACCATGTTCAAAAATACCAAGGTTTTATAGGTGTCATTCATGTGGTAACTAGAGGTCAATGAAATAATTAGCAAAATGCAAGGCAAAAACCTCAGGCAAGTGTGTCGCAACCTACCACATCACCTCCCATTCAAATTTCCCCTAATCATTCCTCACCAATTCATATTCCTATCCAACAAAATACCTCCATTCATCCCATCAATCATCCTCCATGACCAGTCATCTAATTGAGTAGTCAATTAACCACAAGCCTAAAGATGGCTTCTACCAAATTATCAATAGATGAGGTAATTAAATAATATCCCCCACATCGTGAGGTATTAATGGAAATTTTTAAATCCATTGAATTATAATCTCAATATGCTAACACCTTCAAAAAACTTTGTAGGGAGCATTAAAATATGCATGAAGCCTTCCATTACATTTTATGACTTTGAGATTAAGCCAATCTCATAGGAATCAGTAGATCCTCCATTGCACATCATGGCTCTAATTGACAAGAATCATTTCAAAAGAGTTTTAATTGACACTGGCTCCTCCATTAATATCATCACCATGTCTGATATTCATTATCTTAATATTTCTCTATTTCATATCACCAAGTCATCTTTCACCCTCAAAGCATTTAACGATGCTTTATGTTCCACAGTTGGCACTGTTGTTTTTCCCATCGAAGTGGGGGTCAAAACATTGCATACTATGCTCCATTTCTTGGAAGGATCCATGGTGTACAATGTACTCCTTGGAAGATCTTGGATGAGGGATATAAGATGTGTCCCTTCCATACTACATCAATATCTAGAATACATTCATGAGGGACAAATACATTGCATACCAATGGATGTCGAACCATTTAAGTATTGTAATTTTATCTTAAATCCTTATGAATTCATGCTTTCTTCCACCCACATTTTTCTATCACCATCAACCAATCCATCTACCACTTTTTCCATTTATTCATAAAAGCTCCCATTACTGAGAAACCTCTTATCACCAATCCCCACCAAACTTCCATACCCCCATCATCTTCATCATTGACTACATGCACATGTGGTTAAAGTTAATCAAAATCATCCACATCATCACCTTCCACAACTTTACCTTCCATGGCATCATCATTCATCCAACAACCTTCCCAATACAATCCATATCCATCACCCAATATTTCACAATTCGAGTTGACGGATTGTGAGACATCTTTATCTCCACCATTTTTCGAGCCACCATCCAACCATGATTCTTCCACATCATCCCAATTCAATTTCTGCCTCACTAATTCTGGTATTGGTGAATATGTGGTCCAAGACATCACAATAACACCGCTCACCATTGCAACTACTAAGGATTTCAATCACCCACATGATCCACCCTTATCTATAGGAGCGGTATATAACATGGGTTTAGCTCCCGACAGTATAAATTTTGTGTATGGGGGATTGATTCTTTGTCCAATCTAGCTCCCCTAGAAGAACCCAAAGAACCAACACCTACCAATATACAAAACATGTTGGGATTTCCATATCGTTATTTTTACATAGTTAATTGGCAAGGACATGGGTTAGGACTACATTAACAGGGAATGCATGAAATTATTGATGTTCCATATTGAGAAATGCATGACCATTTAGGATTAGGTTACACTTCAATTTCCACCACATATTCTATTGAATGAGCCTTTCAAAGGATTTATCTAAATTTAGGAGAAGAAACCCCCCATCCTAATGAATCTGATGATGAAATCCATGAAGAATTTGAACTTATATCGATGATTTATAATGAATACAAAGAGGAATCAGAGCCCATCATCCCCCACATTGAATAGG
This sequence comes from Wollemia nobilis, assembly GCA_028583015.1. Taxonomy (NCBI): domain Eukaryota; kingdom Viridiplantae; phylum Streptophyta; class Pinopsida; order Araucariales; family Araucariaceae; genus Wollemia; species Wollemia nobilis. The sequence goes on from JAQPPZ010003235.1 coordinate 321,488, forward strand.
ATGAGATTTATCTCAGAATTTTCCCCATCCATGAGCCCATATTTAGTTTTCTTCTTCTATAAGAGCAAGCCTCACCTACTGGTGAAATACCACCTCTATTTCATTAATCCATCTCATCAACCAAACTTGTATATGTACATTAAAAAATAGTGGTTTTCACCACTACAAAAAAAATCAAAAAAATAAAACAAAAACACTTTATTTCTCTACATTGCATGTATATAGCATTTAGTTAAGTGTATTTAATTGTGTTGCTTGTTGCTGTTCAAGTTTACCAAGCTCCTAGAATTAATTCTTAGTCTTTTATCCACCTCATCCATTTCCCTATAAGTCAACATGAATTATGTTGACTTATTCATCCTACTCCGTAATCCATATGATTTGGCAAAGCCAATTCCTATTTACATGAGCCTTATTGATATGGGTTAGATCTCTTCACCTCCATACTTCTCTGATTTTTTCCTATTCGAGGAACTGTTAAGGGCTTTAGTCAAATACATTCCTCCATATCCTCCACCTTCACATTTAAATCCTAAGGTTTTTAAGGTATACATATATGAGGATAAGTTAGAAGAGTTTGATGATATAGATGCTATTCATCTAAGACCTATGCCCCATCAACTTGAGGAAGGTTCCCATATGTACATTGAAGATACCATTGATGTGGACCTTAGTTTAGACAAAGACAATCCCCAATTTTTTTTGCAAAAGCTTATCCAAAGATGAACAAGAGCAATTAATTGCTCTCCTCAAGAGGAAGAAGGACATTTTTATGGTCCTACAAAGACATGCTTGGTATTAAACCTAACTTGGTTGTCCATAATCTCACCTTACATCCTGATGGTAAGCTAGTCAAATAGAAACTTAGAAGGATGCATCCTACTATTGCCCTCTAGGTCAGAGAAGAACTCCAAAAGCTACTAGATGTGGGTTTCATTGTACCCGTTGATTATCTTGAGTGGATCTCAAACATGGTACCCATTCACAAGCCTAACGATGTGATACACATTTACACTGACTTTCAAGATCTTAACAAAGCATGTCCTAAGGATGACTTTACTATTCCAAACATTGATACTCTTATCGACACTTGCACTAGCCATGAAATGCTTTCTCTCATGGAATTTTTTTTAGGATACAATAAAATTTGAATAAATCCTGATAATCACCACAAAACAACATTCACTACACCTTAGGGAAATTTTTGTTACAAGGTGATTCCCTTTGGCCTTAAAAATGTAGGTGCCACTTATCAACATGCCATGACATACATTTTCCATGACTATATGCATAATATTATCGAAGACTATGTGGATGATCTCTTGGAAAAATACAAAACTTGACAAGAGCACATTGGTGTATTGGAGAAAGTTTTTGATCAAATACTAGAGCTTAATGTAAGGTTGAACCCTAAGAATTGTGTCTTTGGTGTTACCTCTGGAAAACTACTAGGGTTCATTATTTCCAAAAGAGGCATTTAGGTGGACCCAAACAAGGTCAAGGTTGTCTTGGAGATGCCTCCAATAAACTTAAATGAATTGCATAGTTTACAAGGAAATATCCAATCGATCCATAATTTTATTGTGAAAATTTCTTAAAAATGCAGGCCATTCAATCACCTACTACAAAAGGGGGTGCCATTTTCTTTTACAAATGAGTGCCAAAAAGCCTTTGAAGACATTAAGCAATACTTGGCTTCTCCACTAGTCTTAGCTCCTCCTCATCTGGGGATATCATTCTATCTTTATGTCTCAACAATGGAATTTACATTAGGAATAATGATTGCACAAAATAATGAAGAAAATCGAGAGCAAAATGTCTATTATATTAGTCGAACATTGGTAAGCTATGAAACTAGATACGAATATGTAGAAAAATTATGCCTAGCAATGGTTTTTGCTACTAAGAAACTTTGAAATTATATTCTTAGTCACACAACATATGTCATAGCTAAAGAAAATCATTTGTGTTATATGATATCTCACACTTAAAATAACACCCACACTAATAAATGGATAATGCTTCTTACTAAATTTAACTTTGAGTTCTTTAGATAAAATCCATTAAAGGTCAGGTCATAGCCGATCAACTTGTGGAGGCTCCACTACCTAGTGATCATCCCTTGATTATTGATCTCCTAGATGATTTGTTATTTGTTGTCACCAAACAAGAAGAATATGTTATTCCAAAGGAATACGTTGATATAACACTATTGTTTGATGGCTCTAAGAGAAATAAAGGTCAAGGTGCTTGAGTCATGCTTCATACACCCCTGGGAGTACGTATCCCTTTATCATTCAAACTTGAGTTCCAATGTACAAACAACACTACAAAATATGAAGCCTTAATATTAGGTCTTAAATCAGCTATAGCTATTGGTATTAAGTGTATCAAGATATTTGGTGTTTCTCAACTTGTTGTCAAGCAAGTCAATGGAGAATACCAATGCAAAGAATATACCATTAAAATTTACCATGAAGTAGAAATGCAATTGCTCTCTAAGTTTGATTAGTATGAAATACATAGTTTGCCACGTTTTAATAATATATTTGTAGATGCAATGCCTCCCTTGGATCATTGATTCCAAAAGACCCCTTAGGAGAGGTACAACCCATTATTATATCAATGATCTCTAAATCTATGATTGTCTGTGTTGAATCTAAGGATGAAAATGATGTTTTCTTCATCCAATCGGATTCATATGAGTCTTGGTCAAGCCAAATAATAGCCTTTCTCAAGTTTTGAACACTACCATATGACATGTCTCGAACTGTAAAATGCACTTTCAAGAAAAAAGTAGCTCATTTTGTTCTCTTTGGGGACATGTTGTATAAGCATGGTTATGATGGAGTCCTTCTTAGATGTCTCAAGGTTGTTGAAGCACACAGAGCCATATCTAAAGCTCATGATGGTATTTGTGGTGGTTATTTTAGTGGGATGGCCATCATAAAGTGTATTCTATGCATGGGTTATTATTGGTCCACCATAGAATGATATTGTTGCACTTATGATTAAACATTGTAAGAAATGTCAAGGGCAAGCTAATTTAACTCTTGTGCCATCACAAGATTTACATCCTATTCAAAGCCTTTGGCAATTTTCACAATGGGGTCTTGATTTAATTGGTAAAATTTCACCTCCTTCCTCAAGATAACATACATTCATCATCACAACCACTCAATAATTCACAAAGTGGGTTGAGGCAATTCCTCTAACTAGTGCAACAGGACCTAGAATTGTGGAGTTTATATGTCACCATATAATTTGTCGTTTTGGTATTCCCTCAAAAATAATTTCCGACAATGGCAAGTCTTTTAAGAACAAGGATGTTTAAGCACTTTGTGAGAATTATAACATCCAACACACTTTCTTGAATCCTTATTACCCCCAAGCCAATAGACAAGCTAAGGCTACCAAAAAAACCATAATTGCTATTCTCAAGAAACTCGTTAACAAAAATCATAAAGATTGGCATACAAAAATTTCCTTGGCATTATGGGCTTATCGAACAAGAATCCACACACCTATTGGGGCAACACCATTTTCATTGTTCTATGTGTTTAATTCCAGAATACGTACACCTAATCTACTCACATCATAATATCAAAGATAAATCAAGAGAACATGTATTGATAATGAACTAACAAAAATACAAAGGATCCTTTTATTAATTCATGATAAAATTTGGTTACATATACATCCCTCTTAGGGATACCAAACTTTGATACAATGAATACAAGTAATATGCAGCCCCTAAACGGGGGTGGTGCACTTCAAATGTCTCCTAGATTGACACAAATTGATTGAGGGCTTATTCTTGGTGCCTCCTTCTCTCTTATCCAGAGGAAAGGTCCTTGGATATGGTTTTGCCCTTCATAGATCCTATCACCTACACACAAAGAAACCATGAAACGCATCAATACCATACGCAACCTCTCATGATGAGATTTGTTTTAAATATTTTAAATAAAATGACATGAAAGCATGATAAAAACATAAAGGTGCAAAGATAAGCAAAAATGCATAAATAAATAGGAAATCACCATGCAAATGCAATGAAAAGGACGAATCTACTCTAATCTAAGATGATAAAGTATAAGTAATAGGAAATCTATGCTAAGAACTCAATAAATGGTGACTCAAACCCTAGCCACTATCTCTCAAGGTAGTTGTTACAGGTCGCTATCGAAGATAGTGGCTATGAAATATAACTTATGCCTCTCAAACCAGGGGTTACGACACTTAATTCTTCATCCAGATAGATTTTCAAGGGTCGCATTCATGTCCAGATATGGATTGGTAGTAAAAATCATGGGGATTCATATCAAATTGGTATGAATTTGTGATGTATGCTTCTCAGTCCTTTAGAAGCTCCATGGTTGATCGTAGGCTCAACTATCTATAATTAGGCAGTACTTCGACTCTCCTCAAGGGTTGTCAACTCACTGCTTACTTGAATAGGGCTTCGTTGCATCAAAAATTGGATCTCAGTGTCCATACTTTTTTCTAAGAGGGTGCATATGTAGGCCTCCCAAATTCCAAATCTTGGCTTCTTAGAGAAGCAAAGATCCATATTTGCATGAAACTGGTCATTGGATGGGAAGGCCCAATTCCAGACTTTTATAGGAGTGGTAGTTAGGAGGATTTTTGGGAGGTTCACACCAAAACCACTTGAATCCAATGCAATTTCATTTATCATGCATGATTCGGGCCTACATTCCTGTCTTAGTGCTAGCCATTGTCCACGATAATGGCTAGTTGTGGTACCTTTGAGATTAAGTTGCCAATGCTAGTAGCCATTTTTTTTGATAGTAGCTATGCATGAACAAGTCAGAATTACCCCTAGTGAGTTGTTAGAATCACTTATAGCTCTTGGAAAGGTCCAATATCAGTAATATGGTCTACAGATGTGTCCATATGAATAGTCTCCTAAACATGACACATTTTAGGTGTCTACAGATGCCCCTTTTTATGATGCATTATGGGAAACACAACACTAAGAAAAAAATAGACCACCTAAAGCCATATTCTAGGTTACAATATGATCATTGATCTGCTCAATATTAGATGCACCAATCCTGCAAAAGGCGTGTGTATCGAATTCATTACTTCTAACAAGTTAAGGAACTTGACTCAAGTACAACCTTTCACATCAAACTTACTTGATCTTGGACATTATTCAGTTCATGAAGAGGTGAGGCCTATGATCCTTCATGCTTCAAGAATGTCAAGAATTATTTAATTTATTTTCTAGTTTTCTATCCTAAGCAGGGGCATGATTGTCTTTGGTAATGATTCGTAAGATGAACATGATTTACAAGATCAAGTGATCCATTGTTGATTTTGATTATGATTTTGTTATTATGACTACCCCCTCAAGCGATGAGTCAATGAGGAAAGGAAAATGAATAAAGTGATGATTTTCTTGACCAAGATGATTGATTTGATTGATTTAAGAGTTTTTCTCTTTGTTATTATATGACAGGTCCCATTACAGGTGTGATTTCAACCATTAATAATAATTGTAAATCTCTATCCCATAGAGCATTCTGACCACAATGGCCTTCTTAGAGAATCAAGATGATAGCAATTCCATTTAAGCTTATGTTGAATCACTCAATGATCTGCTAAAAATATCATGGAATAAATGAAACGAATGCCTCATTCCCATGGGGTAGTCCGACCACCATGGCCTTCTTCGGGATTGAAGTGAAGCATTTCAAGTCATCAATGACTAATTTTTCAAAATGACCTTATGGTAATTTACTCATCTTTTTGTATTGCATGGAGCGCAAGTCACTGCAATCGCTAAGTGTATAGGGTAAATAACTAGATATGAGGCATATTTGAAATTTTGACGTTATATGATTTTTTGTTACTTTTGATGTTTTTTATTGTTTTTGAGATTTTGAATTAATGGTTTTTGTGTTATTTTATGATTTTTGATGATTTTGGACCATTAGATATGCTTAATTGTCCATTCTAAATCTTCCCATGGTGAGAAATCTAATGTATTTATTACTGTTTGCTAGCCACTATCAGTAGCAGTGGCTCAATTTTGTTATTTCATGGCCGCTATCTACATCAACAACCCGCACTTCCTAGCCACTATCACTAGCAATGGTCATGCCAAAACTAAAAAATATATAAGTAAACTAGGGTTTTGAATTTCATTATTTCCAACTCTCATTTTACAATTTCAGATCTGAGGTGAGAGAGAGAGATAGTGACCTGGGATGTTGACGGATCAAGGCGAGGCGTTCACGATCAGAGGAGTCGAAGCTTCAGGGGTATTTCTCCAAATCCTAGCTTGTTTATTTAACCAATAAAATGAACCAAACTAAGTAATATGTAAATGAACCTCACTAATATTGTTGGTAACAAACCACACTGGTAGATAGGTTTAGAATTAGGCTAATTTAGATGGGTCCCTTTTAGTTTTCTTGCTTTATCAATGTTTTTTGAATTTTTTGGTGACGGTGGATGTCTTTGGCATGTCATCTCATGGCTACTATCACTCAGGGTGACCTCTAATTGATGAAGAGGGGCTGCTATCATTGAGGACGACTAGTTTAAATTTCAATGCTCAAATTTTTAACCGTTTGCAGCTAGCTAATGTCAGCATAGGCGACCGCTATGGCGGCAACTATCAACATCAGCGGTTGCTAACTTTAGGGAAAATTATTTGATTTTTTTGAAATTTTGAATTGCAAATTTTTATTTTTTTGTTGCATATTTTGGTGCATTTTTATTTAGGGTTATTGTTACACCATTTTTGAATTTTTTATTATTTTTTAGTGCAAGTGTATCTGATTAGGCATTTATTTTGGAACATTTAGACCTTGTCTTCACGGTTTTGAGAGCCTGATTTGCTAGAAGATTTTTTGCTACTCATGACCAACATATATTGGGTCTGGTTTAATGCATAAGTTCGTATGTACATTGTTAGATTACTAACTATTATGTTGTATCAGGCATACCTCACGATGTTGGCCCATAGATGGGACTCTCAAACCAACACCTTTCATATTATGACCGGATAGATGATGATCACTCCTGAGGATGTCTATAGGATCTTTAGGATTCCTTTTGATGGATAGGCCATAATTTCATCCCCAACCAATCATAGGCCATCTATTTTTTCTAGGATGTTTGGCGATCGCAAACAGGCAGTGCTAGGAGACATATGTCATGAAGGATTTCCTATTGCCCACTGGTATTGATCCCACATCTTCTCACCACGCCAGGATATACTTATGCACGTTATCTATAACATGCTTCTTCCAGATACATCAGGAGTGAGGTTCCCATGGAACCTCCTAGCCATGGTACAAGACTTATTAGATAGGTAGGAGCCTATCATTATGGCTTGGGGGAGTGCCTTGTTAGCACAACTCTACAATGAGCTATACAAGATCCAACAATGGGGTCGAGCTTCGATCACATGCAACTTTCTCCTACATATCTGGGGTTGGGAGCACATTAGAGTATACCACCCAGTGGGGTTGCCCCAGTAGATTACTAGGATAGTGGATAGAGTAAAGTGCTATGGTTCTAGATGGTCATGGGTGGTAGAGGAGTGATGAATTCATCACCATGTAGGGGACTATGGACACTATGCAACATCCTTGACTAGTCTATAGATGTAGGATATTGTCTGGAGGCCCTATGTAGATTGCCCTACTTAGGATGAGGTAGACCGATTTATGGCATGGATGAGATACGATCTATGGATCATCGATCACAAGGCAGGTATGAGGGAGTTCCTCCAATACTCTTGGGTGTTTTGATAGTTCAATATCTAGAAGTATGTCCCTTAGAACCCATATTATATAGGCAGATCTAGGTAGAGAGATATCTCCTAGTGCCCTAGATCATAGCTCTTTTAGAGGAGGAAGATCCTCCTATAGTTGATGTCGATATAGTGGATGTCGGTGCTACAAATGTGTACACTCAATGGTGTGTGATGCAACTATGACATGGTAGTGGTAGTCTAGGGCATGCTCTGGATGAGTTAAATATATATTATCTAGAGGGACACTGAGTGTAGGCTCAGACAGAGGAGTGGGGTCAGGATATAGAGGAGCATATAACAGAGGAGTAGGTCATGCTTGAGGAGGAGGATGTTGATCTATAGGATCAGGAGTCTCCTCTTTGGGCAGAGTTATATCACACTAAGTCCAAGCTGCAGATAGCTCACCAATAGATCTTGGAGTGGGATACCTCCATGGCAATGCTTCAGAATAAGACCAACATATTGTAGGTATAGCTTTTGGTAGGCCAGACCAGGTGGAGAGGTTTTAAGGAGGAGAGGATTTACCTTTAGTCTTAGGTTGACTCTGTGTAGCTCAAGATAGAGTAGCTCACTACAGAGAGAGATGTTGCAAAATCATAGGTTGAGGTTGTTCCTATGGGATATATTATACCAGTTTCTCTAGATATTTAGAGAGCATCGGGTTTAGATGCTATAGTATAGATCCAATAGCTATATGGAATTTTAGAGGATTACAAAAACTAGATGTCAGTATATGATGGGTACATTGCATCTCGATGGCTTTAGATTTGTATGTTAGGTGGCACTCCTCAAGAGAGGTCTACAATAGGTGGCTTGCACTGGATTTGACAGAGAGAGTCTAGGCAGTCATCAGTGCAGCCCAACCATAGGATAGGGACCCATATAGAGAGGACCATAGGAACTAGCTCCAAACAGACTCATAAATATGGAGCCAAGGGTGGAGGTGAGCCTGGGGGTGTGGGCCTAGTATGATAGCCATTATGGCTTTGTATCATTTTGGAGTGTAAGGTCTGAGGACCTACACTATTATAGCATGCGAGTATTTTTGTACCTTTATATACACTTGATATTGGGTGTATATATATGATTTATTTGTTGTTTTTTACATTATGTGTATCATGTGTTTGCCTTTATTTTTATGTGATGCAAAAATGGATATAATGTTTATGATCTTATGCTATATGATGTGATGTGTTAATGACATGCACTAGATAGATGATGGATGTGTGATTATATTTGTGATATAGATGTGTAGACAGACTACTATTTATGCATATATGGATGCAATGGTGATTATTAAATGCAAGTTTAATTTATTTCAATTTTTTATACCTTTATCTTATATTGTTATGATATGGTAAATGCAATGTGTGTAATGCATTATTTACATGATGATGATCTAATGTAAATGAACATGTATGCTTTAATCACTTAAAACATAAGGAATGAATGTAATATGGGTTTAACAATCTAATGGGTGACACCACAGAATGTATAAAAATCCTGAATGCAAATGTTAAATATTGCTCTAGAATTAATCATTTAAGCATCCACATGTGATATTATTTGATGTAAGATTTTTGTTTTTCCTTATGAGTTTCTATAAATTAAAATATATACAAAAAATATTCATTGCCTATATAAATATCACTGTTGATATTAATCCGATATCTATCCTACTTCATGAACACTCTTTAATAAACAAAAATTCACAAGGAAAATTACATTTGATTGATGAGATGATTGTTGCTATTTGGGAACTTTTGAAGTTTTCCATGAGATTCAAAAACCCTAGTTGACTTGTCAAAAGTTGCATAATGACTATACTAGATTCCTAAAAGATAAAAGTTTTGGTATGAATACCTAGATATTCATTATCCCTGTGTGTGCAAATGAATATGTTAGAGAGACATAAGACTACCTCAATGTTAGACAAGATTCATTCATCCCATTGTTGTATTGGGGATCACCAAATGCTCATCATGATCCTAGGTTGGACTCAGTTGGATTAGACCATTAGGCAATATAGGACACCTAAAGTTAGCCCATTTTGCAAATTGCATAGAATTATCCTAATGTCAGGTGGGATTCATTCAGCCCATTGTTGAATTAGGGATCACTCAATGGTTTTAGTAGATTGACCATTCCAAGGATTCAAGCTCTTCACCCCCTTCTTTTATTCATATTTATTTGGGATACTTGCTTGTTCTTAGTAATGAAAATCATTGTTTATTTAATTTTGAGCAAGGGATATATGTAGTGATGATGATCACTGTTTATTTTTCTTTTGAGTTTTTTCTTTGTTTCAGGTGAAAGCAAGGAATTTCTTTGGATATGGGGGAACTTGAGTTTTTGTCAATGATCAAAATCCTAGACCATGCACATCACAAGATGAGCAAGTAAAAAAAAATTTCTTAGGATGCCTAGTACCACTTTATAGTGTTCATATTTCCCTTGTTCCAACTAGGATTTTAGTGTTTTGATTAGTGATAGGATTTTGATATATGCTATGTACTATCAAAACTAGACCTCATCCTAAAGAACAAAGTAAGCATTCTACAAACTCTGAGAAGATCACTAGGTATGGTTGAATGACCTAAAAACCCTAGTATATTCCTTATAGCAATAGGAGGGGTTGTGTTGAAAAACACAATTACTCACATTGGTTATGGATGAATGAGGATTTGAAAATGCATGATTGGCCTACAAACATGGTACCTTTTTCAGGATTGAAAACATAGTCTATACTAATGTGAATGTAATGGATGCAATGTGCCTAATGCAATGCAATTACATGAATGCAAATGCAAAATGTAAGATGCAAATGTTTTTGTATTTTAATGTTTTCAAATGATTTTTGTGATTTTGTGTTTTGTTTTTTACCAAAGGGCTTATGATGCCTTTGGAGATTTTTGTGAGATGACCAAAGGTCTTATGATGCATTTAGGGCTTTTTGTGAGTTGACCAAAGAGATTAATATACCTTTGGGACATTTTGTGAGTTGACCAAAGGGCTTACGATACCTTTGGAGCTTTTTGTGAGTTGACAAAAGGGTTTATGATGCCTTTGGGGCTTTTTTTGGGTTGACCAAAGGGCTTATGACACCTTTGGGGATTGTTTTGAGTAGACCAAAGGGCTTATGACACCTTTAGGGATTTTTGTGAGTAGACCAAAGGGCTTATGATGCCTTTGGGGATTTTTGTGGGTTGACAAAAGGGCTTATGATTAATTTGGGGCTTTTTTATTTTTATGTTTTCTAATTTGTTTGGATTTTGTGTTTTAACTTGTTTTTCAATTTTGATTTTTTTGAATATTTTTTAATTTTATTGCTTTTATGTGTAAAACACCTTCAGATGAAAAATGTTGAGAGGATCAAGCTCCTCAAAACCTTCTAAGGATGTTAGGCAATATGTCCTAGGTCCAATATTCTTTGATATGATATAAGGACCTATCCAATTGGCCGTAAATTTGTCTCGCAGGTGCGAAGGTAAGTTTGAATTTTGCTGGTTCTCTTTGAACACAAGATCCCCAACCTTAAATTCTCTCATGTGGACTTTATTGTTATAATATCATGTTAGAAATCTTGGTAAACACATATATGATCAAGAGCACTGATGCAATATTAATCAAGAAGGGTAAATTGATCAAGGTGAGCTTGTCGTGCAATGTCATCATCAATAAACTCTTTCAATGCGATGCACAATGTTGGAATTTCTAACTCCAAGGGCATAATAGCCTCAATTCCATATACTAGCAAAAATGGTGTTGCCACAGTGGGCATCTGCATGCTAGTTCTATAAGCCCATAATGCAAGAGGTAAGTGCAGATGCCAATATTTATGATTTTATTTTACCGTATTCTTTAATATTGCTATGATCATTTTGTTTGAGGATTTTTCTTACCCATTTTTTTGTGGATAATATGGTGTTGTAAAACCATGTTGAATGTTATATTTGGATGTTAAAGCCCATACATTTTTTTTCTTAAATGAAGGACCATTATCCAAAATTATTTTGAATGGGATCCCAAAGCAACAAATGATATTGTGAAGTATGAACTCCGCAAATTGTGGTCCTGTCGTTAATATTAATGTAACCACTTCCACCCATTTGGTGAAGTAATCAGTGGCCATTAAGATAAACATGTGTTGGCCTGAAGATGAGGGAGATATATTTCCAATTATATTAAAACCCCACTGAGAAAATGGCCAAGCCACCTGGATGGGCTATAAGTCCTACGATGGTAGGTGCATTAGATTCACATGATTCTGACACTTAACGCACTTCCTAACATGCTTACAACAATCCTTTTATATGGTGGGTCAATAATAACCCATTTTAAGGATGCACTTGATGATGGATATGTTGCTAAAATGGCCATTGCATGTATCTTCATGAGCTTGGTAAATAGTCCAAGCTAATTCTTGGAGCTCAAGACAACGGAGGACTCCATATTAGCTTTGACGATATAATATATCTCCTAGAAATATATATCTTGTAACTTTTTTTTTGAATGCTAATTTTACATGTAAAAATCCCTATGGGATGATTCCATGTTTAAGGAAATCTTGTAATTGGCATAGCCAATCCTGATAAGCTATAGCCTCAATAGACAAGATGACTTATGCTTCATGTGACTTGATGTGCACAAATGCAAATTGGAAAACAACCTTGTGCTGAATGATGGTACCATTATCCATAGAACCCTATGATATCAAATACCCCCAAGATGCCTTCTTTAGAAAGTCTTTGGCTTTATAGAACCACTCATGGTTTGGTTCTATATGAATCATGTTGACTAATTATTTATTGTCAAAAGCCTCACATTGCATTGTTGATTATGAGAGTGTCTTCACATGAATGGTAGTGAAATCAGCAGATGGATTCTGAGGGATCAAGGATCCCAAATATGCCATAGTATCTACAAATATGTTAGATGTGTGAGGGATTGCCTCAATGTCGTACCATTCTATTTGGGCTAAATAAGTGTCAACAAGCTCTTTGTAAGCTTTCAATATTGGACACCTGCATTGAAATAATCCCTTAACTTGGTTAATGATGAGAAGGGAGTCACCAAAGATATTTAGATTTTTAATATTCATAGTGATTGCTATTTGGAGACCTAATATTAGGGCCTCATATTCAGCATTGTTATTTGTGCAAGGGAAGTCTAGCTTAAATGACAAAGGCATTGGAGCACCTTACGACATGAAAATAACAATCCCTACACCACCCCCTTTCTCAAACTTTGAACCATCGATGAACAAATTCATGTCAAATTTATTATCAGGTTATTCAGGTTTGGGTTCCTCCAATAACACAAAGATCGTGTCATTAGGAATTTCTATGAAAAGAGGGCTATTATCCTAAAGAGGCACATCTTCCAGTTGATTAGCTATGACTTATCCCTTAGTGGACCTTTGGATTATGAATTCTAAGTTGAATTCTGTTAGTAGCATGATCCACTTTGCAGTACGTGTATTATGATATGTCTTGCTCATCATATACTGCAAAGGATTTTGTTTTGATATCACATACGTTGTATGGCTCAACATGTAGTGGTGCAACTTCTTAGTCACAAAGACCATTTCTAAGCACAACTTATCTATGTATGTGTACCCTAGATCGTAACTCACCAAGGTATGGTTGATATAGTATATCACTTATTCTTTGTCTTGCACATTCTTTTGCGCCAACATGGTTCCCAAAGAAAAATTGGTAACCGATATATAAAGCAAAAATGACATGTTTGGCCTTGGTGGAGCTAGTACTAGTGGTATTTCTAGGTATTTCTTAATCTCATCAAAGGCTTGCTAACATTATTCATCCCATATGAATGGGAACCCTTGTAGCAGTCAATTCATGGGTCAAAATTTACTGGATAGTTATGTGATGAAATGCTTTATGGATGCTACTTTGCCCTGTAGTATTCTTAGCTCTTTGATGTTAGTGGGCAGAGCCATTTCTAGGATAGCCTTTACCTTTTATAGATTAACTTTTATCCCTCATTTAGAAACAATGAATCCCAAGAGTTTTCTTGAAGTTATGCCAAAGATGCATTTCTTGGGATTCAACCTAACATTATGCTCTATCAGGCGAAAGAAGACCTTTCTAAGAACATCTGTGTGCTCTTCATGTAGCAATGACTTGGACAATAATTCATCGATATAATATTCTAGGATATTATGCATGTAGTCATGGAAAATATATGTCATAGCCCATTTATATGTGGCACTAGAATTTTTAAGACCAAATCACATTACTTTGTAACAAAATGTCCCCCATGGAGTGGTGAACACAGTTTTGTGTTGGTATTCAGGTTTAATCCGAATCTGATTGTAACCAAAAAATCCATCCATGAGGAAGAGCATCTCATGACCCGTAGTTGCATCTATAAGAGCATATATGTTGGGCAACAGGAATGAATCCTTTAGTGTTTCCTTATTGTGATCTTTGAAATCCATGCAAATATGGATCCCTCCATCAGGTTTTCCTATAGGTACCATGTTTAATACCCATTTCCGATAGTTGATGGGGGTAATGAAGACTACATCCAATAGATTTTGTAGATAATTATTTACCATCAAGGCAACGATTGGATGCATCTTCTTGAGTTTATGCTTAACCAATTTCTTTGCGAGATCTAGCAAAAGGTTGTGGACAACCAATTTTGGATCTAAATCTAGCATATCCTTGTAGTTCCAAGAAAAGATATTAGGTCTCTCTTTCAATAGAGGTACGATGATGGCCTGCTCTTCTAGAGATAATATTTCTATGAACTTAACTTTATTTGTATTAAAAGGATCATTGCTGATGTCCACTTCAAAAGTTTCCTCTATTGATATGTGCAACCCCTCAAGCTGGTGAGGAGTGGGGATCAAGTGGATGTCATTTGTTGGGTTTAAAGGTTCAACTAAATTAGGGTCAAAATTAATGTGATAAACATCATGTGCATATTCTAGTGAAAAATGAAATGGTTGCAGCATTTCTTCATTGGGGATGAAATTTTCAAGCTCTAAGTGTAAATCAATGTGATCCCAATCAATAGTGTCTAAGTTAAGAGACAATGGTTTAGAAGTATCGGTTGGGTTTTGAAGTGGAGTGGTCAGATCAATGAAGATCATGTTGATGGATGAGATGGAATCTCTAGGACCATGCTGGTGTAACTCTGCATTTTTTATGTGCCTTCCATACCCAAGATGAGGCTCTAGGGGTATGGGGATCTCAATATCTTGTCTATGAATACATGATAATATGGGATTGTTTGGCTGTAGTAGCTATCTAAATGGAGGAGGATCAAGGAAAACCATACGATAGATTACATATCAATTGGTCGATCTTTCCCTGAGGCGAGAGCTAGGATACACTCTACGATACATCTCATCTATGTCAAATGGTTCATTATGATTATTTAAGTGTCAAGGCCCAAGGTAGGCCAAATTGGTCTCATCCTCATAATCACTATCATCTATGAAATATCCATCATTCATACCCACTAGTGCTATGAGGTGACGTAAATGCCTAGGTCCAAGTTAGGTTGATTTAGTTTCATCCTCATCCTCACTATGATTTATGATGTATTCATTCTCTTCTCGCTCATATCCATAGCTTGGTTCATCCTCCCACAAGATAAGTCCTGATGGGCTTGCCTCAAGAGAGAAATTTGGATGATACATAGCAGGTGGTTCTATAGTGACCATGTTCACCAACCTGTCATCCATATGGCTTTTATTCATGTGATAGGGATTCCATTCAATGTCTTCCCCATACCCTAAGCTTAGCCTATATAAATATGTTGCTAATAAATCATCATAGCTTTGGATGTGATATCCTAGGCCATACCTATCAGTAGGTAACTAATATTGTGGTAAAATGGGATTTCATCACCCTTGCTCATATAGACCTAAGACATATTCATGCCAATGGTTGCAATCAAAGTATCTAAGAGAAAACTCGAGATTGGACAAGTAATGAATATTCATGGTGAACAACTCATCCTCATCCTCTTCAATGTCTGAAGCATCATGGACGCAATCCAACCTAGCATAAATGAAATTGGTTTGGTTAGGAGGGATCCCTAATGGTACCGCTATCCCTATGGGTAGGTTTGGGACTCTTGGTCATCACATATCTTACACAAACTAAATAATTATAGTGAAAGTAACATTCTTCACAAGATATTCACCTAGTCCTGTATTAGCTAGGTGAACTATCACCTACAGTGCATATGATATTGATTATGATGCAGGTGAGGCAAGTTGAATCACCTCCTAGGCTATGTCTTGGGAATCTTACTCCTCCATGGAATTCAAAATTTTTGCTATTGCTATGGTTGGGACTTCCTTAGATCTTTCCTCCACCAAGGGTGCTTCTAGTTTTTTAGAGTATTTTTCCTTAT
This sequence comes from Wollemia nobilis, assembly GCA_028583015.1. Lineage (NCBI taxonomy): Eukaryota > Viridiplantae > Streptophyta > Pinopsida > Araucariales > Araucariaceae > Wollemia > Wollemia nobilis. The sequence goes on from JAQPPZ010003235.1 coordinate 337,680, forward strand.
ACGTTGGTTTGTTAGAAGTGCTAGTAGCTTTAGAAGCTGGAGGTGGCATCGATGTGGATGGTTCATCTCGCACTAATTTTGATTTGCTTCCTAGTTGTGTGGTAGGGTATGAAAACCTAATGTACAAGTGCATGGATGAAAGGATAAAATCCCTTGACAAGTCAACTTGATGAACATATTTGAATGGCTCTTCATCCTATGTACCACATGTACCTATTCCTCATGCACATATTTAATACATTGATGTAAAATCAAGGGAATGCACCGCATTTATCTTATCCAAGGATGCCCTAGGAGGATATTATATTGCATGGCCCCCTCCAATACATGACATATCACAGGGATGGTCTTATGCCCCACATGCACAGGTAGGACGATTGTACCCACTATGGAGCATAGTGCATCATTGAAGGCTCTCAATGTGTAGGAGGTAGGGATGATGTTTGACCTAGGGATTTTTAAGTACCCCATAACCTTGGTTTTTATTATATTAATCGATGAGACTGTGTCTATTAAAACCTACTTGAAAGGTATGTCATTGATACACATGATGATGTGTATATGCGGGTCTGCTACTATAGTAGGGACTATCTTTATTTTGTGATCATAAAAATGAATCATGAGCTCTTGATATTTTTGTATTTGCCCCACAAAATTTGTAATGCATCAAGGTTCTAGGGCTATAGCTCAATTGATTTTAATATTTCCATTAGGGTCTCCCTGTGTCTTGGAGAATGTTGAATGTGCTCGTATATTGATAACTTAGATGACATTGTTTGAAGACTCTACATAAGTTTTTTCCAGATAGTTATCACAGGTCACGTTGATGGACTTGGGATATTATTTTGCACTAGTCTCTGTTGAGGTGCAACTAGGATATGAATAAGAGTTGTTGGAGGCTCTGGTTGGTTGTATCACCGATTTCTTGTAACCACGTTGACTATGTCGACCATTCCAACGAACCCCTGGGTGGGAGGTTCAACTTGGATTTGATTTACTTGAGCATCATGATTTCTAGGGACTTCATGGTTCAACAACAGATTTCTAAATATGCTCATATCTCTATTGTCTAGTGCTAGTGGATTATCAACTTGTATATCACCCTTCTTGATCATATTTTATACAATGTTTTTGAAATCGTTGCACACTTCGATATCATACCGCTGTTGTCTATGGAATGGGTAATAATTATCATCCCTATATCCCTTGGGCTTTGAATATTTAGGTTCAATAATTTGTACCTCAAGTATTCTAAGTCTTTGTACCTCACTTAGTTGATTGAATATCGATGCCATCAATTTTTACAAAGGTGTGAAGTAGCGAGGTAGTCGATGTTGCCTATTTCAGCCTTGGTTGTTATTTTGGTTGTAGTTTGTCAGGGGAGGTTGAGCTTGATAATTATGTAGTTGCTAGCTATTTCCTCCCTTAGGCACATTTATTACAACCTGATTGACTGGAGTGAGCTTGGCCTACCACTATTGATTTCGGTTGTTGTAGTTGTTGTTCCAATATTTCTTTTTACAGAGCTTAAGATATCCTTCTTCAAATTTTATATACTCTATCAGCTTTGCTTGTGCCAGGGCTTCCTTGAATGTTCTATATTATTGTAGCTACAATAGCAATGATATGTGCTTAGCACAAATCTTCGTGAACATTCAGATGAGATCGGTAGTGGGAACAGAGAATGGTAGTTTTAAATTTAGTTTTCTTCATCTATTCATGTAGTCCATGACTTCCTCATCATTATATTGCTTTAGATTAGCTAATTTAGACAAGCTTATTTTCTTTTTGACACAAAAAGAAAATCGTTCAAGTAATGTGTTCACCATCTACTCAAAAATTATGATACTATGTTTGGGTAGTTGATTAAACCACTCAATTTTTATGCTTGATAATATCATGATGAATCTTCTTAACATAAAGGCATCATTGTGTTGGATATGGAAGCATGCGCTCATGAAATTGGTCACATGTTCTTTTGCATCTTCCTCTACCTTAAATTTATCTAACCTAGGCATCTCGAAGTGTCTAGGGTAAGCAGGAATTGGTACCAAAGGGCATAAAGACTGTGTATCTTGCTTAGGGTTGGCTTCTACCCAACCATGTCTTATTTCTTGAGAGGATTTATTTTCTTGGTGAGTATCTTGTATGCCTTCGAAGGGAGGATATCTTGTTCCCAAAGGTTTACTCAGGATGGTTGATGAGGTAACTCTGCATTTTCCCATTTTGGGCATCTATATTCTTCTCCTACAACTACTTATGAGGGTTCAGGATACGTTTGTTCTTGATCCTCCATTTCCACATGATCTTGTTCATGCTCTACCTGTTCTATATCTAGGTGTTATTGGTGTTTTGAAGTATTCTATGATGTGTGGTGAGTGTGTTCATCTACTTGTTTAGCATTTCTATCATGTTGAGATGTGGTACATCTGTTGGATTGATAATACTCACTACCCATGTGTAGATTGGCTTGAGCCAGTCTATTTGCTTATTCCTCACACTCTATTTTATCTAGGTTAAGTTTCTCCCTCAAGCACTACTCATTTAGGTACAAATATATTTTCCTTTGTGCTCATGCTTCCTCTTGCTCTAGGATGAATGCCTCTTCCTTGTCTTAGAGTAATTTTTTTATATTGCATGTCTTCATATAACCTATGCACATAGTTATATTGATCCGCTACTAAGGGTCTATGACTCTGTAACCCTGTGTGAGGAGTCCTTATGGAGAGTCCATTTGAAGGAGCTCCTACTATGTTTTTTCTTTGTTTGTTAGGGCAACATGGTTAGTGTACAATGACCTATATTTAGGAGCCCCATAATCATAAATAGTGTGTATTCTATGGGGGTTATTTGAAGCTTTCCCTTGCTCATTAGTGTGCCTCATTATTTTTTGGCTACCTAAAATACCAAACACAAAGTGCATAGTAGCATCACTTCTTTGATTTAGTCTCGAGAGAACCCAATCCAACTTGTCAATTTTTCTGGATTTCCATAGTTGATCTCATGGAGTTCCATTTCCACCAATGATATTATGGTCTATTGGTATCCTACCACCTTCAAAATGGCTAGGAGTTATGGTGGGTCTACGATTGGATGCAACCCTTGTATTTTACCCCTCAATGGGCTGATATTGTCTATGTATATCATGTGAGGATTGGGGCCTTGAATCTCCTTCCTGTTTATCATGAGAAGAACTTGGATATGGTTCTCTAGCTGGGATTTCTTGGGGAGTACCCCCACAGGTTTAGTTATCCCCCTAAGGCTCACTAAAATTTGTTCATAATTTTTTTGTGCAAGCGGCTCAACATAATTGTTGTTGTGATTATGGCTGGATGGAGTGGCAGTTTCCACCTCGATGTTGGACGGAAGGCGGTTGCTCCACATGAAGACCATGATGGTGTGAAATTATCTTTTGTGTAAATTTTAAGACACGCAAACAAAGTAAACAAAATATTTATCTCTTTTATATGTTCTTGGTGTTCCTAAAATTGGTCTTGTGTGTTTTAGATGTGTTGAAAAATTTAACTATTTCTCATCGTGTTTGGAAATTTATTGATGAAATGATTGTATAGTTTAATTGTTTTCACTTATATGCTCATAGCTCGACAACCAAAAATGAAAGTCACAGTAAAATAAACTAGTAAAAGTATGGATATTAAACCCATAATTGATCAGGGAGCACATATCCTATCATATCTTCACCCAGTCTCACCTGGTCAGTGTTATACCCTCTGAAGAGAAGTACATGAAACTTTTCTAGGCTACATCAGTTATTGGATCCGGTATTGGCAAAATAGAATGGGTTCGTGGGATTTGAGCCAATGGATGGAGATGAAACCCATCATCATTGGACTCTATTAGTGGTTGGGTGTGAATTCCAACTCACTAACATTTACATGTGATGTGGTGTGTGATTGTTCTTTTTAAATCTTTGTAAAGAATAACTACATCATGAAGCACTTGAATGATTATCCTATATGCTTAAAAAGAAATTTTTACTTTAATAAAGTGCACGTCTAATGCTACATTATGTTAAGAGAATGCAAGTTTTAATTATGAAGCAATGGCCTCTAGTTGGACTTCAAGCATACAAACTCTTACACACAACCTAGACCACTAGGGATTAGGATGGATTGCAATCAAAATTTCATTATTCCTAGAAAAATATAGTAGAAAAACTAAGAGATTATAAGTGTTTAACCTTATAATTTCTCTATGTTTTCTAATTAAAAAAAATTCCACCTAGTGCATTCTAGAAATAAACACAGACAAATAAGTGTAAAATTATAGATAATCCTACCAACCTAGAATCCAAGTCTGTTGTTGCTCAGGTTGTCTGTTGTTGCATATTTTCTACCAACCACTATCACTCAGGATGGCTATGACTGGCCATTGTCTTCAAAAGTGGCTAAGCTCTACTAGCCACTATCGACCAGAGCGGCTCAACCTTTATACAAAAACACTCAGTAAATTAGTAAAACAACATAAAATAGAGGTGTCCCACCTGATCGCCATTTGTACGATGCCATAAGATGCACACCTAAGCTACTCACATCATAATATCAAAGATAAATCAAGAGAACATGTACTGATAATGAACTAAAAAAATACAAAGGATCCTTTTATTAATTCATGATAAAATCCAATTACATATATGTCCCTCTTAGGGATACCAAAATTTGATACAATGAATACGAGTAATATGCAGCCCCTAAACGGGGGTGGTGCACTTAAAATTTTTCCTAGATCGACACAAATTGATTGAGGGCTTATTCTTGGTGCCTCCTTATCGCTCGTCTAGAGGAAAATTCCTTGGATATGGTTTTTCCATTTGTAGATATTGTCACCTATGCATAAAGAAACCATGAACCACATAAATAGAATATGCAACCTCTCATGATGAGTTTTGTTTTAAATATTTACATGAAATGACATGAAAACATGATAAAAACATAAATGTGCAAACATAAGAAAAAATGCATAAATAACTAGCAAATCACCATGCAAATGCAATGGAAAGGATATATCTACTCTAATTTAAGATGATAAAGTAGAAGTAACATAAAATATACACTAATAACTCAAGAAATGGTGACTCAAACCCTAGCTACTATCGCTCAGGGTGGCTACTATAGGCTGCTATTGAAGATAGTGGCCATAAAATATAACTTTTGCCTCTCAAACTAGGGGTTGCAACACTCAATTCTCATTTGAATTGATGTTCAAGGGTTACCTTCATGTCCAAATATGTATTGGAAGTGAAAATAATGGGGATTCATGTTATATTGGTGTGAATGTATGATTTATGCTTCTTAGTCCTTCGAAATCTCCATGGTTGGTTGCAGGATCAATTATCTATAATTGGGTAGCACTTCGACTCTCCTCAAGGGTTGTCAACTCGTTGCTCACTTGAACATGGCTTCACTACATCAAAAATTAAATCTTAGGATCCATACTTATTTTTATAAGGGTGCATATGTAGGTCTCCCAAATTTCAAATCTTGGCTTCTTGGAGAATCCAAGATCCAAATTTGCATGAAACCAGTCATTGGAGAGGAAAACCTAGTTCTAGACTTGCATGGGAGTGGCAGTTAAGAGGGATTTTGGGAGATTTACACCCAAAACCACTGGAATCCAATGCAAGTTTAGTTATCATGCATGATTTGGGACCACATTCTAGTCTTAGTACTAGCTATTGTCCATGACAATGGCTAGTCATGGCCACTTTGATCTTTAGCAGTTGGTGCTTGAAGCCACTCTGGTTAATAGTGTATGCACCTGAATAGGTTAGAACTACCCCTAGTGAGTGGTTAGAACCACTTCTAGATCTTGGGAAGGTACAATATTAGTCATATAATCTATAGAGATTCCCATATGAGTAGTATCCTAAACATGACACGTTTTAGGTGTCTACACTATGGAGCCAAATTAATCATACCTCTTGATCTTGAGATGCACTCCTTACAAATTTCTTTGCAAGAATTCATAGATGACGATACTACTAAACAAGCATGTCTTGACCAACTCACACTTCTTGATGATAGGTGGGTCAATGCTTTAGAGCATTTAAGAGTTTATCAAGATCACCTAAAATGTGCTTACAACGCAAAAGTTCATCTATGTGAATTCCAAGTAGGAGATCTTGTCCTTAAATAGAATAAGCAAAACACCAATGCATTTTTGCATCTTCATGGTAAATTCCTGGCTAATTGGTTGGGTCCATATATTCTCACTCAAAAAGTGGGTAAAATTACTTATAGGCTTGCCAGTCTAGAAGGAGAGGAAGAACCTAAACCCCTTAATGTTATACACTTGAAAGTATTCTATAACTAATGTGATTTCTATATGTATGTATACATGGATAATACAAAAAGACATTGCATTTTCATTTGCACACATTTCATTCAAAAATATTGTATTTCATTGCATTTGCACACATTTCATTCAAAAAAATTGCATGCATACACTCCATTTCAAAAAATAGCATTTCATACATTCCATAACCATTTCACATTTCATTGTAGGGATCATTTATTAATTTCAAGGTCTTAATTGGTCCAATAAAGTCATGTTGCCTTAATCAAGGGCACCTTCACAACATCATTTACATCATTCCACCAAGCCAAAATATCATTTGCCTACATATGTCCATTATTCCTAGGTATTTTTTTACCACTTAGTCACTCCTAGTGTTTTAATCAAATCATAAATACATGTTGAGTTCTTTTTAGAACCATTACACATGTTCACTAAGAAAATATTGAAATCTGAGAGTTGACACCAAAACATTCTTGAACCAACCATAATTTCACATCTTAAAAAAAACATCTTGTGTCAAAGAGGGATAACACCATACTTGGTTTGAACCTTGAAGTTAAAATGGTAATCCTCACCTGTCCTATCATGCAACATAGTCCATAAAAAATAATGGTTTTCACCACTATCACAATTTCTTCCAAATTCAAAAGATAGAGTAGTAAGGAAAAGGTACAATTCTCATCACACTTAGGTTGAGAATCTGATTCTCCAAAGCTCTAAATATTTTACATCACACATCACTGATCATTGGGTTGTAAGGATTGTACTATATTTCTAGTCATATGGCTAGGTAGTCATCCCTAAAACTTAAGAAATCATAATTCATGGACCAGGGTCATGCGTAAGGGATCAGTACCAATATGAATTTATAAAAAAATTGTGAATCAATTTCAAAATCTAGGCAAATAGTGTCCAAATGCATGTAGAAGGTTCACTATTATTAGGGGTAATGTTGGAAATTTAAACTTAAAATGGTCAAATTATTATAAAATTGGGACGAATTGACCCAAAAACAAAATTACACCCAAATTTTTTGGCTAATGGACCCTGGTCAAGGGTCCCAAATATTAACCAATTCCAAATTTTAAAAATCCTAATTTTAGCCAATTTAGCGATAAATAGACACTATGCATAACCTTGTCGTGGACTATGGAGTCAGCCTCCACCAAAGCTATAGAAACTTGACTAGCAGTGGAGTACGCTCATGCATGGTGACACATCTCTTTCAAAGAGACCTCTGACCGCACACAAGGACAAGCTAGATTCTTGATTTCATCTATAATAGGTCACCCCCAATTTACTCATAATTCGGTAAATAAATTCACAACACACACACATTTTATCCTAGAAGGATTAGGAAACTTTAGTGAGTTTTTTGATACCACTAGTATGTCTGAGTCTACAAAACAATCAATTTTCCTTATCAACATCCATATCTTCTTCCATATCAATATTCATATCTTCTTATATATCAACATCTATATATTCTTCCATATCAACATCCATATCTTCTTCTATATCAACATCCATATATTCTTCCATGTCACTTCATGAGTCATCCACCCCACATGCCACCAAGTTTGGTGCCCCTAATTAAACAACAATGCTAGAACATGGCCAAGAAAAATCTAAGCTATAAATGATCATTAGAACATTTGTATTCCATACCTTGCATTAATCATCCATAACATATCATATGCATTAATCATACATATGCATTCCACAAAAGCATTCACACAAACATATAACACAAAAAGTAAAAGCCATGTATATATATATGTGTGTGTATAAATATCATATATACAATGTTTTCCAAAAGGCTACATGAAATGGAGCACCAAGGATCATATATAAAAAATGCATCTAAGCACTAGCTAAGACCTCCAAGAGGACCCTTGTGATTTAGAAGGAGCCCTAGATCTAAATCTATGCCTAGAATCGCTATGCCTAATAGCCTCAGATATAGATCATGTAGGAGGATTAGGAAGTGGAATACGATGCTCCATCAACTTATTCTCTAATACCTCAATATACATATGCCAATATCAAAGATATGCTATATCAACATTATGATGATTCTCCATCTCTAGCAGCTTTGCCTAGAGCCTCATGATCCTCTCATATCACTATCACCATCACATCCTAATTTTCCATATGCTACTCCAGCCTTGTCCAATCCTCCTTACTTTGACCTAGAGGTCCATCTAGAGTCTCCTCCATATTATTCCCATCTCCTCCACCCCTTGGAGCCTACCTTGTTGTACCCTTAGTCCTCCTCCTTTGAATTTTAGATCGAAGGTGCCTCTGTTGCTTAGGAACATTATCGATATCCTCAACCTTAGCCTCATCCCCATCTCCACCAACTACTACTAGAGTCAGTTCTCATGGTGGATGTGTAGCAAAACATACATCATAATCCATAGTAGTACCCATATTATCCATATTAAGGAGATATATCTCCTCATCACCCTCGTAAGCCTCCCTCCATGGCTCAGTAGATGGTAGCGCTATCTCCTCTCGATGCCTCCTATAGAGCACCAGCTCATCTAAAATCCCTTGCCTCAGGTTGAACTATCATAGCACTTGTGAGTATTGAATATATTTAGTCTCACTCTAGTACCTCCCAATCATCCACCTAGCCTGCCTCACCCATTGCAGATGCTCTCCATATCCTATCCACCTGACACCCTACCATGGCCTCCATATCACTTGGGTGGATGTCAATATAGCCCACAAATCCCTATACCATTGACTTATCTACACAATATGACTCAGTTGTACCTCCTCCACAACTGCCCATATCCTAGCATAGGGTTACCCCGCATCCAAGCCTATAGTTGGTAAACCCTCTAAATGAGCCATGGTAAAATGCTCCAATCCCCAACACTACAATAGCAAACTACAACCCAATCGCTTAATCCCCTACCTCATCACCTCATACAACTCCTGGTACACTTGTTCCAATAAGGTAAGAGCCCATGCATACACCTACTTTATAGTGAGCATATCACTCACCAACCCTATCAAGTTCGAGGGAACCTACAACAAGTACTATTTGGGGCCACAATATTTGCCAACATGAACATTACCATATCCCAAAGGGAATCCAATTCCTTGTCCATATACATGGACAAGTATGGAATTCCCCCACACTTCACCTTCACACTCTTATAGCTATCACCAAATATCTTCTTTATCTCTACCCCCTAATCGTGTCCAACATTGACATGAAACCCCTCAACCAGCACCTTGAGGATGTGATATACATCCTCAAGTGTAAGGGTCACCTCTCCAAAGGGGATTTATAAGGTTCCCCTATCTAGATCCCACATATTTGCTAGGGCAAATAGGTATCCCTCGTCTACCCTCACCACATCAATTTGGGCTATCTCCAATAGCGCCACAACCTCCAAAAAATCCCCCTCATCCTTCACTAATGCCTTTCTCGTCCCAATTATGTAAGGCGAGAACCGATGCTGAGTCTCCAAAATACTAAGCTTAAGCATAACAAAAAATAGTTGTTAATATATGTTTAAAAAAATCATAAAAACATAAAATTTTTGCACAAACCAAAGAGAGCTTCAAAGAAATGACTTACCTTGGTAAATCACACTCCATATCCATATCTAGTTCTCGCATCTTCTCCCTTCACTGCCATAGCTTCCGCACCCACCTTGCTTCACCTCACTCCACTCCACTTCACCTAAATATCCCAAAAAATGCACAAATGAGCTTCATTTTTGCCCTGCAGACTATTTATAACTGCTTCATGTGCCTTGAAGCACCCATTGGTGTTTCCTGGCACATTCAAGTGCACTAAGGTATTTTTGAAGCATCCAAAAATTGACTAGCATCTGCACATGCTGAAAGTGCCAACCAACGTTTGGCATCAAAATTGACAAAAGGCCAATTCAATTCAAAACAATGTTTTACCCCTACTAAATCACTCCAAATTGCATCCATGCATCCATCTCATCATATTATCAAGTTTTGTGAAGGTTCCAACTGATTTTGGATGCATAATTTGTTTTTGCTATCAAAAGTCACAAAATCACATAAAAGGTTTCAAAAATTTTCAAAATGGTCCAAATTTTCACAAAACATCCATAAAAATCATTCTCATAATCAATACTTCATTTCCACATCATTTTTAATCATCAATCATAAAATTTGCATATTTGCCAAGTTCAAACAAAAATTCAAGTGAACCTTGTATCTAGTGGTTTATTCTATATACTTGGTGATTGTAGTTATTTGCATCCATGCAATTCAATAATATGAATAACCTACCATAACTACACTTGATTATTTTCATCATCCTATATCTCCTTTTTCAAAATCACAATCACATTTGGTACTTCACATTTTTGCATGAAACCTTGCCAAGAAAAATTTCACAAAAGTTATCATTGATGGCCTAGTTCATGGGGCTTAAAACATGGATAAAATCACATTTAATCATTTCACATCTCCTTGATAGTCATCATGGTGACTAGCCTTAACTAGGGTGATTGGTTTTGACAATAGAAATTTTCTAACAGTCAGTAGTTGGCCCTCTGAAGTTGACTATTTTTATTTTTGCATATTCATCCTTACATAGCAATGATGCCCAAAGGCACATTCTTTAGTAGCATCGAATCACCCCAGATTTGGGGCAACCACATTTGGTTTTGAATTTCCAAAAATGAGATACATATTACAAGATCATGACATGCACACTTGGCAAAACCCCCTTCATCTGTTAGGGTAAAAATAGACACATTTTCATCACATTTTCACAAAACCCTTCATTTGTTGGGGTAAAAATAGATACAATAATTCCACATTTTCCACCAATCCCATTTCCCCATTGGGGAAAAAATGGTATCACATTTACATCATTCATATCATCCACAAATCATTTACACACATATTTCAATTGGCTCATGAGATTCATCCATAAACTTCTTCACAAATTGAGGGGGTAAGTCACGCAAATCCAAATTATTTAATTATTTTAACTCCAAGTTCATTTTTCCATCCTAAGAGAAAGTTGCTCTTGTGCCTAGCCCAAGCAAGTGTCTTGTATTTTTGCATTGCATTGTGTTTCACGCAACACAGTACAAAAAAGGGCATCTATAGACACCAAAATCTAGCCACTTGTCATCCATCCAAGTCTTCCCACCATTTTTACCCATTTATTCATATATATTTAGGCATATTTTTTAAATATATGTTTAATATTAATATTATATATATATTTAATAAATATAAATATTATATATGTAAATAAATCCCAGAAATCCAATTTGACTTAATCCTAGCCATCCATCCACATCAATCCATACCATGCACCCAGAATTAATATCCACCCTTCGATATGTTTTAGTCTAAGTCATACAATTGGTGTTGCTAAAACCCTAACATAGCCTAGTGTGGATTATTAATAGAGGCCATTTTGATGGCTCAACACCTAAGCAATCCAGCAATTTCCTAATTTCTTATCTTGGAGTATCCAATCATTCTTATCATCTGTTTGCACTTGCCATAGCCTTTGTATTCATCACCACCCATTTTGCTCAACCAAATCTGCTTTTGTAGATGTCTACCTTAGCTCTCGAAATCCTCTAGGTGCTCCCTATCATCGTCGAGCACCTTCGAGTGCTTCCTTCCTCTACCAAGTGCCTCTAGGTGATTTCTATAATTCTTCAGTGCCCACGAGCATTTTCTACTACTGTCAAGCATCCACGAGGATTTTAGACCAAATTTTTGCAACCTTACTAACCCTCGGGTGATGCTAGGGAATGGTCGCACCACTTTCTTGCAACAATTAAAATAGATCCAAAAACAAGTGAATAAAGTAAATCCAACATTGATTATTTCATTTCATGTATTTTTATATTTTGCTCATTATATTTATATTGCATAGCTAGGGTTTTGTATTAATTTTTGAGGGTCTAACACTATGGAGCCCTCACAGTTGCTACTGACCTTTTTTCCATCTTTTTGTGTGCAGAAGTACTACACCTACATTGTGTAGCTACTTAAGTTGGAGTGGCCCAGTATTAGATAACACGAAGCCCACTCACCACTATTGGGATCATAAGCGAGATTGAAGACACCACCAGCACTATTCACTAGGGTTTCGAAGAATCCTAGTAATGTAATACTTTGTATCAAAAAGAAATCAAATTGTTTATTATAATATTGGATATTTGAGGCTTTTTCCATAACAATAAAATCATCTCTTTCGTGCAATATTGTATCTTGATTTCATTTCATATTTCTATTATATTTTGGTGTTTCATTTTTGAATCTACAAATATTGTCGAGATAATAAGTTGAAAAAGAAAAATTGGTGATAGAATACCATAACTAAGAAGCAAAGTGATGCAGGAGCATCTAACGAAATTGTCGGGGCCATAACTTCTCAACCGTAGCTTCGATTGACGTGAAATTTGACAGGGAGCTATTTGGGAGATTTCCAAACAAATGGACTCCCTAGAGTCCTATTTTTCCAGAAAATCCAGTTTTTGGGGCCAAATTCCATCATCTAGTGCCCCGAAATTAGGTTTTAAAATTACTTACCTAGTTTTTTATGTTTTGTGAGTTGTTCGAAGGTTAATATCTCCTAATTTATTTATATTTAGGACTGGAAAATTTATTTTTGTCTTTTTTATTGTAAGAGGGATGCACACCCCAATTTTGGGCCCCATCCGACTCATTTCAGTTTTTAGGGTTTTTTGGCTATATAGCCATAGAATGAGGGTTTGTGAGAGGATCTTTCCAAGTTTTTGAATGAGAATTGGTTTGAGCAAGTTTGGATCTCCATCATGAAGTGAGGTCACTTCTCAAACTTAACCTAGGTGTCTGATGTAGGAGCATCTAGTGGCAGTAGAGCAATTTTGCATCAATAAAAAATAAAAAATAATAATAATTCTAAGTTTTTTGCCTTGGTGTTTGTCAACCGCCAGTTGGGCAGGAAAGTAGAATTTAAAATTTTATCAGCTGCCAGTTGGACGAAAAAGTAGAATTTAAAATTTTGTCAGCCGAAAGTTGGGCGGTAAAGTAGAATTTAAATTTTTAGCCGCCAGTTGGGCGAGAAAGTAGAATTTAAAATTTTGTCAGCCGCCAGTTGGGAGGGAAAGTAGAATTTAAAATTTTATCAGCCACCAGTTGGGCAGGAAAGGTAGATTTTAAAAAGGGATTTTGGATCTGGAAATATGGTCTTCGATCTGGGATTGGGCTCCAATATTGAACAAGTTTGGCTTTGTAATTTCTGCCCCTTTAGGCTGGCATTATGAAAATAATTCTAATTTAACTCCTTGGATTTTTTTTTGTTCATATTTTTTGATCCTCATCACAAAGGATAAAAATATCCTAAGTATTTAAGCCTATGTGAAGAAAATAAGTTCAATGTAGATAAAGGTAAAGACCCTAATAAATATCATGTTGAACGTGAAAATATTAAAGTATTACTAGTGAACTAGTAGAACAAAATTTTAAGGGGAGATCGTAATGTTGAGTCAGCAAAGTAGAGAAAAATATTGCGTCTAGGAGAGGAAATTGTCAGCCTAAAGAGACAACAAGAGTATACTAGTCAAAGAAAAATTTAGGTGGTGCTTGATATCACTCTATGAGGTCATTTAGCCCAAGAGCAAAAGAGACAATTGGAAGAGATAGCCTAAAAGTGATACATATTCCCTGGAGAGTACAAGGGACCATCTACAAGTGATAAATATCTACCTATGAAGCAAAAAAGATAGCACTTAAGGAGCATCTATTAAAATATTTCAAGAAAATACTGATAGTGTCTAAGGAGAACCTATTGAAAGCTTTTAAGAAAATAATTATAGCATCTAAGGAGAACCTATTAAAATCCTCCAATAAAGAAGTGATAGCTTGTTGATAAATTTGAGATATGAGTGATAGCATCTAAAAAGCACCTAATAAAAAACTCCAATATAGGAGTGATACCACCAGAGGAGTACCTTCTAAAAATATTTTAAAGAAGAGTGGTAGAACCATAGAATCACCTATTAAAAATATCTCAGACAGAAGTGATAGTGCCTATTGAAAGCCTTCCAAAAAATAAGAAATAATGCATTCATTTGTGAAGACTAGCCTAGTAACATTTTGTTTCCTGCAAGGAATAGAATTATTAGCACCAAAGGAGGATGTAACATATTATGCAAAAGTACCACATGTGAGAGCACTAAGAAAAGGCACTAATTAAGTCCTTGTTATCCATTCAAAAATTGAGTGTGCATATTTCAGTGACTTGGTTATTCATAAAGCTATATGGAGGGATAAAATATTTTTCTTGAAAAGTAAAAGGGAGATATAAGGATGAAATAGATAATTTTATATTTTATATTTTATTAAAAGAAATTTTAGATTGGAGAGATAATTATAAATTAATTATTGAATTGATTAATTGAAATTATTTCCATTACTTGATTTTTGAAATTTTCAAAGTTGATTAAAAGGAATTGTTTTGAAAAAAATGTTGATTGATTGATATTTAAACCTATGAATTTAAAATGAATTATACTTTAAAAGTAATTGATTATTTGAATAATTTGATTGATTTATTAAAATTAAACTTCAAATAAATCAATATTTCTACTCCAAATAAAAAAAATTGAAGAAATGGATATTTGAGATTTAAATGATTCCATTATTTCAAATAGCAAAATTTTCCTTTTCAAATCTCAAATTTTGAAAGGACCTAATTTTGCATCATGGAAAAACAAAATGAACTCAATTCTTGTTGTTGAAAAACTTTGGAAAATAGTGAATGGAACAAAGAAAAAACCTATTGAATATGAGATAAATACAAACATTGAATAGAGTGATGCAAAAGCCCTTATGTTTATTACATTTGGGATAATTGATGAAATACAACCATACATAAATAAAGAAAAGACTTTAGTGGTTTCTTTGGAGAAATTATGTAAAATATTTGAAGGAAAGAGTAAACAACCATATTGAATTTGAAATCATAGTTATATTAATTGAAGGTTAATAGTGGAGAGAGTATAGAACTCTTTCTTTGAAGAATGATAGATATAAATGCTAAATTATTGACTCTGGAAGAAAAATTAGAAGATAAATTTCTTGTCCAAGTTACATTAAGAGCACTTCTAGAAAGTTATAAATATTTAGTCACTTCACTTCAAGTGCTAAATAAGGAAACAACCTTTGATGAATTAGTTAATGTTCTTCAAAAGTATGAAGTGGAAAATTTAGTCAAATATGAAATAAATAATAATATTCTGATATCTAAAGAAATTATACCAAGTAACATTGTAGTATCGTCATCTCAACCTAGATGGAAATACAAATATGGTTGCATATGCAGGAAAAAATATCATTCTACAAAATTTTGTAGATAATATTCTTTGGATCAAATAAATAAACTTAATAGACCTTTTCCAAATGTCCAACCAAGGCAATATCAACCTTAGTATCAATATGGGCAACACCAACAACTACAATCAAGAAAATAAAGTTAAAGGGGTAATTTAATTCAAGAAATTCAAGAGATAGAAGAAGCTACAAAATGAAATGAAATTAGATCCCTTACAACAAGAATTATAGTTGAATATATAATTGAATATACTTATGAAAAGGATGAAAAACAATATCATTCAAAACTTTCTAATAGCACTAATGATACAGGTAACAAAATAAAAGTAGCAAAAAACAAGACGATAGAAATAGGAAATCATATTGAGCGATAGAAGAAAATGACCAAGACCGAGATAGAAAAGAATAGAGTAAAGAAACAAAAGAAGAAGATAAAAAAAGACAAATATATAACTAAATAAAGTGCAATAAACAAGACAACAGATTAGAACCAGAATCTAGAGTAGTGCCAAAACCATAATAAAGGAACAAATGCAAGAATTAGAGATTGAAGACTAAAATCTTCAATAAGAAAATAACGTAATATAGGAGGTGTTGGATAGTATTACATTATTTTATGCATGCTAATGTATCCCCATGGTACAATTTTAAATATTAGAATAGGGTGTGAGTCAATATTTTAGGAGTGTGATTTATATTTCTCTAAAGTGTTGATGTGTAGGATGAGTACAAGTGTCATAAATGAGAAAGTGTGCAAGTGTCATATGTTAAAGTGTGCAACTATGTAGAGAGTAAAGAATCATGTATATAAGTGTAAATATGTAAAGCCAAAGGACATGAGATATTTGTCTTATATATGGAATAGAATAGGAAAATATGCATCTCCCAAATATGTGACGAGAGCAATAGTAAAATATTGAAGAGTCACATTTCAAAGGTTATATTATGGAGACAAAGTTCCATCAAATGTAATCAAAGATTATATTGAAGCTTGTATACAATATTTTAAGCAATTATATTGTAAGTTTTTTTATGCATATTGTTATTGATATTGGCTTGTTAATCTACATTATTGTTGTTATTTCATGAATGTTATGTTCATTGATATTGTCCATTTTATATTAATTTCTCTAATATTTGAGTCTACTCAAGATCTTAGATATTGGAACTTGTGATAGTTTGGCTAAAAATCCAACCTAACAAGAGTCATAATTGAATCCTTTGAAAATCCCTTAATTATATATAAATTAGGAAACCAAGCATACATGTAGCATGCAACCATGCAATTATGTATTTAATAAATCATTTAATGAAAAGGAGAACTATATAGTTATAAGTAATGTGTTGTGATAGATGTCTTCCATTGTGGATGGGAGGTCTTTTGACGTGAATTTTTGAATTAATGAACAATATTTGATAGAAGCCTATATTTTACTATGAGAAAAATGAAAAATTGTTTGTCAAAGTGCCTTCCCAATCATAAAAGAGAGTAGAAATACTTGGATTCCTTTCTTGGTGTGTCTATAAATTGTCATGGATTCACAAATAAAAATCACCAAGTAACCATTCTCTTTTTAAGAGAGGGGATTAGTGCTTACAAATAATTTTATATAAGGTGAGATTATCGATGTTTGTGAAAATTTATAATATTTGAATTAATAATAGTTGATAGGATAGGACCATCAATAGTTATGAGGATTTTGTAATTTTCATCATATGATTATAGTAGAGAAATCATAACTAGAGTTTTTGATAGACCCATATGCTGAGGAAGAGTGTTTGATAGAGTTATCCAACACTATTGGGCGTATAATTATATTAAGCACTTTCCAAGAATAAAATAATTCTACCACTCATCCTTCTTAGGTATAGGGATGAATTAGATTGACAAGATGTATGTGATGAATTTTTTATGTTATTGAAAAGAGTGGAGTATGATTTTGTCCTAGCTATTATTGCAAATAGTCAGGAGATGAACCGCATTTTAGTATAGTATTTGGCACATCTATAAATATTTACATAGCTTCCAATCAGTAGATGAAAATGTAATAACCTCCCATTTTTTTGTAAGATAATATGGAATATTAGTGATATCAGAAGTGGCCAATGACTTTCAAAAGGGAACTTGCTAGCTTAGATATTTAAATGCAATGTATAGACATGTTTTTTATTGTTATGATCACCATGAGGTGCTACTAAATTATTGAAAGAGAATAATGTAAGCAAGATTATTTCAGAAAACTTGTATATGTTTTAAGGCGCGAGAGTGGTGCGTCAATGATTGAATTGTAGATTCACCATGAAAAAGTACCTAGATAAAATACAATCTCTCCTAAATAGGATCATCATGGGTCCTGGAATATCTCTCAACTCTCTATGTAGTAAGTAGTCAATTAGTAATAAATACATGAATGAAAGAAAGTGAATCATCATTCAGTAATGTAACAAGTAGTCAATTTAGATAGACACATGAGCATGCAAATGTTGTGTATTTAAACATAGTATTTCTTAAGATGTATTGTGTTTATATGTTATTTTTATTTATTTCCATCAAGTATGGCTAGAAATAAGCACCTAATCCATGCTTGGTAGTTATGATGGATGGGCCTAGCTACTTAGGTTCAAATTTACCCTTAAGTTTATTTTTGTCATTAGTGTTTTTCTAGTTTTCTTTGAGGATTAGATCCCCATCATCAAATGACTAATATTTTATTATTTTTTTATAATTTTTTGAGTCTTTGATGATAGTCTCAGAGGTATTCCAAGATATGAATCCACTTTTCATCAAGAAATTTTATCTAACTTGGGTGAGCATGGCAATATTGATTGCTTCCTATCACATATTTTAGCAAAATATGAAGAGATGTTATTTCTTGTTCAACAAGGAATATAGACTCAATTATATAGACCAAGGCATAGGTAATAACAATATTCAAAGTTCATACACTAGTTTTATAGGCCCATAGTGCAAGATAAATTTGAAGGTGCAAATCCTATACATTGTTTTTATAAGTTTCTTAAGGTTTCAGATAAGAGTTTTATTCTATGATTCAACTTGACCATTACCTTGAGAATAGTAAGGTGTGGATAAGGACAAAGGCATAGCCTCAACCCATTTGGGAAAATATTCTATTGCAATGATGATAAACTTGTGGCCATTAGATGATCTAGGATTTATTTTTCCTATAATATATAGTCCCCACATAGAAAAGGGCCAATAAGAAATCAAGGACTATAGCTCCTGTGATAAGGCATAGACAAGATTATCATGTTTTTGACATTTATCGCACTTATGAATGTAATCATAAGATTTATTTTATATACAAATCCAATAACATACTAGCCTAAGGATATTTTTTGTTATTGCATTTTTCATCATAGAATTATTGAATTGTGTGCTTAGCCTCATACATACTAAGGAAACAAAAGAGGATATCATCATAAGATCTCTTGTATAAGACATCACCAATGGTGATTAAGCAACAAGCATGTTGCCTAAGAGTTTTGTACTCATTAGGTTTGAAACCTTTAGTTAATTTTCTCTCCTTAAGAAAGGCATAAATGTATTTGTACCAAGGTCTACATGGATTTCTAATTTTATAGAAAAGATTGTTAAATGTGTCTCTCTATATTTGAGGATTATCGATTGCTTAATTTTTTGGATGATGATAGTGGCTTGTTCATCCTACAATTCTATGGTAATTAGGAAAGTTGCATCTACCATTGCATTCATAAGACAAATCACTAGATCTAAGGGATGATAGCAATGATCACTTTATCAAAGGTGGTCAATATATGGTTGACAATTTCTTTATAGGGTTTTAAATTATCATATTTGCTTTAATAAGTTCCTTTGATCTAATTAATGACAAGTTGGTAATCTCTTAAAATAGATATAATTGTGATTTTTAGGGATTGAATGGTTTGTAGCTTAATGTTTAGGGATTCATATTTTGTATTATTGTTTATCCACAAAAAATTAAATCTTGAATGATGTTGGATAACAATTTATCACGAGTAGACTAGAACTACCCCTACTCTTGCACCCTTGGTACATCTAGTGTCATAAAATTAAATGGACCATGTGTTAGGTTGCTTGACATCTATATTGTCAATACTCTCATCTAGAGAATTGACTTCTATAGGTTAATGAGCTTCTAATGGTGTTGTTTCTAAAGGTCTACTATGAATTATCCTTTTATGGATTTTTGGTTTATGAATTCAAGCTCAAAATAATTTAGGCACATTTTCCACTTAGCCATGTGATCCAAGATGTATGATTTTGAAATGAGATATCTTAGAGGATCTATTCGAGATATCACAGTGGTATTTTTGTTGAGCATATAGCACTTCAAATTTTTAGGGGTAAAAACTATCAATAGACAATTTTTTCAAAGGTGTATAACAAGTTTCATAACTTACTAGGGTTTTGCTAATTTAGTAGATTGCCCTTTCTTTATGTTGGTATTAATTTTAGGTCAAAATTACTCCTAAGGCATGTACAATTTCAATAATGTACAATAGCAGATATTTGAGGAGCTCTAGTGGGATAAGGACTAGAGGAGATACAAGGTATGCTTTGATGATATCAAAAGTATTTTGACACTCATCGTACCATTTTAATTTATCAAAAGTGTTACATTATTTAGTACCTTGCAATAATATTTAGAGTATCATGTAAAATATTTAGTCTAGTGTGATTAATATTTGAATATATAGTAGGTATCATGTCAATAAGTGTGGAGTTATGTAAGTGAGGAGTTATGAGTTATGTAAGATTTTTTAGTATCATTAGTCTTTGTTCTTATATGGATTCAATAAGATATTTATTATTGTGTGAGGAATATGAAGTGCTAGATCCCTTATGAGTGTGAGGAGATGAAAAATGTATATAATTAGTGTAGGGAGATTTTACCTATAACTTTGATTCACTCCAAGTATGATCAATTGAAAGTAGAATAAGCCAAGGAAATATTGTTGGAAAGTGCTTCCTACCTTTAGTTAGAATAAAGGACCTCCAAATAATGGGGGACACTCATAGAAGTTGTGTCAATCATTAGATATTCCATCTATGGTCAACACTCATCTTCTGTTCAAACCTAAAATATTTGAAGGTATTATGTCTTATGGGCCATTGATTTTCAATTCAATAATCGACATGATCCTTCCAATGGAGGATAGTTCATAAACAAAGGGAAGGATTTGATAGAGGTCAAAGTTGGAGACATGGAAATCAATTGGTAACTTGGGAAAGGAAAGCACCAGTGCATAATAAAATAGACCTATAGTTGGTTAAAGGAGGTTCCACCTCATCTGAGGATATTTTGTAGACACATGCATGAGAAGGAAAGTAGGTGAAATATTATTGAAGAGGACATCCACCATGGTTGCAAAGCTTAACTTTTGTAGCCAATCATATCAAATCAAATCATTTATTAACCATGGCCATCATCCATCATATGAAAGAGCCTACCCTTTTAACCTATACCAATTAGGGAGACCATGTTCATAATGTCATAAAGGTGATGCATTCTAGGAGAAAAAAATGTAAGATTAATGGTGCAACCACCCCAATAAAATAGTAGAAAGTCAAGTCATCTATACTCATCTATACTGGATCATATAAAGACCCATAATATTTTAGTATTTATGGCACCATATCCAAATACCTCAAAGCGTCTATCACGTAAGTTGCAAAATGATTCTTGTCTATAGGAATAGAAGATATTTGCATACCTTCTACATAGAACTTTGAAGGGAAGGAAATCTCCTCTCAACTTATAATTAGGATTGATTTTATTGTAAAATGTATTGGGATTTATTTTCTCATGCTTGGTACCTAGCCTTGTGGGATCTTCTTTTCACCCTTATTTCCTACTATAAGAAGGGGAGTCGAAACCTTTTATCATGCCTAAGGAGCATTGAACCCTCTAGGTGTCATTGTGTTGTAATCATTTTAAGCATGTTAATGGAATTTGTAACTAATTTTTATTTGTCCTCATCTTAGCCTATATTTATTCCTAGCGGTGTGTTTGCTTTGTTGTGTTCACTAGTTATAGGTGGTGTAATTCATGTTTAGTTGCCACTTGTTGTAGTTGGAAATTTTGGGTCCTAATTCTTTGGTGCATCACCCCCATAGCTTAGGATTTTATTTTTATATAAAAGCATTTAATTTCCTCTTTTTACATATTAGGATATTATTACATTATTTATAATAAATAAATCACTTCCATAGTATGCATCCTAATAGTACGTATTCTAATAAGATAAAGGAAGTGATAGTTGTTTGTCTGTAGTATAGGTTCACATGCCTTTGAATATGTACACCTTTTTAATGTTGAATATATCAAATATATTTTGAAAATTTTCTAACATTGGTATCAAAGCAATAGAAACCCAAGTATGCTCAGGTTCTTTAGTAGGGAAGAAACATTGAGTCCCTTATGAATTGAGAATTTCTAGAGCTAAAGCACCACACTAACCTATGTGGACCCATGCCAAACAGTTTTTGTGGCAAGATATATTTTTAGTTGTTTGTTTATGACTACTCTAAAAGAGTGTGGGTGTCATTTTTATAGCTAAAGTATGATGCATTCCTATATTTTTGATAGTTCAAGAAGCGTGTTGAAAAAGAATCAGGATATTTAATTAAGGCCCTCTACTTAGATCGAGAGGGGGATATACCTCCAATAAATTTTCAATATTCCTTGCACATAATTGGATAATGATATAGCTTACTACAACTTATATTCCATAATATAATGGGGTTGTATTGTGGCTGCTCCACAACTAGCCCCAAAGTCTGGGGACCCACTTTAAAATTTTGGTTTTTGAGCCTTGGATTTGGTTGCTTTGAGATTGGTGTTGAAGTTGCTCTCATAAGTTTTGTTGCAATGTTCTGATAGGTGCCACCTAGGGGTTGCAATTCATATTTCCAAAGTTCATCTTTGGCTTATACCTTCCCCTCATATATTGCAACATATATTGGAAAGGGCTTGGTTTGAGATTAATTTTAAGGTTAATTAAATTTTAATTTCTCAAAATAAAATCATCTTGGTTTGAGATTAATTTTAATGTTAAATTTTAATGTCTCAAAATAAAATAAATCAAATATTTGATGGCTATTTAAATCTAATTTAAATAAATAAATAAAAAATAAAATAAAATGAAATAAAAAAAGGGATAATAATAATAAAACAATATATATTATTATCAATGTATATGCTTTATATATTAATAATAATATATATATTAATAAATAAAAATAAAAAATTAGATTCATGTATATATAATAATAATAATAATTATTATTAATAACTATAATAATAATTTTATATAATACATGTTAAGATAAAAAAAAATAAATAAATAAAACAATAAAATAAAGAAAAAGCAATAATGCAAAACGAAAAGGGGTTTTCCTATGTTTTTATTGCCTTCAGATTGTGTATAAAGTAAAGCCACGTGATGTTTTTAGTTGTTAAAATTAGGAATTTAGGGTTAAATTATATATTAAATTTTTAAAGTTTATCTAAAATCAAATTTGGGTTTGGTTGCAGGTATGGAAGCGCACCAACAAGAGTTATTGCCACCAATAAAACAGTGAGGCATTCATTTAAGTGAGGCATCCATTTAACGGTGCCTACAGGGAGGGCGTTACTCTGTAGCAACAACCCTGACACTCAGAAACACAACTAGGACTACACGCAAAGGGCAGAGAATCTGCCAGGATGCACAACTACATGCCGAAAGGGAAGGAATTCATGATGTCGTGGCTCACAAAAACCCTAACCCTAATGTGATGCAATAAAGCTATGTTGCGAAGAGGAGGCTTCCTTTGGTTGCAAGATTTGTCGCTGAGGAGATTTGAGATGGAGCCCATCAGGAGGAAAGTCGAGGATGCATCTTTTCTTTTCGTTTAACACTGTAAGTCTGAAGCAGATGTCTTGATTAATGTTTATGGTTACACCAGAGGAGCGCAAAGCTTACAGGAAATGCAAGACCTGGTAAAAGGTTTATATTATATAATATAAATTATTTAAGTTCTTTATTAGATTTTAATAAAGTCTATAAATTTTATATTTTATAATGTAAAGATTGAGTTTCTTTATTACATTTTAATAAAGGACTTTAAACTTTACATTATGTAATATAAAATTTTAAGTTTCTTTATTAGATTTTAATAAAGTTTTCTTTTTTATATATAGTTTATATTTTATAATATAAAAGATTAAGTTTCTTTATTATATTTTAATAAAGGTTTTTAAAATTTACATTATATAATATAAAACATTAAGTGTCTTATTAGATTTTAATAAGAATCCTTAAAGTTTATATTATATAATGTAAATTATTAAATTTCTTTATTAGATTTTAATAAAGTTTTTTTTTTTTTATAATATAAAAGATTTAGTTTCTTTATTATATTTTAATAAAGGTTTTTAAAATTTACATTATATAATATAAAATATTAAGTGTCTTATTAGATTTTAATAAGGATCCTTAAAGTTTATATTATATAATGTAAAGTATTAAATTTCTTTATTAGATTTTAATAAAGGTCCTTTAATCTTTATATTATAGGGCCCTATGGGAGTTATAAGGGGTAAAGGAGCCTTTATAATATTTTACTTGGTGGCATATAGTGGATGTTATGGATCGTATTTATGTAATTAAAATATATGCTACAAGAGAAATATAAGGGTTGAAAGAGCATTTTTCTTTGATGTTAAAGGAAAATTATAGAAAATGACAAAACAATGTAATTTGTTTTATTGTTTTGTTATTGTTTAGTTTAACATCACCAAGTAGGAGAAGTTGAAACGAATCATTGGAAGAAAATTTTAAAAGCCCAAAGAGGCCATTGTACGAAGGGGGGCTGGAATCTATGTAACAAGAGAATTCTTCGAAATATAATGCTTTCATTTTGGCAAAAGAAATCTTTGTGAGCAAAACTACAAGGAGAATACATCTAAGACTACTGCTTTCACTGTGTATCTTTTCTGCAATTTTTTGACTTGTATTCTATTTGTTTATGCCATTAAATGGGTTACAATAGGTGAATGTCAAATATATTGCAAATACATTTTATCCTTTGAGTCTCGCACTTGGTCTAATATGATTGTGCTTGTTTTGCAGGTCTATTAGGTCAGGTTGTCTTATGATCTATCTCTTAACTTGGGGTTTTGCAGGGAGGGATTTGCTAACCAAAATTGGATGCCATTTTTATTTTTCCAGCTAACCTTGTAGATAACTTCTTTCTGTGTTTATTTTCAGCATTTTAGATTAATCTACTTTCCATTTCAAGGTATTATTTTCATTCTGGTCCTTCCAGAATTTTTGTTTGTCCCATTCTGGTCCTTCCAAAATTTTTGTTTGTCCCATTCTGGTCCTTCCAAAATTTTTGTTTGTCCCATTCTGGTCCTTCTAGAATTTCTGTTTGTTTTAGTTTTAGTCTTCATTCTGGTCCATTTTCTAGAATTTCCTGTTTTATTTCTAGTTCATTTGCTTCTATTCTGGTCCTTATCCATAATTTTTGCACCTCCAAATACATCCATTTAATTTTCAGATAAAATACTAGTTTAGGAGGGTTACTGACGCCAAATTTACACTAAGATAGATAAAGCAAATGAACACTAACATGCTAACTTACTAACTTCTACTAACACCAAATTCTGACATAGGGATAGTGGAACATTTAAAATGAAGATAAAATGAATCCACTAACTTCAAAATGAACCACACATTAAAGACATAGATTCTAAAATGAAGTGGACTATTCCATGCACTTTTGCATTTGGAACCTTTCTAATTTGAAGATAAAAGAGTCTACTAATTGGGGTTCAGGGTAGACTATTTTAATATCAAGAGCACTAAAAGGAATAAATATTTTGCACTTTGGAAGTTTTGAAGGTCATGATTACTAAGCAATGTTTGAAAGGAACCGTAAAGGCCCCTTGTTAACTATCACTTGCAAGTTTTGAGTTATTTTGGTATACATGTTTTATTTTATATGAATGTTTTCTTACTAGAACCTTGGAGAAATGAATGAGTCTCATTTAATTTCTTTGCAAGAGAGAGTTTTCAATTCAATACTCTATTTGTGGTGATCATTTTGCAATAGGGTAAAATATTCACTCAATATTTTGGCGCTAGAAGGAGGGCCTTCTTTATTGCTTTGTGATTTAGATCTTTCTAATGGTTAACGTGGTTAGTTTTGTTTCCACCTTATTGTGCTTGTAGGTACAATATTTATTCAAGTGTTATTGTAAGTGATTTGTGAGAAGTCTTTTAGAGAGCTAGGGTTCCCAAGCTGGATCAACCTGAGTACATAGCTACTAGGTCTAAAACCATCGGGGAAACTATTTTCCAAAGTCTTTCTCCCAATCCTAGAAGACCAAGAAACAAAACTCAACAGATCGAAATCCCACCCAGTATACTTGAGCTAGGATCATCATTAGACTCAAGTACATCTAGTGGGCCTGCACCCACTATTTCTATTGTGATAGCTACATCAAGTGTATCTGTCCCTATTACTGTGATTACTATTGTTCCTGTAGGGTCATCATCATTGAATAACATGGCCCAACAACAACAACAACCACCTGCTCTTTGGTGTGGTGCAAAGCTCTCCCTTGAATATACCTAGGGATGTCCATGACTTACCTAGGCATATTGAAATATCGCTACCCAAGTTCATACATGATGGTCCCATTACCACTGAAGAGCATGTCCAAATTTACAAATATTACATGTTCAGACATGGGGTCACTCACGAAGATGTTGTGTGTCGAGTATTTCCTAATAGTTTGGACCATGTGGCTAATGAGTGGTACAAAAATCTTCCCACAGGGTCCATTACTTCATGGGCACAATTGGAAGCTACCTTCATTAGCCAATTTTGATTGTTATTAGATCCTTCCATCATCTATAACATGTTTGTGTCCTACAAATGGTTACCAAATGAGCCTATTAGGACGTTCAATGCTAGGTTCCAAAAGCTATACATGAATGTAACTCACCACTTTGTGGTAGATGTTGTTGTGGCTCTTCAATTATATTTTGGAGCCTTAGACCCTTTAACATCCTTTTTTGCTAGAAGAAATGCTTAGGTCACTACCCTTGCCTTGGCCTACACAGAAACCATGACCCTTGAGCAACAAATGAACTCACCAGGAGGGGGGTTATCTCAATGGCTTGGGATGGGACAATATGGTCCATACAACCAATTCACCATGATGAATCAGGTAATGGCACCACAAGTCCCAACAATGAACAATTTCCAACAATCGGGTCCATTGGCGCAAGCATATTCACCATTTCCCGCTTTGCCTAACGCATCCATCCCGCCACCAGCCATATTTCCAAATAATCAGATGACCATGCTAGGGTTCAGCATGCTTAACAATCAGTTGACCATACCTAGATTCAGTGCAATTAATACCCAAAGCCCAACAACTTATCCTTCGATCACACCGCTTCAAAGTGTGAATCTTGGATGGAACCAAAATACTTAGAGTCAAGCCATTTTACCCATTCTAAAAGTGGCTAATGCTAGAAATACATTTGGACTTGGAATCACAGTGCCCCAACTGCAAGGGCCTGAATCCAGGATGGATAAGTTGGAAGAACAAATGGCCAAGTTGAAAATCAACATAGGAAACATGAATAAAAGTCTGGCACAATATTTCAAACATAACCAACCTCACAACCACTGAGTAAAGGGGCCATATAACACTCAATTCAACAATGGGTGAGTACCCAACCCCGTAGCTAATCAGGCAGATGCTTTGGAAGATTATGGTGAGTTGGAATCTTATGATGATGAATTGCCACATTATTTCCAAGGGAAGCAAGATGCTTTGGTAACTAAAGTTGTCCACATCCAAGAGAGTGAGGAAGAGGAGGATGTTGAGGTCTTAGGAGAAGAAGATGAAGAAACTTTGGAAGTCCAAGCCACTAGACGTTTTGGGAAAGGAAATCATTGGTATTACACAAGAATTTCTAAGGATCCCAAAACTTCCTCCACTCCTCCAAACAACCCCTTACTTCCTCCTGATACAAAAGGTGAGGTTAATCCACCTCCTCCATCGACTGTGGAGAAGTCCAAGCCGAAGAAAAAATGCCAAATTCGAAAAAACTCACTTATGACTTAGAAGAAGACATGAAGAGAAATAAGGCTAATATCTCATTGTTTGAAGTAGCAAAAATTTTGGGTCAAGAGATAGGTTTACCGAAAGGATTGAACCCACCTAGTCAAGTCCATGAAGCTAAGGGTGTCGAGTCTCAATTGGTTCTGAAAAGGGAAATATGAGAAGTACCTCCCTTTCTCATAACCATCAAAATTGTAGGCAAAAATTTACACAATTGTTTGATAGATTCAGGTGCTTCGACCAACATCATGCCCCTAGAAATTTGCCAAAAGTTAGGACTCACACCAATCCCTTCTAAGAGCAAGGTGGTACAATTGGATAGATCTGTGATGGATGCAGTTGGAGGTCTAAATGATGTCCTCATTCAGATTAACTCAGAACCTAGGGTTCAACATCACATAGATATATTGGTGCTTAATATTCCTACCAAATATGGAATGGTATTGGGAAGGGATTGGAGTAAAAATCTGAATGGGTATATTGTAAGAGATTATTCCCATATGTGGTTACCTTGGAGAGGAGTAGAAAATCAAATTCAGGTGGACAGTGAACCTAGACTCAAGGAGATGATAATTGAATACAATAGACCCAACGAAATCCAATATGTTGAAACTGAATTAGGGGCCTATAGCTTGGACATAGAAGAAACTATCGTAGTACCTCAAAAGGAGAATTTTTCTTGTAACACTTCGAAAGAGGATAATCTGGTTTGGACTCTAAGATTTGATGGATCTAAGTCAAAACAAGGCATTGGAGTTGGTATCAAACTTACATGTCCCGGTAGCAAGCCTATGCTTGCTGCCTATAGATTACAATTTCCAACCACCAACAATGTGGCAGAATATGAAGCCCTTATTTTTGGACTTCAATTTGCCCTAAGGAAGAAGGTAAAATGTCTCAAAGTGTTGGGAGATTCAGATTTGGTGGTTAAACAAGTTAAAGGGCAATATACTTGTCGGGATAAAAGGTTAAGCCTTTACAAAACTAGAGTTAAGGATTTGATGGATGAGTTTGATGCATTCAATATATCCCTTATCTCTAGGAAAAATAATCGCATGGCAGATTCTTTAGCTATAGCCACAAGTATGCTTAAACCTATGGACCATAAAAAGTGCAAGAAATTCTCAATCGAATTAGTACCTTGCCCTTCGATACCAGATAATGTTACTAATTTTCAAGTATTCGATAGTGACAGACATGTGTTCAATTTTGTCACTAATTCTAGCATTTTTGAAAATCAGGTCATTGATGAAGATGAGAAGGGGCAAGAAGAAACATATTTGAAAAAGGAAGCAACCGGAGTGTGGAATGAGATGCCAAATGGTATGGCTTCTCTAGAAAAGATATTTGATATTGGATATCAAGTAAAAAGAGGTAGAAAAGTACCACCCCCTAAAGAAGCATGTGATTTAATCAACTTAGGGAGTGTAGAAAATCCATGAGAGGTATTTATTGCTAAGGCATGTACAAAACAAGAAAGGGAGTCTATCGCTCATGCATTAAAGGAATACATCGATTGCATAGCATGGAGCTATAAGGATTTGAAAACTTATGATCAAAATGTGATAATGCATACGATTCCATTAAAACCTGACTCCAAGCCTTTCATACAGAGACAAAGAATGGTCAACCCAATTTTAGAGCCACTAATAGAGAAAGAGGTGAAGATATTGCTAGAAGAAAAAATCATCTTTCTTGTTAGAAATTCCACATGGGTGGCCAATATTGTCCCGATAAGAAAGAAGAACGGAGAGATAAGGTTGTGCATAGATTTTAGGAATCTAAATAAGGCTTGCCAAAAGGATAATTACCCATTACCCACTATCGATGAGATTCTTCAAAAGGTAAATGGGTCAGAAATGATGTCATTTTTTGATGGTTATTTAGGATATAATTAGATGACCATTCTAGGGTTTAGCATGCTTAATAATTAGTTGACCATGCCTGGATTCAATGCAATTAATACCTAAATCCCAACAACTTATCCTTCGATCACATCGCTTCAAAGTGTGAATCTTGGATGGAACCAAAATAATCAGATTCAAGCCATTATACCCATTCTAAAAGTGGCTAATGCTAGAAAGACATTTGGACCTGGAATCACAGTGCCCCAACCGCAAGGGCCTGAAGCCAGGATGGATAAGTTGGAAGAACAAATGGCCAAGTTGAAAATCAACATAGGAAACATAAATAAAAGTCTGGCACAATCTTTCAAACATAACTGACCTCACAAAAACTAAGGAAAGGGGCCATATAACACTCAATCCAACAATGGGTGAGTACCCAACCCCGTAGCTAATCAAGAACATTCTTTGGAAGATTATGGTGAGTTGGAATCTTATGATGATGAATTGCCATATTTTTTCCAAGGGAAGCAAGATGCTTTGGTAACTGGAGTTGTCCACATCCAAAAGAATGATGAAGAGGAGGATGTTGAGGTCTTAGGAGAAGAAGATGAAGAAAATTTGGAATTCCAAGCCACTAGATGTTTTGGGAAAGGAAATCATCGGTATTACACAAGAATTTCTAAGAATCCCAAAACTTCCTCCACTCCTCCAAACAACCCCTTACTTCCTCCTGATACAAAATTTGAGGTTAATCCACCTCCTCCATTGACTATGGATAAGTCCAAGCCGAAGAAAAAAAATCCAAATTCGGAAAAACTCACTTATGAATTAGAAGAAGACATGAAGAGAAATAAGGCTAATATCTCGTTGTTCGAAGTAGTGAAACTTTTGGGTCAAGAGATAGGTTTACCGAAAGGATTGAACCCACCTATTCAATTCCATGAAGCTAAGGGTTTCGAGTTTCAATTGGTTCTAAAAATAGAAATATGAGAAGTACCTCCCTTTCTCATAACCATCAAAATTGTAGGCAAAAAATTACACAATTGTTTGATAGATTAAAGTGCTTCGACCAACATCATGCCCCTAGAAATTTGCCAAAATTTAGGACTCACACCAATCCCTTCTAAGAGCAAGGTGATACAATTGGATAGATCTATGATGGATGCAGTTGGAGGTCTAAATTATGTCCTCATTCAGATTAACTCAAAACATAGGGTTCAACATCACATAGATATATTGGTGCTTAATATTCCTACCAAATATTGAATAGGTATATTATAACAAATTCTTCCCATATGTGGTTACCTTGGCAAATCAAATTCGGGTGGATAGTGAACCTAGACTCAAGGAGATGATAACTTAATACAATAGACCCACCGAAATACAATATGTTGAAATTGAATTAGAGGCCTATAGCTTGGACATAGAAGAAACTAGCATAGTACCTCAAAAGGAAAATTTTTCTTGTAACACTTCAGAAGAGGATAATCTGGTTTGGACTCTAAGATTTTATGGATCTAAGTCAAAACAAGGCGCTGTAGTTGGTATCAAACTTACATGTCCTGGTAGCAAGCCTATGCTTTTTGCCTATAAATTACAATTTCTAGCCACCAAAAACGTGGCAAAATATGAAGCCCTTATTTTTAGACTTCAATTTGCCCTAAGGAAGAAGGTAAAATGTCTCAAAGTATTGGGAGATTTGGAATTGGTTGTTAAACAAGTTAAAGGACAATATACTTGTTGGGATAAAAGGTTAAGCCTTTACAAAACTAGAGTTAAGGATTTGATGGATGAGTTTGATACGTTCAATATATCCCTTATCTCTAGGAAAAATAATCGCATGATAGATTCTTTAGCTGTAGCCACAAGTATGCTTAAACTTATGGACCATAAAAAGTGCAAGAAATTCTCAATCGAATTAGCACCTTGCCCTTCGATACCAGATAATGTTACTAATTTTCAAGTATTCGATAGTGACAGACATGTGTTCAATTTTGTCACTAATTATGGCATTTTTGAAAATTAGGTCATTGATGAAGATGAGAAGGGGTAAGAAGAAGCAGATTTGAAAAATGAAGCAACCAGAGTGTGGAATGAGATGTCGAATGGTATGGCTTCTCTAGAAAATATATTTGATATTGGATATCAAGTAAAAAGAGGTATAAAAGTACCACCCCCTAAAGAAGCATGTGATTTAATCAAATTAGGGAGTGTAAAAAATCCACGAGAGGTATTTATTGCTAATGCATGTACAAAACAAGAAAGGGAGTCTATCTCTTATGCATTAAAGGAATACATCGATTGCATAGCATGGAGCTATAAGGATTTGAAAACTTATGATCCAAATGTGATAATGCATACGATTCCATTAAAACCTGACTCCAAGCCTTTCATACATATACAAAGAATGGTCAACCCAGGTTTAGAGCCACTAATAGAGAAAGAGGTGAAGAGATTGCTCAAAGAAAAAATCATCTTTCTTATTAAATATTCCACATGGGTGGCCAATATTGTCCTGATAAGAAAGAAGAACGGAGAGATAAGGTTGTGCATAGATTTCAGGAATCTAAATATGTCTTTCCAAAAGGATAATTACCCATTACTCACTATCGATGAGATTATTCAAAAGGTAAATGGGTTAAAAATGATGTCATTTTTTGATGGTTATTCAGGATATAATCATATTCTCATTCATCCAAATGATAGAATGAAAATAGCATTCACAATGAAGTAGGGAACATTCACATATAGGAGGATGTCGTTTGGATTATTGAATGCAAGTGCCACTTTTCAATGAGCCATGGATTTTGCATTCAAAGGGCTCATTGGTAAGTGTATCATTGTTTATGTTGATGCACTCCTGTCTTCTCTAAGAAAATGGAAGATCATGTTAGGGACTTGAGAAAAGTACTTCAAAGATGTATAGAACATGGGATCTCCCTTAATTCAAAAAAATGCATCTTTGGGGTAACAGAAGGTAAGTTATTAGGTCACATCATTTCCAAGGATGGGATTGCTATTGATCTAGAAATAATCTCAACTATATTAGCCATTCCTACACCTAATATCAAGAAAGAGTTAATATATTTTTCGATAAGATTAAATTTATGAGAATTAATTTTAGGTTTTGCCAAGATTGCCAAGCCATTGAATGACATTTTAAAGAAGGATGTTTTGATCAAATGGATAAATGAGAATAGGGAAGCTTTCAAAAGCATCAAGTTGTAGACACCTAAATCGTGTCATGCTTAGGGGAGCTACTTACATAGACACACTCATAATATCATAAGACATAATATTGGACTTTCCAAGCATCAACAGTGGTTCTCACCACTCATTTGGGGCATTTTCAAGCCATCCAAGCTTGTCCGCTCAAGCCAAGAGCAACCAGATTCTAGCCGCTCAAGCCTAGGGTGGCCAAACCTTAGCTGCTATAGACAATAGCGACCAAATCAAAGCCGCTAAAAATGACAGCGGCTAACCCATAAGAAGTGGTTTTCTAACAAACAGGCCTAATATTTGGTGGAAGTGGCAGTCTACATGCAATAAAGGTGAGCGAGAGTGACTTTGCATTCCTTTTCACAACTAGTTCACATAGGAGACTTGATTTTGAATTTAGACTTAAGCTAACTAACCTCCAAGGATAAACAAAGGACAAAATCTTCTCATGCTAATGAATAGTTTGCATAGAAGACTCAAGTGGGTAGTTATATTTCAGTTAATTGACCTTCAAATATAGACAATAGATAAGGGCTTCTCATGCTAACTTGCACTACACATGATAAATTCATTTCTAGGGCTTGGACATAGACCTAGGGTTTCACACTATAAAAGGTGCAAGCCTAAGAGCACCAAAGGATCCATATATGACATATAGAGAGCCTTATCATATCTAGAGATCACAGGAGATCATTTCAGAGAGAGAGTTCTCTTTGGGATCACGTGTGAGACAAATATTTGACAAATCAAATGGCATAACACATACTTTCTTCAACATCAGATCATAGTCTTTGACCCATAGCTTTGGGGTAAGGAGAGAAAGGTTTTCTTTAGCAACTACTGTCTTGGATAGTGGCCCGCAGGCTTAGATTTGATAGATATAGCATATTTTATCTTGTTTTCTTATATCATTAGCATAGATTCACTTGATTCCATGGTATTGTTTTATCATATTTCTGTTACATTCTTTGATTACTAACAACCTCATCCGAGGAGGCAATCTCGGACACCTAAAAGTGTGTTGTTGTTTCATTGCTTGTAGGGCCACAGGTACATCGGACGATAGTTATAACATACGAGAGCAAAAAGGATCCCTCTAGGAAATAGACTTGGAGAAGTAGGCATCTGTAAGCCCTCATACATTTTCATGTGCAAAACTGGGAAGATTTTATTAGCACACCACCTCTTCATGGAAGGGGAACTCCTTGCCCACTTGTAATTTATAGTATCAAAATGGGTATCCCTAACAGGTACTAACATATAACCGAGCTTCAATATCAATAAAGAGATCCATATTTTTTTTTAAGCAAAAAACCCCTTGCATGGCCTCCTTGGTCTGAGAGACCACGAACAGGGGGTTCTACACCGTCCAAGTCACCCAGGAGTCACACCCGACCTTGCCCACACCAACATTATCAATTGGATTTTGGATACCCAATTTAGCTTTTTGGTAGGGTGGAGATTTGAACCTGGGACCTCCTTTGGAGGATTTCCCTCTCCTCTCCAACTCACCTACAATAACTAGGTAGAGATCCGTATTTTGTTATTTCATGTTATATGCTTTATTTTTCCTCTTGGATTTCCATTTTATCTTTGGTATTCTAAATAAGCATTACAAGTAGGGTTTTTTTTAGAAAAGTGACAGGTGCGCGCATTCTCGAGGTCGCTAAATATGGTGATCATGATGGGATGACCACTAATTTTTCATTTTCTATAGAAAAACTAACTTAATTTTATGTGCAGGTCTAACCGCTCTAAGCTATAATGACCATAAAATAGCCGCTCTGAGCTACAGTGGCCAAGAACCAGCTTCTCTGGTCAACAGCGGCCAGTACTGTAGTGCAATAGATGTTAAAACATCGACTCTCTGTGCTAGATCAAAGGTTGGTATAGCTTTTATGATATTTGATAGCTTTTTTTTGCTTTTGTGTGTTTAAAATAGAGAACTTAAAGCACATTTATGTTTGGAAATTGAAATAATAAAGAAGAAATAATTAAGCATTTCGCATATCTTAGATCTTCTTTTAAATTTTCCACTAGGTGTTGCTAGGAATAGCGGCTTATGCCTAAAAATTTCACCCTAGAATCCAACGTGCTAGACATTATATGTTGTTTGCTTGCTTTGAGGTCCTGCTAGAGTCCATAGTTTCATGAGATAAAGTGTGCTCATGCAAATCATAGTAGTTCATGCATCTTTATAAATATTGAAACGTATTTTTGCACTTAGGCATAGGAAATATTCATTGCTGCTATATGATGCACTTTATGTTACACAAGCTTAAAATGAACACTACATATGCACATCTCATTTAAAAATTAGAGAGTTGGATTTCATCACCAACCTTCAATTCAGTCCAGCGGCGTTGGAATTCATATCCTTCCATTGGTTTGCCCCCTAAAGCTTCATAGAAATGGATTGGGAAACTTAATTATAGTGACACTAAGTTATTTGTGTTCAAATTGTCTCCCAATGTTGGAACAATCATTGGTTCAGAGTGGAGGAGCTAGGCGAACCCCCCATTGGGTCTTCAATGGTGTACCCTAGCTTCTTTTGATAAAATCATGTTTGGCACAAGTGTACTTGATTGTCACTATGGATGAGTCTTCTCATTCTTAATCCAAGAACAAGAGCAAAGAAACCAAGAGAACAACACATCAAAATACACCAAATAGTTTATGGCACACTTAAATTGGTAATCAATATAAATATTTATTTGGAATTGTGTGGCCATTCCTAAATTTCAAACTCAAAAGGTCAAGTCATAAAACAATATGGTCAAAACAAGAAGTAAACACCCTCGGTTTGATGCTGAGGGAGAGATAGAAGCAATTCATACCCATAGATGAAGTCATAGTAATGTCAAATGACCTACCAGTAAGACCATGAGACGTAGCTCCACGAGCCTAAGGGGTGATAACTCAACTCTAGGGGAATATCCTTGATAAACCCCAAGGAACCACATCATGGAATAAATTCACATAAACAAAAAGATGCTTCACAACCATCCTCATCAAGGAGACATGAGGATACCTCAAGGGCCTCCTCTAAACACATAAAAACATCTCAAAGACATGAGGAAACTTCAAGGGCTTCCTCCTCATATGGATATAAAAAAGGTTCTAAGACCCATTCTTCACATGGGGATGACGAGACTACCACATCTCCATCCAAATGGAGAAAACATGTCACCACTAAGCCCTCTTCATTAAGAAGGTAAACAAGAATTGCAAAACCTCAAGACTCACAAGAAACATATGAAACAGGTCTGCCCACTAAAGGGCAGGAAACTAGAGCTACATCTAGTCGTGGGAATCATATAGAAGAAACCCTTCACACAAAAGAAAATATTCCCATAGACTATGACCTCATAGGAGTAAATGGCACCCCATGGGACCAGCCATGGAGAATGAGATAGCTAGATAGGTTGGTTCGATTTCCTACTCAACCAACTCAAATAATTGTAGCTACTGAGAACTCTAAATCTGGAATCTCATGAACTATGACTACTAAACATACCTCCCAGTCTAGGGGTACCTCAAAGCAACCCTGTAGAAGACACGTGGATTCTGATCATAGGGATATTCAATAGTACATTGAACAAGTCACATTAACTAGCAAGAGTATATATACAACAAAAAACCCCTTGAGGAATCTACGAGTCAAGACAACAAGAACAAAGTCAGATGAACATGAGTCTTCTACAACAGCACAAATTGACCAAATGAGGTGGTTAGAAAATGCATTACATAAAGAGTGAGAGTTAGTGGAAGCTCTCGAATAAGAGAAACAAAGAGAGAGATTCTTGCACCAACATGAGCAGCGGTTAAGAGAGCAATATGAGCAGATAGATTTTAACAATTTATAGATAAATGGTGGTGACCACCAAAGAACAAGACACATTGACTCACCTAAGAGAGCAAGGGGCCCAAGTCAATCACGTTTGAGCTGACATACCTACCCACGGATGTGTTGGGATGGTTGATATTGTTAACATAGCAATAAGGACTAGGTGGTATGGTCAACCGCAATCGCCTATAGCTCCCATGAACATCCTAGCTACTCCTATACAAAGGCAAGACAATCTTTTAGGTCCACCAATGAGACATGTGGTAACTATTCAGAGTATATTGGAGAAAAACCAGCTGACGAATCCAACTAAGTTATCCATCTATGAGCTTATACAACAGTCCCAAAAGCATAGGGATACTCTAATGGAGATTTTAATAACAATTGAGCTTCAAAAACAAGATGTGAATGCATTCACTCACTTTGTGGTACAAGTGCAAGAATACCAGGAACCTATAATCCGATTCTATGATCATGAGATTAAGACAATTTTTGCTGCCTTACCAGACCCTCCACTAAATATTGTAGTGACCATCAATAACTTACCTTTCAAGAGGGTTTTGGTTGATACAGGTTCATCTATAAACATCATCACAACAACTATAATAGAGCACCTCAAGATATCCAAGACCAATATCATTCTACGAACTTACACATTGAGAGATATTAATGAT
This sequence comes from Wollemia nobilis, assembly GCA_028583015.1. Taxonomy (NCBI): domain Eukaryota; kingdom Viridiplantae; phylum Streptophyta; class Pinopsida; order Araucariales; family Araucariaceae; genus Wollemia; species Wollemia nobilis. The sequence goes on from JAQPPZ010003235.1 coordinate 375,088, forward strand.
GCTTTATGCAATACTATGGGAATGATAGTCCTACCCATCAAGGTGGGGCACAAGACCATCCCCATGATGTGTCATGTCCTAGAAGGTGCTATTCAGTACAACATCCTCTTAGGGTACCCTTGGATAAGTGCCATGAAGTGTGTGCCTTCGATCTTGCACCAGTGTGTCAAGTATGTGTACGAAAGCAAAGTCTATGTGGTTTCGATGAAGAGCCCTTTAAATACGTTAATCAGGTGGATACTCTGGGATAATTTTTGATCCCTTCTACTCATCTATACGTGGCACCTTCATCCCCAACTACACAAGTTGATAACAAAGACAAAGGGGTAAGAAAAGACCCAGGCACATCAACACCTCCTGGTGCACTCAAGATAGTCAATACTTCTAAAGTACCATCAACATCAAAACCAAAAGATAATCAGAAACGGAAGGCCCCCTTAGTTAAGGAAGAGAGGCCCAAAGAAGTTCCAAATATAGACATTGTTGAAATTCCAAGTCCTATGGAAGAGGAAGATCCTCAAGATCTAGATGAAGATAGTGATTATCACCCTACTTTACCAGTATCATCCGTGGTCCACATCACATGCATCAATACACTTGGCAAGCACAGGCATAGGAGAAAACCTTTATGCCTATCATTAAGTCTACACAGTACATAGGGAGACCTAAATACTTGAGGCTGCCAGTAGGAATAGTGGTTCCACTTGGAATCCCACCCAACCAAATCAATTTTTTCTATGCTGACCTAGACTGTGCTCATAAGTCTTCATATATAGAAGGAGATGGTGATGAATTATTCATAGTCAATGTTTATTACCTATCTAATCCTGAGTTTTCTCTAAGATACTTTGAGCGTTGCCATTGGCATGGCTATGGCCTTGGCTTATATGAGCAGGAGTGCAAGCAACCTTATGAGCCACTATATCAACTTCCCTTTGATAGAGTTGGCTTAGGCTATTATAGCGGAGGTCGAGGTGACTCGCTTGCAGTATCATTGGAAAGACTAAGCATAGGTTTGGGAGAAGACATTGATTTCATTCCTTATCACCCTCTGAGAATAGAAAATTTGAGCAATAGAAAAGTAGCCACGATAAACATACCGCCTCCAAAAAATTATCATCCAAACACCTCAATTGATTCCACCCCAATAGGGTACAACTCGTGGGATGAGGAGAATGGATATGAAGCAAGTGATGATGAGGTGCAACTTGGCTTAGCCTATTAAGGGCCTCGCTATTTACAAATTTTCACATGGTTCGTCCATGATGAGATTGAATATACATTAGATGAAAGTGACTATGAATCAAAAGACTCAACAAAAGAGCTTAATTAGGCTTAAGCCATCAACCCCTAACTTTGGGGTGAGAAATAAATACAAATGGATTCTTCATAAGTGACGAAGAATATGAAGATGAAATAGAGATGGCATACTTGGGACCAAGATATGAGCCCATTTTATTAGGGCCACATACCAATGCTAACGGTCTCTGGATAAGTGATGATGACTTTGAGGATGATATCGAGATGGCTTATCTTGGACCTCACCACTTGCGACAAGTCAATAATCTAGTAGAGAGAAAGGTGGCATTTTGTGCCATAGACCCTCAACTCTGATTTTTGGGGAGACCTATTGATCTAGATATCATTAATTATATGGTTAATCCCCCTCTACCTACATTTAGAGAGCAGTTAGAGCCTAATGATCCTATTGTCCGCCCTACTCATGGGACAGATCCAAAAATCCCCATTCCTCCAGAACCTCATCGCGAGTATGGAAAAGAAACCCCTGAGACAAGATTGCAACCATGTGGTCCTGGATATTTCATCCCATCCATAAACATGACCTCCATCGATCTGACCACTCCACTTCATAATCCAACATATCTTACCAAACCATTGCATCTTGATATAGACACTATTGATTGAGATCGTGCTAGTTTACCCATAGAGCCAGAATACCTCTTCCCCAATGAATAGATGTTACAACTATTCCATTTTGCATCAGGTTGTGTGTATGACGTCTTCCATGTTGGTTTGCAACCTGATTCAATAGGTCCTATGAATCTCACTGATGAAATTCATTTTATACCCATGCCTCATCAGCTAGAGGATGGGTTACATATGTCTATAGAAGTAACTTTTGAGGTGGACATCAGTGATGATCCTACCCAACCAAGGAAAGTCAAGTTCGGAGAAAGTCTATCTCCACAGGAACAAGCCATCTTGATTCCTCTCCTCAAGGAGAGGCCAAATATTTTTTCTTGGACTTACAAATACATGCCAGGGATAGATCCAAATTTATTTGTTCACAACCTTTCATTGTATCCCATGAAGAAGCCAGTCAAGCAAAAACTGATCCAACTGTCGCTTTGATGCTAAAGAATGAATTGCAAAAACTACTAGATGTAGTATTCATAGTTCCTATTGACTATCCTAAGTGGGTGTCAAACATGGTACCCATAGGGAAACCTGACGGAAGAGTTCGTATCTACACGGATTTCAAATATTTGAATAGGGCAACACTAAAGGATTCATTCCCGTTGCCAAACATAGATGCTATTTTAGATGCAACCGCAGGTCATGAAATGCTCTCCCTAATGGATGGTTTTTTTGGATACAACCAAATCCAGATTAAGCCCAAATATCAACATAAAACTGCTTTCATTACTCCATGGAGAACATTCTATTACAAAGTGATGTCATTCAATCTCAAAAATGTTGGTGCCACATATCAGTGGGCCATGACATACATATTCCATGACTATATGCATAAGATCTTGGAATACTACATGGATGACTTACTAGATAAGTCCCTATTACGGCAAGAGCATACCGAAGTCCTTAGACAAGTCTTTGATCGCATCATATAACATAATGTTCGATTGAATCCTAAGAAGTGTGTATTTGGTGTAACTTCTCACAAGCTTTTGGAATTCATTGTATCCAAGAGAGACATCGAAGTAGAACCTGCAAAGGTAAAGGCTATACTGGAAATAGCCATCCCTATCAACATTAGGGAGTTGAGGAGCCTACAAGGCAAAATAGCATCCATAAAAATATTCATCGCACAATTATCAAAAAAATGCAGACCTATGAATAGGTTTCTACGCAAGGAAGTCCCCTTTCATTAGGATGAATAATGCCATCAAGCCTTTGTAGAGATCAAAACTTATCTGGCAACGCTACCAATATTTGCTCTACCAAGTCCAGACATACCATTTTTACTATATATATCAGCTATTGATTTCGCATTAGACACCATGTTAGCCCAAAATAATGCACAAGACAAAGAGCAAGCAATATATTACATTATTTGCACCTTGGTGAGCTATGAGCTAGGATATGCATATGTCAAAAAATTGTGTTTAGCAATGGTCTTTGCAACTCGAAAGTTATGACACTGCATGTTGATCCATATAGCCTATGCCATATCAAAACAAAATTCTTTGCAGTATATGATGAGCAAGACATCACAATACACGTATCGCAAAGTGGATCATGCTATTGACAAAATTTGATCCAAATTTCATAAGCCAAAATTCCATCAAGGGATAAGTCATAGTAGATAAATTAGCAGATGTGCCTCTTCAAGATAACTAGCCTATCACCATAGAGTTTCCTGATGATGTGGTATTTGCATTATCAGATCTGCCAGAAGTCGAAGAACCTAAGAGAGAAAAATACATGTCATTTTTCTTTGACGGTTCGAAGTGTGAACAATGAGGTAGAGTAGGGATTGTATTTATCACACTGCAAGGCACTCCATTTCCCTTATCATTCAACTAGACTTCCTGTGAACAAAAAACAATACAGAATATGAAGTATTGATCCTAGGACTCCAAACAGCCAAAGCAATGGGCATTAAAAGATTGAATATATTTGGTGACTCCTTGCTCATAGTAAACTAGGTCAAAGGACTCTTCCAATGTAGGTGCCCACTCCTGAAGACTTACAAGGAACTTGTTGACAATTACTTAGCCCGGATAGAATGGTATGACATCAAGGTAATCCCTCATACATTGAATAGATTTGCAGACACTATGGCCTCTTTGGGATCCTTAATCCCTTAGAATATGTATGCTGATTTTACAACCGTTCATGTGAAAGTGCTTTTACACTCAGCAATACGTCGTAAATCTTTTGACAATCAAGAATCATTCAACATGATCAACATCGAACCAAATCATGATTGATCCTTCACAGCCATAAGTTTCTTGCAAATAGCACCTTGGGGATCGTTGATCTCCCAAGGACCCATAGAGTGTGGTACGATCATATACCATAGATTGTTTCCTCAATACGTGTTCACTACCTCAAAAATACAAGAAGAGTAAGTTGTCTATTCTATAGATGTTGTGGCCTATCAGGATTGGATTTCCCAACTGTCAAGGTTTTTTGCATACATAAAGGTGAATATTTAAATATAGAGCAACAAGATACATTTTTCTAGGATAAATCCTCTACATACGAGGATATGATGGAGTATTGCTTCGTTGTCTTGAGCCCCAGGAAACATCTTGGGTAGTTTCACAAGCTCATGACGAAACATGTGGAGGCCATTTCAGTGGCATGGCCATAGTTAAGCGCATCTTGATAATGGGTTACTATTGGCCCACAATGGAAAAGGACTGTTGTGAGTATGTCAAGAAATGTAGTAAGTGCCAACATCATGCAAACCTAATGCACTTACCATCGCAAGCTTTGTAGCCCATCCAGGTAGCATGGCCATTTTCACAATGGGGACTAGACTTGATTGGGAAAATCTCACCCCCGTCCTCAGGTCGACACACATTCATAACAATGGCCATAAAATACTTCACTAAATGGGTATGAGTGATCCCCTTAACATCAACAACTGGACCAAGGATTGTGGTGTTTATACTTCACAATATCATAAGTCATTTTGGGGTCCCTTCTAAGGTAATATCGGATAATGGGCCATATTTCAAAAACAAAAATTTGCATGCTTTAATGAACAAATATCATATTCAACATAGTTTTTCAATGTCTTATTATCCGCAAGCAAACGGGCAAGCATAAGCCTCAAACAAAACAATAGTCTCCATTTTGAGGAAGATAGTGCAAGAAAATCACAAGTATTGGCACATGCAATTGCCTCTTGCACTATGGGCATACAAGACTAGTATATGGATTCCCACTAGGGCAATACCATTTTCACTAGTAGATGGCACTGAAGCCATCATGCCTCTAGAGTTGGAAATCCTGACTGTATGCATAGCACAAAAAGACTTCGTAGATGATGAAGTTGCACGGCAAGGCCGCCTTGATCAATTGATGCTTCTTGATGAACACCAATTCAATGCTTTAGAGCATCTCCGTGTTTACCAATATTGCCTTGCGTGAGCTTACAATAGTAAATTCCACCTAAGGGAATTCAAGTTTGGAGATCTAGTGCTCAAATAAAACTAGCAAAATTCAAATCTTCCACCGCATCTGTGAGATAAGTTCGCGGTAAACTAGATAGGTCCATACATGATTTCATAGAGAGTTGGACCTGGAGCATATCACCTTATATCATTATATGGTTTTGAAGATCCTGAACCTCTCAATATCATTCACTTAAAGGCATTTTACACATAAAAACACAAAACATTCAAATATTTCATAAAACATAAAAAACATTCAAATATGTCAAAAACACAAACAAATCATAAAAGCATAAAATATCAAAAATACAATCAAATCAAAGGCTCCAAGGGTAATTCATACCGCTTGGTCAAACAATCAAATCAAAGGCTCCAAGGGTAATTCATACCGCTTGGTCAAACATCAATTCAAAAGGCTCCAAGGGTAATTCATACCACTTGGTCAAAATTCAAAAGGCTCCAAGGGTAATTCATACCGCTTGGTCAAAACCAAAATCATCAAAGGCTCCAAGGGTAATTCATACCGCTTGGTCAAACATCAATTCAAAAGGCTCCAAGGGTAATTCATACCGCTTGGTCAAAATTCAAAAGGCTCCAAGGGTAATTCATGCCGCTTGGTCAAAAATCAAATAAAAAATGCTCCAAGGGTAATTCATGCCGCTTGGTCAAAAATCAAATCAAAGGCTCCAAGGGTAATTCATACCGCTTGGTCAAAAATCAAATAAAAAAGGCTCCAAGGGTAATTCAAACCGCTTGGTCAAAATCAATAACAAAAGCCCCAAAGGCATAATAATCCCTTTGGTCCAATTAATCAAAAATACAAAAACAACATAAAATCAAAAATACAAAAACAATTGCACTTCACATTTTGTGTCCACATCATTGCATTGCATTTTAACATATATTACAAGATATGTCATGAGAGTCTTAAAAGTGATACCATAGTTTGTCGCACAAGTCATTCATATCCATACCTCCATCCACATGTGTGTAATTTTTTTTTTCAACACAATCATTATTTGTTGCTATACATAATTACTAAGGCTTTTTGGTTAGTCAACCAAATCTAGTAATCTTATCAACTTTTGAGGAAAACAACTTTGATTAGTAGAAAAAAAGGCCTAGCTGTGATAGCCTTGGATATTCATGATCCCGTCACTAATTGAAACACTAAGTTAGATGCATATAATTAAAGCAAAAATTAAACATGCATTTAACAATAACATTTGCATCGGCAAACACAAGTCATTAATCATCCATAAACCACATCATAAAACATATAGGCAATATCCATTTGCATACCAATCATAAATTCATTATACATCATCAAAATACATTGCATCATATCATAAAATCATATAAGCATCTACACATCCATCTAAGAATCTTCAAATATCATCTATCATATAGCATATTCATCAAACCATCATAAATACCATCATCGCATCATATCTTAAAAACAAAATAACAACAAAAACATAAGCAATAAACGATACACATAATGAGTCGTAAAAGGTAAATCTATCATAAAATTATGTGTATCAAGTCCAATGGATATACAAAAATTCCCATGGGCTATAGTCATGTAGGTCAGGCGACTTCAAAAATGGATCAAGAACCAAGTAGAATATCAATCAAGTATCAGGCCTGAGCCCCCTACGTCATCTCCTCCAGTGCCACCTCCCCATGTGGTGATGTCGTGAGTTGAGTGACGTGAGCCTATAGGTCTCTCTATTCGAGATTGGATCTGCTGGCTAGGATGGTCATAAGAATTCCTTGAGGTAGAGCACCCATTGACCTACGAACCACCTACACCTACTGGATCCTTAAGGACAAGCCAATGCCTCCTAAGCTACATCTGAATGAGGGTAACATAATCTGTAAGACCCTAGATCCGAGCCTCATGCTCATCCAACAAGGATTGTAGCCATCCCACATCTACCCCTAAGCCTGCTGTCGAAACCTCCTATGGTGTAGAAGTAGGAACAACAAACTGCATTTGGACATCGCCACCATCGATAGTAGCCTGTAGAGCTTGTATCTGTGTTGTGAGTTACTCAATAATAGCATCTCATCATTGTACCTAGATCTTAGTAGCCTGGAGCTCAGCCTCGACCTCGTGCAACTGTGCTCTCAGAGGATATTCTCTCTCCTCAAGCTCTAACTCCTACTCCTCCTTAAGAACATCAAGATCCTCTACTACCACCTGCTCTGTCGGTTGATCCCATACCTCGATCCTGGATCGAACCTTGCATCCTACTAGATCTATGCCATCACCCCTGCCATCATCCTCATGCTCTATAATACTGATGCCATGCCACATATGATCACCCCACCACTGAGAGTAGGCCTCTGTAACTCCCACAACCACTATAGGGTCTACGGTTGGGGCATCCTCCTCATCTACAAGCTCTATGATCTATCGTGGAGGTAGGTCCCTCTTTGTTGTGAGGTGCCTATATAGGAATGGTACCAAGGGCACATCCTACTACAATATGTACTGACAAAGAACCTGAGAGTAGAATAAATACTCCCAGATGGTAATCTTATAGACAACGAGCCATCGCTCGCATTGTGTCCTAGCAGTAAAACTAGATGGATCATCCCAAATCAAACACTCATAATACGACTGCCACACGACATCTTCAGCCAACAGTCTGGCAAAAGCATCAGTATAGTGGGAGAACTCCCCTATAAAAGTGTGGCTCTTATGCTCCTCATGCTTTTGAGCCCATCTAGTAGCATAGCACTATGTACAAGCCTCAATAGATGTAATCTCAGCTAGGAGCCCCTTAGGGCGATCTACCTTAATGTGCTCCCATCCCCAAACCTGTAAGAGCAAACTACAAGCAATGTTGATGCATCCCCATCGATGGATGTGGTACAACTCATCATAGCACTAATCCAATAGTGATATACCCCATGCATATATGATAGGCTCATCACTATCCAGTAGGTCCTGCACCATCACCAGGAGGTTCCAAGGGAACCTCAAACCCGAGCAATCCGAGATAAGAACATTGCTAATCACCATCAACAACATGACATGTCTCGCTGTGAAAACCTAAGCATCATACCAAGTCTTGATAGATACTCCCCCAGATCTAGTCTCTCAGAGGGCCTGTGTAGAGTGTGCTCCAAATACTCGAGCATAGATGACCACATGATCAGTAGTGGTTGACGAAACAATGGGCACCCCATCAAACAGGATCCAAAAAATCCTATAAACATCCTCCAATATGATAGTCATCTTGTCGGGCGGAAGATGGAAGGTGTTGGTCCGTGGGTCCCAACGATGGGCTAAGGCCATAAGATATGCTTTATTGGCCATAATGTGGGGCAACCTGATAACATAATATAGCCCACGGGCCTTAAACCACTCCTAGTTAGTGTCATCAAATCCATGAAGCAATTCCAATAGGATCTTTGAGTCTTGAGCCCGAGCAGTGAGGATCTAAACAAAGCAGAAGAAAAACAAAACATAAATACAATGCATCTAAGGCATAATTCATAATAAACATAAAAACGATGCAAAAGGATATGAGTTAATCTAAATCTAAGGAAGAAAATAATAAATTTCACCTAAGCAAAGCAAAAAAAAAATCATAAAATCAATACACAAAATGCAAAAACAAGGCTTAAGCTTTAGCCATTGTCTCCTATAGTGATTGAAACTTGGCCACTAGAGGCAGCAATGACCAAGGCCCAACGGTCAAATTTTTGACCATTGGGATTCAAGCTTGGCCACTCTGAGCGACAGCGGCTCAGAGCCGACAACTCTAAGTGACAACATCCAAGGGGTGACATGGCAAACCCATGAACCCTTGGCCAAAAAATAAAAAAAAAATTACAATTAACAAAATAACTTAAGCAAAACAACAAAATGGAGGGAAAGCAAACAAATTGGAAAATAAATCCCCTACCCAAGCATCAAAACTAAGCTAAGTTTGAGAATGCCCAAAATGGTGGCAACAGGTGAATAATGGAAATTTTTTAAAAATCCTAGGCTAAATCCACTGATAGATTAAAAAATTGGGGACCAACCCACCGTGACAAAAGGGAACCTCAGCCTAGTTACGAAGTTTGTTCATTTCCAGCAGGTTTAGTGATGTTCATTTTTCTCATTTCTTAGTGAAATTCAATTTTACTTAAGCAAATAAAAGAGAGCTAGGGTTTTGAAGAGAAATACCCAAGAAGCTCCGACTCCTCCAGTAGCTGATGTCTCACCCTGTGCAGCCATATCCTTAGCACCAACAAGTTTTGAAGTCGCAACCATCACCGTTGCACCAGAGCTCTGAAAATGGAATCTTCAACAATGAAAATGACAAGTCAAAACCCTAGAATTGCAAATTTTATATTTCCTTAATTATGCCTTGGTCATTACTAACGTCAACGGCCCAATATTCTTGGCCACTCAGGGTGATAGCGACCACAGGCAAGAAATTAGAGGCCACTGGACCTAACAGCGGCCAAGCCCATAGGTTAAAATTAAGTAGTTCCTTCAATGAGGGAATAACAAAAACAACAAATAATCACACTTTGGTGGTTTTGAATCACTAGAATGACCAAAAAAAAAAAAATCATATAAAATCACAATCTCAAGTAGGTCTCGTATCCATTTACCTACTCTATCCACTCAACATTTGCAATGATTTGCACTCCATGTATTTTGGTGAGATAAGTAGGCAACCATAAGGCCACTTGGGGCAAAAGCAACTCATTTTGGAATTATGATATGTCACCCTTCAAACCCGAAGAAGATCAAGATGGTCGGACTACTCCATGGGCATGAAGGGGTCATTCTAATTCCCCTATGACATCAAAAATATTAAGTCAAAGTGATACAATCTAGGCATGAATAGAATCACTCATCCTAACTCCCTAAGAAGGCTATTGATAGCCATACCACTCCTCGGGATAGGTATGGATGATTATCATAAGCAATTGGAATCACACTTGGATGTGGGATTTCCCATTAAAAGTAGAAAATGCTAGAAGGGAATCATATTAGTCATATTGGTCAAGCGACTTGTCACTTCATTCATTGTATTTTCTTCACCAATTCAATGTGTGAAGAGGTGGTTCAAAACTTCAACATAATCATAATCAAAATCAACAAAATATCACTTGATCATAGCAAAATCATGTTCGTCCTTCGAATCATTGTATACAACAATCACAAATTTCCCTTATTTTTTGGGAACGTAAGTAGACATGACATCTTCAATTGTAGCTCTCCTACCCATCGAAATTGTTGTAGCAGCTGAAGCTACCCGATTGATTTTGAGGAATGAGTGCAATTTAAGATGCAAAATCCATTGGGCTAATTCCTTCGAATGTTAAGGCAATGATTCAAGGGATGCATGCCATCTTGCATGATTGGGCCATCCGGTGTTGATCAGACCATTGATCACCATACACCCTATAAATGGATCAATCTATATTTTTGCTCAGTGTTGTGTTTTCCATACAACACATCGCAAAAAGGGGCATTTGTAGACACCTAAATCATGTCATGCTTAGGGGAGATACTTACATAGACACACTCATAAGATCATAAGACATAATATTGGACTTTCCAAGCATCAACAGTGGTTCTCACCACTCATTTGGGGCCTTTTCAAGCCATCCAAGCTTGGCCACTCAAGCCAAGAGCAACTAGATTCTAATCGCTCAAGCCTAGGGTGGCCAGACCTTAGCCATTGTAGATGACAGCGGCCAGATCATAGCCACTATAGATGACATCAACTAAGCCATAAGAAGCGGTTTGTTGAAAAACAGGCCCAATATCGAGTGGAAGTGGCAGTCTACATGCAATAAAGGTGAGCGAGAATCACTTTGCATTCCTTTTCACGACCAGTTCACATAGGAGACTTGAGTTTGCATTTAGACTTAAGCTAACTGACCTCCAAGCATAAAAAAGGACAAAATCTTCTCATGCTAACAAACAGTTTGCATAGAAGACTCAAGTGGGTAGTTAGATTTCAGTTAACTGGCCTTCAAATATAGATAATAGACAAGGGCTTCTCATGCTAACTTGCACTACGCATGAGAAATTCATTTCTAGGGTTTGGACATAGACCTAGGGTTTCACACTATAAAATTTGCAAGCCTAAGAGCACCAAAGGATCCATATATGACATATAGAGAGCCTTATCATATCTAGAGATCATAGGAGATCATTTCAGAGAGAGAGAGTTCTCTTTGGGATCATGTGTGCGATGGAGCTTTGACAAATCAAAGGGCATAACACCTACTTTCTTCAACATCAGATCATAGTCTTTGACCCATAGCTTTGGGGTAATGAGAGCAAGGTTTTCTTTAGCGATCGTTGTCTTGGACAATGGCCCGTAGGCTTGGATTAGATAGACATAGCATCTTTTATCTTGTTTTCTTATATCATTAGCATAGATTTACTTGATTCCATGGTATTGTTTTATCATATTTTTGTTACATTCTTTGATTACTAACAACCTCATCCAGGGAGGCAATCTTAGACACCTAAAAGTGTGTTGTTGTTTCATTGCTTGTAGGGCCACAGGTACATCGAACGAAGGTTACAACATATGAGAGCAAAAGGGATCCCTCTAGGAAATAGACCTGGAGAAGGAGGCATCTATAAGCCCTCATACATTTCCATGTGTAGAACCGAGAAGCTTTTATAAGCACACCACATCTTCGTGGAAGGGGCACTCCTTGCCAACTTGTAATTTATAGTATCAAAATGGGTATCCCTAAGAGGGACCGACATGTAACCGAGATTCAATATCAATAAAGAGATCCGTATTTTGTTATTTCATGTTATATGCTTTCTTTTTCCTCTTGTATTTCCATTTTATCTTTGGTATTCTAAATAAGCATTGCAAGTAGGGTTTTTTTTAGAAAAGGGACCAATGTACGCATTACCTAAGTTTCTACACAAGGATGTTATCTCTAAAGCACCTATTTTAATTAGTCCATATTATTCAAAGCCTTTTTATGTCTATACATTTGCATCAAATCATTCTTTTGCGAGTTTATTAACACAAAAGAGTGAGGATAGCATTGAAAATCCCATAGCCTTCTTTAGTGCTCCATTTAAGGATGAAAATATGAGATATTCTATTTTGGATAAACAAATGTATGCCCTATTTAAGACCATAAAGAAATTTAGGCATTATCTAGTTCACAGTAAAGTTTTTGCGGTAGTTCCTGACCCGACCGTTAATTCTATGTTTTTGCAAAATGAACTAGGTGAAAAATTGGAAAATTGGATTTTGACCCTTGAAGAATACTATTTGGAAATCCGACCCATGAAAATAGTTGGTGGACAAGTTTTGGTCAAGACAATTACAAAAATTGATCCATTGATATCATGCCAACATTACGAGGTAGATGACATAACCAAAGATGAATGGTATGTTGACATTGCATATTTCATGTTGCATGGTAAGTGTCCATTACATTTAAATTCCACTCAACACAAAGGTTTGCATTTGAAATCTATGATTTTTTTGATTAAATATGGTGTTTTGTATAGGAAGAACCACGGAGGTATTTACCTTCGTTGTGTTAATCGAGAAGAAGCGACCCAAGTACTTAAGGATTTCCATGGTAAGTATGGAATGGGACACGGGTTAGCCAATGTGACAACCCATAAAATCCTAAGGGCTGAATACTATTGGCCCCATCTGTTCAAGGATACACATGCTCATGTGATATCGTGCCACATATGCCAAGTGGTGGCCAATAGATAAAGAAATGATGTAATGCCACTACAATATGTGGTAGAGGCAAGACCTTTTGCACAATGGGGATTAGTTTTTGTTGGGATTATCAATCCCAACTCATTCGATTCCCATAAATATATCCTTACTGCCACATACTACTGCACAATATGGACAGAAGCTATTCCTACTAAGCATGCCACTTTAGAGGTTGTCATTAAGTTTTTAGAGGATAACATTGTTACTCGTTTTGGAATACCCAACGCAATTGTAAGTTATAATGGCTCTACCTTTTCTTCTTTGGAGTTTGCAAATTGGGCTTATAATAATATGGTAAGCTTGAAATTCTCATCAAATTATTATCCACAAGGTAATGGTTTGGCAGAATACTCTAACAAGAACTTGTTGTGTGTAATAAAAAGGTTACTTGAAAAGAACCCTAGGGATTGGCATAGTAGGTTAAAGTTTACCCTTTGGGTTGATAGGATCAGAACCAAATAATCAATAGGAACATCTCCGTATCATTTAGTATATGGACATGATCCCATCTTTCCCACAATATTATGGTTACAAACATTGCACTTCATGAAAGAGTATGTTGGAACTAATGATAAACTTGAATCTAGGTTGACGCAGTTAATGCACCTTAATGAGAAAAGAGATGAGGCTATGCTTCATTTCAAAAAACATCAAGATGTAGTAAAAATATGGTTTGATAAGAGGTCTAAAATAAAAATATTTAAAATTTTAGACCTAGTTTTTTTGTGGGATAAAAGATACGAAAAGAAATGAGATCATGAAAAATTTGATTGTTTATGGTTAGGTCCGTATCAAATTTTTGAAGTCCTAGGTGAGAATAGTTTTCGACTAAAAACCTTGGATGGGAACGATTTGGCTTTGCCTATTAATGGGTTGCATCTAAAGCACTACTTCTAGGACTGAAAGGGGTAGAGTCTTGTATTATATGTAAATATGCTCATGTTTTAAGAATGTTGAGTTTAGTTGTATGTTTGTATTCATTCACTTTTGATTTGGTGTCTTTTATACATAGTTTTAAGGTGTTGGTTTTGATTGATTTGGGGTTTTGGATGTGTGGAGTTTTTTTGTCATTTATTTTAGTTTTGTGTTTACGGTGCGTTCCTGTGAAGATGTCAATTTATGTACTTATGAATGTTCACTAGGACCAAGAGAATGTGAAACATCATAATTGTATTGCAGAAGGCTCCACAATTATCACAAACATATTAAAGTATATCGTTTGAAACTTATGATGCAGGAAGTTGTCAATTTTGTAAACTAGGGTAAAATATTTTGCGTCCTCCATCTCATTTATCTTAATTTCATGGTACCTTTCACCTTGAATTGCACCTCACTTGCATGTACATTTCAAATGCAATCACTGAAAACATGTCAAAATCTCTTAGGATCATTGCACAATATACACTAAGAAGATCTTGAGATTGGTAACTGATGTCGAAACCGTCTTGAACCAAACACAATTGGCACATGTTAAAATCATTTTCGGTAAAATGGTCAAAACCATAATTGGGAGAAAGTGCGAGGTGAAAAGAGTCATTATTTTTTGTCCTATTATGCGACATAGTCCATAAAACTATGGTTTTCACCACTTCCACAATACTTAAAAACCCAAAATCATAGTAGTAAGGATAGAGTCAAATTCTCATCATACTTAGGTTGAGAATATGATTCCCCAAAGCTCTTATTTTACGTCCATCACACCATGGATTATTGGGTCATAAGTATCATATTACATGTCCCCTCAGAAGGATGGGTAGTCATCCCCAAGATTTAAGAAATTTAACGCAAAAAATTTCGCCATTCACTTCCATCACACCACCAGTTATTGAGTTGTAAGGATTGTACTACATGTCCCCTCAGAAGGATGGGTAGTCATCCCTAAGATTCAAGAAATAAAAATCCAAATAATGGACTATGGGGCTAACCTCCACCGGTGCTATAGATGCTTGACTGACATTGGAGTATGCTCATGCATGGTGACATGTCTCATTTAAAAGTGAGACCTCTAACCGCTCACACGGACATGCTAGCCTTGTGGTTTCATCCATAATGGGTTTAATTATTTTGATCAAGATGATGTAATGAACTCATATCATAGTAGTAAGGATAGGGCTAAATTCTCATCATACCTAGGTTGAGAATTCGATTCCCCAAAACTTTGAGTTCACTTGCACACACTAGTTCTGGATGGTAGTTGTTCATAACTGACCTCTGGATCTATTAAATGAATTCACTACACGCACATTGCAATCCTAAGATGGTTAGAAAATTTTAGTGTGTTTTTTTGTGGTATTAGAATGTTGAGTCTTTGCAAAACAGGTTGTTCATAGCATCCTTTCAATACATCCTTTTAGCCTATATTCATTTCTGCATAAATCATTCTTAACTTCTCATATGCCTCCAGGTGAAACTGATGATGGAATGTTGAAAAGTTTTAGATGATAAGGAATGAATCTCTCTGCACACATTGAGTTGATACTGAATAATTATGATGGTTCAGATCTTCTGGTCTACTTTCATTTTTGGTATATTTGCCAACACTCGTAATTTTAGTTGTTGGGTTTTGTATTTTTTAGGTTGGGTTCTCACCCGAAAAACTTAGGAGTGTTTCCCAGCAGAGTCACTATTTGTTGTGGTTGCTCCACAACTAGCCCCAAAGTCTAGGGGCCCACTTTAAAATTTGGGTTTTTGAGCCTTGGATTTGGTTGCTTTGAGATTGGTGTTGAAGTTGCTCTCATAAGTTTTGTTGCAATATTCCGATAGGTGATACCTAGGGGTTGCAATTCATATTTCCAAAGTTCATCTTTGGCTTATAATTTCCCCTCATATATTGCAACATATATTGGAAAAGGGCTTGGTTTGAGATTAATTTTGAGGTTAAATTTTAATGTCTCAAAATAAAATCATCTTGGTTTGAGATTAATTTTAATGTTAAATTTTAATGTCTCAAAATAAAATAAATCAAATATTTGATGTCTATTTAAATCTAATTTAAATAGACATTGGAAATTAAAAAATAAAAAATAAAATAAAATGAAATAAAAAAAGGGGATAATAATAATAAAACAATATATATTATTATCAATGTATATGCTTTATATATTAATAATAATATATATATTAATAAATAAAAATAAAAAATTAGATTCATGTATATATAATAATAATAATAATTATTATTATTAATAACTATAATAATAATTTTATATAATACATGTTAAGATAAAAAAAAAACAATAAAATAAAGAAAAAGCAATAATGCAAAACAAAAAGGGGTTTTCCTGTGTTTTTATTGCCTTCATATTGTGTATAAAGTAAAGCCACGTGATGTTTTTAGTTGTTAAAATTAGGAATTTAGGGTTAAATTATATATTAAATTTTTAAGGTTTATCTAAAATCAAATTTGGGTTTGGTTGCAGGTATGGAAGCGCACCAACAGGAGTTATGGCCACCAATAAAATAGTGAGGCATCCATTTAACGGTGCCTACAGGGAGGGTGTTACTTTGTAGAAACAACCCTGACACTCAGAAACATAGCTAGGACTACACGCAAAGGGTAGAGAATATGCCAGGATGCACAGCTACATGCCGAAAGGGAAGGAATTCATGATGTCACGGCTCACAAAAATGCTAACCCTAATGTGATGCCATAAAGTTGTGTTGCCAATAGGAGGCTTCCTTTGGTCGCAAGATTTTTTGCTGAGGAGATTTGAGATGGAGCCCATTAGTAGGAAAGTCGATGATGCATCTTTTCTTTTCATTTAACAATGTAAGTCTGAAGCAAATGTCTTGATTAATGTTTATAGTTACACCAGAGGAGCGCAAAGCTTATAGAAAATGCAAGACCTGGTAAAAGGTTTATATTATATAATATAAATTATTTAAGTTCTTTATTAGATTTTAATAAAGTCTATAAATTTTATATTTTATAATGTAAAGATTGAGCTTCTTTATTACATTTTAATAAAGTTTTCTTTTTTTATATATAGTTTATATTTTATAATATAAAAGATTAAGTTTGTTTATTATATTTTAATTAAGGTTTTTAAAATTTACATTATATAATTTAAAACATTAAGTGTCTTATTAGATTTTAATAAGAATCCTTAAAGTTTATATTATATAATGTAAAGTATTAAATTTTTTTATTAGATTTTAATTTTAAAAAAAAAAATTAAGTTTATATTTTATAATATAAAAGATTTAGTTTCTTTATTATATTTTAATAAAGGTTTTTAAAATTTACATTATATAATATAAAATATTAAGTGTCTTATTAGATTTTAATAAGGATCCTTAAAGTTTATATTATATAATGTAAAGTATTAAATTTCTTTATTAGATTTTAATAAAGGTCCTTTAATCTTTATATTATAGGGCCCTATGGGAGTTATAATGGGTGAAGGAGCCTTTATAATATTTTACTTGGTGGCATATAGTGGATGTTATGGATCGTATTTATGTAATTAAAATATATGCTACAAGAGAAATATAATGATTGAAAGAGCATTTTTCTTTTATGTTAAAGGAAAATTATAGAAAATGACAAAAAAATGTAATTTGTTTTATTGTTTTGTTATTGTTTAATTTAACATCACAAAGTAGGAGAAGTTGAAACGAATCATTGGAAGAAAATTTTAAAAGCCCAAAGAGGCCATTGTGCGAAGGGGGCTGGAATTTGTGTAACAAGAGAATTCTTCGAAATATAATGCTTTCAGTTTGGCAAAAGAAATCTTTCTGAGCAAAACTACAAGGAGAATACATCTAAGACTATTGTTTTCACTATGTATCTTTTCTACAATTTTTTGACTTGTATTCTATTTTTTTATGCCATTAAATGGGTTACAATAGGTGAATGTCAAATATATTGCAAATACATTTTATCCTTTGAGTCTCGCACTTGGTCTAATATGATTGTGCTTGTTTTGCAGGTCTATTAGGTCAGGTTGTCTTAGAATCTATCTCTTAACTTGGGGTTTTGTAGGGAGGGATTTACTAACCAAAATTGAATGTCATTTTTATTTTTCCAGCTAACCTTGTAGATAACTTCTTTCTGTGTTTATTTTCAGCATTTTAGATTAATCTACTTTCCATTTCAAGGTGCTATTTTCATTTTGGTCCTTCCAGAATTTTTGTTTGTCCCATTTTGGTCCTTTTAGAATTTTTGTTTGTTTTAGTTTTCGTCTTCATTTTGGCCCATTTTCCAGAATTTTCTATTTTATTTCTAGTTCAGTTGCTTCTATTCTGGTCCTTATCTAGAATTTCTGCATCTCCAAATACATCCATTTAATTTTTAGATAAAATACTAGTTTAGGAGGGTTACCGATGCTAAATTTACACTAAGATAGATAAAAAAAATGAACTCTAACATGCTAACTTACTAACTTCTACTAACACCAAATTCTGACATAGGGATAGTGGAACATTTAAAATGAAGATAAAATGAATCCACTAACTTCAAAATGAACCACACATTAAAGACACAGATTCTAAAATGAAGTGGACTATTCCACGCACTTTTGCATTTGGAACCTTTCTAATTTGAAGATAAAAGAGTTTACTAATTGGGGTTCAGGATAGACTATTTTAATATCAACAACACTAAAAGCAAAAAATATTTTGCACTTTCGAAGTTTTGAAGGTCATGATTACTAAGCAATGTTTGAAAGGAACCGTAAAGACCCATTGTTAATTACACTTACAATTTTTCAGTTATCCTGGTATACATGTTTTATTTTATATGAATGTTCGCTTACCAGAACCTTGGAGAAATGAATGAGTCTCATTTAATTTCTTTGCAGGAGAGAGTTTTCAATTCAATACTCTATGTGTGGTGATCATTTTGCAATAGGGTAAAATATTCACGTAAAAGGTTGATAAAAGGAGGAATCATTCCATCATGGATATGGTTTGATGTATGATCACTGGAGCTAATATTAAGCAAAAATATCATGTTGAAGTTGTCTCCTTTGTAATGTATCTCCTCAATATAGTGCCCACAAAAGCACTTCAAGGAGTTACACCTAAAGAAGCATGGTCTAGAAGGAAGCCATCTATTTCTTGTCTAATAATATTTGGTGGCAAAGCATACACACATATTCCATAGAATAAAAAGAGCAAGTTAGATGAGAAAACCCTACTATATATATTTCTTGGATATGATGATGAATCCAAAGGGTATAAAATAATAGAACCTATCACCAAGAAAATACATATAAATCAAGATAATGTATTTGATGAAGCCATTGATCCAAATTCAAATACTAAATATGATCCTACTATCAACATAAATCTTGATGAGAAAGTCCAAGAAGACATTCTAGTTGAAGAAATTGCTATTTTAGAATAGCGATAGTCTCCAAAATGGGTCCAAAAACCATAAATATCTCAAACTTGATGCACCTCCTAATCTTACTTCCACTCAACCACATACCCAAAGTATGATATATCAAGAACTAAATATGGGATTGATGCTTCAGTCATGGATCATACACAACCCACATCAGTGAAGGATACACTTAGCTTACCTCAATAGGAGGAATCTATGGAAGTAGAATATAAGTCTCTTTTCAAAAACAATACATGGGAGTTGGTTGATCTACCTAAATAAAATAAGCCCATATCCTACAAGTGGGTATTCAATATCAAATATAAGGTAGATGGATCCATTGATAAATACAATACTTGATTTATTGAATAGGGCTATGCTTAGAAAGAAGCCATTGACTATGAGGAAACATTTGCACCAGTAGACAAAATGATAACCATTCATGTTATCTATAAATGGAAGTGCAATTTGGTTGGAAGCTACATCAAATACATGTCAATATCACCTTCTTAAATGGTGATCTCAAATAAGATGTGTATATGGTTCAACCTATATACTTTGCTATTTAAGGACAAGAACAAAATATTACCAACTAAAAGAGTCTTTGTACGGGTTTAAGTATATTCCTATATCCTAGTACATCAAGATTGATAATCACCTATTGTAGCATGGATTCAAAAGAAGTCCCTTATATGCAAATATGTATCTCAAAAAAGTTGGTTTTGAAATAGTGATCATTGTGTTGTATGTTGATGATTTGATCCTCACTGGCAATTCAAAAGAAATGATAGATGTAGTGAAAGGTTTCTTTAAAAATTATTTTGATATGATAGATCTGGGGCTTCTACATTATTATCTTGGCCTAGATATCTAGAAAAGGAAAAATCACTTTAGAATATCATCGACAAAATATGCCAAGATACTCTTAGAAAGATATTGGATGATAGATTGTAAACCTAAGGCAACTCCAATGGAACTTGGGTTACAGTTTTCTAGATAAGAAAAATTTCCTTAGGTATCTATAACTCTCTATCATCAATTTATTGGTAGTCTCATATATATGACTAATACCAAGCTAGATATAAAATTTTCTATGAGTTACCTTTCAAGGTTCATCTAGGAACCAAAGGTCAGTCATTGAAAGGCAACAAAGAGTATATTGCATTATATCTATGGAATAATTGACTATGGCTTAAAATATAAGAAGAATGATAAATTCTTTCTTCAAAGATACATAGACTCAGCTTATGCGGGATCACTATATGATAGGAATTCAATGTATAGATACATCATTCATCTAGAATCTAGACTTATCTTATGGCACATCAAGAAGCAAGTAGTTATACTATCAACCATAGAGGTATAATATCATGTCACACAAGGATTTGTGTGTGAAGTGATATAGATACACTACATTATTTCAAGTATGGGATTTCAAAAAATCTTCCAATACACTTGAAATGGGACAGTTAAAGTACTTCAAATTAGTCAAAGAATCTAGTGTGGGAGTGAAAAAAGAGAGGACAAATGTCGGAGGTAGAACATTATAAACTCAAAATAGACAATTAAATAGAAAATGGAAAACATAGGACATTGTTACAACAAGTTATCACAAGTTAGGATGATAGCAAAAACAACAGATCTCCCCCACCTCAGGGCAAGGGGAGAGGGAAAAACTCCAAGTAATATAAATGAAGATCCTCTCATGGAATGTGAGAGGTCTTAATGGCCCAGTCAAACAAAGGATGGTCAAGTCATTAAGGAAAATAATCAACCCAACAATTATGTTACTTCAAGAGACAAAAATGGATGAGGATCAGTCAAAGCTTGTAGCATGCAAAGTTTGGAAGTATGGGGAAATGGCCTTCAAGCAAGTGAGAGGAGCTTTTGGAGGACTCTTGACTATGTGGGATCCTCAAAAAGTGGAATGCAATGTCATCCAGGCTAAGGATAGGGTCCTAAGTGTCATTTTTCATGATCTAAACAACAATAGGTCCTGGATCACTTCAAATGTATATGCTCCTAATTTTGTGCAAGATAGATTTTCTCTTTGGGAATATCTGAGCCGCTTGAGCGAAGCGTTCCGTGACATTCCTTGGGTGATAGCTGGAGATTTTAATACTCTGCTATATCCGTCTAATAAAAAAGGAGGATCTCGCCTACCTTCCAAAAGTATGTTAGATTTCAATATGTTTGTCAACTCAAATGAACTAATGGATGTCAAGCTAAGAGGAGCCAAGTATACTTGGAGCAACCATCGGGTTGGGAATCATTTGATTCAGGAGAGGCTAGATAGGTTTATCCTATCTAAAGAGGCTATCATGGATTTTGGGATACATCCCTGCATTCTCTTCCCAAAATAGCCTCTAATCACAACCCTATCATATTTGAGGTTCCCCAAGATTCATGCCTAAAGAAGACTTTTAGGTTCGAGGTGATGTGGACTAAGCACAAGGACCTCAAAGAAAGAATTAATAAATGGTGGAAGCAATAATTTTCAAGGCAACCCCTCTTTCAAAATTTCCTAGAAACTAAGGATGGTGAGAGATAACCTTAGAATTTGGAACAAGGAAGTTTTTGGAAATCTATTTGAAAAAAGAAAGAGGTGAGTGATAGACTGAGCGCCATAGAAAACAACATTGAAATTGGTACTTATGACGAGGCAACCAGGACTGAGGAGAAAAACCTTTTGGTCGAGTATCACAATATTTTGACCTATGAAGAAATGTATTGGAGGCAGAAATCAAGAGATTTATGGCTCAAGGAGGGGGAATCTAACTCTAAATTCTTTCATGTGACCACATTGAGAAATAGAAGCAATAACAAAATTAGAGAACTAATTAAGGAAGATGGATCCACCATCCACTATGTCCATGAAATCATAGAGTAAGCAGTGAATTATTTTACCAACCTCCTAGGAGAGAAGGCCCAGAGCTAGGCCAATGCAAGAGACTCCCTCCTACAAGATATTCCCAAAGCCATTGATAGTGACATGAATAGAAAACTCATTGATCCTTATTCTTATGAGGAAATCAGAGAGGTCTTGTATTCAATGGATATGGACAAAGCCCTATGTCCTGATGGTTTCTCACTTCGATTCTTTTAAACTTACTGGGATATTGTGGGGGCCGATATCTGTGTAGATATTAGGGAATTTCAGTCCTCCAAATACATACCTAAAAGCTACAACTCCACATTTATAGCCTTGATTCCTAAAGGATCATCCCCTAAAACTATGGTTGATTTCAGACCGGTGAGCCTTTGTAATGTTTCATACAAAATCCTTACCAAATTGATTGCAAATAGGATGAAAGGTATTCTGCCCCTCATCATTGACCAATGTCAGGGCAGCTCGATCCAAGGGAGATCCATTATTGATGGGGTTATCACAGTCCATGAAGCCCTTCATTCAACCAAACAAACCAAGAAATCTTCCTTTGCCCTTAAGCTTGATATGAATAAAGCTTTCGACCGCATCAATTGGGAATTCCTAGAGGCCTTGTTGATCAAATTTGGATTCCACATTCAGTGGGTCAAGATTATTCATGGATGCATCCACAAGCCCTGGTTTTCTATCCTGGTTAATGGGTCACCAGCTGGGTACTTTCAAAGTCGGAGGGGCCTTAGACAAGGGGATCCTATAAGCCCCATGCTTTTCATCATAGTGGCTGAAGCCTTGGGAAGGACCATCAAAGATGCTTGCTCTATAGGTCTCATATTTGGTATCAAAGCTACGTCCCAAACCACCCCTGTTACCCACAAGAAATTTATGGATGATACACTTATGCTTTATTTAGCTTCCGTGGAAGAGGCTAAAAGAATCAAACACATATTAAGATTGTATGAGGAGGCGGCTGGTCAGAGGGTCAACTTCAATAAAAGTAAGATATACTTCCTCAACACCCCTATCCCAAGATAGAACAAGATTTTAGGGATTTTGGGGTGTTCTATATCCACTTTGCCAACTTCTTATCTAGGTCCACCTCTATTTATTGGGGCTCCATTGGAAGTTATGTGGAATAATGTGGAATAATGTGGTGGAAAGAATACAAAAAAAATTAGCTGGTTGGAAAGGTCACTTTTTGTCCCAAGCGAGCAAAGCTACCCTGACCATGGCTTCACTTCAAAGTATTCTAGTTTACTTCTTATCAATTTTGAAGGCCCTGGATCGAGTGTTCCAGGAAAATTGAGCAGTTGCAAAAAAATTTTTTTTGGTCTGGATCAAAAGGCAAGCATAGGATCCACCTAGTTGGTTGGAGTAAGGTGTGTCACCCCAAAGAGGGTGGAGGCTTAGGACTGAGGAAAGTCTCCCACATCAATACAGCTCTGCTAGCTAAACAAGCATGGTGTGTCCTCACAAATGGGGAGAATGAGTGGATATCTATTGTGAAGAGGAAATACCTTCAAGGAACTAACTTTTTGAACACCTCCATTTCGATAAGAGGATCAACTTTCTAGAAAGAAATTTTGGCAACCAAGGAGATTGTAAAAAAAAGCATGAGATGGATGGTCAAAAATGGCATGAAGATTAGGTTTTGGGACGACAGGTGGGCTAGGGAGGAGGCTCTCACCTTAGACCCCATTTTAGTAAGGCTTAAACATTTCACCGATAACAACTTTGGACCTCTGGTGGCAGATTTTCTAAGACAAGAGGGAGGGAAATTGAGATAGAAGCCTATCAAGGCTTAGGGATTGGATGGTGATGTATCGCTCCAAATTTTTTGCATCCTTACCTTCAGGCTATAGGATCCGTGCCCGAAAGGGGGATGGGAAAAGGATGTCGCGGTACCTCGGACTGAGAGGACTTTGCGAAGGTCCCGCCTCTCAAGGGAGGTGTATTTTGATGATTTTTCGACGGATGGTGGGTTCACCAGGAAACATTTAATGGCAGTTTCCACGCCTAGGTTTGGAATGTGTTTTTATGTGTTCGTTTTTAACCTTAAGCATTCATATCCTAGGTTTGGCCAAATGAGTCTAAATTAATCTATATGAAAATGCAGATTTAATGAATACGAGAGAACAAATTTAAGACAAAAAAACAAAGTAATTAAGGAAGAATAAGAAGAATACTGATCCGGATGTCTGATGGAGATTCTGATGTTTGGAGCAGTCAGGATCGTATGGAATTCGATAGAATCATCTGAGATCAGACAAGATCGTCTGAGATCTGACGAATTCGTCAGACGAATTCGTCAGAGACCTACAAACAGAAGAACAGATGCAAAATACAGAGAATACTACTGTTCTAGTTGAGGGAAACTGTGCAAAATAACAATGACAATACTGAACTGAAACTTAAAGAACGAAACATGTATGAATGATGCTAATTAAATCACAATTATGGATTAATTATGCCTTTGATCTAGATGGGTGAACTCCAAAATGCAATATAACATAAAATATCAAATAAACTAGCTAATTTGCAGAATAAAACAACAGAGAAAAGGTGAAGAAATGCAAACTTATGGCATTGATTGCCTCAATGTGGACTGCAGTCGAGATCGTCTCGCATCAGTACGAAATCGTCTCTGATTCGACAGGATCGCCTCCGATCTGAACAGGTTCGTCGGCGACGATGTATGCTTGCTCCAGCTGAAAAACAAGATGATACCTGCAACAAAATTGATATAGGACTACTGCAAATGAAAACTTAGGATGATTTAACGTGCATGAAGCTAAGTTACAGAGAATTTCAGCCAAGGGTTGGGAAGGGAAGGTCCTAGGGACTAAATAGGCTTAGGGGAGTAGTTAGGAGGTTGGAGATCATCCCTATTTGGGAGATCTCCAATGGGGGAGGGTCTCTAACGGTGCAGACACGCTTCTACCCGGATTAGAGGCCCGTTGGAATAGAAGCTAATTTTGCAAAATCAGTTTTGCGACAAGATCGTACGGACGTCCTAGCCCGAGACGAAATCGTCGAGATGCGGGGCGATATCGTCTGATCGGCGACGATATCGTCAAACGGTCAAAACAACCTCTAAAAATGGCACGAAAAAGGGGGAAACGGATTACCCGACGGTTAACGGGCGGTTTGGGAGGTTAAATTTGAATTTTAAATTATTTACTAAGGTGAATGTAATTATGACAATTTTCTTGCGCCAATTTTAGGGTGCTACATTTTGCCCCCTCTTTAGCGAATTTTTCGAAGAAAATGCGTTAAAGATGAGTTCTTCTCGATCTACGAGAAAGCAAAAATTATTCCCATTTTTTAGGCGACGATTCTTGGTCGAATCGTACGACAACTTACTATGGTGCCCCCTCCGTGTTTTTACCCAAATCGAACGTTTGAGGTAAAAACGCGAAAAAGCAAAAAATTATTTTTGAATAAAATTAAGAAAAATAGGGTAAAACCCTAATTCATTTTTCTTGTTCATTTTACGGTTTTTTAGAGCTACGAAGCAAAAATGGTGGAGACGAAGCACAGATCGACAGAGGTCCGACGCGGTCTACGGGTAAGAGTCTAGACTTAACTAGAATGCTTTAATTTAATTTTACATGCTTTGTAGGTAATTTTTAGATGAATTTTGAGCATCGCGGCCATTTTTGGGCCGTCGACGTCGTCGGGACGAAATCGTCCCGATTTCGACGAAATCGTCTCAATTTCGTCAATTTCGCCCAAGGGCGAAATCGACGAAAGGGGGACGATTTCGTCAAATTAGAGACGATTTCGGCTTGCGAAATCGGAGACGATTATGCTCAAATTTGGGACGATATCGTCCAATAGTGGGCGATATCATCAATTGCATAAAATTGAATTTTAACTTGCATTATTAATTACTTGAATTGTTTATTAATGATTGTTTGTTGTTTTGTTGTTTATGTTTGCGAGAGAGGTTTGCTAAAGAGCGGGGAATGGAAGTATGGAGGTTTGAGGGATGACTTGGCCGCTCTCACATAGGCAGAGCGAGATCGAGCGGCACGAGCCGGCTTGCGGCATGTGGCGAGAGATGCCACAGGTGTCCACGAGATATGGGGCTACTAACGACCCTAGCAGAGAGATGGTATCCGGGTTCCTCATGTTTTCGGCTACCGACAGGGGAGATGACTCCCACTCTAGAGGATGTATGGAGGATTCTGAGAATCCCCATACAAGGACGATTGATCACTCCTACGGCCAATCAGGGCCACGCTATGGGACGACTGTGTGGTGACCCGAGCTTCACCCTGGAGAAGGGCGGAGTTAATATCGAGGCACTGCGCCAGATGCCGGGGCATCTAGACTCACACGAGTGCTAGCTGGAGTGGTTGGTGGACTTTTTCTGTGCCACCAGAGCGGGTGCAGGGTGCCGTGGATGCTGGTAGATGTGATCTACGACATGCGGGACCACGGGTACAGGTTCTCTTGGGGCAGTTATGTATTATGCCGATTGTACAGGATCCTGTATGGGGTCGTGTACAAGGGCGGTCGATGTCCGGTGATGACATCGCTCCTACAGGTTTGGTGCTGGGAGCACATTGCAGTGCGGAGGCCGATAGGGCTTCCTCTGATAGGGGTAGACGGGGAGAGGCCCCGAGTCTTCTACTGGTGGCTCCGAAGAGGGTCACAGCGGCGGATCGACCTCCCTATGTCCCGGAGACTATTGGATGACTTAGTCCCAGACCAGATCACCTGGAGGCCATGGAGGGAGCATCCAGGGTGGGCCGAGGATGGACAGGAGTTGGCTCGCGTCAGGCGAGTTTGTTGGCTATGGATGGAGAGGGGAGAGGTGGAGCTCCATCGCTATGATCGAGTTTTGCGTCAGTTCGGTCTGCAGCAGGGGATCCCATCTCTGAGGGATTATGAGTTTTCTCGGACTGTCCGGGATAACACCACAGTTAGCGGGGCTCCAGACATGCAGCGGTTCTGGAGCCAGGACGCAGACGATGCCCCCATCCAGCCAGTGGATGGGGACGATGCAGGTGTAGCCGATGGCTACGATGCCTAGTACGTAGGCATCCGCCCTCCTCGGATGACGAGGGCGTAGGGTTCGATACACGTGGTTGTGCATCGGATAGGGAGGCGGTGCCAGGCGGCAATGGAGGCGGCCCGGGGTCACGGCGGGAGAGAGCCGAGGAGGCCACAGGCACAGGAGAGGCCACGACAGAGGGAGAGGAGGGAGGCGAGACCCCCATCTCCATAGAGGGAGAGGCCACCATCACCCGATAAGGGCAAGGGCATTGACACAGGAGAGAGTAGCGAGATGGCTACTCTTCGGGCGAAGAGAGATCATCTCCAGGCATAGGTGCAGACTCTACAGGATGAGGCTGCATGCCATCGAGCTGAGGTGGCACAGCTACGAGACGAGATTGCATGCCTCAGGGCACGGGGCGGAGGGGCGAGCTCTGGAGAGCTGACACGGGCTATCGCCCAACTCACTTTCTATCAGACATTGTATTATCAGCTGGTGCCAGAGGCGGATAGACTACCCCTACTAGCCAACATTGTAGATCCGATCAGGATCGGGTCGTCGAGGACCACGTCCCGGTCGAGGACTAGGACTACTCAGACTGCGATGGGGCCACCTCGTCCACCTCAGGGCGGGGGAGGAGATGAGGCGGAGAGCTCGAGGGGCTCTCGAGGCTAGAGGGCTGCACAGCTTTGTACAGACTGACATTGTATTATTATTTTTTTGTTGATAGAGGATTGAGTATGCCGAGGTACAGATTGTGGCATACCAATCCAGTTTTGATGATGTATATATACTGTTGACATATATATGATATGTTATTGATCATATGACTTGTATTATGTGTATGCTTATGATGCTTTTATGTTTGATTGATTAATTTGATAATTGGATTGAGGATTCATAAAATTATGTCGTTTTGAAAATTTATAACTTTGATGTCATGCTATAATATTTTAAATGAAATAATCTGATGTAACAAATTGATTGTTTGTGATGAAATGTGATAAAAAATAAAAAGAGACTTCTAACAATAATTTCAAAGGACATTGTCGCTATTATAGACCATTTCATGGAGTCGTTGCTCACTCGGTCGTCAAGCTAGTCCCATTTATAGAAATATTGTTAAAAGTAAAAGAGTGCTTAAGAGACTGTCTTAAGACTTTGGTGCAATAGTGCAAATGATGATGATGATGATGGTTTGTTTTCAGATTTTCATGAAAATAGTATGCATGAAATAATGTTAAAATGATTTTTGCTAGGCATAAATTCCTAAGTGTGATAAAATTTTGGATAATTCTTTAGGAATTATACCATCTTTGCAAAATTGAAGGTTGACATAATGACATGAAATAATGAAAATGGGTTTGCTTTTTAAAAGCATAATTTGTGTAAAATAATGATTTAAGTCATATGGTTTTCATGATTTTTAATAAATGGGGAATAAAAATTGTTACGATGGTTTGCGCTAGGCATAGAATATGTAGGTATAGACTTATACCATCATCGCGAAAATCAAAAAAAGATAGTTTTATTGCATGGTTGATTTTTGATAAACAGAAAATATGAAAATGAGGACTTGCGCTAGGCATAAAATTCCAATTTTGGTTTTGGAACTATACCATCGTCGCGAAAGTCAACCAAGATATATATGTTTTGAGTGTATATTTTGAAAGAAATTTTTGATTTTTCTATTATATAGTTGTCTTTATGGTAAACAATTGTACTTGATTTATTCCAAACAAGTTGCAAAAATAATATTTCAAAGTATTTTGAAGACAAAAGTTAGATTTATAAGGAATCCCATGTGCATATGTGAATTCATTTCCGATCTTGATTTATCATAATGATACACAAAATCTCTCAAATACAAATGTGTGTGCAATTGCTTTGTGCATTTACCAGTTTTGAGCAAGATAATATGATACAAGTGATTTGAAGAAACCAAATAAGTGTTCATTAACCATGATGTAGATGCATATAACCATACTAGACTACTATGTAGGTCGGATTATCAAGAGCTAGCTAATCCATAAGCAAACATAGGTCTGTACAAAAGAAGGTCGCTAATGTGACGGACATATCACCACGCTAGGAGTTACCCAAGGCCAAGCGAGGTTGGGCACAAACCACCTGTTATGGGGCTTACCTCACAGTTTTCGAATAATTGAGAATTCCGGGGATTCAAGCTCATCAACCCTTCTTTTCTTTTCAAAGGGTAGGGAAAGGGATTTTATTGCTTTCTTGCTTTCTGCTTTCTTTTGCTTTTCTTTTGAACTTTGCTTCTTTTTCTTTTTGTATTTTTTGCTTGATTTTTGAGATAGTGCTTGAAATATTGCTGTAATGATATAAAATAACATTTTTCCTTTTCTTTTTTTTTCTTGAACTTTTCTTTTCTTTTTCTTTGCTAGGGATACTTGCTCGGATTAGCTGTAGAGCAAGGGATTTTTATTACGGGTAGGGGTGAGCTTGTCCTTTTGCCAATTCTCAAAGATTCTAGACCATGTGCATGATAGGATAGCGGGGAAACTTTTCGCTCAAGAAATCACATCTACTATGTAGCAAAACATGGAAATTACAAATATAATCATTTTATTGTGAAAAGATGTGCTTGGTTTAAGTAAATAACAAGATCAATTCTCTATGCTCAAACTTTATTTAATTGAATTTTGTGGACTTTGATATAAGAGAGATTAGTAATCATGCCAGATAAAATCAAGATATTTATTTTTGTGAGTGTGCAAGTGAGGGATTCCAAATAAATGCTAATTTATCAAAAATAATTTGAAACATATAACTGCAACATTTGTAAGAAAATATATATAAACACTTTTGAGAAGTTTTGAGAATGTTGACTCCCTCTTTCTTCTTTATATTGTTTTGGTTTCGAAAGAGTCAAGCATATTGTTGTTTTTATATTTTTATCATTATTTTGATTTTTGGTTTTATTTTTGTTTTTGAGCAAAAAATTTAACAAGTGCCATAAATAAATGCAACAAATAGTTTTGAAGATTTTTGATGATTATGAATGTTTTTGATGTTTTTGGATTTTTATAAATTTGAAAGAAATACAAGATAGTAATTTTGAAATATTTTAAACAAATATATACAAGGATGAAATGACCAAATTTATGCATAGTAACGTTTAAGATGCAAAATATTCATGGGTTCTTTAAGTTCTTTACCATCTAAGGTAGATAATTTATATGCTCCTGATTCAAATTTAGCAGTAATAATGTATGGTCCAAGCCAGTTGGGCTCAAATTTACCTTTAAGGTCCTTAGTTGCATTTGTATTTTTTTGATTTTCTTTTAAAACAAGGTCGTCGATCTCAAAGGATCGATGACGAACTTTCTTAGCATATGATCTTTTAAGCTTGTTTTGGTAAGCACGGAGATGCTCCAAAGCATTGATGCATTTTTCATCTAGGAGTTCCAGCTGACTGAGTCTGCCAGCTCGATATTCATCTCCTACTTCGGTATCTTGAAGTAGTAGAGCCAAAGAAGGAACTTCCAATTCAAATGGAAAAACTGCTTCAGCACCATAAACCAAAACAAATGGTGAAGTTCCCGTGGGGGTTCGAACACTAGTTCGATAGGCCCACAAGGCTGGGTATAATTGAATGTGCCAATCACGACCAGTTTTATTGACCAATATTTTGAGAATTTTGATTAAGGTTTTGTTAGATGCTTATGCTTGACCATTACCCTGAGGATAATAGGGAGTGGACCAGCGATGTTGAATCTTATATTTTTGGCATAATTTTTTAACATCTTTATTTTTGAAACAAGTTCCATTGTCAGAGATGAGATTTGCGAGAATTTCGAACCTACAAATGATTTGATTAAAAATAAATTTAGAGACTTGTGTGCCAGTGCGGGAAGCTAAAGGCATAGCTTCGACCCACTTCGTGAAATACTCAGTGGCGGTTATGATGAACTTGTGTCCATCAGATGACACCGGATTGATTTTGCCAATAATGTCTAAACCCCATTTAGAAAAGGGCCAAGGAGATGAAATAGCCTGCAGTTCTTGGGCGGGCGCATGGACAAGGTCAGCATGTTTCTGGCACTTGTCGCAATGGCGCACATACTCATGTGCATCCGTTTCCATGGTAGGCCAAAAGTATCCTATCCGAAGGAGCTTTTTAGCAATGACACTACCACTAAAGTGTCCTCCACAAGATCCATCGTGGGCTTCACTCAAGGCTGATTTAGACTCTTCTAAGTTTAAACATCTTAATAGGATACCTTCAAAAGATCTCCTATATAAAGTATTGCCAATTATTACAAAGCGACTTGCTCGTCGACGTAATAACCGACGTTGGTTTCTATTAGAATTGGCAGGGAAAGTCCCATTTTGGAGAAAATCAAATATGTCCGTATACCAAGGTTCGGGAGTAGTTTCATTGATTAGAAACACATCCAAAGGCTCTAAGCATGACTTATTTGAAGCGGGTTCCTGGAGTCGACGAATAATGATAGTGGCATATTCGTCATCTAACTCCAAGGGTAGGAGAGATGCAGCTGCGGCCATAGCATCAGTTGCACGGTTGCTAGTTCGAGGAATAGCTTCCAAGGTAACTTGATCAAATAAAGACATTAATTGTAAAACATAGGCCTTATATGGGCGCAGTTTATCATCTCTGGTTTGATAAACTTCATTAATTTGGTTTATAACCAGTTGGGAATCACCAAAAACTAAAAGATGTTTAATTTTTAGCGCTAGGGCAGCTCGTAATCCAAGGATTAGAGCTTCATACTCGATCAGTATTGTTGGTGCAAGCAAATGTCAATTTGAAGGACAGAGGAATAAGATGTTTTTGTGGGGATATTAAAATAATACCCGCACCAGCCCCACTCATGCATCGGGCTCCGTCAAAGTATAAGGACCATTGTTCAGTATGGTCGGCCTCTAATTGAAGGCATTCATCAAGAAATTCGATGATGAGGGGATGGGTAGACTCTAAGGGTGCAGCAACTAATTGATCTGCTATGATTTGACCCTTAACAGACTTATGTCCTATGAATGTGAGATCAAACTCGCTTAGAGCAAGAACCCACTTGGTCGTGCGACCCGATAAATAAGGTCGACTCATGAGATACCTCAAGGGATCGTATTTAGCAATGACATAAGTTTTTTGACTAAGCATATAGTGTCGTAATTTTTGCGTAGCAAACACGACGGCTAGACATAGTTTTTCTAATGCTATGTAGCGGGTTTCATAACTGATGAAGGTTCGGCTAATGTAATAATTAGCACGTTCTCGCTTTTCATCATCAAGTTGAGCTAACATAGCTCCTAAGGCAGAATATGAAGCTGAAATATATAGGAGAAATGGGCGATCAGGTTTAGGTGGTGAAAGCACGGGTGGATTAAGGAGGTATTGTTTGAGAAGTTCAAAAGCTTCTCTACATTCGGTGTCCCAATTAAAAGGGACATCCTTCTTAAGGAGTTTAAGAAAGGGACCAGTTTTGTCTGCCGACTTATCAATGAAGCGACGGATAGCTTGAAGTTTACCTTGTAAACTTCGTAACTCAGATATATTAGTAGGTGCGGGCATATCAGTGATGGCCGCAATCTTGAGAGGGTCGATTTCAATACCACGTAAAGAAACTAAAACCCCTAATAGTTTATCGGACTTAACTCCGAATATACATTTTGTTGGATTTAATCGAATAAGATATTCTCGTAATCGATTAAAAACTTTTCTCAAATCATCTAAATGATTATCTTCAATAATAGAGCGAGCTATAATATCATCTACATAATCATGTAGGATATCATGCATCATATCATGAAAAATATAGGTCATAGCTCGTTGATAAGTTGCACCTACGTTCTTTAAGCCAAATGGCATCACTTTCCAGCAAAAGGTACCCCAGGGGGTAATAAAGGCTATTTTAGCCTGATCTTCAAGAGCTATCCTGATCTGATTATAACCGGAGAATCCATCCATTAAGGACATCATCCCACTCCCGACAGTAAAGTCAATGATTTGATCCATGTTTGGAAGAGGAAAGTCATCTTTAGGGCATGCAGCGTTAATATCTCTAAAATCTGTGCAAACCCTAACTTTGGTAGCTTCTTTCTTGGTGATTGGAACTACATTTGAGATCCATTCCGCATAATCAATAGCTTGTATAAAGATAACATTCAGGAGTTTTTCTAACTCCCCTTTGACTAAGCAGAGCCACTTTGGGATGCATTTTTCTAAGTTTTTGTTTAACAGGTTTAGCATCCGGATGGACCACTAGATGATGCATGACTACGGAAGGGTCTAGACCTGGCATATCTTCATATGTCCAAGCGAAGACATCTTCATACTCTTTAAGAAATGCAATGTATTGTTCTTGTTTTTCTTGACTTAATTCTGATCCAATATTGATTATGTGAGGATTGTCCTCAGTTCCAATATTAATTTTAATGACGTTTTCTACCTCCATGTGTAGATCTCTTTCAAAATTAGGTGGGGTGGGTGAAACACCCAATTCTTGTAATTCTTGTAAGGTTAATTTAGATAATTCATCTTGAGGATTAGTGGCCTCAAGTTGGGCTATAGTTGGTATAGAACCATCAAAATAAAATCCATTGTGTAACATCTCTTCAACAGAGACATCATGGAAGATATCTCCTTCCAACTCTTCATCGGGGTCAACAATCATTTCGGGGTAAGCTATGGATAGCATGTTGCATGAAAACGACTGATTTTTAAGAGGCAAATCAACATGCCTATCCAAATAATCTTGATAACATATGACGTGATCATCATCGTCAAAAGGAAAGGGTTGACCCTTACTAGGAAATAGGCCCACACCACGGCGGGCGGGCCACGGTTCTACCTCGAAAGGTTCTTTCATGCCATTTTGGAAAGGTCCCAAGCCTTTCCCTTTATATCCCATTTTAAGCATCATGGGTTTAGCTTTAATATAATCATTGGTAAAATAACACCGAGCGTATCCCTCATGATGAGTTTTGATATTTCGAGGGATTCTTCCCCAGTCATATCCTTTATAAATGAAGGCACAACTCCCGACTTGGTAAGTACTTCCCATAGGTTGTGGGAGGCCCAAAGTACGAGGAGATGGCGGCAATTTATTTAAAAGAATTGAATCTTGCATGAAAGCATTTGTTTTTTTGATATTAAGGTTGTGGATAAATCTGGTAAAAGTTCATCAGAAAGGGCATAAGATGTAGAAGGCTTATTACCTATATCTTTAGATGTGGGAGGAATGATAGATGTGTCTATAGGTTTTGAATTTATAGGGATAGAACTTGAAGGATTGGTTGTAGATTTAAGATCTTTTTGAGGTTCTAAAATGATTTGTTTAGAGGGTTGTGTTGTAATCACAATGACACTGAGAGGGGGGTGAATCAGTGTGATCTTTAAAAATTCTAAAACATATAGTTTTAGATCCAGCAGCAGTTTAAACTGATAAAAGAAATATCAAAATGCAGCAAGAAAGCATGACACACAACACAGTAATTTAACGAGGTTCACCAATGTGGCTACTCCTCAAAATGATTGCTTGGACTACCATCCAAATCCAGCCAATGCAAAGCTACAACTTTACAATATCTTTTACCAGCACCAACTGGAAGGAGCACCAACCCCTTTGCTTTATCTGTTTCAGGAAGAATGGAGCACCGACTCCTAATTTACCAGCACCTACTGGAAAGAGGCACCAACCCCTTATGCCAAGTTACAACTTGGAAGACAATAATAAAAATTACAGAATAAAACTTTCACCTCATTTCTCATAGTCTGCTATTTTTTTGCATTCTACTGCTTCTACGCAAAATGATTCGCACTATCCGACCGCTTCTCTGTACTTCTTCGCACTCTCTGCTGCAATCAGATGATCGATCACTTCTGCAGTCTACGCACTATCACTTCGGACTTAGAACACAACCTCTGCACATCGCGCTCTTAATTCACGAAGATTCGATATGCACACTTCACTTCGTCACAAAAGAAATATCACTTCAGCCTTAGCTCCAATCGAAACGACTCACTCTCTGCGCACTGCAAATTTTGCATACACACGTTATCTTCGCACAAGTCACTCTCCATCTTGAATTAGCCCTCCTTTTATAGAAGAAATCTTCAAGAACAATATTGAGACTGTAGTCAGCTTAAACCCTAAAGAGCGTCGGCTGTCAAACCCTTATGAATATCGGCTTCAAACCCTAATGAATGTCGACTTAAAACCCTAATGATTGTCGGCTTCAAACCCTAATGAATGTCGGCTTCAAACCCTAATGAATGTCGGCTTCAAACCCTAAAGAATGTCGGCTTCAAACCCTAAAGAATGTCGGCTTCAAAAGTCTATCTGGTTCTATGGCTTTCCTCTCGAAACTCCAACATGTCACGATATCACGACACCTTTTACATCCGTACGCCTTCTTGCCCTCACTGTCACGAAATCGTGACTCTTTTGCCCTTTGAAAGCTTTGCCACCGTTCTTGTCATGAAATCGTGACACTTTGATCTTTTGCTGACGTCATTCTTAATCTTGTCGCAAAATCGTGACGCTTTCGGCTTCCAGAGGCTTTTCTTGCAACATGTCACGAAATCGTGACACTTTCAGCTTTTGCTGACGTCATCCTCATCTTTGTCATGAAATCATGACGCTTTCGGCTTCCGTACAATCCTAGCTTCATGCAGTAGCGAAATCGCTACAATATTGTGCCTTGTGCTTCCAACTTTCCTCACCTTTAGTTATATGACTTGTAAGGAAATCACTACACCTTTGTGCTTTGTACTTTTGACTCGTAGCGAAATCGCTACACTTTTGAGTTCTACATTTTTGACTAGTAGCAAATCGCTACACCTTCGTGTTGTGCAATTTTGACTTGTAGCGAAATCGCTACACTTTTCAACTCAACGCTTTCTCCTTGCTTCGCCCAACGAAATTTTGACATGTAGCGAAATCGCTACAACTTTTCCACTTAACGCTTTCTCCTTGCTTCGGCCAGCGAAATTTTGACATGTAGCGAAATCGCTACAACTTTTCCACTTAACGCTTTCTCCTTGCTTCGGCCAGTGAAAAATCAACATGTAGCGAAATCGCTACAGTTTCTCGACTTAGCTTCTTGGCCTCCAACATGTCGCGAAATCGTGACAGTTTGCCTTGCGCCTTCTCTTTCCTCCGACTTGTCACGAAATCGTGACATTTTTGACTGTGCCTTCTCTCTCCTCTGACTTGTCATGAAATCATGACATTTTCGACTGTGCCTTCTCTCTCCTCCGACTTGTCGCGAAATCGTGACAGAAAACATGTCGCGATATCGCGACAGTTTTCTAACTTGTCTTTTTCTTCGAATTTTTGAAACTGGGTCATCTCTGTTTTCCAGGAAACTTCTGTCCTCTGCATCTGAATGACTCCTACACTGTCTGTCCACTGCATCATTGGATCTAACTGCCTGTGTTGACAACAATGACAAACTTCTTGCAACACCTTGCTCAACAATCTCCCCCTTTGGAATTGTTGGCAACACCTGTGTACATTCCTGTACCTCTTCTCCCCCTTTGTCAATAATACCAAAGGGCTGCTGCAAACTCCCCCTGAGTCCATCCTCACAATTCTCAGGCACAATTTGTTGCATCTAGCACAAATCATGATCATGAGCAAAAGAATAGTCAAATATTCAAATGCTCCCCCTGAGAAGGTGATCCCTGTAGCTAGTCACTTCTTAGGAAGTGTGACTACTCCTAATTTGCTTCGAAGATACTCAAATACTTCCTTGGGCAAAGGTTTTGTAAAAATATCTGCTACTTGTTCTGTAGTTGGGACATAGTCCAATTTAACTTCTCCTTCTGCAACTTTCTCCTTCAAGAAATGATACCTTATAGCAATGTGCTTTGTCCGTGAGTGCATTCTCTGGATTCTTAGAGATGTTAATTGCACTGGTGTTATCACACTTTACTGATATTGGTTCACTGAAATTAATACCTAGATCTTTCAAGGTTTGTTTCATCCACAAGACTTGTGTACAACATGTTGTTGCTGCAATATATTCTGCCTCAGTTGTAGATAAAGAAACCGACTCTTGCTTCTTCTTGTGCCATGCAACCAATATGTCCCCCAAATAGAATGCACCTCCACTGGTACTCTTTCTGTCATCAACACATCCAGCCCAATCTGCATCTGAATATGATATAAGAGTGAAGTCTTTGCCTTTTGGATACCACAACCCATACTCAATGGTGCCCTTGAGATACCGAAAAATCCTTTTAACTGTTGTCACATGAGTCTCTTTGGGACTGGCACTGAAATCTAGCTACCATGCAAGCTGCTGTAGAATATCGAGTCCAGTAGTCTGTTAAATATAGTAAACTTCCAATCATAGATCTGTACATGGTTTGGTCTACAGGTGGAGAGTTGTCTTCTTTACTCAATTTACAGCTTGTTTTCATGGGAGTGCTTACTAGATTACAGTCCTCCATAGTGAACCTCTTTAACATTTCTTTCACATACTTAATTTGGGAAATGAATATGCCTTTCTCATTTTGATTAACTTGTAGCCCAAGAAAGTAAGACAATTCACCAATCATAGACATTTCAAATTCATTCTGCATCTTATTTGCTAAGTCTTTACAAGATTCATCTTTGTTGCTTGCCAAATATGATATCGTCTACATAGACAACAAGAACAATGAGATGTCCACCTTCTGTTTTCACATACAAATTATTGTCCACTAAACCTTTCTTGAATCCCTGTTGGGAGAGATAGTTGTCTAGCCTTGCATACCATGCCCGTGGTGCTTGTTTTAATCCATATAATGCTTTCTTTAATTTGCAGACAAGGTTAGGATCTTCACTAATTTGAAAGCCATCTGGTTGTTCAATATAGACCTCTTCTTCAAGTTTCCCATTTAAAAAAGCAGATTTTACATCCATCTGATAAACTCTGAAGTTCTTGTGGACTGCTAAGGCCAGAAACATTCTAATTGCTTCTAATTTGGCCACTGGTGCAAAAGTCTCTTCAAAATCAATGCCTTCGACCTGTGCATACCCTTTACAAACCAGTCTTGCTTTGTTCCTAATGACCTGTCCGTCTTCATTTAATTTGTTCCGAAATATCCATTTGGTGCCGATTATATTCTTATTTGCGAGTCTAGGTACTAATTCCCAAGTTCTGTTCTTTTCAATCTGATCCAACTCTTCATTTATTGCCTTCATCCGACTATCATCTTTGCTTGATTCATCTATGTTTTTGGGCTCAATGCTGGATAAAAGAGAGTAATTACTTATTACTTTCTTTCTTGTCTGAATGCCAGCTGTGGGATCTCCAATTATTTGGTCTCTAGGATGATTTTTCTGCCAGCTGCCTGTTTTGAATTTTCTATTTTCTTGCACCTCTGAGTCATCGGATAAGTTATCTACATCAACCGTAGACGTATTTTCTGTTCCATGCACCTCATCTCCTTCAATGACTTCTTCGTAGATTGGGTAGTTTTCTTCAAAGTTAACTATTTGTTTCCTCCCTTCATCGAATTTAACATCTGCACTATCCACAATTTTCTTGAGTCTCTTGTTGTAGCATTTGTAAGCTTTGCTATTTGGAGAATAACCAACAAAAACACCTTCATCTGCTCTATCTTCAAACTTCCCAAGGTTGTCATCAGTTTTTCTGATGTAGCACTTATAGCCAAAAACTTTGAGATGTTTTGTTGTTGCTTTTCTACCAAACCACAACTCATAAGGTGTTTTGCATTCATGAGTTCTTAACATATATCTGTTTTGAATGTATACTACAGTGTGAACTGCTTCTTTCCAGAATCTATCTGCTATTTTGTTTTTTGCCAGCATGGTGCGTGCCATTTCCTGTATAGTTCTGTTCTTTCTCTCTACTACACCATTCTGCTGGGGAGTTCTAGCTGCTGAATATTGTCTCCTGATACCGTATTTTTTGTAGTATTCTATAAATTCATTCGAAATGAATTCTCCTCCTCTGTCTGATCGCAAGCATTTGACCCTTTTTCCTGTTTCATTTTCAACTAGCTGTTTGAAAGTTCTGAACATTTCAAAAGCTTCTATTTTTTCTTTTAAGAAGAATATCCATGTCATTCTGGAATAATCATCGATACACAGCATAAAGTATTTGTCGCCATTTATGCTTTGAGTTCTCATGGGTCCACATAAGTCTGTATGAATGAGTTCCAAAGGCCTGCTAGTGTGGTATTCTTTTGTTTTAAATGAAACTCTGGTTTGCTTTCCCTTCTGACATGAAGCACAAACACTGTTTGAAGGTTTCTTAATGGTTGGAATATCTCTCACTGCTTGTTTAGAGCTGATTTTCACCAAATTATCAAAACTTATGTGTCCAAGCCTCTTATGCCACAACCAGTTCTCTTCTTCTTGTCCAATGAAGCACATACCTTCTGAAGATTCTGAGAGTGTGTACAGGTTGCCAGACGTCCTTGAGCCGGTTGCTATTAATTTCTCGTTGTTTATTTTTCTGACTTCACAACCCTGCTTCTTGAAAACTACTTCATGTCCTTTATCACAGATTTGACTCACACTTAACAGGTTATGTTTCAAACCATCCACAAATAAAACTTCTTCTGACTTGATTTTCCCTTCACTAATTTTGATGAGATCCTTTACCTATTATTTTGGCTCCATCATTATTGCCAAACTTCACAGAACCACCCTCATATTTCTGTAGTTTTTCAAATTTCTGTTTATCACCTGTCATATGACTTGAGCAACCACTGTCAAGGATCCACGGTACACATTTATTCTGAGCTCTAAAAGCTGTCTGCACTATTAAAGATTCTTGTTCTTTCCTGAGCTGTTCTTTTTGTTTCCATTCTGTTTTAACTGTGGTGTTGGGTTCTAGCTTGGATTTCCCCTTTTCATAATCTTGCACATATCCTTCAGAAGAAATTCTATTTTGTTTTGCCCTATATGGTTGAATTCTTCTTTTATGAGATTGATTTGAAACAGAAATACTACGACAGTTTCTAGCAATATGCCCAAAGTTGTGACAATTAAAGCATTCTACTGCATAACTCATTAGAGGAGCAAAAGCATTTCTACTAGTGAAACTTCTTGGACCTATATTGTACTTGCGAGTCAACAATTTTATGCCCATAACCATTACATTTAAAACAGAAACCATAGAAATAATGATTGAACCTGAAAGATGGTTTTTGCCAAGTTGTTGCAGGAGCCTTAGATCTTCTTTTCTTTTGATGTGTGACCTTGGTAAAGCCGTCATTGTCAGTTCCTATTTCAGGACTGGCATTACTGCTTTCTTTTTCCTGATTTGTTTTTCTTTCAACAACCTGTTTCTTGTCTTTACCTTTTTCATATTCAACATTGCTTGCCTTTTGCTTGTTTGATGATTCTCCTTCAATAAAGCCCAGACCGAATTTGATACCTGCGGGTCTTTGATCGCTTAGAATTTTGTCCAGTTTCATCGAACTTTCTTCACGCTTGAAATGACAGCTAATTTTTTGATCCAGCTCTTGTATCTGTATTCGAAGACCAACATTTTCTTCTTCCAATTTGCAACAGTAATCTATCTTCATGGTTACCTGTACTTCAAGATCTTCGAACATTTTCTTGTATTCTTCTGTCTGCATTTTTAGACTGGTTATAATGTCATTTGCATCCTCGAGCTTTCTTGACAGTTTTTGGTTCTTTCTTTTCTCAGATTTCCATTCCATAAGTGCAGAGACCAGCTCACCTTCTAAATCAACTTCAGCCTCATCTTTTTCAATAGACACTTTAGAGTTCATACCTTCTCTCTTTTCTGTGTTTTCCGCTTCTTCTAATTGTTCTACTTCAAATGCCATAAAGAGAGCCTCACCTGTTCCTTCTTCGAAATCTTCACTAGAGCTGTCCTCTGAAGAATCTGCATTTCGTGAGATAAAACTTTTCTTTTTGAAATTGCCTTTTCTGAAGTTTGATTTCTTCTTCCAGTTACCTCTTTCTTGGTGCGAAGCTTCCTCACCCTGGTTCTTTTCATTGAGTGGGCATTTTGTCGCAAAGTGCCCAATGCCTCCGTAGTTGAAGCATTTAAATGGTAGCTTTCCTCTGTACTTTCCTTTTCCCTTTCTCAATTTTTTGACAAAATTTGCTTCCATTTCATCTGATACATCCTCTTCTTCGACTCTGGTTTTGTGACTTTACCTTTTAGGGCTTTGAAAGCAACTTCTCTATCTGTGGGATTAGACCTTCCTATTCTCATTTCAAAGGCAGTCAAAGAACCATGCATCTCATCCATACTAAAATGATTTAGATCTTTGGCTTCTTCTATGGCAGAGACTTTAGAATCAAATCTAGGGGGGAGCGATCTTAATACCTTTTTCACGATAGCAACATCGGTTAATTCTTCGCCGAGACCTCTGATTGAATTGGTGATCCCATTGACTCTTTGCATGAAAGTCTCTATGTTCTCATCATTGTCCATCTTTAACGATTCGTATTGAGCTCGATGTGCTTGAAGCTTGGCCTCCTTGATCCTATCATCTCCTTCATGAATGTTCTCTAGTTTATCCCATATATCTTTTGCTGATTCACAATTTATGACCTTGACTAGCTCATTGTCCACTAGTCCACACATGATGGCATTTTTTGCTTTTGAATCATATTCAAATGCCTTTTTACCAGCAGTGTCTGTTGGAGCGGTGGCGGGAGCTTTGTAACCATTAACTACCGCACCCCAGATGTCAAAACCCAAAGCACTGAGATATGTCTGCATTCTAATTTTCTAGAACGCATAATTAGTCCCATCAAACAATGGTGCTTTGTTCGAGGAGAAACCTTCACCACTTGCCATTGCGTAACTTCCAAGATCACCTTAGCTGTTTAAGCCTGTTCAGGTACTTGGCTCTGATACCAATTGTTGTAATCACAATGACACTGAGAGGGGGGTGAATCAGTGTGATCTTTAAAAATTCTAAAACATATAGTTTTAGATCCAGCAGCAATTTAAACTGATAAAAGAAATATCAAAATGCAGCAAGAAAGCATGACACACAACACAATAATTTAACGAGGTTCACCAATGTGGCTACTCCTCAAAATGACTGCTTGGACTACCATCCAAATCCAGCCAATGCAAAGCTACAACTTTACAATATCTTTTACCAGCACCAGCTGGAAGGAGCACCAACCCCTTTGCTTTATCTGTTTCAGGCGAGAATGGAGCACCGACTCCTAATTTACCGACACCTCACTGGAAAGAGGCACCAACCCCTTATGCCAAGTTACAACTTGGAAGACAATAATAAAAATTACAGAATAAAACTTTCACCTCATTTCTCACAGTCTGCTATTTTTTTGCATTCTGCTGCTTCTACGCAAAACGATTCGCACTATCCG
Source organism: Wollemia nobilis (assembly GCA_028583015.1). Classification (NCBI taxonomy): domain Eukaryota; kingdom Viridiplantae; phylum Streptophyta; class Pinopsida; order Araucariales; family Araucariaceae; genus Wollemia; species Wollemia nobilis. The sequence continues at coordinate 417,775 of JAQPPZ010003235.1, forward strand.
ACCGCTTCTCTGTACTTCTTCGCACTCTCTGCTAAAATCAGATGATCGATCACTTCTGCAGTCTATGCACTATCACTTCGGACTTAGAACACAACCTCTGCACATCGCGCTCTTAATTCACGAAGATTCGATATGCACACTTCACTTCGTCACAAAAGAAATATCACTTCAGCCTTAGCTCCAATCGAAACGACTCACTCTCTACGCACTGCAAATTTTGCATACACACGTTCTTCGCTCAAGTCACTCTCCATCTTGAATTAGCCCTCCTTTTATAGAATAAATCTTCAAGAACAATATTGAGACTGTAGTCGGCTTAAACCCTAAAGAGCGTCGACTATCAAACCCTTATGAATATCGGCTTCAAACCCTAATGAATGTCGGCTTAAAACCCTAATGATTGTCGGCTTCAAACCCTAATGAATGTCGGCTTCAAACCCTAATGAATGTCAACTTCAAACCCTAAAGAATGTCGACTTCAAACCCTAAAGAATGTCGGCTTCAAAAGTCTATCTGGTTCTACGGCTTTCCTCTCGAAACTCCAACATGTCGCGATATCGCGACACCTTTTACATCCGTACGCCTTCTTGCCCTCGTTGTCATGAAATCGTGACTCTTTTGCCCTTTGAAAGCTTTGCCATCGTTCTTGTCATGAAATCGTGACACTTTGATCTTTTGCTGACGTCATTCTTAATCTTGTCACGAAATCATGACGCTTTCGGCTTCCAGAGGCTTTTCTTGCAACATGTCACGAAATCGTGACACTTTCAGCTTTTGCTGACGTCATCCTCATCTTTGTCATGAAATCACGATGCTTTCGGCTTCCGTACAATCCTAGCTTCATGCAGTAGCGAAATCGCTACAATATTGTGCCTTGTGCTTCCAACTTCCTACACCTTTAAATTATGACTTGCAAGGAAATCACTACACTTTTGTGCCTTGTACTTTTGACTTGTAGCATAATCGCTACATCTTTGAGTTCTGCACTTTTGACTGGTAGCGAAATCGCTACACCTTCACGTTGTGCACTTTTGACTTGTAGCGAAATCGCTACAGCTTTTCAACTCAACGCTTTCTCCTTGCTTCGGCCAGCGAAATTTTGACATGTAGCGAAATCGCTACAACTTTTCCACTTAACGCTTTCTCCTTGCTTCGGCCAGCGAAATTTTGACATGTAGCGAAATCGCTACAACTTTTCCACTTAACGCTTTCTCCTTGCTTCGGCCAGCGAAAAATCAACATGTAGCGAAATCGCTACAGTTTCTCGACTTAGCTTCTTGGCCTCCAACATGTCGCGAAATCGTGACAGTTTGCCTTGCGCCTTCTCTTTCCTCCGACTTGTCACGAAATCGTGACATTTTTGACTGCGCCTTCTCTCTCCTCCGACTTGTCATGAAATCGTGACATTTTCGACTGCGCCTTCTCTCTCCTCCGACTTGTCGCGAAATCGCGACAGAAAACATGTCGCGATATCGCGACAGTTTTCTAACTTGTCTTTTTCTTCGAATTTTTGAAACTGGGTCATCTCTGTTTTCCAGGAAACTTCTGTCCTCTGCATCTGAATGACTCCTACACTGTCTGTCCACTGCATCATTGGATCTAACTGCCTGTGTTGACAACAATGACAAACTTCTTGCAACACCTTGCTCAACAGGTTGTTGGTCTATATAGGAGGATGAAATTAATGGAGGGGAAATAGGTGAAGTTATGGGTGTGTGTTTCACAGTTTTAGATGAAAAATAAGAACTAGGATGTGTGGACGACAGAGCAGGGCAAAATTGCACTCCAACGGGTTCTGCCAAAGCACACATATCAAAAGGTCTAGGGTCACCATGGATAGTGACCAACTGATTTTTAAACTCAAATTTAACACATTGGTGTAAGGTTGATGGGACCGCTCGCATGGCGTTGATCCAAGGGCGACCCAAAAGTATATTGTATGATGCTAGGCAATGTACAATAAACATGGTTGTTTCTATGGTTCTAGGACCAACTTGCAATGGGAGGGTAATAACTCCACACGTTTCTTGTGTTTCATCATTAAAAGCTTTGATAATCATATCAATTTTCTTCATTTCATCACTTCTAAAGCCAAATCGTTGGTAGAAGTCAAAAGTGCAAATGTTTAGAGATGAGCCATTATCAATCAAAACTCTTTTGACAGCTACATCTCCAATTAGAGCAGTAATGTATAAGGGATTATCCTTATGTAAACCGTGTTGTGGGATATCTTTATCCCAGAAGTCAATACAATCAATCTCTCGAGTGATGATAGTATTGGCCATAGCTTCAGGTTGAATGTTTTGGGGTACCATCATTTGGCTCAATGTAAGCATCAACTCATCCCTATGGGTGGGAGAGGATCTTAATAAATCCAAAAGGGAAATTCGGCCGTAGTATTGGATAATTGCTCATTAATATTGTAAGGGGGTTTAGGTTGAACAAGTGGGAGCATGATTCCCTTTATTGGGGTTTTTCAAAACGAATGGAGCCGATCCATCGTTCTGGTTTGGTTCTTGTTGGGAATTTTGAGCTTGTTGTCGGGTGACGACTCCAATGGTACCTACAATGTTATAATGAAGATGCTGAACTAGTCTCGGTTGAGCATTGATGGCTTGTTCATTAGAAAGGAATATATCAGAAGAAGGTCGAGTAGTAACTCGTCTAGGAAATGGTTCTTTTGGAACCATAGCATCCGTGATGGGTTGAATAGGATCTGATTCATTTTCAGAACTATTCGATTGGTTTGAAGTAATGTCTAGTTCACTTTCACTATCTGATTCTATATCACTAGAATCAAAAGTTTGAAAATTATGTAAGGGCCTGGTCGTAACCAGGGATAAGGTTGTGTCAAATATTTGAGGATCTTGAACAGGTACTTGTTCGCTAATGGTTCCTACATATCGGGTAGGAGGGGGAACATTATGATGTTCGATTTGATTGGCTACCTCTTTACCATGTCGTGGTAAAGGGTGTTGAAATATGTCTAGAGTTTGATTGGCATTTTTATTTTGATTTTGGGGAACGGTCTTTTGAGTATTATTAGGAGGGTTTTGTTTAGGTTGGAAGGCTTGCACTTCCATTTCATTATTTTCGATCAAATCCTGTATTTTATGTTTCAACCTTTTACAAGCATTGGTAGAATGTCCAGGTCCTCTATGGAAATCACAGTGTAAGTCAGCTCTGTATCCGAGTTTAGTTGGATCAGGTTCCTGGATAGTTGGTAATTGGATCAAACCTCTTTCGAGTAATTGAGGTAAAATAGTTGATAAGGGTTGGTTTAATCTAGTAAATTCTCGAGGAGGCTTGTCAGGAAGTTTCAATATAAATTTTTCTATTGTCTTTGTTGCATTGATATTAGCAACATTTCTGCTGTCAGTGACTCCGTCACCGACAACTTATTTGTTTTTATATTGATTTATGGATGTTTTCTCATCATCCTTTTTCCTAAGTTGGCCTCTCCTAATGAGGGCATCTTCTACTCTTCGAGCTAAATATATAGCTTGATCGAAGGTAGTTAAGGTAGCAGTCAATAGCTCATAAGATATTTGTTCTTGTAAATTGTTTATGAAAATGTCCAACATTTCCCTATAAGGTAGCACAAAGTGCAGTTTTCCTATCAATTGCCTCCATCTAGCTAAGAAATCAGCAAAACATTCATCTTTGTCTTGTTTTAAATTGTATAAATCTTTAATAGTTACATGCCTCTCGATGTAGGCACTAAATTGATGGACAAATGATTCCGTTGTTTCTTCGAAGTTTCTCAAAGAATGAGTGAGCAATTGATAGTACCACTCTAATGCCATTCCACCTAAAATTTTTGGGAACATTTTTAATAATAGCAAGTCATCATGCGATATGTCATGACATGATATCCTAAACATGTGAAGATGCTCTATGGGATCTTCGGTTCCTTTATATATAGGCAAGATAGGCATGGGAAAATTCTTAGGGTATGGTTGAGCTACAACTATGGGATCCAAAGGTTGACTACATATCTCTCGATAATTATACGAGGGACGGTAGGGATCTATCTGGTCCATACGTGAAGCTAACTGTTTCACCATGGCTTCCAGATTACTAGTTTGCCCCCCATATGGGTTTGGTAGGGCATTGACATGGGTTTTATGGGCATATGATGGCAGAACATGAAGATTAGATGCCATGTTACTATTGTGCAAATTATTGGTAGGAAAAGTATTATGAAGGAATTTTGAAGTTGTATTATGATGTATTTCAGATTGTTAAAAATTTGTATTTGGCTTTGTTTTAAGTTTTTGTTTACTTGAAGCATATTGCTCAATAGTTTGGCAGAATAAAGTAGTGAAGGAAGGTTTCTTTTGTGTGGGAATGATTTTAGGTTGAATAACAGGTTCCTTAGGAGGTTGGATAGCTTGTTGTTTTGACATGTTTTGAATCATAGAGACCATATCCATATTGGATGGTCCAGCCTTATCACTTTCTTGATCAATGAAAGATAAGGGATTAATGCGCACATCATACGTATGTTCCAAAGCTGCCTGAGTGTCACTAATTTTCCCTTTATCAATACGAATTGCCACATTAAGGTCATCAATGTTATCACTGAGAAATTTCTTGAAATGATCTATGTTTTCAAAAGCAATAGTTCCATTTGGAGCTACTCTAGGGGATGAGGATCCATCTTCTTTAACACTTCCTTCTTGTTCCTTATCTTCACCTAGGTCATCTTCTGGTTGAACTAGAGTTTCTCCTTCCGAAGTTGGATCTTCGGGAAGGACATTTGGGTTTCAGTTGTATCTTGTAACCAATCTTCTTCTTCTCCTAAAGTTTCTTTACCATTCCTAAGTTTAGGCATGGTGTTAAATTTTGATTTCAGAAAATATATATATATATATATATATATATATATATATATATATATATATATATATATATATATATATATATATATATATATGCAACAAATTAAGAGGTATATATTTACTATATACCTACTACAATATTTGAAATGAAATGTTTAAGTTTTTGCTATGTTTTTTAGTTTTTTAGTTTTTCTTTGTTTTTGAAATAATATTGTAAAGACAATATACACAATAAATGCAAGAAATAAGACTGAAAGTAATAATCTATTTTTCTATAAATAATTTATAAATATCATTAATAGGCTCGAGTTGTTCAGGAGTCATGAAGTGTTCTTCAAATTGAAAGTTTTCTTTTAAAAATTTGATGAAAAGAGCTATAGTGATATTATCTGTCTCAGATGCTGGTTGATAAAAGTAAATCTCATGGCAATACTCTCGATATAGCACAGCTCGCGGAACTCTATTCCATATTTCCCTATCTGTAAGAACAACCTCTTGGTCTTCTACACAACCTAGGAACTGGTGCACAATGGCTGCGTTCTCGAGGTATTCCTCGAAGGTGAACAATTTTGAAGATACTAGAGCTCTCCTATAAGCTAACCATCTATGGTAGGCTCTCTGAAGTTCATGATAAAAAACTAGTTGATGAGGATCCAAGATTCTATCTAGGACTAGCCTCTTGATTTGCTTAAGTTGTGTGGACCTAGATGAGATGATACTAAGTCTTCTATCAAGTTCGTTCCATAGGAATTGATTTCTACTTGTTTCAGGCACATTAAGCATAGAATTGATTTCTACGACTGCCAATTGGTTTTCTACATTTATAGTAACTGCTAATATTTTCTTAGGAGCTACCATCTAAACATGATTTTAAACTTTAAATGTTTTAAAATGCATCTATGTTTTAGTTTTTCTATTTTTTTTTTTTTTTTTGTTTTCAAAAGGTTATGATGCATTCACGTCGGGTTCACCAAAATGTATCGCTCCAAATTTTTTGCATCCTTACCTTCAGGCTATAGGATCCATGCCCGGAAGGGGGATGGGAAAAGGATGTCACGGTACCTCAGACTGAGAGGACTTGTGAAGGTCCCGCATCTCAAGGGAGGTGTATTTTGATGATTTTTCGATGGATGGTGGGTTCACCAGGAAACATTTAATGGCAGTTTCCACGCCTAGGTTTGGAATGTGTTTTTATGTGTTCATTTTTAGCCTTAAACATTCAAAATCCTAGGTTTGGCCAAATGAGTCTAAATTAATCTATATGAAAATGCAGATTTAATGAATACAGAGAACAAATTTAAGACAAAAAAATAGAGAAATTAAGGAAGAATAAGAAGAATACCTGATCCGGATGTCTGATGGAGATTCTGATGTTTGAAGCAGTCAGGATCATCTGGAATTTGACAGAATCGTCTGAAATCAGACAAGATCATCTGAGACTCAGACGAATTCGTCATAGACCTGCAAATAGAAGAACAGATGCAAAATACAGAGAATACTACTATTCTAGTTGAGGGAAACTGTGCAAAATAACAATGACAATACTGAACTGAAACTTAAAGAACAAAACATGTATGAATGATGCTAATTAAATCACAATTATGGATTAATTATGCCTTTGATCTATATGGGTGAACTCCAAAATGCAATATAACATAAAATATCAAATAAAATAGCTAATTTGCAGAATAAAACAATAGAGAAAAGGTGAAGAAATGCAAACTTATGGCACTGATTGCCTCAATGTGGACTGCAGTCGAGATCGTCTCGCATCAGTACAAAATCGTCTCTGAATCGACAGGATCGCCTCCGATCTAAACAGGTTCGTCGACGATGATGTATGCTTGCTCCGGCTGAAAAACAAGATGATACCTACAACAAAATTGATATAGGACTACTGCAAATGAAAACTTAGGATGATTTAACATGCATGAAGCTAAGTTACAGAGAATTTCAGCCAGGGGTTGGGAAGGGAAGGTCCTAGGGACTAAATAGGCTTAGGGGAGTATTTAGGAGGTTGGAGATCATCCCTATTTGGGAGATCTCCAACGGGGGAGGGTCTCTAATGGCATAGACACGCTTCTGCCCAGATTAGAGGCCCGTTGGAACAGAAGCTAATTTTGCAAAATCAGTTTTGCGACAAGATTGTCTGGACGTCCTAGCCCAGACAAAATCGTTAGATCTGGGGCGATATCATCTGATCGACGACGATATCATCAAACGGTCAAAACAACCTCTAAAAATGGCATGGAAAAGGGGGAAACGGATTACCCGACGGTTAACGGGTGGTTTGGGAGGTTAAATTTGAATTTTAAATTATTTACTAAGGTGAATGTAATTATGACAATTTCTACTGCGCCAATTTTAGGGTGCTACAGGTGAATCCAAGGAACTAGAATGCATTTTAGCTCAAAATTTTATTTCTATAAGAGCATCAGAGGATCACCTGAGGTGGGGAGTGATCGAAAGTGCAAAATTTTTAGTCAAGTCCACCTACAAGGTGCTCCTTGACCCTGAGGATCCATCATTTCAAACTAATTTGGTGTGGATCAACAATTTGATTCTAAAACTAGCCCATTTTGCTTGGGTCATTATACAAGGAAAATTTTTGACAATAGACAACATGATAAGAAGAGGTATGATTGTGCCTAACCATTGTTATTTGTGCAAGACTAGCTGGGAATCAATTCACCACATTTTTCTATAGTACCCCTGGTCTATCGCCATCCTTAGTGGAGTGTTTCAAATCTTCAATATCTTATGGGAAATCCCAGCCATGGTTAATGAGCTATTCCAACAATGGCCTAGTCCCTTTGTCAGTTTGTATATCAGGTTCCTTTGGAATATCTACCTTCATCACTATCTCTGGCAAGTTTGGTTAGAAAGGAACAATAGAGCTTTCAACGATTCCAACCTTGACCCGGTGTCAGTCATCAAAAAAATTCTGGCCTTTGCTAAATAAAACCTAAGTATCTTTGCCTCGAGGCCTCAATCCATTCCTTCTAGTGAGAAAAAACTTGCCCAATCCTTGAATATCACCTTAGACGAAACCCTGGGCATTCAACAGCCTCATCCGAGATTGGATACCAGGTGGATCGTCCCCCTAGTGGATTGGATAAAACTCAACTTTGATGGGGTAGCTAAGGATAATCCAGGTAAAGCAAAGGTCTAGAGGAGTGGTCAGATATAATCTAGGGTAGGTAGTTGTGGCCTTCTCTAAAAATCTAGGAACCAAGACTAATAACGAGGCTGAAGCTAGGGTGCTATGGAGAGGTCTGCAGTTGCTACAGGAGATCCAAGGCAGATGCATCATGGAAGGCGATTCCTTAAATATCATCAACCTCCTTAACAATGAAAGGAAACCTCCTTGGAGGATTGAGGCCCTCATCAATGAAGCAAGGATCCTTTTTGAGGCTAGAGAAGAGAAAATTGCGAGGAGGCAGTCAGAACTATGAGATAGTTGGTTTAGCCCCTAAAAAAGATATTTATGCGAGGAGGCAGTCCTGAGGAAGGTAGTGGAAGTTTCCAAGTTCCTATAGGAGTGGCCATGCTCATCTCGAGAAGAGTTGACTTCCCACTAGGAAATTTTTGTCAAACCTTCCTATCATTATCTAGATAACGGATCCTAATAGATGCGATGAGAGATACGATGGCACGATCCCCATGCTGAAGTGGTAAGCTTTTCAAGATAAAGGTGATTGGAGGAACGCTCCTAGAATTGGCACCAGTTTCAAGGACCCAAAAGTGGTTGGAAGAGGTAACCAAGGCACTACCACCTTACTATTAATATCTTCTACAGAAGGACATCAAGAATCATGAGCGTTGAGCCTTTAATTAACCAAGAGAGGAATTTGACTATTAACAACAAAACCATGATATGTATCGAGCCAAGCATTGTTGTTATGGAGCTAGCAACTCAGGCTATCCTGACGGATAGGCATTTTACACAGTTCTTTGATTTTTTCTCAAGTGTTGAGGAGGATATTACGCTGGCAGTTATGGAGACATGGGAAGATGGTAAAGTGGATATTCGAGGAAGAGAAATTATGGTTGACATCAATTTGTTGGTTGCGATTACTGGATAGACGGTTAAGGGGAGGTCGATTCATAGACAAAAGCACCACTAGGAGGTGGAGCTAAAAGAGTTTAAGGATAACCCAAAAATTTTCAAGGAGGTGAAGAACAAGCTTACTAGGATAGATCTCCTGACCCCTTGGAACACGGTTATGAAGAATGTTCTGGAATTCATCATGACGGAGGACCCTGGTAAAGTGCTGCTAAGTTTCCATTATGCCTTTGTCAACTTTTTTTGGGATGTGAACCCGATTAGCATTCCCCAGTTCCTGATGAACTCTCTGAACCATACCATAACCTCTTCCCAGAGCAATAAAGGTTTCTCCATGCCTATGCACCAAGGCCTTCTCAAGGTAATTTACAAATACATGCTTAATAATGTTCCCCAAGCAAAAATCCCTGCCCCACCTCAAGACAATCCCTCGACAACGGATATTCCAAAGGGGAGAGATAGCCCTGGTTTACCCAAATCCTCCCCTACCAAGAAGCATGAGGGTTAATCAAGCAGTAAGGGATGTCCTACAAGGAAAATTTTAAGGATTGAGGGACCAACCATTAGGTCTTCTTTGATACTGTAAAATAAATAGGTTCAGGGAAGTGGAAACATCTTGGAGATTACATCTGAGGATGAGGATCTTGATCCCTCAATTATGAAGTTGAAGAGGTTCATTTTGAACATGGTAACCATCATTAACCAACATATGCAGGAACTTTAGGAAGTCTTGACCAAGGTCTTCTTCAACGAGGGTTACCAGAGCAACAAACCTATGGTCTACAACCCAAAGACATATGATAATGAGGATGACAAAGACGTGGACAATGAAGAGGATGAATAAGAGGAGGACTAGGGTCCTCCTTAAGGTTTCGCTACTTTGAAATTTTGTGGTTCTAACAACTAAAATTCATTTTTTCTTAGGGTAGAGGTTTTGTCTATTTTGTTGTTGGTCTATGCTTGGGTAAGCTTCAGGGGTTGGGTTGGTTGTCTGTGGTCTTTGGGGTTTGCAAGAACTTTAATTTATTTTTGTTGTTTGGGTCTTGTCTAGGGTGGGTTACTCAGTATGGAGGTTACCAGTCAAGGAAGATGTACTTAGGTAGAGGACAGAGGATCCTCAGTTTGGTTAAGTTTCGGTTCCTCAGCTTAAGGCTGACTTTTGTAAAAAGGTTTTGGGTCAACCTATAAAACCTAGTTTAAATGAAATAGTTTATTTAACAAAAAAAAAGAATCTAGCGTTCCATAAAATAAAAAATCACATTTAAGCTCAATGTCACTTCATCTGAGAAAATTTAAAAGCACAATATTTAGCTTGAGTACATTTCTATCGATAAACAAGGTGTAGATACTTTTACAAAAGCACTAGTATGTGTTAAGCTTCCAAAATATTGGGCTCAAAAGATGATTTTCAATAAGTATAGACATGTCTATGCTTAGGAAGTAATATAATGCCTCAATTTGAAGAAAATAAATATATAAATGGAGGTGATTTTATCTTCTAGCAGAATCTTAAAAATATTCTACAACATTTTATTATTTTCCCTCCCAAAGGAATATTCCAAGAATATTCTCAAAATATTTGCATGGTATAAAAATTTATGTGGGCTTTTATTTTTAATAAAAAAGAGAAGGTCCTTACTGCCCTCTTTTACAAGCCTAAATTTTTTGAATATCCTTTTTTGTGTTAAAAGGGAATTATTTTTCAAGGAAAATGTGCTCCTTATTTAAAAATTGAATAGTGTAGTTTGTATTGTACCCATCAATCATCTTGTGAATTATAGTTGGAGGTTTTTGGTCCATGTGTTATGACTTCCTTGTGGCATGAGCAGCATGAGGGATCCACCATAACACTTTTGTACATTATCTACACATTCAACAATTGGATTTTGTTGACCAAAAAAGAAATGAAACCACCAAGCGTCTTGTCATTTCAATGTGGTTTTCCCATGTGTGGATAACATGGCTTCATGGAATTTCTCCTTACTGTTAAGCCTCCATGTAGAAAATAAACTTGAGTAGGTTCTAGCAAAGAGTGTTAGATTCTTTAGCTCCATAGAGAGACAATTTTTGACCATTTTTCATTTTTGGATGCATTTCACCGCTTGGGATCCATAGGAAAGAGAGAATGCAATGTTGTCATAACTAGGATTAATAGAAGAAATAGGGAAAAATAAACTCCAAATATCCCACTCACATGGTCATGTACTAAGCCATGTTTCACCACTTTAAATTTATAGTGAGTTTTTGATGTGATCCTAATTGAAGATAGAGTCTCTTGTAGCAATGGTAGAATCTTGCACTATTGGATTTAATAGGTCCTCAAGAGGATTTAATAGTCTACAGCAGGGTATGTATCATACATTTGCACATGGATATTAAGACCCATTAAATATTTTAGCATGTAATGCGGCTTCTCCATATTTGGTCTTTGTATTTGGTAATTTGAGAAGGTTGGATGATGTTGCTTTCTTCTCTCCCTCATCATACTTATCTTGGTCAACTTGTCCAACTATAGAGTAATCCACTTCTCTAGATATATTCTTTAGTACTTTATATGGAGGGATTCATGATGTTGGGCTCTCGACTTCAATTTATTCATGTCATTGTTGTATGTGGGAAATTTTCTTGTTGTGTACTATTTTGTGTGATAATATATTCCTATGATGGGGTATTTCGCTTGTGGAAAATTTCCCTTCCCTTCCTTCTCTATAGATTAAATCCTTCTACATAGCTTCAGTCATAGTATGCTCTAAATTTGTGGCATGAAGCCAATCTAGTTTATCAACAAGGATCTACATTTTTGAGGGAGAATATGAAATTTATAAATCCACATCAAAATAGTGCAAAGCAAACATGTTTTTATGGTTACCCCTAAAGCTTAATTTATTGGAACCATAATATGGATGTTTATCTCTACTTTTTTAGGAAGAAGGTGCTTCTATATCAAGAACCAATGTAAAATTTTACATGTAAGAGTATGTAGATATTTTTACTCAAGTTGTTGTTAGGGTTTTTCTATGTTGGAGTGTTTTTTGTAGCCCTCAAAGCCATTATGAGGTTTAAATATTTGTCAAATGGATATATAATAAAAAACTAAACAACCATGGATTCAAGGTGCATGAAAGATCAAATATGTGCTAAGATAAAAAATTTGGCTAAGTGGCCTTACTTGAGAGTTGTATCTCTCATAGCTCATCTAGGTGAAGATACTAAGCTAAAATGATGAATCTAATTTTTGAGGTAATTGGTCTACTATGGGCAGGCAACTAGACAATATGCTAGGAAATAGTGGACAACATTCTTAAATAATGCCCTATCCACATGAAATCTCAAGAATTTAGAATCACCAACATTCTTAGATATTTGAATCCAAAAAAATTGTGAACCAAAAAACCCTAATGGTAGCTATGTTTGTTTTACAAAATTGGCCTTCCATTGTTGGTCAAAGTGTGTTGCAAAGAGGAGGTCATTGGTTATAGAGACTCTTATGAGAAAATAATTTCCTTCTTCAATTGTAAAGATGCATGGGTTTCATTGTAGTTGGCTACAATATCCATGGAGCTCATTATAAAATAAGCACACCATTTTCATCACATCTAATGTGTTCTATGACAATTGAGGACCATACTGAAACCTTGTATGCTCTAGATCTAGTGGTCATAGTAGCTACTATCATAATGGTTAGAGAAAATATTTGTTGTAGAATATGGTAAATCTAGACCATTTAATTAAATCCCTATGGCCATGAAAAGCATTAAATTCTTGTAAAAGAGCTACAAAATTGCCTTCAGAGAAGACAAGGAGATCGATGCACATTCTAAATGGAAGAACAAAAAAATAGACTCCTAAACCTTTTTTAAGGTTTTTGCAGACTTATGTCTAGTCGAGATTAATACAATGGAGCAAAATGACTATCAAAGTATTTTTGTCATCCATAAACCAACTAAAGAATTTTGTTGTTGGCAACGGATTTCAACATGTAGGAAGATAAACCTGATAATAAAAAATTAAATCAGGCATGCATGATTTGGTCATGCACATGAAATGAGCAAGGCTAGTCCTCCTCTACTTCCTACATGAAATCTTATGATATCCATGGTAGTTTTACCTACAATTTTAGCATTATACAACACCGCAAGATAGATCTAGCTCTTTGGCACATCACCCTCATAGCTTGGATTTTATTTTTCTATAAAGCATTTAATTTCCTATTTTTACTTTCATTACAATTATTTTCCTAAATTTAGCTCATAGAGGTCCATTTTGTGCTAAGGATCATATTTCAACAAGGATATGACATTGATTAAAAATCCCAAAGGTTACTCCATATTTTATCCCTTATCCATGTGCTTCCTTCTATTTTTCTCTACACAAGGCATATGCGTATTTGTCTTTTTAAGTCCTTCATCCTAGTTTTGATGGGTGCATTTTGAGATGATAATAGTTTTTCTGGAATGCCTAGTGGGACAAGAATTTATAGTTTACCTCACCAACATTGAAAAAGGATGACTATGACTCCAGTGAAGGTTATAGTATTCTTGCTTGAGGAGAAGCACTTGGACAATTCAACTAGTGACTCCACTTGATGACTTAGATTGAAAAGATAGACTCTAAATAAGTAGTTCAACAAAAGAAAGATCAATATTTTTGTGGAAGTCTCTATCTCATGAGTTTTGAAGTAAATTATCCCCTCCCGATGACTTCATTTTGAAAGGGAAGGCCAAAAATTATATGAGAAAAAGTCTTATGACTAGAGCCTTCACTAGAGCTAATCAGCAAGATCTGGTACTACCTTTAAACCAAATACAAAGAAGAAGGAACTAACAACATAATATGGTGGTTTTGGTACATCAACACCCCAAAATGTTTCCAAAATAGAATTATAGAGGTCCTTCAATTCCACTAGTTCCATATAACACATGGGATTCAATTCCTACCTCAATATTCAAATCTTTACCTTACTTATCAAGAGAATATGTTGTCACTTTGACAAAACACTTGTAGCACTTGGTAATATTATGCATTGTGCATTTCATTAAAAATCAAGATGTATCATTGAGGTTATTAGTATCTCCATTTTTGATGGAGAACTCATGAATGGTATCTCAGTATCAACCCATGATTAATCAAAAGCTAGGACCAGTTGGTAGAGCTCTTGGTAAAACAATTTAGAGAAAATGCAAACAGAGTATCCCTCTTAGAGAAACTCATAACTATCAAGAGGGTAACTATGGAGACAATTCATGATTTCAATACTTTATTCTATAATACTTGGTAAAGGATCCTTGTCTAGATCTGATCACCCTCAAGTATGGAATTCATTTACTATCTAAAATCTTGTAATCTTGATATTACCATGATGGTCAAGTTTAAGGGTTATAATTCACTACCTAAGGCCTATGTAGTAGCCATCCAAGTTGAGGAAGATCTAATCCAAATAGAAAGGCTAGTCCCTAAACCATCTTCACCATTTTTCCTTCCATCCAACACCCTTACCACTACCCTTTGACCATACAACCCACCATCAATATGACTCATCCTCCTACATACCTAGAGCAAAATATAACTTCCCATCCTCTAGATGCTAAAATAAATGAGATAGTTAAAACTATGATAACCCTCAATAATGATGTCATAGACTTGAATTGGTAGTGTAACATTCAAAGGTTCCCCTATCAAAGTTATCCAAAGCCTTCTTTCCAATAGGGAAACTTGGGCTTTTGATTGCCTCTAGCTAGATATTATAAGCCCCCATTTTTGGACAACAATAATCTTGGTCATCCCTAGGCCCCAACTCAATATATAGTACCCATGTTAGTCTCAGTCCACCAAATTCCTATGAACTTATCTAGGGACCTGGTTTCTACTTAGAGCAACTATATTGAAGACCCTAGTGGTTGGTACTATCCTGCTCCTAACTATCCTTCCTCTAACTATTATGTCAAAACATATTCTTAGGCTATTTTGAATTCCTCTTCTAACCAAAATTTCACTCATCCTTCTTAGTTAGAAGTTCCATTGGCAAGTCAAAAAATTATCACTCAATCTTCAACCATGTAATTAGTTTTTGACTTGTCAACCTTAGAGTAAACCTTTGTTACCTAGGATGAAGCAGTAGTACATATTGTATTAGATGAAGCATGCCTATCAGGTTAGAGGCCACATGTATGATCAAATTATAATACATATTTCAAAACAATATCCATTAAAGAGCTAGGAACAACTAGTTTGATTTAGTCTAGGCCTTGGAGGAGAGAAGCAAATAATCATAGGACCCCTCCAACACAAGCTACACCAATGAATCAGGGTCGAGCAATATCGATAGTGATAAGATCTATCCCTAAAACACCAAGGTATCCTATTATGAATCCTTCAAAACCACCTTCGATGGTTGAAAGGACCATACTTTTAACAATGTTAACCATTCCAAAAGCCCTTTTTGTCAAAACCTTCAATGTGGTGGAGTACCTAAGGAATTCTATTGTATAAATGCCTTGTTAGGAGGTCTTCTCTATTCTAGAATAGATGAAGAACTTAAAATAGGCCCTACATAAGTATAAGGATCTAAGTGGACAATGAATACCCACCATGCTATATATTTTAATCCTAGAGACTAGCAATCCCAAGCCTATACAATTCTACCTAACCCTAATTTGTATAGATAAACTAATACATAACTATATAGTTGACTCAGGGTCTACCACATAGGTAATGGCAAGAAAGGTGGAAAATATACTTGGTCCATCACTATAACACACTACTAGTAGGGTGGTATAGTTACATGACACTCTAGTGCTAGTCTTTGGGCTCATTTGAGACCTTCCTTTAGCACTCCAAGCATAGCTTGAATTGATGGTTCATCAAGACATATTAGTGATCTATCACTCATCCTCATTTGGAATATACCTCTCAAGAGGCTTCATCACTAAGATCAAAGGATACCCATAATTCTATAAGACCCACATGTTGCTCCAAACCAAATATAGAACCAAGTGTAAAATCCTATTAGAACACTTCCACACATACCACATAGATTAGATCCCTTCCAAAATGAGTGGGAAGGAGCATGCCTATTGAGTAGAGAAGAAGAGTTATTGGAATCTAACTACTTCATCAATGAGATGCACCCATACATTCCTGATGACTACCTAGAGTAGTGGGCATCCGAGACATGGAGATTAAATCTTGATAAAGCATTCAAGACAGCTGGTATGGGGTGATTTATCAAAAAATACTTTTCACTATATATAGTGTACATAGCAATATATATATATATATATATATATAATAAAACTTTGGGAAGGACTATCAATAATTTATTGACACCAAGGGATTGAGGGTTTACAAGGATGGAACCTTTAATATAGTCCTAACTACACATTCTATCAAAGGATGTTCTTTCCATGAAAGGAAATGTAGAAGGATGTGATTCCCTCCACTGAATGATCAAGGAGATTATCCAAGGGAAATTGGCACTTAGGATACATGTGATAAATTCAAGAGCGTACTTGATGATGGGGATGAACCACTCAAGATAGAAAAGTAATACCATATTTTCATAGAGTGTGTCAACAATTTATAGGTATCCAACAATCAAAAATACTATTTAAGGTGATCTGCCTCACGAGAATCACCATTCATCACTAATGGAACTTAATAAATGAATATAACTACTATAGCCAAATGTAAAGGAGTAGATATTAGGAAATATGAAATAAAGAGGCCTAAATTCTCTAGTTTACCAAGACATTGACACTATGGGAATATTAACAAAGCCAAAAAAGGGAAATTTGTGCCAAAAATCGATATAATTGAATCTCCCACTACCATGAGGTCATGATAAATAGTTGGATAGGGAAAAATATGACCCTTTTATGGTATCTAAGCTATCTCTCATTAAAATGATAAACCTTAAAATATTTTTGGTAATACTAAAGGGCTTCATAGTCAATGGGGTCTTTACTTGTCTTACGACCCTAAATCCACTCTCCCCATAGAATAATGGGTTTGGTAAATAAACCATCCCTTCATGGTAATTGGATTTCATATACAATTATACTTAAGAGCCAAAAATAAGGGATGGAAGGAAAAATGAGGATCCAATCCTAAAAAGATAAGTTTAGTAAGCTTGCCAAAACCATACCAATCCACAAAACATTTCCCTCCCAAAAGTGATGGAAAAAGACATAAACGAAAAATCATACATACTTCACATGTGAATTATGATCCTAATTAAAAATCATACATACTTCACATGTGAATTATGATTTTTTTTTCACGTGCGCGGCCCCCCTCCCCCCGACGTCGCAACTCCTACATGATTTTTTTTCATGGCCCCCCTCCCTCGTGACGTCGCGCATGTTTTTTTTCATGCCCACCCCCCCGACATCACACGGGACACGTGCCGCCCACCCCCACAAACGTCGCGCATGACATGAGATGTAGGCAAATCCATGCAGTCGCGGCCACCTACAGCTACGGATGTGTCACGTGACATAGGCCAAGCCATGCAGTCGTGGCCACCTGCAGTTGTGGCCACTTGTAGTGGACACCATCGAGTGACGCCCTACCATCGCTGCCAGCCGCGGCCACCTGCCGCCGCGGCCATCCTACCACCGTCGCCAGCCATGAAGGAAGCCACGACTAGGCGGCCGCGTAGGGGAAGGGGTTACGGGACCCTCCTCAAATAGGAGGGGGTCCCTGATCCTTTCGGATCAGCCCGCTAGTCCACCTGGTGGTGGACTGTGCGGTAAGGCTCAGGGAGCCTGCAGGTCGGGGGTTCAAATCCCGCCGACCCCCCCTTGGAAAGAAAAAAGGTAAAAAAAAAAAAATTTCTAAAGTTTTTTTTTAATTATTATTTTTTTAGTTAAATTAAAAATTTTGATTTTAATTTATTTTTCAATAGTTTTTAAACTATATAAATTAAAATTTGATTTTAATTTATTTTTTAATAGTTTTTAAACTATATAAATTAAAATTATTATTTTTTTAACTTTAAAACTATATAATAATTATAAAAAAATGCTTTGTTAAGAGATTTTTTTAAAAGGGGGTATTTTTTTTTCAAAAATCAAAGGGGGAAAGTGAGTAATTTTTTGAAAAGCAAATTTGGCATTATTGTAAAGGTGCATTTTCGGTTGTGCCCGACACCTAGTGGGTCATTCCTGTGGGCACTTTTTATGTTGTAGGGTGCATTTTTTTTCTGTTTTGCACTACTTCATTAAAAAGTTAAAAAAAATCAAATTCACTCCCTAAGTCCCCGGAATAATTAAAACCCATCCGTGCAATTTATTGCACTGCAGCGTTCGGTATTTGTGATACCTCTGGCCAACACTTACAGGTAAAGTTGTCGTGATTGCGCTACTGTATCCGCCGCCTAATATAGCTGCCAAAATGACGTCTGAGCTTGTTCTCTATAAATCGTCGGGGAGAGATAAGTTTGCCATTTTGCATTTTTTTACTCCATCCATTACCCTAATAGTTCTTGTGTTTAGGCGTAAATCCTGACGAAAGTTCTGAAATCCAAAGTGTTTAGGGGAAGTTACGCCCCACGCATGAGGATTGCAGACTTTCTATGGTAGGTGCCATCAACAAGACTATTCCCTTTCAGTACTGCTTAAGTACCACGTATCGTATGATCTCTAAAAATTACCTATAGTTTCCCTCACGTAAGGGCGGGTGATTTTTTTTATCTTTCTAAATACCTATAGTTTCCCTCATGTAAGGGCGGGTATTTTGTATGGTATAACGGCCTAGCAAAAGGTATATCGAAAGGGGGACCAATTGGTGTTATAAGGAACCTTCACCATGTCTGCAAAATTAATGACTGATTCTCATCAGTTGTTGAAAGGTCCTAATTACACACCATGGAAAAACAAGATGAAGGCTATCCTAGTCATGGATGACTTATGGGATGTTGTATCTGGAGCAACAACAAGACCTTCATCTATTGCTGGTGCTACAACTCCATCTACTGCTCAAAAAGACTTTGACAAGCTAGACAACAAAGCAAAGGTGCTCATTTTGCTTGTTGTGGCTGATGAAGTTCAACCCCATATTGCTGACTGTGAACATAGTAAAGAGGCATGGGATGCCCTTAATACTATATATGAGGGAAAGAATGATTCCACTATTCTATTTCTTCAATCTCAATTACACAGTCTAAGCATGAAGCAGGGGGAGACAGTTGAATTTTTTCTTTGCAGAGTGTCTGAATTGAAAGCAAAGTTGAATTCTTTAGGAGAACCAGTTGATGACAAGCTCCTTACCTCAATTGTATTGAGAGCTTTACCTGATTCTTATCGGGTGTTGATCACTTCCCTTCAGGTATCGCAATGAAAAGTTACTTTTGTAGAATTGGTTAATATGCTTCAAGAGGAGGAGGCACGCCAACTACAGCGAGATGATTCTTCTAACACTGCCCTCTACATCAACAGGAAAGGGCAGAACCAGAAGAAGGGTAATTTTTAGAAGGGAGGGAATTCACAAAAGGATTCAAAAGGGAAACAAACTCAACAACCTCAACAGAAAAAGCGATATTGCAAGATCTATGACAAAGAAGGTCATGATACAAATAGATGTTGGCATAAGAATAAACAATCAAAATAGAAAGGCCGAAACAAACCACAAAAGAACAAACAACAAGTGAATGTTGTTGTTGAAGAATCTGACATGGATTCTGAGAGAGCCCACAAAGTTCTCATGACTACCACAGTGTCCAAGCAGACGGATCCTATCTGGTATGTTGATTCTGGAGCCAGTAAGCACATGACTGGTGACAAATCATGGTTTGAGTCTTTTGAGGCCAAAGAGGGCAAACCTGTCACTATTGTTGATGATAAAACCTACAAGGTTCAGGGAGAAGGTACTATTTCAGTCACTCTTCCTGATGGCAAGTGTCAGATTGACAAAGTTCTCTATGTTCCAGGATTGGCAAACAATTTGTTGTCAGTCACACAAATTCTGGACAAAGATATGGTTGTGAACTTTAGTGTTGAGGGAGGCAAGAAGTGTTGTTCTATTACCAGGAGGGGTAAGAACATTGCCACTGCTTCATATAAGCATGGCTTATTTGCCTTAGATGCTATCTCTACTCCACATGTAGCCATGACAGTCTCTACAAAGGAGGCAACTTCCCTATGGCACAAGAGATATGGACATTTGAGTTCTGGTTACTTACTTGAGTTAAGTAAGTATGAAATGGTAAAAGGTCTTCCTTCCCTTTCTACCACTTTACCAGTTTGCTCTGACTGCTTGGCAGGAAAGCAGCATAGAGTGCCTTTTGAAAGGAGCTCTACAAGAGCAAAGAAACCTCTGGAGTTGATTCACACCGATCTGTGCGGTCCCTTCACTCCCAACAGTTGTGGGGGTAAGAGGTATTTTTAGTTATTCATGGATGATTACTCATGAAAGATGTGGGTATTCTTTCTTCAACTGAAATCTGAAGCATTTGGCTTCTTTCAGCAATTCAAGAAATCTGTTGAAAAGGAGTCAGGGACTTCTATAAAGACCCTCCACTCAGATCGAGGGGGGGAGTTCACCTCTAAATAATTCTCTGAGTTCTTGAAAGAAAATGGGATCACACGACAGTTAACTACTACTTATACTCCTCAAAAAAATGGAGTTGCTGAAAGGAGGAATCGTTCCATCATGGAAATGGTTCGTTGCATGCTCACAGGAGCTAGTCTTGAGCAACTATATTGGGCAGAAGCTGTCACCACAATAGTATATCTATTGAATAGGGCACCCACAAAGGCTCTACAAGGAATGACTCCATAGGAAGCATGGAGTGGTAGGAAACCCTCCATTTCTCATCTACGCATTTTTGGATGTAAAGCTTTCATGCACATACCAAAAGAGAAAAGGAAGAAGCTAGATGAGAAGACATTGAAGTGTATTCTTCTTGGGTATGATGAGCACTCTAAGGGTTATCATTTGATTGATCCCTTGACCAAGAAGATACACATCAGTAGAGATGTAGTTTTTGATGAGGCTTTCACATCAGAAAACACATCAGATGTATACCTAGACCTTGTGGAAACTAAGGTTGATAAATCTCCTTCATCAAAAGTTGGAGGTCCATCTTCATCTTCTTCAACACCTCAGAAGAAGAATCCAAAGTGGTATACAAATACAATCAAAGACTCTAAGCTATCCACTCCACCAGATTTGACATTGGATAGGCCTCGTACTCGCAGCATGGCTCGACAGGAGAAAGCTGCAACAGAGAATACTAGGGTTGATGATCTGTGTCAATATTTTGAGGAACTTTCTGTAGATCCAGAGAGAGATACAGAAGATATGGATATTGATAATGATAGGGTGTTTATGTCTTCCATAGATGATCTTGAACCCGCATCAGTGCAAGTTGCTCTTGGTGAGCCTCAGTGGAAGGCCGCTATGGATGCAGAGTATAAGTCTTTGATGAAAAACAAAACTTGGAAGCTTGTCGATCTGCCATACGAAAAGAAGCCCATAGGCTGCAAATGGGTGTATAAAGTTAAGTATAAGGCAGATGGTACAATAGATAAGCATAAGGCCCGACTTGTTGCAAAGGGCTATGCTCAAAGAGAAGGCATTGACTACGAGGAAACTTTTGCACCTACTGCTCGGATGACAACCATTCGAGTTCTTTGTGCTATGGCAGCACAATATGGGTGGAAAGTACACCAAATGGATGTCAAGAGTGCTTTTCTAAATGGTGATCTCCAAGAAGAAGTCTACATGACTCAACCGGAAGGATTTGAAGTGGAAGGCCAACAGCAGAAAGTTTGCAGATTGGTAAAATCCTTATATGGTTTGAAACAAGCCCCTCGGGCTTGGTATATAAAAATGGATCATCACCTTTTGTAGCATGGTTTTAAGAGATGTCCGTCAGATGCAAACCTCTATTTTAAGAAACAAGGTTCTGAAATAGTGTTGCTTGTACTCTATGTTGATGATCTGCTCATTACAGGGAGTTCAGAAACAATGATTTCTACTGTCAAAAGAGACTTGTGTCAATATTTTGAGATGTCAGATCTCGGACTTCTCCATTATTGTCTTGGTCTGGAAGTCAGCCAGAAGGAGCACTACATCAAAGTGTCTCAGAAAAAATATGCCAAGACCCTATTGGAAAAATATCGCATGACTGATTGCAAGCCAATGTCAACTCCGATGGAAACAAGAATTCAGTTATCACGATATGATGATTCACCTCAGGTAGATGGTACTCTCTATCACCAGTTGATTGGGAGTCTCATATATCTGACCAACACTAGGCCAGATATCGTATTTGTTGTCAACTATCTTTCGAGGTTCATGCAGGAGCCTAAGACTACACACTAGAAAGCAGCAAAGCGCGTTCTTCACTATGTCCATGGCACAATGGAATATGGCCTAGAATATAAGAGGAACAACAAATTCTTCTTACAGGGATACACGGACTCCGACTATGCCGGATCATATGATGACCGTAAATCAACTTCAGGATATTTGTTTCATCTTGGATCTGGTCCTGTCTCTTGGCACAACAAGAAGCAACAGGTGGTTGCTATTTCATCAACAGAGGCAGAATATCATGCCGCACGTGAAGCTGTGTGCGAAGTGATATGGTTGCGTCGCATCCTAACAAGTATGGGTCTTCCATCAAAATCTCCAATACACTTGTTCTGCGACAACATGGGTGTTTTGAATCTTGTCAAGAATCCAGTACATCATGAAAGAACCAAGCACATTGACACACAATGTCACTTCATTCGAGACGAAGTTCCAAGGCACCGAATTCAGCTTCAGTACATTCCCACCAATGCTCAAGTTGCAGACATTTTCACTAAGGCACTTGCACGTGTCAAATTTGAATTGTTTCGTAGCTCTCTTTGTATTACCAAATGATGTAATCAGGGGGGATGTTAGTAGTTTTTTAAATTACATAAATAATGTAATAAGGGGGGATGTTAGATTTACTATAGTAATTCTTATTATTACTTTATTTATGTTGATAGGGTAGTTAGTTAACTACCTAGGTTAGTTACGCTATTGTTAGCGTAATAATATTTGGTCTATTTTTATTTTTTATTTGAAGACCTAAGTTGTTGATTAGATCCTAGGATTACGAGCTAATCTGGGCTCTCAATGTATTATTTAAACTGGTTCTAATCAATAGAATATTGTTCGTTTATTTCAACACCTCAAAGCATCAAGAATTAAGTGAAGAATAAAGTAAAAGAAAAAGTGCAAACTCCATTTAGGATCTTTGGATCTAAGGTAATGATTTTCCTCCTTCCCTTCCCACCTCTCATTTCCCTTCTAAGATTTTACATTTTTTTAACTTCTTCAGCTTTCAAATTTTGAATCCATGTCCAAGGAAAAGGTAATATTTCTAGGTTCACTCCTTTAGTAGGCTGAGGAGTCCTAGGAGCCACCAAAGTTGTAGGGTATGTTTCCCTACAACCTCACTTCACTCCAAGTAACACAAGTTAGAAGTAAGACTAGCCAAGGAAACATTGTTAGAAGGCACTTCTCACCTTTATTTAGAAGAAAGAAGCTCCAAAAAAGGGTGAACAAGCATAGAAGTTGCATCAATAATTAGATATTCCATCTATATCCAATGCTTATATTCTATGAAAATACATTAGCATAAAATTCATTAAGGCTCAAAGACCATTAATTTTAAATCCAATGGTCTACATGGTACTTTCGATAAGGGATAGAGTATAAACAAAGGGAAGGTTTTATCAGAGGCCTAAGCTAGAATCATAGTGACTAGTTGGGAGCCTATGAAAGGAAAGCATTGACACTTAAGAAAAGAGACCCATCATTGCCAAAGGAGGTTCCACATTATTTAAGGATATGTGGAAGCCACACACATGAGAAGGAAAGTAATTAAGGAACATCAAAGAACACATTTTCCATCGCTATAAAGCTTGAATTTCATGGCCAATCCTGTTAACTCCAATTATGCATTATATTTTGCCACTACCCACCATATGCATGATCTTACCCTATCCACCTTCACCAGTTAGGGAGGCCATGTTCACTGCATCAGCAAGGAAATGCCTTCTAGGAGAAACACAATGAAATATCAATGGTGTATTCACCTTGACATAGTAGTAGAGATCCAAGTCATCCACACTTGATCATTCGAAGGTCTAAAAGCTTTCAACATTTATGGACTTCTATCTATAGACCTCAAAGATGTTGTCAAACAATTTTCATAAGGATTCTTGGCTACAAGAATAGAAGATATTTGTAGGCCTTATGTATATAAATTTATATGGAAAGCACCCTCCTCTTAGCTTATAATAGGATAAATTATATTGTATGCTTGTTCCTAGTACTCAGCCTTGCTTGTTCCTAGTACTCAGCCTTGCAAGATCTTCCTTTCATCCTTCTTTCCTACTATAACAAGGGGATTCCAAACCATTTATCATACCTAAGGAACATTGAATCCTTTTGGAATCATTTTCTTGTAATCATTTTAAGCATGTTAATGGAAGCTATAATTAATTTTGCTATTTTATCCTTCTCTTAGATTATCTTGATTCATGGTGGTATGTTTGCTTGGTTGTTTTCACTAGTTATAGGTGCCATTTTTTGTGTTCAATTACCACTTGTTGTAGTTAGAAATTGGGGGTCCTAATTATTTTACACATCACCCCCATATATTGGAATTTTATTTTGATATAAAATAATTTAATTTCCTACTTTTACTTTCACTGCAATTCTTTTTTCAACCTCAGCTCATGGAGGTCCACTATGCATCAAGTATTAGATTTCAACAAGGATCCAACCTTGATTAAAAACCATTAAGGTTGCCCCATAGGCAATCCCACATTCATTGTGCTTCTAAAGAACACAAGATTATACTCAGAGGGTGGATGAATAGTATAAGACCACTTTTTACTTTTATTTTCAAATAAATATTATGCAGTGTATAGATAGCAGTATCAATAGAAGTAATCAAAGCAATGCACAAAACACCATACACAATAGAGACACAAATTTTAACATGGTTCACCTTATGTGGGCTACCTCCATAGAGAAAATATTTCTTATAAATATTTCTCAAATAATATTCTGGGAATCCTTCCCAATTATAATGTTTATGGACCTCTATGCAAAGGAGATGTTGATCCCCTAAATATGGTTTGTGGATATCTATACATGGGAACACTCCTTCTCTATTCTCACTGGTGATCCTCTAGAAGACACTACCTCAACTACATTTACTGTGGATATCTCTCCACTTGAATACTCTTGTCCTCACTCAGAAGACATATCCTCAATGTTTTGTCTTATGGATCTCTATCCACTGGAGTCTCTGTCATCTCTGCTCTATCACCTCCAAAGCTCTATCTCAATACTATACTAAACACATTCCAGTTGGTCTAGCATAGTTCTACTCAATAGGTCCACTCAGAACCTTCTCATATCTTCTCAATAGGTTCACTTAGAGCCTGCTCAAATATTCTCAACAGGTCCACTCAAAACCTGATCGAATATGCTCAATAGGTCCACTCAGATTCTGTCCAAATCTGCTCAATAGGTCCACTCAGAACCTGATCAAATTTGCTCAATAGGTCCACTCAGAACCTACTTAAATATTCTCAATAGCTCCACTCAAAACCTAATAAAATCTTCTCAACAGGTCCACTCAAAACCTATCGAAATCTGCTCAAAAATTCCTCTCTAGGACTTAACCAAATTTATATTGTAAGCTTCCACAAAAGCTCACACAAAAACAATCCACAAGTCTTCTCAAATACTTGCCTCAAATTAACTTTAACAAGTCCACATAAAACTTGTCCAATATCATAGAAACATAAAGATATTTGTCAGAGACTCAATATTTTCTATACTCAAAACTCAATCACTTTCTCAACTCAATCACATAGAAGCACAAAGAGGATTGTTAGAGACTCAATATGTTCTATTCTCAAAGCTCAATCACTTTCTCAACTCAATCACATAGAAGCATAAAGATAATTGTTAGAGACTCAATATGTTCTATTCTCAAAGCTCAATATATTTCACAAATCAATCTCATAGAAGCATAAAGAGAATTTTTAGAGACTCAATATGTTCTATTCTCAATCTCAACTCAAATCAGAATATAGAATAGTTTGTTTCATGGAACTTGAACAACAACTTCACATCCACTTGACTAGGCTCAATCAACTCTACTCAACCAATCATCTCAAGGAACAACCCTTTCTCACAAACCCTAGTCCAAGCATATATCAACCAACTCAAAATGTTTCCAACAATGTTCAACAACAACTATCACATAACAATGATACTCATGTTATTTCCAAACTCAAGTTCAAGTTCATTGCATAACAACTCACTTCAACAACCATTCTTATAAAACATTCTTCACATAACAATGATACTCATGATCTTTCCAAACCCTAACTTAGGTTTTTCACACAACCAATGGCTTCAACAACAATGCTTATAAAACAAGGTTTTAATCACAACTCTTAATCCAGAAAACCTTGAAGCATTAACTCAAACACTTAACTCAACCAATGGTCTAACCAACAATGCTTATCAACCAAGGTTTAATCACAAATATCAATCGAGAGAACCTTGAAGCACTAACTCAACCAATTTCGAGAAGGAAACCCTAATCAATTCATTTTCACTCCAAACTTAATTTTCAATCAAGCCAATCAACCAACTCAATGGAGAAGAATTTTTCCTGTACCTTTTTATTGCCAAGGATTTATCCATAAAATCTGTCACACTTCACAAAATCTCTTTTCCAAACTCACATAAGTGTTAGAGGACTTTAATTAAAATCACAATACAAAATATAACTTTAAATACACCTTTTTACTCCAATTTAATTTTCACATCCACCAAAGTCCTTTTACAAGAAAACCCTTCAAAATAATAATAAAAAAGTCTCAAAAATAAATATTTAATTAACAATTTATCATAACTCCTTATACCTCCTAAAACATAATTCTCAAAACACACTTTCCAGATTATAGAACTCAAATATTCAACAAAACTTTCACCTTCAAAAATCAATCACCACAACCTTTAATAGAAAGGTTTATCAAAAATTAATCAACTCTAAAACAACCTTATCACTCCAACCTTAGGGCATAAACCATAAAAGCATATTTAAAAAATTCATACCCGCCTCAAGGGGTTTTGACCCCACGACCTACCCACACCGCGAGTGCCTTAGCCACGGCTAAGGTTGCCACATGAGTTACATGCTTGTTTGCAAAGGGAGAAGCACCATGTGCTTCTTCTTTGCACTTTTCCTTACCCACATTTAAAAATGTGTGCCTTGGGCGCTTCCACAAAACTCCACCAAAAAGCTATTCACAAGAATTGAACGCATGACCTTCGTTCTCCCAATGCCTTCACACTTTTCAAGCCACCACTAATCCACATTGCACAATGCGAATTGGGGTAGTCTCAAACCGTGTTATCTTTTGCATCCTTTTTCCAACTATTTTAAACCACGAGCTTGGTTTTCGCTTATACCACACAACATTCGTTCGAGCAAGGATAATCAAAAATAAACTTTAGGCATGGTATTTATATGCATCTCCAATAATTTGAAAATTTCGATACTTCCCTTTGGATTCTATTAAAATATTATTTGGTCTTAAACATTTAAACCCAACCTTTGGGTTTATTAAAATATCTTTAGTGAAAATTACAAATATTTTATTTTGGGTTTTCGCCATGGTGCCTCTAATATTATAATAACCATTATAATATTTCACCTGTGATAAATTACCTTTTAATATTTATTTATAAAATTTAAATTCATCCCGAATTTAAATAATTTATAAAATAAATATTATAACTCCTTTTTAACTTCTGTCTTTTGCATTGTTTTACTTGAACTTTGGCCTTCTCCCTGGATACCAAATAACCATATTTTTCCCATTTATTTCCAACTAAAATATTTGGTATTAATGATGACTTCATCTGGTGGCATCAATGGTGACATCAATGTCAACTTTGACTTAGGGACTCAAAATGTTTAACATTATCCCCCTTTGTCATTGATGGCAACCCATATCCTTCTACTAAAACCTTACCTTTATTTTTATTCTGCTCCCCCTGGCTCAATGCTCTCTCAAATATCAAATCTCTCCCCATATCAACTCTCTCCTCAATACACAAATCTCTCCCCTTTGACATCAATGGAAAAGGGTCACATTTGGGTCTCGGGGCTAAGAATGAGCCTCTTAGCTTAGCCCCTCCCCCACCTCCTTATGAGGTGGTTAATTATATTGTGGGAGTATTTCTACTCCTTGGAAGCATTGTTCTTTACATTTATATTTTTCTCTTATTTTTTGAGGTTTCTGAATTCTCTGACTATTTCTTTCTAAGCCATCATCCATGTTCCTATCATCACTCCTATTCCTATTCATGTTATTGTTCTCATCCATGTTTCTATTCATGTTCCTGTTCTCATATATGTTCCTTTTCTTGTTCATATTCCTATTTCTGTTCATATTCCTGTTCCTGTTCATATTCATGTTCTTATTCATGCTTGTTTCTGGAATATTTGCTTTACACCATCTTGTTGTGTGACCATCATTATTGCACTTATAGCACTTAATGTTATTATTCCTTGGAGGTGCAATTGTCTTAGTATTTCTCCTAGTGAATCCATGTCTTCTTATGTCATGAACATTTCAATTCATTGCTTTGTGACAAAAATCATTACATGAGTAACAATACCCATGGAAAAGTTATCCTTTCCCGTATTCATGTCTTTCATGCGTCCTGCACTATGAAGCCATGTGCCCAAACTTGTGACATGAAAAACATATTCCATTTAATCTTCCTTGTCTTAACCTCATTGGTCTCCTATTCTGATTTTTGTTCCATCTATATCTTCTCTATGCATTATTCCTATATTTGTTGAACTCTTTGTTGTCCAACTCATCCTCTGATGTCTCACTCCCACTTACATTATCTTCTTCTGATGTATCTTCTTCTGAAGTTTATTCTTATTCAAGACTTGAAGTAGACTCTTCTGAAGAACATGAACTTATACTGAGAGGGGGGGTGAACAGTATAAGACTAAACCATTTAATAATTTTAATTTCAGATAGCAATGGCATCAACATAACATTAAACAAGACAGAAAGCATTACACATAAAAGACCCATTTTAACGTGGTTCACCCAAGGTGGGTTACTCCACGGATAAAACTTTCCTCTAAAAATTATATCAAAACCTCTGGGAATCCTTCCCGATTACAAATTTTATGAGCCTCAGCTCAAAGGAGACACCTTCCCCTAATTCTGCTTTGCTAGTGATCCTCTAGAAGACCTCTACCTCCTCTGCCCTTAGCAAGTGGAATTCTGTCCACAGAAGACACCTGTCTTCCCTGCTCTGGCTGGAGATCTCTGTCCTCAACTCTATTACTGCAAAGCTGGTCCTCTTTTCTGTACCAAACACAGTCCTTCGGTCTAGCACAATTGTCCTCTTCCTCTGTTCCTTTCTGCACTTGGTTGAAAACAACTTTTCACTGCCTGCGCAGCTACAGCAGCACAGTCTTCTCAAATTACAGTAGCACTTGATCACCGTTTGTCCTTCACAACTGTTCACAATTACAGCAGCATCTACTTCATGCACTTTGCTTTCTTTTACACAGACTGCGTGAACACAGTCGCAATCACAGTTGTTCTTAGATCAAATTCCACCCTTTTCATGATCTTCGCAAACACTGTAGCATTCGAACGCACAACAACTTATGCGCCTATGTACAACCACCACATCATACTTTTCGCACAGTCTTCTTATGAACAGCAGCACAGTCTTTGATACTTAGAAGATTCAACGAAATCCACTCTAATGCTGTAGTCGAACTTCGCTCTCTGCTTTTTCGATGATCGAACCTCACTAGTCGCACTAACTTTGCGAACGCCTCACTACGAATGCACACTTCGATCGATCCCCAAAATTGCTCAAACAGTCTTCCTTTAATACTCACAATCTTAAGATGAAATCTTGTTCTTTAGTCGGCTGTTCAATCTCCAAACACGTCGGCTGTAAAACCTTACACTTCGTCGACAGAGGTTAACTTCGTCGGCTTTAACCGCCTCTACTGTTCTATAGCTGTTCTCACGCGAAACTCAAACATGTCACGATATCGCTATGCCTTTGACTATCGTACACCTTCTTTGGTTTGTTGTCATAAAATCATGACACTACAGCCTTTTCTGACGTCATCGTAAATCTTGTCACGAAATCGTGACGCTCTAGACTTCAAAGCCTTCTTCTCTGCTATTGTCACGAAATCGTGACACCTTTGCCTCTTGCTGACGTCATCATGATTCTTGTCATGAAATCGTGATGCTCTGGACTTCAAAGCCTTCTTCTCCGCTACTATCATGAAATCGTGACACCTTTGCCTCTTGCTGACGTCATCATGATTCTTGTCACGAAATCGTGATGCTCTGGACTTCAAAGTCTTCTTCTCCGCTACTATCATGAAATCGTGACACCTTTGCCTTTTATTGACGTCATCAACAACTCTATCATGAAATCGTGACACCTCTTGCTTCTTCATCCTTTTCTTGGTTTGCACTAGCAAAAATGAAACATGTCACGAAATCGCGACGCTTTTGCTGCCTTAAGCTCTTTCTTGCCAACTGCTCATGAACTGGAACATGTCACGAAATCGTGATGCTTTTGCCAACTGCATGCTGCCAACTCAACCTATCACGAAATCATGACACTTTCTGCATCCGTACAACTTCTTCGAAACTTGTCACGAAATCGTGACACTTCCTGCAACTCAACACTGCCAACTCAACTTGTCACGAAATCATGACAATTTTTGCATCCGTACAACTTCTTCAAAACTTGTCGCGAAATCGTGACACTTTCTGCATCCGTACAACTTCTTCAAAACTTGTCGCGAAATCATGACAGTTTTGCCCGTTCTGCCTCTGCCTTCCTGCATGTCACGAAATCATGACACTTTTGCCCGCTTTGCCTCTGCCTTCCTGCATGTCACGAAATCGTGACAGTTTTGGCCAAACTTTCTCTCTCCTCAAACATGTCGCGAAATCGCGACAGTTTTTCCAGCAGCCTGCAAACTTTTTCTAACTTATCTTTTTCTGGATTTTTGGCAATTGGGCTACTCTGATTTTCTTGGAGACTTGTTGACCAGCTGAAACCTTCATCAAAACACATCCTTAGACATAAAAACAAATTGCTCCAAGAACTCCTTGACATCAAAAACAACAACTACCAATAGCTCCTTGACATCAATGACAACAATTAAACTTAGGTAAAGGCAATGTACTCAAGATACCCAAAATTGCCAACAATCTCCCCCTTTGTCATTGATGGCAACCCTTAATTAAAAACACAGCTTTCAAGAGCCAAAACTGAAATCAATCTCTTCAAGTTTTTGCTCCCCCTGACTTGAAGCTTTCCTCTTCACTTGAAAACACTCCCCCTTACTTAAATCTCTCCCCCTTTGTCATCAATGGCAAAGGGTCTCCTTTGGGGCTTGGGACTAAGAATGAGCCTCTTAGCTTAGTCCCTCCCCCACCTCCTGATGAGGTGACTAACCTTGAGGTAAAAGTACAACTCCCAATTTCTCCCTTAGATACTCAAACGTATCTCTTGGAAGGGGTTTGGTGAAGATATCTGCAATTTGCTCTTTAGTAGGTACATATTCTAGCTTGACCTGCTTTTCTTGCACTTTTTCCCTTAAAAAATGATATTTGATAGAAATGTGCTTCGTCCTTGAGTGCATTACCGGATTTTTAGAAATACTTATGGCACTTGAATTATCACAAAGAATAGGGATAGGTTGTTCATGCTTGACTTTGAAATCCTCCAGAGTTGTTTTCATCCATAAAACCCTGAGTGCACCCGACCACTCTTGCTATGTATTACTGCTTCTGCTGTAGATAAGGAAACAGAAGGTTGTTTCTTACTCAGCCAAGAAACCAGACTCTTTCCCAGAAAGAATGCTCCACCACTAGTGCTTTTTCTATCATCAATACTGCCTGCCCAATCTGCATCTGTATAGGCTGTGAGGGTGAAATCATCGCCTTTGGGATACCAAAGCCCAAAATCCACAGTGCCCTTCAAATATCTGAATATCCTCTTGACTGCTATAACATGAGATTCTTTTGGAGCTGCCTGAAATCTTGCTACTAATCCAACGGCCTGCATGATATCCGGTCTAGTAGTTGTACTATATAGTAAACTGCCAATCATAGATCTGTACAATTTTTGATCTGCTGCTGGAGATTTATCATCCTTACTCAGATTGCACCCTGTAATCATTGGAGTACATACAGGTTTATTGTCCATCATCCCAAATTTTTTTAACATCTCTTTGATATACTTTTCTGAGAGAGAAATATACCATTTTTTTGATTGCGCAATCTGCGAGTCCTAAAAAGAATGACAGCTCTCCAATCATAGACATCTCGAATTCCTTTTGCATGGTGTTAGCAAAAACTTTGCACATCTGAGTATTATTTCCTCCGAAAATAATGTCATCGACATAAACAACTACGATAATTATATCATCACCTTTATTCTTAATGTACAAGTTGCAATCTGCCATGCCTTTCCTGAAACCTTGTTCATAAAGATACCCGTCAAGTCTTGAGTACCAAGCCCTGGGTGCTTGCTTTAACCCGTACAATGCCTTTTTCAATTTACACACATAGTCTGGATGTTACGAAAGAGACGCACCTTCTGGCTGTTCTATATAGACTTCTTCATCCAACACCCCATTTAGAAATGCAGACTTTACATCCATTTGAAACACTTTGAAAGATTTGAAACTAGACAGGGCCAAAAACATTTTGATTGCTTCAAGACGTGCAACAGGCGCAAACGTCTCTTCGAAATCAACACCTTCGACTTGAGCATATCCTTTACAGACTAACCTGGCTTTGTTCCTGACAATATTTCCATCCTCATTAAGTTTATTTCTGAAAACCCATTTTGTGCCAATGACATTTTTGTTCTTAGGTCTTGGAACCAAATCCCAGGTTTCACTTTTTTCTATTTGATTTAGCTCTTCATCCATTGCTTTTACCCAAAAATCATCTGTACATGCTTCACTAAATTTTTTGGCTCAATCTGAGATAACAATGAAACATTAGCAGATTCATGTGAAGGAATGACTCTTCTTCTTGTTTTCCTGCTATTTGGATCACCAATGATCAAGTCTTTGGGATGATGTTTCTGAACATACCGTGAAGGAGTTTTGGGAAGCAGCTGTTGTCTTTCCTCTTCTTCATCTGACACTTCTCTGAATTCTTCTTGACAGATTTCATCACTGAGTTCCTTGACTGGTTCTCTTATCCCTGTCTTTTCATCTATTGTTACATTTATGCTTTCTACAATGGTATGAGTTCTTTTGTTGAAGCATCTGTAGGCCTTACTTTTGCTGGAATATCCAAGAAAAATTCCCTCATCACATCTAGGATCAAACTTACCCAGATTTTGATCTTCCCTTCTGATGAAGCACTTACTCCCGAACACTTTGAAGTGTTTAACTGTAGCTGGTCTTCCTTTCCATAGCTCATAGGGAGTTTTATGATGATTGACTCTGAGTTGAGCCCTGGTAATGATGTGAACTGCTGTATTTACTGCTTCTCTCCAAAAACCATCTGAAATATTTGACTCATTTAACATTGCTCTAGCCATATTTTCAACAGTTCTATTTTTTCTTTCAACTACTCCATTTTGTTGAGGAGTTCTTGCTGCTGAATATTCTCTTTTAATTCCGTGTTGTTCACAATATTCCACAAACTCATTTGAAGTGAACTCTCCTCCTCTATCTGATCTTAAACATTTGATTCTTTTGTCAGTCTCATTTTCAATCATTTCTTTAAAAACTTTAAATTTTTCAAAAGCTTCGAATTTTTCTTTGAGAAAAGTAACCCAAGTCATTCTTGAGTAATCATCTATAAACAACATGAAATAGTTATCTCCACTGAATGCTACGAGTTCTGGTGGGGCCACACAAATCAGTATGAATAAGATCCAAGGGTTTGGAAGATGTATACCCTTTCAATTTGAAGCTGGTTACGAGTCCATTTACCATGTTGACAAGGACCGCAAATGATGTTTTGGGGCCTTTTTATTATGGGCAAGTCTCTAACTGCTTCCTTGTTACTAATACTGACCAGATTATCAAAACTCAAATGTCCCAATATTTTATGCCACAACCAACTCTCATCTTCTTGAGTTAGAAAGCATTTTTCTCTTTTTATCTCACTCAGCATGTAAAGATTGTTTGGAGTCCTTGTAGCCCTAGCAATAAGTTTTCCATTTAATTCTTTACTTATCTCACATCTATATGAAAAGAAAGATACTATGTGCCCTTGATCACAAAGTTGACTCACACTAAGCAAATTATGTCTTAGCCCTTCTACATAAAGCACGTTTTCTATTTTGGATTTCCCATCCAAACTAAGAGACCCTTTACCACAGATCTTTGCGGACCTGTTATCTCCAAAACTGACTGTTCCTCTGTTTGCTTCTTTTAAAGACAAATTTTTTCTTTTTCTCCAGTCATATGTTTTGAACAGCCACTATCAAGATACCATTTTTCTACTTTGTCTTGAGCATGAAAAGCAGTTTGAACTATCATTGACTTAGATTTTATCTCATTCCTCCTTTTTGAGAACTCAAAACTAAATTTATCCAAACTGCACATCCTTGCTATATGCCCAAAATTCTTGCACTTGTAACACATGATATTTTTATTCATAAGAGGTGCAAATGAGTTAACATTTTCCTTACTACGACTCTTCAGAGATTTATTGCAATGCATAGCTATGTGACCAAATTTTTTACAGGAAAAACAATATCCATGGAAGGTATTATGTAACCTATTTTGATGCCCTGGAAGTTTGTTCTTCTTGCGATCAACTGGAATCCATTGCTCTTCAGAATGAAGATTGTCTTTGCTTGAAGACCCTGTTTCATGTAAGGTGATGCCATCCTTCTTTTCATACGGAAAAATATGTCTGAGAGATGACTGTTCTAACTTCACTCTAAGAGACATAATCTCTCCTTCTAGTTTCTCACAATCAGCCACCTTTCCTTTTAGAACCTCTGTTAGAACTTGTTCAATCCTCTTCCCTTCTTCAGCTAGAATTTTGAAATCTATAACACATTGAGCCAATTCTGATCTTGCTATCTCTTTTTCTTGGTAATGCTGCTTAAGGACATAATTCTCTTCCCTGAGTTTCTCAAGCTTTCGTAAGGCCAAGAAGAATTCATTCTTGAGATCGAATTCAACCTTTTCTGAATTTATATGTTCCTCCGTTAGATCCTTCTCCAAGCTGTTAGGCTTTTTCGGAGAGACCTGCTACGATACCAATTGAAGAACATGAACTTATACTTGAGAGGGGGGGTGAACAGTATAAGACTAAACCATTTAATAATTTTAATTTCGGATAGCAGTGGCATCAACATAACATTAAACAAGACAGAAAGCATTACACATAAAAGACCCATTTTAACGTGGTTCACCCAAGGTGGGTTACTCCACGGATAAAACTTTCCTCTAAAAATTATATCAAAACCTCTGGGAATCCTTCCCGATTACAAAGTTTATGAGCCTCAGCTCAAAGGAGACACCTTCCCCTAATTCTGCTTTGCTAGTGATCCTCTAGAAGACCTCTACCTCCTCTGCCCTTAGCAAGTGGAATTCTGTCCACAGAAGACACCTGTCTTCCCTGCTCTGGCTGGAGATCTCTGTCCTCAACTCTGTTACTGCAAAGCTGGTCCTCTTTTCTGTACCAAACACAGTCCTTCGGTCTAGCACAATTGTCCTCTTCCTCTGTTCCTTTCTGCACTTGGTTGAAAACAACTTTTCACTGCCTACGCAGCTACAGCAGCACAGTCTTCTCAAATTACAGCAGCACTTGATCACCGTTTGTCCTTCACAACTATTCACAATTACAGCAGCATCTACTTCATGCACTTTGCTTTCTTTTACACAGACTGCGTGAACACAGTCGCAATCACAGCTGTTCTTAGATCAAATTCCACCCTTTTCATGATCTTCGCAAACACTGTAGCATTCGAACGCACAGCAACTTATGCGCCTATGTACAACCACCACATCATACTTTTGCACAGTCTTCTTATGAACAGCAACAAAGTCTTTGATACTTAGAAGATTCAACGAAATCCACTCTAATGCTGTAGTCGAACTTCGCTCTCTACTTTTTCGATGATCGAACCTCACTAGTCGCACTAACTTTGTGAACGCCTCACTACGAAATGCACACTTCGATCAATCCCCAAAATTGCTCAAACAGTCTTCCTTTAATACTCACAATCTTAAGATGAAATCTTGTTCTTTAGTCGGTTGTTCAATCTCCAAACACGTCGGCTGTAAAACCTTACACTTCATCGACAGAGGTTAACTTCATCGGCTTTAACCGCCTCTGTTGTTCTGTAGCTGTTCTCGTGCGAAACTCAAACATGTCATGATATCGCTACGCCTTTGACTACCGTACACCTTCTTTGGTTTGTTGTCGCGAAATCGTGACACTACAACCTTTGCTGACGTCATCGTAAATCTTGTCACGAAATCATGACGCTCTAGACTTCAAAGCCTTCTTCTCTGTTGTTGTCATGAAATCGTGACACCTTTGCCTCTTGCTGACGTCATCATGATTCTTGTCATGAAATCGCGATGCTCTGGACTTCAAAGCCTTCTTCTCCGCTACTGTCATGAAATCGTGACACCTTTGCCTCTTGCTGACGTCATCATGATTCTTGTCATGAAATCATGACGCTCTGGACTTCAAAGTCTTCTTCTCCGCTACTATCATGAAATCGTGACACCTTTGCCTTTTGCTGACGTCATCAGCAACTCTGTCATGAAATCGTGACACCTCTTGCTTCTTCATCCTTTTCTTGGTTTGCACTAGCAAAAATGAAACATGTCACGAAATCGCGACGCTTTTGCTGCCTTAAGCTCTTTCTTGCCAACTGCTCGTGAAACTGGAACATGTCACGAAATCGTGACGCTTTTGCCAACTGCAAGCTGCCAACTCAACCTGTCGTGAAATCGTGACACTTTCTGCATCCGTACAACTTCTTCAAAACTTGTCGCGAAATCGTGACACTTCCTGCAACTCAACACTGCCAACTCAACTTGTCATGAAATCATGATAGTTTTTGCATCCGTACAACTTCTTCGAAACTTGTCGCGAAATCGTGACACTTTCTGCATCCGTACAACTTCTTCAAAACTTGTCGTGAAATCGTGACAGTTTTGCCCGTTCTGCCTCTGCCTTCCTGCATGTCGTGAAATCGTGACACTTTTGCCCGCTTTGCCTCTGCCTTCCTGCATGTCACGAAATCGTGACAGTTTTGGCCAAACTTTCTCTCTCCTCAAACATGTCGCGAAATCGCGACAGTTTTCCAGCAGCCTGCAAACTTTTTCTAACTTATCTTTTTCTGGATTTTTGGCAACTGGGCTACTCTGATTTTCTTGGAGACTTATTGACCAGCTGAAACCTTCATCAAAACACATCCTTAGACATAAAAACAAATTGCTCCAAGAACTCCTTGACATCAATGACAACAATTAAACTTAGGTAAAGGCAATGTACTCAAGATACCCAAAATTGCCAACATCTTCTTCCCTTTTATTTTGAACCTATTTAGAACCAAGACTTGTCTTGTTTGTTGCTCCTCTTTGTATCTTGACTATTTTATCCACACTCTTTGCACTGTTTACATACTTGTATAGCTTATTATTGGAGTCTTCTACATCTTTCTTTAGTAGAGCCACTTCTTGTGCTAACTTCTCACATTCCAAGATCTTTGCTTCTAACTTATCTTTCAACTTGCTTGCTTTAGCCTTTTATTATTATAAATCCTCTATGAGAAATAATATTTCTTCATCACATTCTTGAATCTGAATTTCAATATTGGAATGTTACTTTCTTACCTTCTTTACCGTGTCAAGAGCAGATAAGTTTTCCCTTGAGATCATAACCATTTTTTGTTGAATAATCCTCTATTTTTTTACCTTTTTCCATATAATTTCTTTCTTTTGGCTTGTATTCTATAGGATCACTCACTTCTTCTAATTCCATTAGAATATTTTCATCTGGTATTTCAAGTGCATATTCAAAATAATCATCACTAAAAATATAACCATCCCTTGTACAATCATATTCAAGATGTCCAAATTTACCACATCTAAAACACTTGAGAATAACTGGATTATTTTTCTTAATTGGATCTTTCTCTTCAACCATAAATAGGACTCCTTCTCTATAATTTTTTGAAATACTAGAATCACTATTATTTGAGTACTTACTTGCATTATCCACATAGTAGCTCCTCTTTTGTCCTTAAAATAACTTATTCCTTGCTTTTTTTGTCCATACTTGCTTTTATTTTGGTACCTATGTCTTTCTAATTCCCTGTACCTGTGATCCTATTTTTATTCATCATTGTTGTTCTTTGGCTCTTTGAAATTTGTTGCATAATGTCCATACTTTCCACAATTAAAAAACTTAACAGATCTTAGATCTATGTATCTTCTAGAACCTTTATCTATTCTACAAAAATTTTCTTCTTCATCACTGGAAGACTCGCTGCTTGATTCTGACTTCTTAACCTTGATCTTCTTGTTTTCTTTGAATGCAGCATCTTTCAAAAGAATAGGATCTTTTGTTCTTATCTCAAAAGTTTTAAGCATGCCAAGCAAAGAATTTCTTGTTAGACTATCACTATCAATTGATATTTCTATAGTAGAGACATTTTAACTATACCTCTTTGGAATAGTTCCCAAGATCTTATCATAAGCATCAGACTCATCAACCTTCATTCCAAGACCTGTCATCTCATGTACAAGTTCATCAATCTTACTGAGATAGTCACGAATGTTTTCATCATCCCACATTCTTAAATTTTCAAAATATCCTTTGAGATTTTTTATTTTAGCTTTTTTGACACCTTTATCTCCTTCATATATGGTATGCAATAGTTACCACATATCTTTTGTTGTTTTATAATCCATAACCTTTATAGATTCTAATATACATAATCCTTTTATAATAACATTCATAGCTCTTGAATTTTCATGCATTAGGAGCATACCTTCCTTATCTATAGGAGGATTGATTGTTGAATCATATCCAAGCTCCACTGCATCCCAAAATTTATTGCCAAGTGCCATCAGGTGAAATCTCAATAGCACACACCAATATAGGAAGTCGCTTCCATAAAATACTGGTACTGCATTATTTATTGACCCATCCCTTTGATCCATTATGTTCTTTAACCAGTTTTCCTTCGAGCTGTCAAGCTCTTCTGAAGGAACCCGCTCTGATACCAATTGAATAACACAAGCTTATACTGAGAGGGGGTGTGAACGGTATAAGACCACTTTTTACTTTTATTTTCAAATTAATATTATGCAGTTTATATATAGAAGTAATCAAATCAATGCACAAAACATCATACACAATAGAGACACAAATTTTAACGTGGTTCACCCAATGTGGGATACCTCCATAGAGAAAATATTTCTTCTAAATATTTCTCAAATAATATATTGGGAATCCTTCCCAATTACAATTGTTTTGGACCATTATCCAAAGGATATGTTGATCCCCTAAATTTGGTTTATGGATCTCTATCCACAGGAGAACTCCTTCTCTTCTACTCTAGTTGAAGATCCTCTAGAAGACACTGCCTCCACTGCACTAACTGTGGATCTATCTCCACTTGAAGACTCTTGTCCTCACTCAG
Organism: Wollemia nobilis; assembly: GCA_028583015.1. Taxonomy (NCBI): domain Eukaryota; kingdom Viridiplantae; phylum Streptophyta; class Pinopsida; order Araucariales; family Araucariaceae; genus Wollemia; species Wollemia nobilis. The sequence goes on from JAQPPZ010003235.1 coordinate 457,435, forward strand.
AAGACTTATCCTCAATGTTTTGGTTGATGGATATCTATCCACTGGAGTCTCTGTCCTCTCTACTCTGTCACCTCCAAAGGTCTATCTCAATACTATACTAAATACAATCCAATTGGTATAGCATAGTTCTACTTAATAGGTCCATTTAGAACCTTCTTAGATCTTCTCAATAGGTTCAATCAGATCCTGCTCAAATATACTCAATAGGTCCACTCACAACCTGCTCAAATCTACTAAACAGGTCCACTCAGAACCTGTCCAAATCTACTCAATAGGTCCACTCAAAACATGATCAAATATGCTCAATAGGTCCACTCAAAACCCACTCAAATCTACTCAATAGGTCCACTCAGAACCTGATCAAATATACTCAATAGGTCCACTCAGAACCTATCCAAATCTGCTCAACAAGTCCTCTCTAGGACTTAACCAAATAAGTATTGTAAGCTTCCACAAAATCTCACAAAAAAATAGTCCACAAGTCTTCTCAAAGACTTGCCTCAAATCAGCTTAACAAGTCCACATAGAACTTGTCCAATCTCATAGAAACATAAAGAGAATTGTTAGAGACTCAATATTTTCTATACTCAAAACTCAATCACTTTCTCAACTCAATCACATAGAAGCATAAAGAGAATTGTTAGAGACTCAATATGTTCTATTCTCAAAGCTCAATCACTTTCTCAACTCAATCACATAGAAGCATAAAGATAATTTTTAGAGACTCAATATGTTCTATTTTCAAAGCTCAATCTCTTTCACAAATCAATCTCATAGAAGCATAAAGATAATTTTTAGAGACTCAATATGTTATATTCTCAATCTCAACTCAAATCAGAATATAAAATAGTTTGTTTCATGGAACTTGAACAACAACTTCACATCCACTTGACTAGGCTCAATCAACTCTACTCAACCAATCATCTCAAGGAACAACTCTTTCTCACAAACCCTAGTCCAAGCATATATCAACCAACTCAAAATGTTTCCAAAAATGTTCAACAACAACTATCACATAACAATGATACTCATGTTCTTTTCAAACTCAAGTTCAATTTCATTGCATAACAACTCACTTCAACAACCATGATTATAAAAAATTCTTCACATAACAATGATACTCATGATCTTTCCAAACCCTAACTTAGGTTTTTCACACAAACAATGGCTTCAACAACAATGCTTATAAAACAAGGTTTTAATCACAACTCTTAATCCAGAAAACCTTGAAGCATTAACTCAAACACTTAACTCAACCAATGGTCTAACCAACAATGCTTATCAACCAAGGTTTAATCACAACTCTCAATCCAAAAAACCTTGAAGCACTAACTCAACCACTTTCAAAAAGGAAACCCTAATCAATTCCTTTTCACTCCAAAATTAATTTTCAATCAAGCCAATCAACCAACTCAATAGAGAAGAATTTTTCCCATAATTTTTTGTTGCCAATGAGTTGTCCATAAAATCTACCACACTTCACAAAATCTTTTTTCCAAACTCACATAAGGGTTAGAGGACTTTAATTAAAATCACAATGTAAAATATAACTTTAAATACACCATTTTACTCCAACTTAATTTTCACATCCACCAAGGTCCTTTTAGAAGAAAATCCTTTAAAATAATAATAAACAAGTCTCAAAAATAAATCTTTAATTAAAAAATTATCATAACTCCTTATACCTCCTAAAATATAATTCTCAAAACAACACTTTCCAAATTATAGAACTCAAATATTCAATAAAACTTTCATATTCAAAAATCAATCACCACAACCTTTAATAGAAAGGTTTATCAAAAATTAATCAACTATAAAACAACCTTATCACTCCAACCTTAGGGAATAAACCATAAAAACATAATTAAAAATTCTATAATTAAAAATTCTATAATTAAAAATTCTATACCTGCCTCAAGGGGTTTTGACCCCATGACCTGCCCACACTGTGAGCGCCTTAGTCTCGATTAAGGTTGCCACATGAGCTACATGCTCATTTGCAAAGGGAGAAGCACCACATGCTTCTTCTTTGCACTTTTCCTTGCCCATGTTTAAAAATGTGCACCTTGGGAACTTCCACAAAACTCCACCAAAAAGCTCTTCACAGGAATCGAACGCACAACCTCTGTGCTCCCAATGCCTTCACATTTTCCAAGCCACCACTATGCCACACTACCCAATGTGAATTGGGGGTGGTCTCAAACCGTGTTATCTTTTGCGTCCTTTGCCAACTGTTTTAAACCACGAGCTCATTTTTTGCTTATACCACACAACAATCGTTCGAGCAAGGATAATCGAAATAAACTTTGGGAATGGTATTTATATGCATCTCCAATAATTCAAAAACATCGATGCTTCCCTTTGGCTTCTATGACGTTGGCGGAAATAAAACTTTGAATGCCTTGTTTAAATATTTAAATCCAACCTTTGGATTTATTAAAATATTCTTTGGTCTTAAACCTTTAAACCCAACCTTTGGGTTTATTAAAATATCTTTAGACTTTATAAACCCACTTCTGCAATATAAAATATTGTAATGAAAATTACAAATATTTTATTTTGGGTTTTCACCATGGCACTTATAATATTATAATAATCATTATAAAATTTCACCTTTGATAAAATACCTTTTAATATTTATTTATAAAATTTAAATTCATCTTGAATTTAAATAAACTATAAAATAAATATTATAACTCCTTTTTAACTTATGTATTTTACACTATTTTACTTGAACTTTGGCCTTCTCCCTAGATATCAAATAACCATATTTGTCCCCTTTATTTCCTGCTGAAATCTTTGGTATTAATGATGACTTCATATGGTGGCATCAATGGTGACATCAATGACAACTTTGACTTAGGGACTCAAAATGTCCAACAACTTCTTACTATTTCACTCAGTATGAGGCATGGGAACATTCTTCTTGTCACCCCCCAACCCAGGTTTGGCAGGTGCATTGTAAGATGAAAATAAGTAGAAAGTTCAAGGGTTGTGAATATGAAGAGTCTCATGTATGTATATATTGAATACACTTATTTGTAATAGATAATAGAAGAATAATATTTGTATTATATTACATTTCTTAAGAAGATATTGTTATCAATAATATATTCAATGAGTTATTATTCATTTTTATAGATTGAATTATGTGAATATTTCATCTTGAGATATTATGAGATCGTTTGATATTTTTAAATTGCTAACAGTGGTATCAAATCCACATTGGATGTACTTGGTGAAATCCACACTATATGTAAGAGTTAATATTTTTGAGATAAGTACATGGTGAAGAACTATGCTTGAGTGAAAGAATATTGGAAGAAAAAATTGTGCTTAAGAAAGAACATTGGAAAGTTTAAAAATATTTAGAAGGAAAAGGTATATTTAAAAGAATATTGTGAAGAAGAGGTTCAAGAAGATATAGAGTAAATGAGAAGAGGACAAGCATATATATGTTGATAGGAGAATTAAATTCATTTGGAACATGAGAAGAATGTTAGATATACATAGTGAAAACTTGGAGAATTCATGCAAAATTTGATGTTGAAAAGATAGAAGTTTGGAGTGCACTAGCAAGTAGAAGGAGGGCATTTGGAAAAATCAAGACATTAGATAATAAGATGAAAAGAGTAAACACTTTGGAAAATATACTATGGTGAGAGTTGAAGTATGGAAAAATATCTAAATAAAGTACTCAGGAAAAAACATTAGAGCAAAAACAATTGTAAGCATGAACCTTAGAGATAATAGTGAATTTCATGTAAGAAATTGTAGCAAATGAGCAATGTCAATTGGTCAAAGTAGATATAAACAATAAAAGGTATTATGAGCTCAAGAAATGCTGAATCCACAGGAATCATATTCAAAATGTGAAACACCTAGAAGCATTGGAGGATGCACGAGATGAGTGACACTCTAGTTTGGATATTGAAGGAGAAGGGCCAATTAAAATTGCCTAAGATGCATTCAATTTACCTCTAATTATTATTTGAATAAATGTGAATGTATAAGTTAAGAGATGCACAAAAATTTTGTAATATTAAGGGAAATATTTAAGAGGCATACATTGTAATGTGAAGAAATAAATAAGGGATAATTTAAAGAGAGAAGAATAATTAAGAAATTTATAAGAAGATAATCAATTGAAGATTGAAATTATTAAAGTGAAGAATAAATATTTGGAGAAGAATATTAAAGAAAAGAAAGATTCTAATTGAAGAAAAAATATTAATATATTTAATGTAAAATATATTATTTGATTAATTGGAATTTGAAAAGATTATTGAAGAGAAGTGAAATTATTTGAAGGAAGAATATTAAATATTGAAGAAAAAATATTTTTTATTGAGAATATTAAGAATAATAATATTAAATTAATAATATACCTAAGGTTGCTATGTTTTTTTGGACTGCCATTCTCAATAAAATCCTTGTTGGACATTTTGAGTTCCTAAGCTAAAATTGTAATTGATGTCAAGAAATACAGTTAACATTAATATCAAGGTTTTTGTCAAGGAACGAAGTTGTCAAATTTGCTATTTGATATCCAGGAAGGAGACCAAAGGTCAAGAGTTTCAGTGCAAAGTTGAAAAAGAGATACAATGTTTTTTATAAATTATTTAAATTCAATAAGAATTTAAATTTTATAAATAAATATTATCTACACCATGGAATGCAAGTAAAGGAAGGTTTTAAAAATTAAACCTATAATTATAATTTATAAAATTTAAATTCTTTTGAATTTAAAATATTTATAAATTATAATGCTGACATCATCAAATTTAATTTAAGCACTTTGCATATTTTATGAAGTGTTTGAAGGCATCGATGTCATTAAAACAAGGAAACACCAACATTTGAAGAAAATACATGGTTGTGTATAAAAGGTGGCCTCAAAGACATTGCAAAGTTTATCCCTTGATCAGAAAATATCTTTGCACCAAGGTAAAAGATCTTCATTTGCATTTTCGAAAGGATTCATTGAGGAAGAAGATGAAAAATATTTGTCTTTAGCGCCAAGGATAAAGTGGAAAGGTTGGATTCTTTGAAGCACATTGGACACAGTGGTCCAAGTGGCAAAGTGCAGATATTTGGAGGAAGCAAGTGTTGTGTTCAAAACTCATGGTGGTGAGCGCCAAGGGAAATTTTTTTCATACGTTTTCATTGAGTGGGGCTAAGGAGGAGAAAGAGCCTTTTGGCTATTAAACATGCTCATAGAGCACGTGGTCATGGAGTCCACTACAAGTTTCTTACGGAGGTAGATATTACGGGGTCAAAACCCGTCAGTGGCCAAGGTAAAGCTTTTTGAAATTAATTTTATTGCCTAAGGTTTTCATACAGGGTGCTTGGAGGTATAATGTTTGCTTGTGAAATTTTTTAAAGAGTGTTTAAATTATAATATTGCAAATATTGAAGGGTTGAGAATTTTTTAGTGTTGTTTGATCTTTAATAAAAGGTTTGTGTTAAAGAAAATCATTGTGAGGGTATTTAAATCTTATTTGAGTTGAGCTGATAAGGTGTTATGTTGGTATTATTTTGCATTGTATGTTGAAGAAATTATTACTCTCTAACCCTTGTTAAGATTGGCAAAGAAGAAATTGTGAGTGTGGTAGATTTGTGAGATCAACTCCTTGTCAAGAAAAAAGGTATGGGCAAATTATTTCTTGGTTGATATGATTGATTGCTTACTTGAAAATTAAGTTTGGAGTGAAAAGGATTTGATTAGGGTTTCCTTTTCAAAAGTGTATGAGTTAAATGCTTCAAGGTTTTCTGAAATCAAGTGTTGTGATTAAAACCTTGTTTTGTTAGCATTGTTGTTGAAGCCATTGGATTGTGCAAAGAACTTGAACTAGAGTTTGAAAAGATCATGAGTATCATTGTTATGTGATATTTTTTGTTGAGCATTGTTGGAAACATTTTGAGTTGGATGATATATGCTTGGAATAGTGTTTGTGAGTGAGATTTGGTTCTTGAGTGATTGGTTGAGTAGAGTTGATTGAACAGATGTATGAAGTGATTGTTCAAGTTCTATTAAATAAACTATTCTATATTATAATTTGAGTTGTGAAAGATGTTTAAGTTTTGAAAATAGAACATATTGAGTCTCTAACAATTCTCTTTATGCTTCTATGATATTGAGTTGAGAAAGTGTTTGAGTTTTGAGAATAGAACATATTGAGTCTCTAACAATTATCTTTATGCTTCTATGAGATTAATTTGAGTTAAGAAATTGATTAAGCATTGAGTATAGAACATATTGATTCTCTAAAAATTCTCTCTATGTTTCTATGAGATTGGATAAGTTATGTGTGGACTTGTTAATCTGATTTGAGGTAAGTCTTTGAGAAGACTTGTGGACTGATTTTGCATGAGATTTTGTGGAAGCTTACAATACAAATTTGGTTAAGTCCTAGAGAGAACTTATTTAGCAGATTTAAAAGGTTCTGAGTGGACCTGTTGAGCAGATTTGAGCAGGTTTTGAGTGGACCTATTGAGCATATTTGAGTAGGTTCTGAGTGGACCCATTGAGAATATTTGAGTAGGTTCTGAGTGGACCTGTTGAGAATATTTGAGCATGTTCTGAGTGGACCTGTTGAGAATATATGTGCTAGATCTACTGGACTATATTTAGTGCATATTTGAGTGGACTTGTGCTGGACCAACTGGATTGTGTTTAGTACAAGAGTAGAGCAAAGTTGTGCTAGACCGACTGGACTATGTTTAGTATAGAATTGAGACAGAGCTTTGGAGGTGACAAAGCAAAGAGGACAGTAGTTTCCAGTGGATAGATATCCATCAGCCAGGGCAGTGAGGATAGGTATTCTGAGTGGTGATAAGAGTCTTCAGTGGAGAGAGATCCACAATCCAGTGTAGTGTATGCAATAATCTTCTAGAGGATCACCAGCTAGAGTAGAGGAGAAGGAGTTTTCCTATGGATTGAGGTCCACAAACTTGATTTAGGGGATCAAAATATCCTTTGGAAATAGGTCCATAAATATTGTAATAGGGAAAGGATTCCCAAGAGATTAACTAAGAAATTTTTAGTAAAATATTTTCTGCGTGGAGTAGTCCGCATTGGGTGAACCATGTAAATTGTGGTGTCTCTATTGTGTGTGGTTCTATGCACATTGCTTTGATTACTGTTGTTGATATTTCTATATTTACATTGCATATATTGGTTTGAGAGAAAAAGTAAAAAGTGGTCTTATACTGTTCACCCTCCCCCCTCTCAGTATAAGCTTGTGTTCTTCAATCCTTACAAAAGATAATATGTTCAAAAAAGGGATTATGGTTCCAACTATTTGTGTCTTATGCAACAAAGAGGATGAGTGTGTGGACCACCTATTTGGAACTTGTGATTTTTTTCATGATATCCTAAATATGTTATTGAGATAAGTTAATTTTGCTTGGGTCATTCCAGATTCTCTAATCAATATTTGGGAATAGTGGCACTTAGGAAATAGTATTTTTTGGCAAAAATGCATTCCACATATTTGTTGGGGAATTTGGTTGGAAAGAAATAGACAAAAGTTAAAAAACAAAACTAGAGGAATAATTGGGGTTTATGCCAAGATAAAAACATCCCTATTGGAGGATTGTATTAAAAACATTGTTGTCCAGTAAAATATTGCAATGATCCTCTCTAGAGAAAAACATATCTTAAATATGAAAAAAATCAATAAGGTGAGACTAGATATGAGATGGGAATGTCCTTACAAAGACTGGGTAAAAATTAACTTCGATGGAGCTGCAAAAGGTAACCTGGATCATGTTGGTGGTGAGGTCCTCATTAGGAATGACAGAGGTCACCAAGCTGAAGCAAGGGCAATGCTTACAGGACTTTGAATTGTAGTGAATTTAGGTTTTAGGAGAATTATTCTTGAGGGGGATTCCAAGAATGTTATAACTTCTATTCAAAAAGGGAATTTAAATAATTCTAGTATTTTAAAAATAATTACAGATGTGAAGACTATCTTGGGAAACCTAGACGATAGTTAAGTTAAACATATTTATAGAGGGAAACAAAGCTACCGATAAAATGGTGAATATGGCAGTTAAATCTGATAATTTCAAGGTCTTATCATATGCCCCCATGGAGTTGGAAGAGTTTTTAAGAATTTATAATGAAGCTAGCAGATAAATAAGGCAGAGAAAAGTAGAATACTTATTGGGATCATGTGATAAATAATTTGAGAAAACTAAATTACATTATTTTCAGCAGTTTCTTTATCAGTTATGTAAAGCATTGAGCATTGCATTAGCCATGCTAAATAGAAGGATAGCAGGAAGAATATTATTTCAGCTTCTTCATAAATAGGTTTAGCCCAAGTTTGTTTGTTTTACTAATATAGGGATATCTTGCATTTGTATGATCTTCTCTTGTTTTTTTCTTGTGCATATTTCAAGCTTTTTGTAAATGGTCGGGGTCCTTCAACCCCCTTTTTTATCAATACCAAAAAAAATAATAAGAATATAAAATTGAATATTAAATTAAATATTGAAGACTGAATATTGAATAAGAATTAATAAAGTGAAGGAATAAATAAATTGGTTGAATTCTATTGAAGAAAAAAATTATTTTATTGAAAAAAATTGTTGAGATAAAAATATTGAAGAGTGAAGAATAAAAGAAGAAAATTGAAGAAGAATATTAAAGAAAAGCGAAGGATATTTGATTGAAAAAAAATATTAATATATTTGATGTAGAGCATATTATTTTGGAATACAGGATGATTATATGGTTTTGTGATGATCGACTGGCAATTTAAAAGGTAAAAGGAAAGGTGAAAGTGCTTTCATTTACATTTTACCAAACTTAGAAAGTTGGAGAGAGTGAGATTAGGTTGCGGGAGGATATGGCACATATCCAAGGTTGGGTACATTGTGCAGATATTATTTGAGATATGGTGGATGTGCTAGAGCAAGACCAAGAGGTAAGTGCTTCACCCTGACTTAAAATTTTGATTTCAAGTCATTTTTTTCAAATTTTCCATGAGCTATGGTGAATTTAGCATCAATGGCAAACTTGGTCCCACTGAAAAATTTAGCACTGAACTATTTTTTTGTTTTATAGTTTTAGGTATCGATATTTGTACAAATATAGGTAAATTTATACTCATTGAAAAGCTTTTTTCAATCTCTATCTAATGGTATTGCTTTTGTGAAATTTTGGAGAGATTTGATGGGATTTACAACTAAATATTTTGGATGTGGTTTAGGTAGGGGATGAAGATCTTAGTGAGCCAGGAGTGTCATCCTAAGTGCTTAGGAAGAATCTTAGCAAACGATAAAGGGAGAAGGACGTGGTGATTTTAGAGGTAACAGAATTGGACTATGTGGCATACATGCCTAAGTTGGATATTTATCACTCCTTATTGATATCCCTTGTAGAGAGATGGTACCCATCTACTAATACTTTTAGGCCACCTATGGGTGAGATGATAGTTACCCTAGAAGGTATATGGTGTATCCTCAAAGTATTTGTTTGAGGTGTTCCCATTCATTTAGGGATGAGTGTGAGGGATAGGAAGTTAGTATTATGGAGTAAGGGTGACTTATCAAGGATGAAGAATGGACTGAGGATCAATGATGCCTATGTAGGAGGGAATATTGATCGGTTGACTATGTTCTTAGCATAATTTGTGTTAGAGCTAATGATGGGTGATACCAATAGGTGTTTCATACCATGGTGATGGGGACCAATTATAGCAAGGTTGAGGGATCATTAGATTGTCTATGTGTGGGCCCCTACTATCTTGGAGAGGTTATACCATAATTTATATAAGGTGGTGTACAGACATGGCCAGGCCCAAAATTTGACGTGTTGCACTTTGCTTTAATTCTAGGCATGGAAGCACATAGCTATCCATCATCCTATTGTAATAACTTGGGGTGTCGACCCTGATAGGCCTACAGTTTATATATGGGATAGGTATATCTGACCTTCACATTGCTCCCTAGTTTGGGTGAGATATTTGATTTTTGATATGAGGGTGGGACATGTTATCTAGTGATCATGGAGAGATAGGTACATGTGGTTAGATGACCACAATGAATTGGCTAGGGTGATGTAGATTCGATGGTTGGATGATGGAAATAAGACCTATGAGTTCTATGAGTATGACCGCATGACACACCAATTTGAAGAGTTACAAGGAGTACCAGTGGTAGGTAATACATGGATACAATGAATTCATCATGAGACATGGTGGGATCCTATTGATCCTATTTATTAGAAATTTGAGCATGTTTTGTTGTCATTGATGTCAAGAGGTTTCATATCCAAATTTAATTGAATTAATGTCAAGAGGTTTGATTAATTTCAAAATTTTTAATGTCCTAAGTTGATAGAAATATTTGTGAGAATATTTCTCATGGTAGCACATGAGGTAGAAGGCAACAAGAATAAAGGAATACCTCTCCATGATGTTTGAGAAATAATTTATAAATTACCTTTGCGGTAATTTTACAAAGGTCAAAATATTCATTAATGGTGGTAAGGTTATCCTCAATGAATTTAATTTGGTGGTAATTTTGCAAAGGTTAAAATATCCATTCATGGTGGAAAAGTTATCCTTAAAATAAAAGGCCCAAAAAGGTTTTTAATACTTAATTTATAATATTTAAATCCTTTGGATTTAAATTACTATAGTTAAATAATTAAATCAAAGTGCTAAAATAAAATTGCAAAAAGATTCGACATCAAATATAGACGAGGGCATATGTATTAATAAGCTAAGGTTTAGCCTAAGTCACAATTTATTTGAATTTGTAATCCCTAAATTATTTACCTTGCTTGTTCGATGCGGTGGAGGAAACAGATAGGAGGTTACATGATTTTCAGAGTAGAAGGTTTGGTCAAAGCTTGGATGAGGTGTGTCTCCATTCGAAGCAATATGGTAGCTGAGTTGGCAAGCTAGGCTTGCATAGCACGTAGTGAGAAGAAGTTGTTGTGTTCCATTCACATGGAGGACTTTTTATTGGGTGGTTGATTTGGTTTTTAGCATCGGTGGTAAAGGACAAAAGGGAGATCATGCACTTTGGATTTGTGTGGGTTGGCTAGCCCATGTAGTGACCTAGCTATGGCTAGGGTGTAGGACCAATATGTACCACAAGTTCTATTCCCCGCAACATGTGATAGTGAAGGAATTAATTTTTATTAAAATTAATTTAAGCCCTAAGGTCTAAAGTGGCTAAGGTATGTGCTAGGGAGATATAAGGAGTTTTGCATTGTTTTTATTTTTGCAATAAAAGGGCTTATAAAATGATTTTTTTTCTTGGGCAAAAATTTAGGTGGTTTTTTTTCTAAATGTATTAAAGTGGTGATTTATTTTTGGAAATGCATTAATGGCAAGTATGAGATATAAGGTGTAATTAAAATATTTTTTCTATGTAATTTGTGATTCTTTTTGATGAAATATTGTTTGCAAAGTTAGGAGTAATAAGGTGTAAAAGTGGTTTGACAATTTTTCTATGGTGAAATATTTATTGAGGTAAAATATTCATATGGAGTTTTTGAGATATACTATTGATATCTAACCTTGAAGTGACACAAAAGGAATTGGTTGCGAGTGAGAAAAGTTTTTAAGACATATCTCCATCAAAGAAAAGAGGTATGGGCACATCATCCTTTGTTTGAAGTGTTTTTTGGAATAAATGTTGTAAAACATAAGGTGGAATGAAAAGGATTGTTTGACAAGCATTGTTGGAAATATTTTAGTGAGTTTTATGTGCTTCATTGATTGAATAATTATGTGAAGATTTGAGTATTGGTTTGAGTATGTTTGTGATTGAGAAAGTCCTTGAGAGGGCTTGAAGGAATATTTTTTCAAGCTTTGTGTTAAGTCTTGGGGTAGATCTAAGTAGAGTTGATTGGTGATTTGTTTAATATTTTTGTTAAGTCTTGGGGAAGACTTGAGATAGAGTTTGGTGTAGATTTTTTGTGTAGAGATAGAGAAAATTTGTGCTAGATCTAAGACAGATTTGGAGTATATTTGTGCTAGACTGAGGATAAATTTTAGTGTAAATTTGAGATATATTTTGAGCAGAGTTGAGAGTAGACTTTGGAGGTGACAAAACAAAGAGGACAATATTCTCCAGTGGATAGAGATCCATTAGCTAGTGTAGTAGGGATAGAGGCCTCCTATGGAGAGAGATCCATAAGCCAGAGTAGTGGGGCCAGAAGTCTTCTAGAAGATCACAAGCTAGAGAAATGGGAAAGAGTTCTCCTATGGAGTGTAATCCATGAACTAGTTGGGAAGATAGAGTTATTCTGTGGAGAGAGATCCATGAACCAGTTGAGGAGATAGAGTTCTCTTGGATCAAGTTCCACAAACCAGATAAAAGGAGAAAGAGTTCTCCTATGGATAGCGATCCACAAATCTGAGCTTAGGGGATTGGTGTCTCTTTTGAACATAATTACATAAACATTATAATAGGGAATTGATTCCCAAAAGGATTTATTAAGAAAATTTATAAGGAATATTTTCTTCGTGGAGTAGCCCACATTGGGTGAACCACATTAAATCATGTCTCTCATGTGTGTTATGATGTGTGCAATATTTACTACTTTGATATTTTTTATGTTATCATTTGGATTGAAAAGTAAAAATTTTTATCTTATACTGTTCACCCCCCTCTCAGTATAATATTATGTTCTTCAATTGGTATCAGAGCGAGTTCCTTTGTGAAAAGCCTAATAGCTTGGAGGAAGATCCCATAAGAACATACATGATCTCAAAAAATGGATAAGAGGCCATGATCAACATAAAAGAGGAATTATTTTTTGTTCTTAGAAACATGGAAAAGGTTAGAAAGAAGAACTCAAGTTTGAAGGATCAAATTCAAGAGGATGAGGAAGCAAAGATGGAACTTCTACAAAATATCACATAACTCAAGATAAAAGTTGAAGAGGGAAATAAAATTGTGATATTCTCACAATGACACTAAGAGGGGGGGCTGAATCAGTGTAGCTATTAAAATTCAAATCTACAACACTTAAAGTTGAAGCAAAGAGAACTTGAAAATAGATAAAGCAATTTTCACAAGAGAGCATAGCACAACACACAATGTAACGAGGTTCACCAATTTTGCTAATCCTCAAAAATGACTACTTGGACTCCAATCCAAATCCAGCCTTTGCAAAACACCAATTTTACAAACACTTTACCAGCACCCATTGGAAGGAGCACCAACCCCTTATTTTTTTGCTGCAACAGATAGGAGCACCAACCCCTAATGCCAAGCACCAACTTGGACTGTAATTCTGATTTATTTCAATGACATAAAAATGCCTTCACTGTTTACATGACCCTAACTAGTCTGCAATTAATCAAACTCTGCATGCTCTCATGGCTCTGCTTATTTCTCTCTCGGCCCTCTTCTAACCCTCTTTACACAACAATTTCTCACTTAAAGTAGCAACCAAATTCTCTACGTGACTGTCCTTTTATAACCCTATTTCTCATTGAGACTCCTCATCTTCTGCCACTTTTGTAAACCCGCATGCTATTAACATTCTATTTTGCCACTTGTCAACTGTAACTGCTTCTTTATGTAACTCCTTTTGTATCTATAGAGTGGGCATTTCATCGAACACGTTACATGCAACATATACCTCTACTATGACTGTTCGTCTTCTTGGTCATAATTGTTCGTATTCTTTCCTGTGCATGCATGCATTTTTTGATTTTATTTATGCGACTGTTCGATTTCTCCTCCTTCAAATTTTCTAAAATAACTGCATGATTTCTATCTGTAACTGCCGCACTAACTTCAGTTAACTCTATTTATTTTTCCTGCATGATATTTCTCTACAACTACCCTTGTAATTGTCGTTCTACTTTCATTTAATTGTCAGTAAGCGTGCTATAGCGACCCATCACAAAATTGTGACACTTCTAACTCTTTGCACTCTTCTCACCTTCTACCTGCAAAAACAAGACATGTCATGAAATCGTGACACTTTCTGCCTCTTGCTACTCTTCTCGGCTTCAACCAATGAAAACTCGACATGTCACGAAATCGTGACACTTTTCACCTCTTGCTACTCTTCTCGGCTTCAACCAGAAAAAACTTGACATGTCACGAAATCATGACACTTTTCACCTCTTGCTACTCTTCTCGGCTTCAACCAGTGAAAACTCAACATGTCACAAAATTGTGACACTTTCCATCTCTTGCTACTCTTCTCGGCTTCAACCAGCGAAAACTCAACATGTCGCAAAATCATGACATATTTCTCTTCCGTACACTTTTCTCCACAAGCTCCAGTGAAAACCTGACATGTCATGAAATCACGACAGAAAACATGTCGCGATATCGTGACAGTTTTCTTACTTGTCTTTTTCTTTGATCCTCTGAATCTGGGCCACTTTTGTCTTCTTGGAAATTCACTGTACATCCTCTGACCGACCTCTGAACTCCTGTCCACTGCATCAACTGATCTATCTATCTGTGTTGACAACAATGACAATATTGTTTCTGCACCTTGCTCAACAATATCCCCCTTTGGAATTGTTGGCAACATGTGTAATTTCCTGTGATTCTTCTCCCCCTTTGACAATAACACCAAAGGGCTGCTGCAGACTCCCCCTGAGTCTATGCACAACATTCTCATACACACATTGTTATAGTTACCAAAAAGCATAAATATGAGCAAAACTATAAACATAGGCATAAATGCTCCCCCTGAGAATGTGATCCCAATTGATAGTCAGTTCTTGGGAAATGTGACCACTCCCAACTTACTCCGAAGGTACTCAAAAAATTCCTTGGACAATGGTTTTGTGAATATATCTGCTACTTGCTCTGTAGTTCAAAAAAAATCCATTTTGACCTCTCCTTCTGCAACTTTATCCTTCAAGAAGTGATACCGGATCGTAATATGTTTGGTTTGAGAATGCATAACCGAATTCTTTGATATGTTGATAGCACTAGTGTTATCACATTTAACTGAAATTGGCTCTTTGAAGTGAATACCAAGATCTTTTAGTGTTTGTCTCATCCATAATACGTGAGTACAGCATGTTGTTGCTGCAATGTATTCTACCTCTGCTGTGGATAGAGAGACTGATTCTTGTTTCTTGTTGTGCCATGCTACCAGCCTGTCTCCAAGATAAAATACTCCTCCACCGGTACTCTTTCGTCATCAATACATCTCGCCCAATCTGCATCGGAATATGCAATAAGAGTGAAGTCCTTACCTTTTGGGTACCACAAACCATACTCCATAGTACCCTTGAGGTACCTAAAAATCCTCTTTACAGCTGTCACATGAGTCTCTTTAGGACTAGCCTGAAATCTTGCTACCATGCATACTGCCTATAAGATATCTAGTCTAGTAGTTGTCAAATACAGCAGGCTTCCAATCATAGACTTGTACATGGTTTGATCTACATCTGGAGATTTGTCATCCTTGCTCAACTTGCAACCTATTGTCATGGGAGTGCTAACAGGTTTACAATCCTCCATTGTGAACTTTTTCAGCATTTCTTTCACATATTTAACTTGAGAAATAAAAATGCCCTTTTCATTTTGATTGACTTGCAGTCCTAAGAAATAAGAAAGTTCACCAATCATAGACATCTCAAATTATTTCTTCATTTTAATTGCTATGTCTCTACAATACTCATCCATGTTGCTACCAAATATTATATCATCTACATAAACAAGTACAACAAGATGGCTACTCTATGTTTTGACATATAAATTATTGTCCACCATACCTTTTTTGAACCCCTATTGAATAATATATGTATCCAGCCTTACATACCATGCTCTGGGTGCCTGTTTCAGACCATACAAAGCTTTCTTTAACTTGCAAATAAAATTGGGATTGTCACCAAGTTGGAAGCCATCTGACTGTTCAATGTAAACCTCTTCTTCCAGTTTTCCATTCAAAAATGCTGATTTCACATCCATTTGATATACTTTGAAATTTTTATGAACTGCTAAAGCCATAAATATTTCGATTGCCTCTAGTCTAGCTACTGGTGCAAAGGTTTCTTCAAAATCAATGCCTTCAACTTGAGCATAGCCTTTACAGACCAATATTGCCTTATTTCTGACAACCTGTCCATCTTCGTTTAATTTGTTTCGAAAAATCCATTTAGTACCAATTATGTTTTTATTTGCTGGCCATGGTACTAATTCCCAGGTTTTGTTTTTCTCTATCTGATCTAGTTCTTCATTAATTGCCTTCATCCAACTTTCATCTGTGCTTGCTTCAACAATATTTTTAGTTTCAATGCTGGATAATAGAGAGTAGTTCCGTACTACTGCTCTTCTTGTCTAAATACCAACTGTGGGGTCCCCAATAATCTGTTCTCTGGGATGATTTTTTTGCCAGCTGTCTGTTTTGAATTTCTTGTTTTCTTCTTCTTTTGAGTTATTTCTTAAATCATATGGGTCAATTTTTTGATTCTCTTATGTTTCCTTTTCTTCATCTCCTTCAATGAATTCTTCATAAATAGGGTAGTTTTCTTGATAAGTAATTTCTCATTCTCTACCTTCATCAACTTTAACATTAGCACTCTCCACAATTTTCTTTAGCCTCTTGTTGTAACATGTGTAGGCTTTGCTTTTTTTTAAACAACCAAGAAAAATACCTTCGTCAGATCTATCTTCAAACTTATCGAGATTATCTTCAGTTTGTTTGATGTAGCACTTACTGCCGAACACTTTGAAATATCTTACTATTGCCTTTCTGCCGAACCATAACTCATAAGGTGTTTTGCTTTCATGCGTCCTTAGCATGCACCTATTTTGGATGTAAACCGTAGTATGGACTGCCTCTTTCCAAAATCTGAAAGCTATTTTGTTCTCAGCTAACATTGTCCGTGCCATTTCCTGCACTGTCCTGTTCTTCCTTTCTAGAACACCATTCTGTTGAGGTGTCCTTGTTGCTAAAAACTATCTTCCGATCCCATATTTTTGATAGTACTCTACAAACTCTTCCGAGATAAACTCTCCTCCTCTCGTCTAATCTTAGGCATTTAATTCTTTTTCCAGTTTTATTCTCAACCTATTTTTTAAAAATCTTGAACATCTCAAAGGCATCTGATTTAAGCTTTAAAAATAGTACCCATGTCATCCTAGAGTAGTCATCTATGAACAACATAAAGTATTTGTCACCATTTATGCTTTGTGTTCTCATGGGTCCACACAAATCAGTATGTATTAGATCTAAAGGTTTGCTAGTGAATTATTCCTTTGATTTAAATGTGGATCTGGTTTGCTTTCCTTTTTGGCATGAAGCATAGATGCTATTTACTATTTTGCCAATGGTGGGTATATCTCTTACTGCCCTTTTTGAACTTATTTTTACCAGATTGTCAAAGCTACTATGACTGAGCCTCTTGTGCCACAGCCAATTTTCATCTTCATTTCCAATCAAACATGCTCCTTCTGAAGTCTCTGAAAGAGTATACAGGTTTCTAGAAGTCCTTGATCCATTAGCTATCAGCTTCCCACTATGAGCTTTTCTAACTTCACAACCCTGCTTCTTAAAAATGACTTCATGACCTTTGTCATAGATTTGACTTACACTCAGTAAGTTGTGCTTTAAACCAATCACAAACATAACTTCTTTGGAATTGATCTTTCCATCACTTATATTGACTGATCCTTTGCCAACTATCTTGGCTCCATCATTATTTCTAAACTTTACAGAGCCTCCTTCATATTTCTGTAGCTTTTCAAATTTTTGTTTATCTCCTGTCATGTGACTAGAGCATCCACTATCCAATATCCATGGTGCAGATTTGTTCTATGCTTTGAATGTTGTCTGTACAATCAAGGATTCCTTTTCTTCCTTGAGTTGCTCTTTTTATTTCCACTCTGATTTGGCTATAGTTTTTGTCACTTGTTTAGACTTTTCTTTGTCAGTAGCCTGTGCATGGTTTTCTAGGAATTTTTTGTTTTGCCTTGAAATGTTTGGTTGAGATCTTCTTCCCTGATATTTGTTTACTGCATATGTGCTTCTACAATTTCTTGTAATGTGTCCATAGTTATGACAGTTATAGAATTCTACTGCATAATCCATCAAGGGTGAAAAGACATTTCTACTGGTGAAATTTTCTTTGTCGTATATTATAAATGTAGTGTAAAATCTTATGACTGTAAGCATTGCATTTAAAAAAATAACCAGAGAAGGAATTATTGAACCTGGGAGTTGGTCTTTGCCATTTTGTAGTATGAGCTACAAATTTTCTTCTCCTTTGATGTGTGAATTTTATGAATCCCTCATTGTCAGCACTCTTCTCGTGCCTGACACTATTGCTTTCTTTTGCCTGATTCATTTTTCCTTGATCAACATTGATCTTATCTTCTTTCTTTACTTGTTCTACAGTTATGGCCTTTGACCCACTTGACGATTCTCCTTCGACAAAGCCCAAGCCAAATTTGATGCCTGTAGTCCTCTGACTATTTATAATATTTTCAAGCTTTGCAGAACTTCCTTCAAGTTTGTGATAGCAACTCAATTTTTGATTCTTTTCTTCTAGCAGCATTCTTAAGACAACCATCTCTTCTTCCAGTTTGTTGCACTCATCTATTTTCATGGTTAACTGTACTTCAATTTCTTCAGACATTTTTTTAAATTCTTTTGTCTGTACTTTCAAACTGTTTATTATGTCATTGGCATCCTCTAGCTTTCTTGAAAACTTTTTATTCTTTTTCCTTTCTGTACTCAACTCTTCAAGTGCAGCAACCAACTCACCTTCCAAATATACTTCAGCCTCATCCTTAAGGTTTTCATCACCTTCTTATTTTTCTTCTGTTCTTTCTTCTTCAAATGCCATGAACAAAGCTTCACCTGTTTCTTCTTCAGAATCCTCACCTGAGCTTTCTTCATAAGAGCTGACATTCTTGGATATGAAGCTTTTCTTCTTGAAGTTGTTCTTTCTAAAATTTGGTTTCTTCTTCTAGTCACCTTTTTCTTGGTGTGACCCTTCATCATTTTTGGTTTTATTATGCATTGGACATTTAGCTACAAAGTGACCGACGCCTCCACAATTGAAGCACTTAAATGGTAATTTTCCTCTATATTTTTCTTTTCCCTTTGTAAGTTTTCGAACAAAGTTAGCTTCCATTTCATCCTGTGTCTCTTCATCCTCAGATTCTTGTTCAACTTTTATATTTTTGTGTGCTTTAAAAGCAGCTTCTCTATCTATGGGCTTAGTTTGTCCTATTCTCATTTCGTATGTAGTCAAAGAACCATGCATCTCATCCATGCTAAAATTATTTAGATCTTTAGCCTCTTCTATTGTAGAAACTTTAGAGTTAAATCTTTTATGAAGAGTTATAAGTACCTTTTTCACGACAACCACATCTTTGATTTTTTCACCGAGTCCTCTGATTACATTAATGATTCCATTGACTCTCAGCATAGAGTCCTCTATGTTCTCATCGTCATTCATTTGTAATGCTTCAAACTGAGCTCGATGTTTTTGTAGCTTGGTTTCCTTGATCTTGTTATCTCCTTCATGGATGCTCTTCAGTTTGTCCCACATGTCGTTTGCCAATTTACAGCTCATGACCCTTATCAGTTCACTGTCTACTAGCCCACACATTATGGCATTCTTTGCTTTGGAGTTATTCTCAAACTTTTTCTTCTTGGAAGTATCTGTTGGAGGAGTAGCGGGTATTATGTATCCACTTTCTACTGACTCCCAAATGTCGTATCCCAAAACACTCAGATATGTCTGCATCTTGAGTTTCCAGAATGAGTAATTAGTTCTATCGAACAAGGGAGCTTTGTTGGATGAGAAACCTTCACCACCTGCCATTGTGTTCCTTTCAAGATCACCTTAGCTGATTAAGCTTGTTCAGGAACCTTGCTCTGATACCAATTAATATTCTCACAATGACACTGAGAGGGGGGGTGAATCAGTGTAGCTATTAAAATTCAAATCTACAACACTTAAATCTGAAGCAAAGAGAACTTGAAAATAGATAAAGCAATTTTCACAAGAGAGAACACCACAACACACAATGTAACGAGGTAAACCAATTTGGCTACTCCTCAAAAATGATTTCTTGGACTCCAATACAAATCCAGCCTTTGCAAAACACCAATTTTACAAACACTTTACTAGCACCCACTGGAAGGAGCACCAACCCCTTATTTTTTTGCTGCAACAGATAGGAGCACCAACCCCTAATGCCAAGCACCAACTTGGATTGCAATTTTGAATTATTTCAATGACATAAAAATGCCTTCACTATTTACATGACCCTGACTGGTCTGTAATTAATCAAACTCTGCACGCTATCATGGCTCTGCTTATTTCTCTCTCAGCCCTCTTCTAACCCTCTTTACGCAGCAATTTATCACTTACAATAGCAACCAAATTCTCTACGTGATTGTCCTTTTATAACCCTATTTCTCATTGAGACTCCTCGTCTTCTGTCACTTCTGTAAACCCGCATGCAGTCTATTAACATTCTCTTCTGCCACTTGTCAACTGTAACTACTTATTTATGTAACTCCTTTTGTATCTATAGAGTGGGCATTTCGTTGAACACGTTACATGTAACATATACCTCTACTATGATTATTCATCTTCTTGGTCATAACTGTTCGTATTATTTCCTGTGCATGCATGCATTTTTTGATTTTATTTATGCGACTGTTCAATTTCTCCTTCTTTGAATTTTCTAAAATAGCTGCATGATTTCTATCTGTAACTGCCGCACTAACTTCAGTTAACTCTACTTATTTTGTTTGCATGATCTTTCTCTGCAACTACCCCTATAACTATCATTCTACTTTTAGTTAACTGTCAGTAAGTGTGCTATAGCGACCCATTGCAAAATCGTGACACTTTTGCCTCTTGCTACTCTTCTCGGTTTCAACCCACGAAAACAAGACATGTCATGAAATCGTGACACTTTCCACCTCTTGCTACTCTTCTCGGCTTCAACCAACGAAAACTTGACATGTCGTGAAATCGCAACACTTTTCACCTCTTGCTACTCTTCTCGGCTTCAACCAACGAAAACTCGACATGTCATGAAATTGTGACACTTTTCACCTCTTGCTACTCTTCTCGGCTTCAACCAGCGAAAACTTGACATGTCACAAAATTGTGACACTTTCTGCCTCTTGCTACTCTTCTCGGCTTCAACCAGCAAAAACTCGACATGTCACAAAATCGTGACATATTTCTCTTCCATACTCTTTTCTCTGGAAGCTCTAGTGAAAACCTGACATGTTGCAAAATCGTGACAAAAAACATGTCGCAATATCACGACAATTTTCTTACTTGTCTTTTTCTTTGATCCTTTGAATCTAGGCCACTTCTGTCTTCTTGGAAATTCATTGTACATGCTCTGACTGACCTCTAAACTCCTGTCCACTACATCAACTGATCTATCTGTCTGTGTTGACAACAATGACAATACTGTTTCTGCACCTTGCTCAACAAATTGAACAAGATAAGAGAGGTAGAATGTGAAATATTGGAATCAAAAAATATCTCTCTAAGGAAGGAAGTTGAAAAGACTAAGGGTAAATTATAGCAAGACATATTTAGGGAAACAGAAAGAGGAGTCAAGCTCCCAAGAAACAAATACATCAAATGAATAAGATCCATGGACAAAAATAAATTACAAGAACAACAAAAGAAGAAGCACGCAACCATATTATTCAAGGTACTCTAAAAGGTTACAAAATCTCTTCCATGGCTATTGTTTTTCATGTAACAAATATGGTCATAGAGTTGTACATTGCACTGGTTATGTGAAAGATAATTTTGATAGAAATTTCAATTCTTTTGCACCTCTTATGAACGACAATATCATATGTTACAAATGCAATAATTTTAGGCACAGTGCCAAATTGTGTAAAATGGTATTTCCTAAATTAAGCAAAATGAATACAACTTCAAAAATTATGAGATATAGAAAAGAGCAAGAGAAATTTAAGTGAATGTTAGTATAAAAAACTCTTCATGTACAAGATAAGGTAAAATAGTGGTTCCTTGATAGTGGTTGTTCTAGTCATATGACAGGAGACAAGAGTAAATTTCTTGTATTTAAAGAAATCAATGGAGGATCAGTAAAATTTGGTGATAATGGTTTAACAAAAATTTGTGTGAAAGGAACTTTAAGTTTAGATAATGGAAAAACAAAGAAAGAGAATGTATTGTATGTCAAGGTATTGAGGCACAATTTACTACGTGTAATCCAACTTTGTGATCAGGGTTACACAGTTACCTTTCATCCAAATAGATGTGAGATCAAAAAATATAAAACTAGAAAGCTCATTGCAAATGCAAATAGAACTACAAACAATCTCTACATGCTAAGTGATAAAGGAAGAAAATTATTTTCTATCGCAGGAATATGAGAGTTGGTTGTGGCATAGAAGAATGGGTCATCTAAACTTTGACAACATAGTGAAAATAAGCAACAAGAAGACAGTCAGAGATTTACCCAAGATAAAAAATCCACAAAATACAATTTGTGTACAATATCAGCACGGGAAGCAAACTAGAACAAGTTTCAAGTAAAAATAATCTACGTCATCTGAACCATTGAAACTAGTTCACACTAACTTATGTGGTCCTACAAGAACAAAGAGTCTACAAGGTGAAAGTTACTTGATGTTATTTATAGATGATTATTCCATAATTATTTGGGTAGCCTTTTTAAAATAAAAGTTAGAAGCCCTTGAGAAGTTCAAAGCATTTAAAGAATTAGTAGAAAATTAAATAGGTAGAAGGATTAAGGATTTAAGATCAGATAGAGGAGAATTTACCTCAAATGAATTCATAGAATTTTTTGAACAACATGGGATCAAAAGAGAATATTCAGCAGCAATAAATCCTGAACAAAAGGGGGTAGTTGAAAGGAAAAATTGGACTATTGAAAATATGTCGAGGGCTATGTTAAAATATTCTAAGATTTCAGATGGCTTTTGGAAATATGTAGTTCATACAACAATGTATATCATCAATAGATCTCAAGTGAGAGTAAATCACTACAAAACCCAATATGAGCTCTGGAAAGGGAGACCAACCACTAAAATATTTTAAAAAATTTGGAAGCAAATGCTACATAAGATGGGAAGATAAAATTTGGGTAAGTTTGATTCAAGATGTGATGAGGGTATTTTTATTGGCTATTACACTAAGAGAAAATCCTATAGGTGTTATAACAAGAGGACACATACAATTATAGAAAGTATAAATATGATAGTTAATGAGCAGACAGGATCAAAAGAATAAGCTCGAGAAATTGTGTATCAAGAAGAAGAAAGTTTCCAAGAAGAATTAGGTGAAGAATCAAAATAATAAGAAGCTCAAAGTGTTGGCAATTTGAGTTGTTTTATGTTTTCATTGATGTCACATTAATGTCACAAGGTAACATTGAGTTTTGATGACCAAAGCATTCATATTTCGGAGAGCATGGATATATACAAGGTTTTTGTGAAAACCAAGGCAGGTAAAATAAAAGGTTTTATTTAAAACCATGGATGGCAGATTTGAAATGGGTTTTTCTTAAAACCCAGGTTGGCTTTTCGTTTCATCGAAAAAGGTGCCCCGGAGATGGAGATATTCAATTTTGAATATTTGGTTTAAATTTTAATATTTAAAATTTAATTTTAAATTTTAAAATTAAAATTACCTCAGCGCCGACGTCATCATCAAAAAGAAATTAATTTAAAAGTGCCACCGATGTTTGCAAAATTAAAGGGAAGTTGCATATAAATGCAAAGGCTTTTATTTCAAAAGCCTTGGAATCGAATGCAGAGGAGATAAGACGAAAAGCGTCGAAATCTTCGTGTGGTAGCGTGGTCCAACGGTGAGCGAGGGGAGTGCAAAGGTTTTTTCTTGTGAAAGAGACGAGGTTTGATTCCCACGGGTTAGAGTTTCGAGCAAGATAATTGGCCCACTTTTTTGTTGACGTGAGCAAGGGGAGAAGGACAAAAGCGCATTCTGCGCTCTTCGTCCTATGCAAGCACGTAGCTCGCGTGGTCTTTGGCACCGTGGTTGAGGATTGTTTGGGAAGAGATGAGGGTTCGATTCCCTCTAAGAGGCAAGTAACGTTTTTATTAATAATTTTTTTATTATTGCCTAATGTTGGAGGAATAAGGTGATGAGGGTTGATTTGATTTTTTATTGGAAGGCAAGTTTAAAAGCACTTTTAGAAAAGAAGATATTTCTGGTATTTTCCTTTTATAAAAGTATATCATATTATATATCGTTGGAAAGCTTATTTCAAGGGCTATTTGACTAACTCATTTAGAAGGAGAAATAAGGTGTATGTAGAGAGATATTTATATTTTTGTAAAGGGTTTCAAAAGTGAAGATTGTTGTGCTCTTTTTCAAAGTGTGTTGAGTGTGGCAGATTTCCAAAGGGGTTTCTTCACTTCATAAAAGGTATGGGCACATTCTCCTATTGATTATTTATGGTGGTTGATTTCTGAAATATCATTGGAGGGAAAAGGATTGTTTGTGGTTTCCTTTTCGAAAGTGGTTGGTTGAATGCATCAAGGTTTTCTGAATTGAGAGTTGTGTTTAAACCTTGTGTTATAAGCATAGTGGTTGAAGCCCATTGGTTGTGAAAGAACTTGAGTTAGAAAAGAACATGAGTATCATTGTTATGTGAGATTTGTGGTTGAGCATTGTTGGAATCATTTGAGTTGGTTGATACATACTTGGACTAGGGTTGTGTGAGAGAGAGTTATCCCTTGTGATGATTGGTTGAGTTGAGTTGATTGAGCCTAGTCAAGTGATGTGTGAAGTGATTGTTCAAGTTCTATGAAACAAACTATTCCATCATTCTATGTTGAGTTGAGATTGAGGTTAGAACATATTGAGTCTCTAACAATTCTCTTTATGGTTCTATAAGACTTGAGTGAATTGAATTGAGTTGAGGTTGATTTGAGTTGAGAATTAAACATAAAAATAAGAAGACATCAAAATTCTCTTTATGCTTCTATGAAGTGGATTTGAGTTGATATTGCCATTCATTATTGAGTTCATTTTGAGTACTACTTGAGCATGATTGATTGAGCCTTTGAGAAGGCCTTTGGGATAGATTTGAGGAAAGTTTTGGGCAAGTTATTGGTGAGCTTGCTAGAGCATATTTGGGCAAGTTCTTGGTGAGCTTGCTAGAGAATATTTGGAAAAGTTCTTAGTGAGCTTGTTGGAGAAGATTTGGACAAGTTCTTAGTGAGCTTGTTATTCAACATTGGATAGGTTATATGTGAGCTTGTTATTCAGCATTGGACAGGTTCTGTGTGAGCTTGTTATTCAGCATTAGACAGGTTCTATGTGAGCTTGTTATTCAACATTGGACAAGTTCTATGTGAGCTTGTTAAGCAGGTTCTATGTGAACCTATTGAGAAGGTTCTTAGTGAGCCTATTGACAAAGCTTTGGAGGTGATAGAGTACAGAGGACAGAGTCTCAGTGGATAGAGATCCAAGAGCCAGCATAGTTGAAGATATATCTGAGTGAGGAGTCTTCAAGTGGAGAGAGGTCCACTAGTAAGTGCAGAGAGACAGAGTCTTCTAGAAGATCACATAGCCAGATCAGAAGGGGAAAGAGTTCTCCTTTGGACAGAGATCCATAAACATTGTAATTGGGAGTGATTCCCAAAGAGATTGATTGAGAAAGTTTTAGTAAAATATTTTCTCCATGGAGTAGCCCACATTGGGTGAACCATGTAAATTGTTGTGTCTCAATTGTGTGGTGACTTGTGCTCTTGCTTACTATTGCTATCTGAGTTATTAATGCACACTACTATATTTGGTTATTGCAATTAAGGACATTAATTGATATTGGTTTGGAAAGAAAGTAAAAAGTGGTCTTATACTGTTCACCCCCCCCTCTTAGTATAAGCTTGTGTTCTTCAATTGGTATCAAGATCGGGTTCCTTCGAAAAGGTTAATAACTTGAGGGCAGATTCTACAAGAACACAGATGGCTTCATAGAATGGATTATCTTCAAATAAGGCTCCATTATTTGATGGTAACAATTATACTTTCTAGAGCATGAGAATGAAGAACTACTTGATATCACAAGGATATGAGGTATGGTAGATGGTTGAAAAAGAGTATAGGGTTGAAGGTGATCCCGAGGAAGATAAGACTACCAGGAAATTGGTTGAGATAAATGCAAGAGCAATGAATTGTATCTTGAGTGGGCTTTGTGAGATAGATTTTGCAAAGGTCATGGTATGTACTTCAGCTAATGAGATGTGGACCAAGTTGTGGAATACTTATGAAGGAGATTCCAAGGTAAAGTTGGCAAAACTACAAACTCATAGAAAAATATTTGAGGAATTGAAAATGGAAGATTCTGAAGATATTGCAAAGTTTTTACTTCGAGTTGATGAGATTACTAACACCATGAGAGGCCTAGGTTTTGAGATGAAAGAATCAGAAGTTACTCAAAAGGTTTTGAGATCACTTCCCATGAAATATGATTCTAAGGTTTCAGCAATAGAAGAGACAATGGATATCAACAAGCTAACAATGGAAGAATTGCAAGGTACTCTCACAGCTTATGAGATGAGGGTAAGTAAGCATCAGGCTCCAATAAAAGAGATTGCATTCAAGGCTTCAGAGAAAGATAAAGGGAAAGTTTTAGAAATAGATAGAGTTGTAGAAAATGGTGAGGAAGCTAACTTCATCAAAAGGAATAAGGACTCAAGGAATTTCAGGGATATAAGGAAAGTTAGATGCTACAAGTGTGGTGATCTTGGTCACTATGCATACAAGTGTCCACATGAAGAAAACATTGATGATGAAAAATAGGGTCAAAGAAGAAAAGAATATGGAAAGCATAAGCATGACAAAGATGACAGATTCAAGCAAAACAGGTATGAGAAGAAGAAAATTTTTTGTAAGGCAAAGAAATCTTACTACATTGTAGAAGCAAGTGATAGCTCAGATCATAGTGATAGAGATAAATCAGATGATGAAAAGGAAGAACATCTATTCCTAGGAATAGAAGGTGAAAGAGAAAAATGTTTTGTGTGTGGTCAAAGAGATCACAGATCAGGATATTGCAATGGTTTCAATGATAGTGAAGATGAGATGACACATCAAGGAAACATGCATGATCAAAGAAATCTTGAGAGTTTGTTTGCTATAGAATATTATAATGATCTTAGTGACAGTGAAGATGAAGAAGGGTTTTTCTATGGAATAAGAGAAGTAGAAGAAGAACATTCACTCCAA
Organism: Wollemia nobilis; assembly: GCA_028583015.1. NCBI lineage: Eukaryota > Viridiplantae > Streptophyta > Pinopsida > Araucariales > Araucariaceae > Wollemia > Wollemia nobilis. The sequence goes on from JAQPPZ010003235.1 coordinate 484,632, forward strand.
ACAGAAGAAGTTAAACAAGAGGATAATGTCTCAGTTGATCTAAAGGAAGACTTCAATGTTATCCATGAGCAACTACAAGAGGTTAAGGAGAATATAAAAGAATTGAGATGTTCCCTACATGAGAAGTTTGATCCATCACATGACTCAAAAGGTCAAGATATTTATACTAAGAAGGAAACATGTATTTCAGAGGCTATAGATATGGATGCCAAGTTGCTACTTGACACAAATGAAGAGAAAGAAGAGGAATATTCCAAAGCACCAAAGGTCCCATATTTCAGGTTTGGGGAATCACACTCAAAAGGAAAGGAAGTTATAAAATATGAAAGCAAAGAAGCACCTAAGATTTGTGAGGAAAGTTCCAAAGTTCATATGGCTCCAAATATTCAGTTTGGATCTTGTTTTGAGATAGGTGAATCAAGTTCAAAAGGAAAAGAAACTCTTGAAGAGAAAAGCAAGGAAGAAATTAAGGAAGAAGATTTAGATGCTACAAAGAAGGTTCAAGGATGCAATGAACAAGTTGAAGATGATCATAGGGATAATGGTCAAGAAAAGGATGAGGAACCAAGGCATGAACAAAGGGATTTTCAAGGACATTGATTTTCTTGTAATGGATTTGGACACAGGGCTATACATTGCAGGGTCTATGGATCAAAGAAGTTTGATTTTGCTAGAAGAAACTTCAAAGGAAGAAGGTATGATTTTCAGGGACATTGCTTCTCATGTAACAAGATTGGTCATAAAGCTTTTTAGTGCAAAGGAAATGAGCAACATGGTTTTGGTTTTAGAGCTACACAATTCAGAAGTCATGGTAATAATGGTCATGAAAACAGAGCTTCACAATACAGGGTTCAAGAAAGAAATGGACATGGAAATTACTTCAAGAAAGAATTCAGGACATGGGCACCATCCAAAGGCTACAATATCAAGTGTTTTAATTGCAATAACTTTGGGCATATTGCAAAATGGTGCAGGACTCAATTCCAAATAGGTTCAAGGCAAGAAGGTCAAACAGGTTCTAGACAAGAAGATCAAGTAATTCATCAAGAGAAGGATATCAGAAAAACATGGAAGGAAGTTGATAGAGGAAATAATCAATGTAATATGGGAGTAAAGGTACTCCCACCCCAAAATTAATCACCTCAAGAGAGAAGGTGGTGAGGGGGCTATGCTTAAGAGTCATATATTTTAGCCCCATAGGTGTCCCTTTTGCCATTGATGTCAAAGGGGGAGATATTTGAGTAAGGGGGAGAGCATTGAGTTAGGGGGAGCAGCCTCCAAAGAGATTATTGAGTCAGGGGGAGCAAATTTGATTCTTAGAGATGGTTTTTGTAGTGATTGTGGTTTTTGCTTTAGAGGTGTTGCCATCAATGACAAAGGGGGAGATTGTTGGAAATTTGAGTTGTTTTATGTTGTCATTGATGTCACATTAATGTCACAAGGTAACATTGAGTTTTGATGACCAAAGCATTCATATTTCGGAGAGCATGGATATATACAGGGTTTTTGTGAAAACCAAGGTAGGTAAAATAAAAGGTTTTATTTAAAACCATGGATGGCATATTTGAAATGGGTTTTTCTTAAAACCCAGGTTGGCTTTTCGTTTCGTCGAAAAAGGTGCCCCGGAGATGGAGATATTCAATTTTGAATATTTGGTTTAAATTTTAATATTTAAAATTTAATTTTATATTTTAAAATTAAAATTACCTCAGCATCGACGTCATCATCAAAAAGAAATTAATTTAAAAGTGTCATCGATGTTTGCAAAATTAAAGGGAAGTTGCATATAAATGCAAAGGCTTTTATTTCAAAAGCCTTGGAATCGAATGCAGAGGAGATAAGACGAAAAGCGTCAAAATCTTCGTGTGGTAGCGTGGTCCAACGATGAGCGAGGGGAGTGCAAAGGTTTTTGCTTGTGAAAGAGATGAGGTTCGATTCCCATGGGTTAGAGTTTCGAGCAAGAGAATTGGCCCACATTTTTGTTGACGTGAGCAAGGGGAGAAGGACAAAAGCGCATTCTATGCTCTTCGTCCTATGCGAGCGCGTAGCTCGCGTGGTCTTTGGCACCGTGGTTGAGGATTGTTTGGGCAGAGATGAGGGTTCGATTCCCTCTAAGAGGCAAGTAATGTTTTTATTAATAAATTTTTTATTATTGCCTAATGTTGGAGGAATAAGATGATGAGGGTTGATTTGATTTTTTATTGGAAGGCAAGTTTAAAAGCACTTTTAGAAAAGAAGATATTTCTGGTATTTTCATTTTATAAAAGTATATCATATTATATATCGTTGGAAATCTTATTTCGAGGGCTATTTGACTAACTCATTTAGAAGGAGAAATAATGTGTATGTAGAGAGATATTTTTGTTTTTGTAAAGGGTTTCAAAGTGAAGATTGTTGTGCTCTTTTTCAAAGTGTGTTGAGTGTGGCATATTTCCAAAGGGGTTTCTTCACTTCATAAAAGGTATGGGCACATTCTCCTATTGATTGTTTATGGTGGTTGATTTCTGAAATATCATTGGAGGGAAAAGGATTGTTTGTGGTTTCCTTTTCGAAAGTGGTTGGTTGAATGCATCAAGGTTTTCTGAATTGAGAGTTGTGTTTAAACCTTGTGTTATAAGCATAGTGGTTGAAGCCCATTGGTTGTGAAAGAACTTGAGTTAGAAAAGAACATGAGTATCATTGTTATGTGAGATTTGTGGTTGAGCATTATTGGAATCATTTGAGTTGGTTGATACATACTTGGGCTAGGGTTGTGTGAGAGAGAGTTGTCCCTTGTGATGATTGGTTGAGTTGAGTTGATTGAGCCTAGTCAAGTGATGTGTGAAGTGATTGTTCAAGTTCTATGAAACAAACTATTCCATCATTCTATGTTGAGTTGAGATTGAGATTAGAACATATTGAGTCTCTAACAATTCTCTTTATGCTTCTATAAGACTTGAGTTGAGTTGAGGTTGACTTGAATTGAGTTGAGGTATATTTGAGTTGAGAGTGAGTACTACTTGAGCATGATTGATTGAGCCTTTGAGAAGGCCTTTGGGATAGATTTATGGACAGTTTTGGGCAAGTTCTTGGTGAGCTTGCTAGAGAAGATTTGGGCAAGTTCTTGGTGAGCTTGCTAGAGCAGATTTGGACAAGTTCTTAGTGAGCTTGTTGGAGAAGAATTGGACAAGTTATGTGTGAGCTTGTTATTCAGCATTGGATAGGTTATGTGTGAGCTTGTTATTCAGCATTGGACAAGTTCTATGTGAGCTTGTTATTCAGCATTGGACAGGTTCTATGTGAGCTTGTTATTCAGCATTGGATAGGTTCTATGTGAGCTTGTTAAGCAGGTTCTGTGTGAACCTATTGAGCAGGTTCTTAGTGAGCCTATTGATAGAGCTTTGGAGGTGAAAGAGTATAGAGGATAGAGTCTCAGTGGATAGAGATCCAGCAGCCAACATAGTTGAAGATAAATCTGAGTGAGGAGTCTTCAAGTGGAGAGAGGTCCACCAGTAAGTGCAACAGAGAGACAGAGTCTTCTAGAAGATCACATAGCCAGAGCATAAGGGGAAAGAGTTCTCCTTTGGACAGAGATCCATAAACATTGTAATTGGGAGTGATTCCCAAAGAGATTGATTGAGAAAGTTTTAGTAAAATATTTTCTCCATGGAGTAGCCCACATTGGGTGAACCACGTAAATTGTTGTGTCTCAATTGTGTGGTGACTTGTGCTCTTGCTTACTACTACTATCTGAGTTATTAATGCACACTTCTATATTTGGTTATTGCAATTAAGGATATTAATTGATATTGGTTTGGAAAGAAAGTAAAAAGTGGTCTTATACTGTTCACCCCCCTCTCAGTATAAGCTTGTGTTCTTCAAAAGAACGCCACCTAAGACTCGATCCAGGTATATGCAAAAAAATCATCCAAGAGATATAATCATTGGAAATCCAGATGAGAGACAAACAAGGAAGAAGATAATAGGAACAAGTGAGCATGCAAATTTTTCTTAGTTGTCTAAAATTGACCCCAAGGATTTCAATGAGGCAAGAGAAGATAAGTTTTAGGTCAAGACAATGGATGAGGAACTGGATCAAATAGAAAAAAATGAGACTTGGGAACTTGTCCCTCGAACAAAATATGAGAATGTAATTGACACTAAATGGGTTTTCAGAAACAAGTTAAATGAATAAGCTTAGGTAGTTAGAAATAAAGCAATATTAGTATGCAAAGGTTGAAGGGATTGATTTTGATGAAATATTTGCTCCTATTGCACGACTTGAGGCTATAAGGATATTTTTAGCTTTCTCAAGCTTCAAAAAATTCAAAGTATATCAAATGGATGTTAAATCATATTTTATCAATGGTGTCTTGGAAGAAGAGGTTTACATTGAGCAACTTGAGGGATTCAACCTAACTGATAAGCTAGATTATGTATGCAGATTAAAGAAGGCACTTTATGGACTAAAGTAATCTCCTAGAGCTTGGTATTCAAGATTGGATAAGTTTATTCAAGAATAGGGGTTCAAGAAAGGAATAGTGGACAATAACTTATACATCAAAAATGAAGGAAATGACTTACTAATTGTGGTTGTTAATGTGGATGATATCATTTTTGGAGGCAACAATGATAAGATGTGTCATAAATTTGCAAAGAGCATGCAAATTGAATTTGAAATATCAATGCTTGGTGAGTTGGCCTTCTTTATTGGACTATATATTTCACAATCAACTAAGGGTGTGTTTCTCTCACAAACCAAGTATATAAAAGAGATGCTAAGGAAATTCAATTTAGAAGATTGTAAACTTGTAAGTACCCCCATGATTACAAGATGCAAGTTGAGTAAAGATGATGAATATCCTGAGGCAAATCAAACATTGTATAGATCTATGATTGGAAGCTTACTATATGTCATAGCTACAAGACCATATATAATGCAGGCAATGGGACTAGTGGCAATATTTCAAGAAGCACCAAAGAAAATACATGTAATGGCAGTAAAGAGGATTCATAGGTACTTAAAAGGAACTATGGATTTTGGACTCTAGTATCCCAGCAACAATTTCACTCTCATAGCATATACAAATGTAGATTGGGCAGGTACTATTGATGATAGAAAAAGTATAAGTGGAGGAGCATTCTTCCTTGGAGATTTTTTAGTCTCTTGGCTAAGAAATAAATAGGCATCAGTATCCTTATCCATAGTAGAGGCAGAGTATATTGCAGCGGTTGCATATTGTACACATGTGTTATGTATGAAGCAAAATTTAAAAGACTTCAAGATAGAGCATGATCATCCTATCTCCATACTGTGTGATAATACAAGTTCCATAAGCATTTCAAAGAATCCAATGATGCACTTTAGGACCAAGCACATTCTGATCAAATAAAATTTTCTAAGAGAACAGGTGATGGAGGAGCAATTTAGATTGGAATATGTTACTACAAAGGAACATATTGTGAATATTTTCACTAAGCCACTTCCAAAAGAGAATTTTGAGTATCTTAGAGGAAAATTGGGAGTAGTTTTACTCCCACCCCAAAATTAATCACCTCAAGGAGAGGAGGTGGGGATGGGGCTAAGCTAAGAGTCTTATATTTAGCCCCAAAGGAGTCCCTTTGCCATTGATGACAAAGGGGGAGAGATTTGAGTTAGGGGGAGAGCATTCAGTCAGGGGGAGCAGTTTCTTAAGGGGAGCAAAATTGGAAAAAGGTAAAAGGAATGGTTAAGGAAAAATGGTTACCATAAATGATAAAGGGGGAGATTGTTGGAAATTTGAGCATGGTTTGTTTTCATTGATGTCAAGATGTTTGATATCTAAATTTGATGGAATTAATGTCAAGAGGTTTGATTAATTTTGAAATTTTTAATGTCCTAAGTTGATAGAAATATTTGTGAGAATATTTCTCATGGTGGCACATGAGGTATAAGGCAGCAAGAAGAAAGGAATACCTCTCCATGATGTTTGAGAAAAAATTTATAAATTACCTTTGTGGTAATTTTGCTAAGGTTAAAATATTTATTAATGGTGGCAAGGTTATCCTTAAAGAATTTACATAGGTGGTAATTTTTCAAAGGTTAAAATATCCATTAATGGTGGCAAAGTTATCCTTAAAAGAAAAGGCCCAAAAAGGTTTTTAATATTTAATTTATAATATTTAAATCCTTTGGATTTAAATTATTATAATTAAATTTGAAGTGCTAAAATAAAATTGCAAAAAGAGCCGACGTCAAATATAGAGGAGGGCATATGTATTAATAGGCTAAGGTTTAGCCTAAGTCACAATGTAGTCAAATTTTTAATCCCTCAATTATTTACCTTGATATTTTGATGCAATGGTGGAAACAGACGGGAGGTTACGTGATTTTGAAGTAGAAGGTTTGATCAAATCTTAGACGGGGTGTGTTCCCACTTGAAGCAAGCTGGAAGCCGAGTTGGCAAGATAGGCTTGTGTAGCACGTAGTGAGTAGAGGGTGTTGTGTTCAATTTGCATGGAGACATTTTGATTGCATGGTCGATTTTATTTTTAGCACCAGTGGTAAAGGAAAAAAGGGAGATTGTGTATTTTGGTTTCATGTGGGTTGGCTAGCCCACGCGGTGACCTAGCAGTAGCTAGGGCGTGGGACCAGTAGGTAGCGTGGGTTTGATTCTTGGTTTTAGGCGACAGTGAAGGAATTAAATTTTATTAAAATTAATTTAAGCCCTAAGATCTAAAGTGGCTAAGGTATGTGCTAGGGAGATATAAGGAGTTTTACATTGTTTTTATTTTTGCAATAAAAGCGGTTATAAATTTTTTTTTTTTCTTAAGCAAAAAGTAAGGTGGTTTGTTTGGTAAATGCATTGGGGTAAAAATTAAAGTGGTGATTTATTTTTGGAAATGCATTAAGGGCAAGTAGGAGATATAAGGTGTAAATGAAATATTTTTTCTATGTAATTTGTGATTCTTGTTGATGAAATCTTATTTGCAGAGTTAGGAGTAATAAGGTGTAAAAGTGGTTTGCAAATTTTTGTATAGTGAAATATTTGTGAGGTGAAATATTCATGTGGATTTTTTGAGATAGACTGTTGCTATCTAACCTTGAAGTGGCACAAAAGGAATTGGTTGTGAGTGAGACAAGTTTTGAAGACATATCTCCATAAAAGTAAAGAGGTATGGGCACATTATCCTTTGTTTGAAGTGTTTGTTGGAATGAATGTTGTGAAACATAAGGTGGAGTGAAAAGGATTGTTTGACAAGAATTGTTGGAAATATTTGAGTAAGTTTTATGTGCTTCATCGATTCAATAATTATGTGAATATTTGAGTATTGGTCTGAGTATGTTTGTGATTCAGAAAGTTCTTGAGAGGGATTGAAGGTAGATTTGTTCAATATTTGTGTTAAGGCTTGGGGAAGATCTAAGCAGAGTTGATTGGTGATTTGTTCAAGTTTTGTGTTAAGGCTTGGGGTAGACTTGAGATAGGGTTTTGTGCAGATTTGTTGAGTAGAGATAGAGCAGATTTGTGCTATAACTAAGATAGAGTTGGAGTAGATTTATGAGGATAGATTTTAGTGCATATTTGAGATAGAGTTTGAGTAGATTTGAGAGAAAATTTTGGAGGTGACAGAGCAAAGAGGACAATAGTCTCTAGTGGATAGAGATCCATTAGCCAGTTTAGTAGGGACATAGGTCTCCTGTGGAGAGATATCCACAAGACAGAGCAGTGGGGGTAGAAATATTCTAGAATATCACAAGCTAGAGCAAGGGGAAAGAGTTCTCCTATGGAGTGTGATTCATGAACGAGCTAGGAAGATAGAGTTCTTCTATGGAGAGAGATCCACGAACCATTTGAGGATATAGGGTTCTTCTGGATCAAATTCCATGAACCATAGAAAAAATAAAAGAGTTCTCATATGGAAATACATCCATAAATCTGAGCTTAGGGGATTGGTGTCTCCTTTGGACATAGGTCCATAAACATTGTAAATTGATTTCCAAAAGTATTTATTGAGAAAATTTATAAGAAATATTTTCTCTATGGAGTAGCCCACATTAGGTGAACCACGTTAAATCATGTCTCTCATGTGTGTGATTATGTGTACATTATTTACTGCTTTGATATTTTTGATGTTATCATTTGGATTTAAAATTAAAAAAATTTATCTTATACTGTTCACACCCCCTCTCAATATAAGCTTATGTTCTTCACTATTACCTTTATGGAGGTTTATGGGGATGATTCAGTAGTGCTAACCCCTAGACTAGATGATATGGGGGTGAAAATAGGGTACATTGATTGGTATAGGTGATTTAGACCCCATAGACTAATAGTGGATCCACCATCAAGGTACCAAAGATAAAATTTTTAGGATATGCATAGTGCTTTGAGGGCAGTCAGACATCATTGCAAATAGGAGATATGGTAGAAGACAATAGCCATATGGAGGGCTAGAGTATCATTTGTTGCCCCTTTAGATGTAGCTCTATTGATCACAATTCCACTTCTATATCCCCCATCTAGTGGATTTGGGTCTAGCTCAAGAGGAGTAGGGCTAGACTTGGGTGGTGCAGGGCCAGATTTTGATGGTGTAGGACTATATTTTTGTTTAGGGATAGGTCCTAGTAGGACTATAGAGGAGGCTTTGATGGTAGATTTGAGGGCTCTCCATCATAACTTAGATGAGGTGAGGAGTTAGTTGGTAGCCTTTGAGATCATGTGGGTAGAGGAGGTCACTAAGGTCCAAGAGGAGGTGACTAGGATTCAGGATGAGATGGCCCAGGTGAGGGCTGAGAGTGAGGGGACCACATCTAGGATTCAATCATCTTTGAATTGAATCAAGGAGGAGTGGACCATGGATCATATGATCATTGCTAGTCTTAGGTTTGATTTGGAGTATATAATGAGGAAGATATATGAGGCTTGATCATAGGTAGGGTAGGGCTTGGATAGTGTGGTGGTGGCCATGATTACAGGGTCACTAGATCGATATTTGGAGAGTTCTAGAGAGTTTCTAGAGAGTTCTAAAGTAGTGTTGGAGAGTTTTAGAGTGGCACTAGAGAGTTCCAAAGTGATTATGGATACAATGAGAGTAGATATTATAGTGCAACTATAGTGTGTAGTGGTTCAAGTTGATAGAGAGTAGAGTAGAACCATGTACTACCACCAGCTATATTAGGCAGAGGTCCTTGTGGAATGATGGGTTCCATAACCTTTGAGATCACGGTTGAGGGCTCCATTAGTGAGTGATACCTCTTGTAGGTCTATTAGTTTTTATCCTCCTTCCCCTCCATGGGGTGAGGAAGAGATGTGCTCTACTGGCTAGGCTGATTTAGGGGTGTTCAAGAGTGAGGGTACCAATTTTTGGGGCTATGATACATCCTCTTTTTATGAGTTGAGTGTATCATCTTGTTTTCTTTTTGTAATACACCTTATCCATTGGCATGTATGATATGAGGTATATATATGATACTTATGCTTTGATGATTTTTTTATTGCTTCTGGTTTGATTTAAATTTTAATTCTTTGATGTGTGATTTATGCATTGATGTGTTGAAATTTTATGATATAGTTGAAAAAGTGATTGTAGTCTTGATTGGTTGTGTAATGATGATTTTGTAAGATCATGAAGATGAAAAAATGCTAAGGGTGGGTAGTTGCCTTGTTTGAGAGATGTATTGATATTCTATATGATATAGGTTCATCCAGAATTATACTATGAGTGGTGATCTCTAGATCAGATATAGGAGAATGTTCATGTTTTTAGAGGTAGATGATTTACCTTTTATGTGTTTCCATGGGTGAGAACATGATATCATTATGTATAAATGGTGGTCTATAGTGTCGTATTCATGATAACATTTAAAACATAATGAGGTACCTATAATATGTACATGAAGAATAGTCTTTTAAAAATATTTTCCTCTCATCAATGTTTAAGTGCCATACTCTATGAAACACTTAACTGCATAGATGATGTGCCTATAATATTTACATGATGTATAATATTTTCTTCCCATCAATTTTCAAGTATCATTCTCTATGAAACACTTGATTGTGTAGATGAGATACCTATAATATATGTTTGTTCTTCTTATCAATGTTCAAGTGTTATTTTTTATGAAACACTTGACTGTGTAGATAAGGTGTTTGATCTTCATCAGTGTTTAAGTTCCATTCTCTATGAAACACTTAACTACGTAGATGATTTTTTTTTTATTATTATCAATGTTCAAGTGATATTCTTTATTAAACATTTGACTGCATAGATAAGGTGTTTGATCTTCATCAGTGTTTAAGTATCATTATCTATAAAACACTTAACCACATAGATAAAATTTTTTGCTTCTTATCAATTTTCAAGTGCCATTCTCTATGAAACATTTGACTACATAGATAAGATTTAGGATTTTTACCAATGTTTAAGTGTCATTTTTTATGAAATACTTGATTGCATAGGTGAGGTTGTTTTGCTTCTTATCAAAATTCAAGTTTCATTCTCTATTAAACACTTGACTGTGTAGATAATATTATTTTAATATTCATCAATATTCAAGTGTCATTCTCTATGAAACACTTAACTACATAGATGAATTTTTTTCTTCTTATCGATTTTCAAGTGCCATTTTTTATGAAACACTTGACTACATAGATAAGATTTAGGATTTTCACCAATGTTCAAGTATCATTATTTATGAAACACTTGACTGCGTAGGTGAGATTGTTTTGCTTCTTATCAATGTTCAAGTGCCATTCTTTATGAAACACTTGATTGCGTAGATAAGATTATTTTGATTTTCATCAATGTTTAAGTGTCATTCTTTATGAAACACTTAATTGTATAGATGAAAATGTTTTGATTCTTATCAATGTTCAAGTGTTGCTCTTTGCAAGCACTTGACAACATAGATAAGATAGTTGTTATCTGCAAGTATTTTGTAAAGCTTTAAAATGATGTTTGATAATTTCTTTGATGCTAATTGCAAATTTTTTTGCAATAATTTGTAATGATTTTAAGTGTTTTACAGAGTGATGAAATGCTTTATAATCATTATTGTGATTTTTGTAGATGTGTTCGTAAATGCTTTTGTAATTGATTTTGTGGTCTTTGCATATGTTTTGCAAAGTGGTGAAATATAGTTGATTTTACACAATATAGTTTGTCATTGCAAAATGTTTTGCAATTTTATGTTACTGCTTTCAATGCTTGCAAGGTTTTTACAAGACATTAAGATGATGTTTGTAATGCAATGTTATTGTTATTGCAATGTTTGCAAAAGGATTTTTGTAAGATATTAAAATGATGATTTGTGAGTGGTTTGCAATATATAACAATGCTTGTAATTGTTTGCATAAAGGCTTGCAGAATGATTTTGTATAGTTCTTTTGCTCTCATCACTTGAAATAAAACTATTTTGATGACTTGATATCACTGAATTTCTTAATACATCAGAGAGGGTAACAAGAGTAGATAAGTCTATTACCTAACACATATGCAAATATTTACATGTACGTGAGGATTTGGACTTAATATTCATTGCCACATCTAATGTGTTGAAATATTCAAGGATATTGTATTGTAAACAAAATCTTATAGACTGAGGGTAAAACTCCCATATGGATAATCCAAGAGAATAATAAGCCCTTCTCCTTTTCTCGGTGTGTGTACAATGGAATGTATATGCGTAGAGCATGGGAAAAAAAATATTTATCTAGGAGGTCCATGTGAAAACATTACCCTTAGTCTGAAGGATCTTATTTATATAAATGAATAAGTAACATCCACATTGGCTTATAGGCCATTAAGAGGTACAGGGATCTGATAATCGACTACTTGATGTAGTCATAAATGATTATGGATACTTAAAGTGCTGATTGCCAAATCCCAATGTTCCTAAAGGACCCATTAATCAGTTTGTATGTTTTAGTTTTTAATAAAATAAGAAATGATAGTTCATTTCTACATGTCAATATAGAGAAAGTTCTCTATCTATTGATTGACATTTTGTAGAGAATATCTAGCACACTTTATGAATGATTGTTTTGAGATTATATGTTTATAGCATATTTGCATAATATACTTAATTGGAAATAAAATTTTGTTGATCCAATGGTTTATTAGAAAAATATATAATGGAGAGAATATGATTCATGGATGTTTTATTATTTTAGAAGATCAGGCATCTATGAGGAAAATATAGATCCAATATCTAGTAAAGCATACAAATAATTGTATGCTCATAAGGCATTAGATCCATGTATCCTAATAGTTTGATAGACCTATCTGAACAATAGTTAGTGATAGGTCATGATCTTGGTTTGATATAATGCCAATGAAATGAACCAGGAGGCTATGAGGACAATATCAATCAAGTGCTTAGTAATATATACAAATTATTGTAGATCTACAAGATATTGGATTTGTAGACACTAAATTACAACCACTAATCCTCCATCCTAACCATTCCACCACCCACTTGTCCACCATACACCTTTCCCACCAATTATTTGGCCCAATTCCACCTTTCCTGCCATTTCCTAACCCAATTGAGATTATTTTAATATTATTTTACATTATTTTGTATTTAATATAATATTTTATATTATAATATAATATATTTATTATAAAATATATATTTATAAACTCAATTAACCACAGTCATCTAATCTAATATAATCCCCATCGTCCATATTCATTAATCCATGCCACATCTAAAAAGTAATCTCAACCTTAGGATCTAATTTAATCTTAGCCACATGATCAAAAGTGTAAGGCTAAAACCCTAATAAAAACTTAGGTTGGATTATAAATAGGGGAATTTGCAAATGTCCAAACCCTGGAACCTTGAGATTAGAAATTACACCCTAGAGGAGTCATTGTTGAAGCCCTAGCAAAGTAGAGAGAGATAGAGTTTGAAGATATAAAGCCCTAGCTAAGCCAACAAGACTTCTATTTTCCAGCCATCCCCCATTCATCCTCCATCATCGTAACAACCCCCATCCATCCTCTGCATTCATTGCCACCCCCTCGATCTACTTATGTAGATTCTACCCTAACCCACATGCACCCTCCAAAGCTTGTGAGGCTCACTGTAGAGCCTGCGAAGTTCTCACCAGAGCCTGCTATATTTTGCAAGTGCTCTCTAAATCCTACTGTATCCTACAGGTGCACACCAGATCCTACAAAGCTCATGTCAGATCCTGCCAAGTGCGTGTTTGATCCTACTACAAGTACAAAAATGTGAATCTGATTCTACTACACATACCAACTGCAACAATGAAATGAAATCAAGGTATATCTTTATTGGTTTTATTTTGTTACATGATTTTTAGATTTTGCATGCCATTTGATCCATTTTTAGTTAGGATTTACTAATGTCTAAGGGCCTCACACTTTGGAGCCCTCACAGGTGTTATTAACCCCTTTCTCTATTTTTATGTATGTAGATCTACAGATTTCACATATTGATGAGTGGCTATTGAAGCTGGAGTGGCCCGCCATAGGATATCCAAAGCCCACTCACCCCATTGGAAGCAAGAACACATCAATATGAAGACACTTCATTGTTATAGCTAGGGTTTCGGAGAACCCTAGTGTTTGTGTAAATCATTGTATCAAATACCCTCATTGAGGACAGATTGTATCAAAAGGAGTTTATTGGCTCCCCCCGTATTATTGAATATATCCATTTGTGCAATATTGTATCTCATTGTGTTATTTGATTTCCTTATTTTATTTAAGTGTCGTGTTCTTGTCTTCACAAGATCGATAGGGTCTTCTAAAACCTCATGGACTATCGAAGGTAATCATTGAGATTTGTAAAATGTAATAGCATGCTAACACAATAAATCAAATATAAAGTAAAGATAGCATTGATCCATTGCATAATGATATTTGCAAGAAATTGTAAACCTATGAGATATTGGATCAATGAAATATTACAATCCATATGACTTATTAGAGAGTCAACATGTGAGAATTTGATTTATGTTTGATTGTATACTAAAATAGTATATCAAACGGGGAAGAATACCTATAATCATCCATTCCTATATAAGTTGACATTTAATTATTAATCCATATGAGAATGTATTATTAGGGGTTTCTTGGCCCATGCAACCAACCGAATAAGTAAGCTAGTGGTGATATATTAAGCATGATTTTGTGAACTCAAATTATAGTCCAATTAGGGAAGAGAACCCCATTTAACCAGTAACTAATGAAATTCATAAATAATTGTGAATTCATGAGATGTTGGTTGAAGCTTTTCCCCATACTTGAATGGCATATCAAATGAGTAGTATTTGAATAATGTGATGAGTAGAATCATGAAACATTCAATAGACTACTCTTAAAATTTTCTTATACAAGACATAGTTTTGCAAGAGAGGTTGCTAAAAGTCATAGACGTATTATATAAGAGAAAAAGGTGTTCTTTAGGAGTCTATTAAATAATCATGAGTGTTGATAAAAGAAGAATATTTTGTCGAAGAATGTTGTAGATACATATTGTTGATAATATTGTTGTGAGATATTGTTTATAGAAATGATGTGACTATGTATGAAATAGAGGAAAGTAGGTTATGCATAATATTTATTCTGGAGAGAGAAAAGAAGTATGATGGATGAAAGAGAAGAAAAAATAATTGATTATTGTTTATTGTTGGACATCCCAAGGTTGGTACAGAAGAAAGGAAAAATTTCGGGTCATCGGGACCAAAGATGATCACGTCATACATCACTTATCCCAAGAGAGGGAGAAGAAAAGAAGAAGTATGTTAGTGGCGAAGTAGGATGTAGAAGAAGATTTAGTGGACAATATTTTTGGACTGAGAGAGTTTACAAAACATATGGTTAGCCCAAGTAGATGCAATGTAGATATGTTTTTAATAAGAATTGGATTTTGCATCGTATTAAACCCTCCTAACTCTATGGTATGATCAAGAAAACTATGCAAACATACAAGGGATAAATTATTTGTGATGATATGGTGATATTTTTCTTGCAGGCAATCAAATTAACAAGCAAACGACTCAATTTTTATGCATAGTATTTTTTAATATGCATGATGTTGATTGGTTATTTATGTTCTTGGCCATACAATATGGCTAGGTGGTAGGTTACAGACCCAATTTCGGCTATTATGATGAAATGTCCTAACCGATTAGGTTTGAACTTTCCTTTTAGGTCAACATTGGTGTTATCATTTTTTTTATTTGAGAACTAAGTCCCAAATTTCAAAGGATCTTGGATGTACCTTCTTATGATAGGCACATCGAAGTTATTGTGGTATGTTCTAAGGTGCTCTAGAGCATTGATGCATTTTTATTATAAGATTTCTAGCTATTGTAAGTGACTTAAGTGATATTCATTTCCTACCAAAGAATCTTGTAAAAAGAATCTTAGAGAAGGTATCTCAAGTTCAAAGGGGAATACTGCTTTGGTGTCATAAATCAAAGTGTATGGTGTTTCTCCAGTGGGGGTACATACACTTGTGTGATATACCCATAAGGCAAGGTATAGTTGCAGATGCCAATCTCGACTATTTTTTTTCACAAGCTTCTTAAGGATTTTGATTAATATTTTGTTGGAGGATTAAGCTTGCTCATTTCCTTTTGGGTAGTATGGCATGGATCATATTTGTTGAATTTTATATTTGGTGCATATTTTGAGAAATTACTTATTTTTAAAATAGTTCCATTATTTGTAATTATGGTGGAAGGGATACCATATCAATTGATGATTTGATTTAGAATGAACTTATATACTTGAAAGTTTATTATGGTGGATAGGTGAATTGCCTCAACCCATTTAGTAAAATATTATGTAGCGATGATGATGAAATTGTTTCCATTGGATGATTGAGGTTTGATCTTACCTATAATATCTAATCCCCAAGAAGATAAATGCCAAGGATATGTGATTGGTTGAAGTTCTTGAGAAGAGGCATGAACAAGGTTATCATGTCATTGACATTGTCACATTTCTTTACATAGTTATGAGCATCCTTTTCCATAGAGGACCAATAATAGCCCATCTTAAGGAGCTTCTTAGCTATGGCTAGTCTACTAAAATGGCCACCACATGACCCATTGTGGGCTTCTTTTATGAGATCTTGGGATTTGTTTGTATTTAAACATCTAAGGAGTGTGCCTTAAAAGGAGCATCAACATAAAATATCTCCAATGATGACATATTTACAATTTTTTATCATAAATTATCTTTATTTTTTATAGTTAGAACCCTCAGAGAATGTTTCTTCAATGTTTCTTCTTTGAGGAATTTGAAGATGTCTTGATACCAAGGTTCTTGAGGTATAGATGTTTCAATATCGTATATGTTGAGAGGTTGTAGGCATTATTCAATTGTGGAATATTCATTGATTGACCTTATGATAATAGAAGCTTCTTCATATTCCAATTCTAAGGGTATGAGAGATGCCACTGTAGCATAGCGTTAACGTGATAGTTTCTAGATCATGGTATGGCTTCTATGGTAATATGGTTGAAGCAAATTTTCAACATGTATACAATGTTTGTATGGTTTCAAATTCTCATATTTGGTTTAATAAGTATTGTTCACTTGGTTGATCATCAATTGTAAATCACCATATGATTAAGTTTTCAATGTTTAGTTTTGTTGCAACCCTAAGACCTAGGATGAATGCTTTGTACTTTGTTGTATTGTTAGTACATGAGAAATAAAGTTTAAAGGATAGTGAGATAAGTTGCTGTTGTGGAGTGACTAGGACAATTGTCACATCCCACCTTGGAGGACTATTTTTAAGATGCTATTTGTGTAGTAATAGTTGGTTTTAATGCTTAAAATATTTGCATTGTATTTGTCAAAAGAAAATGGTGTTGCGTTGTTTGATTGCAGGAACATTTATTCTCGTAGGTGGAATACTGACCACCAAGAGATGAGAAGGGAAATGATGACTATGATAACTCAACAGGTAAATTTCATATTCCTGAAGAACACAAGCTTATACCGAGAGGGGGGGTGAACAGTATAAGACCTCTTTTTACTTTTTCCTTTATACTTCAAAATAGTAAAGCAATATACCCAAAGCAATATCAAAGCAATGCACAATATCATCCACAAAGTGACACCAATTTTAACGTGGTTCACCCAAAATGGTTGGGCTACGTCCACAAAACTTTTCTCTAAAAGTTATCTCAAAGTTCTTTGGGAATCCTTCCCAATTACAATGTTTATGAGCCTCGGCCCAAAGGAGATACCTTCCCCCAATCAGAATTTATGAGCCTCTGCTCAAAGGAGATACCTTCCCCCCTGCTCTGGAAATGATCCCTCAGAAGATCAACTGCCTCTACCTCTTGCCAGCACGTGGAACTCCTTTCCACCGAAGACCTCCTGTCCTCAATGCTTAGCCTAAGAGACCTCTGCCTTCTATGATCATGTCCACAAGAGCTCAGCAACCTGTACCAAACACAATCAATCGGTCTAGTACAAGTCTTCCTCTGTCTGTCAGATCTGTCCAACGCTTAAGCTTGAACAAATCAATCCTCTGCACACAAGCCTTCTCAAAGACTTGCCAAATCTGTCCTCAGGTTCTTCTCAAAGAACCAGTGCACCTCTGTCCTCAAGTTCTCTGATAGAACTATCAAACTCAGCTCACAAGTCCTCTCGCTAGGACCTGTCCAAATCTGCTCACAAGTCCCCATCGAAACCTGTCCAAAACTGCTCACAAGTCCCCACCGAAACTTGTCCAAGACTGCTCACAAGTCCCCACCGAAACTCGTCCAAAACTCAAGCAAGCTCACCAAGAAAAAAATTTCTTAGTAGGAAATCACAAGGTGAATTGTTAGAGACCCAATGTGATTTGTCAAACTCATAGAAGCATAAAGAGAATTGTTAGAGACTCAATATGTTCTATACTCAACTCCCAATCTCAAAACTCAACTCAAATCAACTCAGCTCAAACTCAATCTCAAATCTGAAAACTCAACTCAATATCTGAAATGGATAGGATAGAATGCTTTCTTTCAAGAACATGAAACCCCAACAATTGCCAACTATGCAAAGAATCACATAACAATGATACTCATGTTCTTTTCACCATCAATTAGGGCTTCAACAACAATGCTCATCAAACAAGGTTCAATCAACACCATTCAACTCAAAACACAACCTTGAAGCATTTCACAATCAACATTAGAAAAGGAAACAAGTAGAACTCCTTTTCTCTCCAATATTGTTTGAACAAAAAGCATCCACCAACTCAAATCACAATAGCACAAAACAACTTTTCAAATCATCAACAAAGGAGTAAGCCCAACACTTTAACCAAGTAAAGAATAGCTTGATTATTACCAATTTAATGAAAGCAAATGTCAATCTCAAAGCTGCCCACTTAAGGTTTCACAACTTCACACAAGAAGCAATTTTAACCTTAAAACATCATGCTTTCATTTCCATAATCAACCAAAAGCACTCTCAACATTACAAGAAAAATTTATCCCTTATACACCTTATTTCTCCCTTATAGTCTTATCAAAAATAAAATTTATCTCTCATAAGAATGCAATAAGATATTTCAAACAACACCTTCAAAAGAATATTTTATCAAAAATAAAACAAGCTTTAAACTCCTTATAACTCCTAAGCTGTTTTTCCCTCTAATAAACTTCCTCCATCCGCAAAATACACTTAGCAAAAATTAATTTCGAAAATACCTTGGCCAACATCAAAAATCATGCTATGGAGAAATTGCGCACGAATTCTAACACCACCCGCTACGTCCACTTCACGATGAAAAACCCTTTCACGTTATTCGAACGCGGAACCTCCCGTTCGGGTAGCGCGCCAATAGCCTAGCCGCTACCGGTGCGCCAAAGGCGCCCGGTGAGGTTTAAACCTCACGCTGTTAGCCTTGTTCCTTCTGCACCAAGGATTAAATAAAACAATAGTGCCTCCCTTTCTTCTGACGTGAACACGAAGACGAAAACCTTATGACAGATTTACGACAAACGACGAGTACAAAATCGAAGAAGAAATCTGAACAACGGATCACGAAATCACAGCGAGGAAGAAATCGAACAGCAGATCACGAATTCACAGCGAGCAACTCTTTTCAAAATGTGGATGGGATAATTCTTGATTTTCATCGAGGGAGATTTATATGCATTTTTACCATAAGCTCTTGACGTCGACGAGGAGTTTAACACGTCGACGGAGGTCTTGGCTAGCGCCCACAATCTTAAAACATAGCGCCATGGGTTAGGAGAACCCATTGCAAACAATAATTTAATATTTATTTAAAAATAATTAAAGGGAACCTTAACAAGGTTTTTAATTATTTAAATAAATACTTCCTCCTGGACCCAAATGCATTAAACTAATGCATCCACTTGTAATCTTTAAACCTGCCAACTTGGGGTTTACAAAAGACCTTTGAAACTGTCATGCCAGAACCTCCAAGAAACCTTTTATTAAAGCAAAAATTTTGACATCAAACAAATTCCTTCAAGAGCTTCTTGACATCAATGACAACTTATACACATGATCAAGGGCAATGTACCCAATGTACCCAAAATTGCCAACAATCTCCCCCTTTGTCATTGATGGCAAACCTTTACTCAAAACACTTCTCAAGAGCCAAAACTGAAACCAACTATGCTAACAACTGAGAATCTTCCTTTGAAGTTTTGCTCCCCCTGACTTGAAGCTCTCCCCTTCACTTTGAAGCTCTCCCCCTTACTCATATCTCTCCCCCTTTGTCATCAATGGCAAAGGGTCACCTTTGGGGCTCGGGACTAAGAATGAGCCTCTTAGCTTAGTCCCTCCCCCACCTCCTGATGAGGTGATTAATTCTGGGGTGGGAGTAAAACTCCCATTAGGCACTGATCATCATCAGTGTCTATAACTTCCTTGTCGGGCCTTCTCTTGAACTCTTTGTCCATATTCTTGTTCTTGTCACTGTTCTTGTTCTTGTTCTCATCCCTGTTCTTGTCCATGCCTTGATCCTTGGACCTGATCATGCCACTGTTCATGTTCCTGTATTCTAGAATTTCAGCTCTACACTGTCTGATTATGTGACCTTCATTGTTGCACTTGAAACACTTGACGATGTTGTTTCTCTGAGGTAAACCTGATCTTTGAATCCACCAGTTCTGACCAAACCTGTCTTGACCAAACCTATTCTGACCAAACCTGTTCTGATCAAACTTGTTCTTGTTATTTGCCTTGCAATAAACTGCCTTGTGCCCAAACTATTGACAAGAGTAGCAATACCCTTGAAAGAAACTAGCACTTCTGAAATTGTCATTTACCTTCTTCACTTGAGCCATGCAATGTGAAGCCATGTGACCAAACCTGTGACAAGCAAAACATCTGCCTTGAAACTTTCCTTTATTTGACCTCTTAGGTTCTGAAAACTTCTTCTCATTCTGAATTTTGTTTTCTATTTTTGTGCATCTATCATTCAAGGACTCCTTTTCTGAAATACTTTCCTCATCAAAACTCTCTTCCTTTTGGAGTCTCTTACTAGACTCTCCAACTTGTTCCTTGTGTGGCTTAACAAAACCAAGGCCTGTTTTATCTGTTGTCTTTCTTTGACCTTTGATGAGTGACTTAACCTTTTTGGAGCTATCTTGAAACCTGTAAAGCTTATCCTTGTACTCTTTAGTTTCCTCTTTCAAAGAAGCCATTTTCTGTTCTAACTCACTATACTCAAGAACCTTAGACTCTAACTCATCCTTGAGTTCTTGTGTCTTAGCTATAGAGAAGTCAAGACTTTCTATAAGATCATCTCTCTCCATACAACATTCATCTAACTTATCCTTGAGTCTAGCATTCTTCTTTCTTTCCTTTTTCAAAGCACTAAGAGCACTAATAAGTTCACCTTCAAGATCTACTTCACCTTCCTCTATATCTTCCTCTATTTGTTTGCTTTTTGAATCATCAAAGCCTTTTTCAGATTTCTTATCACTAGAGGTGCTACCCTTTTCAAAAACCATACATGCATCTTCCTTATAGTTTTCTGAAGCATCCTCATACATACTAGAAACCAAATCATTATTTGTGCAATCATCCTCAAGGTGACCAAAGTTTCCACATCTAAGACATTTCATGATAATGAATCTATGTTTCGGTTCTTCCTCTTTTTCTGATATGAACAACATCTCATTTTCATCATCACTTGAAGAACTTTCACTATCACTACTAGAACACTTACTTGCTTTGTCTAGGTAGAAACTCTTCTTGTGCTTGTGAGAATACCTCTTTCCTTGATTGTTGTGCTCATCTTTGTTCTTCCTGTGATGCTTGTGCTTTTTAGAATCCTTGCTCTTAGAATCTTGTTTATCTTCATCACTTTCATTCTTGGGAATAGTACAATCAGTAGCATAATGACCAAACTTTCCACAATTGAAACATCTTATATTTTTCATACTTTTGTGCTTTCTAGAGAACTTGCCTTTCTTGTCGTAATATGCCTCTTCATCACTAGAAGACTCATCACTATCTTGAAGTTGTTTACCCTTGGATTTCTTGGTAGCCTTGAAAGCTGCCTCTTTCTTGACATCAACCTTCACTTGAGTTCTCAACTCAAATGCTGCAAGTATACTATGGAGCTCATCCTTTTTCAACTTATCCAAATCTTTAGCTTCCTCAATAGCAGAAATATTTTCACTAAATCTATTAGGAAGAGATCTTAAAATCTTATCACAAACATCATTTTCAGCAAGCTCAAGACCTAAGTCTTTCATGGAGTTAACAACCTCATCCATACGAAGCATGTAGTCACTAATATTTTCATCATCATTCATCTTGAGTTGTTCAAACATACCTTTGAAGTGTCTCAACTTGGCCTTTCTCGACATTTGTATCACCCGTATGAACCACCTTCAACTGTTTCCACATTTCACTAGCTGTCTTGTAGTGAATCACCTTGGTGAGATCTGCTTTCTGTAAGCCTTTCAGGATTGCATTCATTGCCTTTGAATTGTTGTGATGTAGGAGCCTTTCTTCCTTAGTAATAGGACCATGTTCAGGAATAGTGTACTCATCTTCAATCACTTCCCAAACCTCATTCCCAAGTGCCATTAGATGAACCTTCATCCTTGCACTCCAAAGACCAAAATCTGACCCATCAAGAATAGGTGCTGCATTGCCACTTGAATGATCCATTGTGTTCTTTACTAGCTTTTCCTTCAAGCTGTTAAACTTTTTGAAGGCACCCGCTCTGATACCAATTGAAGAACACAAGCTTATACTCGAGAGGGGGGTGAACAGCATAAGACCTCTTTTTACTTTTTCCTTTATACTTCAAAATAGTAAAGCAATATACCCAAAGCAATATCAAAGCAATGCACAATATCATCCACAAAGTGACACCAATTTTAACGTGGTTCACCCAAAATGGTTGGGCTACGTCCACAAAACTTTTCTCTAAAAGTTATCTCAAAGTTCTTTGGGAATCCTTCCCAATTACAATGTTTATGAGCCTCGGCCCAAAGGAGATACCTTCCCCCAATCAGAATTTATGAGCCTCTGCTCAAAGGAGATACCTTCCCCTCTACTCTAGAAATGATCCCTCGAAGATCAACCGCCTCTACCTCTTGCCAGCACGTGGAACTCCTTTCCACCGAATACCTCCTATCCTCAATGCTTAGCCTAAGAGACCTCTGCCTTCTATGATCACGTCCACAGCAGCTCAAGAACCTGTACCAAACATAGTCAGTCGGTCTAGTACAAGTCTTCCTCTGTCTGTCAGATCTGTCCAATGCTTAAGCTTGAACAAATCAATCCTCTGCACACAAGCCTTCTCAAAGACTTGCCAAATCTGTCCTCAGGTTCTTCTCAAAGAACCAGTGCACCTCTGTCCTCAAGTTCTCTGATAGAACTATCAAACTCAGCTCACAAGTCCTCTGCTAGGACCTGTCCAAATCTGCTCACAAGTCCCCACCGAAACCTGTCCAAAACTGCTCACAAGTCCCCACCGAAACCTGTCCAAGACTGCTCACAAGTCCCCACCGGAACCTATCCAAAACTCAGCAAGCTCACCAAGAAAAAAACTTTCTTAGTAGGAAATCACAAGGTGAATTGTTAGAGACCCAATGTGATTTGTCAAACTCATAGAAGCATAAAGAGAATTGTTAGAGACTCAATATGTTCTATACTCAACTCCCAATCTCAAAACTCAACTCAAATCAACTCAACTCAAACTCAATCTCAAATCTGAAAACTCAACTCAATATCTGAAATGGATAGGATAGAATGCTTTCTTTCAAGAACATGAAACCCCAACAATTGCCAACTATGCAAAGAATCACATAACAATGATACTCATGTTCTTTTCACCATCAATTAGGGCTTCAACAACAATGCTCATCAAACAAGGTTCAATCAACACCATTCAACTCAAAACACAACCTTGAAGCATTTCACAATCAACATTAGAAAAGGAAACAAGTAGAACTCCTTTTCTCTCCAATATTGTTTGAACAAAAAGCATCCACCAACTCAAATCACAATAGCACAAAACAACTTTTCAAATCATCAACAAAGGAGTAAGCCCAACACTTTAACCAAGTAAAGAATAGCTTGATTATTACCAATTTAATGAAAGCAAATGTCAATCTCAAAGCTGCCCACTTAAGGTTTCACAACTTCACACAAGAAGCAATTTTAACCTTAAAACATCATGCTTTCATTTCCATAATCAACCAAAAGCACTCTCAACATTACAAGAAAAATTTATCCCTTATACACCTTATTTCTCCCTTATAGTCTTATCAAAAATAAAATTTATCTCTCATAAGAATGCAATAAGATATTTCAAACAACACCTTCAAAAGAATATTTTATCAAAATAAAACAAGCTTTAAACTCCTTATAACTCCTAAGCTGTTTTTCCCTCTAATAAACTTCCTCCATCCGCAAAATACACTTAGCAAAAATTAATTTCGAAAATACCTTGGCCAACATCAAAAATCGTGCTATGGAGAAATTGCGCATGAATTCTAACACCACCCGCTGCGTCCACTTCACGATGAAAAACCCTTTCACGTTATTCGAACGCGAAACCTCCCGTTCGGGTAGCGCGCCAATAGCCTAGCCGCTACTGGTGCGCCAAAGGCGCCCGATGAGGTTTAAACCTCACGCTGTTAGCCTTGTTCCTTCTACGCCAGGGATTAAATAAAACAACAGTGCCTCCCTTTCTTCTGACGTGAACACGAAGACGAAAACCTTACGACGGATTTACGACAAACGACGAGTACACAATCGGAGAAGAAATCCGAACAGCGGATCACGAAATCACAATGAGGAAGAAATCGAACAGCAGATCACGAATTCACAGCGAGCAACTCTTTTCAAAATGCGGATGGGATAATTCTTGATTTTCATCGAGGGAGATTTATATGCATTTTTACCATAAGCTCTTGACGTCGGCGAGGAGTTTAACACGTCGACGGAGGTCTTGGCTAGCGCCCACAATCTTAAAACATAGCGCCATGGGTTAGGAGAACCCATTGCAAACAATAATTTAATATTTATTTAAAAATAATTAAAGGGAACCTTAACAAGGTTTTTAATTATTTAAATAAATACTTCCTCCTGGACCCAAATGCATTAAACTAATGCATCCACCTGTAATCTTTAAACCTGCCAACTTGGGGTTTACAAAAGACCTTTGAAACTGTCATGCCGAACCTCCAAGAAACCTTTTATTAAAGCAAAACTTTTGACATCAAACAAATTCCTTCAAGAGCTTCTTGACATCAATGACAACTTATACACATGATCAAGGGCAATGTACCCAATGTACCCAAAATTGCCAACAATTCCTATCATCACTAGTTACCTCCCTGATGGCGGTGTTACTTGAGTATTACTCTAAAAAGTCTAGCCCAATCAAAATAAAAACATTGATAAGGAATACTAAGCACATGCATGGAGTGCTTGTATGTCATTTGTGTGTGATTTATATTTGATTTCATGATTAATTTGCATGAGTTTGGTTTGATATTAAATAATATTTTGCATTTTTCAAATTATTTTAATATATATATATATATATATATATATATATATATATATATATATATATATATATATATATATATATATATATATATATATCATGCAATTTATCATGATTTAGTGAAATCTTAATTTGAGCAATTTTTAAAGTAAAATATTTATTTTGAACATGCTTAGTTGATCTAATTGATCCTATTT
The DNA here is from genome assembly GCA_028583015.1 of Wollemia nobilis. NCBI lineage: Eukaryota > Viridiplantae > Streptophyta > Pinopsida > Araucariales > Araucariaceae > Wollemia > Wollemia nobilis. The sequence goes on from JAQPPZ010003235.1 coordinate 509,796, forward strand.
TAGAAGAAAATTAGGTGCTTTATGTTTTTATGAACTTGCTCAATTTTTATTGGATTAAAACATGGAAAAAAAAACTACCTTGTAGATTTAAATGATCAATTTTTCCTACACATGAATGGCTACTTTGGGAAGGTTGAAATAGTAGATAAGATTCTACTCTTATCTTTATGGATTCCCTTTCAATTAAAATATATATATTAAACGAATCTTTTGCTTGGGGTGAAAAAAAGAAAATAAATAAATAAAAAATATATATTTAGAAGCATATTTTCTGAAATAAAGAAAGCAAAAAAAACAAAAAATTAATATAAATAAAATTTATATTTAGAAGCATCTTTCTTGTCAAAAAATAAAGAGAGCTATAAATTGCCATGAATATTGAGAAAAATAGAGGCTAAGTTATGTTATGTTGGATTGGAGAAGCTAGAGGAGAAGTGCAAATTCAATAGGAGTCACCACCCTGCTGGAGTACCAGGTGTGATATTTCCACTACTCTTTACCTTTTTAAATAGATAATCTATGTCTCTTTTTGGTATCTTTTTCAATGACTTGTTTGAAACATACTTTAAAATGTAGACATACATGTTGTATTACACCTCGGTTAATCCGGATATATGTTCCCTTGTATTCTTTTTAAATCTTGATTTGCATACCAACTTGTATAAGATAAATCAAACTCTTTGTGTTGTTTTGATGCCAACAGTACTGGTGTTTAATTTAAATTGATTTATACTAAAACTTATATTATATAGGGTCTAAATTTATGCTACAATCATGGACCATGAAGGATAAGATGAAACCTCACTGTGGTGTTACCCTATTCTTTATAAACACTACCTTTATTTATATGATGATTTAATTCAATTATACCATCCTTGATGGCTTTCTCGAGCAGACGTTAAATTCAATCTACTTCTACACCATGAAATGGAGATGTAATACTCGTGTCCTGGGTTATCAGGTCATTTATTTCATGAAAAAACATTGTGTTGAGAAATAACTGATTGTTGGTGTTCATCTACGATAAACCATTCTTCCAAGATATTTGTATCACCAACCCCTTGGTAGTCGTGCACAAACATTTTTTGGGTGTGATTTCATTCAATATTATATCTAGTTGGTCAATATGTAGGCTATTAATCTACTGCGTAGAGATGTTGTATGAATTTTTATTTCAAATATTGTCACTCCTTTTAAGGTCCCATATAAATAGTTTTTTGATATTAATTTCCTTGGGATCAACTGAACCTCCGACAATCTGTTAGGAATAACAAAATATGAGATATCTTACAAATGAAACAGGGTTACAATATATAGGCATAAGACTATATGAAATGCATGACACTTGTCAAGTGAAACTGACAAGTCTCAAGGAAGGCATAGTGGACATTACATTAATTCTAACATTCCCCCTTAATGTGCACTATCCTAACTAAAGAAAAAAACAAGTCAACATTAGGTAACATTCCCCCTTAATGTTGACTTCTCTAAAGAAACCTATCATCCTCTTTTATTGCTTATTTGGTCCAGGCTCGTGCTCTTTACTCTTGGATCTCCAACTGTGAATAATGCTAGATTCACTATGTATACATCTCGGTCTGTTGCCTCAGGGTCAGCCTCTTCCATGGTCTTTTGCCATTGGGTCAGCCGTCTAAGTGCCTTAGGGTCATCATGGGTGCCTCAAGGTCAGCCACTTCTGGGTCTGTTGCCTCTGCAGGTCATCCTCAGAGGATGTTGCCTCTTGTAGGTCACTGACTAGATCCACCATGAATATCAAATCCCTCCTCATGGTGAACTCAATCTAGAAGGTGTCGGTATTTGCCAAAAATGCACCTTAATACATAAGATAAAACAAGCCATGAAATACAATAAAATGAGCCATAGAAGCCAAATATGGAGGAGAATAAAGAAGAAGAATAGAAGAGAATATTCTGAAGTGTCTTCATCTGTAGTCTTCAGAAGTAGATCAGGAAAAATTTTGGATAGAGTCTAGGGTGTCTATGTCTGTAGTCCCTAGAATAAGTTTCCTTATGGTAGTCTCCTCGTCTTACCAGAATGCATGGGTAACCAGCCACTACATCCGCCAAGTAGAAAGAGGAGAATACTAGATACTAGGTTCACTTACAGGTTCCTTGGGAGTGTCAGGTACAATTGAGAGTGCACTCCAAGGTAGAAAACTATAAGGCTTAAAAACTTAAATGAAATAGCCTCAAAATTACAAATGGACACCACCAATGTGTCCATCTCAAAAAAATATTTTCAACGACTATAAACATGGCTATAGTCGAATCTCAATAAGTCCTTCATCCATGATAAAAAACAACAGTAACCTCACTAAGAAGAAAATACCCCTCGCAATGTGGTGGCATCGCTCTCTAGAAGAATAAAAAAACATATCATTTTACCCTCGCAAGGGAATTACATGGGCCATTTAGGCCTTCCACTCTTCATTTCCTATTTGGAAAAAACATTAAACAATGCCCAAGAATACAATAAACAGGCCATGTAGGTCTTCCACTTCCACTCCCATGTGGAAAAAGAACAGGGCCAATAAAAAAATTCTCCACCATGATTTAAAAAAATTTCCCCCTTGGAAAACTACAAAGTTTGAAAAAATTTGGCCATGTGGGCCTTTTCCACTCCACTTGCCATGTGGAACGAATCCTTTTGAAACCCCCAATCGTTTCTTATCTTGTAGAAAGTGTGTCATCTTCAGCAGTTCGACATGATGGGTCTGGGGCTGGTCCAAGTGGAGGTAAACAAGGGAAGCATGTGTCAGTTCCTCCTGGCTACATTTCTATAGAACACTCAAAACAATGAGTTGGAACAGCTTTCAGTGGTGGTAGCCATAGGCAGATATCTTTCTCGGATCAGCTCGTTTCACCACCCAGCCCACAGAAGCGATCTGGGCCTGCAATTGCTATCACTAAGCATTATGTTAAAAAATTTTGAAAATTTTGAATGAGATAATTAAAACACCATCTGACCGTTAAAAAAAAATTATTTGACGTCAATTTCGGCCCAGTTACAGGTCCATCTTGCACACAACAGTAGATCCGCCAAAAAAATAAATAAACAAAAAAACTGACTTGATATATCGTTGATGATGGCATGGGAAGAGGGGACTGCAGTGGATCTTTGGTGCTCAACTTTGGGATGGATGGGGTAGTATCTGAGCATTAGGTGATAGTTCATGGAATATGACAGCACAACTCATCCTTCCAATAACTCTCCCTCAGCCACATGGCAGATCTATTCTGCGGGTCACTCTCGCAACCACCAATTATGAACATAAGTGCCACAAATCTGAAGGATATTCAATCCTATTCAATCTCTGAGTGCAAATTCTGCTAATCTCCAACCAAAAATATAAGAAAAGAAGAACACTCCACACCATAAATTGGATCTCCTTTGCAAAAATGGTGGGCATTATTGTTACTTTGGCCAAGGATTGACTTGTTCATTTCCTCTGAATGACGTCCACCATAGTTCTGTAGATATTTTAGTGCTACCATAGTTTTCTCACAGCCATAGCTCATTGGTCGACGTAATGGCGGTAATAAAAAATAGCATCCACCATAATCCACTTTCTTCGATGCCCCGAACATGAGTGCCACTCCAGTATTAGCAATAAACTACCAATTTTTTGTTTTGGCACTGAGAGCTGGATGGAGGCACATCGATGAACTGTAAGAAAATGAAATTGACTACCTGTGGTAATTGGAAACTGTCTGCTCATGCGAACAATTTATGGAAAACTGGTTGCAGGAAGTGTGTGAGAATTTTGATGGGACCTCCACGATCTCATTGCCAAACAAGAACTAGCCACAACGAACCCAAATCTCCCACATCGATGAACAGAGATTCCATACCTCCCGATATCCTTGAACTCAAATGAAAAAACAATAGGTGCACTGATTCATTACACTGTGAAGAAGGATCATGACAACAAAGATGTAACCTTGATATTTGTAGAGGGATTGATTCTGTAGTGAGCTCCTCTCCCATTTGCAGTCTTCAACAACCATAATGCCTGTAGAAAATACCACATGCACTATACTTGGATATTTTACACTGGTGGCCTCAGATCTTGAATATTTGTACTGTCGTTCGTCACACGCAGCAGCACACAAAGAACCGCGCTACCACGTGCTACGTTCTCCAGATCACAAGCTATTTTTTTTTTAGTTATGTCTGGGCAACAAGGATGGAGTTGAAGCTGCCTTGTAGAAGCACCAACTGCATTGAGGACATCCACACTAAGTGACGTCGACTACTAAATATTATTTTGAAAAACTCATCATGTGCAATAACATTTTCCACTACTTAAAAAATAATACGTGCAATCTTCGTCTTTAGCTTTCGACACCATGTCAGGAAAAAAAATGACGTTTGTGCATCTCATTCGTAGCATTCTTCTACAACATCAACATCACTATACACTACCCAGTAGATGAAAATAAGGCCTATATCTGCTATCTACCAAACTATGGGATGGTGGTAAAGAAGCCATCGGTTCAGCAAAACTCTAACTGCATCAAATCTCCTCTGAGATCCCACGTGTAGAGTAAAATCCACTGTCTCATGTTTGTCCAATACGGACTGCACATAGCAAGTATATATCTATTTAAGAATGATGATTGTGGAGAACGCATACATAAGTGGGCCAAATTACGACAACAAGCTCCTGATCAATGATGATGCTTCCACGCTCTATGAAATCGGCTTCAACTGTGATGAAAAACCTAGATATGCTAGAGCTCAAACCTTCCACACCATTTAGGATAGAAAACTCCATAGGACTAGCAATCTGAACATGTAATACGATCTCCAAAAACCAAAAAAATGGATCCTTAGCTCATCATTGCACGCTCTACGATAAGCTCGACCACAACCATCTCTCAGTAGTTATCGTGTTGAGGTAGTTTCTCATAAATGGCTCCACCATGACTCCGACATATCCTCCGTATTAGACATCGATGAATTTACTCGATGGGCATTGAAGGAAAGTATCTATTTGCAAACGGATAGCTAGAAATATCTCCACCACTGTGATCAACAGTTCAACTCGACATCGTGGGATCTCACGGAATCAAAGCTACCAAACTCCACTACATCGTCATATTCAAACGCGTCCACCATCTCCTTCGTGTTCCTTCACTGCTCGGAGAAACATATCTCTTTTGAAACTAGAAGTTCTACACCACTTCATAAAAATTAACATCTTCGCCATCAACATGAGCTATCAGTCAACTTCGGGAGCATGCTTCATAACCGGATCTTCATCACAACGGTCCTCTTACGTTCCCACTACATTTGGCATCAATGGAAACTAATGTTCTGCAAGATAAAACTGGAAAACAAAATGTTCTGGAGAGTGCACGATCTTGACTAAGGACATAGAAGAGTTGGGGAGGAGATAGTAGCAAGAAATTTGTTTTGTATCCAAACCTGGCTCAAACATGCTCTAAAACAAAATAACAGCAAAACATGTATCCCGTTTTTCGTTCCTTTGTGGTGGAACTACTTCTACAGGCGGATACACAATAAAAATTTTCCTAGAACACAAAAAAAAAAGTTTCATGGATGTTTCTTCAACTTCTGGTTTCTGATCCATCCAGCAAGGGATGGAGAGCATACTCCCTCAGTATCCAAAAAAATGGAGGAAAAACAATGAGGGGAAATAGGGGAGGGAGGATTTCCATGAGGGAAATCCCCCCTTAAGGGTTTACACAGGGCAGTAGAGCGACTAGGCTCTGATACCAAATGTTAGGAATAACAAAAGATGAGATATCTTACAAATGAAACAGGGTTACAATATATAGGCATAAGCCTATATGAAATGCATGACACTTGTCAAGTGAAACTGACAAGTGTCAAGGAAGGCATAGTGCACATTACATTAATTCTAACACAATCATCAACCAAGTATTAGAATTTGGGATTAACTTCTAAATTGCATGTGTTAGAATTTCCTAGTTCATTATCTGGTATAAGAAACTACTATTTTTGACATGAGAACCACTGTCCATGAAGATTCAATAATTGCTACTACCCAAAAAATATTGATTATGGTATTTCTCTAGTACAAATAGTTATTTTCAATAATATATTCCTATGTATGAATTTCATACCACTTTAATATTCTTCTTATGGTTGTGTCAAGGTTGTGTCATTATCGGATCTCCATGCCTATCAAAGAATGTAAGGGACCCTAGCTTTTTCTAGTACCATTCATGGCAATGAACCCAAGGCTGGGTACGAATGTTAAACCAGTCCTTTTCAGATCGTAGTCAAACCTTCTCTGACTAATAATTCCATCCACCAAAAATGGTCATTTATGCAAACCTATCTAGGTCTGAACCGATCGCATATTAGCTTCTCATGCTTGATGCCTTTATGAGTTGATAGAAATATTAAATTTATAGTTATATTAGAAGTGAATACGATCTAAAGGTATTGGGAAGAAATTTTATGAGGTATTCTAGCATAGGTTATATAATATGTTGACCTTATGGAAGTCCAGAATATACTTTGCATACCTTATATAGTTTATCATATGGATAGAAACTTATGATATATTCTAATATTCTCTATGTAATAAAATGATAGATACATGGATTATCTGAACCCAACAGATATCTATATTGAGCTTGTAATGTATGCCTTTAAAGTTAATAAATAATTCCTTTCTTCTCCTAAATATAGCTCTATTCTCATAAGGAAAATTATGATTTGTGTTATATTCTCACAAGGAGACCGATGTTAATTTAATTTATGTTAATCTAAAGTAAATATGGTGACTTTAAATTGAATGAAAGCAAATTTATTTGCTAATGTTTAGTATATATATATATATATATATATATATATATATATATATTTGAAGTCCAATTTCAAAGAAAAATCCTTTAGGTTTTGATGACATATGATTATTTTATATGGAGTAGGAATTTTCTTTATATTAAGTATAGGACTATTGCATACTAGATTTAATTAATTTTGGTAATGACTTTTAATATATTGGAAGTGATTTTGTATAATATAGAAACCAAATAGTATTGGTTAATTTGATTGTAAATCAATTTGATTATTAGATTTAATTAACAAATTAAATATATATATATATATATATATATATATATATATATATATATATATATATATATATATATATATATATATATATTGCATTTGTATTTCATTATATTTGCTATAATGAAAAGTGTAACTAAAGTTAATCATCTAGAAGTATAGAAAATATCTTCTAGTTATGAGAAGGATGGACTGGTGTCCTTTCCTTGGGAAGAGGTATGGGACTCTTCCTTTTGTTTGGTGTTAATCCAAACAAATGATGAATGGGATTAATAATTAATCCTTGTTATAAAAATATTAATGATGAATGAATTATTTATTCATGATTGGTGATTTATTTGTATGTGATATACATTTGACAAATATGTGATTGCATGATTGCATTCAAATTTATAAAGCATGGCTTGCATGCAATGCATTTGGCAAATGTTTGGAACATGATTGCATTTATATTTGATAAGCATGTCTACTTGCAATGCATTTGGTATCCTTTGCATCCGAGTTGTGATGATCTCTTCACTATCATCTCTCACACCATGGAGATTCAAGACATTCCAGAGAAGAGTTGAACAACACTTTTTGGAGACTATTGCAATGTTCATCATGTAGAAGCTTGTATTGATTTAAATCCAATGAAATTATGCAGGGTTGATATAATTTATGTAAAACTAGCTATGATTTGTAAGGTTTTATGTATTTTTTTACAAGCTTTGTAAATTAGGAATAAAATCTTCATATTGTAGCATTCACCTCTAATAAATTCTAAGTGATATATGTTTTGGAATATGAGCAAGTATTGGAACTATTTGGGATATTGCACATTGTCAAATGTATGGCATTGAGATTTGTGTTGCTCTAGTAGATTAGATTGATGTATTTAAAATTCTCTCTCATAAAATGTAATAGTGTAGAAGAAAATTCATGGACAACCTTCACAATATTATGAGATAAAACAATATCCACACCATTCACCTAAGATAGCTAAAAGTAAACCAATCACTTCATGCAATCGGGTTATTCAGACAATAACCAACACCATCACACCTAGTAAATGAGTAAATTCTATAATGGTGCTTAAGACAATATCCCTAGTCACGAGATAAATAATAAGATTAATGACTCTCTCCTCAATACTAGTCTTCATGGATAGTATGGAGAGGAGGGGATAATTTCCTTTGAGTAAAACTCTCAATTAATGGTAAAACCATTGAGATGTCATCATGAAGGACTTAGCCCTTATATTATCCTCTCATAAATTGGTGATGGTATGGAGGAATTATAGGAGAGGGTACTCCTAATTATGAATGGCTTGAATGAATTTAAATGTGACTTTGAGTTAATATTTTATGGCTCGGATCACTTACTGAGCATTTGGGATATCCTTTTCTTAGATCATTATTATACTCTTGACTCATTGAAAGGTGAACACGATTATTATATGGGTTTAAAAAAAAAATAGTGGATGAGAAGTAACAACTAGGGTTGTTACAATTGGTATCAGAGCCCAGGCTAACTAGTAGACTCTAGCTAGATATAGGTTAGAAAAATATTTGGAGCATGAAACAAAACAACTCATACATAAGTGCCATAACTCTAAATGATGCACACTTGGTAAGTGTAGCACCCTAAAATTGGTGCAGTTAAACCTTAGTAAAAGATTAAAATTTGAATTTTAACCCAAACCGCCCGTTAAACCGCCTGTTACCCGCTTTCCTCATTTTCCATGCCATTTTTAGGATTTGTTTTGACCGTTGGATGATATCGTCTAAGATCAGACGAAATCGTCCCAGATCTGACGAATTCGTCTGGAACAGAACGTCCAGACGATTTCGTCCCAAAACCAAATTTTCATAATTAGCTTCTGTTTCAACAGCTTCTCTAACTTGGGCAGAAAGCGTGTCTGCACGGTTAGAGTCTCCCCCATTGGAGATCTCCCAAATTGGGATGATTTCCAACCTCCTAACCTCTCCCTAATCCTATATAAACTGGGATTTTCTTAGTTTATCCCCCTGAACCCCCTTGAACCCCTAGTTGATAGATTTATCTACAGAGTTAGCTCCTTGTGCATTAGAACATCCTCGTACTATTGTTTGTATTTGGTATTTCAAGTCTTCTTGCAGGAATCTTATTATTTTTTAGTCGGAGCAGGCTCGGATCGTCTCTGACGATTCCAGACAATTTTGGACGATCCTGTCGTAGATCGGTGATGATCTCGTACGATTGGAGGTGATCTTGACTGCAGTCCAGATTGGGGGCAATCAGAGCCCAAAGTTTGCATTTACTTATCGTTTCTCTTCATTTTCTTACGCATTAGCTTGGTTTATTTTATTTTTGCATCCTGGAGTTCACCTCATTTAGCATAGATATATGATAAAGTCAAAATAAATTGTCAAATTGATGCATTTCCTTTTAATTGCTATCTAGATCTACCATTTAGGCAAATTCATTATTACTTCTATCATTTCCCCTTGCTTTTGCAGTTGCATTTTTGGTATTTTGTATCTATTTTTGTGATTGCAGGTTTCTGATGAATTCGTCTGATGAATTCATCAGATCTCAGATGATCCCGTCTGATCTCAGATGGCCGACTGTGATCTGAGATGATTCTATGAAATATCAGATGATTATGTATGATTCGAGATGATTTGGACTGCTACAAACCATAGAATCTTCATTCAGACATCCGAAATCAGGTATATTCTATCTTATTTAGCGCATTCTCTATGTTCAACATTTATTCATGTTTTCTGTATCCACAAAAATTAGCATCGACATATAGATTAGCTTAGATTCATTTTGGCCAAACCTAGGAATTGAATGATTGAACATAAAATGAACACATCAAACCTGTCATCAACCTAGGCATGGAAACTGCCACTTAAAAGTTTCCTGGTGAACCCACCATCCATCAAAAATTCACCCTTATACCCCTCCCCCGAGAGGCGGGACCTTCAAAGGGCCTCTCAGTTCGAGGTATTGTCCCATCCTTCTCGCATCCCCCTTCCGGGCGTGGATCCTATAGCCTGAAGGTAAGGATGCAAAAAATTTGGAGCGATACATTTTGGTGAACCCGACGTGAAAACTAAAAACCTTTTGAAAACAATCCAAAAAAAAAATCAAAAACATAAATGCATTTAGAATCAAAGATTGCATATCATATTTAGATGGTAGATTATAATAAAAGACGAGTTGTCACCATTAATGTTGAGAATCAATTAGCAGCTATAGAGATTACTTCTTTGCTTAGAGTATCTCAAACATATAGAGTCCCACCTTTATGGGATGAGCTTAATAGGAGATTGAATCTCATTTCATCTAGATCAACCGAACTTAGGCAAATCAAGAGGTTTGTCCTAGATAGAATCCTGGATCCTGATCAAGTGACCTTGTATCATGAGCTTCAGAGAGCTTGCCATAGGTGGTTAGCAGATAAAAGAGCCCTTGTGTCTTCTGAATTGTACACCTTTGAGGAATACCTCGACAATGCAGTTGTAGTACATAAATTTCTATCTCGTATAGAGGATCAAGAGGTCATTCTTACGGATAGAAAGAGATGGAATAGAGTTCCTAGAGCTGTGTTATATCGAGAGTATTGCCATGAGCTCTATTTTTACAAGTCGAAGTCAGAAGTAGATAACATCACCATAGCACACTTTGTTAAGTTCTTGAAAAACCATTTCCAATTTGAAGAGGAGCATTTCATGACTCCTGATGAACTTGATCCTATCAATGACATCTATAAACTATTTATAGAAAACTAAGCCATTCTTTTATTATTATTGTTTCTTGCGTTTAGTGTGTTGTTTGTTGTCTTTATAATCATAAAAACAAAACAAAAATAATAAAAATAAAAAAAAAAAAAAAACAAAACAAAATCATAGCAAAAACAAGAATCAAAACATTTTCTTTTAAGCATCATAGTAGGTATATAATTAAAATATATACCTCCCAAATCTGTTGCAAATATATTAATATATATTTGCTAAAATCTAAATTTGAACATAATGACTAGACTCAGGAATGGAAAACAGACTGAAGTAGAAGAAGATTGGTTAGGAAAAACCGTAAATAAACCAGATGTTCTTCCTGAAGACCCAATTCAGGAAGAAGGAACCCTAGACCAACAAGAAGAAGAGTTTGTTGATGCAAATGAACAAAGAGAAACTGTTAGAGAGGAAGGATCCTCATCTCCTAAAATGTCTCCGGAAGGAACGGTTACTTTTGAGAACATGGAACATTTCTGGAAGTTCCTCAATACCAATATTGGCACTCTTAATAGAGCAATCCATATGGACAAGGATCAAATTAGTGACACTCAAGCAACCCTAGAAGACATATATCACACACGCACTAATCCCTTGTCCTTCGTTGATCAAGAAAGTGATCAAGCTGGACCATCCAATTTGGATATGGCTGCTATAATCCAAAACATGCAACAACAACAGGTTACCCAACCATCTAGAGTACCTATTACCAAGCCTAGAGTTATTCCCACACAAAAGAAACCATCATTCATTGCTCTATTTCACCAAGTTATTGATCAACATACCTCAAATCAACAAAAGCCTAAAACAAAACCAAATATCAATTTCCAACAATCTGGGGTACAACATAATGCTACAACAAATCTTCTTCATAATACTCTTCCTACCAACCATTTGCATAACAGCAATATAGCATCTAATCCTTACGTCACGCCATCCTACGCTCACAAATCCCATACTCATGTACCACCAAACCAATATGGTGGACAAACTGGTAATCTGGAAGCCATGGTGAAATAGTTAGTCTCCCGCATGGACCAGATAGATCCCTACCATCCCTCGTACAATTATCGAGAGATGTGTAGTCAGCCTCTAGATCCTATAGTTGTAGCACAACCATATCCTAAACACTTTCCTATGCCTGTCCTACCAATATACAAAGGAACTGAAGATCCCATAGAGCATCTTCGTATGTTTAGGATAGCATGTCATGATATATCACATGATGACTTGTTATTACTAAAAATGTTCCCAAAAATTTTAGGAGGGATGGCATTAGAATGGTATTATCAACTACCCACTCATTCTTTGAGAAATTTCGAAGAAACCGTCGAGTCTTTTGTGCATCAATTTAGTGCCTACATTGAAAGGCATGTAACCATTAAAGATTTGTACAACCTAAAACAAGACAAAGATGAATGTTTTGCTGATTTCCTAGCTCGATGGAGACAGTTGATAGGAAAATTGCACTTTGTGTTACCTTACCGAGAAATGCTGGATATTTTTATCAATAATTTACAAGAACAACTATCCTATGAGTTATCAACTGCTACCTTGACCACCTTCGATCAAGCTATAGATTTAGCTCGAAGGGTGGAAGATGCTCTCATTAGGAGAGGTCAGCTCAAAAAGAAAGATGATGAGAAAACATCCAGAAATCAATATAAAAATAAACAAGTTGTGGGTGACGGAGTCACTGATAGTAGAAATATCGCTACTATTAATGTTGCAAAAACAACAGAGAAATTTATACTGAAACCTCCTGATAAACCACCCCAAGAATTTACTAGGTTAAATCAACCTTTATCAACCATTCTCCCGCAATTACTAGCACGAGGATTGATCCAATTACCAAATATCCGGGAACCTGATCCAACTATACCCGGATACAGAGCTGATTTACACTGTGATTTCCATAGAGGACCTGGACACGCTACCAACTCTTGTAAAATATTAAAACATAAAATACAAGACCTGATTGATAACAATGAGATGGAGGTGCAAGCCTTTCAACCTAAACAAAATCCTCCTAATAATGCTCAAAAGAACATTCCCCAAAATCAGAATCAGAATGCCAATCAGTCATTGGACATATTTCAACATCCTTTACCAAAGCATGGTAAAGAGGTGGCTAATCAAATTGAGCATCATAATGTTCCCCCTCCTACCCGATATGTAGGAACTATTAGTGGACAATTACCTGTTCACGATCCGCAAATCTTTGACACAACTTTATCCATGGTTACGGCCAGACCTCTACATAATATTCGGACACTTGATCTTAGTGATACCGAATATGAGACTGAAAGTGACATGGAAATCACCTCAAATCAATCGAATAGTTCTGAAGATGAATCAGATGTTGTTCAACCCATCACAAATTCTATGGTTTCGGAAGAACCATTTCCTAGAAGAGTCACTACTCGACCATCTTCTCACCAAATACTTTCTAATGAACAAGTCATAAACACTAGACCAAGACCTATTCATCATCCACAAAATAATATTGTAGGTACCATCGGAGTTGTTACTCGACAACAGGCTCAAAACTCTCAACAAGATCAAACTCAGAACGATGGATCAGCTCCATTTGTTTTGAAAAATCCCAATAAAGGGAATCATGCGCCTAATGTTCAACCTAAACCTCCTTATAATATTAATGAACAATTATCAAATACTACAGCTAGAATTTCCCTTTTGGATCTTTTAAGGTCTTCTCCTACCCATAGGGATGAATTAATGCTCACATTAAGCCAAATGATGGTACCACAAAATATTCAACTTTGAAGCCATGTCCAATACTATCATAACTCGAGAAGTCGATTGTATTGACTTTCGGGATAGAGATATACCGCAACATAGTCTACATAAGGATAACCCCTTATATATTACTGCCCTAATTGGAGATGTAGCAGTTAAACGAGTCTTGATTGATAATGGTTCATCTTTAAACATATGCACTTTTGACTTCTACCAAATATTTGGGTTTAGAAGTGATGAAATGAAAAGAATTGATATGATTATAAAAGCATTCAATGATGAAACACAAGAAACGTGTGGAGTTATTACTATTCCATTGCAAGTTGGTCCTAGAACCTTAGACACGACCGTGTTTATTGTGCATTGCCCTGCATCGTACAATATACTTTTGGGTCACCCTTGGATCAACGCGATGCGAGTTGTTCCCTCAACTTTACATCAGTGTGTTAAATTCAAATTTAAAAATCAGTTGGTTACCATTCATGGTGATCCTAGACCCTTTGATATGTGTGCTTTGGCAGAACCTGTTGGAGTTCAATTTTGCCCTGCTTTGTCATCCACACATCCTAATTCTCATCATCCACCCAAACGTGTGAAACACACACTCATAACATCATCTCCTTTCTCCCCATCAACCACACCTCTACATATAGTTCAACCATCTTCCGAACAAACCACATTAGGACCTCAAAAAGATCCTAAACCCACAACCAATGCTTCTTGTTTTACTCCTATAACTTCCATACCTTTAGACCCATCCATCGACATCTCTACAACGTCTACGCCTATCAAAGGCATGTTTTCCGCATCCGAAAACATAGGAAATGATCCTTCTACCTCTTACGCTCTTACTGACGAGCTCTTACCCGATTTATCTAAAATTCTTGTATAAAAAAAAACAAACGTTGCTATGCAAGATTCCCATATTTTAAATAAATTGCCACCCTCTCCTCATACCTTGGGCCTCCCACAACCTATGGGAAGTATCTACCAAGTCGGGAGTTGTGCTTTTATTTATAAGGGATATGATTAGGGAAGAATACCTAGAAACATCAAGACTCATTATGACGGGTATGCTCATTGTTATTTTGCTAATGAGTATGTTAAAGCTAAACCTATAATGCTTAGATTGGGCTATAAAGGGAAAGGTTTGGGACCTTCCCAAAATGGTATGAAAGAACCTTTTGAGGTAGAACCATGGCCTGCCCGATGTGGTGTGGGCCTATTTCCTAGTAAAGGTCAGCCCTTCCCATTTGAGGATGATGACCATCTTATATGTTACCAAGATTATTTGGATAAACGTGATGCTTTGCATTTAAGGGATAATCCATTTACATGCAATATGCTATCCATAGCTTACCCTGAGATGATTGCTGAATCCGATGATGAGTTGGAAGGGGATATCTTCCATGATGTCTCCATTGAGGAATTGTTACATAACGGATTTTATTTCGATGGCTCTATACCTAGTATAGCCCAGCTTGAGGCCACGACTCCTCAAGATGAATTATCCAAGCTAACCTTGGAAGAATTACAAGAATTAGGTGTTTCACCCACCCCATCTAATTTTGAGAGAGATCTACATATGGAAGTTGAAAACGTTATAAAAATCAACATTGGAACCGAAGATAACCCTCACATCATCAACATTGGATCAGAATTGAGTCAAGAAAAACAAGATGCATACATTGCATTTCTTAAAGAATATGAAGACATTTTTGCTTGGACATATGAAGATATGCCAGGTTTAGACCCTTATGTAGTTATGCATCACCTAGTAGTCCATCCGGATGCTAAACCTGTTAAACAGAAACTTAGAAAAATGCATCCTAAAGTGGCCTTACTAGTCAAAGGAGAATTAGAAAAACTCTTGAAGGTTATTTTTATACAAGCCATTGATTATGCTGAATGGATCTCAAATGTAGTTCCAGTAACTAAGAAAGAAGCTACCAAAGTTAGGGTTTGCATAGACTTTAGAGATATTAATGTTGCATGCCCTAAAGATGATTTTCCTCTTCCCAACATGGATCAGATCATTGATTTTACTGCTGGGAGCGGAATGATATCCCTAATGGATGGATTCTCTGGTTATAATCAGATCAGGATAGCTCCTGAAGATCAGGCTAAAACAACCTTTATTACCCCTTGGGGAACCTTTTGTTGGAAAGTGATGCCATTCGGTTTAAAGAATGCAAGGTGCAACATATCAACGAGCCATGACTTATATCTTTCATGATATGATGCATGATATTCTACATGATTATGTAGATGATATTATAGCTCGTTCCATCAAAGAAGATGATCATTTAGATGACTTGAGAAAAGTATTTGATCGGTTAAGGGAATATCTTATCCGATTAAATCCAGCCAAATGTATATTCGGAGTTAAGTCCGATAAATTATTGGGGGTTATCATTTCTTTTCGTGGCATTGAAATTGACCCTCTCAAGATCATGGCTATCATTGATATGCCCGCACCCACAAATATATCTGAATTACGAAGTTTACAAGGTAAGCTTCAAGCTATTCGTCGCTTCATCGATAAGTTGGCGGACAAAACCGGACCCTTTCTTAAGCTTCTTAAGAAAGATGTCTCTTTTCATTGGGATGAAGAATGCCAGGAAGCATTTGAACTCCTTAAGCAATATCTCCTTAAACCACCGGTGCTTTCCCCACCTAGATCTGATCGTCCATTTATCTTGTACATTTCTGCTTCAGATTTTGCCTTAGGAGCTATGTTAGCTCAACTTGACGATGAGAAGAAAGAACGTGCTAATTATTACATTAGCAGAACCTTAATCAGTTATGAAACTCGCTACACAACATTAGAGAAACTATGTCTAGCAGTCATATTTTCTACACAGAAACTATGCCATTATATGCTCAGTCAAAAAACGTATGTTATTGCTAAATTTGACCCTTTGCGATATCTCATGAGTCGACCATACTTATCTGGTCACACAACCAAGTGGGTTCTTGTGCTAAGCGAGTTTGAACTCATGTTTATAGGACAGAAGTCTGTTAAAGGTCAAATCATAGCAGATCAATTAGCTGCTGCACCCTTAGAGTCTACCCATCCCCTCATCATTGAGTTTCCTGATGAATGCCTTAAATTAGAGGCAGACCATCCTGAGCAATGGTCCCTATACTTTGACGGAGCCCGATGCATGAGTGGGGCTGGTGCAGGTATTATTTTAATATCTCCATAGAAACATCTTATACCTCTGTCCTTCAAACTAACATTTGCTTGCACCAATAACACTGCTGAATATGAAGCTCTCATCCTTGGATTACGAGCTGCCTTGGCACTAAAAATTAAAAATTTATTGGTTTTCGATGATTCTCAACTTGTCATAAATCAAATCAATGATGTTTATCAGACCAGAGATGATAAATTACGCCCATATAAAGCATATGTCTTACAATTATTATCTTTATTTGATCAAGTTACCTTGGAAGCTATTCCTCGAACTAGCAATCGTGCGGTTGATGCTATGGCTGCAGTTGCATCTCTTTTGCCCTTGGAGTTAGATGACGAATATGCTACCATCATTATTCATCGACTCCAAGAACCCGCTTCAAGAAAATCATGCTTAGAACCTTTGGATGTGTTTCTAATCAATGAAACTACTCCAGAACCATGGTACACTGATATATTTAATTTTCTTCAAAATGGGACCTTTCCTGAAGATTGTAATCGCAACCAACATCGGTTATTACGTAGACGAGCAAGTCACTTCATAATTATTGGTAATACCTTGTATAGGAGATCTTTTGAAGGCATCTTACTGAGATGTTTGAATCTAGAAGAATCTAGATCAGCTTTGAGTGAAGCCCATAATGGATCTTGTGGGGGGCATTTTAGTGGTAGCACCATTGCTAAGAAGCTCCTTAGGATAGGATATTTTTGGCCTACCATGGAAAATGATGCACATGATTATGTGTGACATTGCGACAAGTGCCAGAAACATGTTGACCTTGTCCATGCGCCTGCACAAGAACTGCAGGCTATTTCATCTCCTTGGCCCTTTTCAAAATGGGGCTTAGACATCATTGGAAAAATCAACCCTGTGTCATCCGATGGACACAAATTCATCATAACCGCCACTGAGTATTTCATGAAGTGGGTTGAAGCTATGCCTTTAGCTTCTTGCACTGGAACCCAAGTTTCCAAGTTTATTTTTAACCAAATTATTTGTAGGTTCGGCATTCCTGCAAATCTCATCTCAGATAATGGCACTTGTTTCAAAAATAAAGATGTCAAAAAATTATGTCAAAAATATAAAATTCAACATCGTTGGTCCACTCCCTATTATCCTCAGGGTAATGGCCAAGCAGAAGCATCTAATAAAACATTAATTAAAATCCTCAAAATATTGGTCAATAAATCTGGTCGAGATTGGCACATCCAATTATATCCGGCTTTGTGGGCTTATCGAACTAGCGTTCGTACCCCCACAGGCACTTCACCTTTTGTTTTGGTTTATGGTGTTGAAGCCGTTTTTCCCTTTGAATTAGAAGTTCCTTCTTTAGCTCTACTACTTCAAGATACTGAAGTAGGAGATGAATATCGTGCTGGCAGATTTAGTCAGTTGGAACTTCTAGATGAAAAGCGCATCAATGCTTTGGAGCATCTTCGTGCCTACCAAAACAAGCTTAAGAGAGCATACCTCAAGAAAGTTCATCCTCGATCCTTTGAGATCGGTGACCTTGTCTTAAAAGAAAATAAAAAAATACTAATGCAACTAAAGACCTTAAAGGTAAATTTGAGCCCAACTGGCTTGGACCATATGTCATCACTGCTAAATTTGGATCGGGCGCATATCGATTAGCTACCTTAGATGGTAAATATCTTAAAGAACCTATGAACATTATGCATCTTAAACGTTATTATGCATAACATTGGGTCATTTCATCATTTGTATATATTGTATTTTGTATATTGTTTCATTTTAGCCATTTATATCAAAATATTTTTCACCAAAAAATAGTAACAGTCTTTATTCTTTCTTTTCATCACTCAAAATCAAAATATAAAAACATCAAAATCTTCAAAAACATCTTTTATTTTCGTACTTGTCAAATCTTGAAGTATTGCAGTTATATTTTCAATTATTTTGGATAAATTAGCATTTATTTGGAATCCCGCACTTTCACACTCACATGCATAAATGTCTTGATTTTATTTGATATGATTATTAATCTCTCATATATCAAAGTCCACAGTTGAATTAAATAAAGTTTTGAGCATAGAGAACTGATCTTGTTATTTACTTGAACCAAGTACATCTCTTCACATTAAAATGATTTCATTGCAAATTCAATATGATGCTACATAGTAGAAGTGGTTTCTTGAGTGAAAAGTTTCCCCTGCTATCCTATCATGCACATGGTCTAGAATCTTTGAGAATTGACAAAAGGACAAGCTCACCCCTACCCGGAATAAAAATCCCTTGCTCTACAGCCAATCCGAGCAAGTATCCCTAGTATAGGAAGCAAAAGAAAAAGTCAAAGCAAAAGAGAAAAAGAAAAATATTATTTTGTATCATCACAACAATATTTCAGCATTATCTCAATATCAAGCAAAAATACAAAAAAAAAAAAAGAGAAAAGAGAAAAGCAAAAGCAAAAGCAACAAAATCCTTTCCCTACCCCTTGAAAAGAAAAGAAGGGTGAATGAGCTTGAATCCCTGGAATTCTCAATTATTCGAAAACTGTGAGGTAAGCCCCATAACAAGTGGTTTGTGCCCAACCCGCTTGGCCTTGGGTAATTCCTAGCGTGGTGATATGTCTGTCACATTAGCGACCTTATTTTGTATAGACCTATGTCGGCTTATGGATCAGCTAGCTCTTGATAACCCGACTTACATAGTAGTCTAGTACGGTTACATGCATATAAATCATGGTCAAGGAACACTCATTTGGTTAAGTCAAAATTACTTGTATCAAATTTTCTTGCTCAAAATTGGTGAATGAACAATACAATTGCACACACATTTGTATTTGAGAGATTCTATATCATTATGATAAAGCAAGATCGGTAATGAACTCACATTTGCACATGAGGGTTCCTTATAAATCTACATTTGTCTTTGAGATAATGTAAAATATTTCTGCAACTTTTTTTGGAATAATTTTATCTTCTTATTTCAGAACATCTGTTTAGTATAAAAACAATTATTGTTTTCAAAAATCACAAAAAGCTTTCAAACAACATATGACACACATATAATCAATAAAGTCATGTTCATATTATTATTTTCTGTTTATCAAAAACCAAAAAATCAATCATGCAATAAAACTAAAATATCAATTTCTTCTTCGGATTTCGCGATGATGGCATAAGTCTATACCTATAATTCTATGCCTAGCGCAAACCATTGTTCTAATTTTATTTTCCATTCATTTTAAACAAATTCATAAAAACATATGACTTACATCATTATGTTACACATTTGAGCTTTAAAAATGAACGAACACTTATTCTATTTCATGTCATTATGTCAACATTCAATTTTGCAATGATGGTATAGTTCCTAGGGACTTATTCAAAAAAATTTATCACACTTAGGAATTTATGCCTAGCAAAAATCATATTTTCTTTAAATATGTCATACATAATATTTTTATGAAAATCTGAAAACAAATCACAAACCATCATCATTTCCATCATCACAACACAAAAGTCTTAAGACAGTCTCTTAAGCACCCTTTTACTTTTTGCAATATTTCTATACTGGGACTAGCTTGACGACCTAGTGAGCGGCGACTCCATGAAACGGTCTATACCAGCGACAATGTCCTTTGAAATTATTGTTAGAAGTCCCTTTTATTTTCATCCAATCACACCACAAAAACAACCAATTTATGCACATCAGATTATTTCATTTACAATTTTATGCCATGACATAAAAATTATAATTATTTCCAACGACATAATTACATGAATCATCAATTAATCACAAAATTCAAAATTAAAGCATCATACAACATATACACAAGTCATATCATCAAACAAAAAGATAATCTATATATCTCAATCAATTATGTACATCATCTGGATTGGTATGCCACAATCATACCCTGGCATACTCAATCCCCTCAAAAAAATATAATAATACAATCTGCCCTCTGCAGTAGCTAGCCTCGAGAAGCCCTCGAGCTCTCAGCCTCATCTCCTCCCTCACCCTGACGTGGAGGAGGTGGTCCCATAGAGGTCCGGGCTATGTCCCGGGTCCTCATCATCGATCGTGAGGATGTCCTCGATGATCCCATCATGACCGGCTCCGCAATAGGGGCTGGCAGTGGTACCCTCTGTCCTCTGGAACCACATGATAGTATAACCCCTGATAGAATGTGGTCTGAGCAATAGACCATGCTAGATCCTGAGTGCTCGCCCCTCCGCTCCGAGCCCTGAGCCATGTAGCCTCATCCTGTAGTGTCTGCACCTGAGCCCAGAGATGGGCAACCTCAGCCCGGAGAGCCATCGTCTCGTTGCTCTCCCCTACCTCGACACCCTTGCCCTTATCGGGCGATGATGGTCTCTCCCCCTGCTGAGAAGGGACTCCCCTCTCCCTCCTCCCTATCTCTTGAGGTCTCTGTGGAGCCTGACCCATCCTCTGGCATCTCTCCTATGGAGACCATCGTTGCTCTCTCCCACCGTGACCCCACTGCATCAATAGTAGCTTGGCACCGCCTCCCCATCCGTCGCACCATGACGTGCACTAGACCCTATGCCCTCATCATCCGAGGAGGGTGGATGCCTGTATACCAGGCATCATACCCATCTATGACCCTACATCATCACCATCCACTGGCTGGATGGGGGCATCATCCACGTCCTGACTCTAGAATCATTGCATGTCTGGAGCCTCGCTCAATGTAGTACTATCTCAAATAGTCTAGGAGTACTCATAATCCCTGAGAGAAGGGATCCCCTATTGTAGACCGAACTATCATAGAACTCGGTCATAGCGGTGGAGCTCTACCTCTCCCCGCTCCATCCTCAGCCAGTAGACTCGCCTGATGCGAGCCAGCTCCTGCCCATCCTCTGCCCACCCGAGGTGCTCTCGCCATGGCCTCCAGGTGATCTGGTCCAGGATGAGGTCATCCAGCAACCTCCGTGACATCGACAGATCTATCCACCATTGTGACCCCCTCTGTAACCACCAGTAGAAAACCTAGGGCCTCTCCCGATCAACCCTTATCAGTGGGAGCCCTACCGGCCTCCGCACCATGATGTGCTCCCAACACCAAACCTGTAGTAATGATGTCAAGACCAGACATCGGCCTCCCTTGTATACGACCCCATGTAGGATCCTATATAAGCAGCATAGTACAAAACTGCCCCAAGAAAACCTATAATCATGGTCTCTCATGTCGTAGACCACATCTAAGAGGAGCCATGGTAGTCTGCACCCGCTCTGGTGGCACAACAGTAAGCCACCTACCACCCCTACCAAAACTTGAGTCAGCCTAGATGCCCCAGGCATCTACCTTAGAGACTCGATGTTCACTCCGCCCTTCTCCAGGGTGAAGCTCGGGTCTCCGATCAATCTCATCATCGCCTGGCCTTGATTGGCCGTAGGCGTCATCAACCATCCCTGTATGGGGATCCTCATGATCCTCCATACGTCCTCTAGAGTGGGAGCCATCTCCCCTATCGGTAACCAAAAGTAGGATGACCCCGGATACCATCTCTCTGCTAAGGTTGTCAGCAGCCCCATGTCTGTCGGTACTTGTGGCATCTCTGCCACATGCTGTAAACCGACCTGAGCTAGTCGGTCATGCTCTGCTTGATCAAGCGTGGCTAAGTCATCTCGTAACCCGCCATATTTCCATTCTCGACTCTTTAGTAATCCCTTCTACAAAACAAACAATAAAACAATAAAATTCATTAATAAACCAATCATTAAAATAAAATTAAACACATTTTAATCAAGCTTAATTTCTTAAAAATGATGATATCGTCCACCATTGGATGATATCGTCCCAAATTGGGCAAAATCATCCTTTGTAGGATGAAATCGTCTACTATTTCGTAACTTGGGGATCGCCCCTTGTTGGACGGGATCGCCCCTAGATCGCCTATTTCGCCCTCCGACGAAATCGGGATGATTTTGATGAAATAGGGATGATTTCATCCCGACGTCGTCGACGGCCTAAAAATGGCCGCGATGCCCCAAAACAATCAAAATTTAAAACAAAAAATTGCACAAATTAAATTCAAACCTAATTTACTAGGATTAGATCCTTACCCGTAGCCCGCGTCGGACCTCTGTCGCTCTATGCGCTGTCTCAACCATTTTTCTCTCTGCAGAGCTCTAGAACAGTAGAAATGAATAGTAAAAATGAATTAGGGTTTTACCCTATTTTTCTTAATTTTATTCAAAACCAACAACATTTTTAATTTTGCTTTTCCACATTTTTTTACCTCAAACGTTCGATTTGGGTAAAAACACGGAGGGGGCACCATAGTAAGCAGTCGTACGATTCGACCTAGAATCGTCGTCTAAAAAATTGAGTAAATTTTTGCTTTCTCGTAAAATGGGAAAAACTCGTCTTTAACGCATTTTCTTCAAAAAATTTGCTAAAGAGGGGGCAAAATGTAGCACCCTAAAATTGGCGCAGTTAAACCTTAGTAAAAGATTAAAATTTGAATTTTAACCCAAACCGCTCGTTACCCGCTTCCTTGTTTTGACCGTTGGATGATATCGTCGAGATCAGACGAAATCATCCCAGATCTGATGAATTCATCTGGAACAGAACGTCCAGACGATTTCATCCCAAAACCAAATTTTCATAATTAGCTTCTGTTTCAACAGCTTCTCTAACTTGGGCAGAAAGCGTGTCTGCGTAGTTAGAGTCTCCCCCGTTGGAGATCTCCCAAATTGGGATGATTTCCAACCTCCTAACCTCTCCCTAATCCTATATAAACTAGGATTTTCTCAGTTTATCCCCCTGAACCCCCTTGAACCCCTAGTTGATAGATTTATCTATAGAGTTAGCTCCTTGTGCATCCTCGTACTATTGTTTGTATTGGATATTTCAAGTCTTCTTGCAGGAATCTTATTATTTTTTAGTCGAAGCAGGCTCGGATCGTCTTTGACGATTCCAGACAATTATGGATGATCCTGTCATAGATCGGTGATGATCTCGTACGATTGGAGGCGATCTTGACTGCAGTCCAGATTGGGGGCAATCAGAGCCCAAAGTTTGCATTTACTTATCTTTTCTCTTCATTTTCTTACGCATTAGCTTGGTTTATTTTATTTTTGCATCCTGGAGTTCACCTCATTTAGCATAGATATATGATAAAGTCAAAATAAATTGTCAAATTGATGCATTTCCTTTTAATTGCTATCTAGATCTACCATTTAGGCAAATTCATTGTTACTTCTATCATTTCCCCTTGCTTTTGCAGTTGCATTTTTGGTATTTTGTATCTGTTTTTGTGATTGCAGGTTTTTGACGAATTCGTCAGATCTCAGATGATCCCGTCTGATCTCAGATGGTCGACTGTGATCTGAGATGATTCTATGAAATATCAGATGATTATGTATGATTCGAGATGATTTGGACTGCTACAAACCGTAGAATCTTCATTCAGACATCCGAAATCAGGTATATTCTATCTTATTTAGCGCATTCTCTGTGTTCAACATTTATTCATGTTTTCTGTATCCACAAAAATCAGCATCGGCATATAGATTAGCTTAGATTCATTTTGGCCAAACCTAGGAATTGAATGATTGAACATAAAATGAACACATCAAACCTGTCATCAACCTAGGCGTGGAAACTGCCACTTAAAAGTTTCCTGGTGAACCCACCATCCATCAAAAATTCACCCTTATACCCCTCCCCCGAGAGGCGGGACCTTCAAAGGGCCTCTCAGTCCGAGGTATTGTCCCATCCTTCTCGCATCCCCCTTCCAGGCATGGATCCTATAGCCTGAAGGTAAGGATGCAAAAAATTCAGAGCGATACAGTAAGGACAAGGTCAGTACTTGATATTATATGCCTAAGTTCCTATCCCCATGAATAGATCCATAGTCAATCAAAAGTGGAAGAGCTAAATGAACCCTCCTTCTATGGGTTTTAAGTGGTGTACATTAGAATATTTTGGGAAAACTACTCGACATCTATGTTTTTTGACTTACTCCTTATTCTCAAGTGTGTATGAATAAAAATAGAGTTAGTGGACTAAACCAATGAATGAACCTAGTAGTAATAGATTACTTGAGAAATTATGATGAAATCTAGTTGTCTAGAATTTCAACTACAAAAATCAATGAGAATTAATAAAAAAATTTACTCCAAGTAAACATGGTGAAAATATTGAGAGGTAGGAAGAAAGGAACATTGCAATAAACTAATCTCGATAGTCCTGAAGCCAGACATACAGGAGAAAGTTCTAGGAATTTAGAAAAAGATATGGAGAACCTTACTACCATAATTTCCACAATGTAAGATCAAATTCAACAAATGTTGCAAACTATAAATCCATAGCATCACCACAACAAAAATCATGAGATGGAAAATCCAAATATTGATATTAGAGAGGATGAAGATCTCGAGGAGCATGAAAACAAGGCTCACATGAAGAAATAAATGGGTAAAGACGTAAAGCATATTAAGGTGACTAAGTTCATGAAAAAAGAAGGAGAAGATGCAACTAACTCATGGTTAGAATAACTAGAACTTCATTTCTCCATAATAAACTACTCTGAAACTAAAATACCATTTGCTCTTTCTCATCTCGAAGGAATAGGAATTGACTAGTGGAATGCTTATAAAGATGAACATAAGATCTCACCTAACAAGTTGAAGTGGGAAGTTTTTGTGGAAGCTTTTAAGGATAGATTCCTGACCAAGCAATTTTATTTGAATAAATTTAAGGAATTCTTCGCATTTCAACAAGGATCAATATTTGTGGAGGAATACTATGAACAGTATGTGAGACTCCTTAAATATGTGTCATCCTATAATCAGAATAATGAGATGAAAATACACAAATTTGTCCTAGGAATGAAGCCTTGGTAAATTTCCAAGAGAGATGGATTGAGTTTACCAATGAAGACAAAGAAAGACAAAGGATGTATAGTGAACCAAGAGAATTTCAGCCAATGCAACTAAAGAAAACTATTAGAAAATGAGGATTGGTTTATGTAGTTAAACTCAAGGAAAAAGAGGAAATTCCAAAGGAAGAAATTATTGGAAAATTTCCATTGTTGTAGGAATTTCATGATGTTTTTGTTGATGAAATACCTGGATTTTTGCCTAAATGTGAATTTTATGCTAGGTACTGAGCCTATCCATAGAGCTCCTTATAGAATGAACCCCATCGAGATGTAGGAATTGAAAGTGCAACTTCAAGAGTTTCTAGAAAAAGGGTTGATAAAACCAAGTGTATCACCTTGGGGAGCACCTATTTTATTTGTGAAGAAGAAAGATGCTTTATTAAGGTCATGCATAGATTATAGAATGCTAAACAAGGCAACTGTCAAGAATAGATATCCATTGCCAAGGATAGAAGATTTATTTGATCAACTAAAACATGCCACCATTTTCACAAATATTGATCTAAAATCTGGATATCATCAATTGAGAATCTAAGAACAATACACACATAAAACCGCATTCAAGACTAGATATGGGCACTATGAATTTACAGTCCTACCATTTGGATTGACTAATGCACCAACAACTTTCATGAATTTGATGAATATTGTTTTTAGAAAGTAGTTGGATCAATTTGTGTTGATATTCTTGGATGACATTTTGATTTATTCTCGTAATAGAGAGGAACATGATAAGCACTTGAGGATAGTGCTAGAAATTTTAAGGAAGAACCAAATCTATGGGAATTTGACTAAATAAGAATTCTATGTTCCACTAGTGCATTACTTGGGGTATATTATATCAGCGGATGGGATCATTGTTGATCCAAATAAAATAGAAGCCATTTTGAATTGGCCACCTCCAACAAATGTGACCAAAGTAAGAAGCTTCATGGGTTTGTTAGGATATTATAGGAGGTTTTCTAAAGACTACTCTAAGATTTCTTATCCAATAACCAACCTTCAGAAGAAAGGGAAGGAGTTTAAATGGATAGAAAAGTGTGAAGAAGCATTTAATTTTCTTAAACATAAACTAACCTCAACTCCTATTCTGAAGATTTTGGATCCCATAGGAATTTTTTCAGTTTGCACCAATGCCTCTTTGGAAGGGTTAGGAGGAGTTCTATCCCAAGATAGTTCTATAGTAGCATATGAGTCTAGGAAACTCAAAAATCATGAAGTTAACTATGCTACTCATGATTTAGAACTTGTTGTAGTTGTGCATGCCTTGAAAATTTGGTGATATTATCTGGTTGGTAGACCATTTGAGTTAAGAACCGATCACCAGAGTTTGAAGTATATCTTCACTCAACCATTACTAAATTCTAGACAAAGAAGGTGGATAGAGTTCTTAGCAAAATATGATTTTTGGTATTTGAGTATATCAAAGGAAAATAAAATAAAGTCGTTGATGCCTTAAGCAGGAGGAAGCACATAGTTGCATTGACTTGAAGTCATGTGGATTTAATGGGGCAAGTTAGAAATATGCAGTGTCAAGATCCTGAATGTAGTGAAATTCAGGTTAAGATAGAGAAAAACTTGAATGAAAACCAAGAATATAGCATGAAATATGGACTTTTATGCTTTAGAGATCGAGTAGTCATACCTAAATTGGGTGATTTGAGGAGATTGATCATGCAAGAAGCTCATAATTCTCCTTATTCTACTCATCCTAGAGGAGCCAAGATGAGGGAAAATATGAAAAAGACCTTTTATTGGTCGATCATGAAGAAAGATATCACTGATTTTGTGGCACGATGTTTACAGTGTCAGAAGGTGAAAGCTGAACATCAACATCCAACAGGAAAATTGTTTTCACATGCAATACCCACTCACAAATGGCAAGTAATATCAATGGATTTTATTGTTAGTTTGCCAAAGACAAAATATCATCATGATGCAATATTTGTCATAGTAGATAAACTCACTAAGGTTGCACATTTCATACTAGGATGTACTATAGATAATGTTGTAGTTGTTGCCAATAAATTTGCAAAAGAAATTTTTAGGTTGTATGGATTTTCGGAGATGATTATCTCTGACAGGGATTCTAGGTTTACTTATGAGTTTTGGTAGGCTCTCCATCGTGCAATTGGCACAACTTTGAAAATAATGCCCTTTTGTAATGAACTTAATTAATTCATGTATATAACAAAAGGGATGCCTAAATAAAAAGGTGGATAAATAAGCCTTAAAAGGTACAAGGTTATATAACCATGCTTAAAGATGACATTCCAAGGATTCTATGAGTTGATCACGTATAGTGATTTTGTTATCTTAGTGACCCCATCGAGAAAATGTGGGTTGGATCTAAGATCTATGAATAACCATTGTTGAGGTTATTTCATTATGATGGGTTTCCATCTTCAAGGCATTCACCTATATACTGGTCCTAGTGGACAGTATGATTAAGGGTGATTTTCCATTTTATGTGGGATGAAACCTAACACTTGGCCAGCATTCTCATATCCGAGTGGTATGAGGGTTTTGTAGAAGCTGATCACTTCTACTCAAGAATGACTCTGATCAAGTCTTAATATCTCTTGATGCTATTTGCCTTGATAACTTACAATCCATTTGGAATGATTCTATCTTAGTTCATGATTATGACCCTTGCCTCATGAAAGATGAATATTGTCATTAGACTAGAAATGATCAAAATAATGGAAGAGCAACTATGACTAATCCGTAAAAAGGCTCAAGGAAGCCACAGATAGACAGAAGAGTTATGCATATTTGAAAAGAACCCCTAGAGAATTCTTCATAGGTGATAGAGTGTTTCTAAGGGTAAAACCTAAGAAGAGTGCCATTAAATCAATAAAATTGGATCCTAGATTTTTTGATCCATTTGATATTGTGGAGAAGATAAGTCTTGTAGCCTATCGGCTTGACTTACCACCTAACCTATCAAATATCCATAATAATTTTCATGTATCCCTACTTAGAAGATATATTGTTGATCCTGATCATGTGTTAGATGTTTCTAATTTATAGATGGCAGATCCGACAACCTTTGAAGTGAGACCTATGAAGATCTTGGAATTTCATTCCAAGACTATGAGGAAGCATAATATTGATTAGTGCAAGGTCCAGTGGGACCAATATTCTGAAAAGAATTCCACTTGGAAAAAAGTGGAAGATATGAAAAGACACTTTCCTTATTTATTTAATGATGCTATGTAATAATACAGGTTGAACTATGGACCACTTATACAAAGTGGAAACTATGCCAAAAACTATGTTTTATTGATTATTATGTAATAATTGCAAGAAAACACAAAGGAATGTGTTTAATCTAAGGGGGAGTATGTCACATCCCACCTTGGAGGACTATTTTTAAGATGCTATTTGTGTAGTGATAGTTGGTTTTAATGCTTAATATATTTGCATTATATTTGTCAAAAGAAAATGATGTTGTGTTGCTTGATTGTAGGAACATTTATTCTCGTAGGTGGAAGACTAACCACCAAGAGATGAGAAGGAAAATGATGACTATGACAACTCAATAGGTAAAGCTCATATTCCTATCATCACTAGTTACCTCCTTGATGGCGGTGTTACTTGAGTATTACTCTAAAAAGTCCCACCCAATCAAAGGAAAAACGGTGATGGGGAATACTGGGCACATGCATCGAGTGCTTGTATGCCATTTGTGTGTGATTTATATTTGATTTCATGATTAATTTGCATGAGTTTGGTTTAATTGAATTTTATTTGAAAATGCACATTAAATAATATTTTGCATTTTTCAAATTATTTTAATATATATATATATATATATCATGCAATTTATGATAATTTAGTGAAATCTTAATTTGAGCAATTTTTAAAGTAAAATATTTATTTTGAACATGCTTAGTTGATCTAGTTGATCCTATTTTAGAAGGAAATTAGGTAGTTTGTGTTTTTATGAACTTGCTCAATTTTGATTGGATTAAAACATGGAAAAAAAAACTACCTTGTAGATTTAAATGATCAATTTTTCCTACACATGCATGGCTACTTTGGGAAGGTTGAAATAGTGGATAAGATTCTACTCTTATCTCTATGGATTCCCTTTCCATTAATATATATTAAAGGAATATTTAACTTGGGGTGAGAAAAAGAAGATAAAAAAATAAATATATAAATATATATATTTAGAAGCATATTTTCTGAAAGAAAGAAAGCAAAAAAACAAAAAACTAATATAAATAAAATTTATATTTAGAAGCATCTTTCTTGTCAAAAAGAAAGAGAGCTATAAATTGCCATTAATATTGAGAAAAAGGGATGCTAAGTTATGTTATGTTGGACTGGAGAAGCTAGAGGAGAAGTGCAAATTCAATAGGAGTCACCACCCTGCTGGAGTACCAGGTGTGAGCTTTCCACTACTCTTTACCTTTTTAAATAGATAATCTATGTCTCTGTTTGGTATCTTTTTCAATGACTTGTTTGAAACATGCTTTAAAATGTAGACATACATGTTGTATTACACCTCGGTTAATCCGGATATATGTTCCCTTGTATTCTTTTTAAATCTTGATCTGTGTACCAACTTGTATAAGATAAATCAAACTCTCTGTGTTGTTTTGTTGTCAATAGTACTGGTGTTTTATTTAAATTGATTTATTTTAAAACTTATATTATATAGGGTCTGAATTTGTGCTACAATCATGGACCACGAAGGGTGAGATGAAACCTCACTGTGGTGTTACCCTATTCTTTATAAACACTACCTTTGTTTATATGATGATTTAATTTCATTATACCATCCCTAATTGCTTCCTCGAGCATACGTTATATTCGATCTACTTCTACACCATGAAATGGAGACGTAATACTCATGTCCCAGGTTATCTCGTCATTTATTTCATGAAAAAACAACATTGTGTTGAGAAATCACTAATTTCTGGTGTCCATATATGACAAACCATTCTTCCAAGATCTTTGTATCACCAACCCCTCAATAGTCATGCGCAGACGTTTTTTGGGTATGTTCTTTGATTCGATATTAGATCTAGTTAATTAATATGCAGGATATTAATCTGTTGCATAGAGATGTTGTATGAATTTTTATTTCAAATATTGTCACTCCTTTTTAAGGTCCCATATAAATGGTGTTTTGATATTAATTTCCTTAGGATCAACCGAACCTCCAACAATCATCAACCAAGTATTGGAATTTGGGATTAACTTCTAAATTTTATGTATTATAACCACCTGGTTTGTTATCTGGTATAAGAAACTAATGTGTTTGACATGAGAACCACTCTCCATGAAGATTCAATAATTGCTACTACCCAAAAAATACATATTATGGTATTTCTCCAGTACAAACAATTATTTTCAATAATATATTCCTATGTTGGAATTTCGTCCCACTTTAATATTATTCTTATGGTTGTGTCAAGGCCTTGTCATTATCAGATCTCCATGCCTATCAAATAATGTAAGGGACCCTAGCTTTTGCCAGTACCATTCATGGCAACGAACCCAAGGATGGGTACAAATGTTAAACTAGTACTTTTTGGATCGTAGTCAAACCTTCTCTAATTAATAATTCCATCCATCAAAAATGGTCATTTATGCAAACCTTCCTAGGTCTGAACCGATGGCAGATTAGCTTCACCTGATCAATGCCTTTATGATTTGATAGAAATATTAAATTTATAGTTATATTAGAAGTGAATACGATCTAAAGGTATTGGGAAGAAATTTTATGAGGTATTCTAGCATAGGTTATATAATATGTTGACCTTATGGAAGTCCAAAATATACTTTGCATACCTTATTGATGCAGGATCATCCAGTGGTGTAAGAGTGATCTCGCATCACCCAAAAAAAAATTATAATTGTTTAATTTTGTAAAACTAGTAAAACTAGTTTAACTTGCAGGAGATTTTTGAAGGTCTTAGAGGTCAAATTTGAAGAATTTTGGCTAGATAGGAGCCTTGGCATAAAGAGTGAAAGTACACCCCGCTTAGCTCGTTTTATGTCATTTTTGAAAACATGTTGTAATAGTCAATCGTATCAACGAGTGTGAAGTTATGACCTCAATAATTTACCCCCAAAATTCAAATTTGAATTTTAATGGTTTTTTGTGGGAAAAGGGGAAAACAGGGTATTTGAGAGAATTTTCAAAATTGTAAAGGGGTCTTTTCTCTTGTATCCTTATTTTTGGCATGAAAGTAATGAAAGTTTTGATTCTCTGACTTGTTCAAAGGAAAAATACCTATGTATTGTTTGTTTGGTGTTGCTTGTGTAACGTGATCTACACCAAGTGGTATCAGAGGGGGAGTTCCTGAATGTGTAAAAAAATCATCGAACGTGAGGTATTTTACACCATGATATATAGTTAAGGTTTGTGAGAGAAGTGAACAGAATGCCTCCATGAAGAAACCATGGTGGTGGGATAAATATGGTTCCAAAGGAAGATTTCATAGCTTTGCAAAGGCAAGTTTAGGATCTACAAGAGGAGTTACACAGAGGGTTTGAGCCAAGGAGAGAAGAAGGTAGTGAAGATGAAGTTGAAGAAGAAGAGGACCAGTTTGAGGAAGAATAAGAGGTAGCAGATCCTGCACAAACTAGGTTATACAGAGCCATATCTCAGATTGGAAAGAGATCAAAGATGGAGATTTATATGTATTCTGAAAATCTTGATCCAGAGGAGTTGACTGATTGGATCAATGATTTGGAAGAATACTTTGAGGATGAGGAGGTTGAAGATCCTGATAGGGTCAAGTTTGCTAAGACCAAGATAAAGGACCATGCCAGCATATGGTGGAAGGGAGTGTAGCTAGACAAAAGAGGAAAAGAAAGGATAACAAAATACGAACAAATGTTGGAGAAGTTGAAGAGGCAGTTCATTCCATGTGACTACGAGTTGGATCTGCTAAAGAAAATGTAAGGTTTGAGGCAATCAAGTAAGTCTATCAAAGAATACACAAAGTATTTTTATAAAATTGTAATCATAACAAGCCATTCAGATGCCAACAAGGATAAGGTAGCCCATTATATTAATAGGTTATAAGCAAGTATTCAAGAGGAGTTAAGTCTAGTCAGGATGACCACCATAGAGGATGCTTACCAGTTTTCCCTGAGGGTTAAAGAGAAGCTGAACTGAAGTTTTGAGAGCAAGCAAAGAGGAAGAGTTCATGGTGGAAGAATTGGTGGAAGAACAAATGGAGGATGAAATGAATATTATAAGAAGAATGGAGAAGCTAGCAGTAGTCAGGACCAAAAGGGATATAATGCTTACCGCCCCCGTGATCATAACAATGGTTACCAGAGAGGAAGAGGAGGATTTTGTGGAACCTATTTCCACTGTGGTGAAGGACATAGAGCATACAAATGTCCACAGCACCAAGGGAGGACAAATAGGAGGCCTGAAGGTAATGCATTAGCTACGGTCATTGATGAAGATGCTGAATCTGAGCACTCTGAAGAAGCAGAAAGAGGAGAAGTTCTAATCACAAGGAGAGCCTTACTGAATTATGAGAGAGACCCAGATCAGAGGAAGAGCTTATTTTGCACAAGGTGTAAATGTGTAGGTAAGATTTGTAATATTATCATAGACAATGGTAGCACAGATAACCTAGTTTCAGAAGGAATGGTTACCAAATTGCAATTAGAGAGGAAGAGACACCCACATCCATATAGTATTGTGTGGTTACAGAAGGACCATAGGGATTTGGTCAGTGAGCAATGCTTGGTAAAATTTAATATTGGGAATTATTGTGATGAGGTCCTATGTGACATCCTGCCTATGGATGCTTGAAATTTGTTGTTGGGAAGGCCATGGCAGTTTGATCGATGTGCAGTGCATGATGGTCATGCCAACACTTACTCCTTGACAAAGAATGGAGTGCACCATAAGCTAAAGCCCCTAAAGGAGGTGGATGAAAAGGTATGTAGCAGTGCCAGAATTTGTTTAGTTGAAGGGAGAAGGTTTTTGGATGGTTTGAAGCAAAAGCATATGTGTTATGCATTAATTCCTAGAGATAGGGAAGAAGAATGCAATGATACCCTAGTAGAATTCTTAGGTCTGTTACAAGAATTTCTAGATATTATATCAGATAATGTGCCTAAGGTTTTACCACCAATGAGGAAGACCAATCACCATATAGATTTTGTACCAGGATCTAGTTTACCCAATAAGGCATCCCATAGAATGACTCCTATAGAAAGTGAGGAGCTAAAAATGCAAGTCCAAGAGTTGCTAAAAAAGGGACTGAT
The DNA here is from genome assembly GCA_028583015.1 of Wollemia nobilis. Classification (NCBI taxonomy): domain Eukaryota; kingdom Viridiplantae; phylum Streptophyta; class Pinopsida; order Araucariales; family Araucariaceae; genus Wollemia; species Wollemia nobilis. The sequence continues at coordinate 543,753 of JAQPPZ010003235.1, forward strand.
TTAGGAGAGCTTGAGTCCATGTATAGTACCTGCTGTACTAGCAACAAATAAATATGGAGAGTGGACAATGTGTACAGACTCTAGAGCTATTAACAAGATCACCATAAAATATAGATTTCCATTGCCAAGGATTGATGACATTATGGACTATTTGAGTAGAGCCAAGTACTTCACAAAGATTGACCTGAAGAGTGGGTACCATCAGATTCATGTTAGATAAGGAGATGAGTGGAAGACAGCCTTCAAGACCAGAGAGGGTTTGTATGAGTGGTTGGTCATGCCATTTGGGATAACCAATGCGCCAAGCACATTCATGCAGCTAAGGAATGATGTATTGAGGGATTTTTTAAGAAAATTTGTCATTGTCTATTTGGATGACATTTTAATATTTAGCAGGACCCTGGAAGAGCACCTGATGCATATCATAAGGGCTTTTGAGAAGCTGAGAGAGGAGCAGTTGTTGATTAATTTGAAGTGTAGTACAAAGGAAAAGTATAATGCTGAGGCAACTCGTAGTCTGATAAATGCTTTTGAGTTAAGGAATATGGATATAGGGGAAAAGTACAATGCTGAGGCTGAGGACTTTGCAGAGCATCTGAAGAGCTTGCATGAAGAAGTGAAGAAGCATATTGCTAATATGAATACTCAATATAAGACAAGGGCAGACCATAAGCGACGGTTTAAATAATTTGAAGTGGGAGATGAATTTATGGTCCATTTGAGAAAAGAAATGTTTCTTGCTAAAACCTATAACAAGCTGAAGATGAAGAATTTTGGACCATGTAAAATCATAGAAAAACAGGATTCATGCAATGCATATGAAGTGGAATTGCCAAGTGGGCTTAACATATCACCTATTTTTAACATTTTAGATTTGGTAGAATACCATGAAGGAGACAATGGTGAGGGACTAGTAGCAGAATTGTGGAATATTCCAGCATCTACTCTAGATACGGAAGAGATAGAAGAGATCCTGGATACACGCATCAACAAAAGTACCAAAAATAGGCAGTATGCAGAATATCTGGTTAAGTGAAAAGGCAGACCTGTTGAAGACTTATCTTGGTTATCGAAGGCTAAGGTTGAATGCCTTGGTTTTCTTCCAATAATAGAGAAGTGAAGGTCACTTCTCAAAATTATCCTAGGTGTCTGATGTAGGAACATCCAGTGGTGTAAGAGTGATATTGCATCACCCAAAAAAAAAAATTGTAATTGTTTAATTTTGTAAAACTAGTATAACTAGTTTAACTTGCAGGATATTTTTGAATGTCTTAAAGGTCGAATTTGAGGATATTTGGGTAGACAGGAGCCTTGGTGTGAAGATCCAAGTTTTTCCCAACTTAGCTCATTTTATGTCGTTTCATAAAACATGTTGTAATAGTCAATCAGGTCAACGAGTGCAAAGTTATGACCTCAACAAGTTGACCCCAAAATTCAAATTTGAATTTTAATGGTTTTAGGCGGGCAAAAAGGAAAACAGGGTATTTGAGGGAATTTTTGAAATTGTGAAGGGGTCTTTTCTCTTGTATCCTTATTTTTGGCATGAAAGTAATGAAAGGTTTGATTCTATGACTTGTTCAAAGAAAAATACCTATGTATCATTTGTTTGGTGTTGCTTGTGTAATGTGATCTACACTAAGTGGTATCAGAGCAGGAGTTCCTGGGTGTGTAAATAGATCACCGGATGTGAGGTATTTTACACTAGGATCTATGGTTAAGGTTTGTGATAGAATTGAGCAGAATGTCTCCATGAAGAAACCATGGTGGTGCGAGAAATATGGTGCAAGAGGAAGATTTTAGAGCTTTGCAAAGACAAGTTCAAGATCTACAAGAGGAGCTGCGTAGAGGGTTTGAGCCAAGGAGAGAAGAAGGTAGTGAAGATGAAGTTGGAGAAGAAGAGGACAAATTTGAGGAAGAAGAAGAGGCAGTAGATCCTACACAAGCCAGGTTATACATAGCCATATCTAAAATTGGAAAGAGATCAAATATGGATGATTTTTTACTATTTGTGGAAAGCTTGATCCAGAGGAGTTGATTGACTGGATCAATGATTTGGAAGAATAATTTGAGTATGAGGAGGTTGAATATCCTGATAGGGTCAAGTTTTCTAAGACCAAGTTGAAGGGTCATCCCAGAATATGGTGGAAGGGAGTGCAGCTAGATAGAAATAAAAGAGGAAAATAAAGGATAACAAGATGGGAGCGAATGTAGGAGAAATTGAAGAGGCATTTCATTCTAGGTGACTACGAGTTGGATATGCTAAATAAAATGCAAGGTTTGAGGCAATCAAGTAAGTCTATCAAAGAATACATAGAGGAGTTTTATAAAATTGTAATCAAAATAGGCCATTTAGAGGCCAACAAGGAGAAGGTAATATTAATGGGTTACAAGCAAGTATTCAAGAGGAGTTAAGTCTGGTCAGGATGATGACCATAGAGGATGCTTACCAGTTTGCCCTGAGGGTTGAAGAGAATCTGAATAGAAGGTTTGAGAGCAAGCAAAGAGGAAGAGGTCATGGTGGAAGAACTGGTGGAAGAAAAAATAAAGGACAAAATGAAAATTATAAGAAGAATGGAGAAGCTAGCAGTAGTCAAGACCAAAATGGAGATAATGCTTATCACCCCCGTGATCAAAACAATGGTTACCATAGAGGAAGATGAAGGTCTGGATGAGGGTTTGGAAGAGGAGGATTTTGTGGAACCTATTTCCACTATGGTGAAGAAGGAAATAGAGCATACGAGTGTCCACAACACCAAGGAAGGACAACTAGGAGGTCTGAATGTAATGCCCGAGTTACGGTCATTGATGAAGGTGTTGAATATGAGCACTCTAAAGAAGCAGAAAGAGGAGAAGTGCTAATCACAAGGAGAGCCTTGCTGAATGAGGAGAGAGACCTAGATTAGAGGAAGATCTTATTTTGCACAAGGTGTAAATTTGTTGGTAATATTTGTAATATTATCATAGACAATGGTAGCACAAATAACCTAGTTTTAGAAGGAATGGTTACCAAATTGCAATTAGAGAGGAAGAAGTATTCAGTTTATGCTTATTTTAGTGAGAAACTCAATGATGCTAGGAAGAAGTATTCAGTTTATGATCAAGAGTTTTATGCTATAGTTCAGGCTCTAAAGAAGTGGAGGCATTATTTGTTGCCAAAATAGTTTGTTCTATATACTAATCATCAAGCCTTATAGTATATTAATAGCCAAGGGAAGCTAAATCAGAGGCACTTGAAGTGGGTTGAGTTTTTACAGAGTTATACCTTTGTGTTGAAGCATAGGAGCAAAAAGTCAAATAGAGTTGCATATGCCTTAAGTAGAATGGAGTGTTTGTTGATAGAAATGAAGGTGGAAGTTGTAGGGTTTGACGAACTTAAGGGTTTGTACCCGAAAGATCCTAATTTTGCAGAGTCTTGGAGGGTTTGCTTGGCACCTGTTACTTTAAACAGGACTAAGTGGTTGGATTTTCTTATCCAAGATGGAATGTTTTTTAGAGGAAATCAATTATGTATTCCAAGGAGTTCAATGAGGGAGAATCTAGTCAAGGAGAAACACAGTGGAGGGTTGGCTGGACACTTTGATCGGGATAATACCATTGCCCTTGTTAGTGAGAACTACTATTGGCTACAGTTGCAGCAAGATGTGAAGAGATTTGTGCAAAGTTGTAGAGTATGCTATATTGCGAAGGGTGTGAGACAAAACACTGGATTATATCAGCCATTACCTATACCAGAGAGACCAGGGGAAGACATCAACATAGATTTTTTTCTTGGCCTACCAAAGACATAGAGGGGAAATGACTCCATATTTGTGGTGGTTGACAATTTTTCAAAGATAGTACATTTTATTCCCTGTAAAAAAACTAAAGATGCAATTCATGTTGTAGATTTATTTTTCAAATAGGTGGTACGACTTCATGGTCTACCAAAGATTATAGTTTTTGACAGAGATACCAAGTTTGTTGGGTATTTATGGAGAACCTTGTGGAAGAAATTGAAGACAAATTTGAAATTAAATTCTGAATACCACCCACGGACTGATGGACAAATAGAGGTGGTGAATAGAAGTTTGGGTATTCTATTGATATGCTTGATAGGAGATAAGCCCAAGGGATGGGATTTGGTTTTGCCACAGGTGGAATTTGCATACAACAATTCTGTCAATAGGAGTACTAACAAATATCCATTATAGATAATATATGGGAGCAGTCTAAGAAATTCTTCTGAGTTGAGGAAGATGGATACAGGGGAAAAGTGCAGTGCTGAGGCTGAGGACTTTGCAGAGCATCTGAAGAGCTTGCATGAAGAAGTGAAGAAGCATATTACTAATATGAATACTCAATATAAGACAAGGGCAGACCAGAAGCGACGGTTTAAATAATTTGAAGTGGGAGATGAATTTATGGTCCATCTGAGAAAAGAAAGGTTTCCTGCTAAAACCTATAAGAAGCTGAAGATGAAGAAGTTTGGACCATGTAAAATCATATAAAAATGGGATTCAGGCAATGCATATGAAGTGGAATTTCCAAGTGGGCTTAACATATCACATGTTTTTAACATTTTAGATTTGGTAGAATACCATGAAGGAGACAATGATGAGGGACCAGTAGTAGAATTGTGAAATATTCCAACATCTACTCTAGATACAGAAGAGATAGAAGAGATCCTAGATACACACATCGGCAAAAGTATATGTAGAATATCTAGTTAAGTGGAAAGGCAGACCTGTTGAAGATTCATCTTGGTTGTCGAAGGCTGAGGTTGAATGCCTTGGTTTTCTTCCAAAAATAGAGAAGTGAAGGTCACTTCTCAAAATTACCCTGGGTGTCTGATGCAGGAGCATCCAATGGTGTAAGAGTGATCTTGCATCACCCAAAAAAAAAATTGTAATTGTTTAATTTTGTAAAACTAGTAAAACTAGTTTAACTTGCAGGAGATTTTTGAAGGTCTTAGAGGTCGAATTTGAGGATTTTTGGCTAGACACGAGCCTTGGCATGAAGAGCCAAGGTTCACCCCGCTTAGCTCGTTTCATGTCATTTTTGAAAACATGTTGTAATAGTCAATCGGGTCAACGAGTGCGAAGTTATGACCTCGACAAGTTGCCCCCAAAATTCAAATTTGAATTTTAATGGTTTTAGGTGGGAAAAAGGGAAAACAGGGTATTTGAGGGAATTTTTGAAATTGTAAAGGGGTCTTTTCTCTTGTATCCTTATTTTTGGCATGAAAGTAATGAAAGGTTTGATTCTCTGACTTGTTCAAAGGAAAAATACCTATGTATCATTTGTTTGGTGTTGCTTGTGTAACGTGATCTACACCAAGTGGTATCAGAGCGGGAGTTCCTGAGTGTGTAAACAGATCGCCGGACATGAGGCAGTTTACACCAGGATCTGTGGTTAAGGTTTGTGAGAGAAGTGAGCAGAATGCCTCCATGAAGAAACCATGGTGGTGGGAGAAATATGGTGCTAGAGGAAGATTTTAGAGCTTTGCAAGAGGCAAGTTCAGGCTCTGCAAGAGGAGCTACGTAGAGGGTTTGAGCCAAGGAGAGAAGAAGGTAGTGAAGATGAAGTTGAAGAAGAAGAGGACCAGTTTGAGGAAGAAGAAGAGGTAGTAGATCCTGCACAAGCCAGGTTATACAGAGCCATATCTCAGATTGGAAAGAGATCAAAGATGGAGGTTTCTACGTATTCTGGAAATCTTGATCCAGAGGAGTTGATTGACTGGATCAATGATTTGGAAGAATACTTTGAGTATGAGGAGGTTGAAGATCCTGATAGGGTCAAGTTTGCTAAGACCAAGCTGAAGGGTCATGCCAGCATATGGTGGAAGGGAGTGCAGCTAGACAAAAATAAAAGAGGAAAAGAAAGGATAACAAAATGGGAGCGGATGTTGGAGAAGTTGAAGAGGCAGTTCATTCCAGGTGACTACGAGTTGGATCTGCTAAAGAAAATGCAAGGTTTGAGGCAATCAAGTAAGTCTGTCAAAGAATACACAGAGGAGTTTTATAAAATTGTAATCAGAACAGGCCATTCAGAGGCCAACAAGGAGAAGGTAGCCCGTTATATTAATGGGTTACGAGCAAGTATTCAAGAGGAGTTAAGTCTAGTCAAGATGACCACCATAGAGGATGCTTACTAGTTTGCCCTGAGGGTTGAAGAGAAGTTGAACAGAAGGTTTGAGAGCAAGCAAAGAGGAAGAGGTCATGGTGGAAGAACTGGTGGAAGAACAAATGGAGGACGAAATGAAGATTATAAGAAGAATGGAGAAGCTAGCAGTAGTCAGGACCAAAAGGGAGATAATGCTTACCGCCCTCGTGATCAGAACAATGGTTACCAAAGAGGAAGAGGAAGGTCTGGATGAGGGTTTGGAAGAGGAGGATTTTGTGGAACCTGTTTCCACTATGGCGAAGAAGGACATCGAGCATACGAGTGTCCACAACACCAAGAGAGGACAAATAGGAGGCTTGAAGGTAATGCCCGAGCTGCGGTCGTTGATGAAGGTGCTGAATCTGAGCACTCTAAAGAAGCAGAAAAAGGAGAAGTGCTAATCATAAGGAGAGCCTTGTTGAATGAGGAGAGAGACCCAGATCAGAGGAAGAGCTTATTTTGCACAAGGTGTAAATGTGCAGGTAATATTTGTAATATTATCATAGACAATGGTAGCACAGATAACCTAGTTTTAGAAGGAATGGTTACCAAATTGCAATTAGAGAGGAAGAGACACCCGCATCCATATCGGATTGCGTGGTTGCAGAAGGACCATAGGGCTTTGGTCAGTGAGCAATGCTTGGTAAAATTTAATATTGGGAATTACCGTGATGAGGTCCTATGTGACATCCTACCTATGGATGCTTGTCATTTGTTGTTGGGAAGGCCATGGCAGTTTGATCGGTGTGCAGTGCATGATGGTCGTGCCAACACTTACTCCTTGACAAAGAATGGAGTGCGCCATAAGTTGAAGCCCTTGAAGGAGGTGGATGAAAAGGTATGTAGCAGTGCTAGAATCTATTTAGTTGAAGGGAGAAGGTTTTTGGATGGTTTGAAGCATGAGCATATGTGCTATGCATTAATTCCTAGAGTTAGGGAAGAAGAATGCAAAGATACCCCAGTAGAAGTCTTAGGTCTATTAGAAGAATTTCTAGATATTATATCAGATAATGTGCCTGAGGGTTTACCACCAGTGAGGAAGATCAGTCACCATATAGATTTGGTACCAGGATCTAGTTTACCCAATAAGGCAGCCCATAGAATGACTCCTGTAGAAAGTGAGGAGCTAAACAGGCAAGTCCAAGAGTTGCTAAAAAAGGGACTGATTCGGGAGAGCTTGAGTCCATGTGCAGTACCTATAGTACTAGCACCAAAGAAATATGGAGAGTGGAGAATGTGTACAGACTCTCGAGCTATTAACAAGATCACCATAAAATACAGATTTCCATTGCCAAGGATGGATGACATTATGGACTGTTTGAGTGGAGCCAAGTACTTCACAAAGATTGACCTGAAGAGTGGGTACCATCAGATTCGTGTCAGAGAAGGAGATGAGTGGAAGACAACCTTCAAGACCAGAGAGGGTTTGTATGAGTGGTTGGTCATGCCATTTGGGCTAACCAATGCGCCAAGCACATTCATGCGGCTGATGAATGAGGTATTGAAGGAGTTTTTAGGAAAATTTGTCATTGTCTATTTGGATGACATTTTAATATTTAGCAGGACCTTGGAAGAGCACCTGATGCATATCAGAAGGGTTTTTGAGAAGCTGAGGGAGGAGCAGTTGTTGATTAATTTGAAGAAGTGTAGTTTTGTGAAGGAGTTAGTGTATCTGGGATTTGTCATCTCAACCGAAGGTCTAAAAATGGACCCAAAAAAGGTGAGGGCTATCATTGAATGGCCTACTCCAAGAAGCATAACGGAGGTAAGATCATTTCATGGTCTAGCAAGTTTTTACAGAAAATTCATTAGAAATTTCAGGAGTATTTGTGCACCCCTTACAGAAACAATGAGAGGGGATAAGAAAGAATTTAAGTGGACCTTAGGAGCAGATAAGAGCTTTGATATGTTGAAGAAGAAGGTCACAGAGCAATCTATTTTGGCACTTCTAGATTTTAATAAGGTATTTCAGGTAGATTGTGATGCTAGTGGTAGTGCCATAGGAGCTGTATTGAGTCAAGAAGGTAAACATGTTGCTTATTTTAGTGAGAAAATCAATGATGCTAGGAAGAAGTATTCAGTTTATGATCAAGAGTTTTATGCTATAGTTCAGGCTCTAAAGAAGTGGAGGCATTATTTGTTGCCAAATATTTGAAATTCAGTTCTGCATACCACCCACAGAATGATGGACAAACAAAGGTGGTGAATAGAAGTTTGGGTAATTTATTGAGATGCTTGATAGGAGATAAGCCCAAGGGATGGGATTTGGTTTTTCCATAGGTGGAATTTGCATACAACGATTCTGTCAATAGGAGTACTAACAAATATCCATTCTAGATAATATATGGGAACAATCTAAGAAATGCTTCTGAGTTGAGGAAGATGGATACAGGGGAAAAGAGTTGAGGGAGGACTTAGAGCATCTAAAGAGCTTACATGAAGAAGTGAAGAAGCATATTGCTAAGATGAATACTCAATATAAGATAAGGGAAGAAGGACGGTTTAAAGAATTTGAAGTGGGAGATGAAGTTATGGTCCATTTGAGAAAAGAAAGGTTTCTTGCTAAAACCTATAACAAGTTGAAGATGAAGAAGTTTGTACCATGCAAAATCATAGAAAAATGAGATTCAACAAATGCATATGAAGTGGAATTGCCAAGTGGGCTTAACATATCACATGTTTTTAACATTTTAGATTTGGTAGAATACCATGAACGAGACAATGGTGAGGGACCAGTAGCAAAATTATGGAATATTCCAACATCTACTCTAGATACGAAAGAGATAGAAGAGATCCTAGATACACGCATCGGCAAAAGTACCAAAAATAGGCAGTATGAGAATATCTGGTTAAGTGGAAAGGCAGACCTATTGAAGATTCATCTTAGTTGTCGAAGGCTAAGGTTGAACGCCTTGGTTTTCTTCCAACAATAGAGAAGTGAAGGTCACTTCTCAAAATTACCCTAGGTGTCTGATGTAGGAGCATCCAGTGGTGTAAGAGTGATCTTGCATCACCAAAAAAAAATTGTAATTGTTTAATTTTAAACCTAGTAAAACTAGTTTAACTTGAGGAGATTTTTGAAGGTCTTAGAGGTCGAATTTGAGGATTTTTGGCTAGATGTTATCCTTGACGCGAAGAGCCAAGGTCACCTCGCTTAGTTCATTTCATGCCATTTTTGAAAACATGTTGTAATAGTCAATCGGGTCAACGAGTGCGAAGTTATGACCTCGACAAGTTGCCCCCAAAATTCAAATTTGAATTTTAATGGTTTTAGGTGGGAAAAAGGGAAAACAGGGTATTTGAGGGAATTTTCAAAATTGTAAAGGGGTCTTTTCTCTTGTATCCTTATTTTTGGCATGAAAGTAATGAAAGGTTTGATTCTCTGACTTGTTCAAAGGAAAAATACCTGTGTATCATTTGTTTGGTGTTGCTAGTGTAACGTGATCTACACCAAGTGGTATCAGAGCGGGAGTTCCTGAGTGTGTAAATAGATCATCGGACGTGAGGCAGTTTACACCAGGATCTATGGTTAAGGTTTGTGAGAGAAGTGAGCAGAATGCCTCCATGAAGAAACCATGGTGGTGGGAGAAATATGGTGCCAGAGGAAGATTTTAGAGCTTTGCAGAGGCAAGTTCAGGCTCTGCAAGAGGAGCTGCATAGAGGGTTTGAGCCAAGGAGAGAAGAAGGTAGTGAAGATGAAGTTGAAGAAGAAGAGGACCAGTTTGAGGAAGAAGAAGAGGTAGTAGATCCTGCACAAGCTAGGTTATACAGAGCCATATCTCAGATTGGAAAGAGACCGAAGATGGAGGTTTCTACGTATTCTAGAAATCTTGATCCAGAGGAGTTGATTGATTGGATCAATGATTTGGAAGAATACTTTGAGTATGAGGAGGTTGAAGATCCTGATAGGGTCAAGTTTGCTAAGACCAAGTTGAAGGGTCATGCCAGCATATGGTGGAAGGGAGTGCAGCTAGACAGAAATAAAAGAGGAAAAGAAAGGATAACAAAATGGGAGCGGATGTTGGAGAAGTTGAAGAGGCAGTTCATTCCAGGTGACTATGAGTTGGATCTGCTAAAGAAAATGTAAGGTTTGAGGCAATCAAGTAAGTCTGTCAAAGAATACACAGAGGAGTTTTATAAAATTGTAATCAGAATAGGCCATTCAGAGGCCAACAAGGAGAAGGTAGCCCATTATATTAATGGGTTACGAGCAAGTATTCAAGAGGAGTTAAGTCTGGTCAGGATGACCACCATAGAGGATGCTTACCAGTTTGCCCTGAGGGTTGAAGAGAAGCTGAACAGAAGGTTTGAGAGCAAGCAAAGAGGAAGAGGTCATGGTGGAAGAACTGGTGGAAGAACAAATGGAGGATGAAATGAAGATTATAAGAAGAATGGAGAAGCTAGCAGTAGTCAGGACCAAAAGGGAGATAATGCTTACCGCCCCGTGATCAGAACAATGGTTACCAGAGAGGAAGAGGAAGGTCTAGATGAGGGTTTGGAAGAGGAGGATTTCATGGAACTTGTTTCCACTATGGTGAAGAAGGACATCGAGCATACGAGTGTCCACAACACCAAGAGAGGACAAATAGGAGGCCTGAAGGTAATGCCCGAGCTACGGTCATTGATGAAGGTGTTGAATCTGAGCACTCTAAAGAAGCAGAAAGAGGAGAAGTGCTAATCACAAGGAGAGCCTTGTTGAATGAGGAGAGAGACCCAGATCAGAGGAAGAGCTTATTTTGCACAAGGTGTAAATGTGCAGGTAAGATTTGTAATATTATCATAGACAATGGTAGCACAGATAACCTAGTTTCAGAAGGAATGGTTACCAAATTGCAATTAGAGAGGAAGAGACACCCGCATCCATATCGGATTGCATGGTTACAGAAGGACCATAGGGCTTTGGTCAGTGAGCAATGCTTGGTAAAATTTAATATTGGGAATTACCGTGATGAGGTCCTGTGTGACATCCTGCCTATGGATGCTTGCCATTTGTTGTTGGGAAGGCCATGGCAGTTTGATCGGTGTGCAGTGCATGATGGTCGTGCCAACACTTACTCCTTGACAAAGAATGGAGTGCGCCATAAGTTGAAGCCCCTGAAGGAGGTGGATGAAAAGGTATGTAGCAGTGCTAGAATCTATTTAGTTGAAGGGAGAAGGTTTTTGGATGGTTTGAAGCATGAGCATATGTGCTATGCATTAATTCCTAGAGTTAGGGAAGAAGAATGCAAAGATACCCCAGTAGAAGTCTTAGGTCTGTTAGAAGAATTTCTAGATATTATATCAGATAATGTGCCTGAGGGTTTACCACCAGTGAGGAAGATCAGTCACCATATAGATTTGGTACCAGGATCTAGTTTACCCAATAAGGCAGCCCATAGAATGACTCCTGTAGAAAGTGAGGAGCTAAACAGGCAAGTCCAAGAGTTGCTAAAAAAGGGACTGATTCGGGAGAGCTTGAGTCCATGTGCAGTACCTACAGTACTAGCACCAAAGAAATATGGAGAGTGGAGAATGTGTACAGACTCTCGAGCTATTAACAAGATCACCATAAAATATAGATTTCCATTGCCAAGGATGGATGATATTATGGACTGTTTGAGTGGAGCCAAGTACTTCACAAAGATTGACTTGAAGAGTGGGTACCATCAGATTCATGTCAGAGAAGGAGATGAGTGGAAGACAACCTTCAAGACCAGAGAGGGTTTGTATGAGTGGTTGGTCATGCCATTTGGGCTAACCAATGCGCCAAGCACATTCATGCGGCTGATGAATGAGGTATTGAAGGAGTTTTTAGGAAAATTTGTCATTGTCTATTTGGATGACATTTTAATATTTAGCAAGACCCTGGAAGAGCACCTGATGCATATCAGAAGGGTTTTTGAGAAGCTGAGGGAGGAGCAGTTGTTGATTAATTTGAAGAAGTGTAGTTTTGTGAAGAAGGAGTTAGTGTATCTAGGATTTGTCATCTCAATCGAAGGTCTAAAAATGGACCCAAAAAAGGTGAGGGCTATCATTGAATGGCCTACTCCAAGAAGCATAACTGAGGTAAGATCATTTCATGGTCTAGCAAGTTTTTACAAAAAATTCATTAGAAATTTTAGCAGTATTTGTGCACCCCTTACAGAAACAATGAGAGGGGATAAGAAAGAATTTAAGTGGACCTTAGGAGCAGATAAGAGCTTTGATATGTTGAAGAAGAAGGTCACAGAGCAACCTATTTTGGCACTTCCAGATTTTAATAAGGTATTTCAGGTAGATTGTGATGCTAGTGGTAGTGCCATAGGAGTTGTATTGAGTCAAGAAGGTAAACCTGTTGCTTATTTTAGTGAGAAACTCAATGATGCTAGGAAGAAGTATTCAGTTTATGATCAAGAGTTTTATGCTATAGTTCAGGCTCTAAAGAAGTGGAGGCATTATTTGTTGCCAAAAGAGTTTGTTCTATATACTGATCATCAGGCCTTACAGTATATTAATAGCCAAGGGAAGCTAAATCAGAGGCACTTGAAGTGGGTTGAGTTTCTATAGAGTTATACCTTTGTGTTGAAGCACAGGAGTGGAAAGTCAAATAGAGTTGCAGATGCCTTAAGTAGAAGGCAATGTTTGTTGATAGAAATGAAGGTGGAAGTTGTAGGGTTTGATGAACTTAAGGGTTTGTACCCTGAAGATCCTGATTTTGTAGAGGCTTGGAGGGCTTGCTTGGCACCTGTTACTTTGGACAGGACTAAGTGGTTGGATTTTCTGATCCAAGATGGAATGTTGTTTAGAGGAAATCAATTATGCATTCCAAGGAGTTCAATGAGGGAGAATCTAGTCAAGGAGAAACACAGTGGAGGGTTGGATGGACACTTTGGTCGGGATAAGACCATTGCCCTTGTTAGTGAGAACTACTATTGGCCACAGTTGCAGCAAGATGTGAAGAGATTTGTGCAAAGTTGTAGAGTATGCCAGATGGCGAAGGGTGTGAGACAGAACACTGGATTATATCAGCCATTACCTATACCAGAGAGACCATGGGAGGACATCAGCATGGATTTTGTTCTTGGCCTACCAAGGACACAGAGGGGAAATGACTCCATATTTGTGGTGGTTGACAGGTTTTCAAAGATGGCACATTTTATTCCCTGCCAGAAAACTAATGATGCAGTTCATGTTGCAGGTTTATTTTTCAAAGAGGTGGTACGACTTCATGGTCTACCAAAGAGTATAGTTTCTGACAGAGATACCAAGTTTGTTGGGTATTTCTGGAGAACCTTGTGGAAGAAATTGAAGACAGATTTGAAATTCAGTTCTGCATACCACCCACAGACTGATGGACAAACAGAGGTGGTGAATAGAAGTTTGGGTAATCTATTGAGATGCTTGATAGGAGATAAGCCCAAGGGATGGGATTTGGTTTTGCCATAGGTGGAATTTGCATACAACAATTCTGTCAATAGGAGTACTAACAAATCTCCATTCCAGATAATATATGGGAGCAGTCCAAGAAATGCTTCTGAGTTGAGGAAGATGGATACAGGGGAAAAGTGCAGTGCTGAGGTTGAGGACTTTGCAGAGCATCCGAAGAGCTTGCATGAAGAAGTGAAGAAGCATATTACTAAGATGAATACTCAATATAAGACAAGGGCAGACCAGAAGCGACGGTTTAAGGAATTTGAAGTGGGAGATGAAGTTATGGTCCATCTGAGAAAAGAAAGGTTTCCTGCTAAAACCTATAACAAGTTGAAGATGAAGAAGTTTGGACCATGCAAAATCATAGAAAAATGGGATTCAGGCAATGCATATGAAGTGGAATTGCCAAGTGGGCTTAACATATCACCTATTTTTAACATTTTAGATTTGGTAGAATACCATGAAGGAGACAATGGTGAGGGACCAGTAGCAGAATTGTGGAATATTCCAGCATCTACTCTAGATACGGAAGAGATAGAAGAGATCCTGGATACACGCATCGGCAAAAGTACCAGAAATAGGCAGTATGCAGAATATCTGGTTAAGTGGAAAGGCAGACCTGTTGAAGATTCATCTTGGTTGTCGAAGGCTGAGGTTGAACGCCTTGGTTTTCTTCCAACAATAGAGAAGTGAAGGTCACTTCTCAAAATTACCCTAGGTGTCTGATGCAGGAGCATCCAGTGGTGTAAGAGTGATCTTGCATCACCCAAAAAAATTGTAATTGTTTAATTTTGTAAAACTAGTAAAACTAGTTTAACTTGCAGGAGATTTTTGAAGGTCTTAGAGGTCGAATTTGAGGATTTTTGGCTAGACATGAGCCTTGCAAAGAGCCAAGGTTCTCCGCTTAGCTCGTTTCATGCCATTTTTGAAAACATGTTGTAATAGTCAATCGGGTCAACGAGTGCGAAGTTATGACCTCGACAAGTTGCCCCCAAAATTCAAATTTGAATTTTAATGGTTTTAGGTGGGAAAAAGGGAAAACAGGGTATTTGAGGGAATTTTCGAAATTGTAAAGGGGTCTTTTCTCTTGTATCCTTATTTTTGGCATGAAAGTAATGAAAGGTTTGATTCTCTGACTTGTTCAAAGGAAAAATACCTGTGTATCATTTGTTTGGTGTTGCTTGTGTAACGTGATCTACACCACTTATATAGTTTCTCATATGGATAGAAACTTATGATATATTCTAATATACTCTATGTAATAAAATGATAGATACGTGGATTATCTGAACCCAACAAATATCTATATTGAGCTTGTAATGTATGCCTTTAAAGTTAATAAATAATTCCTTTCTTCTCCTAAATATAGCTCTATTCTCATAAGGAAAATTATGATTTGTGTTATATTCTCACAAGGATACTAGTGTTAATTTAAACTAAAGTAAATATGGTGACTTTAAATTGAATAAAAGCAAATTTATTTGCTAATGTTGAGTATATATATATATAGTTAAGTTTTGATGACATGATTATTTTATATGGAGTAGGAATTTTCTTTATATTAAGTATAGGACTATTGCATACTAGATTTAATTAATTTTGGTAATGAATTTTAGTATATTGGAAGTGATTTTGTAGAAACCAAATAGTATTGGTTAATTTGATTGTAAATCAATTTGATTATTAGATTTAATTAACAAATTAAATATATATATATATATATATATATATATATATTGCATTTGTATTTCATTATATTTGCTATAATGAAAAGTGTAACTAAATTTAATCATCTAGAAGTATGGAAAATATCTTCTAGTTATGAGAAGGATGGACTGGTGTCCTTTCCTTGGGAAGAGGTATGGGACTCTTCCTTTTGTTTGGTGTTAATCCAAAAAAATGATGAATGGGATTAAGAATTAATCCTTGTTATGAAAATATTAATGATGAATGAATTATTTATTCATGATTGGTGATTTATTTGTATGTGATATACATTTGACAAAGATGTGATTGCATGATTGCATTCAAAGTTGGTAAGCATGGCTTGCATGTAATGCATTTGGAAAATGTTTGGAACATGATTGCATTTATATTTGATAAGCATGTTTGCTTGCAATGCATTTGGCATACTTTGCATCTGAGTTGTCTTGATCCCTTCACTATCATCTCTCACACCATGGAGATTCAAGACATTCCAAATAAGAGTCGGACAACACTTTTTGGATACTATTGCAATGTTCATCATGTAGAAGCTTGTATTGATTTAAATCCAATGAATTTATGAGGGGCTGATATAATTTATGTAAAATTAGCTATGATTTGTAATATTTTATGTATTTGTTTACAAGATTTGTAAATTAGGGAAAATTCTTCATATTGTAGCATTCACCCCTAATAAATGCTATGTGATATATGTTTTGGAATATGAGCAAGTATTGGAACTATTTGAGATATTACACATTGTCAAATGTATGGCATTGAGATTTATGTTGCTCTAGTAGATTATATGGATGTATTTAAAATTCTCTCTCATGAACTGTAATAGTGTAGAAGAAAATTCATGGACAACCTTCACAATATTATAAGATAAACAATATCCACACCATCCACCTAAGATATCTAGAAGTAAACCAATCACTTCATGCAATTGGGTAATTCAAAAAATAACCAACACCATCATACCTAGTAAATGAGTAAATTCTATAATGGTGCTTAAGACAATATCCCTAGTCACGAGAAAAATAATAAGATTAACGACTCTCTCCTTAATACTAGTCTTCATGGATAGTATGGAGAGGAGGGGATAATTCCCTTTGGGTAAAACTCCCAATTAATGGTAAAACCATTGAGATGTCCTCATGAAGGACTTAGCCATTATATTATCCTCTCATAAATTGGTGATGGTATGGAGGAATTAAAGGAGAGGGTGCTCCTAATGATGAATGGGTTGAATGAATTTGAATGTGATTTTGAGTTAATATTTTATGGCTCGGATCACTTACTGAGCATTTGGGATATCCTTGTATTAGATTATTATTATACTCTTGTCTCATTAAAAAGTGAAAACGATTATTATATGGGTTTTAAAAAAATACCGGACGAGAGGTAACAACTGGGGTTGTTACAACAATTCTTTCCACTGTGTCTTTTTTGCATATAGATCCATCAAAGTATAAGATCCAAGTTCCAGGCTCTTGGACATCTATTGAAAATATTGTTTCATCCAGGAAAGATATGCTTATGGGATGTTTTGATTTTAAATGGGATGCAACCAATTGATTAGCTATGACTTACCCCTTTAGTTATTTTTGTCTCATGAATTCTATATCAAATTCACTAAGGGCTATGACCCATTTTGAAATCCTACCTAATAGATAAGGTTTCAACATAAGGTAGTGTAATGGATCTACCAACACTAAGATGTACGTCTTTTGTCTAAGCATGTAGTGCCTTAGTTTGAGATATGAGAAGAAAAATGGTAGACAAATATTCTCTAGTGGTGTGTAATGAATTTCATAGTTTACTAAGGTTCTACTAATGTAGTAAATTGCTCTTTCTTGGTGTTGTTCATCATATTGGGCTAGTAAAGCTTCAATAGCATGTTTGGTGGATGTTATGTATATAATTAATGGCTAATTTAGTTTTGGTGGTACCAAGATAGGTGGTGTCAAAATAAAGGTTTTTAAATATTTGAATACTTTTTGACATACTTCATCCCATTCAAATTTTGTTCCATTCTTCAATAATTTGAAGAAAGGTTGACATTTATCTACAAGTTGCAATATGAATCTATGGATATCTTGCAATTTAGTTAGGTTTGTAGGTGGTGGTATGTTTTTTATTGTCATTATTTTGGAGGGATCAACTTCAATCCCATGATGGGATATGATGAATCCCAATATTGTTCCTAATGTTATCCCAAATATACATTTTTTGGGTTTTAGCTTGACTCTATAATCTCTTAATATTTTGAAGATACATCTAAGATCTCAAACGTGGTTTATATTTTCTAAGATCAACCTAAGATGTCATCTATGTAGTCTTCTAAAATTTTATGCATAAGATCATGAAATACATATTTCATGGCCCTTTGATATGTTGCTCCTATATTTTTAAGTCAAAATGAAATGACCTGATAGCAAAAGGTTCCCCTAAGGGTAGTGAAAGTCATTTTAGATTGATCTTTTGGTGCTATCTTGATTTGGTTGTAGCTTGATAATCTTTCCATTAAAGACAACATTTTATATCCTATAGTGAAGTCGGCTATCATGTCTATGTTTGGCAAATGGAAATCATATTTGTAAAAACATTATTTATATTCCTAAAGTCAATGTAAATTCAAATGGATCCTTCCTTCTTGGCAATAGGAATGATGTTGGATATCCAATCCGAATAATATATTGCCTTTATGAAACCAACATCTAAGAGTTTTTGCAATTCATATTTTATTGAAAGAGCAGCCCTTGGATGTATCTTTTTTATTTTTTTTTTAATGAGTTTGGCATCAATATGCACTACCAATTTATGGATTTCCATTGAAGTATCAAGTCCTAGCATGTCATCATATCCCCAAGTGAAGATGTTAGATAATTATTTCAATAGTTTTGTGTACTCTATTTGTTCTTCTTGGATCGGGACTTTTCCAAGCTTGATAAGGTGAGGGTCATATTCTATTCCTATATTGGTTTCTATGGTTTCTTCAATTAAGGCTTGTGACTCATCTTCAAAATGAAGAGGAGAATCTATTATCCCTAACTCTTTAAGTTCTTGTAGGTCCATAGATGTTTTTTCTAGTTTAGGAAGTTGAGTTGTGTCTAAGTTGAATATTTATTTAAGATATTCTTCTATATGATGATTGTCCAAAGAACTTCGATGAACCAATTCTAGCATATTTATGCTATCAAATCATATGGTTTTATGGGATGTTTGGTTGAGTGACCAAAGTTCTTCTTCATCCTCATCACCCCATTGGGAGCCATGTATTGACTCGAGATAATTATCCTTGTCTTCTTCTAATATAGGAGAAGGTTCATTTTTGCTAGGGATGAGTCTTATCCCGCATCGTGTTGGCCAAGATTCAGCTTCTAGGGTTTCTTTAGTACCCTATTCATAATGACCTAGTTCTTTACCTTGATAACCCATGTTGGAAAGCATTTATTTAGCTATGGATAACTAATGTAACATATAGCACATATCATATGTTCGTTCACTAGGTATGATATTATGTTTGAGGATCTTCTCATAAGGGGTGGTTCCTCCATGAATGAAAGTACAAGATCATATTTGGATTTCAAGTCCTTTTCTATTAGGCATGTCTATATCACGAGGATATAGGAACATACTTGGCAGTTATATGAAGGGATCTGGTTTTCAATGAATGAAGTTGAATTGATCATTGGAAGAGGATAATTGGGGAGTGTCCTCTAAGTTTATGAGAGGTTCCTCTAATATTTTCTCTCCTTTATCTATTTTTGGTTGACCGCTTGACTTAGCTGATTGTATGGAAGGACAAATATTGATCTCTTGTAGGTCTATTAATTTGCACATGACAAAAAGGTTCTAGGTCTCCAGGGACATGGATAATCCTCCCTTGATACTCATATTTGAGACATTGATATAAAGTAGAAGGCACTGCCCTCATAGAGTGTATCCAAGGTCTCCCGAGGAGCATGATATAGGTCACATCATATGATATGACATAGAAGAGGGTATTTAGGACATGATACCCTATTAGATTTTGATACAGTGTGCAATGGGAGATAGCAATCACAATATGCAAAATAATATGAAAGAAAGTAAATATGTGAGATGACTAAAATATGCTATAAATAGAAATATCAAAAATAAATACAATGTAGCTATGGAGGAAATGGACACTCCAGGAACAAAGCTACTGGACTACATTACACCCATCATCAATATATGGTGATATACACAACATTATGCTACTACCTACGAATATTCTCTAAGCTTCTAAATTCTACTTGTTACAATGAGGCCCTTTTTATATAGGAAGATAGGTTCCTTGGCCAACACTCTACCTAGCTATGCAAGAGACACCTTGCACATATACAACTTGCACATTGACACTTGTGAATTTATTATATTGCATGGAGTAACTAGATAACTTCCCTATAAAGTAATCTAATGTCCTAAGTATGTACCTAGGAAGGTACATTTACATGATCCAAATGATGTAATATAATCTATTTCTAACACCCCCTTATATTACATTATTTGGGTATTGAAGACTTTAGTCTTCAATGTGGATCTCCTTCCATTAATGAAATTTTTATTCTTTCTTCATCACTTACTGTGTCTTCAGATTATGTAGAGTAAGTTGTAGCTATAGCTAAAGGTTCTTCTTTCAATTGACTTTGCATTGTATTCCTCCTTTATCTACTTCATATTATTCTTTTTCTTTAGCTCTACCTTTGATTCTGGTTTATGTGCTCTCATAGGTGGTTGTGTTGCTACTTGGTTCTTGTATGGAAGATTCTCCTTTTCTATCTTCAATCTATAGAGAAGCTTTTGAACCACTTAAGGCATCGTGATAAGATCTTGAGTTAGTAGAACCTACATTGCCAATGTTGCATGAGGGTTGAAAAATATTTTCTAGATATGATTCATTAAGTTTTGCCTTATTTTTGAGTAGTTATATAAATCTTTTTTGTTCTATATTTTCATCCTTGTAGTGTTTATATGTGAGCAATACCATTTATAATATGCTCACAAATTCTAAGGAAAGTAAAATATCACCTTTTTAATTATCAATTGGTTCATTTATATGGGCTTGAATATAGTGTTCCATAGTATCAAAATTATCTCTTAAGGCTTCACTATGGATTACTTTTGAAATTAGGTCTAACATTCCTTCAAATTTCATGATTACATTCATGATCCCAAGTTTTATGGCACTGGTTTTTTTCTTATTGAAGCAATAATTCTTATTTATGTTTGCAATATTTTGGGAAGTAGACATCCTTATGGCTCCCTAGTTTAGGATATAGAAAGCTATTATCTTATGGATTCCTAAATATATAAGGTTGATTTTATAAAACCTTTATCAATCCTTAGGTTTTGTAGACTTTCTTATATCTCCCTAGTTATAAGAGTATATAAACCTAATGGAATTTTAGGTTTTGTAGAAGGATTATATTTTCCTAATGGATTTACAACCTGATAATCTTTGATAAATGCTAATATTACCAAGTTTTGTAGAATGCCTTATGACTCCCTAATGTGTTTTGGATATGATATAAGATGAATATAGTGCTTTTGTAAATTTTAGTTCAATTTTGGTTGATTTTGTAAAGTTTTGTAAATATCAAAAATCAACTTTTCTAACACCTTATTACTCCTATTGAATTAAGAACTTTTCCAATTTTGAAGAAGTTTTAATTTTGGATTTCTTTTGTCCCCTTTTGATAAATTTTGAGAAATTAAATTGCTAAATTTTGACCTTTGAAATGCTTTGATAAACCCATTTTAATATCCCTTTAGGATTTAGTTTTACTGTATCTAACGTCTAATAAATTAATTTGATGTAGTATCCCTTATAACTCCAAAATTTTGGAAAATTAGACCACAATAATATTTTCAAATATTTTAAAATTAATTTCCAGTAGAAACTCTTATTACTTCTAAGTTTAATATGGCAAATATTATATTGATTTGATAAATTATTACCTTTGAGGTATGGCTTTCAATATGTTAATTTCTTCTAAGTTTAACCTTAATTTATCAACCTTATAAATCTCAAAAATGAAAGCACATTTAAAATGGGAATAAATCTTACCTTGCACTATACAAAGACCATAATAATCAACGCTAATTTTGGGTGTGCAAGGGCTGCAATATTAATGTCTCTGATTTGGCCGTTACCTCCAATAGAATGGTTGGAATCCTCCTTGGATTTAATGCTTCAACTATGGCACCTTTCATCTCTACCTTTGACCTCCCTTGACCAGAGCATTAAAGGCTCTTCCACATTTCTTCCATGCTGTAACTTAGCCTTGTACGCAAAGACTCCAGAGTGTTGAATTGTGATGCATGAATGTTTGAAATTCCTTGGTCTTTGGTACCCTTTAAATGGAATGGAATCTTGATTTAAGTGCCAAGTGGCACATCTATTTTCTTCTTGAGTGCTTGAGGAATGAAATATTCTAGATGACACTTGTAGCCTCCTTGAAAACACGAGATTCCGGAAACAAAAAGGAAATACTAAACAAAATTGTATTAAAAGGAAAGAACACAAATGAATGAACACAAGATATAAAAGCAATATAAACTATGGCCCTTTTTATTGATATTCTTTTCAATTCGTGTTACAATGCGTCTCCTTCCTTTTTAGGGGATAGGAGCGTTAGATATTGATCTCTACAACTTGTTTCAGAATTCCTTCTTCCGCGTGCCCACATATAAAATGGGCGAACCAAAACGTTGTCGCCGCTTGCGTTGATAAAGGTCGATTCCTTGCTGCTCCTCCAATGCTGCAAATCTGCGTTCAAAGAAACAAACAAAGAATCAGTAGCACCTATGTATGAAAAATAAAAGATAAATCTAACTATAGCTAAAATGAATCTAAATGAACTAAAAACTTGACAAAAGCATAAACATGAAACTAGCTAAATACTATAAAATAAATAAAGCGGGGGGGATGCCCGAAGGCAAACCACCCGCGGATGAAACTTTGCTTCGACACCAATCCGCTTAGGATGGGTCCGAAACCTGATGTGATGTGTTGTCGGCAAATTGGTAGGATATTGTAGTCAGAAAAATCGGTGTTGGTCCTTGATTCGTGCCTTCAAAAGTCACCCAATAACCTCTCTTTCGATTAAGAGATTATAGATGTTGAAAACACAAATCGCAAGTAAATGAATTAGCAGCACTTCGTCGCTCAAAATGCTCCTGCTCGGTATATCCTCTTTGGGTGAGGAAACTCACCATTTTATAGACCCAAGGGGTCTCTTTGCATGCAAAAGTGTTTCTTTGCATGAATGCTTTTGTTTGTGAAGAGAAGACTTCTTTCTTGATCAAGGGCTTCTTAACTGTCTCTCGTGCATGTCTTTGTGTGTTTTAGAAAAGCTCACTTGCACTCCCATGCAATGAAGGGATAGCTAAGTGGCAAATCTGAGTTGTCTTAAAAAGCTTACTCTTATTCCCATGCAGTGAAGGGAGAGTCAATTGGCAGATATGAGTTGTCAAAAGAACTCACTCGCACTCCTATGTCATGCAGGAAAAGCTAAGTGGCAGTTCTAAGTTGTTATATGCCGAGATTTGACTTTTTGTCGGTCAAACCTGGCATTCGTCCCACCCCGAAGCGAGCGCTGGTAATCGTCCCTGGGTGAGACGAGTATCAGTCAACACTCGTCTCTGGGTACGACGAGTAAAACCTGCACTCGTCCCTTGGTGGGACGAATAAGCAATAAAGTGTCTAAAAGGTGCCAAATTGGTTTCTGACTTGCAAAACTGTTGTGTGAGTGGTTAGAACCACTGTTTAACCTCTGAGGGCTGCCCTGGGGGCTGTGTGTGTTAGTGCGATCAGTGCTTGTTGTCACATAATCGGATTGGTGCTATTTTGGTGTCTATAGATGCCCCTTTTTGGGAAGCGTTGCACATGGTGTAGTGCTGAGCAAAAATATATAACCAAAGCACTAATGATTAGGGTTTCTCAGTAACCTAACCAACTCTTGATGCCCCAAGTATGGAAAGGGCACGCATTCTTGAATCCTTGCTTTTGACGAGCTAAGGAACTTAAATCAAGCATTAACCTGGTTCGGTGAGGTATTACTTGAACTTAGACATTGATCAGTCATGAAGAGGCAAAGGGCGCAACCTTTTGTTGTGGGAACCTTGAGCTCATGATTCACAAATGCCAAGTATATGATCAGTTTGTGATGATTGCTTGTTTGCTGCCCCAAGCAGGGGCGCGATTGTCTTTTGCAATGATCCTTTGAATGCGTGTCATTTCCAAGACTGGGTATAATGGTGTTGATTGGCAACTAAGTGTGACTACCCCCTCAAGCGACGAATCGATGAGGGAATGACCGACATGAGAAAAGCGACGAGTCGCTTGACCCAAGATGACTTGTGCAAGGGTGCCTTTAGATGGTTTACCGCTAAGCATGCTCGAGCAGTTGCCCGATTGCTCTGACCTATTTTTGGTTTTGTTGGCATTTGTCATTTTTATGTTTTGGTGATTGTTGATTTTTTTTTTTTTTTTTATTCGTCCCGGGGGGGACGATTGCCAGGATAGTACTCGTTTCGAGGTGAGACGAGGGCGCCACCATGGTACTCGTCCCGGGGTGGGACGAGCGCGCCGAAAAGCGCTCGTCCCGGTCAGGGACGATCGGCAGCAGGCAAAAACTATAAATAGGCGAAAATGATAGGTTGGGCTCATTTGCACTGTTCAGCGATTGCGATTTGGAGCTCTGGGAGGAGGAGGTAGATTTCTGACGCGAAGCGCTACCGGATTATCCAGCCACCATGAGTGCACAGACCGGGTCGTCGAGCGGCGGAGCCGAGGCGAGACCAGTAAGTGCACTATCTCCTCGATTGTGAATTTAAAAAAAAATGCAAATGTGTGTTTATGTTGTTGTTCTTTTGTTTAAACATGAAACCTTAATGAATTAAAAGGTAAATGAATGAAACCAAATGAAACATGGATGCAAACCGATGGAAACTTAGATGGACAACCATAGGATAAACCCAAAATGAAACTTAGAGTAACACTTTAGGGTAACCATGATTAAAAATGTTTTTCTATGTGAATGGTAACTTAGGTCGAAACCGTAGGTAAACCATGCTCATATTTTTTTGTAATGTTTATGGAATTAAAAATTGAAAATGAATGAATTTTTTGATTGGAAATGGTAAACTTAGGTCGAAACCGTAGGTAAACCATGTCGATTTTTTTGTGTTATTTTTATGTAATAAAAAATGAAAACATGAATGAATTTTTTTTGGTTGAAATGGTAAACTTAGGTAAAACCGTAAGTAAACCATGTCAAATTTTTATTGGTTTTGATGAAATGAAAGATGAATTTTTTTGGTTGAAATGGTAAACTTAGGTAAAACCGTAGGTAAACCATGTCAAATTTTTGTCATTTTTTTTTGATGCAAAATTGATTAATTAATTTTTTTGTTTTAAAATGGTAAACTTAGGTAAAACCGTAGGTAAACCATGTCAAATTTTTGTCGTTTTTTATGAAATTAAAGATGCAAAATTGATGAAGTTTTTTGTTTTGAAATGGTAAACTTAGGTAAAACCGTAGGTAAACCATGTCAAATTTTTGTCGTTTTTTATGCAATTAAAGATGCAAAATTGATGAATTTTTTTGTTTTGAAATGGTAAACTTAGGTAAAACCGTAGGTAAACCATGTCAAATTTTTGTCATTTTTTTTTTTTTTTTGATGAAATGAAAGATGCAAAATTGATGAATTTTTTTTTTGTTTTGAAATGGTAAACTTAGGTAAAACCGTAGGTAAACCATGTCAATTTTTTGTCATTTTTTTTTATGTAATTAAAGATGCACAATTGAAAAATGGATGAATTTTTTTTTTTTTTTGGATGTATATGTGAATGAAAAATGTTACTGTACAATTATGCATTTTTGTACATGTGATGGTAATTTGATGCATGTTTTTGATGTTTGTTGTTTTCTGTGATGTGTAGGTGGTGAAGAGTCGACATCGAGTACCGACTATTTTTTCTAATGCCCGCGAGGCGTTGAGTGATGATGACTGGGAGTGGCTTGATGCCTTAGGGCTCAAGCATGTGGCTCGGTTGGATGCAGTTGTAGCAGATCGGGCATACCTCACAGCATTGATCGGCCTGTGGGATGTTCGGACGAACACCTTCCATCTTTCGACAGGGGAGATGACAGTCACCCTAGAGGACGTGTATCGGATCCTACGGATTTCGATAGACGGGGTTCCTATTCGGACGACTCCACGAGGCCAGAGGACGGCTGTATTGACGCGGTATTTTGGATATGGAGAGGATGATGATGGGATGACCTCGCTAGAGAGGGCGGAGCTGGATTGCCATATTGGGGGGATTCTGGTATGGTATTGGTATGCGAGGGGAATGTTGGGAGTGAGGCATGCGGTACTCATGAGCCTCATTTCCAACATGCTCCTGCCAGACTCGTCAGGAGCGAGGTTCCCATGGAACCTATTGGAGGTGGTATGGCAGTTGGTGGATTGCCCGATGACAGAGCCGGTGATTATGAGATGGGGTCAGACGCTTTTGGCGCAGTTGTACGATGAGTTGTATGAGGTCCGCTGTCGGAGGCGAAAGGGGATTGGGTGCAGTTTCTTGTTGCAGTGTTGGGCCTGGCAACACATAGCCGTAGAGCGACCACGAGGGTTGTCGTGGACTACCCGAGCGGACATGGTGGACAGGGACATTGGATATGGTGCTCTATGGTATCGATCTGAGGAGCGGGGGCAGAGTCGGCGGTTTGCAGGAGATGTGGACCATTACAGAGATGTATTGGCACGACTGACTCTAGGTGATGTGATATGGAGGCCATATCGGGATTGTCCCGCATGGCCAGAGGCTGATGAGTGGCTTCGACGGGTTCGGAGGGGGAGATGGGTGATTGGTCGGCATGGGACAGAGCAGGAGTACTTCTACTATCTTCGAGTGACGCGATAGTTTGGGGTACGCCAGGGGTTGCCTGGGGAACCCGTAGCTTATCGACGTCGGAGTGATGAGAGGACC
This sequence comes from Wollemia nobilis, assembly GCA_028583015.1. Classification (NCBI taxonomy): domain Eukaryota; kingdom Viridiplantae; phylum Streptophyta; class Pinopsida; order Araucariales; family Araucariaceae; genus Wollemia; species Wollemia nobilis. The sequence goes on from JAQPPZ010003235.1 coordinate 570,016, forward strand.
CTAGCTGCACCGATCCTCGAGCCACTGGGGGAGGAGTCGGATGCAGTACTAGACATTCCAGACGTAGATGACATCGGAGTGACTGCTGAGTACCAGGAGTGGTGGACGCTGCGGCAGTGGCGAGGTGAGGGGCCATTGGGAGGCGGTGAGGCAGTGGGAGGCGGAGAGGGTGCGAAGGCACCAGGAGAGGGTTGGGGAGCTCCTGCAGATGTGGAGATGGTGGAGGTGGCAGAGGCAGGAGATGACATTGAGGAGGAGGAGCAGCCGGAGATGCAGGATGCTCCAGAGCAGGCTGGGTCGGGGGAGACAGAGGCGGGGTTGCGCGCTGAGGTAGCACGTCTGACGGGGTTACTGCAGAGGCGGGATGGAGAGCTTGCAGAGATGACGTAGGAGAGGGATCTCCTACGGACACAGTTGGCAGGCAGGGGAGCGCAGGGGCTGCGGCTCACCAGCAGGTGGGGGATACGGATGCTGCACGGGAGAGGGATCTCCTACGGGTGCAGCTAGCACAGCGCGATGATGCCATCGCGTACTACCATAGGCGCGAGGCAGAGTGGAGGCGACGGGAGGCTGATTGGGGGCGACGGGAGGCTGATTGGGGGTGGCATCGATCAGAGATGGAGGGTGAGATCATCCGCCTGGGTGGGCAAATACCAGAGCCTCCGGCCAGTGGCTCATCATACAGGACGAGAGACAGCGGGACAGAGCAGTCAGCATCATCCCATCGTCGATGGCGAGAGGAGGGAGGAGCGAGCGGTCGGGATGCAAGGGCGAGCAGTCACCCTGAGAGGTCTCAGAGGACGGATACCGTAGGGGGTAGCTCTCGTCGCACCGATCCTACGTGATCATGGTGGCCGACGCCCTAGGCTGGGGGTTTTGGGATTTTGGATGATGGGAGGGAGGTCTGAGGACCAGTTTTGTAGCCTGCGAGCAATTTTGTTGTGATATATATACAGATGATTCTTTTTGGTGTTTATCATTCTTTGTGATTTATTTTTATGTGCATGTTTTTACATTGATGTATGCATATGAATGATGAATGCGATGGTTCTAAGGGTATGAGAGAAATGGAATGAATGCAAGATTTGTGATGATTTGTCGATGCACCATAGACTAAAAAAATTGGGGCGCAATAAGGGATAACTTTGGGAATGCTTGTGCATGTGGAAACTTTTTTTTTTTTTTTTTTTTTTTCGAGGGTGATGTATGGAATGAAATGTATCGGTTGTTTGAAAATGTAGTTAAGCTTTTCTGAGATGTAGATATTGTTAACTAACTAGCCAAGACTGTACATTTATCTTGCAAGACTTTTTGAACATGGTATAAATCCGACTTGAATTTAACCAAGTTATTTCACATCCCTGTGTGTGCAATTGAGTTCGTTTATGTGTTATTCATCAGGATACCGCCCAGTGCTAGATGGGCTTTCAACCGAACCTGTATCGAGGATCACCTAATTAGCTCCACTAACTCCTTTATTGTATTTAGTCAGATTAATCTACGATGTTATCTAGGATACCATAAGCTAGCTCATCCACATGCAAACATTGATCTGCACACAAGTTAATGTGATAGATATATCGTCATGCGGGAAGTTTCTCGCCGGTGACCGATAGGCTATCAACCAAACCGATACTGAAGCTTGCCTCATGACCTGTCAAAATGCTGAGAGTTCCAGGGATTCAAGTTCGACTCCCTTCTTTTCTTCAATTGTATTGGGATACTTGCTCTCTTGTAGTGATAAAATCACTGTTTATTTTTGTTTTATTTGTTTTTTTTTTTTTTTTTTGAGCAAGGGATTTGGATATGGAGTGACGAGAATCACTATTGTTTGTGCCTTTTGATGTGTGCACTGTAGGATGTCAAATTTTAGTGTTTTGACGTTTTGCAAATGTTTGATGTTTTTGCAACTTTTGAGAACTTGGGATTCATGGGGAATTGGGTAGGGAGGATGCTTGTCCTTTTGCCAACTCTCAGCATTTCTAGGGTCAATTGCACAGGGGGATAAGCAAGATAGTTGTTTCGCTTATGGTAACCGGGATTACGGTGCAGGTTTCATCTTTCGTTCACACAACTTAGGAATTATTTTGTGTGTTAATTTGTGTTGGGATGCTACGTAACAAGGTGTGATCCAAGTAAAACTTTCCCATGTAAAATCTGTTTAACTGTGTACAATTTTGGCTAGAAATTTAAAGACATCTGAATGACGAAAACCCTATATACATTAGGCGACAACTGACGATGCTAAAATAAAAGGGTGATATGCTGGATGTAGGCGTTTATGAAAATGGATCTGAGGTGTAAATGATGGAATTGCCAAATAATGACTGTCTATGGTGCTTTTGACTTGTATGACCTAGCGAAGTATGCAATGTATGGAGGCAATGCAACCTATATTTTTGTATTTTGATTTTTATGAGAATGCATGGAATGGAAATGCAAATGTTTTTGTAATTTTGGTGGTTTTTTTTTTTTTTTTTTGAGAATGCATGGAATTGAGATGCAATTGTTTTTGTTTTTTTTTTATGTTTTTATGAGTATGCATGGAATTGAAATGCAATTGTTTTTGTGATTTTGATGTTTGTGTTGTTTTTGTTGATTTTTGAATATTTATGTTGACCAAGCAGTTATGGTAACGCTTGGAGCTTTTGGCTTGACCAAAGGGTTTATAGATACCTTTGGGGCATTTAGGGTTGACCAAGCGATTGTGATAATCCTTGGAGCTTTTAGGGTGACCAAGCGATTGTGGTAATCCTTGGAGCTTTTAGGGTGACCAAGCGATTGTGGTAATCCTTGGAGCTTTTGGGTTGACCAAGCGATTGTGATAATCCTTGGAGCTTTTGGGTTGACCAAGCGATTGTGGTAATCCTTGGAGCTTTTTGTTGGACTATGACTCTCTAGCTGTGGAATGACCTCAAATGAATGATGTTCAAGGGTTCTGTTTCCTTGATTCCTTCAAGAGAGGCAAGCCGGTATGTTTCGGGTCCTATTTTACTGTCAATGATGTAAGGACCTAACCAGTTTGCTGCAAACTTATCCCGTAGATGGGACGGCAAATTAGAATTCTGCTGGTTCTCTTTTAAGACCAAGTCACCAACCTAAAATTCCCTAAGATGGACTTTCATGTTGTATGCTTTCTTAAGTCGCTCTTGATAGATACGCAAATGCTCGAGAGCATGAACGCGTCATTCGTCGAGCAACGTCAGTTGATCTAACCGGGCCTGTCGCGCAGTGTCATCATCGATGAACTCTTGCATTGAAATGCGTAGGGAAGGAATTTCCAACTCAAAAGGCATGACTGCCTCGGAGCCATACACCGGTGAAAATGGAGTTGCCCTAGTGGGCGTCCGAATGCTGGTGCGATAAGCCCATAGGGCAAGCGGGATCTGAATGTGCCGATCTTTATGATTGTCTACAACTATCTTTTTGAGAATGGCGACTAGCATTTTGTTGGACGCCTCTGCTTGCCCATTTGCCTACGGATAATAGGGTGTCGAAAAGCTATGCTGAATCTTGTACTTTGTGGTCAAAGCACGCACGTCTTTGTTCTTGAATGGTGTCCCATTATCCGAGACTATTTTGGATGGAATACCAAAATGACATATGATGTTATGCAAAATAAACTCCGCAATGCGGGCTCCAGTCGTAGTGGTCAGCGGAATTGCTTCCACCCATTTGGTAAAGTACTCTGTGGCCGTTAAAATAAACGTGTGACGACCAGACGATGCAGGGGAGATCTTTCCAATTAGATCAAAGCCCCACTACGAAAAAGGCCAAACCGATTGAATCGACTGTAAGGCCTGAGAAGGTACGTGTGTCAAATTAGCATGGTGCTGACACTTCACGCACTTCTTCACATACGCGCAACAATCTCGCTCTAAAGATGGCCAATAATAACCCATGCGAAGAATGCGCTTTGCGATGGCCATACCGCTGAAGTGGCCACCACATGTACCATCGTGAGCTTGGATGATCGCCCAAGCGGACTCTTGCTGGTCCAAACAACGAAGGAGGATTCCTTCATAATTTTGATGATACAAAATGTCTCCTAACAAGACATGCTTTGTCGCTTTCTATTTGAATGATCTTTTCGTGGCTTGTGTCAATCCAAGGGGGAGATTACCTAGCTTGAGGTAATCCCGAATGGGTGTGTACCAATCTTGTTGATCAGAAACCTCGATAGTATGAACGGCCAATCTCTCTTGAAGTCTATCCCGAACAAAAGCTGAGCAGGAAAGAACTTGTAAAAACAACGTGGTGTTGCTAGTAAGAGGAGTCGGGGAGAACAAGGACCCCCAGTTGGCTTTAGTCAAACAATCTCGAATTCGAGAGAACTTATCCAGAGATGGTTCAATCTGGATCATGTGGATTCTTGGCGTCAGATCAGAGCTTGCACGCTCCATCGTAGATTGCGATAATGTTTTAACCTGAATGGTTGTCATTTCACCAGAAGAGTCTTGCGGGATGAGTGACCCCAAGGAGGCCATAGTATCCGCAAAATGATTTGATGATCGAGGGAGTGCCTCGATGTCATACCATTCAAGTTGTGCCAAGAATTTATCCACAAGGGCTTTATAAGACTTCAAAAGTGGACATTTACATTGGTATATCCCTTTTACTTGATTGACAATTAACAACGAATCACCAAAGATATTCAATCGTTTAATGTTCATGGTGATTGTTGTCTGAAGACCTATGAGCAAGGCTTCGTATTATGCATTGTTGTTGGTGCACGGGAAGTCTAATTTAAATGACAAGGGCATTGGAGCACCTTGTGGAGTGAAGAATACAATTCCCGCACCACCCCCTTGCTCACATTTAGAACCATCGAAGAATAGGGTTATGTCAGCCTGTGACTCAGGCTCATCAGAATCTGGCGACTCTGAAACATGGAAGACCCCATCATCAGGTAGTTCAAAAGTCAGAGGCTGATCGTCTTCAAGAGGAGCCTCAGCTAGTTGATCGGCGATGACTTGACCTTTTATAGATTTCTGTCCAATGAACTCTATGTCAAACTCCATCAACAACATGATCCATTTCGTCGTGCGGCTACTATGATAAGTATGACTCATCATGTATCGCAATGGATTCTCCTTAGACACAACATACATCTTATTACTAAGCATGTAGTGGCATAACTTTTTGGTAGCAAACACCACTGCCAAGCAGAGTTTTTCAACATATGCATAGTTAAGTTCATAACTGACCAGGGTGCGGCTAAGATAGTATGTAGCCTGTTCTCTATGAAGTTCATTTTTCTGGGACAACATGGCACCCAGTGCCACCTCAGTGGCTGAGATGTATAAATAGAACGGCACTCCTGGTCTAGGTGGTGCCAATACTGGCGACGAAGCCAAGTACTATTTAATGTCGTCAAAGGCTGACTGGCACTCGTCATCCCAATGAAATGTGACCCCTTTATGCAATAATTTATTCATGGGTCGGCATTTGTCAGATAACTGCGCTATGAAGCGCTTGATCGACGCAACCTTTCCTTGCAGACTCTTGAGCTGCTTGATGGTGGTTGGGGGACGCATTTCAAGGATTGCCTTGACTTTGTTTGGATCAACCTCAATTCCTCGTTTGGAGACTATGAAACCCAAGAGCTTTCCAGAGGTAATGCCAAAGACGCACTTCTTGGGGTTTAGTCCGACTTTATGCTCAATGAGGCGATCAAGGACCTTACTCAAGTCACCGATGTGATCTGGGCGCAAAAGAGATTTGGCCAACAAATCATCCATGTAATCTTCCAAAGTTTTGTGCATGTAATCGTGAAAGATGTACGTCATGGCACGTTGGTAGGTAGCTCCGGCATTTTTAAGGCCAAAAGGCATGACCTTATAGCAAAATGTCCCCCAAGGCGTTGTGAATGCCATTTTTAGTTGGTCCTCAGGATTAATACGAATCTGATTGTATCCTGAGAAACCATCCATAAGGGAAAGCATTTCGTGGCCCACTGTAGCGTCTACCAACGCGTCGATGCTCGGCAAGGGAAAATCATCCTTAGGACTCGCTTTGTTAAGATCTCAAAAATCAGTGCATATGCGAATCCTCCCATCGGGTTTCTTGACAGGAACCATGTTAGACAACCATGGCGGATAATCCACACAGATGACAAACTGGGCATCCAACAACTTTTGTAACTCATATTTTACCATTAAGGCCATTGTTGGATGCATCTTGCGTAGTTTTTGCTTGACTGGCTTGATTGTCGGATCAAGCGTTAAATTGTGCGTGACTAGCTATGGGTCTAGTCCCGACATATCCTTGTATGACCATGCAAAAACCTCCTTCTTTGCTTTAAGAAGGGCAACATAATCGGCTCGCTCTTCGGGAGAAAGACTTACCCCCAGCTTGAGAATCCGTGGATTCATTGGATCTGTGCCGATGTCTACATCAGTCGTTGCTTCAACTGACATATGGGATCCGTCTTCCAACTGGTGTGGAATTGGAATCAGATGGATATCATTTGTTGAATTAAGATCATCATTAGGAACGTCAAGTTCCTCTTCAGCATGGAAGACATCCTGAGTCTATCTTGGAGTGAAATGAAACATCCCACCGCAAGGCCAATACTCTGATGGAGATGGTGGTGTGTCAGCGTGATCCCAATCAATAGCTTCTATGTCTAGATGCAATAATCATGTTGGATTGGTTGGATCATGGATGGGGGCGGTCAAGTCAATGGAAACCATGTTGATGAAATGATTGTAATCTCCATTACCGCAAATGTGACAACTCTGACATTCTAGATGCTCTTGGTGCTTTGGATCTGGCTCTGTAGGCACTGGCACAAAGGGATCAGCCCTATGCGTGGACCTGCAAATAGGGTCTGCCCTAGGTACAAATGGTTTGATAGGGTCTCCAGGCGAAAGATGCTCGTTGTATGCCTAGAGTGGCGGGTGCAGTAATTGCTATAACTGCGCCAGGTTGAAATGCCTCCTAGGTCTTGGATCTATGTGTAAGTGTTCAAACATGTCATCTATGTCCAAAGGATTTTGTTGTTGTTGTTGTAGCCTATGCTCACTGGGATCATTCAATGGGAACATCATCAGGAAGTTGTCCTGATCATCATTCAGTTGATATTCGGGCGAATGATCGTACTCCGACTCATCTTCAGAAGACCCTTCGTGGTCTTGTCCATCTTCCCCTTGTGGGTGAGTCCATGAGGTTTCTCCTTGTTCGGCCGTAGGGAAAGGGTTGTTGAGGTCAACAAGGTTATTTGTTTGTAAGGGGAAATAATCCCCCAATGTATAAGTTGTGTTTGGATTGGCATATGGATCTGATGCCAACCCATCCTTGTTGCCTATCCCTAGGCCTTGCATGTTTTCGACCAAGATGTCGAGGGGCAAAGGGTGATTAAACCCTACTCCTAACTTATCATAAGGCATTTGGTATCTTGGTTGACACAAAACACGCATTCCTTGTTCATACCGGCCTAACCCGTATCCATGCCAATTGCATTGGCTAAGATATCGTAATGCGAAGTCTGGGTTGGCTAGATAGTTAACATCTTCCACAAAGGGATCTTCATCTTCTTCTTCATTTCGAGAAGGTTCAACGCCATGATCTAGGCCCCCAAAAATAAAGTTTGTCTGATTAGGTGGGTAACCTAAAGGAACCACCGAGCCTATGGGGAGTCGAGGTCTTCCCATGTCTTGCATAGATCGAAGTGTGGGCGTTGCAACAACATTGCGCACTATATACTCCCCCATGCTCGTGTTAGACATCTCAACGATAATCGTTGGCGATTGAGGGGAAGCGAATGGGAGTTCTCCTTGAGTCCACTCCATGTGGGGTGAACTAGGCGTCTCAACTTCCATTCTATTAGGCGTCTCTTCTGTAGAGATATTGGAGACTAGAGGTGGTTTCGCTTCCAGGGGCTTCTTTCCTTTGTCCGTTGGAGTGGCCACCATAGGTGGCATCGTTGTGGGAGGACTGGATGAAGAAGATGATCCCGCCTAAGAATTTGATTGATTTGGTGATGAATATTCTTGCTTAGTCGGACCCCGTTTAGATGGATTTAACTGGAAATCCACGTGCGTTGAAGGAAGGGTCGACTGCAGCATGATTTGCACTGAGTTGCAATACTTAAAAGGTTCCAAATCTACGGGGACCACATGCACTTGTCCTTCAAATGTATACTTCAAACATTGATGAGCAATTGAAGGGACACACTTCATATCTCGGATCCAAGGCCGCCCAAGCAAGATATTGTAAGCCATCTCACCTTCTAAAATGTGGCACAACGTATGAATGGTCTTTTGTCCCACTTGTATGGGCAGGACAATTGTGCCAACTGTCGAGCATATCGTATCATTAAATGCTCGAAGGGTATAAGTGGAAGGTGCAATGTGAGAGGCTGGTAGTTTCAAATGTTTCAGTGCAGCGGTTGTAATAAGGTTACTAGACGAACCAGTGTCTATCAACACCCGTTTGTATGGAGTCCCGTTGACCCGCGCAATAACGTGCAGGGGTGGATCCGTTACATCTCCAGTCACCATTTTTAGCTCATCTTCCCTAAAGGTAATAACTGGTTCAGTACACTGTTTGACATGCCCCACAAAATTGTTGAACGAATCCGCTTCGTGGGGTTGCAATTCAATTGCCTTTAATATCTCCATAAGAGCTTCCCGATGGGGCGCTGATTGTTGAATAAGCTCATAAATGGAGAGCCTAGCCAATGTGGTCCTTAGACTTTGGGTAAGTCTAGTTCGAATCGTGGCCACTGGTCTAGGCGGGGGCAACTGTGTAGGATTCGGTTGATGTTGTGACGTGGATGAAGCTTCCCTAGTGGTTGTCGCGGGGACAACTCCTGGGTGTCTCTTGTTTCTTGTCACAATGCTAATCATTCCAACATACCCTTCCATGGGGTAACTCTGTTGCACTTCATTGACATGCAGAGGTTTTGTTTGTGCATCATGTGTGGGTAAAGGATCTTTGAAAACACCCATTTGTTGGTTGTTGGGTGCGATGGGATTATCCACTACCAATGTGTGATTGTCAATGAGATCTTGCACTAAACCTTTAAACGACCAACAGACATTAAGGTCATGCCCTTTCCTTCTATGGAATCTATAGAAAAGATCCTCTCTGTAGCCCTTAGGCTTTGGTGCATTAGGATCAATTGTTGGAATATCTGGCAGATTAATCAAGTTTGCCGCTGACAAACGGTCAAACAAGGAATCCCTAGACTCAGTGTATGGTGTAAATTGTCGCTTGGGGTGACGCTGCTAATTTTGATCCTGCTTCTTGTTATCTTTCTCATAATTATTGTGAGGCATCGCCTGATAGTTAGCCTTTGAAGGCTGTGTTTCTTGGGCAGGCGTAGGGGCATTAATAGCAACTTGATTGACCGCGGCGGGTTTCTGTTGCGTATTCCCTATTTTGGTGCTCTTGTTCCACTCTTTTTTCTTAGGCTTGGCAATTTTGCCATCCTGTATCTTGATCTCTTCGATACATCTAGCTTGCGCTAGAGCTTCTTCCAAAGTGGCGTATTGCTGCAGCTGCAATAGCACAGAGATCGATCGCAAACAACTCTTTGCGAACATTTGAGTTAAGTCGGACATAGGAGGGAGGTAGGACAACTTTGAAAGCACTGTCCTCCATCGATTCCCATATGCTACCATAGACTCTTCCTCATACTGTTTGAGGCTAGCTAGATCACTGAGTGACGCCTTTTTCTTTGTATTGAAAGCAAAACGTTCTAGGAACGCGTCCACTAGTTGATCCAAATTGTAGATGCTATGCTTCGGTAGATGGGTAAACCAATCCGAGGCAGATCCTACGAATGTGGTTATGAATGTTCTTAATAGCAATGCATCATTGTCTTGTATACCAAAGCATTGGCTCAAAAATCTCGTCACATGCTCTTGAGCATCCTCATCCCCTTTAAAGAGTGCCAACTAGGGCAGCTTGAAATGTTCGGGGTATGGAGGTGCTGGCACTGACGGATGTATCGGATGACTACGGAGTTGGCGTAAGGTAGGCTTTTGAGGCCCACCAGTCTTAAGTTCCATATTCTCCAAGCGTTCCAACAACACTTTGTAGGCATCGGAGGATATAATTTCCTCCTCCTTAGTTTGTTCCCGTTGTGTGTTGCGGGGAACTTGAGGCCTTTGAATGACTAAATGGGTAGCATCCCTTCTGCCTTGATAGGGCATTTCAGCCCGCTCTTCTTCTTGGTAATAATCCTCATAATCTTCTTGAGGAGTGTTTGGCCTAGGCCTGTAAACATGGACGGGTGCCCGTGGAGGATGCCCATCATGGTTGCGGGGAATGGCCTCCCGCTCAGTTCTAGGAGGTCTAAGAGATTCCAGAAAAAAAAAGGAAATACTAAAAAAAATTGTATTAAAAGGAAAGAACACAAATGAATGAACACAAGATATAAAAGCAATATAAACTATGGCCCTTTTTATTGATATTCTTTCCAATTCGTGTTACAATGTGTCTCCTTCCTTTTTAGGGGATAGGAGCATTAGATATTGATCTCTACAACTTGTTTTAGAATTCCTTCTTCCGCGTGCCCACATATAAAATGGGTGAACCAAAACGTTGTCATCGCTTGCATTGATAAAGGTCGATTCCTTGCTGCTCCTCCAATGCTGCAAATCTGCGTTCAAAGAAACAAACAAAGAATCAGTAGCACCTGTGTATGAAAAATAAAATATAAATCTAACTATAGCTAAAATGAATCTAAATGAACTAAAAACTTGAAAAAAGCATAAACATGAAACTAGCTAAATACTATAAAAGAAATAAAGCGGGGAGGGGGGATGCCCGAAGGCAAACCACCCGCGGATGAAACTTTGCTTTGACACCAATCCACTTAGGATGGGTCCGAAACCTGATGTGATGTGTTGTCGACAAATTGGTAGGATATTGTGGTCAAAAAAATGGGGTGTTGGTCCTTGATTCGTGCCTTCAAAAGTCACCCAATAACCTCTCTTTCGATTAAGAGATTATAGATGTTGAAAACACAAATCGCAAGTAAATGAATTAGCAGCGACTTCGTCGCTCAAAATGCTACTTGCTCGGTATATCTTTTGGGTGAGGAAACTCACCATTTTATAGACCCAAGGGGTCTCTAACATGCAAAAGTGTTTCTTTGCATGAATGCTTTTGTTTGTGAAGAGAAGATTCTTTCTTGATCAAGGGCTTCTTAACTATCTCTGTGCATGTCTTTGTGTGTTTTAGAAAAGCTCACTTGCACTCCCATGCAATGAAGGGATAGCTAAGTGGCAAATCTGAGTTGTCTTAAAAAGCTTACTCTTATTCCCATGCAGTGAAGGGAGAGTCAATTGGCAGATATGAGTTGTCAAAAGAACTCACTCGCACTCCTATGTCATGCAAGAAAAGCTAAGTGGCAGTTCTGAGTTGTTTTATGCCAAGATTTGACTTTTTTCCAGTCAAACCTGACATTCGTCCCACCCCGAAGCGAGCACTGGTAATCGTCCCTAGGTGAGACGAGTATCGATCGACACTCGTCTCTGGGTACGACGAGTAAAACCTGCACTCATCCCTTGGTGGGACGAATAAGCAATAAAGTGTCTAAAAAGGTGCCAAATTGGTTTTTGACTTGCAAAACTGTTGTGTGAGTGGTTAAAACCACTGTTTAACCTTTGAGGGCTGCCCTGGGGGCTGTGTGTGTTAGCACAATTAGTGCTTGTTGTCACATAATCGAATTGGTGTTGTTTTGGTGTCTACACTCCTATAAGTAATGCTTGGGAGTTACATTATTTTGTTGAGTGCTTGTTCTCTATGTAGACAAGTGTCTCATACATTCTCAATTTACCGACATACTTTTAATAATGTTTCTTTGACCAAAATGAGTGCTCGTGTACATAGCATTAGGGTTTTACCTAAAGTTAAAAGTGTCACACCCTCCTTGTGCATGGATGTAATCTTTAACGTTCCTTCAATGTACCCTTTTAAGGTTCTTTAAACCCTATAAAATTTCTAGCTCCTTCATTCAATGGCACTTGCTTGTGATTTTTTTCCAGCTAGAATGAGGAGCAATGATTTGGAGGCTTGAGCACCAATTTTGCGCAATGCAAATGTGTAGTTTGAAAAAATCCAATGGTTTCTTATTCTTCTTCTTTTCATACCTATTATATTTACTCCTTTTATAGACAACATTGCTCTTGAATATAATGTTGTTTCTCCCTTTTTTTATATCTTGTATTTTGCAGGTTTGACGATCCAAGATATGAGGAGTATAAGCCATTTGATTGGCTCCTTTTGCTATGCTTGGAGAGTGCTAGTATTTGGTTGTTGTTGGATGGTTTACCCTACAGATATTATGCCTTCGAGGCACCTTCAAATCTACCCTCTTTCCTATATAAACCATATTAGGATAGTGCAATACAATGTAATAAATTTATGTATAAAATAATCTTTATTGCACCCTCTTTTGCACTCCTTTTTCAGGTCTGAATTTCTAATTTTGTGGCAGCATTTTTGAAGTCAATGTAGGGGTTTTGAGGTTGTCTATTTTATTAGACACCTTCCCATTTTTGCTTAAATAATTTGATGATAAATCCAATCTTAGATAGAAGTATATAGAATCTCCTTATTTGATGTAACACTTTTATCCTTGCAAATAACCTTGTAATGCTTTGGATTTGAGACTCACCAAGTCTTAATATTTGAAGCTTCTATTTACTGATTTTGGTTAGTTGTCTTCTTCTCCAATTTTTTGAGGATTCTATCCTATTTTTTTGGCTTCACTTGGCCACTATGTGTCGCAGATTTTATAAACTAATAGTGTCTTTAGACACTTTATCAAATTTTGATTTTGTGCCCTTCTCAAGAATATAAACAATAATATTTTTGAGAGAAATAGAATAGTGCAAATTAATCTAATAATATTTCACTTTTTTAAAGCACTAACACTATCACCTTATCACTCCAATTAACTCTCAAAATAATGCACCTAATCAATTTACTGCAACTAATAAAAAATAATTTGAAATGAACCTTCAATAATTATTCTGCAATTTCACTACAATTAATATTGTAGGACTTAGTATTATTTTCCTTTTTCCAAATTAGATGATAGGTATTTGATAGTTGTAGTTCTAAAATCTAATCAAATGCTAACTAATGTGCAAATGAACCTTAAAATTAAATTTTCTCTTTTTGCACTTTTGAAGACTGTAATCCAATTTTCCTTCTTGCAACGTTATCCAAATAAGGTGCTCCAATGCATCTGAAGTAATCCAATTAATGAATCTACTTGCACCAATAGTTTCTTACATTTTTATGAAATATTTTATAGAGGATGTAGATCTTGGTTTCTAAGATCACCAAGTTGTTGCCTTGAGTAAGATCTTTCAACTCTTTGTAGGTTGTCCTAAACAACTCCTTCTTCACCAAAAGATGATATCAAACTTTCTTTCATGAGCCTAGGATTTGGTGGCTTGTTCTCCTCTTGTAGTCTCCTCATTTTTTCTATATATTTTTATAATTCTTTATATTAGAAAATAATTTCTTTTTTTTGTGAGAGGTAATCTTCAAATATCTTGGATTTGGCAGGCTTCTCCTATCTTCAAGTCTTCTTGTTGAATTTTGACTTCAAGTAGGATTTTCTTCTCAATATTTTGAATGTCTTGAGGTTTTCTGATATTTGGCACTCCTTGCCAAATCCTTCTTCTTATTTTGGGCTTGTTGTCGAATGGTGATAATTATCCCAAATATTCTCAATATTTTGAATATCTTGAGGTCTTCTGAGATTTGGCACTCCTTTCCAAATTCTTCTTCTTCAATGAGTTATCCTTTGATAATTTCTTTAGTAAGGCTCTCAAAGCCTTTTACTGAATGTTCATTGAGACCTCCCCAAGGTCTTTGATCTTGTAGCTTCTTCTGGTCTTCCTTGATACCTTTTCTTCAACCTTCTACTCTTGGAAGTGTTGGTGGTGAGATCTTCTTCTGGATCTCTAATTTTGCTACTTCTAGATTTAAGTAGGACTCTCCTACTCCTTATTCCAATATGAGAAGTTCTTCAATGATATATTCTCCTGATATATTTACCTTCAATTTTGCTTCAGGTGCTAGATTTATTCTAAATAAGATACTCTTCCTAAATTTCTTGTAGGAAGTTTCCTAACTCATTGAATCTCCTTTTCCTACAACAAAGTATTAGTACTAAAATATTAATCTGCTTTTGAATTAGATACTATTTTCTAGAGTCTTCTTTAGGATCACGGATTCTATGGAATTTTTTTTAGTATCAAGGCTTTTGTGGAATTTTCTTCAGTATCAAAGCTTATGTGGCCTTTTCTTCAGTATCAAGGCTTTTGTGGCATTTTTTTGGATCAAGGCTTCTATGGCCTTTTTTTTCTAGATCAAGGCTTCTATGGTCTTCTATTATTTTATGAAGTTTTCAATCTAGCAATGGAGATATCCAATCTCCTAACTTCACCATGACTCTTCTCCAGAAGTCTTCTTCCACAATATTCTTTTCTTGCATAAGGAAATAATTTTTGCACTATGAAGGCACATTGACCTTCAAGCAATGAAGTTGAAGTATCCAAGCATCATGTTGTAGGAGGTGTCCCAATCATCTAAGAAAAAAAATTTGGGTAATAGTTAACAAATTCCAAATATCATGAATGATCTTCACTAGTTGATTTTTCAATCTAGTGGATTGAATGATGAGTCCTAGTCTTCATGAGTTTTTCTTGCAAATCTATGGAAATACTCTAGAAAAATGTAATCTTACTATTTTTGGAACTGATATTTCTTTCAGTCCTCACTTGGGTTCTCCTTAATTCTACCACCTATACTCTTCTGAGATTTTTTGATAGTAGTTGGTCCAGCAGCATGTTAGGTTGACAAAAAACTTAGGCTCATGATAATGGTAGTTTTCCTATTGATCTACTATGGCTAGATCTATCGTGGCTCTAATACCACTATTAGATTTTGATGCAATGTGCAATGGGATATAGCAATCATAAGATGCAAAATAATATGAAAGAAATTAAATCTGCTAGATGACTAAAATATGCTATAAATAGAAATTATGGAAATGAATACAACGTAGCTATGGAGGAAATGGACACTCCATGAAAAAAGCTACTAGACTACATTACACCCATCACCAATAGATGGTTATCTACATACCACTATGCTACTACCTATGAATATGCTTTGAGCTTCCATATTCTACTTGTTATAATGAGGCCCTTTTATATAAGAAGATAGGTTTATTGGCCTACACTCTACCTAGTTGTGCAAGGGATACCTTGAACATATACATCTTGCACATTGACACTTGCGCATTTATTATATTGCATAAAGTAACTAGATAAATTCCTCCTAAAGTAATCTAATGTCCTAAGTATGTACCTGGGAAGGTACATTTACATGACCCAAATGATGAAATATAATCTATTTCTAACGGGCCTTACTTTGATAGGTAGAGTGATGGTACTAGTTACTTATCATTCTTCATTGTCAAAGTCCCTAATGATGAGGTATGATTTTTGTAATTCATTCTTGGTTAAGTTAAAATTTTATAAAAATGTGACATTGCATATGTTCAAGGCTAATTTTTTGTCTACTAAGACTCTTGATATATTTATCGCCTATATGAGTTATGATATAAAGAGGGTTGTTGTGGCTGCTCCACAACGTACCCCAAAATTGGGGACCCACCCTTTTGCATGTGTTCCAAGAAGACTGAAGTGGCCCATAGGCTAAAAATCAAGAAAAAAAAGCAAAACTCCACAAGAAAAAAAAGGTGTCGTGATATCGCGACATGTTGCTTGGTCACGGCCAAAATAGAAAAAGTGTCGCGATATCGCGACATGTTGCACCATCGCGACCAAAATAGAAAAAGTGTCGCGATATCGTGACATGTTGCAATTTCACGACAAAAGAGAAAAGGTGTCGCGATATCGTGACATGTTGCACCATCGTGGCCAAAAGAGAAAAGTGTCACGATATCGCGACATGTTGCATCTTCATGGCCAAAGAGAAAAAGTGTCGCGATATCGCGACATGTTGCACCATCACGGCCAAAAGAAAAAGTGTCGCGATATCACGACATGTTGCATTTTCACGATTCAAAGCAAGAGAAAGAGCAAGAAAAAAGTGTCGCGATATCGTGACATGTTGCATTTTCGACCAAAGGAGAAGAAGAAAAAGTGTCGCGATATCGCGACATGTTGCATTTTTGCGATTCAAAGCAAGAGAGAGAAAGAGAAAAAGTGTCACGATATCGCGACATGTTGCATTTTCATGATTCAAAGAAAGAAGAAAAGAGAAAAGTGTCGCGATATCGTGACATGTTGCATTTTCACGGTCAAAAGAGAAAAAGTGTCGCGATATCGCGACATGTTGCACTATCGTGGCCAAAAGGGAAAAAGTGTCATGATATCGTGACATGTTACATTTTCGTGGCTACAAGCAACAAAAGAGAGCAAGGAGGCAAAAGTGTCGCGATATCGCGACATGTTCCAGTTTCGCCAAGGTAATGGACCTGCATCAACGTGGACATAAGGACAAAATCTAATGAATAAGACAAAGCGTTACATGATCATTTAAGATGGTCATTACACACGGAGGGAAATGGATGCAAGCCCATGTGGAGAAACGCAGCGAAGGGCCACAAGATGGAAACCAAAGCACACGCATACAAGGGAAGGTGAAACGAACAGTCAGGGAAGGTGAAACGAGCAGCCATCGAAAAACGAAACGAACCATCATGGAAGGAGAAACAATGTTTTCAGAAGTTTAAATACGCCATTCAAAGAGGCCAGAGGGGGTTGGAAACCGCTGCAAGCAGAGTTGCAGAGCTGAAGGCGAGAAGGCCATTCTGGACCTGTTTGAGTTGTTTTTCTTCCACAGACTGGTTTGGAAAAACCAAAAATTCTGCTATTGTAAAATGACATATTTTTAATGCAGAAGTGTTCAGAAATTTGCATCTTGTGGGCAAGAAAGAAGGAGATTTTCTTTGCATGCTATGGATTTAATGTTTATTCTTTCATTTTTCAGATTTTGAATTTATAGATAATGTTAAATGCCATTTTTTTGGGTTACATTAGGCGAATATTTGAAATCTGAAATTTTATTTCGTACCCTAGGAACCAGCACTTAGTCTATGGGGATTGTGCATGTTTTGCAAGTCCAATAGGTTAGGTTGCATGCATGGAGACCTCACATCTTCGGTTTTGTCGAAACAGGATAGCATCATACTGAGTGCATTTTATTTTCAGTTTTTTTTTTGCATTTCATTTTTCATTTTCTGCATTTTATTTTTTCCAGAAAGTTTAACTTATTTAAAATAAACATTTAAAAATTACAAAATCCAAAAAAAAAACAATGAACAATCACTAAAGTTTCATGGTGAAATAAACCAACATTGCCCCTTGTTTACAGTTACTTGCAATCACTAAGGTGTTCCAAGCATTTAAATTGAATATCTTTATTTGAGATTACTAATACACATTTGCAAATGCTAATACAACGGAGACCTTGGAGAAGTTGTTTGTTTAACTTCTTTGCAAGAGGGGATTTGGAACCCAAATCCTAAAGGAGAGTTGTACTTTCACAACTGGGTGAAAATACCACTCAACAGATTGGCGCTAGAAGGAGGGCCGAATTGGTTTATTTCATTGTCCTAACGCTTTTTGATTGTTCATACAGGAATAAGATGTTTGCAATAAGGTGTTTTGATTGTGCATTGTTTTAGAATATTGTTTTGTCATGGTTCCTTCATTTATTCATGACTAACAAATTGATTTTGGAAGTTATTCTATGAATTTCACTAATTACAGGATTTTCTTTGTCTCGCAGGTTGTCTTTGAGGTATTGAGAGTTTTGTCAGGTTTTGCAGGGTAGTTTCATTTACAAGCTGGACCCACCGCATCGCATCGCAACTAGGTCCAAAACAACCGAGGAAACCATATTCCAAAGCCTCCCAATCACTCATAGGAATCCAAGGAATAAAACCGAGCAAATTGTGGTCCCACCAGATATTCTTGTTATAGAAGATCCTTCTGTTTCAGGCGCATCTAGCGGACTTGCACCGGTGGTGTCATTTGCCACTAGTGTACCAATTATCAGTACCATTTCCACGGTTCTTGTAGGGTTATCATCATCGATTTTGAATCAAATGGCCCAACCTCCACCACCTCCTTGGTACGGAGCCAATAACATTCCTTTGAATATTGCAGGGGATATTCACGAGATCCCTAAGAATATAGAGAGATTTTTGCCCAAATATAAACCGGATGGCCCAAGGACCGCAGAGGAACATATTCAGGCCTATAGGGATGTTTTGATAAGATTACAAGTTCAACATGAGGATGTGGCTTGTAGACTCTTCCCCATGAGCCTAGACCAAGTGGCCTACGAATGGTATATTTGCTTACCTACTGGTTCCATTACATCATGGACGCAAATGGAGGATGCTTTTGTCAATCAATTCAGGTCACCATTAGATCCCACAATCATCTATAATCAATTCATTACATGCAAAAGAGGCCAGGGTGAGCCCATCCAAACTTTTAATCAGAGATTTCAGAAGTGCTACAATAGAGCAATTCGACATTTTGCCATTGATCCCGTAGTAGCTTTGCAAATATATTTTGGGGCATTGGATCCTATGACGACAATGTTTGCAAGGCAAAATCCTCAAGTTACCACGCTTGCTCTAGCCTACAATGAAGCTATGACCATTGAACAACAAATGACACCACAGGGTTATGGGTTTTCCCAGATGCCTATGGTAGGACAATATGGCCCATATGGTCAAGCTCCTATGATGAATCAGATCATGGCACCACAAATATCAGGCATAAATGCTTTGCCTTATCAACACCCATATTCATCAACACCCGCTTACGCACCCATTCCAATTCAACCAATCACATCCATCCCCCCATTCCTTCATTTTTGCAAAATAGTCAGCAGACTATGCAGGGAGCCAGTCCGGTTAATTCTCAGGCTATAGTTCCTTTCCCCAATCCAATTCCGATTCAAAGTGTGAATCCCTATACAAATCAAGTGGCTCAAAATCCAACTCAAATGTTAAGTCAAGATCTCACCAATTACTCAAATCCTACTGGAACTAGCAATAACATAGCTCAACCAAAAGAGATTTATTCAGAGGTTGAAGAGCTCAAAAAGATAGTTCACAAATTGAGTAATGATTTGGTTCAAAAATAGAAGTATGAATCCCATGCCCCTCACCCAAATCGAAACTTCAACAATAGAGGGAGACAGTGGAATACGAAGCCAAACAATGGGGGTGTGCCTTCCCCTATTGCTAATCAGATAGATACTTCTGCAGGACCAAGTCACTCTAGTTCCATTCTTAATATTTCTGATTTTGCATGGGAAAAGGGGTGTAGATTGCATAATACGAAGGAGCATAACGAAAGGAGTTGTCCCAAACTTGTTAGGTATACCCATTGTCTCCAAGCTCAAGTGGATGATTTGGAACTTGTGCCAAACGAGGGTCCACCCCAACATCAACAAGGAGACGACAACATTTTGGTGGTGGAAACTCTATATCGTCAAGAGAGTGAGAATGAGGAAGAAGAGGATGAAATCTTGGAACAGGAAGTGCAAGCTTTTAGAGAATTTAGAAAGGGGAACCATGGATACCATTTGAGGAGTAGGTCCAAAACCCCTAAAACATCCTCAACTCCACCAAACAACTCTATTCTTCCTCCCGATGCTAAGGCTGATAATAATCCCCCTCCTCCATCTAGGAAGAGAAACGTCTAAGGACACGCAAAAAACATTGAAGCCTGAGAAGTCAACTTATGACATAGTGGAGGATTTAAGGAAATCCAAGTCTAGCCTTTCATTTTTAGAGGCGGCTAGGTTGCCTGGCCAAAAGGAAGCATTGATAAAGGCTTTGGGTTCACCCAGTCAAATACAGGAAGGAAAGGAAGTTGAATCTCACATGGTTTTACGAAAGGAAAGACGAGATGTCCCTCCTTTTTTATTGACTGTGAGGATTGCTGGCAAAAATTTGCACAATTGTTTGGTGGACACAGGTGCCACAAGTAACCTCATGCCTGCAAAAATTTATCAAATGCTAGGCCTGGAGCCTGTTTTTGCTAAATGCAAGGTTTTGCAATTGGATCGGTTTGAGGTAAATGTGGTAGGGACCCTCTACGATGTTAAGATCCAACTCAATTCTGAACCTAGGGTCCAGCAGGTGGTTGATATTTTGGTTGTCAATATCCCAAGTCGATATGGAATGTTACTTGCTAGGGATTGGATGAAAAGTTTGAATGGTTATTTCTCCACCGATTGCTCACACATGTGGCTACCCCGAAAAGGGAATGCTAATCAAATTAGAGTGGAAAATGAACCAAGGCTTAAGGAAATCATCACGAGAATACAACAAGCCAAATGAAGTTCAATTTTCTGAACCTGAGTTAGGAGTCTACGCTTTTGATGTTGAAAGAGCTACCGAAGAACCTCAAAAAGAAACATTTTCTTGTAGCTCTTTTGAAGAAGATAATCTCGTGTGGTTACTCAAGTTTGATGGATCTAAGTCAAAACAAGGGGCAGGAGCTGGAGTTGAACTCACTTGTCCGGGAAGTAAACCATTGTTTGCTGCCTATAGATTGCAATTTCCTTGCACTAACAACGTGGCAGAATATGAAGCTCTTATCTTTGGATTACAATTGGCTTTGAGCAAGAAGGTTAAGTGTTTGAAAGTATTGGGAGATTCGGAGTTGGTGGTCAAACAAGTTAAAGGACAATATACCTGCCGCGATAAGAGATTAAGCCTTTATAGAACTAGGGTGAGGGACCTCATTGAGGAATTTGATGCTTTTAATATATCCCTTATTTCTAGGAAAGGAAATCGTATAGCTGATTCTCTTGCGATCGTTGCAGGCATGCTAAATCCGGTTGACATAAAAAAATGCAAGAAGTTTTCCATTGAGTTGGTCCCTTGCCCATCGATACCTGATAACGTCAGAAACTTGCAAGTTTTTGAGAATGATAGGCACATTTTCAAATTTGTCACCAATTCAGGTATTTTTGAGAACCAAGTGATTGATGAAGATCAAAGGTGGCAAGAAGAAACAGAAGGAGAAAGCGAAGTTACATTTCAATCCAACAAGATACCTAAGAACATCGTTTCATTGGAGAAGGTGTTTGATATGGGATATAAAGCTAGAAAAGGAAAAAGGGTTCCACCTCCTAAAGATGCTTGTGACCTGATCAATATAGGGAGTGTGGATAATCCGCATGAAGTGTACATTGCAAAGGCATGTACGGCTGATGAGAGGGAAAATATAATATGTGCACTAAAGTATTACATGGATTGCATTGCTTGGAATTACAATGAGTTGAAAACGTATGATCAAAATGTTATTATGCACACCATCCCTCTAAAACCAGATTCCAAACCTTTCAGACAAAGACAACGACCTGTTAACCCATTACTTGAGCCCTTGATAGAGAAAGAGGTCAAGCGATTGTTGGATGCAAAGATAATATTTCCCGTTAGGCACTCAACTTGGGTCGCTAATCTAGTTTCGGTGAGAAAGAAGAATGGAGAGATAAGGCTATGCATAGATTTTAGAAATCTCAACAAAGCCTCACAAAAGGATAATTACCCACTGCCATCAATTGATGAAATCTTGCAAACGGTGAATGGGTCTGAAATGATGTCTTTTCTCGATGGGTATTCTGGATACAATCAGATTCTTATTCATCCCAGTGACAGGATGAAGACGGCCTTCACAACCAAATGGGGAACGTTTGCCTATAGAAGAATGCCTTTCGGATTATTAAATGCAGGCGCAACATTTCAACGTGCCATGGATTATGCGTTCAAAGGGCTCATAGGTAAATGTATCATTGTGTATGTGGATGACATTCCTGTGTTTTCAAAGAAAAGGGAAGACCATGTGAAAGATTTGAGGAAAGTTCTCCAAAGGTGTAAAGAGCACGAAATTTCTTTAAATCCAAAAAAATGCATCTTTGGAGTGACAGAAGGAAGATTGCTTGGCCATATCATTTCAAAAGAAGGTATCTCCATTGATCCGAAAAGGATAGAAGCTATCCAAAACTTGCCTCTCCCAGCTAGCAAAAAGGAATTGAGATCTTTCTTTGGGAAAATCAATTTCGTGAGGAAGTTTATTTTTGGCTTCACTGAGATAGCTAAACCACTGAATGAGATGCTCAAAAAGGATGTGAATGTCAGATGGGACGAAGAAAGTAGGGTTGCCTTTCAAAGCATCAAGGATGCTATTTCTAGAGCCCCTGTCCTTATAAGTCCAAATTATTCTAAGCCTTTCTTTATTTATGCTTTCGCATCTGAACACTCTTTTGCGAGTGTCTTGACTCGAAAAGGTGAAGATAACGCAGAAAATCCCATAGCTTTTCTAAGCGCTCCTTTGAAGGATGCTCAATTGAGGTATTCTATCCTCGATAAGCAAATGTATGCACTCTTCAAAATAGTAAAAAAATTCAGACATTACATTGTGCATAGTAGGGTCTCTGCCATTGTGCCTGACCCTGCTGTCAAAACCATGTTTGTGCAAAACGAGCTAGGTGAGAGAAGAGGTAAATGGATTTCTACCATCCAAGAATTTGACCTTGAAATTCAACCCATGAAATTAGTCCATGGACAAGGACTTGTGAAAACAATTGCTCAGAACAATCCCCAAGTCACATGCCAGTATTCAGATGGAGAGCGCATTTCTAAAGATGATTGGTATGTTGATATTGTGTATTTTCTATTAAATGGTAAGTGTCCATCACATCTTAATTCTACTCAAAGAAGAGCCTTGAGACTTAAATCTGCCAATTATCTTATTAGTTCTGGTGTTCTTTACAGGAAAAATCATGAGGGAATTTACCTACGATGCTTAAATCAAGAAGAAGCTACCAATGTTTTGCAGGAGTTTCATGGTAAATACGGAACCGGCCATGGTTCGAAAAATTCAACAACACATCAAATCCTAAGAGCGGGATATTATTGGCCCCACATTTTTAAAGATGCACATGCACACGTGCGATCTTGCCATATTTGTCAAGTGGCTGCCAATAGAGAAAGGAATGCAACTATGCCATTGCAACCTGTAGTTGAGATGAGACCATTTGCACAATGGGGATTAGACTTCATCGGAGTTATTAACCCAAATTCTTCAGATTCCCATAAATTCATACTCACAACTACAGATTATTGCACTAGATGGGCGGAAGCAATTCCTACGAAGCATGCTACCACGGATGTGGTAATAAAATTCCTCGAAGATCATATCGTAACAAGGTTTGGAATGCCCGATTCTATTGTAAGTGATAATGGTAAAGCTTTTGTTTCCACTCAATTTGCAAATTGGGCATATGATAATAAGGTGAGTTTAAAGTTTTCGTCTAACTATTACCCTCAAGGCAACGGTTTGGCAGAATCTTCAAATAAAAATTTGTTAACCATCATTAAGAAATTATTGGAAAAGAATTCTCGGGATTGGCACAACCAATTAAAATTTGCTCTTTGGGAAGATAGGACTAGAGAAAAAGAATCAATAGGGAATACACCTTATCATCTAGTTTATGGGCAAGATCCAATTTTTCCTGCAAATTTGAAGCTTCAAACCCTTCGTTTCACACAAGAATACCTTGGAACTGATAATCACATTGAGGCTAGATTAAGTCATCTAATGCACCTTGATGAAAAAAGAGAAGAAGCCATGCTCCACATGAGCAAACATCAAGATGTGGTCAAAATATGGTTTGATAAAAGAGCCAAAATTAAGTCTTTCAGGATCTCGGACTTGGTTTTATTGTGGGATAAAAAGCATGATGAGAAAGGGGATCACAAAAAGTTTGATTGTCTTTGGTTAGGTCCTTATCAAATTTCGGAAATTCTAGGGGAGAGTACTTTCAGACTAAGAACTTTGGATGGGAAATATTTGACTTTACCGGTTAACGGGCAAGTTCTAAAGCACTATTTTAGCCCTTAAATCATGTGAGATTTGTATCATATTGTACATTTGTATATAATTGTTTGGTTTTGATGTTGGTTTTGCAGTTCTGTTTTGGTTTCAAGTTGTGTGTTGGTCCTTTCGACATTTTGAAAAAAGAAAAAAAAAATGTCCTTATGAATGTTGGCTATGACTAGGAGAATATGAAACATCGGAATTGTATTGCAGAAAGCTCCACGAATATCGCAAACACATTAAGGAATATCGTTTGGAACTTGTGATGCATAAAATTGTCGGTTTTATAAATTATGGTAAAGTAGGTGGTTTAATCCATCCGCATTTCAAAAGGAGCAATGCATTCATATCTCATATTACATTCCACATTGCATATACATTTCATCTCAATTGCATCTTCATTTCATATACAATCATTGAAAAGGTGTCGAATCCTCTTAGGGTTATTACATAACATATATTAAAAGGATCCTAAGGTTGGGAACTGATGCCCGAACTATCTTGAACCAAGCACGTTCTACGCATATTAAAGAGAATCTTGAGCAAAATGGTCAAAACCATACTTGGAAGAAAAGGTGAGGCGAAAGGAATATTTCGTGTCTGTCCTATCATGCAACATAATCCTTAAAATAGTGGTTTTTACCACTCCCATAATGCTTAAAGCCTAAAATCAGAGTAGTAAGGATAGGGTTAAATCCTCATCGAACTTAGGTTGAGGATCCAATTCCCCAAAGCTCTGATTTGACCTTCATGGAGTAGTAAGGATAGGGTCTAATTCTCATCTCGCTTAGGTTGAGAATCTGATTCCCCAAAGCTTCTATTTTCCCATTCAAGAATTTGAAATTCCAAAGCAAATATTTTTTCATTTCTTTATTAATATTGGATTGGAAGGATCGTACTACATGTCCCTTGCAAGGATGGGTAGTCATCCCCAAGGTCCAAGAAATCAAAAGTAGAGCCAAATCATGGATTATGGGGTTAATCTCCATCGGGGCTATAGACGCTTGGCTGGCAGTGGAGTATGCTCATGCGTGGCAACATGTCTTGTCTAAAAGCAAGACCACTCGATCGCTCAAACGGACAGGCTAGCTTGACAGTTTCATCCATAACAGGTTAAATCATTTTGTTCAAGATGAGGTAATGAACTCCAGATCGGAGTAGTAAGGATAGGGTTAAATTCCCATCTCGCTTAGGTTGGGAATCCTATTCCCCAAAGCTCTGATTTCACTTACACTTGCACATGGGTTCAAGATGGTAGTGACACATAACCAACTTTGGGATCTAATAAATTAATTCAGTATGCACATATTTGGTCCTAAGAGGGTTTGACAGTTTTGATATGTTTGTTCATGATACTAGAAGGTTTGAGCCTTTGCAAAGCAGGTTGTTATATCTCTAGCATCTTCATCATACATCAAATCCTGCACAAATCATTCATAGCCTTGCATACAAATCATAAGTGAAACTGACAATGGAATGTTGATCAATTTCAAACGATAGGGAATGAAGCACATTGCACACACCGAGCTGATGCTTAATAATTCTAATGCTTCATGTATTTCTCATCTAGTTTCATTCTTGGGATATTTTCTGACGCTTGTATTTGAGTCTGTGTTTTCAGGTTGAGTTCTCACCGAAATGCTCAGGAGCATTTCCCAGCAGAGTCGCCATTTGTTGTGGCTGCTCCACAACGTACCCCAAAATTGGGGACCCACCCTTTTGCATGTGTTCCAAGAAGACTGAAGTGGCCCATAGGCTAAAAATCAAGGAAAAAAGCAAAACTCCACAAGAAAAAAAGGTGTCGCGATATCGCGACATGTTGCATGGTCATGGCCAAAAGAGAAAAAGTGTCACGATATCGCGACATGTTGCACCATCACGGCCAAAATAGAAAAAGTGTCACGATATCGCGACATGTTGACCATCACGGAAAAAAGAGAAAAGGTGTCACGATATCGCGACATGTTGCCTCATCACGACCAAAAGAGAAAAGTGTCACGATATCGCGACATGTTGCACTTTCACGGCCAAAGGAGAAAAAGTGTCGCGATATCGCGACATGTTGCACCATCGCAAAGCCAAAAAAGAAAAAGTGTCACGATATCGCGACATGTTGCATTTTCACGATTCAAAGCAAAGAGAAAGAGCTAGAAGAAAGTGTCACGATATCGCGACATGTTGCATTTCATCACGGAAAAAAAGAAAAAGTGTCACGATATCGCGACATGTTGCATTTTCACAAAACAAGAGGAAAGAGAAAAGTGTCGCGATATCGCGACATGTTGCATTTTCGCGATTCAAAGCAAGAGAGAGGGAAGAATATAAAAAGTGTCACGATATCGCGACATGTTGCACTTTCATGGCCAAAAGAGAAAAAGTGTCACGATATCGCGACATGTTACATTTTCACGGCTACAAGCAACAAAAGAGAGCAAGGAGGCAAAAGTGTCGCGATATCGCGACATGTTCCAGTTTCGCCAAGGTAACGGACCTGCATAGTGACGTGGACATAAGGACAAAATCTAATGAATAAGACAAAGCGTTACATGATCATTTAAGATGGTCATTACACACGGAGGGAAACGGACGCAAGCCCATGTGGAGAAACGCAGCGAAGGGCCACAAAATGGAAACCAAAGCACACGCATACAAGGGAAGGTGAAGCGAACAGATAGGAAAGGTGAATGAAACAGCCATCGAAAAATGAAACGAACCGTCATGGAAGGAGAAACAATTTTTTCAGAAGTTTAAATACGCCATTCAAAGAGGCCAGAGGGGGTCGGAAACCATTGCAAGCAGAGTTGTAGAGTTGAAGGCGAGAAGGCCATTCTGGACCTGTTTGAGTTGTTTTTCTTCCACAGACTGGTTTGGAAAAACCAGAAATTCTGCTATTGTAAAATGACATATTTTTAATGCAGAAGTGTTCAGAAATTTGCATCTTGTGGGCAAGAAAGAAGGAGATTTTCTTTGCATGCTATGGATTTAATGTTTATTCTTTCATTTTTTAGATTTCGAATTTATAGATAATGTTAAATGCCATTTTTTTGGGTTACATTAGGTGAATATTTGAAATCTGAAATTTTATTTCATACCCTAGGAACCAGCACTTAGTCTATGGGGATTGTGCATGTTTTGCAAGTCCAATAGGTTAGGTTGCATGCATGGAGACCTCACATCTTCGGTTTTGTCGGAACAGGATAGCATCATACTGAGTGCATTTTATTTTCAGTTTTTTTTTGCATTTCATTTTTCATTTTCTGCATTTTATTTTTTCCAAAAAGTTTAACTTATTTAAAATAAACATTTAAAAATTACAAAATCCAAAAAAAAACAATGAACAATCACTAAAGTTTCATGGTGAAATAAACCAACATTGCCCCTTGTTTACAGTTACTTGCAATCACTAAGGTGTTCCAAGCATTTAAATTGAATATCTTTATTTGAGATTACTAATACACATATGCAAATGCTAATACAACGGAGACCTTGGAGAAGTTGTTTGTTTAACTTCTTTGCAAGAGGGGATTTGGAACCCAAATCCTAAAGGAGAGTTGTACTTTCACAACCGGGTGAAAATACCACTCAACAAGTGAATCCCCCGATATGGTTTCGAGAGGAGTATCTTCCTCATGGAAGGCTAAGATAGCATTGTTAATTCCATTTAACCCAACCATGTTTGTGATGTTGTTTGGAGATATATCTTGAGGGACTTCTTGTTCACTTAAGAGTTTCAACAATATTTCCCTATGAGTAGGTGATGTTTTCAACAATTTTAGAAAGGGATATCTTTGCAGGTACCTCTTCTAATTATTGATGGACATCAAATTTATATAAGGTATTTTGAGAATGTGTGAGCACCAAAGGTGATTTATTAGGGATATTGATCTTTGTTCTTGGGATTACCAAGGGAGGTTGATTTGACGATTGATTCTTTGTTTTTTTCCTAGTTATGGCATGGGAAGACCTAGATAAGTGAATGGTGCCTATGAAGTTGGCCAATTTGTTATCATGCATTGGCAAGGTGTCAAAATATCCCCATGCCTTTGTTGGGGTTTTCCATTTCATTGAGTGTTACTTTTCCTTCCTCAATAAGGTCTTGAATAATGTTCTTTAAAGTTATACATTTGTTGGTAGTGTGTCCTTATGTTTGATGAAAGTCATAATTTTCATCTTGCCTATACCAAAAATGTGCTTCTATGACATGCTTATTTTTATATTACCCCTTATTAGGGGTTTTTTTTCCTCTTTTTTGTTATAATTGAGTTTCCCTCGTCTTATGAGGATGGCTTCTACTCTCTTAGAAATATCAACAACTTCTTCAAAATAGGTTAGGTTCATCATTTCCAAGGGATATGATCATGAATATTTTGTATAAAAATATGTAAGAGTTATTTAGGAGGAGGAATATATTTAATTTTTCCCACTAGACCTCTCCATTTAGCTAAGAAATCTGAAAACTTCTTAGTCTTAGATTGTTTAAGTTGATAGAGGTCATCTATGGTAACCTTATCCTCTATGTAGATTAAAAATTATTTAATGAAGGCTTTCATAAGTTCTTTTAACTTTGTGATGGAGTGGCAATGTATTTGAAAATACCATTCTAAGGACCGCTAAGGCTTTTAGGGAATATCCTAAGAAAACAAATTTTATCATGATTGATGTCACTACAAGCTATTTGAAAAAACCTTAGATGGTTGATGGGATCTTGCTTTCTGTTGTACATTCGAAACTTGGGGGTTTAAAAATTCTTTGGGAACGGATTATTAAGAATTGTAGAATTTAATGGTTCATTATATAACTCTTCAAAAGAGTATTTTAGTTTATATGTCCCTTGAAGGGAAGCAATTTGATGGTCCAATTATTCAAACTTGGCATATCTCCTTTCTAAGTCTACAATTTTAGTGTTGATATCTTGGATATCATTTGATGAAGGATTTACTGGTATTATTATTATTGGTTGTGTATGTGGTTGAGCAAAGGTTTTTGATATGAAAGGTATGTTCATGAGAGTTGAAGAGTTTTGACTTGACATTATGTTGGGAGGGACTTGGCTAAATCCCATGTCATGAGTAAAAAGATGATTCATAGTATTGATTATATCATTAGTTGTGAATGGATTTCCCATAGCAAGGATTCCCATGAATGTGGTTGGAGGTGTTGTAGAATTGGTAGGTTGATCCATAACCACATTGAGACTTGCCAAATTATTTTGATTTAAATTGATTTGAGCGGTAGTTGATTGATCATTAGAATATTTGATATTATCATGCATTGTGGTGGATTATTTTTTTCCTTGCTCTCTAAGATCATCTCTAAGAATATTTGAAAATGTATCCTTGTATATTTTAATGTATTCCTTGATGTGGTCTATAGTTTGGAAAGGAATTTGTTCAATATTTTTTTTTGTTTCCTAGGTGCTTGTTATGACCAAGGGTTTACTTCTTCAATTTGTTCATGAGAATATCCATCATGAGGTATAGTAAGTACACCCTTGTTTCATGTGTTGTAAGGATGTTGAAACATGGTTTGAAAGTTTGAGTTCAAAGGGGGTTAATTTATTAGAGTTTATTTCCATAGTAATTATATCAAAGAAGAGGAGATGTTTGAGATATTTATGTCACCTTGAAAAATATACCTCCTTATTACTCCCACTAATCCACCGTGATATACTTACCAAATAATATTTCTCCCCTAAGGTTCGTACTTCAGTTTACCCAAGGGATCATTATCATTCCCCCAGTAAGATTAGCAATTGTTTATGTTCTTGTTAGCTTAATTTAATGTGATGTAAGCTAAGAAATCAAATTAGATGATATTGTTTAAGTGTAACAAACTTTTATCTTATTTAAGGCAAAAGGAGTGTTCACATTGGGTTCACCAAATATGTAGATGGTGGGAAAACTTTGTGTTCTTTTCCCTTTAAGTTTAATTTAATGTCAAGTGTGTGTTGGTAAAATACATTAGAATGTCTATTTTCCCACTTAAGAGTCTCTTTCCAAAGGATACCCTGAGGATACAAAGATCCTCAACACAACTAGACTCCTACTCAATATGTTTTTCTATGGTTGTATGAAATTTCATGTTGCACTTATTTTGATCGGTGTTTTAATGGGTTTATTCAAAGAAAGCATCTAAGGTTTTGGATCTCTATATATCTAACCCTTTTTCAAGCCTTAAAATTTATTTAAACTTAAATAATAAAATATCATCTAAATGTAATACTAAAGTCTTCATCATACAAATGCTTACAAACAAGAGCTAACCTATATGCTTTTCAAATTTGATAAATTATCTAAGGAGTCTTTTATTTTTAGGGTAACAAGAAAACAATCTAGCCTAATGCAACTACATGAATTTTGATTATTTGCCTGTATACTTGAGAATGATAAAGAAGCTAAAATTTAACCTAAGGTTCATTAATTGATTATTTTAGAATTTTTTTGTAAAGAAATCAGAACATTTTGTAAAGAAATTGGAATATTTTATAAATGATTAGGGTTTCTAGTTAAGGTTATTTAATTTCCCAAAGTAAATATGATTTCTAATGTGAAATAGTAGAAACCAAGAAAATGAACACAAAGGAAATGAAATTACAGAGCTAAGGTAAGGCTAAGTGGTCAAATTACCTCTCTCAAAGCCTTTCTACCAAATTTACCAATGCTGCAAAATTCACCACAAGGGTGGCAAATTTGGTAATTTTGCACAAAAACACTAAAAAAATAGGTTTTATGATATGGCAGGTCTATCTGAGAGTTGGATAGGAAAGAAAACTTGTCTATACAGCTGATCAAACCCCCTTTTAATAAAATAAATGAGTATGCTTACCTCCTAGGGTGGAATTTATCCTGTTGCCAAATTTGCCACTGGTTTTGCCAAATTTGCCACTAGCAAATTTGGTCTTAGTGGAGAATTTGATTCTAAGTGTTTCAAGTTGTCAAATTCGACACTAACAATTCAAGGTGGTGAATTTGATCCTGGGATGGGTTTTGAGAGTTTTAGACATCGATTTTGATGGATTTCGACTATGTTTTCGGTTGAAACTGAAGGGAAAGGATCCTAATAGTATCTACTAAGTTTTTTACTGATAAAATCAAAGAATTAGGCCCTTAAATAAGAGAATCTATGGACTAAAATTAATATGTGTGTAAATATAATGAAAATACCCAAAATAACTAAAAATTCAATTACATGAGAGTGCAATGAAATGAGATATGTATGTAAATCTATTAGGAATAATCCTAACATGGTTTTCTATTGATTTGAGTCTAAAATGGATAAATATTGATGTAAAATCTTTATTAGTTCATGATCTAATAAAATACTTGAATTAAGGGACAGGGGAAGTGTTTCAATGATTATTTTGAACAGTTAGAGATCTAGATATGGGGATTTGGGAATGCAAAAAAGTTAGGAATATAGAAAGCTAACTTGTCTATATCCTAATTCTTACACTGCTTATGAAATTGATTAAGAAACTAATGCAAAATTCTTAGAGAGTGAAATGAAGTGTTATACAATTTAATATTCAAAGGAATTGCATAAGGAAATGCATACATGTGAGAGATGAAGGGAAGCTAATAATAAGATAATGAAGATCTTATATCCAAAATTAAATAGGATTTAAATGATGAGATAAAATACTTGGAAGACTCTTGAAATGCTAATGAATGGAAAGTTAATAATACATGAAAAGAAGAGATTAAAATACTAGAATACTTAATATATGAAAGTAAAATAGCATGGAAGTGTAAAAGAACTATTAGTAAGCATGTAAATGAAATTCAATATGGATGTAAATGAAATAGGACAACAAGTATATAATAATAAATAAAATATAGCAAATCTTCTAATTCTTATGAAGGAAATGTATGAAATCACCCTACAAAATAGAGAGATTAGCAAGTGAAATTAAGATGGCCAATAAGAGATGTCTCTCAACCCTGCAAAATAGATGTTAGAAGTGTAAAAAGGGTTGCAAATACTTGAGATTAGACCTACAAGTAAGAATTTTAAAGCCTACAAAATAAAAGGTAAGCTCAAAATAATTTTAAAGCATTCAAGAGATGATGAAATAAAAGCAAGTAAATAGAGTTATAAAAGTATGCAAGGCCAAATTTAGGAAACTAAAATCAAAGGGGTAGCATGAAAATGAAGGAAATAACTATGCGAGATTTCACCTAGCTATGGCCTCTCCCTTGCATCAAGATATCCTTACCACCAAGATCCCTTTCCTTTCTTAGTTTCCCTCCACAAAATGCTTGCAAGAATGGATGAAGAATTCTTGAGAATGCTTTCTAAGAAAGAAAGAGGACAATAGATATGCTATAAAATTATTTGTAGAATGTAGATATAGTAGAATGCCTTATTGAATGCTTACCCCATGGCCTCCTTAAATAGGATTTGAAATGGGACTTGGAGTTAGAAAGGATAAGATTAAATTCAAGCCAATGCATTTTAGACCTTTCTAGAGCATGTAAAATCAATGGTAGAGGTTAGGGGAATTCAATTTGTGCGTCTCTGGTTTGTGTGGAAGATTCCAGGCCACTTTGATAAAATTCACCACTATCGACCAAATTTCCACTAGAAAATTTGGTGACCTGGGTGGTGAATTTTGTTAGCTTTTGAGGATATATGCAGTGGGAGAGATCTAACACAGGTCCTAATAAGATGCAAAAAATATGAAAGAAAGTAATTCTACAATATGACTGAAATATACTATAAATAGAAATGATGAAAATACAATGTAGTATGGAGGTAATGGTCACTCCATCAATACAAGCTAAAGAGCTACATTGTACTCCATACAGGAGTTCTACTACTATCTACTACTCTCTACTACAATGCACTTGATATATGATATGTCTCTATGAGGCCCTTTATATAGGAAGATAGATTCCTTGGCCAACACTCTACCTAGTTGTACAAGGGGACACCTTGCACATTGCCACTTGTGCATTTATTACATTGCTTGAAGTAACTAGCTAACTTCCCCCTAAAGTAATCTCCTACTCTAACTATGTACCAAAGGTGGTACATTTACATGACCCAAATGATGTAATATACTCTAACTCTAACACCCCCTGTATTACATTATTTGGGTATTGAAGATTTCAATCTTCAATATGGATCTTCTTCTTCAAATGTTCTTCAACTTGATCTGGTCCTCTGTATTCACATTGCACTGTATGCCTTCTTGAATTGGTTCTTCTTCTTCTTCTTCTTTATTGGAGTCAAAACTGGAACTTGTATTCTCCTTCATTGCTTACTGTAATCTGATCAAGCAAGTAGTTAGTGTCTTCATATGATGCAAAGAGAGTTGTAGCTGAGGGTTCTTCAGTCTTTATGATTTCTTTGCTATTCATGTCTTCTTTGCTAAGATCTCTTTTAGCATGTCTTTTCTTCCTTTTCCTCCTTCTTCTCCTATGATTCTGCATTGATACTAGTGGAATTTTTGCTTCATGAGGAGTTAGTCTATCATCACAATAATATTGATTTGTATTGCTAGCTTGCTTCATGTGTTGAGTGAGTACAAACACAATTAATGATAGGTAAATCATCAAACACTCCTCGGATGTGAATATAACTATCTTTTGTGAATTCCACCATGCCCTGAAGAGGTTTTCATGAAGATAACCAATTAATGCTTCAAAGCTACCCTCTTTTGCTTCTTTAAGAAATAAGGAGAATCTCTCCTTATCGCTAGTTGATAGATTCTCATATCCTTCAAGGGTATCTATCAAGTTTTGAGAATATAATTCCATTTCATGAAATAATTCTTTATTAATAAAGGCATTTCTTATTATTTCATCCATATTCCTTCTTGATAGGTTTTGAGATAGTGTTTCTTGTTATTCCTTAGAATTGTAAATATGGATTTGATAGTAGTCCTTTGAATACTCTAAATTGAATCTTTGAAGTAGTCTACCTTATGACTCCCTAGTTTAGAGTATGTGAATTTGATTTGATAGAACCTTTGTAGAGCTTAGGTTTTGTAGGCTTCCTTATATCTCCCTAGTCAAGAGATTTGATTTAATAAAATCCTTGTAGAATTTGTAGAAACCTTATGATTCCCAAATGGATTGAGTACTTGATAAATTTTGAATGAATGCTATTATTATCAAGTTTTGTAGAATGCCTTATGTCTCCCTAGTGATTTTGAATATGTTGTATGAGTGATAAAGTGCTTTTTGTGAATAGTAGTTCAATTTTAGGTTGATTTTGTAAAGTTTTGTAAATACCAAAATCAACTTTTGTTACTCCTTATTTCTCCTATTGAACTAAGCACTTTCTAATTTGATGAGGTTCTAATGGTTGGATTTCTTTTACCCCTTTAATGTAGTTTTGAGACAAGAATACCAATTAATTTCCAACTCTTGATAATTCTTAATGAACCTCTTTTTATAGCTTTTGATATTTGATATTTAATGTTTCTAAATTCCAATATCCTACTTTGGTGTAGTATTCCTTATAACTCCCTAATTTGGAATATTAGAAAACAATAATATTTGCAATAATGGAATTTTAATTTTCCAGGTAGAAATCCTTATTTCTCCTAAGTTTAATTTGCAAATATTAAGCTATAAATTTCCTTTAATTTTGCTTTCAAATATGGTTGATTTCCCTATAGTTTTCAACCTTATATTATACCCTTATAACTCCTATTAATGAAAGCAAATTAGAATAAGGTAAATTCTTACCTTTGTAATGTTGCAAACCCAAAATATTTGGCGTTGAATTTGGTCGTAGATGACAACAAGCTTTATGTCCTTTCTTTGGGTGCTATAGCCAATGGAATGCTTTGATTCTTCCTTGGCTTCAATGCTTGGATGGTGGCACCTCAATTCTGGAGTCTTTGACCTCCCTTGACCAGAGCCTTTAATGCTCTTCACCTTTCTTCCACGCTGCAACTTAGGCTACTATGAATGTGCTATGAAGTACGGCTATGAAATTTTGACTATGAATGCTGACCTCCTTGGTCTTTGGCACCTTTTAATAGAAGAGGAATCTTGAAATGTGTGACAAGTGTCACGATGGTTATCTTTGAGTGCTTGAGGGATGAGAAGATGCTTATTACCACTTGTAAATTTTTTCTAGGTAAAGGATGAGCATTACAATCTTGGATGAGCACTCATTCTTTTGATGACATGTGTCTTCTTCCTTCTAACACACCAACCTTCTTCCTTGTAATGTTTTCTTGGTCAAACTTGCAATGGATGGGCGCTCGTGTGGGAAACGTTAGGATTTCCTTCTAGGTGCCAAGTGTTACCTTCCCTTTGTGCATGAGCTTTCTACGTAATGCCTCTTCAACGTATCTTTGCAATACCCTTATTAACAATGCAACATGGCCAACTCTTCCTTTGTTCGATGGTGCTTGGTATGAGTTGGTTCCAGCTAGAGTGGAGAGCAATGCCTTTGGAGACTTGGAGCTAGGATTTGAGCAATGATCTTGAAGGCTTCAAGCAATGCTATGGTGGAGTTTGAAATACTCCAATGATGCTCCTTGGATGTACGTCTAGTGCTTTGTTTCCTTTCTTTTTCAACCTGTTATGAAATCCCTTTTGTAGATAATATTGCCCTTGAATATAATGCTTCTCCTTTCTTTGTATTGTGCTTTGTTTACTTGTAGGTTTGACTATCCAAATCATAGAAGATATGAGCCTTTTGAGAGGCTCTATTCCCTTGCATGGAGTGTGCTATTATACGACTACCTTGAGCTGATTTACCTTTGTGAAGAATGTGCCTTTGAGGCACTTTAAACTTTGTCCTTTTTCCTACGTAGGATAGATTAGTCTGGTGCAAGATAATGTAAATAAACTTGTAAATAGAATACCTTCTTTTTGCACCTCCTTTTGCACTCTATTCTGCTGGTTTTAATGGTGGCTTTCTTGTAGGCAAGGGCTGATTTGACGTTGTCTCTTTTGCTAGACAACTCTCTCCTTTGCTTGGTTACTTTGGTAATAAACCCAAGCTAATAACCACGTAGATAGAAGATTTTTGTAGAAGTAATTTTTGCACTATTTTTTTCTATAAATAGCCTTTAGTGCACTTTGAATCTGAGACTCACCAAGTCTCGATTTGAAGCTTCTTTTGCTGATTTGATGGTGGCTTTCTTCTCCACTTCCTTGGAGGAATCTGATCTGATTTTTGGTGGCTTCTTTGGGCCACGAAATGTTGTAGGTTCTATGCACCAAATAGTGTCTCTAGACACTTTGATAATCTATTGGTTTTTGTGTCCTTGATCTTTAACAATCAACAAACACAAACTAATCCTTTTGAGAGTAACTAGTTAAAGATTAACTAGTGTAGTGCTAATGGATTAATAATGCACTTTAATGGTAACAATAATCTCTCCTTATTGCTCCAATAAACTCTCAAAATAATTTTTAAATGCACTTAATAATCTTCTGCAACTTTTCAAGAGTAATCTGTAATGAACCCTTAATGAGTATTCTGTAATTTTTCACTACAATCAATATTGTAGGATGTAGTCTTCTTGCTTTCTAAATAGATAATAGGTAGATGATAATTTTATTTCTTTCAAAAATATCTAACTCCTATTAAATGTGCAAATATATCTTAAAATGAATTCTCCTTTTTGCACTTTCTTGAAGACTATAATATGGGTTCTTCTTCTTGCAACTTTTAATCCAAATATGGTGCTTAATAGAATTTGATAATGAACCCTAATTTGAAGTTCAACTAATTGCACCCTAGTTGCTTACCTTTAATGGCTTCTGAAGTAGATGTAGATCTTGGTGTTTGATTCACCAAGTTGCTGCCTTGTAGTGGATGAATTCGTAGCTTCTTGTTGACTATCCTGAATAACTTCTTGATTCACCAAACTGTGGTCTTGAACTTTCTATCTTGAGCCTAGGGTTTGGTGGCCTGATCCTTCCAGTGATATTCTATTTTCTATTATAGATTTAGAGAACTATTTTCTCTGAACTATGCCTTCTTGTTGTGAGAGGTAATCTCCAAATCTCTTAGATTTGGTAGGCTTCTTCTATCTGAATCCTCCTTCAATATTCTTGTTGAATTCTATCTTCAAACAGGATCTTCTTCTTCTCAAGATTTTGAATGTCTTGAGGTCTTCACTGGATTCTTCTTCTAGGATTTGGCACTCCTTGCCAAATTCTTCTTCTCTTGGGCTTGTTGTTGGATGGCGACAATTGTCCCAAGTCCTTCACTATCAGGAGCTTTCTCCTTGGTAGTGGATTTCTCCAATGAGTTCTCCTAGGAACTCTTTTGATGATGCTTCCATGAGCTCTGCAACAAGGCTCTCCAAGCCTTCTTATTTTTCCTCCTTGAGACCTCTCCAAGGTCTTCTATCTTGTAGCTTCTCTAGTCTTCCAACTGAGACCTTTTCTTCAACCTTCTACTTCTGGAAGTGTTGGTGATGAGATCTTCTTCTAGGATATCTAAAATCTATTACTTCTCTGATCAGGAATAGGGCTCTATTAGTCCCTTTCTATCTCTTCCAATATTGGAAGTTTTTCCAATGAGATCTACTTTGGATCTCTTCAACTTCTTCTAAAAGAAGTCTTTAATCAGTAAAGGAGATCACCAATATCCTATTTTATGGAATCTTCTCTGGAGTCTTCTTTAGTAACTCTTCTTTGGAGTCTTCTTCTAAATCAAGAATTCTTCTTTGAAGTCTTCTTCAGGAACTCTTAGAGTCTTTCTTCTAAATCAAGAATTCTTCTCTGAAGTCTTCTTCAGAATTAAGGCTTCTATGACCTTCTCTACTTCTGCACTCTATAGGTATTGATCTTGAATGGAGATCACCAATATCCTATCTCCTTCTTGACTCAACTTTTAGAGTCTATTCTTCCTTGAGTCTACTATAAGGCTATTATGGCCTTTTCTTCACTTCTACAATCTGTAAGATTTGCAACTCTTGTAATGGGACCCTTTTTTTAAGGTCTTTGAAATATTTAATCTTCTCCTTATTGTTGCAAGTGCTGGAATGATTCTAAGAAGATATTCTTCCTAGATCTCTTGTAGGAAGCTTCCCAACATTTTTCTTGAATCTCCTTTTCCTGCAACAAGTTGTTAGAAACTAGAATGGAAGAATTTATAATTCTGAACCAAGGCTTCTATGGCCTTTTTCTGGATCAAGGCTTCTATGGCCTTTCTTCTAGATCAAGGCTTCTATGGCTTTTTTTTGGATCAAGGCTTCTATGGTCTTTTTTGCAATGTGAAGTTTTTCAATCTAGCAATGGAGATCTCCAATCTCCAAACTTCACCAAGACTCTACTCCTGGAGTCTCTTCCGTAATGTCTATTTTCCTGCAATAAAGAACTTTAGATAATGGTTAGCATGAAAATATCCAGATCTCTTGAGATCAGTAATCTTCACTAGTTGATCCATCAAACTAGTGGAATGAAATGTTGAGTCCTAGTCTTCACGAGTTTTCCTGCAACTCTGTGGAAAGACTCTAGCCAGATGTAATCTCAAAATTTTTGTAACTGAGATTTATTTTAGTCCTCACTTGTGACTCTCCCTATTCCTATCTCGATTCACCATGGCTCTGATACCACTATTAGATTTTGAGGATATATGCAGTGGGAGAGATCTAACACAGGTCCTAATAAGATGCAAAAAATATGAAAGAAAGTAATTCTGCAATATGACTAAAATATACTATAAATAGAAATGATGAAAATACAATGCAGTATGGAGGTAATGGTCACTCCATCAATACAAGCTAAAGAGCTACATTGTACTCCATACAAGAGTTCTACTACTATCTACTACTCTCTACTACAATGCACTTGATATATGATATGTCTCTATGAGGCCCTTTATATAGGAAGATAGATTCCTTGGCCAACACTCTACCTAGTTGTACAAGGGGACACCTTGCACATTACAACTTGCACATTGCCACTTGTGCATTTATTACATTGCTTGAAGTAACTAGCTAACTTTCCCCTAAAGTAATATCCTACTCTAACTATGTACCAAAGGTGGTACATTTACATGACCCAAATGATGTAATATACTCTAAAATATTTGGTGAGGCAAATATGATTTTGTAAGCTTTGAAATTTGAGAATTTTCCAAATTGACCACAGGAGTGTTAAATTTGGTGAGAACTGATTTTGGATGTTAGGAGTCAATTTTTACAGTTTTACCAAATTCGCCACTCAACTTACCAAATTCACCACTAGAAAATTTGGTTAGAGTGGAAAATTTAGTAAAGGTGAAAAATGATGCCCAAAATCACTTGAAGTGGTCAAAATGAGTAGCATTTGTGATCAATTTTTTGGAATTTTTGTTGTGTTTACGATTAGTTTTGTGAAGTTTCGACTAGTGTGTCAAAATTGGGTGTCTATGCTATCTTACATAAAAAATACTAAATACCTTGAGAAAAACTACAAGAGTATTAATCCTTTATCCCAAATATATCCAATGATGGCCCTAATGATGTTATATAAACCACAACACCCACATAGAGCTTTACAAATTAAGAAGTGGGCTTTTGGATGAAAATACCTAATGGAAATAGGAAAATCATGATCCAATTCCTTAAATGAGAAAATCATGGCCCAACCATACACTACATCCTCTCTCATGGGAGCATCACTCAATGGTGGTGAGTGTTAATTTCTTCCCATGTGTGGTTTTAATTGGTTTATTTTCCTTATGGACCCCATGTTTTCTCTAGGATCCATTCTTTGTTCCTTTTCTATTATTCAGTCTCGTACATTCTCACATAAGAAAATCCTAAATACCTTGAGAAACACTACAAGTGTCTTCAACCATTATACCTCATGTATCCCATGATGGCCCTCATGGTGATAATAATAACCACATAGATCTTTATAATTTAGGAAGGGAGATTTTGGGTGAACTACCCTAGTGGAATCAGGTAAACCATGATCCAACCCCTCAAACGAGTGAATCATAGCCCAACCATACACTCCATATTATCTCATGAGGGAATCACTCAATGGTATAGAGTGTGGATTTCTCCCCATATATCATTTCTATTGGTTGATTTCCCTTGTGGGCCCCATGTTAGCTTTGGGGTCCATTTTTTTCTCCTCTTGTAATGCCTAGTCTTGTTTTTTCTCACATAAAAAATCCTAAACCCTGAGCAACATTGTAAGACTATTGATCCATTGTCCCACATGTATCCCATGATGGCCCTCATGGTGGTATATAAAGCACAACATGCATATAAAGCTTTGCAAATCAAGAAGTAGGATTTTTTGTGAAATACCCTAGTGGAAGCAGGTGAACCATGACCCAACACCTCAAACGAGTGAATCATGGCCCAACCATATGCTCCATCATCTCTCATGAGATCATCTCTTGATGGTGGTGAGTGTGGAGTTCTCCCCATGTGTTTTTTCCATTGGTTTATTTCCCTTGTAGGTCCCATTTTAGATATATGGTCCATACTTTGTTCTTGTACTACCTATTCTTGTACTTTCTCACATAAAAAATTATTAAACACCTTGAACAATGCTACGATAGTCTTGATCCATTATCCCACATGTATCCCTAATGTCC
Organism: Wollemia nobilis; assembly: GCA_028583015.1. Classification (NCBI taxonomy): domain Eukaryota; kingdom Viridiplantae; phylum Streptophyta; class Pinopsida; order Araucariales; family Araucariaceae; genus Wollemia; species Wollemia nobilis. The sequence continues at coordinate 610,461 of JAQPPZ010003235.1, forward strand.
CACATGGTGGTATATAAATCACAACACCTACATAGAGCCTTAAAAATCAAGAAGTAGGATTTTAGGTTAAATGCCCTAGAGAAAGCAGGTGAACCATAACCCAACCTCTCAAACAAGAGAATCATATCCCAACCAAACATTACATCCTCTCCCATTGGAGCACTACTTGATGGTGGTGAGTATGGCATTCTCCCCATGTGTGGTTTCCATTGGTTTATTTTCCTCATGGACCCCATATTAGCTATGTGGTCCATTCTCCACTCCTTGCGTACTGCCTAATATTGTACTTTCTCATATAAAAAATATAAACACCTTGAGCAACACTATGAGATTCTTGAGCTATTATCCCACATATATCCTGTGATGGCCCTCATTATGGTATATAAATCACAATACCCACATAAAGATTTGCAAATTGGGAAGTATGTTTTTGGGTGAAATACCCTAGTGGAAGTAGGCGAACCATGACCTATCTCCTCAAATGAGTGAATCATGGCCCAACCACATGCTCCATCCTCTCCCATAGGAGCATCAATCGATGGTGGTGCATGTGGAGTTCTCCTCATATGTGGTTTCCATTGGTTGATTTATCTTTTGGGTACCATGTTAGATCTGGGGTCCATTCTTTGCTTCTCTCGTACTGCTCAGTCTTGTACTTTGTTGTATAGAAAATTATAAATACCATGAGCAACGCTATGAGACTCTTGACCCATTATTCCATATGTATCCCATGATGACCTTCATGGTGTTATATAAAGCACAACATCCACATAGATCTTTACAATTTAGGAAGTAGAATTTTGAGTGACATACCCTAGTGGAAGTAGGTGAACCATGAAGCAACCGCTCAAACAATCGAATCATAACCCAACTATACTCTCCATCCTCTCTTGTTGGATCATTGCTTTAATGTGGTGAGTGTGGAGTTCTCCCCATGTGTGGTTTTTGTAGGTTGATTTTCCTTGTAGGCCCCATGTTTGATATGGGGTCCATTCTCCACTCCTCTTGTACTTCCCAATATCATACTTTCTCATATAAACAATCCTATACACCTTGATCAACATTGTGAGATTATTGAGCCATTATACCATATATATCCAATAATGGTCCTCATGATGGTATATAAAGCACAACACACACATAGGGCTTTGCAAATCGATAAGCAATATTTTTGGAGAAATACCCTAGCGAAATAAGGTAAACCATGACCCAACCCCTCAAATGATTGAATCATGGCCCAACCATATGCTCCATTTTTCCCATGGGAACATCACTCGATGGTGGTGAGTGTGGACTGCATCCCATTTATGGTTTTCATTGGTTGGTTTCCCTTGTGGGCCTCATGTTAGCTCTAGGGTCCATTCTTTGCTCCTCTCATTCTACCTAATCTCATAATTTATCACATAAAAATACTAAACACCTTGAACAACACTGTGATATTATTGATTGATTATCCCACATCTATCCCATGATGGTATATAAATCACAACAACCACATAGAGCTTTACAAATTGGAAAACAAAATTTTGGGTGAAATTCCCTAGTGGAAGAAGGTGAACCATGACCCAACCCCTCAAATGAGTGAATCATGGTCAAGTCATACACTTCATCCTCTCCCATGGGAGAATCACTCGATGGTGGTGAATTTGGATTTATCCCCATGTATGGTTTTCATTGGTTGATTTCCCTTGTGGACCTCATGTTAGCTCTAGGGTCCATTATTCACTCCTATAATATTGTCCAATATCATACTTTCTCACATAAAAATAATTCTAAACACCATGAGGAACACTCTACAAAAGTCTTGAGTCATTATCCCACATGTATCTCATGATGACCCTCATGGTTTTATAGAAAGCACCACACCCGCATAGAGCTTTGCAAATTGGGAAGCATGATTTTAGATGAAATACCCTAGTAGAAGCAAGCAAACCATAACCCAACCCATAAAATGAGTGAATAATAGATCAGCCATACACTTCATCCTCTATCATGGGAGCATCGCTTGATGATGGTGAGCGTGGAGTTCTCCCCATGTGTGGTTTACATTGGTTTATTTCCCTTGTGGGCACCATGTTAGCTTTGGGATCCATTCTCCACTCCTATCGCACTACCTAGTCTAATAATTTCTCATATAAAAAAATTTAAACACCTTGAGCATCTTTGTGAGAGTCTTGATCCATTATCCCATATGTATCCCATGATGGCCCTCATGGTGGTATATAAATCACAACATCCACATAGAGCTTTGCAAATTGGGAAGAAAGCTTTTGGGTGAAATTCCCTAGTAGAAGTAGGTAAACCATGATCCAACCCCTCAAATGAGTGAATCATAGCCCAACCATATGCTCCATCCTCTCTTGTGGGAGCATTGCTCAATTGTGGTGAGTGTGGAGTTCTTACCATGTATGGATTTCATTGGTTGATTTCCCTTGTGGGGTCCATGTTAGCTCTAGGGTCTATTATTTACTTATCTCATACTACCTAGTCGTATAATTTCTCATAATAAATCCTAAAAACATTGAGAAACATTGTGAGAGTCTTCATTATACCACATGTTTCCCACTATGGCCCTCATGGTGGTATATAAAGCACAAAACTGACATAGAGCTTTACAAATCAAGAAGTAGGCTTTTGGTTGAAAAACACTAGTGGAAGTAAACAAACCATCACCTAGCCCCTCAAATGAATGAATCATGGCCCAGCCATATGCTCCATCCTCTCCCATGGAAGAATATCTTAATGGTGGTGATTTAGAGTTCTCTCCATGTGTGGTTTCCATTGATTGGTTTTCCTTATGGGCCCCATGTTAGCTCTAGGTTCCATTCTTCACTTATCTCATAATGCCTAGTATCATAATTTCTCACATAATTATTCCTAAACACCTTGAGAAATGCTATAATAATCTTGATTCATTATCCCACATGTATCCCAAAATGTCCCTCATGGTGGTATATAAAGCACAACACGCACATAGAGCTTTGCAAATCAAGAAGTAGACTTTTGGGTGAAATTCCCTAGTGGAAGTAGGTGAACCATGACCTAGCTCCTCAAATGAGTGAATCATGGCCCAACCATATGCTCCATCCTCTCCCATGAGATAATTTTCCAATGGTGGTGAGTGTGTATTTTTCCCCATGTGTGATTTTCATTGGCTTATTTCCCATGTGGATCCCACGTTAGCTCTAGGGTCCATTCTTCACTCTTCTCATACTGCTTAGTCTTGTGATTTCTCACATAAAAAAATATTAAACACCTTGAGCAATTCTATGATATTTTTAATCCATTTTCCCACATGTATCCCATGATGGACCTCATGGTGGTATATAAATTACAACATCCACATAGAGAATTACAAATTTAGAAGTAGGATTTTGGGTGAAATACCCTAGTAGAAGTAAGTGAACCATGATTTCGCCACTCAAATGAGCAAATCATGGTCCAGCCATATGCTCCATCCTCTTTCATGATAGCATCACTCAATTATGGTGAGTGTGGAGTTCTCCCCATATGTGTTTTCTATTTATTAATTTATCTTGTGGGCCCCATTTTATATTTGGGGTCCATTCTTTGCTCCTCTTGTATGACCATTTTTGTACTTTCCCACATAAAAATATTAAACACCTTGAGTAATGTTACAATATTCTTGACTCATTATCCCACATGTATCCCACAATGGCCCTCATGGTGTTAAATAAATCCCAATACCCAAATAGAGCTTTACAAATTAGGAAGTAGGATTTTGGGTGAAATGCCCTAGTGGAAGCAGGTGAACCATGATCCAACCCCTCAAATGAGTGAATCATGGCCCAACCATATTCTCCATACTCTCCTATGGGATCATCACTCAATGGTGGTGAGTGTGGATTTCTCCCCATGTATGGTTTTTATTGGTTGATTTTCTCTCTAGACCCCATATTATCTCTGGGGTCAATTCTTTTCTCCTCTTATACTACCCAGTCTCATACTTTCTCATATAAAAAAAATCCTAAACACCTTGAGCAACATTGCAAGAGTCTTGATCCATTTTTCCATATGTACCCCACAACGGTCCTCATGGTGGTATATAAATAAAAACACGCACATAGAGATTTTCAAATCGGGAATCAATATTTTGGGTGAAATACCCTAGTGGAAGCAAGCAAACAATGACCCAACCCCTGAAATGAGTGAATCATTGCCTATCCATAAACTCCATCCTCATCCATGGTACCATCACTTTATGGTGGTGAGTGTGGATTTATCCCCATATGTGGTTTCCATTGGTTGATTTCCCTTGTGGGACCCATTTTATATTTAGGGCCTATTCTTCGCTCCTCTCATACTACCTAGTCTTATATTTTCTCTTAAAAAATCCTAAACACCTTGAGCAATGTTATGAGTCTTGAGACATTGTCACATATGTATCCCATGATGGTCCTCATGGTTATATATAAAGAACAACACCCACAAAGAGCTTTACAAATCAAAAAGTAATATTTTGGGTGAAGCAGATGAACCATGATCTAGCCCCTCAAACAAATGAATCATGGCCTAAATATACACTCCATCCTCTCCTTTAGGAGCATCACTTAATGATGGTGAGTGTGGAGTTTTCTCCGTGTGTTGTTTTTTTTGGTTGATTTCCCTTATAGGTCTCATGTTAGGTCTAGGTTCCATTCAATACTCTTATTGTACTACCCAGTCCCATAATTTCTCACATAAAAATTCTAAACACCTTGAGCAACATTGTGAGAGTCTTGAGACATTATCCCACATGTATCCCACTATGGCCCTCATGGTGATATATAAATTACAACACCAACATAGAGCTTTATAAATTGGGATGTAGGATTTTGGGTGAAATGCACTCGTGGAAGGAGGTGAGCCATGATCCAGCCCCTCAAACAAATGAATCATGGAATAACCATATGTGCCATCCTCTCCCATGTAAGAATCATTCATGTGGATTTCTCCTCATGTGTGGTTTCTATTGTTTTATTTCCCTTGTGGGCCCCATGTTAGCTCTAGGTCCATTCTTTTTTCCTCTCACACTACCCAATATCATCCTTTGTCACATAAAAAATCACTCTCCTAAACTATAGACTCAAACCCTAATCTATTATCTATTTACATTTGTACCATACAGGTACATTTGCATGTAAAAAATAATATAAGCAAATTTTATCAAACCGTAATCTATTTTTTTAAAATAACTTTGATGGAGTTTTTCTATGTTTCATCCGTACAAAAGAATCAAAATAAGTTCTAAAAGAATTTCATTTAGGTTTTTCCAGAGGATATTATTCCAACCAAACAACAACAACAAAGATCCTCTATTATGGATATTATTGTACAAGTATGTGAAACTTACCAAATGTTTGTGGGTAGGAGAAGAAATGTTGCACTACCCCTCTAGCCAGTTATAGTAGATGAACCCTTCTAATAATGGAGGCTCAATTTTATTGGTGTTATTAGTCCAAATTCCTCTATCAAGCATAAATACATCCTTATTGCAATATATTATTTCATAGTATGGTCTAAATTGGTAGCTACAAAACAATTAGATCAGGAATTTATAATTAAATTTCTTAAGAAATTAATACCAAGTTTGGAATTCTATAGGTAATTGTAATAGACAATAGACCCACATTTCTAGGTACTAAACTTGATTTTTCTTCCAACTACTATCCACAAGGTAATGGTTTGGCTTAATCAACAAATAAAAACCTACTATAAATTATAAAGAGAATTGTTGGGAAGAACAAAAAAGTTGGTATTTGATGTTCAATAAAGCACTTTGGGTAGAATGGATCACTCCAAAAAAAGCATTGAAAACATCTCCATACTCTCTAGCATATGGTAAAATGGCCATGCTTCCATTTCATTTAGATATTTTGGTAATGAGGCTACTAAGTGATTGTCTAGATATAGAACCTCTAAAAGCAAGAATAGCTAAATTGCTACACTTATGATAATAGAGAAGAGAGGCTTATAACAACTTTTGGCAACATCAAAATATAGTTAAACATTGGTTTGATAATAAAACCACTCCTCAAGACTTCAATGTCAAATATTTGGTGCTTAAATGGGATGAGGACATAGCTAATCCCCAGAGACATCACAAATTTGACTCACTATGGTTTGGTCCATATCAAATCATCAAATCCAAGGAATCTAAATCATTTGAATTAACTATAGTTGGAGGTTACAAATTACCAATTATGATAAATGATTAGTATTTGAAACATCTGATATAGGGGTGTGTGCCAAGCCATGCTAATATTATAAATAGTAATGTAGGGTTTAAAATTTTTATTTGCATATGAGTAAGGTCAAAAAACTGACAAAAAGCTATTGGTTGAAGTAGACAACAACTTTTAATGTGAAGTGGGCATGAACACTTGTATCAATCATGATTGTAAAAAAAGAGTTGGAGTTAAAGCATCATGCATGCATTAATTAATGTGTCTGGGGTGTTAATAATTGGCAAACATATATAAAAGAGCTAACCCACTCTATATGATGTATAATGAGCATTGAGTACTTAGTGATTTACGAGTAGAATATAAGAAAAAGCGTGAGTTCTCTCTAGCTAAGAAAGCTTTATGAAAGTGATTATGGAGACTGATAAGTCAAAGGATAAGCCAATGAATATGTTTGATACAACCTTGACTATCAAGGTGAAATATCTTTGAGATGTAGTAGAGCAAAATGCTATGTCATTTTTGGAGAAACATAGGAATCCAACCACCTAGCATACTTTCTTGGGATATTATATGCCTAGTAAAGTACATCCCTATCCAGATCTTATCTAGGTTGTAGCTAATCATTACAACCCAGGATCAAGGACTATAAGGAACATGCAAGGATAGGCATTTTTATCTATCTTTCCCAAGAGCTTTACAAGTTTCTTTGTTGGATTTTTTCCCCCTTGCATGCCTATAATATTTACTAAGGAAAATAAAGCTTCATTTTATAATCAAAATATATAATCTTGGCTCAGCAATCAATTAGATAAAAATATAAGTAAACTCCTTGAAATTCCATCCCAAATAAGTAATTTCCAACTCTATATTCAAGAGATTTTTTCTATACTAGCTATCATTTATGGCTTAGAATTAGATAGAATGGTACACCACTTTCAAATAACCATTGCCTATGTTATTACAATTCCAAAACCCATTTATTTCAATTGATCCAAATTCCTTTGTGACCAAAACCATGGTTAGCTAGTAGGGTTTAATCAAGGGGGAAATTTTTGTTACCTATTTTACCTAGCCTAGCTCTCTCTCTATTTCAAGGCCAACATTATCGTTGATATTTAAATTAAAATGGCTACTGAATATGAATGGATTTTATCTATGGTGGATTTGACACCAACCCTCTAGTCATGAAATTTTTTTTACGATTCTTGGCCCTACATTGTTGTCCATAAAAGGACAACTTCCTCAAATAACAAAATAATTTAAAGAGCATCTATGAAAGCATAGTGAGGAAGTTGGAGATTGGTATTTTATTCCTGTAGACACCTAAATATTCGAAATTTGAGTTAATTTGAGGTATTTTATGTTGTCATTCATCTCACATGGATCATTGATGTCACATGGATCACATTTCGTTTTGGTGGCCAAAATATTTCATAAATAAGCATTTATGATATTTTGGAAAGCATGGCTATTTTAGGGTTTTTATGAAAACCAAGGTAGGCAAAATAAAAGGTTTTATTTAAAACCATGGTGGGCTTATGTGGAAAGAGCTTTTCTTAAAATCCAAGGTGGAATTTTGTTTCATCGAAAAAGGACCTTCGGTGATGAAGATATTAAAGTTTAAAGTTTAAGTTTAAATTAATGGAGGTTGGAATATATATATATATATATATATATATATATATATATATATATATATATATATATATGTATGTATGTATGTATGATGTAAATATTTCAATTTATTTCAAAAAGGGGGCATATTATATGTCGTCAGAAAGCTTGTTTTGAGGGCTATTTGACTAACTTATTTAGAAGGAGAAATAAGGTGCGTGTAAAGAGATATTTCTGATTTGCAAAGGGATTCCAAAAGTGAAGTTTACCTTGTTTTTTTTCAAGAAGATTAATTATTTCATGAGGTGACAAGGTATGCAATATCGTGATTTATTTTATTTTATGGTATAAGTGGTTTTGGGATTGAAAAGGTTATGCAATGTTTTGATTTATTTTATTTTATGGTACAAGTGGTTTTAGGAGATATAAGGAAGTTGTGCAATTAAATGCCTTGGTGATGATTATTGAAAAGTGGAGTAATGTTGATTATTTTGTGATCTACTAACCCTTGTGAATATTGGCAAAAGAATTTTGTGATTGTGGTAGATTTACAAAGAGGTTTTTTCACCTTCATAAAAGGTATGGGCATATTCTCCTATTGAATTTTTATGGTGGTTGATTTATGAAATATCATTGGAGAGAAAAGGATTGATTGTAGTTTCCTTTTATAAAGTGATTGGTTTAATGCTTCAAGGTCTTCTAGTTTGAGAGTTGAGGTTAAACCTTGTTTTATAAGCATTGTTATTGAAGCCCATTGGTTTTGAAAGAACTTGAGTTAGAAAAGAATATGAGTATCATTGTTATGTGAGATTTGTGGTTGAGCATGTAAAACCAGGAACTAACTAGTTTATTGAAAATGTGCAGTTTAAATAATACTGCGTTACAAACAAACAGCCGGGAATAGCAGCAGCTGAACGGATCTGTTACAGGGAAACAGAACTTGTTACAACAGTAAGCCTAAATAATAATAGTACGCTAACATTACTATTAAGTATGCTAACATCCCCCTTTATTACATTATTTGGGTAATGTAATAACTAATAGCTATACTAGACTACTAACATCCCCTTACATTATTTTGCAATACAAAGTGAGCTGCGAAACAATTCAAATTTGACACGTCCAAGTGCCTTAGTGAAAATGTCCGCAACTTGAGCATCGGTGGGAATGTCTGAAGCTGAATTCGGTGCTTTGGAACTTCATCTCGAATGAAATGACATTGTGTGTCAATGTTCTTTGTTCTTTCATTATGGACTGGATTCTTGACGAGGTTCAGAACACCTTGATTGTCGCAAAACAAGTGTATTGGAGATTTTGATGGATGGCCCATACTTGTCAGAATGCGATGTAACCATATCACTTCGCACACGGCTTCACATGCAGCACGATACTCTGCCTCTATTGATGAAATAGCAACCACCTGTTGCTTCTTGTCGTGCCAAGAGACAGGACCGGATCCCAGATGAAAAATGTATCCAAAAGTTGACTTGCGATCATCAAATGATCCGAGCATAGTCGGAGTCCGTGTATCCTTGCAAGAAGAATTTGTTGTTCCTCTTGTATTCTAGGCCATATTCCATAGTACCATGGACATAGTGAAGAACACATTTTGCTGCTTTCCAATGAGTGGTCTTAGGCTCCTGCATGAACCTCGAAATATAGTTGATAGCAAATATGAGATCTGGCCTAGTATTGGTCAGATATATGAGACTCCCAATCAACTGTCGATAGAGAGTACCATCTACCTGAGGTGAATCATCATATCGCGATAACTGAAGTCCATTCTCCATCGGAGTTGCCATTGGCTTGCAATCAGTCATGCGATATTTATCCCGCAATGTCTTGGCATATTTTTTCTGAGACACTTTGATGGAGTGCTCCTTCTGGCTGATTTCCAGACCAAGACAGTAATGGAGAAGTCCGATATCTTTCATCTCAAAAGATTTGCACAAGTTTCTTTTGACAGTAGAGATCATAGTTTCTGAACTCCCTGTTATGAGCAGATCATCCACATAGATTACAAGCAACACTATCTCAGAACCCTATTTCTTGAAATAGAGGTTTGCATCTGACGAACATCTCTTAAATCCATGCTGCATAAGGTGATTGTCCATTTTTATATACCAAGCTCGAGGAGCTTGTTTCGGTACCATACAAGGATTTGACCAATTTGCAAACTTTCTGCTCTTGGCCTTCCACTTCAAATCCTTCAGGTTGAGTCATATAGACTTCTTCTTGGAGATCACCATTTATAAAGGCACTCTTGACATCCATCTGGTGAACTTTCCACCCATATTGTGCTGCCATAGCACACATAACCCGAATTGTGGTCATCCGAGCAGTAGGTGCAAAAGTTTCCTCGTAGTCAATGCCTTCCTTTTGAGCATAGCCCTTTGCAACAAGATGGGCCTTATGCTTATCAATTGTTCCATCTACCTTGTACTTGAATTTATATACCCATTTGCAGCCAATAGGTTTCTTTCCATGCGGCAGATCAACAAGCTTCCAAGTTTTATTTTTCATCAGAGACTCATACTCTGTATCCATAGCGGCCTTCCACTGAGGCTCACTGAGAGCATCTTGCACTGATGCAGGTTCAAGACTATCTATGGTAGACATGAATGCCCTGTCATCATCAATATCCATATCCTCAACTTTTGTACTTGGAGTTACATAAAGTTCCTCAAAAGATTGACAAAGATCATCAACCTCACCAGTTTCTTTGGCTTCTTTTTCCTTTTGAGCCATACTGCGTGTACGAGGTCTATCCAAATTCAAATTGGGAGGAGTGGATAAATTTGCATCTCTGATTGTATTTGTACACCATTTAGGATTCTTCTTCGGTGGATTTGAAGAAGATGTAGAAGGACCTCCTTTCTGTGTTGACGAAGGAATCTTCTCTTCCTTAGTTTCCATAATATCTTGGTGTACTTTAGATGTGCTCTATGATGTGAAAGCTTCATCAAAGACAACATCTCTGCTGATATGAATTTTCTTGGTCAAAGGATCTATCAACCGATATCCTTTAGAGTGCTCAGAATAACCAAGAAAAATACATCTCAGTGTTTTCTCATCTAGCTTATTCCTTTTCTCTTTCGGTATGTGCATGAAAGCGTTACATTCAAAAATACGTAGATGAGATATGGAGGGTTTTTGACCACTCCATGCTTCCTGTGGAGTCATTCCTTTTAGGGCCTTTGTGGGTGCCCTATTCAATAGATACACTGCAGTGGTGACAGCTTCTACCCAATATTGTTGCCCAAGAGTAGCTCCTGTGAGCATACAACGAACCATTTTCATGATAGAACGGTTCCTTCTCTCAGCAACTCCATTTTGCTGAGGATTATAGGCAGTTGTTAACTGTCTCTTGATTCCATGCTTATCTAGGAATGTTGAAAATTCATTAGAGGTAAACTCTTCCCCTCGATCTGAGCGGAGGGTTTTAATAGAGGCTCCTGACTCCTTCTCAATGGATTTCTTGAACTACTGGAAGAATGCGAAAGCTTCAGATTTCAGTTGGAGAAAGAAAACCCACATCTTTCGTGAGTAGTCATCTATGAATAACTGAAAGTACCTCTTCCCTCCACAATCGTTGGGTGTGAAAGGACCGCACAGATCGGTGTGAATTAACTCCAGAGGTTTTTGTGCTCTTGTTGAGCTCTTCTCAAATGGTACTCTATGCTACTTTCCTGCCAAGCAGTCAGAGCACACTGGCAATGTGGCGAAAAGGGAAGGAAGACCCTTTACCATCTCATACTTGATGAGCTCAAGTAAGTAGCCAGAACTAATATGCCCATATCTCTTGTGCCATAGGGAAGTTGCCTCCTTGGTAGAGATAGTCATGGCAACATGTGGAGTAGAGATAGCATCTAGTGCAAATAAGCCGTGCTTATATGAAGTTGTTGCAATCTGCTTACCCTTCCTGGTAATAGTACAACACTTCTTGCCATTCTCAACATGAATGTTGACAACCATATTTCTATCCAGGATTTGTGTCACTGACAACAAATTGTTGGCCAATCCCAAAACATAGAGGACTTTGTCAATCTAACACTTGCCATCAGGAAGAGTGACTGAAACTGTACCCTCTCCCTGAACCCTGTAGGTTTTATCATCAGCAATGGTGACAAGTTTGCCCTCTTTGGCCACAAATGATTCAAACCATGATCTGTCGCCAATCATATGTTTGCTAGCTCCAGAATCGACATACCAAACAGGATCCCTCTGTGTGGAATCTGTGGTAGTCATGAGCACCTTGTGTGCCCATTCAAAATCTGAGTCAGATTCTTCAACAGCAACATTCACTTGGGGTTGTTTGTTTTTATTTTGTGGTTTGTTTTGGCCTCTCTGCTTGTTCTTATGCCAACACCTGTTGGTGTCATGGTTGTCTTTCTCACAGATCTTGCACCACCTCTTCTTCTGTTGAGGTTGTTTGCCTTTTCCTTTCATATCCTATTGAGAATTTCCTCCTTTCTGAAATTTGCCTCCTTTTTGCCCATTACCTTTCTTCCTAGAACCCTGCTTGTTGGTGTATAGGGCTGTATTGGAAGAATCATCCTTGTGAAGTTGGTGTGCCTCCTGTTGTTGAAGCAGATTGACCAACTCGATGTAGGTAATTTATCGTTGAGACATCTGGATGGAGGTTATCAACATATCAAATGAAGAAGGCAAAGCTCTCATCACAAGTGAAATGAGAAGCTTTTCGTCCACAGTATCTCCCAAAGAACTCAATTTTTCTTTCAACTCAGACACTCTGCATAGAAAGAGTTCAACTGTTTCACCCTGCCTCAAACTCAGGTTATGAAGTTGTTGTTGAAGATGAAGAATGGTGGATTCATTCTTTCCCTCATAGATGGTTCTAAGGGCATCCCATGCCTCTTTACCACTTGCTCTGTCAGCTATATGAGGTTGCACTTCATCTGAAACATCAAACAAAATGAGCACCTTTGCTCGACTGTCTTTCTTGTCAAAAGCTATCTGATTTGCTGAAGGACCTGTGGATCCTGCTGTTGGTGAAGGCCTAGTTGCTACTCCAGTAACAATATCCCACAAATCTTCCATTTGGAGAATAGCCTTCATCTTATGTTTCCATGGTGTATAATTTGGACCTTTTAATAACTGATGCGGATCAGTCATCAACTTTGCAACAGCGGCCATAGTGAAGGTTCCTTATATCACCAATTGGTCCCCCTTTCGATATACATTTTGCTAGGCCAATATACCGAACAAAATTCCTGCCCTTACGTGAGGTAAACTATAGGTATTTAGAAAGATCAATAAAAATCACCCGCCCTTACGTGAGGGAGACTATAGGTGAGTTTTAAAGATCATACGATACGTGGAACATAAGCGGTACTGAAAGGGAATCGCCTTGTTGATGGCACCTACCATAGAAGATTCTTCTCATGCGTGGGGCGTAACTTCCCCTAAACACTATGAAGAATACTTCATCAGGATTTACGCCTAAACACAAGTGCGATTAAGGGTAGTGGATGGAGTAAAAAAATGCAAAAATGGCGAACTTATCTCTCCCCGATGATTTATAGAGAACAAGCTCAGACGTCGTTGTAGCAGCTATATTAGGCGGTGGATACAGTAGCCAAATCATGACAGCTTTACCTGTAAGTGCTGGCCAGAGGTATCACAAATACCGAACGCTGCAGTGCAATAAATTGCATTGATGGGTTTTAATTATTTCGGGGACTTAGGGAGTGTTTTGATTTTAATTTTTTAATGTTATAGTGCAAAAATGAAATATGCAACATACAACATAAAAAACTGCCCACAAGAATAACCCACAAGGTGTCGGTCACAGCCGAAAATGCACCTTTTACAATTTTCCAAATTGCTATTTTTCGAAAAAATTACTCACTATCCCCCTTTGATTTTTTGAAAAAATATCCCCCCTTAAAAGGCTTTCTTTAACAAAGCATTTTAATAATTATTATTTATTTAAAGTTAAAAATAATAATTTTAATTTATATAGGTTTTAAAACTTTAAAAAATAAATTTTAATTTATAAAGTTTAAAAAAACTATTAAAAAATAAATTAAAATTAAAAAATTTAACTAAAAATAATAATAATTAAAAGACGTTTGAAAAAAAAAAATTATACCTTAGGGGGAGTCGGCGGGATTTGAACCCCCGACCTGTAGGCTCCCTGAGCCTTACCGCACGGCTCACGACCACGTGAGCCAGCGGGCTGATCCGAGAGGATCAGTCAACCTCCTCCCTTTTCAACCCGAATGGTCCTCCTCCTCGGCCTCCCGAATGGTCCTCCTGCTCTGCGGCTCCCGGCACTCTGTGTTCCTCCGTATTTTTTTTTTTTTTTTTTATAAATACGTCACGGAGGGGGGGGGTGCGCGTTTCGCACTGCTCGCAGAGAGACGCGGGGGGGGGTTTATACCCCGCGTGGGGAAACTCCCACGCAGGGGGGGAATTTCAAATTCCCCTCGGGCAGCGTGCACGCGTGAGGGGGGGTGGCGTTGGGGAGCGCGCGCGATTGCCCACCGTCTCCACCAACGCGGGGGTGGGTGGGTCCTTCCCTGCCTACGCATCAATTGACGTGCAGACCCTCCTGCTCAGCGCTTCGATGACGCAGCGCGTCGAGCAGCGCTGTACGCCGGGGGGGTCCCTTTCCTCCTGTGCAGGCAGGACGTCCCCTTCCTGCACGACGTCCAGCTGGCGTCTACGTCGGCTGACGTCTGCACGCAGGACGTCTACGCTCTGCGCCGACTGGACTGGACGCTGCTGCACGTTCAGTCTGCGCAGAGCGCGGACTGTTTTTTTTTTTTTTTTTTTTGCACAACGGCTCTTTTATTTTTATTTTTTATTTTTAATCTTCACTTGGCAATCTCGGAGAGAAAAAAAATCTCCGCTGCCAATTTCTGAGAAAAAAAATCTCGCCCTGGCGTTTCAAAAAAAATCTCCGCTGCCAATCCCCTGCAAAAAAAAACTTCCGCCTCCACCCTTCTTTCTTTACGCCACTGGCTCTGATGCCATGTAAAACCAGGAACTAACTAGTTTATTGAAAATGTGCAGTTTAAATAATACTGCGTTACAAACGAACAGCCGGGAATAGCAGCAGCTGAACGGATCTGTTACAGGGAAACAGAACTTGTTACAACAGTAAGCCTAAATAAGAATAGTACGCTAACATTACTATTAAGTATGCTAACAGAGCATTGTTGGAAACATTTGATTTGGTTGATACATACTTGGACTAGGTTTGTGTGAGAAATAGTTGTCTCTTGTGATGATTGGTTGAGTTGATTTGGTTGAGCCTAGTCAAATGATGTGTGAAGTGATTGTTCAAGTTATATGAAACAAATTATTCCATCATTCTATGTTGATTTGAAATTAAGTTTAGAACATATTGAGTCTTTAAAAATTCTCTTTATGGTTTTATAAGACTTGAGTTGAGTTGAGGTTGACTTGAATTGAGTTGAGGTTGATTTGAGTTGAGAGTGAGATTAGAACATATTGAGTCTCTAACAATTCTCTTTATGCTTCTATGAGATTGACTTGAGTTGAGTTGAGATTGATTTGAGTTGATTTGAGTTGAAATTGAGATTAGAACATATTGAGTCTCTAACAATTCTCTTTATGCTTCTATGAGTTGAGTTGAGTTGAGATCATTGTGGATCATTGTTGTCATCCATTGAAGAGTACATTGCCATTCATTGTTGAGCTCATATTTGAGCTTTGCCTTGATATATTTTTGGATGAGTTTTGAGTACTACTTAATCATGATTGGTTGAGCCTTTGAGAAGGCTTTTGGGATATATTTCTAGATAATTTTTTGGAATTTTTGTGCATGATTGATTGAGTCTTTGATAAGGCCTTTGGGAAAAATTTTAGGATAGTGTTGGGACATATTTATGGATATTTTTGGGCAAGTTCTTGGTGAGCTTGCTAGAGCATATTTAGGCAAGTTCTTGGTGAGCTTGCTAGAGCAGATTTGGAGAAGTTCTGTGTGATCTTGTTATTCAATTTTGGACAAGTTCTGTGTGAGCTTGTTATTTAATTTTGGACAAGTTTTGTGTGAGCGTGTTAACCAAGTTCTTAGTGATCCTATTGAAAAATATTTTGAGGTGATGAAGTATAGAGGACAGAGTCTCAGTGGATAGAGATCTAGCATCCAGCACAGTTGAAGATAAATCTGAGTGAGGAGTCTTCAAGTGAATAGAGGTCCACCAGTTAGTGTAGTAGAGAGATAGAATCTTCTATAATATCACATATCCAGAGTAGAAGGGGAAATAGTTCTTCTATAGAAGAGATCCACGAACTTGATATTAGGGGATCATCATCTCCTTTGGACAGAGATACATAAACATTGTAATTGGGAGTGATTCCCAAAGATATTGATTGAGAAAGTTTTAGTAAAATATTTTCTCTATGGAGTAGCCCACATTGGGTGAACCACATAAATTGTGGTGTCTCTATTGTGTATGGTTTATGTGCATTGATTTGATTACTTCTATTGATACTTCTATATTTACACAACATAATATTAAATTGGAAGAAAAAGTAAAAAGTGGGCTTATATTGTTCATCCCCCTCTCAGTATAATCTTGTGTTCTTCACTAAAACATATCACATTGAGGAGGCTAGTCATATGGATACATTTTCAAGCCATATGACTCATCTTGGGCCTTTCCAAGACCTAATAGTGGTTCTGACCACTCTAACAGGTATAATCAAATCCTTTTCAACACGGTTCGTCATACCCAGGAGCAGTCTTGAGTGGCCGATGGACCCTATGATGGCCCGCAAGCCTAGATGACCCACCCTAGGATGACCTCACCTATAACAAACACGATCTCCTTAAGTCGAGCCAAATACATTATAAAGCAGTTGTGCAGAGCGATTAACAGTAAGAATCTTCCAAAAGTGATGCTTGGGATGCCAAGAAGATCCTAACCGAATCTTGATCTTGGCTTTCCTTGCAAGCTAATATGACAATTGAGACATCTATAAAAGGTGCCCAAAAAATTCAAAAAAATAAGAGGAAGAGATCATTAATTATCCGCAATGAAGTGCTACCAGTTTGAGTAATAGAGAGAACCTTATCTCATATGCAACGAAGTGTTATCCAAATCCATTTATTATGATTACATGTGTATCAATGGATTTTTTGAGATATTGAAGGCAAAATCCCACCATTATGCCTCATAATTCACCTTGAATTTTAGTCAATTCCCATTATTCTACTATGCTTCAAAGCATACAATCCTTGAACATCAATTTGATAGTCAAATGGATGTCGCACAGCATCGAGCATGAATAATAGGCTCTTTTTTTAGTAGCCACTTCACCCCAAAGTGACCCACATACATAGTCATTGGAACCTTTGATGGCTATCAAAGCTAGCCATTATACCCCACGATGGCCTTGCATAGATGTTTTATTTGCTATCTTTTCTTAGTTAGATTAGCTTTAGCAGCTTTTAATTTGATTTCTAACATAGTTTAGCATATTTTCTTTCAGTTTTACATGCATTTATTTACTATTTTATGCATTTTACTTTCAATGGTTTATCATGAAATGGACCTCATCTTGAGAGGTTCTACATTTGCTACTAATTTCTTGTAAGTGCTTTTGTGTGTAGATCTCAGGTTTCCATAGGATCTAATCATCATAAAGATCTTCAATCTTTACATCATCAAGTGTAGGTCGTAAAGAAACCCTCCATGATAAATTTTGGGAGAGCAAATATCCTTTGAATTGCACCTTCCCCATTGGGGTTTCATATTGTCATATTGTATCAGTTGGTGTAATCCCTAAGGGATATTTTGTAACTTTTTGAAAATACAATCCCAACTTATTAATGAGAAGGGCACCATATTTTCTCTATCTTTTTGTCATAATGGTTACATGATTTGCATTATCAATTTGATTGCATATTACATGTTTAGGTGTATTTTTTTCCTACTCTACAGTGGTGATTATAGTGTGGGACTATTCCACACTTCACAAATTCATCTCTAACTGCTGGTTCCTTACTTTCTTGAAATTACAGGTACCACCACTCTGGGTTGGCATGATGCACAGTAGCCATCGTCATACCCTTTGACAACTAGTAGAGCTAGATGCTCTGCCCTCTGACGGCCTCATAGTAGAGTTTAGAAATCAATTTTATAACATCTCCATAAAATTTTTGCTATACTTGTAAGTATCATTGTGCTTGAATTTACTATTTTTCATTGAAAAAATAGAATTGCAAGTTTTGGTAGAGAAATTTAGTAAAAATTTAAATTTTTAAGATCTCTTCCTACAATTGCTCCTAGGCCCAGTGGCCTCTACTATTATTTGCTCCAAGATATAGTGGGCCCCATTTCTGACTTCTTTGGTTTCATACGGGCTCTGTTATAGACCGTCTTACATAGAGATGACCCCTATTTAACTGCTTGTTAGGGTTTTATTGCTTATTGCGTGTCTAAATGCTAACTTCATTTAAGGTTTACACTTTCAAATTTTCTAAAACTAAAAAATTTTTATTTACAAATTTGGAAATTTGAAATGTATTTTATGCATTAGTGAAATATCATGGATTGCTTTATGTTGCATTTTCCTTCTTTCATAAAATAAAAGGAACCCACACACATCACATCTCAAATTTAACATCAATGATTTTCTCAACTACTTATCAAGACTAATAATGGTGGACTTCATCACCACCTTATTAGCTTGCATTGTGGTTTTTTGCACCCCATTTTGGCCAAGGCTAGTCCAAGAACTGTCGTAGCCATGGAAAATAATGTGCACTCTTCTTCAGAAGGTGTATTATTGACCATGGTGAACTGGGTGAGGAATGCTAGGACCTATGCTCCCTCATCATATTTGGGATTCGTCTCCAAATTTTGGTGGGTTTAAAGACCTATACTTCATCACCAGGCCTGTGTGTGAGATTACACAAGTAAAAATCCTTCAACTTAAGTATTACATAAACAATATCAAAAACTTGAACAAGAGAAAGGCAATAAATCAATAAATCAAAAATGCACAAGTTAGCTTAGAAAACATAAAAAATTTAAAATAGATAATCATCTTGTTTAGTTTATTTGTTTCCTTATTGAATTCCTAATAAATATAAAATGGTCACAACACAAAGCGATGCCCAGTCTCAGACTAACACTACTGGCAATGCACATGAAGGGCTTGTTAGGCGGAAGGTAAGATTAACAAATAAATAATCTAATGCTCATTAACCTTAGCTTTAGAATAGCTTTAGGTTTATATAGATTACAAAATAGGTATTTGAACCATATTGCTAATCTAACGCTAACTAACGCGTATCCTAGAATAGGGGATAGCGTAAAGTTAGGATAGAGTTAGAATAGGATATTCTAACCTAAGGTAAACATAAATTAACCTGTAGATATTTTAGGAAGAAAAATATCTACATGGTAAATAGTCAAAGTAGATGTAATAATCTAACTAATGTAGTATAATGCAATATACTACCTCATTTTACCCTAACATCCCCCCTTTATTACATTACTTTGATATACAAAGTTTACTCAAAAACAGTTGAAATTTGACACGTCCAAGTGCCTTTGTAAAAATGTACGCAACTCTGTTCGTCGGTGGGAATGTGTTGGAGCTGAATTCTGTGTTTAGGAACTTCATCACGAATAAAATGACAATCTGTATCAATATGTTTAGTTCGTTCATGATGTATTGGATTCTTGACCAAGTTCAAAACACTTGAGTTGTCGCAAAACATGTGAATAGGAAGATTCTTTGGTAGGCCCATGGTAGCCAAGATGCGACTTAGCCATATCGCTTCACACACAGCTCCACGTGCAGTGCGATATTCTGCCTCAGTTGAAGATAAAGCAACAACCTGTTGCTTTTTACTATGCCATGAGACAGGACCGGATCCAAGATGAAAAACATAGCCTGAAGTTGATTTTTTGTCATCTATGGAGCCAGCATAGTCAGAGTCAGTGTAACTCTATAAGAAGAATGAGTTATTCTTCTTATACTCTAGACCATAATCTGAACTACCCTGAATGTAGTGTATGACTCTTTTAGCTGCTTTCCAATGGGACACCTTTGGTTCTTGCATGAACCGAGAAAGATAGTTTACAGCAAAAGTAATATCTGGTCTAGTATTAGTCAGATAGATGAGGCTTCCAATCATTTGTACGTAAAGTGTTCCATCTACCTGTGGTGAGTCTTCATATCATGATAACTGTAACCCTGATTCCATCGGTGTTGCTTTGGGTTTACAATCGGTCATACGATATTTTTCTACTAAAGTCTTAGCATACTTTTTTTGGGTCACCCTTAGATGATTCTTTTTCTGTTCTATTTCAAGGCCAAGACAGTAGTGGAGAAGTCCTAGGTCTGTCATATCAAATGACTTTTTCAAGTCATCCTTCACGGCTTTAATTAAATTCTCTGAATTGCCAGTGATGATCAGATCATCTACATATAACACAAGA
Source organism: Wollemia nobilis (assembly GCA_028583015.1). Taxonomy (NCBI): domain Eukaryota; kingdom Viridiplantae; phylum Streptophyta; class Pinopsida; order Araucariales; family Araucariaceae; genus Wollemia; species Wollemia nobilis. Next base: position 630,715 of record JAQPPZ010003235.1, read on the forward strand.
ATCACTATCTCAGAACCTGTGTTCTTGATATAGAGATTTGCGTCTGATGGACTTCTCTTAAATCCGTGTTGCAATAGGTGACTATCCATCTTTATGTACCATGCTCTTGGGGCTTGTTTTAGCCCGTATAATGATTTTACCAATTTGCAAACATGTTGCTCATGGCCTTCCTCTGCAAATCCAGGAGGTTGAGTCATGAATACTTCCTCTTTTAAGTCACCATTAAGAAAGGCACTTTTTACATCCATATGATGTAACTTCCATCCGAATTGTGCTTGCCATAGCACAAAGTACTCGAATGGTGGTCATCCTTCCTTGTAGGAGCAAAGGTTTCCTCATAGTCCGAGTCCTTCCTTTTGAGCATAGCCCTTTGCCACAAGTCGGGCCTTATGCTTATCTATAGTGCCATCTGCCTTATATTTGATTTTGTAGACCCATTTGCAACCTATGGGTTTCTTACCTTTAGGCAAATTCACTAGCTTCCATGTTTTATTTTTAATGAGGGAGTTATATTATGCATCCATAGTTGTCTTCCATTGAGGCAGACTAAGTGCTTCATCAAGCTGTAGAAGGTTCATTCTCATCACATGCTGATAAGTAAACCCTCTCCTCATCTATCTCCATCTCATCTTCCCTTGGTAACTCTCTATCTATAGAAAGGTCTTGAAAATCTGCACAAAGATCATCAACTGAAGTGGATGCTTTACCCTTGTCTTTACGTGACATGCTTCTTGTCTTTGGACGATTGAGAGTAAGATCTGGAGGGGAAGTGAGTTTAGAGTCCTTCATTGTGCTTGTATACCATTTGGGTGGTTTCTTCTGTTGTGAAGAAGAAGAAGAAGGAGGAGGAGGTTGTTGTTCCTCCTCATCATCTAGGTATACTTGATGTAGTGTTGGATGTGAAAGCTTCATCAAACACTACATCTCTACTTATATATATTTTCTTGGTATATGGGTCTATCAAACGATAGCCTTTTGAAATTTCATCATAACCAAGAAATATACAAGGTAGAGATTTCTCATCTAATTTCTTTCTTTTCTCCTTAGGTATATGCATAAATGCCTTACACCCAAATACCCTTAGATGAGTTATGGAGGGTTTCCTACCACTCCATGATTCTTGAGGAGTCATACCTTTAAGTGCCCTTGTGGGAGCCCTATTCAGAAGATATACCACGGTTTGAACAGACTTCAGCCCGAGTAAGTTTGCTCAAGGTTGGCCCCCTTAAGCATACATCGAACCATTTCCATTATGGACCGATTTCTTCTCTCGGCAACCCCATTGGATTGAGGAGTGTAGGTTGTTGTTAAGCTGTATTTTTATCCCATGTGTCTGTAAGAATGAGGAAAATTATTTTGAAGTGTATTCCCCCCCTCGATCTGAACGGAGGGTCTTAATAAAGCATCCTGATTCCTTCTCAACAAGAGATTTAAAATGCTGAAAATAGGAAAATGCTTGGGACTTCAAGCGCAAGAAGAAGACCCACATTTTGCGTGAATGATCGTCAACAAACAATTGAAAATACCGTTTTCCTCCACAACTTGTAGACATAGGACCACACAAATATGTGTGTACTAACTCCAAAGGTTCCTTAGCTCGAAAAGAGCTAGGTTCAAAAGGTACTCTATGTTGCTTGCCTGACAAGCAATCGAAGCACTACTAGCAAAATAGACGAAAGGGGAGGAAGTCCTTTCACCATTTGATATTTACTCGGCTCTAGTAAATATCCTGAACTCAAATGCCCAAATCTCTTATGCCAAAGAGAAGTGGCCTCCTTTGTGGTCACTTGCAAGTGCGGTATGAGTGGAGGTAAGTGCATCTAAGACAAACAAACCATGTTTGTATGAACCTGTTGCTATCGGTTTTCCCTTTTTGGTGATGAAGCAACGTTTCTTGTCTTTGTCCACAGTAAAATTGACATTCATGTTATTGTCCAGGATTTGTGGATCTGACAAGAGATTATTTTTTAATCCTGGAACATAAAGAACTTTTTCAATATTACATTCTCCATCCGGAAGGGAGGCTGAAACACTTGCCTTCACCACTGAACTCTATAGGTCTGATCATCAACAATGGTGACCGGTCTACCTTCTCGAGCTTCAAAAGTAGCAAACCATGTTTTATCGCCAGTCATATGTTTACTAGCGCCTGAATCTATGTACCACAAAGAATCCTTGTGGGAAGAATCTGTATGGGTCATGAGCACCTTGTGTGCTCGTTCAAAATCGAAACTAGAATCTTCAGCTGCTATGTGACCTTGTTGTTGATTGTTCTGGTTCTTAGGTTTGCCTTTGCCCTTCTTATTTCTTTGTTCATTGGGCGGTTTGTTCTTAAACCAACATCGTTTGGTTTCATGAGTGTCAGTGTCACAAATTTTACAATGTTGTTTCTTCTTCGAAACCTCTTTGGCTTTACCCTTGTCTTGTCTAGAAGAAGAACCCTTCTGTTGATTCCACTTTTTCTTACCACCTTGTCGTTGTGAAAAAAGGGCATTGTTTGATGCCTCATCTCTCCGGAGTTGGGTAGCCTCTTCCGTTTGAAGCATATTTACCAACTCGACAAAAGTTACTTGTCCTACCGAAACACTGTAAGGAGGTGATCAACATTCCGTAGGAGTCGGGAAGAGCTCTCAAAATGATTGAGTTTAAGACTTGGTCTTCCAACTTTTCTCCTAAGGATTGCAGCTTTGTTTTTAATTTTGCGACTCTGCAGAGGAATAGCTCTACTGTTTCTCCTGATTTCATATGTAATGTATGAAGCTGTGTTTGAAGGTTAAGAATCGTTGATTGATTCTTGCCCTCAAAAATGGTACTTAAGGCATCCCAAGCTGCCTTACCAGTTGTAGCTTCAGCGATATGAGGTTGGATATCATCAGTAATAGCAAGCAAGATCATTAAGGAAAGTTTCTTATCCTTTTTATCAAAGTCTATTTGATCTTGACCAGAAGATTGAGGTCTAGTGACAGTTCCATCTACTATTGACCACAAGTCCTCTACAGTTAAGATAGCCTTCATCTTAGTCTTCCATGTTGAGTAATTTGAACCTTTGAGCAGTTGGCTCTCAGTGAGATACTTGTGTATCATGGCCATGGTTTAGGTTTCAAATTTGTGAAGAGGACTAATATGATGCTATCTTGCACTATACCCTAAAAAGGTATAGAGAAGTTGGTTCAATTTGCTTTCTATAAGATATTTAATGGCACCTGCCTTAACACTCTTTGCAAGAGATGAAAAGTTTGAGGAATATTGAGCCAAACAAAATAGAGCAAATGAAACAAGGGAGTATTTTGTCAAACTTTTGATATGTGCTCTCTAAGATATTTAATGGCACCTGCTTTTAACACCTTTGAAAAAAGATGAAAAAATTTGAGGTTTATTTAAGCCAAACAAAAGAGAGTCTTATCAAGGTGATTGAAATTTTTGACCTTTTTGATGGGGAGAAATTACTTGTGTAAACCTATGCAAAGTTTTAGCATGGTGTTTGAGTGAAGTTTGGGTGTTTGTGAAAAGCTCCTTGTAATGTTTTATTTGTGACTTTGTAATTGCAAAAAAAATGTTTTTTTAGTGCAATAATCAAAAAACATAAGAGCACCCAAAGTTTTATCACTCTAGGTGTCGGATTCCATCGAAAATGCACCTAGTACAAGCAATTTTGAAGAGAAGGTGTCGAGTAAAATCGAGAATGCACCTTTCTTGAAACTGAAATAGCCCCCCTTTATCTTTACAATTTTGAAAACTATAGAATTCTTAAAAAAATTCTATCCCCCCTTAATGTTTACAAAATGTAGAATTTAGAGCATATCTTTCAAGACAAGTCGACACACGACAAGCATTTGAAAGACCTTCCAGAACCAGTTGACACACAACTTGGTTTTCTATCTCCCGTAATTATTCAATACTCAAAAATAGGAGGTGCATCGGGATTAAATGGCTCTCTAATCCCCATGGGACCATAGTTGCGATCCAAACCTTTCCAAGGATCGATGTAAGAATTGAAACGGGGTAAAATCTTACTATGCTTTCTAAGCATACGACGAAAATGAGATCTTGTCGTCTGACGTCTAAGTTCGTTCCTCTTTCGAATAACTCTTAGACGACGAAGGGCTTTTGTGATCCAAAGCTTTTTCTTCATGAGACAAAAAATTTGTTCTCCCAAAACAATTGATTAGAAAATTTTGGAGAATTTAAAAATTTATTAGAAGTCTCAAAGCTGCAAAAGAAATTTGTTTCAAGGATTGTCTCTTGTCTCCCTCAGTTTGATTAGGAGAAAACAATACAAAAAAAACTTTTGCCTTCCCTCTTTTTTTTTTTTTTAATAAAATTTTATTTCAATGCATCATTTTAATCTATAACTTAATAGAATTTAATTAATAAACAAATTTTTGATAAACAAATCACTTAATTTTGAAAAAAAATGATTTAAATAACAAAAAAAAAATTATTAATTAAAAAACTAAGAGAAAATTAAAAAAAATGCAAGAAAAAAAAATAATAATAAAAAAATTTTACCACGACTGTGGGTTCGAACCTGCATCCCCGCGGCAGGAGATCGGCCGACTGGCGCTCCTACCAGTCGGTCCACACCACTTGACGAGAAGGGAAGGTTAAAACCTTCCCTTTCGTCCTTAGCGCGGTGGGAAGACGCCAAAAAAAATTGGCGTCACGGGGGATTGATCTCCCGACCCCGCGCGGATGGCCCTCGCGCTGGCTGTGTTAGCCAGTCGGGCTACCTTGGCTGATCCGTCAGCCAAGGTTGGCCCCATGCTTATTAAGCACTGGCTGGCCAAAAAAAATTTTAAAAAACTTTCGTGGGAAAAATCCCACATGCGCCCTGCGGGCGCATTCACGAGATTTAAAAACAAAACCTCGCGCTTAATACTTTGATTGCCTGCGGGCAATCAGCCACGCGCAGGTCACCTCGGGCCGCGTGCCACCATGCCAGATCAGACCGCCACATCACCAGATCGGTTCGCCTCGGGCCACGTGCTACCTCGGGCCGCGTGTCGCCACGTCAGCAGATCGGACCGCCACGTCACCAGATCGGACCGCCTCGGGCCACGTGTCACCGACACATCAGCAGATCGCCTCGGGTCGCATGCAGGTCACCTCGGGAACCGGGCCGATTAACTCCTGCGGGCCGCCTCGGGAAGCGTGTCGATCAGCCTGTGGGCCACCTCGAGAAACGTGCCCAAAACCAGATTGCGGGTCACCTCCTCGGATTGCGTGCCACGAAGTGCTGCGGGTTAACTTCGGGGTATGGCTCTGATGCCAATGTTAGGCGGAAGGTAAGATTAACAAATAAATAATCTAATGCTCATTAACCTTAGCTTTAGAATAGCTTTAGGTTTATATAGATTACAAAATAGGTATTTGAACCATATTGCTAATCTAACGCTAACTAACGCGTATCCTAGAATAGGGGATAGCGTAAAGTTAGGATAGAGTTAGAATAGGATATTCTAACCTAAGGTAAACATAAATTAACCTGTAGATATTTTAGGAAGAAAAATATCTACATGGTAAATAGTCAAAGTAGATGTAATAATCTAACTAATGTAGTATAATGCAATATACTACCTCATTTTACCCTAACAGAGGCTAGAACACCTTCGATATAGTCTAGTAGACTTACTTTTACCTGAACGACATTCTAATAGCCATCACAAAGACAATTCCACACATAGGGGATCCGAGCATCAAGATACCCCCACTAGGAGGACTCCTATGGGACCTCCCCATGATCAAGAATATAATATTCTCATACCTCATCCATCACAGGTTTTTTCTAGATAATATCTACCCATTGAGGTGCCCAATAAAAGGGTTGCACTCATTTGTGTACCCAATTAGTCCACAAATCCCTCCAAACACAAAGTGAAATACATGCCATTACTTGGGATAGGTGAGCGAGGCACTCATACATATCACCCTTTGATGAGTCATAAGCTAAATCACCTAGAAAAATATAGACTTAATGTAGCTCATAGAGCACCTTCTTCTACTCATTCTCATTTTAAGGATAGGTTTGATGAATATTTAGTTCATCCTATCCATACACATAGAGAGTGATTGACTCGAACACACCATACTCTTATGTCATCATTGCATGAGGACATCACCCCTAGGGTCAAGCAAAAAGTAAATGTAGCTTTGATTTATCGAGGTAAGAGCATAACCATCCCCACTGCATGAACTGAGATAGCCAAAACCCCTCATATAAATATGATAAGTCATAGGCCACATACAATAGATCATAAAAATTGGCTACCTAGACCCAAAACTAGTCAGAGAGAGCAATTACTCCAATATCCATTGGAGTATTTGCATCATGAGCAAGAACATTTATATCACAAGCACATAGAATAATAGAGGTTACACAACTAGTGGTTGTACAAATATAGACTGCATGAGGAAAGAATCATAGAGGAGATATTGTACGAAGAACAATCACGTAGGGTAGCTTAGGAAGAAATACCCATGCCTAGTACTTATCGGTAACAACTCAATACAAGGAACATTGTGCAGTAGTAAGAGTTTCTCCCTAGACTGACTAATAACCATTTTCTTCATAACTCTATTCATTAGTCTCAACAAAGATAGTGCTAAGCACCAAATCCACCGAATTATGAAGCCTATGAAGAGACAAAAGATAATGACCAGGAACAAGTGTATCCTAAGTCATTTTGTGAGGATGTGGTAGATGATTACAATCCACCATATCAATCCAATAGGATCCTTTCACTTCCTCCTTCCAAGATATATCTTTGGGAGAATGAGATAATCAAATATTGTGCATATAAAGTTCTCACAAAGCAAATCCAATCACTTGAGAAGTAGGGAACGGGTTATAAAAAATCCACATTGCACAAATTGTATAATCAACCTCTTGATCCATTAGTTCCTTCTTCTATTTACCCAAAACACTTTGAAATATCAAAGCTAGACAAATTTAGAGGGGACGATGATGCCCAAGAACATGTCATAAGTTTCATGAACTTGTGTTTTCATCTCTAAGACAATGATGTTTTGTTGCTATGAAAATTTGTGATAACACTCTCTAGTGCAGCCTTATAGTGGTATAACCAATTACCTAGACATATCATATCTATATTTGAACAGCTAGTAAACACCTTCCTTGGACGCTTCTCCTTTAAGGGCAAGAAGAAGGTAAACCTAACTAACTTTTTGAACTTACGATAATTTTATGATGAGCCAGTTATGGACTACAAAAATAGATGGCAGAAGATAATATCAAAGCTTTATTTCACCATCCCTATTTTGAAACTAACCTTAATGTTTGCCTAGAGCTACTCTAAGCACATATCGCTTTTATTACAATTGCAGTAATATCATACATTCCAAGAGGCTTTGGCATAGGCCAAAGTCATTAAGGACATTAAGGTCTATGAGGGAGACATAAAGCTCTGTAAGAAAGAGTGGAACAAAAATTCCCATAACAACAATCATCAAAAAAAACTAGCTTCGGTTAACTAGATTGTTCTAAATGTTCCCAAAATGGATAAATCACAATAGTAGCCTAATTATTAGGCAAAAACCCCTCTAATGTAGTAAAACAAATAGCACCAATGAAATCAAGAGCAAGATAAACAATGTTGTCCTCCTCGCACATACATGTCATTTCTTGAGTCTTTGGCGTCTCTCTTTAACAAATTATGTGAGTCCAAAGTGATTACCTTACCAGAAATGTTCTTGCTAGATCTAGCCCATCCTAAATTGAAAGGGTATAGAGAGGATTTTTCTTATAATATATCAAATGGATATGACATACAGACATGTATGGTTTCAAAAACCTAGTACAAAACATGCTTGATAAGAATCAATTATAGATAGACAATCCTCTAGCCCTAGATAATCAAAAAATGGGAATCTTTAAATATCCATTACCCACCCATGAGGTCAAGGGCAATCAAATCAACCAGGTTAATGAGATACATATGGATCCACATACACATGGGTTCATAGATATGATAAACATAGTAACACAAAATAGAAGGTACAACCAAGTTGATCCACCTATACTCCCATTAGAATACCTTCTATGCCCCAACAAGGGCCAGTTCAAAACCTATTACTAGGTCCACTAGCACAATCAGTGATTACCATTAGAAATAGGGTTACTTAGAGCTTGCATACAACCTCGACCAAGCTCTTGATTTACGATCTTATTGTACAATCACCTAGACATAGAGAAGCACTCATGGATATTCTTAAATCTATCGAGATTTAGCCCTGTGATGCCAATGTGTTCACTAATTTTGTGGGACATTTCCAAAAATACAACGAGGTTGTGGTCACCTGTTATGACCACAAAATCAAACAAGTGCCATCCAATTTAGTGAATCCTCCTTTGCACATAATCACTTGTATCAATCGGATACCTTACAAGCGAGTGTTGATCGATACAGGCTCATCGATTAACATAATAATGATGACTACCAATGAGTGTCAAAGTATTACAGTATATGAATCTAGTTTACCTATATATTTCTTACAAATGAATGGATATGAATGGTTTTTAATTGTTGTTTCATCTTAAATCATTATTTATGCATCAAAATGATTAATTGTTATAAAATTATTTATGCATATATTTTATACAAATTGTGTGCAAGACGTTGTGTTATTAGGTAGATATGTGTATGAATCTTGGTAGAGGTTGTGAGGTTTGTGAACATGTGCTAGAGAAAGGTGCTATGAAAAAGCACTACAAAAAGGCACTATCAAAAACATCGACTAAAAGGCACTACGAAAAGAATGAGTCAAAGTTGATCGAACCTTGTTGCCATGTCACATCTTGTAGGAGCATATTATACACAATCAGCCACTTGACTGTCAATGTTGGGAAAATATTTGGCATTTTTATTATTATTAAATAAAATTTGTAAATTTGTTATTAAATTTGGAGAGGATCAAAGTTGCTAAATTATTCCACCAACTTATTTTATCTTTCCTTGAGAATAGGACAAATAGGTTATTATTATTTCTTAAATTAAATAGTTTTTAAAGTGGTTACCACTTGGGCTTGCATTGATTAGTACAAAATCTAGTTTATTGTGAAATTGTATTTTTTTAGAAAAGTTGTTAGTACAAAGGTTAGGATTTAGATTTGTTATTTAGAAAGAGACAAAAAAAATTACGAAGACTTCATTGATAATAATTGTATAAATTATAGTAAAGAGGCCTTTGAAAAGGTCCTCGAAAAAATAAGTTGAAGAAGTCGCTCCTTGAATAATTCTCTCGTAGTATTCTGAGAAGGATTACAATTTCCAGCAGTGTACCTGATTGAAGTTCAGCAATAAAATAGTATTTTCTTTCTATATATTTTGCAATGTTGTTTTTTCTTTTACAATGATTTATTTTCTTCTATAGAATATTTATTTGTCTTGCATTAATGAATAGTTAAATGTTAGAATAGGTTAAATGAAATAGTAGTTACTGAGATAAATTAGCATAGAGGAGAAGAGAAATATACTATCCTTTTAGAAGGCAGGGCCCACTTCCATAAGACCAGTCCCTACTCTCTCGCTCCTGCAATAGAATAGGATTAGTTAGTACAAAATAGAATTAATATAAATTAAATTATATTATTTATTTTAAAAGTAAAATAGTCAAAATATCATTAGTTGCACGTGGATCCACATTCATTAGGATTAATTTCATATTAAAAAGAATTACATTTAAAACTTTTTATCTTTTTTTATAACTTGATCTTAAGAAATTGAATTAAGTAAGCTGGTTAATGTCATGGAATATCTATACTGGATATATGTTCTTTAAATAAATTAAGACCTAGATTGATAAATTAAATGATTAGTTGTTCAATCTAGACATTTTTGGCATCGTTGTTGAGGAGAACGATGTCGTTGCATTAATCTGGAGACTGTTGGACCATGTAAGGAAGGAAGCTTACCTGCATGTGGAGGGTGGAAAAAGTAGTGATCAATGCATGTGTAGGCCTATACATGGAGGGTGGCACAAGAAGTTATTAACGCATGTATAGAGTTGTGTGTGGAGGGTGGTGCAAGTAGTGATCAATGCACATGCACATCAAGCATCCCCCACCTTAGGTGGACCAGGTTATACTTTCTTAAATCAAATTTTATTGCTTTCCTAGAGTTAGCCTTTATTTTCCAATCATTTATTTTCCAGTCATTTATTTTCTAGTAATTTATTTTCCAGCATTTATATTTTCAGCAATTTCCCTTTCAACAATTTATTTTTCCAACAATTTATTTTCTTGCACAGTGTGGTTGTTTCTAGTTTAAATATAAGACTCTTTGGCCTATAGAAACACAAGGTAGTACATGAAGTAGGTGTGACTGAGTGACACAACCATAGTGAAAACATCCCTTAGAAGTAAAATGGTAACAACAACACTTTATTTTTTCCTATTGTGCTAAAATTGGTTGTATGAATTCATTGACCATGGGTTGCACCTGATTTTAGTTATAGTAGGATTGCTTTAAATTGTCAATAAAAACAACAAGAAACAACAAAAATAAAAATAGAACAAAAAAATAAGAAAATATATATATATATATATATATATATATATATATATAAAAACCGAGAAGTAAAAGTTGCTAGATGGAGGAAAATAACATCAAAAAGTATACAACCATTAACCTCAAAAAATTACTGATAGAACAAGTTAACCTTCTTTTTTAAAAAATAAACCAAACATCTGGGGAATATTGGGAACACTTGTGTAAATATCTTGATATCATAAAAGAAAAATCAAACAAATTGGATAAAATCTAGAGAGTAAACATAGTTAAAATTCTAGGGTTAGATTTTCACTCACCCTACCTTGACCTTATAAGGAGTTGTGAATAGTGGCTAGGGGATAGGAGAGCAACAGTAAATTCAGTCACCTACCCATGGGACCAGTATTTCAAGGATTCCCTTACCATTCACAGTTTCCTAGCAAAAAAAGAAGACAAAGAAGTGAACCTCGAATATAGCAAGAGATATCACAAGGCACCTAGAGTAGTTCACTTTAGAGAATTGAGTCAAGACTTGCATTGTGAATTGCAATTCAAAAGCCTTAATCCAATTTTGAAATAAGCTTTTATTGTCCAATTGATTACTCTAGTAACAAAAGACATTGGGTTTAACAAGGAACATTATATGACTCCTGATTGAATAAATATTTTTCTTTAACAAGCAACAAATATATCACCTGTTAAATAAGTTGTTACTATATATATATACATATATATAAATATTATTTGTTAATATATCACTTAAAAAAAATGTGTTCCATAATGAGTTCTAATATTTGCAATACTCTCATACATATATATAAATATTATCTGTTAATATATCACTTAAAAAAAATTATGCTCATTTTGTTCCATAATGAGTTCTAATATTTGCAATACTCTCATCTTATTCTTCATCAATTCTTAGTCTCAATATTATTTCAAAAAGATCCTAAAAAGACACTTCCTTTATTTGTAATAGCTTGATAACTTGTAGAAACATTACTGTCACATATTGCATACACCTTGTTTTCTAAAACAAAATCTAGGTGTTTTCAATTACTCAGCCACCACTAGTGTTTTGAGCAAATCTTCTTTTAAAATCAAACAATATTTGGGTGTTATATGTTGCTCCTAGTCAATCAAGTTTCCTTTTGGACTACACACATTATAAAAAAATAAAAATATTGTGAATTTTGGAAAGAATAATTCATGAGTTACTATTGCCATAAAGTGAATGGTTTCCCTTGCTTATCCAATTATGTGCATGGTCTAGGAAGCTAACGAATTGGAAAAAGGACAAGAATCCCCTTCATCCTTGAAAAAAAAATCCCTTGCTCTCCTTCAAAACGAGCAAGTATCCCAAAAAGCAATAAGAATTTCCTTGCTCTTCCTCAAAACGAGCAAGTACCCCAAAAAGAAATGAAAATTCCCTTGCTCTTCCTCAAAACGAGCAAGTATCCCAAATAAAATTCAATGAAATAAGGGAAAGGATCTTGAATCCCTTGAATTCTTAGTATTTCAAAAACCATGGGGTGATCCTCATTATAGCAATGGATTGAATGAAACCCACCTGTAAATAAGGTATCCTTATGCAGTAGTGCTAAGTCTAGACAAGACCAATGGATGCTCATAGATAAGCTAACTTGTTGGCATAAGTGACCATTGGTTTACTCAATCCTTACTCATGATGAGAAATGAACATTCACTGCACATATTTGGTCCTTGAGAGGCTTGAAAACACTAGGATAACCTTGGCATCATATTGATTTGTGATATGAATAGATGAATTTGTTTAAGTTCAAGTTGGAACAAAATTTGCCTTCGGTTAATAGTGTTGCGCCTTAGACTTTGCCAACATTGAATAGACAGATCTTGCTTGAGATCATTTGTCTAGTTTCCAGAGAAGGTTGGTTCCTTTGAAGTTTTTTAGAGAAAAGGAGAAACAAGAGATAAGGGAAATATAGCCTAAGCTAGAACTTTTATATGGTGCAGGTTAGACAACATCAAAGATAGATTTACGTACTTCTATCCAAAGCATTTAAAAAACACATTCCAATGCAGAAATTATATAATTCCATATATGATTTCTGATATTTCGTTTAGCATGTGTATATATTAGATTCTTATTCCAGTAATATGATTTATGTATTGCGAAATTTCAGATACAAGAATAGACTCAAATTACAATTCAATATTATGAGCAGAAATAAAGAACATTAATACATACACTTGCACGATATGAACCAAAATCCAATGGGAGATGTGATTTTATTGCTTGTATTTGAAGTACATACACATAGTCTTGTAAACATCCAAGAGCCGACCCTTTTTCTGGAGTCACTCACCCCTATATATACCCTAAAAGAGTATCTTTTCCTAAGTACATCTTACTTATTTTACAAGCAATAATCTATAGTTTCTAACAATACACAACGGATTTCCCACAGATTGGAGAGATTGGCAATCATCCAACAGACCTGCCAGGTTATAATCAACAGACCATTCTTCAAAAATTAGCACCTGATGTCAGTGCTCATCTCCAGTTGCCAAAAATATACTTTATTCCTTTACAGCTGGCATGTCGCAAAATCGTGACATTCGTCTCCTGCTTTGCTCCTCTACCACTTCCAGCCGCAAAAATGAGACATGTCACAAAATCATGATATTCATCTCTTCCTTTTGCTCCTTTGTTGCCTCCTACCATGAAAATGAGACATGTCATGAAATCGTGACATTCGTCTCCTCCTTTGCTCCTTTGCTGCCTCTCGTCGTGAAAATGAGACATGTCGCAAAATCACGACATTCGTCTCCTGCTTTGCTCCTCTGCCGCTTCCAGCCACAAAAATGAGACATGTCACGAAATCGTGACATTCGTCTCTTGCTTTACTCCTCTGCCGCTTCTAGCCATGAAAATGAGACATGTCATGAAATCGTGACATTCATCTTTTTGTTTGCTCTTTTGCTGCTTCCAGCCACAAAAATGAGACATGTCACAAAATCGCGACATTCGTCTCTTCCCTTGCTCTTTTGCTGCTTCCCGCCACGAAAATGAGACATGTCGTGAAATTGCGACATTCGTCTCTTCCTTTGCTCTTTTGCTGCCTCCCACCGTGAAAATGAGACATGTCACGAAATTGCAACATTCGTCTATTCCCTTGCTCTTTCGCTGCTTCCCGCCACGAAAATGAGACATGTCACAAAATCGCAACATTCGTCTCTTTTTTTGCTCTTTTACTGCTTCCTACCGTGAAAATGAGACTGTTGAGTAAGGTGTTGCAAGAAGTTTGTCATTGTTGTCAACACAGGCAGTTAGGGAGATTGTTGAGCAAGGTGTTGCAAGAAGTTTGTCATTGTTGTCAACACAGGCAGTTAGATCCAATGATGCAGTGGATGAGCAGTGTAGGAGTCATTCAGATGTAGAAGATAGAAAAAATTCGAAGAAAAAGTCAAGTGAGAAAACTGTCGCGATATCGCGACATGTTTTCTGTCGCGATTTCGTGACAAGTCGGAGGAGAGAGAAGGCGCATTCGAAAATGTCACGATTTCATGACAAGTCGGAGGAGAGAGAAGGCGCAGTTGAAAATGTCACGATTTCACGACAAGTCGGAGGAGAGAGAAGGTGCAATCGAAAATGTCACGATTTCATGACAAGTCGGAGGAGAGAGAAGGCACAGTTGAAAATGTCACGATTTCACGACAAGTCGGAAGAGAGAGAAGGCGCAAGGCAAACTGTCATGATTTCATGACATGTCGGAGGCCAAGAAGCTAAGTCGAGTAACTGTAGCGATTTCGCTACATGTTGAATTTTCGCTGGCCGAAGCTGGGAGAAAGTGTTAAGAGAAAAAGATGTAGCGATTTCGCTACGAGTCAAAAGTGCTCAAAACATAGGTGTAGCGATTTCGCTACAAGTTGAAAAAGCACAAACAAGAAGGTGTAGCGATTTCGCTACAAGTCCAAAAATGCACAACGAGAAGGTGTAGCGATTTCGCTACCAGTCAAAAGATCAGAACTCAAAGTTGAAGCAAGTCGAAAGCACAAGGCACAAAGGTGTAGCGATTTCGCTATTGCATGAAGCAAGGAATGTACAGAAGCCGAAAGCGTCATGATTTCATGACAAAGCTGAGGATGACATCAGAAAATGAAAGTGTCACGATTTCACGACAGGGTGAAAGAAAAGCCGTTGGAAGCCGGAAGCGTCGTGATTTCGTGACAAAGTTGAGGATGACGTCAAAAACTGAAAGTGTCACGATTTCGACATAGGGTGAAAGAAAAGCCGATGGAAGCCGAAGCGTCATGATTTCATGACAAAGATGAGGATGACGTCAGAAAAGTTTGAAAGTGTCACGATTTTCTGACAAGTTGAAAGAAGCCTGAAGATTTACAACATTAAGAGAAAAGTTCGAAGTGTCACGATTTCATGACAAGAACGATGGCAAAGCTATCAAAGGCCAAAATGGTCATGATTTCATGACAGCAAGGGCATGAAGGCGTACGGCTACAAAAAGTGTCGTGATATCGTGACATGTTAGTATTTCGTGACAACAGTTACAGAAAGGTGACGAAGTGGCAGAGCGTTTGAGGCCAACAAAGTTGAATCGGGGCCGACAAATTTTAGGGTTTGCAACCGACATCTTCTAGGGTTTACGACCGACATCTTCTAGGGTTTTACAGAGGACGTTATTAGGGTTTTGAAGCAGACATTTTCTAGGGTTTTACAGCAGACATTTTTAGGGTTTGCAAGACAATCACCAGGTTTAAGCAGCCAAAAAATTCTAGGGTTTGAAGTTGACATCATTAGGGTTTGCAACCGACGTCCTTAGGGTTACAGCCGACTATGATTTAAGATCTGTCTTGAAATTTCTTCTATAAAAAGAGGACTACTTCGAGTCTGAAAAGTGCGTTGCGATGAGATAATGTGCGAATGCGAGAAGAGTGATTGCGCAAGTGAAGTTCGATCGAGTAGAGTGCAAAGTCGTAGTTCGAATCTGCATATCGTAAGCGCAATGTGTAGAGATGGAGTTCTAAGTTCAAAATGTTAGCATGCAAACAGCAGAAGTGTCGATCATCCGGTTGCAGCAGAGATTGCGAAGAAGTACACAGAAGCGATCGGACAGTGCGAAGAGTTTTGCGTAGAAGCAGAATGCAAAAAAATAGCAGACTGTAAGGAATAAAGTTTTATTCTATCATTTTTATTATCTTTATTGTCCTCCAAGTTGCAGCTTGGTATAAGGGGTTGGTGCCTCTTTCCAGTAGGTGCTGGTAAAATAGGAGTTGGTGCTCCATTCTGTTGAAGCAGATAAAGTTAAGGGGTTGGTGCTCCTTCCAGTTGGTGCTGGTAAAGGATTATGTAAAGTTGTAGCTTTGCATTGATTGGATTTGGATGGTAGTCCAAGCAGTCATTTTTGAGGAGTAGCCACATTGGTGAACCTCGTTAAATTGTTGTGTTATGTGTGATGCTTTCTTGATGCATTTAGTATCTCTTTTATCTGCTTTAAACTGTTGCTGGATTTAAAACCATATGTTTTAGAAATTTTAAAGAACACACTGATTCACCCCCCCTCTCAGTGTCATTGTGATTACAACAATTGGTATCAGAGCCAAGTACCTGAACAGGCTTAAACAGCTAAGGTGATCTTGGAAGTTACGCAATGGCAAGTGGTGAAGGTTTCTCCTCGAACAAAGCACCATTGTTTGATGGGACTAACTATGCATTCTGGAAAATTAGAATGCAGACATATCTTAGTGCTTTGGGTTTTGACATCTGGGGTGCAGTAGTTAATGGTTACAAAGCTCCTGCAACCGCTCCAACAAACACTGCTGGTAAAAAGGCATTTGAATATGATTCAAAAGCAAAAAATGCCATCATGTGTGGACTAGTGGACAAGTGAGCTAGTCAAGGTCATAAATTGTGAATCAACAAAAGATATATGGGATAAACTAGAGAACATCCATGAAGGAGATGATAGGATCAAGGAGGCCAAGCTTCAAGCACATCGAGCTCAATACGAATCTTTAAAGATGGACAATGATGAGAACATAGAGACCTTCATGCAAAGAGTCAATGGGATCACCAATTCAATCAGAGGTCTCGACGAAGAATTAACCGATGCTGCTATCGTGAAAAAGGTATTAAGATCGCTCCCTCCTAGATTTGATTCTAAAGTCTCTGCCATAGAAGAAGCCAAAGATCTAAATAGTTTTAGTATGGATGAGATGCATGGTTCTTTGACTGCTTTTGAAATGAGAATAGGAAGGTCTAATCCCATAGACAGAGAAGCAGCTTTCAAAGCCCTAAAAGGCAAAAGCACAAAACAAGAGTCTGAAGAAGAGGATGCTTCAGATGAAATGGAAGCAAATTTTGTCAGAAAGCTGAGAAAAGGAAAAGGAAAATACAAAGGAAAGCTACCTTTTAAATGTTTCAATTGTGGAGGCATTGGACACTTTGCTATCAAATGTCCTCTCAATGACAAGAACAAAGGTGAAGAAACTCAGCATCAAGAAAGAAGTGAATGGAGGAAGAAAACAAACTACGGAAAAGGCAATTTCAAAAAGAAAAGCTTTATCTCCCGAAATGCAGAATCTTTAGAGGACAGTTCTAGTGAAGACTCTGAAGAAGGAACAAGTGAGGCTCTCTTTATGGCGTTTGAAGTAGAAGAATCAGAAGAGGCAGAAAACACACAAAAGAGAGAAGGAATGAACTCTGAAGTATCTATTGAAATAGGTGAGGCTGAAGTTGATTTAGAAGGTGAGCTGGTTTCGCTCTTATGGAATGGAAATCTGAGAAAATAAAGAATAAAAAATTGTTAAGGAAGCTTGAGGATGCAAATGACATTATAGCTAGTCTAAAAACATAGACAGAGGAGTACAAGAAAATGTCCGAAGATCTTGAAGTACAGGTAACCATGAAGATAGATTACTCGTTGCAAATTGGAAGAAGAAAATGTTAGTCTTCGAATACAGATACAAGAGCTGGATCAAAAAATTAGTTGTCATTTAAAACGTGATGAAAGTTCGATGAAGCTGGACAAAATCCTAAGCGATCAAAGACCCACAGGTATCAAATTCGGTCTGGGCTTTATTGAAGGAGAATCATCAAATGGACCAAAGGCAAGCAATGTTGAATGTGAAAAGAGTAAAGACAAGAAACAAGTTGTTGAAAGAAAAACAAATCAAGCAAAAGAAAGCAGTAATGCCAGTCCTGAAATAGGAACTGACAATGACGGTTTTACCAAGGTCACACATCAAAAGAAAAGAAGATCCAAGGCTCCCGCAACAACTTGGCAAAAACCATCTTTCAGGTTCAATCATTATTTCTATGGTTTCTATTTTAAATGTAATGGTTATGGGCATAAAATTGTGGACTGCAAGTACAATATAGGTCCTAGAAGTTTCACTAGTAGAAATGCTTTTGCTCCTCTAATGAGTTATGCAGGAGAATGCTTTAATTGTCACAACTTTGGGCATATTGCTAGAAACTGTCATAGTATTTCTGTTTCAAATCAATCTCAGAAAAGAAGAATTCAACCATATAGGGCAAAACAAAATAGAATTTCTTCTGAAGGATATGTGCAAGATTCTGAAAAGGGGAAATCCAAGCTAGAACCCAACACCACAGTTAAAACAGAATGGAAACAAAAAGAACAAATCTCGAGAAAGAACAAGAATATTTAATAGTGCAGATAGCTTTTAGAGCTCAGAATAAATGTGTACCGTGGATCCTTGATAGTGGGTGCTCAAGTCATATGACAGGTGATAAACAGAAATTTGAAAAACTACAGAAATATGAGGGTGGCTCTGTGAAGTTTGGAAATAATGATGGAGCCAAAATTATAGGAAAAGGGTCTGTCAAAATTAGTGAAGGGAAAATCAAGTCAGAAGAAGTTTTATTTGTGGATGGTTTGAAACATAACCTGTTAAGCGTTAGTCAAATCTGTGATAAAGGTCATGAAGTAGTCTTCAAGAAGCAGGGTTGTGAAGTCAGAAAAATAAACAGTGGGAAATTGATAGCAACTGGTTCAAGGACGTCTGGTAATCTGTACACACTCTCAGAAACTTCAGAAGGTACGTGTTTTATTGGACAAGAAGAAGAGAACTGGTTGTGGCATAAGAGGCTTGGACACATAAGTTTTGATAATTTGGTGAAAATCAGCTCTAAACAAGCAGTGAGAGATATTCCAACCATTAAGAAACCTTCAAACAGGTGTTTGTGCTTCATGTAGAAGGGAAATCAAACTAGAGTGTCATTCAAAACAAAAGAGTACCACACTAGCAGGCCTTTAGAACTTATTCATACTGACTTGTGTGGACCCATGAGAACTCAAAGCATAAACGACGACAAATACTTTATGCTTTGTATCGATGATTATTCCAGAATGACATGGATATTCTTCCTAAAAGATAAAACAGAAGCTTTTGAAATGTTCAGAACCTTCAAACAACTAGTTGAGAATGAAACAGGAAAAAGGATTAAATGCTTGCGATCAGACAGAGGAGGAGAATTCATTTCGAATGAATTTATAGAATACTATGAAAAATATGGTATCAGGAGACAATATTCAGCAGCCAGAACTCCTCAGCAGAATGGTGTAGTAGAGAGAAAGAACAGAACTATACAGGAAATGGCACGCACCATGTTGGTAGAAAACAAAATAGCAGATAGATTCTGGAAAGAAGCAGTTCACACAGCAGTATACATTCAAAACAGATACATGTTAAGAACTCATGAATGCAAAACACCTTATGAGTTGTGGTTTGGTAGAAAAGCAACAACAAAACATCTCAAAGTATTTGGTCAGTAAGTGCTACATCAGAAAAACCGATGACAACCTTGGGAAGTTTGAAGATAGAGCGAGATGAAGGTGTCTTTGTTGGTTATTCTCCAAATAGCAAAGCTTACAAATGCTACAACAAGAGACTCAAGAAAATTGTGGACAGTGCGAGATGTTAAATTCGATGAAGGGAGGAAACAAATAGTTAACTTTCAAGAAAACTACCCAATCTACGAAGAAGTCATTGAAGGAGATGAGGTGCATGGAACAGAAAATACGTCTACTGGTTGATGCAGATAATTTATCCGATGACTCAGAGGTGCAAGAAAACAGAAAATTCAAAATAGGCAGCTGGCAGAAAAATCATCCTAGAGACCAAATAATTGGAGATCCCACAGCTGGCATTCAGACAAGAAAGAAAGTAATAAGTAATTACTCTCTTTTATCCAGCATTGAGCCCAAAAACATAGATGAAGCAAGCAAAGATGATAGCTGGATGAAGGCAATAAATGAAGAGTTGGATCAGATTGAAAAGAACAAAACTTGGGAATTAGTACCCAGACCTGCAAATAAGAATATAATCGGCACCAAATGGATATTTCGGAACAAATTAAATGAAGACGGACAGGTCATTAGGAACAAAGCAAGACTGGTTTGTAAAGGGTATGCACAGGTCGAAGGCATTGATTTTGAAGAGACTTTTGCACCAGTGGCCAGATTAGAAGCAATTAGAATGTTTCTGGCCTTAGCAGTCCACAAGAACTTTAGAGTTTATCAGATGGATGTAAAATCTACTTTTTTAAATGGAAAACTTGAAGAAGAGGTCTATATTGAACAACCAGATGGCTTTCAAATTAGTGAAGATCCTAACCTTGTCTGCAAATTAAAAAAGGCACTGTATGGATTAAAACAAGCACCACGGGCATGGTATGCAAGGCTAGATAATTATCTTTCTCAACAGGGATTCAAGAAAGGATTAGTGGACAGTAATCTGTATGTAAAAACAGAAGGTGGGCATCTCATTGTTCTAGTTGTCTACGTAGATGATATCATATTTGGCAGCAACAAAGATGAATCTTGTAAAGACTTAGCAAATAAGATGCAGAATGAATTTGAAATGTCTATGATTGGTGAACTGTCTTACTTTCTTGGGCTACAAGTTAATCAAAATGAGAAAGGCATATTCATTTCCCAAATTAAGTATGTAAAAGAAATGTTAAAGAGGTTCACTATGGAGGACTGTAAGCCAGTAAGCACTCCCATGACAACAGGCTGCAAGTTGAGTAAAGAAGACAAATCTCCACCTGTAGATCAAACCATGTATAGATCAATGATAGGAAGCTTACTATATTTAACAGCAACCAGACCTGATATTCTGTAGGCAGTTTGCATGGTAGCTAGATTTCAGGCCAGTCCCAAAGAGACTCATGTGACAGCAGTTAAAAGGATTTTTCGGTATCTCAAGGGCACCATTGAGTATGGGTTGTGGTATCCAAAAGGCAAAGACTTCACTCTTATATCATATTCAGATGCAGATTGGGCTGGATGTGTTGATGACAGAAAGAGTACCAGTGGAGGTGCATTCTATTTGGGGGACAGATTGGTTGCATGGCACAGTAAGAAGCAAGAGTCGGTTTCTTTATCTACAGGTGAGGCAGAATATATTGCAGCAGAAACATGTTGCACACAAGTCTTGTGGATGAAACAAACTTTGAAAGATCTAGGTATTAATTTCAGTGAACCAATATCAGTAAAGTGTGATAACACCAGTGCAATTAACATCTCTAAGAATCCGATAATGCACTCACGGACAAAGCACATTGCTATAAGGTATCATTTCTTGAAGGAGAAAGTTGCAGAAGGAGAAGTTAAATTGGACTATGTCCCAACTACAGAACAAGTAGCAGATATTTTTACAAAACCTTTGCCCAAGGAAGTATTTGAGTACCTTCGAAGCAAATTAGGAGTAGTCACACTTCCTAAGAAGTGACTAGCTACAATGATCACTTTCTCAGGGGGAGCATTTGAGTATTTGACTATTCTTTTGCTCATGATCATAATTTGTGCCAGATGCAACAAATTGTGCCCGAGAAGTGTGAGGATGGACTCAGGGGGAGTCTGCAACAGCCCTTTGGTATTATTGACAAAGGGGGAGAAGAGGTACAGGAATGTACACAGGTGTTGCCAACAATTCCAAAGGGGGAGATTGTTGAGCAAGGTGTTGCAAGAAGTTTGTCATTGTTGTCAACACAGGAAGTTAGATCCAATGATGCAGTGGACAGACAGTGTAGGAGTCATTCAGATGCAGAAGATAGAAAAAATTCGAAGAAAAAGTCAAGTGAGAAAACTGTCGCGATATCGCGACATGTTTTCTGTTGCAATATCGCGACAAGTCGGAGGAGAGAGAAGGCGCATTCAAAAATGTCACGATTTCATGACAAGTCGGAGGAGAGAGAAGGCACAGTTGAAAATGTCATGATTTCACGACAAGTCGGAGGAGAGAGAAGGTGCAATCGAAAATGTCACGATTTCGTGACAAGTCGGAGGAGAGAGAAGGCACATGAAAATGTCATGATTTCATGACAAGTCGGAAGAGAGAGAAGGCGCAAGGCAAACTGTCATGATTTCGCGACATGTCGGAGGCCAAGAAGCTAAGTCGAGTAACTGTAGCGATTTCGCTACATGTTGAATTTTCGTGGCGAAGCCGGGAGAAAGTGTTAAGAGAAAAGATGTAGCGATTTCGCTACGAGTCAAAAGTGCTCAAAACATAGGTGTAGCGATTTCGCTACAAGTTGAAAAAGCACAAACAAGAAGGTGTAGCGATTTCGCTACAAGTCCAAAAATGCTCAACGTGAAGGTGTAGCGATTTCGCTACCAGTCAAAAGATCAGAACTCAAAGTTGAAGCAAGTCGAAAGCACAAGGCACAAAGGTGTAGCGATTTCGCTACTGCATGAAGCAAGGAATGTACGAGGCGAAAGCGTCATGATTTCATGACAAAGCCGAGGATGACGTCAAAAATTGAAAGTGTCGACGATTTCCGACAGGGTGAAAGAAAAGCGGAAGCCGAAGCGTCGCGATTTCGAGACAAAGCTGAGGATGACGTCAGCAAAAGATGAAAGTGTCACGATTTCATGACAGGGTGAAAGAAAAGCCGCTGGAAGTCGAAAGCGTCGCGATTTCACGACAAAGATGAGGATGACAAAAGGCAGAAGTGATTTGACAACATTAAGGATGACGTCAGCAAAAGTTCGAAGTGTCACGATTTCATGACAAGAACGATGGCAAAGCTATCAAAGGCCAAAATGGTCATGATTTCACGACAGCAAGGGCATGAAGGCGTACGGCTACAAAAAGTGTCGTGATATCGTGACATGTTAGTATTTCATGGCAACAGTTATAGAAAGGTGATAGAAGTGGCAGTAGCGTTTGAGGCCGAAAAAGTTGAATCGGGGCCGACAAATTTTAGGGTTTGCAGTCGACATCTTCTAGGGTTTACGATCGACATCTTCTAGGGTTTTATAGCAGACGTTATTAGGGTTTTGAAGCCGACATTTGCTAGGGTTTTACAATGGACATTTTTAGGGTTTGCAGCCGACAATCACCAAGTTTAAGCAACCAAAAAATTCTAGGGTTTGAAGTTGACATCATTAGGGTTTGTAGCCGACGTCCTTAGGGTTACAGCCGACTATGATTTAAGATCTGTCTTGAAATTTCTTCTATAAAAAGAGGACTACTTCGAGTCTGAAAATTGCGTTGCGATGAGATAATGTGCGAATGCGAGAAGAGTGATTGCGCAAGTGAAGTTCGGTCGAGTAGAGTGCAAAGTCGTAGTTCGAATCTGCATATCGTAAGCGCAATGTGTAGAGATGGAGTTCTAAGTTCAAAATGTTAGCGCGCAAACAACAGAAGTGTCGATCATCCGATTGCAGCAGAGATTGCGAAGAAGTACACAGAAGCGATCGGACAGTGCGAAGAGTTTTGCACAGAAGCAGAATGCAAAAAAATAGCAGACTGTAAGGAATAAAGTTTTATTCTATCATTTTTATTATCTTTATTGTCCTCCAAGTTGCAGCTTGGTATAAGGGGTTGGTGCCTCTTTCCAGTAGGTGCTGGTAAAATAGGAGTTGGTGCTCCATTCTATTGAAGCAGATAAAGTTAAGGGGTTGGTGCTCCTTCCAGTTGGTGCTTGGTAAAGGATTATGTAAAGTTGTAGCTTTGCATTGACTGGATTTGGATGGTAGTCCAAGCAGTCATTTTTGAGGAGTAGCCACATTGGTGAACCTCGTTAAATTGTTGTGTTATGTGTGATGCTTTCTTGATGCATTTAGTATCTCTTTTATCTGCTTTAAACTGTCGTTGGATTTAAAACCATATGTTTTAGAAATTTTAAAGAACACACTGATTCACCCCCCCTCTCAGTGTCATTGTGATTACAACAGAGACATGTCACGAAATCACGACATTCTTTCCTTGCTTTGCTTTTCTGCCATTTCCAGCCATGAAAATGAGACATGTCGCGATATCGCAACACTTTTTCCTCTTGGGTATTTATCTTGCTCTTTAGCAGTGAAAATGCAACATGTCGCGATATCGCGACACTTTTTCCTCTTTGCTCTTTCTCTTGCTCTTAGCCACAAAACTGAGACATGTCACGATATCACGACACTTTTTGCCCTTTGCTCTTTCTCCTCGCTGTGAACCATGAAACTGAGACATGTCATGATATCGTGACACTTTTTGCCCTTTGCTCTTTCTCCTCGTTGTGAACCGCGAAACTGAGACATGTCATAGTTTCGCGACACTTTTTCCTCCTGCTCGCTTTTGTTGCTCTTAGCTGCGAAACTAAGACATGTCGCGATATCGTGACATTTTTTTTCTTTTGACTGTGACAAAGCAACATGTCACAATATCGCGACACTTTTGCCACCTTACACTTTCTCTTCTCTTTGGACCACGAAAATGCAACATGTCGCGATATCGCGACACTTTTTCCTCCTTGCGGTGTTTTGCATTTTCTTTGATATTTAGCATATGGGCCACTTCGGTCTTCTTGGAAAATATGCAAAAATGAGCATCAGATGTTTTTCTGTAGTTAGTCACTTTTTGACTAACATTCTTGGTGCCTTCCGGGGGATTTTTTTCTTGCAAAAATTTTTAACCAAGCCTTTATCCATTGGGCATCAGATTCAATCAACGCAGTTGTAAAAATAAACTTTCAAATAAAGACAAAGAACACAGGAAAATGCACTTAGATCAAACGTGAACATTACCTCGCCAAAACTCCCTTTATACCTTAGTATATTCAAAAATAAATGTCGACTTCTAATTGGCTGACTGAATTTTTTTTTTTTTTGTTAAGGCCGAAAAACGGTAATATTTACAAATATTGTCTGGATATGCTTATATTATACTATACATATAATTCCTTTTCTGCTTTTGCCTAAAATGCTTAGCTCCTTTTTCACGCAATTCCCTGATCTGGTTCCCTTCCTCTTCATCCTGCAGATCTCGGTTTGCTGAGCGATTCATTTCAGGGATTAAGAAATCCAGTATCTGTTCATCATTTTCAAAAACTTGCTGGAAAATATTTTTATCAGGTACTGAAGGCTTGTATATAAGTCTAACAATTTTAGACTTCTGAATAACATTACTTACAGGACAAAAATTAGCTCCCACTGAAGCTAATAAATCTACGTGGGTATTCTGTTCTCTAGGGATCAACTTTATATTTAGGGCCTCAAAGGCCTCTAAGAGATCCCACACTTTGTTCCTGTAAGCTTTCAAATAATCCTGTTTACTTATACCTTTTTTGGTGACTTGATTCACAATAAGTTATGAATCTCCATAGATGAGTAACTGTTTGATTCCCAATTTCTTAGCCTTTCTTAACCCTAAGCACAGGGCCTCGTATTCTGCTGCGTTATTGAAGTAACTCCAAGCCAATCTGTAAGAGAAAACATTTTCCTCTTTGGTGGGAGAAAATAAAACTATTCCGGCATCAGCTCCATTCTTGCACCTAGCCCCATCAAAGAAAAGCTTCCACAATTGATTCACAGAACCATCCTTTTCTAGGGAGGGTATCAATTTTCTTTTTGGTTTCTCAATAGAATAGTTTCCTATTTCTGTTTCTATCATGGCATTAAAATTCTGTAGAGAAAAATCGTCCTCAGCTTGGAGCTCTTCTAATGTCTCTTCCATTAGATCTTATTCTATTGTTTCTTCAGTTATCATATTTACACGGTCAGTTTCACCAATATTTTCTACATGAAACATAGATGTTTTCTCATTAAAAATATTGACCCTTCTATCTTTGAAAGGTATCTCCAAATGAGAATAATCTAAGGATAAGTATCCTCCCATATTTGCTGTGAACTCTCTGGATAGACACATACCAAAATAGGGCTCCAAGTCTACGACTACTACCTCTTGTATGACTGTCATTTGAGGCATTTTATGCAACCGTATGGGAATATCCTTTATCACTCCTATAGTTTTTACTGGAGTGCCATCTAACTGTAGGACGCCTGCGTTGCTCCTAGTGTACTCCATTCCCATAATATCACATACTGCCTTGGGTATCACAGTGGTAGCAGCGCCTGAATCTATCATGCAGTTGTGGACAACCCATCCTTCCATTTGAAGGGACAAATAGAAGGGTGGTGGCCTATTCTTACCAGTGGCAGACGTCAAGTTCTTTAGAACCATTTTTGAAAATGATGCAGTCCCATCTCCATTTTCCACTTTTCTTAGGGATTCTTGTAGGAGATTGATTTGACCTAGGATTTGAAAAGCATCATACATACTTGCCTTAGAAGGAGTCTTTTTCATTTCCTCTACTATACTGAATGTAGGTGAATCAACTATTCTTTCTCTTTCTTTGGCAAAAGTTTCATATTTATTTTTGTATCCTTGGGTAGCTTCAGTTCTTTGCCTTTTGGTCAGCGAGGGGAATCTCAACCTTTCCCTAGCCTGTTCTTAGGTTTCATTTTCCCCCTAAGGAAAAAATTCTTTGTGTGTTTCTTGCCCTTGACTTTTTGCTGGCAACTGATATTTTCTTTCCTGGGGGAGATTTCCCTTAGGAGCTTCTTTGGGAACTTCCTTGTGAGCACGGGAAACATTTAATGGCTAAAGCTCTTTAGGGTCTACTTGCAGTGGTTTCTTACCTGATCTTGTCAAAATTGAAACCTGTTCTACTATAGGCATCATGAAGTTGTGGTCCTTCTCTCTAATTATATTTATATGGCCTTTCATTCTTTCTCTACTCTTTTCAATTGCTATACTTTGTACATAATGTTGGTGTATCATACACAAACTTTCCCCATGTGGATCATTACATGTAGTGCACCAAAATTTAGAATCAATGGGAGGCTCTTCGGCCTCCATTGTCTCATTTGTATATACCGTGCTCGGTCTCTCTTGTCACCTATTGCTTGTCGAAGCACCTTCCTTTTGTATCTGTGGAAATCTTCTTGCTTGGATATTCCATTCAACCTCTCTCTTTTTCATGGACGCCATTTCATTTGACAATGTCTTCATTGTATCAATTATGGTCGTGTATTGATCATTGGGGGGAGCTGATGCAAGGGGTGTGACTGGTAATGTAGGGAATGTAGGAAGTGTAGCTATAGATGGGAGAGCATGCTTTGATGGGAGTGCAGGTAGTTTAGGAATTGATGCTTGGGAAAGCTCTGGTAAAATAGGCAATAGACTTTTGGATGGGTATCTTTTTGTAGCGATGAGATTAGCTTCGCCCTTTGTTGCCTCTACATAGATCCTAGGAAAAGTGGTTACACGGGATTGCCTTATTATCATACTAAGTTCTGAATCAAAAGCCCTTAGATAATAGCATATAGCTTGTTCTTTCATGGGCTTTAGGCCTTGCGGTACTCTATCACGAGTTCTGGTAAACCTGATGTTGAAATCTTGGATCTCTTCTTGTGGATGCCTTTCAATGATAGTGAATTGAGTTAGCAATGTAAAAGGATCCGCATGTATATTTAATTCATCAACCAGACGGCCAGCCAGTGCTGCCCAATAAGTAATGGATCCAGCAGGAAGTGCTCTATATCAATAGAGCATCTTTCCTTTCAAAGATATGATCAACAATCTGACCATTACATCTTCCTCGATGATGTTGTAAACAGATGCTAGATCTGATACATCCAAATAGTTTTCATCTATTTTTTTGCCTTTTTTGTTGAAGCTCAGCAATGCTTTTAGTGCAGCTTGTGGAATTTGGTGGTGCATTCCCAAGTTCAAAGGGCCAGTTTGATTCCATACAAGATGTGTTGGGGCAGAGACGGCTGCCATGATTGCTAAAGGAGTTACAACCACTATGGGATTTCTTGCAGATGCTCCTACAGTGGGTGTTAAAGAGGTGCTAATGGTGCTGGGTGGATTTGATCTTGCGGCTAGCATAGGGTGTGCTTTTACGCTTCTGAGATGCAGTTCAAAAAACTCGATAGGTTCTTCAGAGTTTCTAGCTTGGGATCTGGTTATCATATGGCTATATAACCAGAAGGCTTCTAGGCAAGGTCTTTGTTAGGATCTCATCCTAACCCTTAATGTAATAACTTCCATGATGTAATAATTCCTAGTGAACGTGGGTAGTACCCATGATTAATATTTTGTAATGTTCTAAGTTTTAGCTTAGGTAGTGCCCATGACAAATGGCACCCTTTTTATGTAACACATGGTAGATAGGTGGCATTGTGCATGTAATTCGTGTGGCATTATGCATGTAATCCGAGTGGCCTTGTGCATGTAATTCGAGTGGCATTGTGCATGTAATTCAAAGTGGCACTATGCATGTAATTCGGGTGGCATTTTGCATGTAATCCAGGTGGCATTTTGCATGTAAGCCAACCTTGGAAGGAAACTCCTTAAATACCCGAAAGGGCACCAATGTAACCATCTTTTGCAAAATTAATGAAGTATTGAAGGAGGTTGCCCCCTCGAAGAGGCCCGCGATTCAGTTCTATTGTGAGATTGTTCTTTATGCAAATTTCTGTTATATTAATGTGATGTTTATGTGAGTTATTTCCAAGCAATTGTGTGAGAGTGTGTTATTTGAGTTTATTTTATAGCAGGATCTTAACAAGTGGTATCGTAGCGCTTTCCAGGGCCAAGTTCTGCTGCAACTGCAACGATTCTTGCCATCCAATCCGCCTGTTAGGTATAAATTCTGTGTGTTTTTTCCATTCCGTTTTTCCTTATTAAAAAAAAAATCCAAAAAAAAATACAAGTGTTTTTTTTTTCCGCACCAAAAACAAAAAAATATATTATTAGTTGAGTAGGTAGAAACCCTGTACCGGGGGTTTTAAAATATCGCGAAGGATCTGTCGTTATTGGCTAAGCTAGATAGCCCATAAAGCGTCTAGTGAAGTGAGGGGCGATCGTGCTCCAATACCCGGGCCTCGCACGTAACTCGCGCACGGACTTGAGCTCCCACGTATCTTCGGGTATATCGGGAGACCATCTAGGATTAAACAAACTTTTAGCCATTAGGAAGCTCTTCGGCCTTGTATTACTCATAGTCTACGGGACACAAGATCCTCGGACGATTACCCTCCCGTATTGTCGTAGAGGCAGTAGTGTGCTCAAGGGTATGTGTGGAATCCTCCTTGAGTAGTGGCCTGAAATATTGGTCCGAGCACTATTGTTCGTCACTCGTCGGTATATTAGAGGGCCTATGGGTGGTACATACTCCTATACTTAGCATTCCCTGGTTCTGTTAAAACTGCAACCTGTAAAAAATGCAAAAATAAAAATCAAAATAAGAATCCAAACACCCCCGTTCGTAAACCTGCATTTCAAAAGTGAGCATATGAGAAAGGAGTCCTCTACCAAAAAAATAACAAAAGGGACATGCATTCGGGATAAGCCATGAGGGTGACACTTAAGTTGAAAGTCTGGAGAGTAACAGTCAAATTTACAGTGGCCACAACGATCAGAGTCAGAGAGGTCAAGACACAGTGGGAAGAATTCACAGTCTTCGTAGTCGAACGTAACCGTCATATCGCTCACCCGCAAAATACAGAGAATCTTGAGTGTGAAACACGGCCAGCTTTAGATAGTGCTCCAAGACTCCAACTTTTGCTCAGTAGCTCGTAATCAGAATCAGAAACACCGTTAGACTCAACGAAACAGAGATAAAAAAAAAAAAAAAGTCTAGGGTGCCAAAAAGTAGTGTTAAGAGATATAGCTCATTGTGACCACCTCCTCCCTGCTGATCATTTTGATATATAGCACCCAAGCACTTTTTTGGGCACTTACTAAAAATAGTAAGTCAAAAAAATTCAATTCTATTTTTAGTAACTGGTCACAAAAGGTCAAAAAATGGCCCAGGGTACTCGTGGACACCGGAAAGAACTAGAACACTTGGATTCCCTAACAAAAGCCATTGAGAACTTGAACTCGGCTTTTCACTCCATAAGGGAAGAAGTCCAAGGTCTTCGCCTAGAGCATGAGGCCACTAGCAATCGCTTAGAAGAAGCATTGATCGAAGTGGACAAGAAACTGAGAAGAGAACCACCCAAATCATAATACCAAGCTGAGAGTTCTACAAGGAATCGTGACCATGATACACCCTTCAGAATGCCCAAGTTGGACTTTCCCAAATTCAGTGGGAAGGATGTTGATGGGTGGCTATGTCGGGTTGACCAATTCTTTCGACTTCATAATGTACCAGTATTTCATCGAGTCCAGATGGCTTCCTTTAACTTGGAATCTGAGGCTCTACACCGGTTTCAATGGTTGCGTCTTACCTACCCAAATCTCTCTTGGGAGGATTTTGAATCCCAAATACTCACTCGATTTGGTCCTAGTGAGTTTGAGGACTTCACAGGAGCCTTATCCAAACTACAACAAACAGGGTCAGTTCGAGAGTACCAAGCTCAATTTGAAAAATTGGCCAATCGAACAAGAGGATTGAGTGAAGGGTTCTTCCATAGTTGTTATATCAGTGGGTTGAAGATGGAACTCCAAGCAGAAGTCAAAATGTTGAAACCACGAACTATGATGGAAGCTATCAGTTTGGCCCGTCTGGCCGAATCTAAACTCTCTGCCCAAAGACGCCCATCAAAGTTTCTGCAAAATAGACCTTCATTTCCTCCTAGAGCCCAAGACCCAGATGATAATAAACCTGCTGCACCCAAGCGCCTCACCACCGAAGAGATGGATGCACGTCGTGCCCAAGGATTATGCTACAATTGTGATGAAAAGTTTTTCAAGGGGCATAAGTGTGCACACAAAAAATTGTTCTTGATAGATGTTGGAGAACCTGATACCGCTGACGAGAGTGATGAGGATGAGGACCCTCCAGTAACACCTCCTCCACAAGAAGAAGGGAAACAGGAACCTGAGACATCAATTACAATCCATGCCCTTGCAAGCATTACTACTCCTCAAACCATGAAGGTTACAGGATGTTTCAAGGGCCAACGTCTTTCCATCCTTTTGGATTCGGGAAGCACGCACAACTTCATTGACCCTAGAGTTGCTCAACGGGAAAATTGCTATATCCACAATTGTAATTCCTTTGAGGTCATGGTAGCCAATGGGGGAACCTTATCTTGTCAAGGAAAGTGTCGCAATGTTAAAATCAAGATAGGGGACTATGAACTCAAGCAAGACATGTTTGCCCTCCATTTGGGTGGATGTGATATTGTTTTGGGATGCCAATGGTTGAGTACGTTGGGCACTATCAGTTGGAACTTTGCTAAACTTTGGATGCAGCTTCTTCCATAACGGACAAACACACATCATCAAGGGCTCCCCGACAGAAACACCTCAAATTATCAGTTCAAACGGCATGGAGAAATTGCTAAAGAAATCATCACGTGGGGTCATTGCACAACTATTCTCCATCCAACCATCCACATCTCCAATGGGTGAAATCCCACAAGACATGCAAAAGATTCTCCACAAACATGAGGCCATCTTTTCAAAACCCATCACACTACCACTGCATCGCTCTCATGACCATGCCATTCCATTATTGCCGGATAGTACACCTCCCAATATCAGACCACCTTATGAGCGACTCAAGCGCACCTTATTTTGGAAAGGTAGGAAACAGGACATTCGCTCTTTTGTGGCAGATCGTGACACGGGTCAAAGGATGAAAAGAGAAACAAGTGCACTCTTCGGGCACTCTTCCACCCTTGCCGATACCGGATCGGTGTGGACCGACATCTCTATGGATTTCATAGAAGGGCTACCTAAATCTGGAGACAAGTCTCGTTATTTTTGTGGTAGTGGACCGCCTTTCAAAGTATGCTCACTTTTGTGCCCTAACCCATCCTTACACAAGCATTCACTATTGCCCAAATTTTTCTTGACTCCATATTTCGCCTTCATGGCATGCCAACCTCCATTGTATCCGATCGTGATCCCAAGCCTTACTAGCAATTTTTGGCAAGAGTTGTTTAAGTTGCAGGGGACTCATCTCACAATGAGTTTAGCCTACCATCCGCAAACGGATGGTCAAACAGAGGTTGTTAATAACTGCTTGGAAACCTACCTTCGCTGCTTGCCTCCGATCATCCTACTCATTGGGCAAAATGGCTTTCTTTGGCCGAATGGTGGTACAACACTTCCTATCATACCGCCACTAGAGGCAGTTTACGGGCACCCTCCACTCACGCCTCCCTCCTACATTTCGGGCAGCTCCAAGGTACAGGTTCCATCAACACTTCCCGAATTGGATGAAGAAGGCTCCATCCTACTTGCACCAAAGCAACTGCTGTATCGTCGAACTCGCAACCGTACCGTCACAGAGGTCCTGGTTCAGTGGCATGGACTTCAACCTGAGGATGCTACATGGGAGTCTCTCCATCAACTTCAAGCAATAGCTTCTCATTTTCAGCTTTGAGGACAAAGCTTCTTCAAGGAGAAGGGCATGTTAGGATCTCATCCTAACCCTTAATGTAATAACTTCCATGATGTAATAATTCCTAGTGAACGTGGGTAGTACCCATGATTAATATTTTGTAATGTTCTAAGTTTTAGCTTAGGTAGTGCCCATGACAAATGGCACCCTTTTTATGTAACACATGGTAGATAGGTGGCATTGTGCATGTAATTCATGTGGCATTATGCATGTAATTCGAGTGGCCTTGTGCATGTAATTCGAGTGGCATTGTGCATGTAATTCAAAGTGGCACTATGCATGTAATTCGGGTGGCATTTTGCATGTAATCCAGGTGGCATTTTGCATGTAAGCCAACCTTGGAAGGAAACTCCTTAAATACCCGAAAGGGCACCAATGTAACCATCTTTTGCAAAATTAATGAAGTATTGAAGGAGGTTGCCCCCTCGAAGAGGCCTGGCGATTCAGTTCTATTGTGAGATTGTTCTTTATGCAAATTTCTGTTATATTAATGTGATGTTTATGTGAGTTATTTCCAAGCAATTGTGTGAGAGTGTGTTATTTGAGTTTATTTTATAGCAGGATCTTAACAGTCTTTCTTTTATGGTCTAAATGCAACGGAGTCGCTAGGTGATTTTTTCTTGAGATTTTACAAACAAAAAGGCTCTGAAGGTAAAACACCAAAACTTATACAATACTGTGGGATTTCTGGTCCCACCAGGCATGCCAAAAAATTTTGGAACAAAATTTGCCTTCGGTTAATAGTGTTGCGCCTTAGACTTTGCCAACATTGAATAGACAGATCTTGCTTGAGATCATCTATCTAGTCTCCAGAGAAGGCTGGTTCCTTTGAATTTTTTTATAGAAAAGGGGAAACAAGAGATAAGGGAAATAGAGCCTAAGCTAGAACTTTTATATGGTGCAGGTTAGACAACATCAAAGACAGATTTACTTACTTCTATCCAAAGCATTTAAAAAACACATTCCAATGCAGAAATTATATAATTCCATATATGATTTCTGATATTTCGTTTAGCATGCATATATATTAGATTCTTATTCCAGCAATATGATTTATGTATTGTGAAAGTTTAGATACAAGAATAGACTCAAATTACAATTTAATATTGTGAGCAGAAATAAAGAACATTAATACATACACTTGCACGATATGAACTAGAAGCCAATGGGAGATGTGATTTTATTGCTTGTATTCGAAGTACGTACACACAGTCTTGTAAACGTCCAAGAGCTAACCCTTTTTTTAGAGTCACTCACCCCTATATATACCCTAAAAGAGTATCTTTTCCTAAGTACATCTTACTTATTTTACAAGCAATAATCTACAGTTTCTAACAATACACAATGGATTTCCCGTAGATTGGAGAGATTGGCAATCATCCAGTAGACTTGCCAGGTTATAATCAATAGACCATTCTTTAGAAATCAACACCTGATGTCAGTTCTCATCTCCAGTTGCCAAAAATATACTTTATTCCTTTACAGCTAGCATGTCGCGAAATCATGACATTCGTCTCCTGCTTTGCTCCTCTACCGCTTCCAGCCGCAAAAATGAGACATGTCGCAAAATCATGACATTCATCTCTTCCTTTGCTCCTTTGTTGCCTCCCGTCACAAAAATGAGACATGTCACGAAATTGTGACATTCGTCTCCTCCTTTGCTCCTTTGCTGCCTCTCGCCGTGAAAATGAGACATGTCACGAAATCGTGGCATTCGTCTCCTACTTTGCTCCTCTGTCGCTTCCAGCCACGAAAATGAGACATGTTACAAAATCATGACATTCATCTCTTTCTTTGCTCCTCTGTCGCTTCCAGCCACGAAAATGAGACATGTCGTGAAATCGCGACATTCATATTTTTCTTTGCTCTTTTGCTACTTCCAACCGCGAAAATGAGACATGTCATGAAATCGTGACATTCATCTCTTCCCTTGCTCTTTTGCTGCTTCTTGTCGTGAAAATGAGACATGTCATGAAATTGTGACATTCGTCTCTTCCTTTGCTCTTTTGCTACCTCCCACCGTGAAAATGAGACATGTCACGAAATCATGAAATTCGTCTATTCCCTTGCTCTTTCGCTGCTTCCCGCCGTGACAATGAGACATGTCACGAAATCGTGACATTCGTCTCTTCCTTTGCTCTTTTGCTGCTTCTCATCATGAAATCGCGATATTCTTTCCTTGCTTTGCTTTTTTGCCGCTTCCAGCCATGAAAATGAGACATGTCACGATATCGCGACACTTTTTCCTCTTGGCTCTTTATCTTGCTCTTTAGCTGTGAAAATGCAACATGTCATGATATCATGACACTTTTTCCTCTTTGCTCTTTCTCTTGCTCTTAGCCGCGAAACTGAGACATGTCGTGATATCGCGACACATTTTGCCCTTTGCTCTTTCTCCTCGCTGTGAACCGTGAAACTGGGACATGTCGCGATATTAAGACACTTTTTTCCCTTTGCTCTTTCTCCTCGTTGTGAACCGCGAAACTGAGACATGTCACAGTTTCGTGACACTTTTTCCTCCTGCTCGCTTTTGTTGCTCTTAGCCATGAAAATGAGACATTTTGTGATATCGCGACACTTTTTCTCTTTTGGCCGCGAAAAAGCAACATGTCGCGATATCACGACACTTTTGCCACCTTGCATTTTCTCTTCTCTTTGGACCGCAAAAATGCAACATGTCACGATATCACGACACTTTTTCCTCCTTGCAGTGTTTTGCATTTTCTTTGATATTTAGCATATGGGCCACTTCGGTCTTCTTGGAAAATATGCAAAAATGAGCATCAGATGTTTTTCTGTTGTTAGTCACTTTTTGACTAACAGTTCACTAGGATTTTTGAGTCTTTGTGAAACAACTCTAGAATATCATAAGCAAAAAAAAATTGTGAGCAACTGTCTATTACATATGTAGGTACTATAGTTCATCCCATCCTACAAAATATGGTTTGTATTTCCAAGAACCTTAATATTTTCTTATTTATAGGGATAAAGCAGAAAGTATAGGGTTACAATTCCCATCAAGACTCTAATAGAGTGGTTGGGAATCCAATTCTCCAAAGCTTTGCACCCCTATAAAAACAACAAAAACATGTATACTCCCAAAGGAAATAAAGGCTATCAAGATGACATCAAAACAACTATCTTATTCTTCTGTTCAAAACAAATATTGAAATCATCCAAGCATTTGATAAAGATCTATTCTCTATATATTGATGACTGATATTAGACTTGCATCCATTATTTTTCTCACATGGAACTCCTTATGAAATTAAAGGAAGCAAATATTCCATAAAATAAAAATAAATAATAATAAATATTTTTTTACCCCCATACCATTAAAATAAATAAAATAATATAAATTTCCTATACATATAAGCATATTTAAATAAAAATATTTCCCTCTATTTTTATTTTGGCTATATAGCCAAAATTATAGTTTGGGGGGAGGTATAAGGCTAATACAACAAAGTCCATAATATAGTTTGGAGGGGAGAAAATTTTACAATAAAATAAAACTTTCTTAGTAATGTTTCAGTAGCACAGTTTTCAGTAGCATAGTTTCAGTAGCACAGTTTCCATAGCAGAGTTCCAGTAGCAAGCTTTCTATAGAATATTTCCTTAGACCCGCACTTTCAAAAAATCCTAAGTGTTTTGGTGGGAAAATCTTAAAAGTTGAGTGTTGGACTCCAAATGACTTTTAAATACACCTTAATGATGGGAGCTATGCATCTAACTTCATATAAATTTTAAATATGCCTTAATAATTGGAGCTATGCACCAAAATTCAAAAGACTTTCTAATTCTTTTTACCGATAGAAGATTTAACAAAATTAATAATTAATAAAAAAGGGTTTTGGAAGTATTTCAAACAATTGGAATCCTTTGATCACGAGCTAGCCTTGGATCTGACATGTCAGAATGAGGATGGCACAAGTGTTGTCCTATCTGGCTAAGAATAGGATACCGTGATGCCATGAAAGCACCAAGGGATAACATAGTACGACCATGCAGGAATTTAAACACCACATCAGGGTTGCTTGGGGAAAACAAGATGAGGTGGCAAGGAAGTCAATTTTGGGTGATAACCTGTGGACCCCCCATTGGCTAACATGGTGGTAAATCAACCCACATAGAAGGTAGCAAGGGATGGTGAAAGGGAAGCATCTTGAACATCATCACCATACCCATGCACCCAATAAGAAGCAGAGACACAGATTAAGAATCTGAGTCATTGATTAGAAAATAGATCGAGGGGCATGAATCCCTTAAGCTCGACACAAGTGAATGACGTAGCATGCATGAAATATCAACCCAACATGAAAATATCCTCCATTGATTGGAAACGATCCACGATGAAGGTTTAATGAGGAATTAAAAGGTTAATTTAGGGTAAAAATCCCTAAGCTACCACCTCAAGCATAGTCTTCGACCACAAATGATGTAATCTATTATAGAGAGTTGCGTAGCTATGGAAGGATTGAGAAATCAGTTACAGGCGATGCTAGAAGTGGATGCCAAATAAAAGTAGGAAGCGACTACCATTTTCAAGGTAAAATTCACCTTGTTGTAAATTTTCAGGGGATTAACTCAGACTAGGACTCAAAATTTGAAATTTTTCTTTCTTCTGAGTAATTTTAGGCTTAAAGTTAAAATATTAAGGGAATTTCCTTTAAGCTTGTCTAGAAATTGTGTTTCGAAGCTGAATCCAGGAGAAATTTGGGAACCCTTTTTCTCAAAATTTATAAGTAATTTCATTTTCTAAAAAGGAATTCTAAAAATCCCCTAGAAATTCTATGGAATTGTTTAAAAAAAAAAATAAAAGGAAATCCATTTTTCTGTAAAAATTATGCAGTCGCAGTAAAAAATGTAATGAAGACCTGAGAATTTTCCTAGAATCAAGTCTAGAAGCTAAAATTTTGAGAAATTTTGAGGGCTTCTCTATTTTTGCTGAAATTTTTCTCTAAAAGATTGGTGTTTTGGAAAAAAAAATAAAAAGAGAAAATATATATCTTAAAATTTTTGTTTTCTTTTTCTAATTCATAAAAAGTTTTGAAACCCTCTTATTTTCATCCGCAAATAATGTAAAAATAATTTTATGGAAAAGTATTTCATGTTTGAAAAATTATTGGAAAATTCTCTATGTTTTTCTCAAAAAATTAGACTGCAAAATATAGGGTAATTTTACAACGAAAAGAAAGTGAAAAAATATTTTATGTTTTTATTATTTTTTTGATGATGTAGGGTTCCTTCTAATTGTGTCCTTCTGCTAAACCCTACCATTCTCTAAAACTATCACTATGCCAAGGACCACATTCCATAAAAAGAGTGAACCCTCATCTATTGTAACCCAAAACCTGAGCGACGAAGAAGCTTTATGGTGGGATGCCTAGAAAAAATATCAAGGCCATGATCAGGGTGTCATGAAACAGTTCATTCTGAACTGTAATCACAATACCATGGTAACCCACATCAAGGAAGTCAAAATTGATATTACCTCTAGTTTAATTTTAGAAGTTTTAAGCCTATCAAAAGTTGGTCAGAGGTATTCTAAATACACGTATAAGGGAGTAAGTCAGATGGCTAGAAAATTTGAAGAAAAATGCTCAGTAACCTAGGACATAAATGGTTGGAAAAATTTAGTAGCCACCACCTCGTTGTCGATAAAATGGTAGGATGCAGTTATTATCCTAATGAAATTATTCACCCTTGAGGGCAGGTTGTCTAAGTATGAGGGATACCACTTAAAAATGCTTTTGAACTTAAATTTTCCTATGAGAGAAGATTGTATAATTAACCTACCCTATTTTTTTTTTTGCTGTTTAAAATATAACATCACCTGTGTGTAGTCATTGAATGACCATAAATATCCTAAATTACATCTCATTTCCTATCATGGATTAATTAAATTAATAATCCTACACAAATTTTTTGAGGTAAGAATCTCATGGAAAACCATGGTTGATGAGGCTAACACTTCTACGAGTGATATGAACTAGTCCAAGAATCTACATCTGAGGAAAGCTCTGATGAAGAAGACTTCGAAGAACTTCTCATTTGGAAATGCCCAACCACTTCCAAAACAACCAAAACCACTAAGTCTACAAGAGAAATTAAATATACAAAGTTTGTTTCAAGAAATAATAATAGAGAGTCATCCCCTATAGAATATTCACCTCAAGAAGAATCTCTCATAGAAGAAATACCTATAGAATAAGAAGCACCTAGACCTACCTTATACTCACCTATCGCAAGATAATATGGTGCCATTGAATTCCTCAAAATGTAAAAAACCCTATTGCATATCAAATTTGATAAACTTACGAATCTAGTTGAAAAAATGCTACAATGATAACAAAATCTCTTTCTATTTAGAGTGATATCCTTAGAAAAATTGCAGAGATAAATGTGGAGAAATTGGTTGACCCAATCATTAAACATGGTACTATCAATCCATCTCCTCAAAATAGTGCTATATATGGCAAGAAATCATGGAAGTTGGTCACATTTTCCAAATTCATTGACTTTGCTAAGGTACTTGAGAAAGATAGCTTAGCTCCACTATCTGAACTACCTCAACCAAATCATCCATAAAAACTAGGACCCTCCAAGGATATAGGGATACTTCTAGAAGTTTTAGCACTTAAGGTAGGTATACCTCTCAACATCGATGAAATCATTAACCGTGTTGTGGAAATAGTAGGTTCACTTCTAAACACGTGGGGAATGCAGAATGAGTCTCATGAAAATGGATCCATGGATGTAGAGCATATAAAAACCATAGCAATAGAGCTACCATTCTATTCAAAAGTAGTAAGGACACAGGTGCATAAGGTAAAGAAATAGATAAATCTCCTAGCCAGGCGATATCCTATATGGGCTTCATCTCATCTAAAGGCCAAAACTAGTCTGGAAATTCATAGAATTGTAGAGAGATGATAAAATAGACTTTTTCTTTTATTTGGTTCACAAAATTTATTATTACTATTATAACTTTCATAATGTATGTATGTATATGTATGTATGTTGTGAGTTTTTTTCTGATATTTTGTAGACATGATTTATTTAATATGTTCTGATCACTGCATAAATTTTTGTTTTTCTTTTTAAAGGATGCATATGATGAAAATATTAACACAATTTTGTAGTTCATTATCAGTATTTTGATTTTGCAAAAATTGTTTCTTATTTTAAATAGGATACTGATCATTTCTAAAAAAAACTATAGTATTGTTATTTTCTTTTCATAACAACTGTTATGAACAAAAAATTGTGATACTTTTAGAAAGAATGTCTATCTACACAGTTTTTTAAATTTGTAAATATTATTGTCTACAAAACTGATTTTACTATTATTCATAGCATTCAGAAAGAGAAAATTGTATTTTGTGAAATCAGTTATATATGGATTATCCATTCAGATGAACTGTTACAATTTTATATTGATTTATGTTTGTAAAAATTGAGTAAATCAAGAAATGTTGTATAGGTTTTTGTGAAACTATGAAATTATATGCATGAGGACATGCATCACCTTCAGTTTGGGGAATTATGAGTGTGAAAAGGATTGAAAATCCAACTAAGTGTTCTATTATTTACAATTCAATATATAGGCACTAATGGCCCAAAATACATAACCAACCCATGAAATCATGGATTTGATCCAATATGCTTAACCAAAAGCTACAAAGGTGCAAAGGAGAATGCACGTAAACTTCTAAGTTAAGAGAAAGGAATATTGCTAACTAGAAGATCCATTTTAGCTATCTTGAAGTACACACTTCCTACTTTGAGTTCACACTTACTAACTAACACTCTAAATGACAACTAGAAGATAACTAGTGCCCACAAGTGCATGTGAGAAGGAGACTCACTTACAATATTAATTTGCTAGAAATAAACTATGCAAACCTAGCTAGGAACTACTAGAGGGGTCATATGAAAGATCTAACATCAATCCTCATCATGCCTCCCCACAATAGAAGCATTGGACTCCAATGCTTTCAAAAGAATAGGAAAGTCACGGGACATCTGATGAAAAGAAATCCAACGAGCCTGATGCGGCAGCTGTCCTCGTCGAGCCACAAGATATGAGGTGGTAGACCCATGGCGAGTCTGTCGAGTCTTCGTGTCATAGATCTGATCTGCATCCAATGGTAACTGTGCTTCGGGAACCACATCCATAGGATGACTGATAGGCTGGTGCAGTCTCCAATGTAGAGTCAAAGTACAACTTCAAAAGATCTACATTGACGACGTCATGAATTCCCAAGTGTGCGGGAAGATCAAGGCGGAAAGCATTCTCGGACACCTGCTGAAGAATAGTATAAGGCCCATAGCGAATTGGTTTGATTTTGCTATGAGTCTTATCAATGAAACGTCGCTTGTCAAGATGCAACCAAACTTTATCACCAACCTGAAATGGATGAGGAATTCGATGTCGATCCATGGCCTTTTTTTTCTACTGCTGTGTCTTTTGCAAAATCTCAACCACCTTTGATTGAAGATTGTGCAAGTGTTGAACAAATGAGTGTGCCTTGTCTTGCTCCTTCTGAAGATGTGAAGTGACAGGAGAAGGCAAAGACAAAGGTAACTCATAAGGTGCCAAAGGCTGAAATCCCATGCAAACTTCAAAGGGTGAATGACCTGTAGAAGAATGTAGGGCCCTATTATAGGCATGTTCAATATGCGTGAGACTCAAGTCCCACTTTGCTGGTGAAGCGTGATGATAGATTCGCAAACTTTGCACAAGTGTACGGTTTACCACTTCAGTCTGCCCATCGGACTGCGGATGATAGGCGATAGAAAAGTTAAGGGAAACTCCCAAAATCTTCCACAAAGAATGCCAAAAGTGACCCACAAAGCGTGAATCACGATCCGAGATAATGCTGGTAGGTAGACCAAAGGAACGCCAAATGCTTGTCAAAGAAATATTGAGCTAAGTCTGATGTAGAACTTGTCTTGCGGCATGGAATAAACTTAGCCATTTTGCTGAATCTGTCAACCACCACG
Organism: Wollemia nobilis; assembly: GCA_028583015.1. Classification (NCBI taxonomy): domain Eukaryota; kingdom Viridiplantae; phylum Streptophyta; class Pinopsida; order Araucariales; family Araucariaceae; genus Wollemia; species Wollemia nobilis. Next base: position 671,893 of record JAQPPZ010003235.1, read on the forward strand.
AACACACAATCATGTTGGCGCACTTTCATAGGAAAACCACTAACCAAATCCATGGAAATGCTTTCCCAAGGATGGGAAGGAATGGGCAAAGGCATGCCTAAGCCAAACTTCCTATTAGCTGGTTTTGAGCGACAACAAACCGCACACTGTTTGAGAAATCTCAACACATCCCTCTCGCATTTTAGGCCAATAGAAAAATCGTTGCAAATGATGAAGTGTTTTATGCTTCCCAAAGTGACCACCATAAAGTGTAGAATGAGCTTCCTTAAGAAGTGACACTCTAGGCTCACAAGGAACACAAACCTTGTCCAATTTGTAAAGAAGTCCTTCTTTGATGTAGAAATCTTGGAAAGGACGCAAATTGGAAGAAGAAGGCTTACTCACTTGCTCAAATATTTTTCCAAAATCGGGATCCCGAGAATACCGATTAGGCCAAGTCTGAAATCCCAAGTGCGAAGTGGACATAACTGTTAAGGCAAGAGCGGCTGGAGGCCTACTCAAACAATCAGCAACGGTATTACTCTTCCCCTTTTTGTACTTGATCACCAAGTGAAATTGTTGGAGGTAAGAGGCCCACTTCATATGTCTTGATTCTTCAATTTTACTTTGAGATTGTAAAAACTTGAGAGGCATATGATCAGTGTGTACTACTGTATCTTTTCCCAAAAGATAGTGTCTCCAATACTTAATAGCTTGAACTAAAGCATACAACTCCTTGTCATATGTAGAATAGTTCAACTTAGCAGCAGAAAAAGTTTCTGAATGATAAGCAACTGGATGACCATTCTGTTTGAGCACAGCTCCTAAGGCAACTTTAGAGGCATCTGTTTCAATCTCAAAAGGTTGAGAAAGGTCAGGTAAAGTTAACACAGGTGTTGTACACAGTTTCTTTTTGAGTTTCTCAAAGGCAACTTCTTGGCTTTTCTCCCAATGAAATGGAGTTTTGGACTTAGTGAGATAATGCAATGGAGCTGCAAGGGTGGAATATTGAGGAATGAACTTGCGATAAAAATTCGCAAGTCCTAGGAAACTCCTTAACTCAGTGAGAGTTGTAGGAGGGGACCACTTAAGTAAAACATCAACTTTTATGGGATCTACCTGAATTCCACTCTCACTAATCACATAGCCAAGGTAAGAAACTGAAGTATTGCCAAAAGAACACTTGGAAGAATTGGCATATAATTGATTCTTCGCAAGAAGATCAAGGGTTTGCTTGATATGCCTAAGGTGTTCCTCCCAAGTTTTTGAGAAAATCAATATATCATCAAGATATATTATGACAAATTTGTCAAGGACTTCACGAAATACATCATTCATCAACCTCATGAAGGTTGCGGGAGCATTAATAAGACCAAAGGGCATGACCAACCATTCAAAGAGGCCCATATTCGTCTTGAAAGTTGTCTTCCATGTATCCTCAGCTTGGATACGCACTTGATGATATCCACTTTTGAGATCTATTTTTGAAAAGAACTTAGCTCCTTGAAGCTGATCTAATAAATCATCAATGCGGGGTAAGGGATATCTATTCTTCACAGAAATTCTGTTCAAAGCACGAAAATCAATGCATAATCTCCAAGTGCCATCTTTTTTAAGAACTAACAAAATAGGTGAGGCACAAGCAGAAGTACTTTCCTTAATGAAACCCTTAGACAACAAATCTTCTATTTGCCTTTTTATTTCTTCATTTTGCAAAATAGATTGTCTATACATGGGAGCATTAGGAAGAGAAGAACCAGGAATTATTTCAATGCTGTGATTAATTGTGCGAATTGGAGGAAGAGACTTTGGCTCCTGAAATATGTGTGAATAACTTTGCAATATTTTATCCATTGAAGAGTGTTGCTTTGTAATGGATGTAGATGTAGAAGTGTTTTGAGAGCGAATGAAAATTAGAGCAACATCACCACCTTTCTTAATTACTCTTTTCGTTTGCTTGGAACTTAGAATGATATTAGGAGTGTTGGTGCTTTTAATGAGAAAGACCTTACCATATTTTTGAAGTGTGTAGGTTCTTTTGAAAGCATCATAAACAGCTCTCCTATCATACTGAAAAGGTTGTCCAAGCAAAATCCCACAACAATCCATAGGAGTCACATCACAAGTGACTTGATCTATGAAATGTGGGCCAAGTGCAAATTTTAAAGTGCAAGTGTGAGTGATTTCTGAGCCTCTTCCACTATCCTTCCAACCCAAAGAATAAGGTTGAGGATGAGGCTCCATAGGTAACTTCAAACGCTCGACAATGGACCTCGCAATTAGATTTTTCTGCGAGCCATTATCCACTATACAATCAGTTGCAAAATTATGAAGCAAGTGGGCTCGAGTGATGAACAAAGCATCACGAGCCCCTTCTGAAGAACTTACATTTACTAAGGTAACTTCATTAAGCTTACCTCGTAATTTCGTATATACTCTACTCTCTCCTACAGACTCAAGGGGACCCTTGGAAGCATCCTCCTCTTGAGTAGTAATTACTAAACTCTTCTTTTTGAGCTTAAAGCAATCAGCTTTCTCATGCCCTTTCTTCTTACAATAATTGCAAAATTTCTTAGAAGAAGAAGAAGATTTAGAAGAAGAAGAAGAAGAAGGAGTAGAAGCGGAAGGGGAAGGAGAAGAAGGAGATGGAGAAGACACATTCTTCTTTTGAGCAAAATTCTTCTTTTGTGAGAAAGAATTATTCCCTTTTGATGAGTTTGCAACCACTTGAGTAACAAGTGTGCGGAATGCCTGCGATTGCGCCTTAAACTTGTCCTCCGCAAGCTGCGCTTGGTTGAAAACTGAATCCAACGTTTCCATAGAAACAAACATTAGTTCCCTGTACAAATGCTCCAACAAGCCACTTTGAAATTTGAGAATCAAACCTGGAACATCATCCTCCACATTTACAAGTATTCTGAACCTGTTAAACTGGAAAATATATTCTTGTACAGACATATTAGTACCTTGTCGAAAATGAAACCATTTAATAACCAATTCCCTAGAATAATTTGAAGGATAGAAATTGGTCTTAAGACATTGTACAAGCTCATCCCATGTAGTTAGTACATCGTGTCCTCTTTTTCGTTCAACAAGTACTTTGGCTAAGCCAGAAAGTTTTAGCTTAGCATAAGGCACTATATCATCTTCTGCAAGTTGAGAGAAAGAAAACCAAGAACTCATGTCAAGAATCCAACTATTCAAGACATCAGGGTTCCTGGATCCATCATACAATGGAACTTCACAACGAACTCTCGGACGAGAATCATGAGCAGAAGTTGAAGCATTATGCAAAGAAATGTCATTTACCTTCATGGCAAGATTGCCAAGGACTTCTGCCATGGTAGTGTCATTAGCCTTATCTGCCAAAGTGTTTACAACATGGGCCAATTCTGCCACTTGGGCAGCCAAGTCAGAAGCCATGTGTTCCCGGGTATAAGCCAGGAGTAAAAATGAGACAGCACTAATCAAGGAAAGAAAAATGGAACTTTTTCCTTGTTACAATGGAGTGCTTCAAAATTTGAAAATTTTACTCCTAAGGCTGAAAATTTTGAAATTTTTAAACTAATCTAAGGTGCAATTTAACATTTATTAATTTAAAAATAACTTAATTAAAAAAATTAAATTTCATTAAATCAAAGATTAATGAATTTTAATCAAGTTATTAAAAATTAAATTAATAAAAATTAAATTTAACATGCTACCTTAAATAGTAAAAAAAAATAAAAATTACAATAATTTACCCATGCTTTGGCTGTCTTAACTGGAACTGATCTTCAAGTACCCTGCATGAAAATTGTCAGTCTTCAGTTGCACGGTTCTCGAGGTGCAAAAAACCAATCTTGCCTGGCATAATTCCCAAGGCAAATGTGCAAAAATAAAAATTTCAATTTTCGAGGCAATTCCTCATTGCCTTTGCTGCACAAATGACTGTGCACAAAATTCCGTGCACAAGCCAGAGATCCAAGCACGCAACCGCCCCTGGCCAAGCTGGTGTTGGACCTGACGTTGTCGGCCGCAGGCCCGGCAGACGTCTGACAGCACTGTCAGACGCTGCCAATGGTGGCTCTGCGGACCGCAGCGTGGCAGATGCCTGACAAGCTTGTCAGGTGCTGCATCGCAGGCACCAAGCCTACAAACTCTTGACACTGTTGTCATGCGCTGCGGCGCGGCTGGGCCTGCTGCACTGGAGCCGCAGCCTGACTAGCTATTAGGCTGTCAGGCCGACGGACAGTGCAACTGCCGTCGGCTCGGTTTCGGGTGTTGCACCGGTGTCGGATAGCATCGAGCGCTATAGTAGCACCTGGCGCTGTCAAGCTGGCAGCAAATTTACTGTCAGACCTGACAGTAGTCGGGCGACAGCCGCGATCGCTGTCCTGCGAACAGCGATTGTCGTCGGCTGTCGCCCGACGATAGTCGGTCGACAAGCTACGGCAAGCATCGAATGCCGCCATGGGCTACCGAATGCGGCCGAAGGCCTGGCCTACGCTGTCGAATGCAGCCGAGGCTGGGCCGAAGCTGCCAAACAAAAAATAAAATTTGCTGTATTTTTTTTTTTTACAAGGCAGCAGCAACAACACTAATATATTAATAAAATAATATATTAACTTAAAATAAAGGCTGTTCTATTACAATAAAAAAAATTTAAAAATTAACCAGGGGGGTTAATTCTAAAATTTTAAAAGCTTAAATTGTAAAAATGTGAGCAACCAGCTCCCACCAGTAGCTCTCCTTTCAAGATCCGGTCGACACACGACCAGCGTTTGAAAGGCACCCAGATCTAAGTCGACACACGACCTAGCTTTGATGACCACCTGGAGCTCTTCAGTACTCAAAAATGGGGGGGGCAGCAAGGTCAAATGGCTCCCTAATCCTAATTGGACCGTAGCTACGATCCAATCCCTTCCAAGGATCAGTATACGAAGAACTCTGGGGCAAACTTTTCCTATACCTCTTGAGCATAAGCAAAAAGTTGGAACGAGGGGTTTGTCGGCGAAGGAACTTCCTTCTCCGAATGGTTTTCAAGCTCCCTTTGGGCTTAAACCGAGTCCTCAATGAGAAAATATTTCTCATACTAAAACTATCTCCTATCCTCTCACCTCACAAGCCCTAGTGCAAACATGAACTAGGCTCTGATACCAATGAAAAGGATTGAAAATCCAACTAAGTGTTCTATTATTTACAATTCAATATATAGGCACTAATGGCCCAAAATACATAACCAACCCATGAAATCATGGATTTGATCCAATATGCTTAACCAAAAGCTACAAAGGTGCAAAGGAGAATGCACGTAAACTTCTAAGTTAAGAGAAAGGAATATTGCTAACTAGAAGATCCATTTTAGCTATCTTGAAGTACACACTTCCTACTTTGAGTTCACACTTACTAACTAACACTCTAAATGACAACTAGAAGATAACTAGTGCCCACAAGTGCATGTGAGAAGGAGACTCACTTACAATATTAATTTGCTAGAAATAAACTATGCAAACCTAGCTAGGAACTACTAGAGGGGTCATATGAAAGATCTAACATCAATCCTCATCAGAGTGTCAAAGTGTTACAATATATGGATCTGGTTTACTTATATATTTCTTACAAATGAATGGATATGAATGGTTTTTAATTGTTTTTCATCTTAATATCATTATTTATCCATAAAAATGATTAATTGTTATAAAAATTATTTATGCATATATTTTACACAAATTGTGTGCAATATGTTGTGTTGTTAGGCAGATATGTGTATGAATCTTGGTAGAGGTTGTGGTTGATGAGCCAGGAGGTAGAATACTTATATTGGTTGAATGTATGGCACACATGTGGGATCTATGGATAAGTGCTACATAAAGGTGCTACAAAAAAGCACTACCGAAAGCATCTACTGAAAGGTGCTATGAAAAGAGCGAGTCAAAGTTGAATGAAACTTGTTGCACATCACATCTAGCAGGGGCATATTATACACAGTCAGTCACTTGATTGTCAATGTTGGCAATATATTTGGTATTTTTATTATTATTAAATAAAAAGTTGTAAAGTTGTTATTAAAGTTGGAGAGGATCAAAGTTGTTAAATTATTCCACCAACTTATTTTGTATTTCCTTGAGAATAGGACAAATAGGTTATAATTATTTCTTAAATTAAATAGTTGTTAAAGTGGTTGCCACTTGGGCTTGCATTGATTAGTCCAAAGTCCCATTTGTTGTGAAATTGTATTTGTTTAGAAAAGTTGTTAGTACAAAGGTTAGGATTTAGATTTGTTAGTTAGAAAGAGACAAAGAACATTACGAAGACTTCATTGAGAATAATTGTATAAATTATAGTAAAGAGGCCTTTGAAAAGGTCCTCAAAAAAAGAAGTTGAAGAAGTCTCTCCTTGAAAAAGTCTCTCATAGTATTCTAAGAAAGATTACAATTTCTAGCAGTGTACATGATTGAATTTCAGTAATAAAATACTATTTTATTTCCATATCTTTTGCAATGTTGTTTTATATTTTGCAATGATTTATTTTATTCTATAGAATATTTATTTTTCCTGCATCAATGAATAGTTAAATGTTAGAACAGGTTAAATGAAATAGTAGTTACTTAGGTAAATTAGCATAGAGAAGAAGAGAAATAGACTATCATTTTAGAAGGTAGGTCCCACTATCATAAGATTGGTCCCTACTCTCTTGCTCCTACAATAGAACAGAATTAGTTAGTATAAAATAGAATTAATATAAATTAAATTGCATAATTTATTTCAAAAGTAAAATAGTCAAAATAGCATTGGTTGCACGTGGATTTACATTCATTAGGATTAATTTCATATAAAAAATAATTACATTTAAAAAATTTTATCTTTTTTGTAACCTGATCTTAATAAATTGAATTAAGTAAGTTGGTTAATGTCATGGAATATCTATACTAGATATTTATTCTTTAAATTGATTAAGACATGGATTGATAAATTAAATGATTAGTTGTTCAAGCTAGGCAATTGCTTTAGAGCATCTCAATCTTCCGACATCACACATAGTGGCATCCACTTTTACATTTTGAGCATTCAACGATGAATTATGCTCAATGGTTGGTACAATATTCTTGCAGTTGCCTATTCAGGTAGGACTAAAAATCATTTCCATTTTATACCATGTGTTGGAAGGAGCGATGCAATATAACATATTGCTTGTTCATCCTTGGATTCGAGATATGAAATGTGTCCCTTCTATTTTATATCAATTTATTAAGTACATTCATGAAGTATAGGTCCATGTCATCCCATCATATGATAAGGCCTTTAAGTACGTCAATCAAGTTAGTAATCTAGCGAAGTTTGTCCTACCCTCAATGCATCTGGACATTACACTTAGTTCTCCCATTAAGCATCCAGAGTGTGAACCTAAAGTAGCACATGCTAATCCATCCACCTTAGCACTGCTAACCTCACCCAAAACAATAGTTGCTTTTGATAAACCTTCATCATCATTTGATCTGAAGATCAAACAAAATCTAAAAGCACCCATGGTAGATGATATTGAAGTCATTCCCAATGTATCTATAGTGGATATTACGACTCCCATGGAGGAGGAAAAATCACCTGACATGATGGATGATGTACCTCAACCTACCTCACTTGCTTCATCTACTAAATCATCTACACCTCAAGTGTCTATCCATTTAGTCAACCTTGATCTTGTTGAATACTTGGTACTGAATGTAACTTTTACACCAATTATTGATTCCACACAAGACATGGGGAGACCTCATGCTCCTCCATTAAAAATTGGAATAGTGGTACCCTTAGGCATACCACCCAACAAAAAAAACTTCATATATGGGGGTTTTGACTCAGCCATGGGTCAATCTCTAGCAATCCATCATAAAAATGAATCATTTGCTTGCAACATTTATTATATGTTAAACCTTGAATTTGCTCTTAGATACTTTGATTGCTGCCATTGGCATGGTAGTAGTTTAGGTCTTTATGAATAGTGTATCTGAACACCCTATCTACCATAATACCAATTTCCTACTAATAAGTTTGGTTTAGGGTATTCCATCTGCATGACGGATGAGTTGTTGGCAAGTTCCCTATAGCACCTAAGCCTAGGATTTGGGGCGGATATTGATGAGAATGAATATGTTGACCCCAATCCTTCTCACTTATGGAGGGATCATCACCCAGTCACCATGGTTGCTATAGAACCTCCTGCAGTATATCATGATATCATTCTAGAAGAGGAACCAAAACTAGAGGATACTCCTAAAAATGATTGGGTAGATGAAGATGATGAATATGAGGATGCAACTAAAATTGCATACTTAGGTCCTACCCACCTTTTTCGTCTCAATAATGACATAGGAGACATTAAGACTACCATAAGGATTATGTACAGTGGTTAATATTCACAAATTGGGTGAATATTAGGTTTTTTAAAATTGAAAATTGGAAAATATGAGGACCCTCGACGTCGGCCCATTCGCCTAAAATTTTCAGGACCAATTTTTTCTTAGGCTTAATTTGCCACAATATATATCTAAACATAGGCATATTTATACTTTTTGGAAATCTATTTTCAAGCCTGATCTAATGGTGGTGGTTTTATGAATTTATAATATGATTTAATAGGTCAAAAGTGGCCCCAAATATGACCTTATATTTTAGAGCTTCAAATACCCCAAATTTTGGTATGAAGATGCTCGATTTGATTTTCTTAGGATTCTCCATGATTCTATTTTTTTACAAGTATATTTTGAGTCCAACCCCTTATGCATAACCCTACCTGCTAGGCCCCCTATAGACAGAGATAACATTAATCATAGGATTTTACCTTAATTGCCTAACTTGAGGTAGCTGCTCCCGCCTAAGGACCCTTGTTATCCTATCTACTCCTAGAGCACACCCAGAGATCATAATGCCTCCTAATATACATCTGAAGCATCTATAGCAACCATCAATAGACAGGTACTACCCCTAAGGTCATGGAGATCACCAACTATCCATCAACATGATTTCCATTGATTTAATTGCACCACTCTGCAATCCTAGTTACCCCTCAAAGTCGTTGCACCTCAACCTTGAGGCCATTAACTTTGATCACGTCATGTTAGCACCATCGTCTAAGGAGTTCTTCCCATGTTAAAAAATGCTACAACCATTTTATTTTGCTTCAATCCATACTGGGGATGTTTATAATGCTAAGGTCAAATCTAAAATGATAGATCACCCAAGCCCAATGGATGACATCCACTTGATCCCTATGCCTCATCAGTTTGAGGAGGGATCCCACATGTCAATCGAGGAGACTTTTGACTTGGATATTGGGATTGATCCTAATCATCCTAAGAAATTTAAATTTGGATAAAGTCTATCTCCTGAGGAGCATGCCATATTCATACCTCTTTTGATAGAGAAGTCTAATATTTTTGCTTGGTCATACAAAGGCATGTTGGGTCTTGATCCAAATTTGGTTACTCATAACTTTTCATTGGATCCCACTATGAAATCGTACAAGAAAAAACTTAGAAAGATGCACCTAATAATCACCTTAATGGTGAAGGACAAGTTGCAAAAGTTCTTGGATGTAGATTTTATTCAGCCCATCAACTATCCAGAATGGGTATCAAACATGGTACTTGAAGATAAACCTAATGGAAGGATCCATATTTGCATAATTTTAGAGACCTCAATAAGGCAACGGTCAAGGATGCATTCTCATTTCTAAACATAGATGCTCTCATAGACACAACTACAGGTCATGAGATGTTATCCCTTATGGATGGATTTTTAGGCTATAATTAGATTTGGGTCAAACCCAAAGATCAACATAATATAGCCTTTACCACTCCATGCGGTACATTCTACTATAAAGTTATGTCATTCGGCCCCAAAAATGTTGGTGCCACCTATCAACAGGCTATGACATATATCTTTCATGACTACATGCATAAGATTCTAAAACATTACATAGATGATTTACTCACCAAGTCATTATTACGTGAAGAGCATGCAGAAGTACTGTGTAAAGTCTGTGATCGCTTGATAGAGCATAATGTTAAGCTAAATACTAAGAAATGTTTTTTCGGTATCACATCCGAAAAACTCTTAGGATTCATAGTCTCTAAGCGAGGGATCGAAGTAGATCCTACAAATTTCAAAGTGTAGACACCAAAATCTAGCCACTTGTCATTCATCCATAGCTTCCCACCACATTTACCCATTATTTATATATATTTGTTTAATATGTATTTAAATAATAATATTTTATATATTATATTTATATATATTTAATAAATATATGTATATATGTATGAATTAATCCCAACCATCCATCATGTTTTAATCTTAGCCATCCATCCACCTTAATCCATGCCACCTGCCCAGATTTAATCTCCACCTTCCATCATGTTTTAATCTTGGCCACACAAATTGTGTCGTTGAAACCCTAACATGACCTAAGGAAGATTATAAAGAGGAGTCATTGTGATGACTCAAACCCTAAGAAGTTTTCTAAATGTTCCCAAGTCCTCGAATCCCTTGAGTTCCTTGAGCCCTCATGCCCCAAGTTCCTCAAGCACCCATCACCATCCATTTTGTCCATCATTTCCCTGCCTCGCGCCCTTCACATCCACCAACGTTCCCCTCGTGCAAGCCAGATCTACTCTATAGGTTCTGCATCACTTCCTCGAATGCCCACCAGTGCTCTATGAGCACCCACCATTATTTCTTGAGCACCTCTGGGTGCTTCCCACCATCACCAAGCGCCCATAGATATTTCCCATCCTTGATATGCTGCCCTACGACCCTTGGGTGTTGTTAGGGCACATCTGCATCATCATCTGCTATAGCAACAACGAAGATAGAAGCGATAAGTCAATGTAAGCAAGGTAAAGAGTCATTGCATTCATTTTAGTATTCTTAGATCTATTTATAGTATTTCCATTCTGCAACTAGGGTTTTATAGCTTTCATTTCTGAGGGTCTCACGCAGTGGAGCCCTCACAGGTGTTACTAACCTTTTGTTGTTATTTTTTATGTGCAGATCTGAGGAGAACATTCATTTTGGTAGCTGCTTAAGCTGGAGTGGTCCTGCATAGGATACCAGAAAGCCCACTCACTCTTGTTGGGATCAAAGATGAGTTTTGAAGACACCACCAACATTGTTGACTAGGGTTTCGGAGAACCCTAGATTTGTAATAGTTGTAACATTTGTATCAATATAAAATTGTGTTGTAACATTGGAGATTTGAGGCTCCCCCTTTTATATCAATAAAATATTCTCTTTTGTGCAACATATTGTGTATTGATTGTTATCTATTATATTATTGGTGTTTCATTTTTGCATTCACAAATGGTGATCATGGTGGGACCCACAAAGGGTTCTAAATTTTAAATTATCTTGCTTCTGACTTGTGGTTTTCTATTTTCGTGTTGCAGGTTTCCAGAAAAATGGATTGTACAAAAAATGGATCGTACAAAATTCGTAAAATCAGGGTTTTTGAGGAACTACAGAAGTTGTAGAAGGTGTGCAGATGCTCGACGGTGCTCGTGGGACATTCAAGAAATGCCCAGGGGTATTTTAGAAATGCAGAGGGGCATTTCACAGAGAGGAAAATACGTAGGCTTCTTTGTAAGTCTATCATAAAACCCTAACCTCTCTATTTTACGTATTTTTATGTTTTTATAGATTTTGTGTTAAAAAGAACATCATTAAAATTTTGTTAAAAACAAGCATGATTAATCTACATTTTAGGCATTAGATTAGTTTTTGCATCCATATTTCATTCACACATTTCACATTTCCAATTGAAATTTCACTATTTTCTGGTGTGCTGCACTTAAAATCTTGCATTCTGTTTGCATATGAATGGTTAATTGCATACAATAGTCTGCATTTTTAGGGTTAGGAATTTCTCCTTTTGTTGGTCTAAGTAGGAACAACATTAGTATATTGAAAGTACCCCGCATTTGGTGATTCAAGGCGGAAGAGTAGATGAACCCTCCTCTGTTTAGAGAGCGGTCTTAAGCAGTGTACTCTACTTATTTTGGGGAAATTAATATTTTTGGTGTTGGCTTCTAATTTAGACTTGTGAAATTAGTTATTCCTGATATTGTGTGTACACCATAAAAAATTGGAAATATTAAAAGGAATCACACACTGCACGTATCACTTAAAACAATAATGTGTTGGATTTCATCACCAACCATTGCTTGAGATTTGGTGACGGTGGGCTTCATCTCCATCCACCAATCTCTGCCCTTAGACACCTTAGGACACCCTTGAGAAAACTTGCTGGACTTCATCACCAGTAAGAATCTCATTGTCCATTCTAGCCATAGATTTTACCCATTTTTAATTCAGATTAGTGCATCATAACACACAAAAAAAAAAAAAATGAAAAATATTAAAATGAGATAAAAAAGAATGAGGTAAGACACATTTGTTGCACAAACTTAGGTTTGAGTGTCTTTACTTGATTTGATTTTTGTGAAGCATCATTTACATTTTTTGCACATTACATATATTTGGTTCATTAGCTTATGGTATTAACAAGAAATCAGAAGAAAATAATGAATCAAATTTCCACACATCAAAACACTGCATCCATGGACTATTCATCATCCTTGCCCACCACTTATGTGGTAGATTCCCCTAGTGTGATACAGACAAGTTGTTCAGATTTTTATATGGGTCCATCACACAGTGTATAAAATATTGATGTTTTGCACATCCACCTACTCAGCCATCATGCAAACTAGACCATCTTCACCAACCATTGACCACAACATCACTCACATAGACATGGCCAAAGTAGAGGCTTTTTATAGATCTGCTAACTATGTCTTGGAACCAATCCACAACTCACCTAGGCATGATTCTATTTTTCAACAAGAACTTGCTTCTTCCCAACCTTCTAGCCTGACCCAGGTGTATAACAACCCTCTCTTTGAGGCATCAAGTGCACCTTCCCATCATGTGTCCATTCCCCAACAGCCAAGTGCTCCAAGCACTTCCATCCCATCCTCCTATACCACTACCTATGGCAACCCTTTGTATGAAGCACATGTCAATGTTACTTCACAAATGCTAGTATCCACCTCATCTAAGCCTGTTGTAATTCCAGTTGCAACTTATCCCCCACCCACATCATCCATTCCATCCACATCCATACCATCTACCTTAGAGTTGGAAATATGTGAAGCATGGGAACACCTAAACAAATTTCTTAAGAAGCAACATAATGCTCAACAGCAAGTTCATGTGGTCAATCCTAAGCCACAACCTATTTCTACTCAACCCACCTTTGTCAACCAAAGCCCATATTGGGTACCACAATCCTCTGTGGTTTCCATTCCCACACCACCATCAACCCATGCCATTCCCATAAATCATCATCATATGCATAATCCCCACACATCATCTCCATTCCAACATTCACCATCATTCCTCCATCAACCTTATCATCATCAATTTCAATCCACTCCTCCACATCATCATCATCTCATCACACCTCAACATATTTCCACTCCACCTTCACAGAATCATCAAGTGATTCAAGGTTTTCACATTCCAGGAGAAGACCCTAGGATCCAAACCATGCAACAATAGATTGACAATTTGATGCAACACACTCCTGGTTTGATGAACCAGAAGCCCACTTTACGTCAATTGATCAATCAACCCATTCACCCTTTGGTACCATCATCGCCATATCCGATAGACTTCATGGTACCAAAGTTTGACAAATTTAAAGGGACTGAGGACCCTAAAGAACATGTGAGCACATTCATACATTCATGCTTTAGAATCCAAAATAATGATGCTCTAATGCTTAGAAATTTTCCTCAAACATTGGGGGAGATGTCGTAGAGTGGTACAATCATTTGCCTCATCATAGTATTTATACTTTTGAGCAATTGGTTGACCAATTCCTTGAAATATTTTCCCTTAATGTTAGAAAAAAGGTGTCATTGACTGACTTGTATGCTTTAAGACAACATGATGATGAGTCAGTTTATGATTTCAGCAACCGTTGGAGGGCCATCATTACCAAATTGCCATTCTCCCTCCCAATGGAAGAGCTTGTGAGAATGTTTACCAAGAGTTGCTTAAAACCCATCTCTTGGTTATTACAATTACAACATTATCGATCATTCAAAGAAGCTCTTGCCCAAGCTAGTGTCATCGAAGAAATCAAAATCCAAGAGGGTGTACTTAAGCCTAGAAAGAAAGAATGGCAAAATAAGGGCCAATATAAGAGTAATTATTCTAGCTAAACTAAAGTCAAATCAAGCCAATCCGGCCAACCAAGCCAATCATGTCAATCAAGTGGTCATGAGCCAATCGATAATGGCTCAACAACAACCTTTGCAATAATCACCACAACAAATTGCATATCATGCGGTACCTTCAACTTCTCAATCTACCCAAAACATAGTGCCAATTATGGATAATCGCCCACATCAACAATATGTTTGACAAAATCACCAATACACTCCGTTAGCTGAATCTTATGCTTCCATATTTCATCGATTGTATGACACAAACAAACTTGCCTTACCTAAAATCAGACCAGATGATCCCACCAAACATGGTAAACACTACCAAGAATATTTATTTTGTCCTTACCATAGGCAAAATGGGCATGATATCAACAACTACCATGTATTTAAAGATATAGTGCAAGACCTTATTGACTTAGGGGCCATCAAACTTGACAGTCCCTTAGCTCAGCAAAACTAGAACCTTGGTATATTTCAAACACCACTTCCTCATCATGAGGAGGTGCAACAAACAACAGGAGGATCTAACACCAAGATTCCTCCAAATCAAGTCAACCATATCCAACAATACCAAGGTTTTATGGGTGCTATTCATGTAGTAACCCAAGGTCAACAACAATGAAACAATCAACAAAATGCATGGTAGCAACCTATCCAATCGCCCATTGCACCTCAGGCAAGTGTGTCTCAACCTACCACATCATCACCTCCCATACAAACTTCCACCAATCCTTCTTCACCAATTCATATTCCAAGCCAATCAAATCCACCAATTCATCCCATCAATCATCCTCAAAGGCCAATCATCTCATTGAGTAGCCGGTTAACCACAAGCCTAAATATGGCTTCAACCAAACTATCTATATATGAGCTAATTCAATAATCTCCTCCACATCGTGAGGTATTAATGGATATTTTAAAATCCATTGAACTCCAATCTCAAGATCCTAATGCCTTTAGCAATTTTATGGGGAGTATTCAAACATGCATGGAGCCTTCCATAACGTTCTATGATTTTGAAATCAAACCAATCTCATCAGAATCAGTAGACCCTCCATTGCATATCATGGCTCAAATTGATAGGAAGCCATTCAAAAGAGTTTTAATTGATATTGGCTCCTCCATCAACATCATCACTACATCTGCCCTTCATCATCTCAATCTTCCACCATCCCATATCACAAAATCCACCTTCACCTTGAAAGCATTTAACGATGCTCTCTATTCCATAGTTGGCACTATCATTTTACCCATTGAAGTGGGGGTCAAAATATTGCACACCATGTTCCACATCTTGGAAGGATCCATGGTGTATAATGTACTCCTTGGATGACCTTGGATGAGGGAGATGAGATGTGTCCCTTCTATACTACATCAATGTTTGAAATATGTACATGAGGGACAAGTTCATTGCATACCAGTGGATGTTGAACCATTTAAGTATTGCAATTTTATCTCAAATCCCTATGAGTCCATGTTACCTTCCACTCATCTATTCCTCACTTCATCAACCACCCCATCCATATCATCATCAAAAGCTCTAATTCCTGAGGAGCTACCCATCACCACTTCACATCAAGCATCCACTTCCATACCCCCATCTTCATCACCCTTGACTACATGCACATGTGGTCACACTCAATCCACATTAGCCACATCATCAACATCATAATCTTCCACTATTCTTCCTTCCACATCATCATTATCCATCCAACAATCACCTCAACCAAATCCATCACCATCCCCATTAGCCAACGTTTCATAAGTCGAATTTTCAGATTGTGATATGTCCACATCTCTTCCATTCCCCAAACCATTAGCCAACCATGAGATTTTCACATCCACATCCAATCCATCCACCAAAACATCATCCCAAGTCAAGGTCCACCTCACTAATCTTGGTATTGGTGAATATGTGGTCCAAGACATCACAGTCACACCACTCAACATTCCAACTACTAAGGATTATGGTTACCCACGTGACCCACCCTTATCTATAGGAGTGGTATATAACATGGGTTCAACACCTAATAGCATAAATTTTGTGTATGGGGGGATGGATTCTTCATCCAATCTAAATCCCCTAGAAGAACCCAAGCAACCAACACTAGCCAATATACAACATATATCGGGTTTTCCATCCTGATATTTTCACATAGTTAATTGGCAAGGACATGGCCTAGGATGGCATGAATAGGGAATGCATGAGATTATTGATGTTTCATATCGAGAAATGCATGACCGTTCAGGTTTAGGTTATCATCCACTTTCATCCACTTCTTCTCTTGAACAAGCTTTTCAAAATCTTAATTTGAATTTAGGAGAAGATATCCATCACCCCGATGATTTTGACGATGAAATCTATGAATAATTTGACCTCATGTCAATTATTTCTGATGAATCTAAAGAGGAATCAAAACCCATCATTCCACACACTGAACAAGATGAGTTTTACCTCAGAATTTTCCCCATCCATCAACCCATATTTCGCTTGCTTCTTCCACAAGAACGAGTCGAACCAATCGGTGAACCACCACCTCCATATCATTAATCCACATCACCGACCAACTTTGTAACATATGTACATAATTCAAAAAAATAAAAAATAAAAAATCAAATTTTGCATTACATGTACATTGCATTTATTTGTGTTGCTTGTTGTTGTTCAGGTTCCAAGAGTTCTAGCATCGGTTCTAGTTCATTTCACCCATCCATTCCCCTAAGCCAACCATCCATTTCCCCTTAAGTCAACATGAATCCTACTGACTTATTCACCCCACTCCATAATCCATACAATTTGGCAAAGCCAATTCCAATTGACATGAGCCTTATTGATATGGATCGGATTTCCTCACCACCATCCTTTTTCGAGTTTGTCCTATCTGAGGAATTGTTAAGGGCTTCAACCAACTACATTCCTCCATCACCCCACCTTCACCTTCACCTTCACCTTTAGATCCTGAGGTTTTCCAGGCAGACATAGACAAGGTTGAGTCAGAAGAGTTTTATGACATCATAGATGACATTCATATGATCCCAACGCCCCATCAACTTGAGGAAGGTTCTCACATGTCTATTGAAGATACTATCGATGTGAACCTTAGTTCAGATGCAACCAATCCCCAAATTGTCAAACTTGGTAAAATTTTATCCATAGATGAACAAGAGTAATTAATTTCTCTCCTCAAGAGGAAGAAGGGTATTTTTGCATGGTCCTACAAAGACATGCCTGGCCTTGACCCTAACTTGGTTGTCCACAATCTCACCTTGCACTATGATGCTAAGTCGGTCAAACAAAAACTTAGAAGGATGCATCCTACCATTTCCCTCTTGGTCAAATAAGAGCTTCAAAATATTTTAGATGTGGGTTTCATAGTCCCCATTGACTATCTTGAGTGGCTCTCAAACATGGTACCCATTCGTAAGCCTAACGGGGTGATACATGTTTGCAATGATTTTTGAGATCTTAACAAAGCGTGTCCTAAGGATGAATTTCCTCTTCCAAACATTGATACTCTTGTCGATACCTACACTAGCCATGAAATGCTTTCTCTCATGGATGATTTTTTAGGATACAACCAAATTCAAATAAATCTTGATGACCAACACAAAACAACATTCACTACACCTTGGGGGACTTTTTGTTACAAGGTGATGCCCTTTGGCCTCAAAATCAAAATGTCACTTATCAACGTGCCATGACATACATCTTTCATGATTACATGCATAAGATTATCAAAGATTATGTGGATGATCTCTTGGAAAAATTCAAAACTCGATAAGAGCACATTGGTGTATTGGAAAAAGTCTTTGATCAACTTCTAGAGCATAATGTAAGGTTGAACCCCAAAAAGTGTGTCTTTGGTGTTACCTCTGGAAAACTACTAGGGTTCATTATCTCCAAAATAGGTATTGAGGTGGACCCAAACAAATTCAAGGCCATCATGGAGATGCCTCCCCCAACAAACTTAAAGGAATTGCATAGTTTACAAGGAAATATTCAATCAATCCATCATTTCATTGCGTAACTTTCTAACAAATGTAGGCCATTCAATCACTTGCTACAAAATGGGGTGCCATTTTCATGGATAGATGAGTTCCAAAAAGCCTTTGATGACATTAAGCAATACCTAGCCTCTCCACTAGTCTTAGCTCCTCCTCGTTCAAGGGTCCCCTTTCATATTTATGTTTCAACAATGAACTTTGCATTAGGGACAATGCTTGGACAAAATAATGAAGATAATTGAGAGCAATGTTTCTATTACATTAGTCAAACATTGGTAAGCTATGAAACCAGATACGCTTATGTAGAAAAATTGTGCTTAGTAGTGGTTTTTACCACTAAGAAACTCAGACATTACATGCTTAGTCACACCACATATATCATAGCTAGAGAAAATCCTCTATGTTATATGATGTCTCACACTTACAATAACACCCACACTACTAAATGGATAATGCTTCTCACTGAATTTGATCTTGAGTTCATAAGCCAAAAGTCCATTAAAGGTCAGGTCATAGTCGATCAACTTGCGGAAGCTCCACTACCTAGTGATCATCCATTGATTATTGAGCTCCCAGATGATTCGGTATTTGTTGTCACTGAACAAGAAGAAGATGTCATTCTAGAGGAAGATGTCGATATCACACTATTCTTTGATGGTTCTAAGTGTGAAAAAGGTCAAGGTGCTGGAGTCGTGTTTCATACACCACAAGGGGTGCCTATCCCCTTATCATTCAAACTAGACTTCCAATGCACAAACAACAATGCAGAGTATGAAGCCTTAATCTTAGGTCTTCAAGCAGCTATAGCTATGGGCATAAAGTGTATTAGGATATTTGGTGATTCTCAACTTGTTGTTAGAAAAATCAATGGAGAATACCAATGCAAAGAACCTACCATAAAACTTTACCATGAAGTAGCAATGAAATTGCTCTCTAAGTTTGATTGGTATGAAATCGATAGTTTACCATGTTTGACTAATAGATTTGCAAATGCAATGGCCTCTCTTGGATCATTGATTCCAAAGGACTCCTTAGGAGAGGTACAACCACTCATTATCACAATGATCTCTAAATCTGCAATTGTCTATGCTGAATCTAAGGATGAAAAGGATGTTTGCTTTATCCATTCGGATTCATATGAGCCTTGGTCAAACCAAATAGTAGCCTTTCTCAAGTTTGGAACACTCCCATCAGATATGTCACGGACTGCTAAATGCACTTTCAAGAAAAAAGTAGCTCATTTTACTCTCTTGGGGGACGTGTTGTATAGACGTGGTTATGATGGAATCCTCCTTCGTTGTCTCGAGTCTGTTGAGGCACAAAGAGCCATAGCTGAAGCTCATGATGGTACTTGTGGTGGTCATTTTAGTGGAATGGCCATTGCAAAGCGTATTCTATGCATGGGTTATTATTGGCCCACCATGGAATGTGACTATTGCACTTATGTCAAGCATTGTCAGCAATGTCAACAACATGCTAATTTAACTCATGTGCCATCACAAGCATTACAACCTATTCAAAGCCTTTGGCCCTTTTCATAATGGGGTCTAGATTTAATTGGTAAAATCTTACCTCCTTCCTTAGGACAACATACATTCATCATCACAACCACTGAATACTTCACAAAGTGGGTTGAGGTAATTCCTCTAACCAGTACGATAGGACCAAGAATTGTGGAGTTTATACTTCATCATATCATTTATCATTTTGGTATTCCCTCAAAAATCATCTCTGACAATGGCAAGTCTTTCAAGAACAAGGATGTTCAAGCACTTTGTAAGAAATATAATATCCAACATAGTTTCTCGACTCCTTATTACCCACAAGCAAATGGACAAGTTGAGGCTACCAATAAGACCTTAATTGCTATTCTCAAGAAACTAGTCAACGAAAATCATAGAGATTGGCATACTAAAATTCCCTTGGCATTATGGGCTTATCGAACAAGCATCCGCATGCCTACTAGGGCAACACCATTTTCATTGGTCTATGGAGTCGAAGCAATCATGCCTCTTGAGCTTGAGATCCCCTCATTGCGAATTTCTTTGTAGGAATTCATAGATGATGATACTGCTAGACAAGCACGTCTTGACCAACTCACACTTCTTGATGAGAGGTGAGTCAATACTTTAGAGCATTTACGAGTATATCAAGATCGCCTAAAGCATGCTTACAATGCCAAAGTTCATCTACATGAATTCCAAGTAGGAGATCTTATCCTTAAATAGAATCAACAAAACACCAATGCATTGCCGCATCTTCATGATAAATTTATGGCTAATTGGTTAGGTCCATACATTATCACTCAAAAAGTGGGTAAAGGTACTTATAGGCTTGCCAGTCTAGAGGGAGTTGAAGAGCCTGAACCACTTAATGTTATACACTTGAGAGCATTCTATGCTTAATGAGATTTATATATATGTATATATACATGGCTATTACACAAAAACAAATTGCATTTCATACATTGCATTTTACATTTACATTACACACATTTTCATTTCACAAATTGCATTCCATACATTGCATTCACAACCACACTTCACATTTCATATTAGGGATCATTCATTCAGTTCAGATAAAAATTGGTCCAATAAAGTCATGTTGCCTTAATCAAGGGCACCTTCAAAACATCATCCATTCCATTGCATCATTCCACAAAGCCAAATTATCAGTCGTAAAATCACATGTCCATAATTCCTAGGTGTTTTCGATCACTCAACCACTCCTAGTGTTTTAAGCAAACCACAAATACATGTCGAGTTTTCTTTAGGACCAAGACACATTTTTCACTAAGAAAAATCTTGAGTTCTAGGAATTGACTCCAAAATATTCTTGAACCAAACACAAATCACACATCTTAAAAACATCTTGTGTCAAAGAGGGATAACACCATACTTGGGTTGTACCTTGAAGTGAAAAGGGTATTCCTTGCTTGTCCCATCATGCAACATAGTCCACAAAAATAGTGGTTTTCACCACTATCACAATCCCAAAAATAAAAGAAAGAGTAGGGAAAAACCCCTAAAAACTCTAAATATTTTACATCACACACCATAGATTTGCAAGTTGTAAGGATCATACTACATTTCTAGTCAGACGGTTAGGTAGTCATCCCCAAAACTTAAAGATCAAAATCTTGGACTATGGAGCTAATCTCCACCAGAGCTATAGATGCTTGACTGGAAGTGGAGTACACTCACGCATGGTGACACATCTCTTTTAAAGAGACCTTTGATCGCACATAAGGACAAGCTAGCTTCTTGGTCTTCTCCATAACAGGTTTCACCCAATTTACTCAAGATGGGTTAATGAACTCACTTGCACACACATTGGTTCTTGATTACCTCGAGTCATTACCATGCTCATGATTCAGTAAATGAATTCATTGCACACACATTTGGTCTTAGAGAAATTAGGCAGTATTTAGTGAGTTTGTTTGATATCACTAGTATGTTTGAGTCTCTGCAAAATAGTCAATTTTCCATATCAACATCCATATCTTCTTCCATGTCAACATCCATGTCATTCCATGAGTCATCCATTTCACATACCACTAGTTTGGTGTCCCTGATTAAACAACAATGCTAAACATGGCCAAGAAAAATCTAAACTAGGAATGATCATTAGAACATTTGCATCCATATCCACATTACCATTGCATTAATCATCCATATACATTTGCATCCACATAAAAAGAATTCACACATATGCATTCACACAAAAAGTATAAGCCATGTATATATAAATATCGCATGTACAATGAGTGCCCAAAAGGCTACATACAATGGAGCACCAAGGCTCATATACAAAAAGTGCATCTAAGCACTAGCTAACACCTATGAGAGGACCCTTATGACCCTGAAGGAGCCCTAGACCTAGAGCTATGCCTAGACTCACTAGGCCTAATAGACTCAAGATAAATGAGGAGGGTGGATCTGGAAGCCCAATATGGTATACCATCAATCGATCCTCCAATAGATGGATATATCCCTCTCGAGCCTGAAGGTATAGTACATCATGCCTCTAATGATGATCCCTCTCTAGCAACTCTTCCTAGAGCCTCGTGATCCTATCCTTGCCTCCACCTATAGCCATTTGTGTACCCTTCTCAACCTATAGTCGAGCAATCTTTACATCTCGAGTCGCTATGATAGAATCCTGAGCCGCCACCATAGCATCTCGCTCTACCACTAGCTACTCCAACCTCACCCAATCCTCCTTGCTCTAGCCAAGAGGACCATCTAAAAATCCCCCCATGTCATCTCTACCATCTCCATCCTCTCCACTCCTTGGAGCCTGCCCTATTGTGCCCTTAGTCTGCTTCCTTTGACTACTAGATCGAAGGTGCCGCTATCACTTAGGAGCCTCATCGGTCTCCTCGGACCCTACCTCATCCCCAACCCCATCCTTTGCTAGACTCGGTACCCATGGTGGTTATGTAGTGAACCATGCATCATACTCCATAGTAGTCCCCACATCATCCACATCGGGGAGGTCTATCTCCTCATCATCCTCATAGGTCATCCTCCATGCCTCAACATAGGGTAAACCCGTCTCATCTCGATGTCGTCTATAGAGCACTGGTACCTCTATAATTCCCTACCTTAGTTCGAACTACCTCAGCACCTGTGAGAACTGGATTAGCTCCACCTCACTCTTATGTCTCCTAGCCACCCACCTAGCCTATTGAACCCTTCGTAGATGCTCCCCATAATCCATCCACATGACACCCCACCATGGCCTCCATATCACTTGGGCTAGTGTCAACCTAGCCCACAAGTCCCTATACCACTGACTCATCCTCACAGGATGACTCGATTGCACCTTCTCCATCACTGGCCACCTCATAGCATAGGGTTGATCCCTATCCCATCCTGCAACTGGTAAGCCAACTGGTCGAGCCATGCTAAAATGCTCTCAACCCCAGCACTGTAGTAGCAAGCTACATCCTAGTCCCTACCACCTCTGCCTCCATATCGCATACAACTCTTGGTACAACTGCACCAATAAAGTAGGAGCCCATGCATACACCTGAGGTGTAGTGATCATGTCGCACACCAACCCAAGCAGGTTCCAAGGGAACCGACAACCAGTGCTATTTGGGGCCACTATGTTGGCCAACACGAACATCACCAGAGTGTGTAGGGCATCCAACTTCTTGTCCACATACATGGACAAGTAGCAAATCCCTCCACTCATCACACCTACATCCTGCCACCCATCTCCAAACATTCACCTCAGCTCATGCTCCCTATCATGTTCGACCTCGACACATATCCCCTCCATTGGTAACTTGAGGATGCGATATACATCCTCAAGTGTCACAATAATCTCTCTAGTAGGGAGCTAAAAATTCCCCTATCTGGATCCCATCTCTCTGCCAAGGCAGAGAGATATCCCTCATCCACCCTAACCACATCTACCCGGGCTACTCCTACCAACCCCACACTCTCCAGCCACTCCCAATATTCATCCCTCAAAGCCTTCCTCACCCTAGGGATGAGTGATGAGAACCGATGCCGAGCCTCCAAAATATGTAGTTGCAACACAATACAAATCATTCATTTTATATACATAATAAATCACAATAAAGAAAAGAAAAAGAACAATAATATTTTTTCACAAAAATAAAAGAGCTTCAAAGGCCACTTACCTTGGTAAACCACACATTCACTCTCACTGCTGCATCCACACCCTCTACCGCCATAGCTTTTGCAACACCTCACTTCACTCCTTCACTCCACTCCACTCCACTCACTCCCTCAAACGTAACTTCTAAAACTTGCAAACGTGATAATGAATCTGATTTCCCCTCTGAAAGCTATTTATAGTTATTTTTAGGTGCATTGAAATGCCCATGGGCACTTTTGGGTGCATTGAAATGCATCTCTATATTTGGGGAGCATCAAACACCGATCGACATCTACGCATGCAGTATGCGCCCATCAATGTTTGGCGTCAGAATTGACAAAAGGTAAAATCAATCCAAAAAGGTAGCTTACCTCCACCAAATCATTCCAAATTGCATCCATGCATCAATTTCATCATAATATCATGTTTTGTGAAGATCCAAACTGATTTGGATGCATAATTTTTGTTTGCGACCAAAAGGCATAAAATTGCTTATCAATCTCCAAAATGCTTCAAAATGGTCCAAATTTTCACAAAATGCTCATAATCATCATTCTCATCATTAATTATTCATCCATTCCAATAATTGCATTTGCACATTTTCCAAGTTCAAATAAAATTTCAAGTGAACCTCATATCTAGTGGTTTGTTCTATCTCCTTGGCGATTGCAGCGATTTGCATCCATGCAATTCGATAAGATGAATAAATCACCATAAGGACACTTGGCCATTTTCATCATCCAATATCTCATTGTTCAAAAATAAAATTAATTTTGGTACTTCACCTTTTGAGTGAAACTATGCCAAGAACAAATTTCTCAATAGTTGTCATTGATGGCCTTGTTTGTGGGCCCTAAACATGGACAAAATCATATATCATCATTCTTTTTACATTGACAGTCATCATGGTGACTACCTCAAGCTAGGCTGATTGGTTCCAATTGTGGGAATTATCCGACAATCACTAGTTGGCCCTCCAAAGTTGACTCTTTTTCTTGTTGCATCTTCATCACTTTGCATTTCAATGATGTCATACGACAATTTCTTCAACATCATGGAATCACCCCAAACTTGGGGTAACCACATTTGACTTTGATTTTTCCACAATGGGATACATCTTACATGATCATGGCATCTACACTTGGCAAAAACTCCTTTTCTCTATTAGGGCAAAAATAGAATCAATCACTTGCATTTTACAACAACCCCCTTCCACCATTGGGGAAAAAATGACATCATTTTACATCATTCATATCATCCACAATTCCATCATTCACTTGCACATTTGCATAAATCTATCAATTGGCTCGTGAGATGCATCTATCACTCATTCACCAATTGAGGGGGTAAGCTACATAATCATAATTCTTTTATCTTCAAGTTCATCTTTGCATTCCAATGAAAGAAAGTTGCTTCTACATCAGGCCAAACCAGGTGTCTCGTATTTTTGCACCACATTGTGTTTCATGCAATGCGATACAAAAAGGGGCATATGTAGACACCAAAATCTAGCCACTTGTCATTCATCCATAGCTTCCCACCACATTTACCCATTTATATATATATATATATTTGTTTAATATGTATTTAAATAATAATATTTTATATATTATATATATATATAATAAATATATGTATATATGTATGAATTAATCCTAGCCATCCATCATGTTTTAATCTTAGCCATCCATCTACCTTAATCCATGCCACCTGCCCAGATTTAATCTCCACCCTTCCATCATGTTTTAATCTTGGCCACACAAATTGTGTTGTTGAAACCCTAACATGACCTAAGGAAGATTATAAAGAGAAGTCATTTTGATGACTTGACCCCTAAGAAGTTTGCTAAATAGTCTTGATTCCTTAAATCCCTTGATTTCCTTGAGACCTCGTGCCCCAAGTTCCTCAAGCACCCATTACCATCCATTTCGTCCATCGTCGCCCCTCCTCGCATCCTCTGCATCCACTATCATTCCCCTCATGCAATCCATATCTGCTCTGCATGTTCTGCATCACTTCCCTGAATGCACACCAGTTCTCTATGATTGCCCACCATTATTTCTTGAGCACTTCTAGACACTTCCCACCTTCACCAAGTTCTCATAGGCATTTCCTATCCTTGATCTATTGTCCTACGGCCCTTAGGTATAGTTAGGACACATCTGCATCATCATCTACTACAACAACAACAAATATAGAAAGGATAAGTCAATTTAAGCAAGGTAAATATTCATTACATTAATTTTAGAATTCTTAGATTTGTTTATAGTATTTCAATTCTGCAACTAGGGTTTTATATCTTTCATTTTTTAGGGTCTCATGCAATGGAGCCCTCACAGGTGTTACTAACCTTTTTTTGTTATTATTTTTATGCAGATCTGAGGAGAACATTCATTTTGGAAGCTACTTAAGCTAGAGTGGTCCTACATAGGATACTAGAAATCCCACTCACTCTTGTTGAGATCAAAGACAAGTTTTGAAG
The DNA here is from genome assembly GCA_028583015.1 of Wollemia nobilis. Lineage (NCBI taxonomy): Eukaryota > Viridiplantae > Streptophyta > Pinopsida > Araucariales > Araucariaceae > Wollemia > Wollemia nobilis. The sequence goes on from JAQPPZ010003235.1 coordinate 698,263, forward strand.
ACACCACTAGCATTGTTGACTAGGGTTTTGGAGAACCCTATATTTGTAATAGTTGTAACATTTATATCAATATAAAATTGTGTTGTAACATTGGAGATTTGAGGCTCCACCCTTTATATCAATAAAATATTCTATTTTGTGCAACATATTGTGTATTTATTTTTATCTATTATATTATTGTTGTTTCATTTTTGCATTTGCACAAAGCAATTCTAGAAATGCTTCCCCCTATGAACATCAAAGAGCTTCATATCTTACAAGGAAAAGTAGCATCCATAAATAACTTCATAGTGTAGTTGTCAAATAAATATCGATCCATGAATTGATTGCTACACAAGGGGGTCCCATTCAATTAGGATGAAGAATTTCAAAAGCCCTTTGACGAGATCAAGTAGTACCTGGCAACACTGCCAATATTAGCTCCACCTTGACAATATGTGGTTGTCTTGATATACATTTCAGCCATAATATTTGCTCTGGAAACCATGTTAGCCTAGAAGAACAAAGAAAATAAAGAACATACAATCTATTACATTAGTCGCACCTTGTTCAGTTACAAGTTGAAGTATGTATACATTGAAAATCTTTGCTTAGCAGTGGTGTTTGCTACCAAAAATTTATGTCACAACATGCTAAGTCATACCACGTATGTCATATCAAAATAAAATCGTTTGTGGCACATGATGAGTCGCATGTATTATAATAGGTGAACCGCAAAGTGGATCATGATATTTATGGAATTCAATATTGAATTCATTAGTCAAAAATACATTAAAGGTCAGGTCATAGCATATCAACTAGAAGAGGTACCTTTTTAGGATGACAAACCCCTTGTCATATAATTACCCGATGATGCGGAGTTTGCATTATTATAGTCACCTAACCCTGAAGAACTAGATAACAAAGCAGGCATTACTTTATTCTTTGATGGTTCCATGTGTGAGCAAGGGGTGGCATAGGGATTGTCTTTTTCATGCCGCAAGAAGCTCCTATGCCCTTATCTTTTAATATCGATTTCTCTTGCACCAACAATAACACTGAATACGAGGCTCTAATATTGGGTCTCTGATATGGATATTATGTAATAGGCTTAGGATTATATAATTAGGCTTAGACTTATTAGGACTTGATCTTTAGGGAATTAGTTTATTGTGAATAAATTATAAGTGAGACTTTGTTGCTCACATAGATGGGGCATGAGTCTTCTAAGAACATGATGTGTTACTTGATCCGTGCATCCAACATTTTAACTATGCGTGCGAGAGTGTGAATACCTACATAGCTAGATACAATGGCAAACAAAGCATGAACGTCATGGGTGGGCTGTCATTTGGTGGACATAAGGGTTTTTAGGCCTAAATTGATGTTTTTATTGCCCGATAAATCTAGTACAGTACTTTAAAACCATGATTTCAAGGTAGGCCATGTTCTTCGATGGTCATCACTACATTACGCATCTATAGGAGGGTGGAGTCATAGGGCCCAATGTGGGAGTATAGTGGATGGATATCCCTTGACATTGTGGAGTTGCATCATAGGTAACTACAGTCACCATGAGTATACAGAGACCATTGAAGAGTTGAGCATAGTGGGGAATTTTTAGTTAGCCACTACTATCTGCAATACATGGATGTAATTAGCTTGGATTCAAGATCTAGGATCCTATATTTATGGATCTTAATAGCCCAAGAGCATGGGCCACTATGGGAGCTGCGAACAACTCTCTCTGTTTCAAAGTAAAAAATGCAATTTTGTAGAATGAAATTGCAGAGAAGAGAGATGAGAACTATGAAAGAGAGAGGGGTAATTTTCATAAGAAAATTCCCCCTCATAGGTCAAGAGCATGAGGCTTTGATACCAAAGATAAAGAACTAAAATTAAAAATAAGCAATTAATTCCAAGATAAATAGTATTATAAAATAGGTGCTTAAATAAGCACAATTTACAATATTAGATCCTCAAAACATGGAGGATAAGCTAATCATCACATATTTTGGGGATAACCCTCTAACTAACCCTTAGCTAGAAGATTGCCAACTAATCTATCTAGAAGACTTATGCCAAGTCTATGTGAGAAACAAAGTCTCACTTACAATTTATTCAAAATAAACTAAGTCCCTAAAGACTAAGTCCTAATGAGCCTAAGCCTAATGATATAAACCTAAGACAATTACATAATATCCATATCAGTCTCCAAAAATAGCTATCACCATGAAGATTAAAAATTTTAATATCTTCACTAACTCCTTGCTCATTGTAAACCAAGTGAAAGGAATTTATCAATGTAGATGTCCCATCTTGAAAGCTTACAAAGATCTTGTGGACACATTACTAGCCCATATGGATTGGTATGACATCGAGGTAGTCCCTTGTACATATAATTGCTTTACAGATAGAATGGCATCTTTGGGATCCTTAATCCCTTAGAATCCTTCTATTGATTTTACAACCATTTATGTTAAAATGCTCTCGTAATCAGCGATGTCGTATGAGGCTCCAGAAAACAAATAATCAATCCACATAATTTAGATAGAACCAAATCACGAGTGGTCCTACAAAGCCCAAGACTTTTTGAAACAAGGATCCTATGGGTCCTTGATCTCGTAGGGTCCTTTAGATAATGGCACTACCATTCATCATAAGGTTGTTTTCCAATCTACATTTGTGCATAATGAATCACAATAGGAACAAGTTGTTTAGTTAGTTGAAGCTCAAGCTTAGCAGGATTGGCTCATCCAATTAAAATATTACCTGAAACTTGGTAGTATATCTTAGATATTATCGCATGCTACAAAATGATCATTTAATCAAAAAGTGACTAGGTATGTCTTGTTAAAAGATATTCTATATCGACGAAGCTATGATGGACTCCTCCTTCATTATCTCAAGCCCCAAGAATCTGCTTGGGCAATATTGCAAGCTCATGATGGTACCTATGGTGGCCATTTAAGCAGTATGGCTATCATCAAGTGCATCCTAAAAATGGGCTATTATTGGCCCATGATGCAGAAGGATTTCTACTCTTATGTCAAGAAGTGCATCAAATGTCAACATCATGCTAATCTATGGCACCTACCATCTCAGGCCTTGCAACTAATTCAATCAGCTAGGTCTTTTTGTCAGTGGGGATTCGATCTAATCAGGAATATATCTCCTCCTTCGTAGAGTCATCACACATTCATTATCAAAAATAATTTATACTTTACTAAATGGGTGGAAGCAATCCCTTTGACAACTACAACTGGAGCTTGTATTATGGAGTTCATACTCTATAATATTATATGTTGTTTTGGTTTTCCATCCAAAATAATATTGGATAATGGGACATCATTCAAGAACAAATATGTGTAGGATTTAACATTCAAATACAACATTCAGCATAAATTTGCAACACCTTATTATCTGCAATACAATGGGTAGGTAGAGACCTCTAATAAAATTGTAGTTGCCATATTGAAGAAAACCATCAAGGAGAATCATAAGGATTGGCACCTTCAATTACCTCTAGATTTATGGGCTTATCAAACTAGCATTCGAAAACCCATTGGGGCAACCCCATTTTTGCTAGTATATGGCATTGAGGCCATTATGCCCTTGGAATTAGAAATTCCATCATTGCGAGTCTCATTGAAAGAGTTCATTGATGATGATACTTCGTGACAAGCTCACCTCGATCAATTGACTCTTCTTGATGAACAACGAGTGAATGCTCTTGAGCATCTTTGTATTTATTAGGATCATACTAAATGATCTTATAATACTAAAGTCCATCCAAGAGACTTTAAGGTTGGGGATTTTGTTCTTAAAGAGAACCAACAAAACTCGAACTTGCTGCCTCATCTGCGATATAAATTTACGGCCAATTATTTAGGTCCCTTCATCGTAACAGAAAAGATATGACTAGGCACTTATCGCCTAACTTTGCTAGAAGGTGTTGAGGATCCCGAGCCTCTCAACATTATTTATTTATGGGTATTTTATACTTAAGTCATAAAACAGTCAAAAATCACAAAAATAACAAAAAAACATTAAAAAATCCAAACAAAACAGTTTACATTAAAAACACAAAAACAATACACAACATTAAAATACAAAAATATTTGCATTTTGTTATCATGTAATTTCATTATATGCACTCATTAGTTGCATTGCATTAGGTATTTTCATCCATTGCACTTGCATTAGGATAGATTGTGTTTACATTATTACAAATGACACCATGTTTGTATGTCTATCATGAATCCACATATCATTATCATACACATTTTCCTTGTGAGTAACTATGTTTTTCAACACAACTTATGAGTTGCTATAGGGTGTATACTAGGTTTTTCGGTCATTCGTCCATCCCTAGTTATATTTTCAGATTTTGTATAAAGCGATATTGGCTTTCAAAAGGTAAGGTCTAGTTTTGATAGTACCTTGCATATATCAAAATCCCAACACAATTTTAAACATTAACAATCAGATTCTAAACAAGGAAGGATGACACTACAAAGTGGTCCTTGTCACCTAAAGCAAAAGATTTGTCTTGCTCATCTTATTATATGCATTGTCTAGCATGCTAATAATTGAAAAAAGGACAATCTCCCCCCTACCTAAACAATCCCTTGCTCTTACACAAAATGAGCAAATTCCCAAAACAATGCAAAATAAATAGTGATTTTCATCACTAAGAAAATCCCTTAAAAAAATTAGTGGTTTTCACCACTAAGCATAAGCAAGTATCCCAAGCAATAAAAACAAAATAAGGAGGTAACGAGCTTGAATCCTTGGAATATTCAGTGTTCAAAAGCCATGGGATGATCTCCATTACAATAATGGGTTGAATTAAATCTGCTTGGCAATGGAGTAACCTTACGCATGGTGGTATGTCTGTCACATTAGTGACCTTATTTTATACAAACCAATGCTAGCTTATTGATGAGCTAGCTTGTGGAGGCTTGTATTTCCTAGTAGTCTAGTCCTGCATCCAAACTTAGGATCATGATGACCATAGGGTGATCCTCATTATAGTAATGGGTTGCATGAAACCTGCCTGGCAATGAGGTAGTCTTATGCCTCATCTAATATATTCAATTTGCACACATAGGGATAATGAATATCATGGTCTTCTTAATATACTTATAGCTTTCAATAGTCTTGTTTAATCATTATACAAATTTTTATCAGCCAACTATGGTGTTTGAGTCTCATGGAAAACCTCAAAATTCCCCTATAGCAACAATCATCTCATCAACAAATCACAGTCTTCCTTATGATATTTTGTTTACTAAGGGGTGTTCATAAAATAGGATAGACATCGGATGAATATCAACAATGATATTTATATGGTCACTGACTATTTTATGCATACCATTTAGTTTGTAGAAGCTTATAGGGAAATCCCCTACATCTCACATATGCATGAATAAATGTTTGATTCTTATGATAAGGATTCACATTTTTATTCATGATTTGTATACATTTTGTGGTGTCTGCCATTAGTTTGTTAAACATAAACTAGATTCATGTGTTATTTTTTAAGTTATTAAAGCATATAGGTACATTTGCATTAGACCATCCACATGAAATTAATGCATTACATACACATTATATCCATAATATCATATCACAAGAAATTAAATGCATAAACAATTGAATAAATTAAAACATGCATTTAACATTTAACAATACATCCATATACACATACATAGTAGTACATTTATACATTTATATCACAAAATATAATCATACATCAATCATCTAACTATTGCATGTCATTAGTACATCGCATATATAGAATAACACATCATCACATAAGCATTACATCCATCAATGCATCCATGAACATAAAATCTAAATCATAAGACACATAATGAGCCATAAAAGGAGATTATATATATATATATATATATATATATATGTGTGTGTGTGTGTGTGTGTGTGTGTGTGTGTGTGTGTGTGTGTGTGTTAAAAATAAAGTACATCATGGTATAAAAAAAAAATTAGGCTACAACTATATAGGTCCTCAAACCTTACACTCAAAATGATAAATATATGCTAATACATCGAGTGAGGTTTGCATCCCCATAGTCACCCCCACCCCTGGTACGAGGCTTCCTAGTGCCACTACCTACTGATCTCTTTGATCGAGAAGTTGTTCTATGACTAGGCCACATTGATGATTACCCAGACTCACTCTGCCTGCTTTGCTAAGAGTGTCTTGCTATAGACCTCTTTGAAGGCTACCCCCACATAGCCTAACTTGAGTCTCTAGATCAATAATGTATGCAGCATATGCTCTGTGTTGGGCCATAGTCTACTCTATGAGGCTCTATAGTCTCCTAATTTCTATGTCTCCACCCATTTTTGTTAGCCTCTGTGTGGATGGAGTAGAAGGTGCACCCTGACCTATATTCATGGCTGCTAGCTGAACTCAAAGAGTGTCCTACTCTACTATTCTAGAATCCCTCTCAATTTTCATGGTTGTTAGTTGAGTCTGAAGAGTGTCCCTCCCCGTCATAACCCTATCAATCACTAACTGAGTTATAGTCACTTATACCTTGAGGATATCTCTCTCCTTCAAAAACCCCTACCATAGTTTTTGTCCAACACTCAATTGAACTTGATCAATAGTGATATATGTATCTCGCTCCACCAACCGCCCATGAGAAGTATGTAGCTACGTTATAAAACCTGTAGTTGTGCCTACATCTGGGTCACCTCATACAACGAGGCATCCTCCTCACCCTCCTCCTCAGCCTAGGGCTCATCTATCTATTCCCAAATGGTAATAAATACAATTATTTTATCAGCATCATGAGCTTCATTTTGGATATTTAACCACATCTAATGGTCTAATTTCATCAAAAATTGCAAAATTAACAAAAAATCAAATTAAAAAAATCTCAAATGCACCTCATACCTATTTATTTACCCTATGCACTTGGTGGTTGCAACAACTTGCTGTCCATGCAATCCGGTAAGATGAATAAATTACCATAAGGTCATTTGAACCAAATTATTTATTGATGAATCAAAATGTCTTCACTTCAATCCCAAAGAAGTCCATGCGATCGGACTAATCCATGGGAACTAGGTGTACATTTCATTCTTCTATAAATTTTCATCAAATTATCCAACATCATGATTCACTGCATGATTTAATTGAGTTGCTATCATCTTGATTCCCTAAGAAATCTATGTCGTTGGACTGCTCCATGGGATAGATATGTACAATTACAAATAATGGTTAAAATCACAATTGTAATAGGACTTTTCCTTTTACATAGGTTATCATATTGCACTACTCAAGTAAGTCATCTTGGTCAAGTTACTCGTTGCTTTCATCACTTGTTATTTCCTCATCGACTTGTTGCTTGAGGGGGTAGTCATAATCAAAGAATTCATAATCAAAATCAACAATTAAACACTTAATCATGCAAATTGTGTTCATCCAAGAATCATTGCTAACAACTATCATAAGCTTCCCTATTTGTTGGGGAAAAAAGAAAAAATGATAACTAAATATTTATCAATTTGAACTTATGATCCTTTTATATTGACAATGCTACTTGTATGAATTTCATATTCATTAAAATTTTACTCAAATTAAGCCTACCAATATATTTGAGGTAATGATTTGAATATGTATGATCTTTCCATGATTGGGGCATCTAAATTTGACCAGATCAATGAAAATCAATCAACCACTCTAACAGTGATAATCAGTTCTTTTTAGCCTGGGTCGTCATACCCAGGAGTAGCCTCGAGCATCCACTGGACCCTATGACGATCCCCAAGCCTGGCCACTCCACCCTTGGGATGGCCTCACCTGTAACAAACTTGGGATCCTTAAGTCGAGCCAAATTCGTTATAGAGCAATTGTCTATAATGATTAATGATAAGAAGCTTCCAAAAGCGATGCTTGGGATGCCAATATCCTAACCAAATCTTGATCTTGGCTTCCCTTCCAATCCATGATGCCAATTGGGACATCTATAAAACATGCCCAAAAACATCAAAAAAATAAGAGGAAGAGATCATCAATTACCACAACAAAGTGTTGTCGATTTGAGTAACAGAGAGAACCTTCTCTCATATGCAACGAAATGTTTTTCAAGTCTAGCTATGATTATTGCATGAACATAAATGAAGTTTTTGAGAGCTTGAAGTTCAAATCCCACCATTGTGCATCATAATTCACCTCGAATTTGAGCCAATTCCTATGATTCTACTATGATTTGAAGCACGCAATCCTTGAACATCAATTTGATAATCAAATTGAACGTCACACTACATTGAGCACAAATAACAGGCTCTCTATTCAGTGGTTGCTTCACCTCAAAGCAGTTCATAGACACAGTCATTGGACCCTCTAACAGTTAACAGAGCTAGTCGTTATACCCCACGATGGCCTTGCAGAGATGTTTGATTTGCTATATTTTCTTAGTTAGATTAGCTTTAGCAGCTTTTAATTTAGTTTCTAACATAGTTTAACATAATTTATTTCAGTTTTACATGTATTTATTTACTATTTTATGTATTTTCCTTTCAATGGTTAATCATGAAATGGACCTCACCTTGAGAGGTTCTACATTTGCTACTAATTTTTTGTAAGTGCTTTTGTGTGTAGATCTCAAGTTTCCATAGGAGCTAATCATCATAAATATCTTCAATCTTTACATCATCAAGCATAGGTTGCAAAGAAACCCTTCATAATCAATTTTGGGAGAGCAAAGATCCTACAAATTGCACCTTCCCCATTGGGGTTTCATATTGTAATATTGTATCAGTTGGTGTATTTCCTAAGAGGGATATTTTGTAACATTTTGAAAAGACAATCCCAAATTATTAATAAGAAGGACATCATATTTTCTCTTTTTTTCATAATGGTTACTTGATTTGCATTTTGAATTTGATTGCATATTACATGTTTAGGTGTATGGTTTTGCTACTCTACAATTCCTAAAGGTATACTAATAAGGGTATATGGATTTGGTGTAGAATAATTTTTGTTACCCTATTTCATCACAAATTGATTATTTGTTCAAGAGTTCTACCATTAGATGGACCACATTGATGCAAACCTTGGGCATGGAATAAACAAGAATGCTTTTATAATTTACCTTTTGGCTATGGACCAATCGGTCCCAAGACCCCAAAGTTGAGCGAGGTGGTGAGGCAAAGGCTCTTAAAGATGAAGCTTGAAGTAGTGTTAAATGGAGATATGATCCAGATGGATTTATAAGGGCATGCCTTGCTAATATAAATAAAAAGCCTCCACCATTTGAACATACCTCAAGGCCAAATATAGAAAGGGTTATAAACCCAATAGAGGAAAATATAGTTTAGGAAGAAGTAAATCCAGTAGAAGAAGAAGACAATCACTCCTATTAAAGAAAAACTATTAAAAAAAAGTATGTGAGTATGATCCTCAACATTATTAGCTTAAAGAAGTGCGAAGAAAGAAATTAGTGTAATTAAAATGAACTGATAAAAGTATTCTAGAATAGTGGATGTATCATTATGAAGGCGGTATGAGAAAGATGGGATTCATTACTATGAAAAAGGATGAAGAATTTGAAGAAATTTTTTATAAAGAAAATTTGGATGAAGTGAGAATTGATTTGAAGGAAGAAAGAGTCAAGTTTGACAGTTCTCATACTTTAGAATAATATTATTAGGAAGAGGATGGTTTTTTGGAATAAGAAGAGCAAATCCTAGAGGTTGCAGTTGAAACTACAAGAAAGCAACAAGCCTTGGACAAGGCTATTTTAGGTGTAAAGTAGGAGCAATTCATGACAATTTTAGATTGGCAATAAGCTCCACCATCACCTTCACCACAGCAGCAACTTAAGCAAATGTATCATGTGGTGTGAAGATGATAAGGAATATCGATTACATTGGTGGTGGATTAGGACCAAGATCAGTTATACCATTGATTCCTCCTTAGGCACCATTTGACAGAGGCTTACAAGGATTGGGTATGGATGTATTAAATCTTTCTTCTATGAAATCCATGGTTTCAAAAGTCCTAAAGCCTCATGAATAGCATCTAGAAGCAAGAGATGATACAAAGAGGTTAGGATCCCTCAAAAAGAAGGAATCAAAGTTAAAAAGAACAAAAATGATGACACCACCAAGGGTTACACAATATCCAAAGATCCTAGTAAAAGAGATAGGTATATGATCCCCATCTCAATATTCCCACCCTCACTCTCCTCTTTGTTCTATTTTACCATATTCTTCTATACAAATTTCTTATCCTACTTGTTCACTTTAGCCACCAAAGGCACCTTCTAAATTACTTATTAAAACCATTTCTCTTTCTCCTCATCCACTCACTTCCTAGGCTTCAGATACCTTTCAAGCTCCCTCATACTATGGATCCCTTTAGACCTTCTCTCTGACTTCCACCATACCTTTTGCATCTCCTCAATCTTTATTGAACTCATATTTTACTCACCTTCCAATCCCCATAATTCAAAATAAATTTTAGCAAGTACAAGCCAATGCTCAAACATGGATTTCTAGAAATAAGTAGAAAACTTAGATATTGCCCTAAAAAGATTAATAAATATGTTATATCCTAAGAAAAGGTAGTATACATTGACAACCATGATCTCCAAGGTGTCTAAACCATCTTCAATCAACCATGACCCCCAAGGTGTCTAAACTAGCTTCTCAATTGACTAAAGTTGATTATCAGCTTGTCACTCATACTATAGACATGGACAAGGTTGTGATTGAAGATAAAGACCAATTGGTTCATTTAATAGTTGATGTATTGTATCTTGACAAATTCTGGACCATGGCCAAATACCTCAAAGAAAAGGAAAGGTCAAAGTGGTTGGAAAAATCTCTTGATCAAGAGAAGACAAGGGCAAATATGTTGAAAAGTTAGGTCTAATAGTTATAGCAGAATCTACAGGTAAAGGACTTTGAAAATAAGACCTTGTAGAAATAGGTGCAAGACATCCAACAAGAGCTTATCATTGTAAAATAGTAATTCCAGGCCTCCTGGACCTTCATGGATGCATGCCAAAGGATAAAAAATAAATTTTGTGGTCAAATTTATGAATTTGTGAAGATAATCTCTCTAGTTATTGAATTTATTAACTATTGTTGGGAAAGTGATACAAAAACAAGAAATATCTTTATTACTATGTAAAATGTTATGGTTGGAAAGGTTGAATAATCTCAAGCAGCCATTGATGCACTAAACAATGTTGCTGGCCAATAAATATCCACAATTGAGAATAAGACATCAATGTTCTTAATTATGATAGAAGTTATAGAGTGTGAGCAAGTAGTCAAAAAAGGTGTCAAGCACTAAATTTGCTAGTCAATGTTAGAAATAAATCCTTAAATAGGGTAACTAAACTCATGTAAAATGGACTTCCACCTTTCAAGATACAATAAAGTCAAGTTTCTCTTTGACTGAGTTAAGAGTAAGATTTTTTATAATGCAATAGTTGAAGACCTTGCTAAATTTTCAAATTAGTTGAAGAATGCTAATGAAGAGAAATTCTTTAAATTCTCAAGTAAGTTGGTTGTACTACATGCAAAGGGAATTGAGCTAGAAAAACATTACAAAACCATCCCATATAAAAAATACTATGGCCTAACATATAATTGTAAGGTGATTAAAAGGTTTCAAATCCCAACAAAGCAAGAATGGGATGTGGTCAAGAAACTCTTGGATGTACTAGGTCAAGAGGTTGCATTAGACATTGAAGAAGAACAACAAATTGCAACAAAAAAGGAATAAACTCCTACAATATAAAAGGAAAATTCTAGATTTCCATAGTAGGACTTTGTAGCCCAAAAAATAAGGTTGTCTGGATTTCGACTTTTGTCAAGCAAAATTATCCTAGAGGCACCAAGAATGTAGTCAATTTTTTAATACATTCGCAAGTCCCAAAAGTGGGTTGGACTTGTCAAATTCTTTCCTTCTAAAGCTTGAGGAACATTTTAGACTCATCATTCTTGCAATTTTGTACTTCCAAAATGATAATTCTTTGCGAGCGTTTATGCCAAAGCCTAAAAGAGTACTTCTAGACCTAAAACCTTTGATCAACAAGTGTTCTTTAGAATCGAGCTTCTAAAAGCTAGCAAGCTAGAACATATTGTATCTTGATGTAAGCAAGCACTCCAATTTGGTAAATTAAAACCCTCATAAGGAAAATATTGTCTAAGGTTAAACACACTTAAGGATAGCAAGTCAGACTCTATCTTGTGATCATTTCAACATAGTTTTCTAAAAATCTGACCAGGTATAAGCTCAAAACCAAGAAAATGAGAAGTATTCCTAAAGACCATTGCAAATCTTTGAAATAGCATAAAATGTGTAGAATAGGTGGTACCCTTTTCAAAAGAGGTTATGCCAAATAAATTGATGCATAATGTCAGCTAAGATCCCATGAAGTTTCAACATACTGAAGTGAAAGAAAAAAAACTCAAAGGAAGCTCAAAAAGCAAAATAAAGCAAAGTGACAGCTTAGACTATAAACTTTCAACATAAGAATTTAGATAAGCTTCTAAAAGGTGTTCAACAAGCACCTTAGGAGATAATAAGAGCAACAATAGTGTCCTAGACTCAAGCTTCTTAGCCCAAAAGGTCACCTAGCATCCCAATAAGCAGTTAGATGTGTTAGAGTTGGAAAGGGACGACCACCTCCAAGGAGAATAATTGAAGATATTGCATTCTCAACTGATTAATGTCTGACAAGAAAATACCAATTAGCACCAACTTAGCCTAGGATTGTGCTCGATCAATTTTGGCCAATATTATATGTAATAATTATTTTTATTTTAGCATGCAAAATCCATAAAAAGAGCAGTGCTCCTCATTTATAACGATCGGATACTTCAATGTTTGCCTATTGTAGGTGTTAGCATATGACATTTATTGTATGCATTAATATTTCATTATTCGCAAAATTATCGCTCGTAGGCGATCTCTGATTTCGTTGATTAACCAACTAGTTGGTTAATCAACTGCATTGTAATTCTTTATATTGAAATCAATGAGAATGAGAATGTGCTTCGTCAAGTTCTATATGGCATCAGAGCCACGGACGCAGGCAACGATATTGGCGGACTGGTGGACCGAAGACAAGACTGGACGACGTAGACAAGACGACACAGACTGGCGGACCTGACCTGACAACAAACAACCATGGACGGATGACAAAGACTGGCGGACAGATCGAGCTGACTCGACGGACTGACGACAATGAACGACCACGGACGGACGACATAGACTAGCGGACAGATCGGCGGACTCGACGACCACGAGACGGACGACACAGAAAGTCGGACGACAGAACACGCAGACCGAGGACGACGGATCGGGGTGGTTCATGGATCGGAGTGTTTCGACGGAGGCTGTGGAGGCAAAAGGGAGGGGGTGGTTGCCCGAAGGCAACCGAAAGCTTTTTTGCTTTCAACAGTTTTTAAACCCTCCCACAGTGGCCGCATAGGCCATGTGGGATTAAGTTTTTTTTCTTCCTTCTCCGCCCTCCAAGCGGATAAAACCGACGTGGCTCCTGGTTTATTTCATCGGGGTCTTCGGCTCCCGTGGTTGGTATGGTCCTTGTTTGGCGGCAGGTTGTGGTTTCGAAACCCGTCGGGGAAATTTTGGCGGATGTTTTTTTTTTGACGCTTGTGCCTTGTTGACGCCCGAATGGTCGAGTTGACGCCCGACACGGACGTTTGACGATCGGCTTCTATTTTTGATGCCCGAAAGGGGCAAATGACGGTAGTGACGCACAGTTGACGGTGGTGAAGCACCGTTGACGCCAAAAAGGTGTCATTCAAGCACAACAAACCCATCTTGATGCCTTGAAGGCTCCCATTTTCTATTTTTTTGGGGGTTTTCAGGTATTTTTTTACCCATTCTTATCTATTTTGCAATTTGAAGGGGGGACTTCACATGATTTCACTTGCAAAATTGTCAGATAAATGGGGGAATGTGTAATAGGAGTTATAATTTGTGGGCATTTATGATTGTTTTTTTTTGCATTTAAATACATTGTTTTCTTGCATTCACAATCATAAATTAAACAAAATATAAGACCCCAAATTTATACCCTATTTGTGCAATTTATTGCACAACAGCGTTCGGTATTTGAGATACCTCTGGTCCACACTTACAGGTAATGTTGTCGTGCTTTGGACTACTGTATTCGCCGCCTAATATAGCTGCAACAACGACGTCTGAGCTTGTTCTCTATAAATCATCGGGGAGAAATAAGGCAAACCTGTTTTTGTTTTTTTTCCACTTCATACCCACATCGTGATTGTTGTTAGGCGTAAATCCTGACGAAAGTTTTTTCCAAAGTGTTTAGGGGAAGTTACGCCCCACGCATGCGAAATAAAACTTTCTATGGTAGGTGTCATTAACAACACGATGCCCTTTTAGTATCGCCTATGTTCAATATATTGTGCTTCTCATATGTACTTATAGTCTCCCTCACGTAAGGGCGAGTACATATTGAGTAGTATACTTTTCATATATACCTATAGTTTCCCTCACGTAAGGGCGGGTGTATATTGAATGGTTACAGTATAAAGATCCGCGGGTATAAAGAAAGGGAGACCAATTGGTGATATAAGGAACCTTCATAATGGCCACAATTCATAAGTATCTCTCGGATTCACAATTGTTGAAAGGTCCTAACTTTGTTCCATGGAAGACAAAGATGAAAGCCATACTTCAGTTGGAAGATTTATGGGAGGTAGTGACTGGCACTGAAAAACGTCCTCAGACAGCAGGAACAGATCAAGATGCTTGGGATAAGAAAGACAAGAAGAGTCTCGTATTTATCTTGCTTGCTACTACAGATGAGGTGCAACCTCATATTTGTGATGCAAAAACTAGTAAGATAGCCTGGGATGCCCTGATCACAGTTTATGAAGGCAAAAATCAATCCTCTATTCTTCATCTTCAAACTCAACTACATAATCTCAGTATGAGTTTTGGAGAAACAATTGACATATTCCTTTGCAGAGTGGCAGACTTGAAAGCAAAATTGAATGCTATGGGAAAACCTGTGGATGATGATGTCTTGAATTATGTTATCTTGAGAGCATTACCAAGTTCCTACAAGATGTTGATCACTTCTCTCAATGTTTCTGGTAGACAAGTCTCATTTGTGGAACTGGTAAACTTGCTTCAAACTGAGGAGGCAACTCAGGTCCAGAAAGATGATATGCCTGATAATGCTCTCTCCACACAACAAAGTGGTAAAAAGCAAGGTCAGTTTCAAAAAGGAGGTGCTTCTTCCAAAGGAAAAGGGAAGCAATCTCAGCAACAAGATACAAAATATTGCAAAATTTGTGACATGAATAACCATGACACCAACAGGTGTTGGTTCAAAAACAAGCAACCAAATGACAGAGGTCCACACAAGAAGGGCAAGAACAAGAAAAAATACAATAAGCATAAGCAATCTAAAGGCCATGTTGCTTATGCTTGAATCCAACTCGAGACTCAAATTCTCCCGAGTCCGATTCAGATTTCGACTACGAAAGAGCACACAAGGTGCTCATGACTCATACTTCGTCTTCCCAGGATAGATGCTGTATGGTATATTGATTCAGGAGCTAGCAAACACATGACTGGGGATAAATCCTGGTTTGATACTTTTGTGGCGAAAGAGGGTAAGCCAGTCACAATTGTTGACAATCAGGTATATCAAGTACAAGGAGAAGGGGATATTTCTGTGTCTCTTCCTGATGGTAATTGTCAGATTGAAAAGGTTCTCTATGTTCCTGGCTTAGCCAATAATCTGCTATCAGTCACACAAATGTTGGATAGAAACATGGAAGTCGTGTTTCGCATTGTCAATGGCAAGAAGAGATGTTTTATCACACACAGTGGTAAACATGTTGCAACCGGCTCTTACAAACATGGCTTGTTTATTCTCGATGCTATTTCCACTCCACATATTGCTTTGGCTGCAACTACAAAGGAGGCCACCTCTCTCTGGCATCGACGTTATGGGCATCTCAGTTCTGGATATTTGCTTGAATTACACAAATATGGGCTGGTGAAAGGTCTTCCACCCCTCTCATCTATCTTACCAGTTTGCTCGGATTGCTTAGCAGGGAAGCAACATCGAGTGCCTTTTGAAGCAAGCTCCTCTCGAGTTGCAAAACCTTTAGAGCTGGTCCATACCGATCTGTGTGGTCCTATGCCAACCAGCTATGGTGGGAAAAAGTATTTTCAACTATTCGTTGATGATTACTCACGAAAGATGTGGGTTTTCTTTCTTCGATTGAAATCAGAAGCGTTTCTCTACTTTCAACAGTTCAAGAAATTTGTTGAGAAGGAGTCGGGATGTTTGATCAAAACCCTCCGCTCAAATCGAGGGGGGGAATACACCTCTGAAGAGTTTTTAGAGTATCTTAAAAAACATGGGATCAAAAGACAACTGACTACAGCCTATACACCTCAGCAGAATGGAGTTGCAGAAAGAAGAAATCGTTCCATTATGGAAATGGTTCGATGTATGCTAAAAGGAGCACATCTTGAGGATCAATATTGGGCAGAAGCAGTAAACACAGCATCATACCTCCTAAATAGAGCACCCACTAGAGCTCTACAAGGAAAGACTCCACAAGGAGCATGGAGTGGTAAGAAACCTTCCATTGCTCATCTGAAGGTGTTTGGATGTAAAGCATTCATGCACATTCCAAAACAGAAAAGGAGGAAGCTTGATGAGAAAACTCTGTAGTGTATCTTTCTTGGCTATGATGAGTACTCAAAAGGTTATCGATTGATTGATCCTAAAACCAAGAAGACACATGTAAGTAGAGATGTTATATTTGATGAAGCTCTCACATCAAAAGACACATCCACAACTGTATACCTAGATGAAGAAGAGCCTAAGAAGGAGGTTCAACTTCCACAACAAAAATAGAAAGTTCCAAAATGGTATACTAGCACATTGAGAGATGCTAAGTTGAAATCCCTTCCAGATCTATCTCTTGATAGACCATGTACTCGCAGTATGACTCAACAGATGAGAGCAGAAGAATCTACTTCGAGAGGTTGACGAACTTTGTCAACACTTTGATGATTTGTCGGTGGGTACCAGAAAATGATAGAGAGGAAGATAAGGATGGAGAAAAAATTTATATGTCTACATTGAATACAAACGAACCCACAACGGTTCAATCTGCACTTGATGAACCACAGTGGAAAGAGGCCATGGATGTAGAACATCAATCTCTCCTTAAAAATAATACTTGGAAGTTAGTCAATCTGCCAACAGGAAAGAAACCCATAGGCTGCAAATGGGTATTCAAAGTGAAGTATAAGGCAGATGGGTCTATTGATAAGCATAAATCCCGGCTTGTTGCAAAGGGATATGCTCAGAAAGAAGGCATAGATTATGAAGAGACTTTTGCCCCTACTGCAAAAATGACTACCATTCATGTACTTTGTGCCATGGGAGCTCAGTTTGGGTGGAAATTACATCAGATGGATGTTAAAAGTGCCTTCTTGAATGGTGACTTACAAGAAGAAGTATACATGACTCAACCAGAAGGATTTGTGGTCAAAGGGGAAGAACAAAAAGTATGCAAATTGATCAAATCCTTGTATGGGCTAAAACAAGCTCCTCGAGCTTGGTATATCAAGATAGACAGTCACCTTGTGCAGCATGGATTCGAAAGAAGTCCTTCAGATGCAAATCTCTATATCAAGAAAAATGGTTTTGATATAGTGATTCTTGTACTTTACGTAGATGATTCGATCATTACAGGAAGCTCAGAAAGTATGATTGGCTTAGTGAAAAATGACTTGAAGCAATCATTTGAAATGACAGATCTAGGACTTCTGCACTATTGTCTTGGTTTAGAATTTACTCAAGAACAATTTCATATTCGAGTAACACAAAAAAAATATGCCAAGACTTTAGTAGAAAAATATCGGATGACTAATTGTAAGTCCAAAGCAACTCCAATGGAGCAAGGACTTAAGTTATCTCGATATGATGAGTCACCTCAGGTAGATGGAACTCTCTATCGTCAGTTGATTGGGAGTCTCCTATATCTGACAAATACCA
Organism: Wollemia nobilis; assembly: GCA_028583015.1. Classification (NCBI taxonomy): domain Eukaryota; kingdom Viridiplantae; phylum Streptophyta; class Pinopsida; order Araucariales; family Araucariaceae; genus Wollemia; species Wollemia nobilis. The sequence continues at coordinate 716,325 of JAQPPZ010003235.1, forward strand.
GGCCAGATCTCAGTTTTGCTGTGGGATATCTTTCAAGATTCATGCAAGAGCCTAAGATGAGTCACTGGAAAGCAGCAAAAAGAGTTCTTCACTATGTTCGTGGTAGTACAAATTATGGCCTGGAATATAGAAAGAATAATAATTTTTTCTTACTTGGATACACAGACTCAGATTATGCTGGATCTCTTGATGATCGTAAATCCACTTCTGGATATGTTTTTCATCTCGGGTCTGGACCAATCTCATGGCACGATAAGAAACAACATGTGGTTGCTCTATCTTCAACAGAAGCAGAATATCGTGCAGCCAGTGAAGCGATCTGCGAGATAATGTGGTTAAGTCGCATTCTTACAAACATGGGCCTTCCAAAGAATCTTCCACTTCATTTGTTTTGCGACAATCAAGGTGTTTTGAATCTTGTCAAAAATCCAATTTTTCATGAACGTACCAAACATGTTGATACCAGATGTCATTTTATTCGAGATGAAGTTCCAAAGCACCATATACAACTTCAATACATTCCTACTGATGCGCAAGTTGCAGATATCTTTACCAAAGCACTTGGACGTATCAAATATGAAAAATTTCGAGAAGCTATTGGAATTTGCCAATAATGTAATAAGGGGGGATGTTAGCATATGACATTTATTGTATGCATTAATATTTCATTATTCGCAAAATTATCGCTCGTAGGCGATCTCTGATTTCGTTGATTAACCAACTAGTTGGTTAATCAACTGCATTGTAATTCTTTATATTGAAATCAATGAGAATGAGAATGTGCTTCGTCAAGTTCTATAGTTGTATATTTATGTTGCTCAAATGCAATACAAAGTTGTTTGACTTAACCCAATTGTAGTACGAAGAATTGTTGACTCTTGTAATATTTACACCTCCTACATTTTCATTCGTGTTGTGATAAGAGTAAATTCTATTAGGCTTCATCTTCATGTTGTTTAGCTTATTTCAATTTCAATTGAACTAAATTTTATTAGGCCTGAAGCTTTTGGCTTTTTTTTATGCAATAATATAATTAAGTTAGTTATCCATTCCAATGGAAAACCTTCTTTAATGATACTATTAAAAATATTTTGAATGTATGGTATTAAGATATCAACCCTATATTTGAGATGTTTAACTTACAAACCATCTATATCCTAAACTCTACTTATTACTATTTTCTTGATATCCTTTACATCTTTTAATATTTATATCAATTATAAGGTAAATATGTTTAAGATATTATAACCATTATTTGCATATGATATTGTGTTTGTGTGCCTTTTACTTTGTGAATAGAATACTGAAGAATCGACCTTACAGAATATAAGGTTTTTCAAAAATATATTGAAATTTAGAAATAACGATGAACCAATTGAAATAGTAAGGGTAACAATTGTAGACCATGGTGTAAAAGAAGCAAAAGGGAGGATGAGAAAAAACGACCCACATGTATGAAATAAAGAATGAACTTTGATATTGATGTCCCTAAAAGAGTTAATCTGGCTATGTTAATGATCTGAGGGGCTGTCCTCTCTTAGTCTTATAGTTTTTCTATTTTTAAAAAAAAATTAAGGTCTTAATTCCGCTATTTTTTTTTTCCAAATTTTACATATAAAAAGAGTTGCATGAGATTTTTTATATAGTATAATTTGAATGATTTTATAAGATTTATCAGGTTAAGTGTTTGTTCATTTCTAAATGATGATTGAGTCCCTTTAACTTAGTCTAGGATGTGAACTAAAATTGATAAATAAAATTTTAAAATTTCTACTTACCACTCTAATTATAGATCATACTTCATTTGATGTATAAAAATTACATAAATTACTTTACCTTTGATTGGATAAAAATTACATAAATTACTTTACCTCTTCTTCTACTGTTCTTGCTTCCTGAGTCTGAGGCATTTTGATGATGTATGAACCTTTTATGTAGTAAATTACATAAATTACTTTACCTCTTCTTTTACTGTTCTTGTTTCCTGAGGCTGAGGCATTTTGATGATCTATGAACCTTTTGTTCTTGTTTCCTGAGGCTGAGGCAATGAAATGATAAATCCCAGTGGGCCTCTGTCAAGTTGCATCATTTCTCCTCGTGTATAAATCGTGCAGCGTTAAAAAGATCCTGCTACACAACCGAAGTTAAACCATTTTCACTTTGGCAGGAATTTAAACCGAAGTTCAATTGACCACTCCGAGCAAGTTGTTAGATCTTAATATATATTTTATTTCGCGCAACTCTGTTTTCACATATGCTTCTATTACAGTGATGTCACTTATGGGATGGATTTCTTAAACAGAATACATGCAGTCATAAAAGACATTAGATAGCAGCCAAGAAAAATTTATGAAGACCAGATTATCCAATGCCTTGAGCAAACCAGCTAATAAAATGTAGGATTTAACTTTTTATGCATTTTATAATGGTATTAATACAGTCAATTTTATAGAAAGGACATGTGAAGAAAGCCAGAAAACAGGGGCAGTCTTACCAATACAAACAATGAAATGTGTTACATAGATCCACTCCTAATTGCGTGGAGATTCCATGGAGAAAGACAAATGCCAAACATAAATCACTTGATTCAAACACCTTGACACTCAAATTCATACCTGCTGAGAGTTTATTTGACTCTCGCATACAGCTTGACTGATTAGATCGTTATCTCAAACCTAGCTTGATACGTAGATGGACCATTTATTCATGCAGCACTGAAAAAAAAAAAAAATGTTTTACCCTAAACCTTGAGAGGCTTAACGATCTCCCAGGTGAAATCAGGGTCATCTCTTCCAAAGTGGCCATAGGCGGCAGTCTTTTGGAACCTTTGATTTCCTCCCCTCTTCAAATCAAGGTTTATGGCAATCATGCCAGGCCTGAAATCAAAACTCTCCTTGATTATCTTCAAGATTTCCTTGTCTGGAATCTTGCCAGTGCTATAGGTGTCAACGAAAACAGAGAGGGGCTCTGGCACTCCAATGGCATACGACACCTGCACAATACATCTCCTTGCAAGCCCAGCTGCAACAATGCTCTTGGCAGCCTGCCTAACTATGTATGCTCCACTACGGTCCACCTTGGTTGGGTCCTTTCCTGAGAAAGCCCCTCCTCCATGTGCTCCCCACCCTCCATATGTGTCAATGATGATCTTCCTGCCAGTGAGCCCTGCATCTCCATGAGGCCCCCCAATCACAAATCTCCCAGATGGGTTCAAGTGGAAGATGGTGTTCTCATCAAGGTACTTCTCTGGGACCACTGGCTTGATCACATGCTCCTTCAAATCAGCAGCAATCTCGTCATTGGTGACTGTCTCGTCATGCTGGGTGGAGATCAGAACAGTGTGGACACGTTCGGGAACCATGGCACCTTTTTCGTTTCTGTACTCGATGGTCACCTGGGTCTTCCCATCAGGCCTGAGCCAGGGGCAGGTGCCATTCTTTCTGACTTCGGTGAGCTTAGCGCCGAGCTTGGTGGCCAAGACGTGGGTGAGGGGCATGAGCTCCGGGGTCTCATCGGTGGCATAGCCGAACATGTGACCCTGGTCACCGGCTCCAATCTCTTCGGGCTTCTTTGTCAGATGGCCATGCACACCCTGTGCAATGTCAGGGCTCTGCTGCTCAATGTTCACCAACACATTACACTTGTCGGCATCGAGACCCACATCGTCAGAGATAAAACCAATTTCTCTGCAGGTCTTGCGGACGATCTGCTCATAATCGACATTAGCCTTGGTGGTGATTTCGCCGAAGACCATGACCATGTTGGTCTTGGTGCAGGTCTCGCATGCGACTTTGCTGTCAGGGTCCTGCTCCAAACATGCGTCCAACACCGCATCGGATATCTGATCGCACAGCTTGTCCGGGTGTCCCTCGTTCACCGACTCAGACGTAAACAGAAAGGTATCCATCTACACTAAACATATCAGTTAAAATCACATCCACCACAAAAATTCCAAGCATTTCAAAACTAAATCAGAATCTAATTTGCTCTACAACAATACAGAGTATGAAATCTTCAGAACATTTGGTTAAAAAAAACATAAAGATTAATTCAACCACACCACAATAAACCATTTGCATTTATCTAAATATCTTCTATAGCCTAATAAAATTGAAGGTCTTTGATCTACCTGAGCAGGTCAAGGGATTTGGAAGCGAACGGAGGAGGAGGCTACAGGATCTCAAGATCCGAGATGTGCCAAGGGATTTGGAACCGAGCGGAGGAGGAGACTAAAAGATCTCAAGATCCGAGATGTGCCTAACCTTAGAAGAGTACATGCTTATATAGATTGTTTTTTTCGATCGGACAATGGAAGAGACGACAGCTGAGCAAGAAGTAACCCAACAATGGATTGTTTCAACTCGACTAGTCGATGTTTTACCATGTTTTTTAATTAATGTGAAAAACCTTTAATATTTAGATATTTATATTCTACCCTAATCTTTTGTAAAAGTGAGCTAAACTTAATAAAAAAATTAACAAACAACAAAATAGGGTGGGTGGGGTTGGTGGGCTGGGTATTGACATTATCTCGTGCGTATATCGTCGGAGACGTGCAACAATCAAAATTTAATTAGAATGTTAGACAAAATAATAATAATAAAAGCTTAACCGAGGACCAGATCTGGAGGGCATCTTTGGTAGGTGGAATATAAGTCGTAGTCGTCCATAGTTTATAATTTCCTAAATATTTCTTCGCTTATTGGCTTTCTAGGTTTCTACCAACCCCGGGAGATTGACGTGTCTGGCCGACCCACCCAGAAGCGACCCCATGTCGGTACGCCGTCGTCGAACAACATGGCAGTTTAGTGGGCTGTCTATATACACCACTAAGCTTCTAACCCAAGTGAGAACCTTTAATTAAACAGAAAAAAAGTGGCTTAATTATTAGGTGTATATTAATTAGTTTAGTAAAAAAAAGATTTTTTATTTCTATTTATTTAGAAGAGCTAAAAATGTTTAAAAGGCGAAGGTTTTTTTATCAGCTGCAGTGAAAAGATCACCATGTTTGAAAAAGGCCCTTTTAAAACAAAGGGGAAAGGGCTCCAAAAATGTTTAAAAGGCGAAGGTTTTTTTATCAGCTGCAGTGAAAAGATCACCATGTTTGAAAAAGGCCCTTTTAAAACAAAGGGGAAAGGGCTCCAAAAATGTTTAAAAGGCGAAGGTTTTTTTTATCAGCTGCAGTGAAAAGATCACCATGTTTGAAAAAGGCCCTTTTAAAACAAAGGGGAAAGGGCTCCAATCTGGTTTAAATTTTTCCAAAGTGCAAGCTTCCAAAATTCCAGTTCTTACGGAAGGGGAATTGGCGGTTCTCAGATCCTCGAAAGCTTTCACCCCTTTTATATATATAAAAGGTGAAGAATCGTTAAAGAGTTTTGTTTTGATTGAACACTTTCACGATTATAAAAGAGTTTTGTTTGATTGAACACTTGTTTTTTTTTTTTTAAACAACGAAAAGGTTTAAAATAATTGTGGCATAGTGTTATAGGGGCGGGGTGAAGAACAGTGGGATGGTTTAAAATGATTGTGGCGCGGCGGTTAAAAGGTTTAAAATGATTGTGGCATGGTGGTTATAGGGACAGATTGCATAGTTCATGAGGGACAGATTGCATAAAGAACTATGCAACGGTTTAAAATGATTGTGGCATGATGATTATAGAGGTAAATTTTACAAAGAACTATGTGACTGCTGAGGCAAACAACACATAATAATGTTGCGACCATAAAAATCGAACTAACAACCATACAAACCGGACAGCCTACCCGTGGTTGCTACGAATTCTATTATGTAAATTAAAAAAATAATTATAATATTTACAGCAATCTATTTAATTAATATTATAATATTTACAATGTTATAATAAATATAACTATAATTCAAAAGTCCCCAAAACGTCAATGGCCCCTTTACGTCATATGACGATTAATCAACAAGTTTAAAGGAGAGTAGGGCTTATAGCAGCAACAATAAGAATGGTAATAATTGTAATATTAATTACAACTTATTAAATTAATATTTGGATTGAATGTTTTTAATTAAATTTATTATTTATTATTTTTTAAGTTTAATATTATAGTTATGTATAAAGAGGCGCTTCTACAATGGCAAACATGGGTGGGAGGCAAAGAGGTTATACATGTTAATGTTACGCCGTAAACAATTTTTTTTTAATTGAAAAAGCTGACATTAACAAAAACATTTAAAATATTTAAACTAAAAAAGCCGACTAACCAACCGTTGCAAACATTTAAAATATTTAAACTTTAAACTAAAACAGTCGACTACCCAACCGTTGCAATTGTTTAATAAACTAGTTTAGATATAAAGGATATATATCTAAACATGTCGAGAGTTATAAATCCCGAGGCGCCTATCTTGGAGATCACACCCCACCCCCAAGAAATGAGATAGGCGCCTCGAGATTGATAACTCTCGATATTTTTAGATATATATCCTTTATATCTAAGCTAGTATTATCACTTAGTGTTATTATAGCAGTTTGGCTATTATGTACGTAATGTTTGGCAAGGTTTGCACCTAAAATGAAATGATAATTTGTGAATCCCCTCAATTGATCTATATTTTCAACATTTTTCAATTGCAATTTTATTTCTTGTAAGAAATATCCCAACTTCTATATAATTGTTAGTTGAAGTTTCATATGATTATGAGTAAGGAGAGATTTGACTTTGTTACTTTGTAAAACACTACCTTCACAGACTTCTCCTAGAATTCCTTTAAAAGAATCATCAAAATTAATTTTGATAAACTAAATTTTAGGTATTTTATTTTACCATAGATTAAAGCATATCCTTTATATTAAGGTCATTGTCACAAAGGACCCTTTCATGTATATTCAAATCATATAAATAAGAAGTTAGCACCTTTTTTTGCACTTGAGACTTCCAATGGTGAGCACCATTTTTGTAACTATTTTGCAATAAAGACAATAATATAGTTCCAAACATGGGCATGATTTTGAGATTTCTTTATTTTAATTGCATTATCCCTTTCAATCTATTAATTTCAATAAATAATGATAGGACCAATCCTCCACAAAATACATAGTGCTTTAGCTTTAAAATAATTAATTCATTATGTCAACAACTCTTTGAATGATGAAGTTGCCCAAAATATTATTATATTTTTGAAAAAGCAACATCATATGGTATAAGCAAAGGGACAATAAAAAAGTAAATGGTCTAGTGTTTCTAAATCCCTCTCACACATGATACACCTGAAAGGTCCATGATATCCTCTTCTTTGTAGTTTCTCTTCCATTAGAATCTTGCTTTGGACTACTAACCATAGAAATATTGAGATCTTGGCGAGGGCCCATAATGATCAAATATTCTTTCAAAGGAAATTATGATTAAGTCTTGATATCCAAACTTGACCAAGTATCCACCATCTTTTGATAGATTTTAAAGCAACCCATCCTTTCATATAAAAATAGGCAAACAAAAATCTTGAAGCATATTATGAATTTCATATGTTATTTGTTTGATTTTCTCTCCTTCATCCATGTTACTAATAGAAATTCATGATTTGGAGGTGTTGTTCACATTAATATAATTTTCATCCTTTGAACCTTTACAAGTTAAAAAGAAAATACATGCTTGAGCCACTAGTTGTCATTTTCAATTGAAGATAAGAGGATAAAGATTAACCATGTTGAAAATGAGCTTAAGCTAAAAACACAAAAAAGTATCACTTCTTTAATTTGCTATGGAGCATAATACATTTACTTATACAAATATATATCTCTTGGTTTTAGGATACCTTTAGCACTTTGGAGATCAACATGGGATGTCTCTTGATATTCCACATCTTCTATAGTGATGCTAAAATAATGTAATAATTATTCCTATCTTCCCTCCCTATTACATTATTTGTACAAAGAGCATTGCAAAAAAAAAAAAAATTGATTTATCCAAGTGCCTTTGTGAAAATATCTACAAGTTGATCTTCAATGAAAATGTGTTTGAGTTGAATATGGTCATCTTGAACGTATTCTCGAATGAAATGGTATTGTGCTTCAATATATTTTGTCCTATAATGAAATGTTGAATTCTTAATCAATTTAGAATACTCTGCTTATCACAATTTAATACTATTGGTCGTCTTTCATACACTCCCATATCTGATATGATGATTTGTAACCATAGTGCCTCACATGTAGCATCTCATGCAACATAATATTTTACCTCTATGGATGAAAGTGCTACTACATATTTTTTGCTATGCCACGAGACAAGTCCAAACCCAAGATGAAATAAATATCCTGATGTTGAATTTCAATCATCAATAGATCTAGCATAGTCTGAGTTTTTGTATCCTTGTAAGTAGAAATTATTATTTTTTCTACATTCTAGGTCATATTCTACTATATCATGGATACAATGCAATATCCTTTTGCAGCTTTCCAATGCATTTCCTTAGGATCTTACACGAAATTGGAAAGATAATTTACAACAAAACAATATCTAAACTAGTATGTTTTAGATATATGAGGCTCCCAATTAGTTGATGATACAAGGTAGCATATACCTGAGGTGATTTATTATACCTTGACAATTGTAATCCTTGCTCCATGGGTGTTGCTTTAGGTCTACAATTTGACATCCTATATTTTCCTAGTAATATCTTGGTATATTTTATTAATGTTATTACAATGTGATTATTCGTCTACCAAACTTCTAAGTCAATACAATAATGTAAGAGTCCTAAGTTTGTCATATCAAATGCCTTTTTAAAAGTATTCTTCACAATATCTATTAATTTATCTGAACTTCTTGTGATAACGAGATCATCACCATACACCATAAGGATCACTATATCAGAGCCAACTTTCTTGATATAGATATTTAGATCAAAGAAACTCCTTTTAAAACCATGCTACAAAAGGTGATCATTAATCTTGATGTACCAGTTTCTAGTAGCCTATTTCAATCCATATAGTGATTTTTTAAAATTTACAAACTTTTTGCTCTTACCCATCAACAAAAAATCCTTCCAATTGATTCATATGCATCTCTTCTTTCAGATCATCATTGAGAAATGTACTTTTAAAATCCATTGGATGTATTTTCCACCCAAACTATGCTTGCAATGCACAAATTGTATGATAGTAGTCATCTTAGCTATAGGTGCCAATGTTTCTACATAGTTAATTTTATCTCTATGTAAAACCCTTTGCAATAAGTTGAATCTTTTATTTATCAATAGAACCATCTACTTTGTACTTAATTTTGTAAACCCACTTGTATCCTACCAATTTTTTCTTTAGGTAAATCAACCAAATCTCATGTTTCATTTTTTATCAAATATGTTTATTTTCCATTACAAAAGACATCAGATACAAATTTATTTCTTCATGTGTGTTATTGTCAATATTAGGTCTAGTAAAAGTTAGATCAAGCTTTGCACTTTGAGAGGATTTGTGAGTCATTTTATAGTCTTTTTTGAGGTGGCACTATTGCTAGTGGTTTTATAAGTAGTTCATCAACTACTTCTGATTCATTTTTTAAAATTTCTTCATAAGCTTCCTCATCTGACTCAATGACCATAATGGGAGATGTAGAGACCTTAGAGTCTTTAGTGTTTGTCTTGCATTCTTCATCAAATACCACATCTCATTTCACATAAATTTTCTTGGCGACTAAGTCAATTAGTCGATAGGCTTTTGATGTCTCATCATACCCAAGAATTATAGAAGACAGAGTTTTGGCATCCAATTTTGTTTTTTTCTATTTTGGCACATGAATTTATGCCTTGCATCCAAAAACCCTTAAGTTTTTAATTGATGGTTTCCACCCAAACCAAGCTTATTTAGGTGTAATATCTTGAAGGACTCTTGTAGGGGCCCTATTTTGAAGATATATTATAGTATTGATAACTTCAACCCAATATTGTTGCTTGAGATTTGCTTCTATGAGCATGCATTGAACCATTTCCATAATGGAACAATTTCTTATTTTGCAACCCCATTCTATTGTCGAGTATAGTTAGTAATAAGCTATCATTTGATCCCATTTTGTGCTAGATTTTTTTTTAAATATTAAATATATACCCCCTCGATTTGAGCAGAGGACTTGAATAGACTGCCTTGTTTCTATTTCAATAAGCTACTTGATTTATTTAAAATAATTTAAGGTACCTAATTTTAAAGGTAAGAAATATACCCACATCTTGCATGAGTAGTCATCAAAAAAAAGTTGAAAGCATTTGGTCCACCATGACTAGCAAGTATTGATTCGCATAGATCAGTGTGTATAACATCTAATGGTCCTTTAGCTTTATGAGAGCTTAGCGTAAATGGTAATCAATGTTGTTTTCTTACTAAACAACCTAGGCAAATTGGTAGTGTGTGTGAGAGATTGGGAAACCTTGTTACCATTTTATGTTTGTTTAGCTAGTGTTAGGAACTTACTATTAAAAATACTCACTCACACAAAATACTAGAAATAAATAGAGATTCATGCAATAATAGATTATCACAGTGTGAAAAATAAATGTAGAATTAAACATTCTCAAAATAATCACATAATCATGGGCCTCTTCAAGGAGGAAACATCCTTCAATATTTCATTAATTTGCAAAAATATACATTCGTACATGGCTCCATATATTTTAAAGAAACACTTCATGCAACCCTAACCTAAAGCTCAATAGTTGGCTTACATGTAAAATACCACTCGAGCTAGAATATTCTATCAAACATCGATTACATTTTTTATAACGGTTGCATGAAATGGCCCCACTTGTCTAGGCATCTTACTTGCCACATACTGTTACAAAGTATTACAAAATACATTATTACGGGATCCCCAAATTTGAAGTGGTTCGTTACATAATCATATGAGAATTACAAAAATAATTCTAGGATCGGGTCCTAACATGTCCTTCCCCTTCAAAAATCTTTGTCCTCAAAGTTGTAGATGAGGAAACTAGTGTTATATTTGTTGGAGAGGCTCCCATGTAGCATATTTTACTTGTAGGCCACACCACTGAACAAGGACCTTAGTAATGGTTCGGTTGTAGAGAGTGTGTGTTCTATGATCCAACAATTATTCTAGCTTGAGCAAGATAGAATCTTATTCATCTAGTTTTGGGACTGTATATTGAACCTATACTTGATTGCCCATAATCTTCTTGAGAGAGGATACATGAAAGATAGGGTGGAGCTTGGATGTATATGGTAGGGCCAATTTGTAGGTCATTGAACCAATCCACTGTAAAACCTATAAGGGTCCATAGTATTTGGCAGCAAGTTTTTGGTATCTATGAATTTGGATGGATGATTGTTTGTATAGTTGCAAGCAAAGGAAGACCATATAACCAACATCAAAGCTATGCTTAGAATTATATTGATTATCTTGTTGGAACATCTAGTTCTAGGCCACTTCTAAATTCATCTTCAATTGATAGAGGACTTCGACATATTGGTTAAGTGTAGTGTCGATTGCATGGATCTTGGAGTTGCCAATAATGTGGGAGAAGGGTGTGAATGGATATCATACATAAACTACTTCAAAAGGGGTGATCTAGTGTGATAGGAAATGTTATACCACCACTCATCCAAGGGAGGTCACTTTTCCCATTGGGTAGGATGATCAAAGGTAAAGCAACAAAGGTAGGTCTCCAAATATTTGTTGAAAATCTCAGTTTGACCATTCATTTGTGTATAATAAGTTAAACTTATTTTGAGATGAGTTCCCTATAACTTAAAAAATCATTGAAAAAAATCACTAGTGAAGGTAAGGTCATGATCAGACACAATGGATGTAGGTATTCCATGAAGGTGAAAAATAGAATCAAGGAAAATATAGGCAACTATGGAGGTTGTATAAGGATGAGAGGGAACAAAAATGAGCATACTTCAAGAGACAATCCACTACCACAAAAATAACTAATTTACCTCCAAACTTAGGTAATCCTTCAATAAATTCCATGGATATATTTATCCATACCTATTTGGGAATAGGCAAGGGTTGTAGAGTTCCCAAAGAATTCACCATTTTACCTATCATCCACTGACAGGTGTCACATGTTACCACAAAATTATGAATGGCCTTCTTCATAACTTTCCAGAAAAAGGTATGCTTAATCCTTTTATATGTTTTGAGGAACCCATAATGGCCTGCAATGGATGAAGTATGCATTTCCTTCATGAGGAGTTCTTAAAGTGGAGACGTGTGAGGAGTAACAAGAAGCTAGTGATAGTGTAAATATTGTCCATCCCAAGTGTATCCTAGACATGAGGTAGGCTATGTTTGAAGGGAGGCAACCAAAGTTTGCAATCCTTACCTTAATCACCTTCGCATGAAGAGAATTTATCCACTATATAATGGGTGAAGAAATGACACATAGCATACTATGAGCCTCAAATTGATGAGAGAGAGCATCTACCATAATGTTCTTCTTGACTTTCTTATAAGTAATATTATAATAATAGCGTATGAGCTTATAGACACACTTTTGTTGTTCGAGGGTGGAAACCCATTGCTCCAAAAAATATTTGAGACTTTGATGATCTATATTTATGGATAAATGATGCCCAATGAGATAAGGTCACTAATGAGTGACCACATGCAAAATTGTAAGTATTTCCTTAGCATAAGTTGATTTGCCTAGATTGCATCTTGAAAGCGCTTTAATAGTGAAAGCCAATGGGTACCCTTATTGCATCAACACTACTCAAATACCATTGCCTGAAGCATAACTTTCAATTACAAAAGTCTTGGAATAAATAGGCATTGCTAAGATTGGAGTGGTTGTCATAGCATGCTTCAAATCAAGGAAATTCTACTCAGTTGGACTAGTCCAAGTAAAAGAATTCTTTTTTAACATGGACATTAAAGGAGTGATAATTTTACCATAGTTGTGGATAAATTTATGATAATATCCAGTAAGTTCCAAAAATCCACAAAGACCTTTTAGAGTGTGAGGTTTCGACCACTCTTGAACTAATTGAATCTTCTTAGTGTCAACTTTAATTCCATATTTGGTGACAATGTGTCCTAAATACTCCACTTTTGTTAATTCAAAGGAACACTTGGACCTCTAAGTATAAATTTGATCCTATACCAAAAGTTATAAATTCTGATCCACATGTATGAGGTGCTCTTCCCAAGGGTGACTATAAAGTAAAATGTTATCAAAGAAAACTAGAATTAATTTATGAAGGAATGGATGAAAAATTTTGTTCATGAGGATTTGAAATATGAAAGGTGCATTTATCAAGCCAAATGGCATATCCAATAATTCATAATGACCCTCATGAGTGTGAAAAGTTATTTTGGGGATATCCTCATCCATGAGTTGTATCTAATGGTAACCCGAGCAAAGATCTAATTTGGATAAAAACATAACCCCATGCAGTTCATATAGTAATTCATCAAACACTAGAAAAGGAAATTTATCCTTAATGGTGATCTTATTGAGATGACAAAAATATATACACAACCACCAAGATCCATATTTCTTTCAAACCAATAATACATAAGAAGAGTAAGGATTGTTACTAGGCTGAATGACTCCAGCTTTTAACAACTCCTATACTAACTTCACTATTTTTAGTTTAAGAGCATGGGGGTATCGGTAAGGTCTAATGTTAGGTGGCACACTTCTAGGTACCAATGGAATGTCATGATCATGGGAATGACATGGTGAAAATTATGATGGTTCGAAAAAAACTACATTGTGCTTTGTCATAATAAGTTGAAAATCTTCTAGAATTTGGTCCACCTATGAAGTAGGTTATTGGATTGCAAATATCTTAGTGATGACCCCATGAGAAGATTATTTTAACAACTTCTCCATATGGTTTGAGCTAATAATCTGATGTGGCCCTACTTGTGAACCTTGAAGAGTGTAAGACCTATCATTTTGTGAAAAATACATCCATAACTCTTCAAAATTCCATATGATTGTTCCCAACGTACCTAAATACTAAGCTCCCAATACAATATCACATCCCCCTAATTGTAGAGAAAATATATCATTTTTGAGCTCATAATCCCATATTTTCAATTGACATTGGAACATTTACCTTTATAAGGCAAAGCCCCTCCATTTTCCACCATAACTTCAAAGGAATTACATGTGTGTATGTAACAATTGGATTGCTTGGCAATTTGAGGATCAATAAAGTTATGTGTACTTCCAAAATTAATAAGGATTATGAGACATTGGCCTTTGAAAAAACCCATAACTTTATGGTTTGTGGAGTAGTAATCCCTGCAAGAGCATGGATGGAAATTTTTGCCTGTGATTCTTCATGTACTTCTTCCTCATTTTGAGATAGTGCTTTTGTTGGTTTTGTTTCATCACTTTGTTCATTATTGATTGGGTCTTCGACATCTATGATAAACAACTTATTTTGGGCATACATATGCCCTAGAACATATTTTTCATCATAATTGTATCACAAACCTTTAGCGCGTCAAGCATCCATTTATTCTATAGTCAAGTATTTGTGGGGAACAACTTTATTTTTATGATTAGTTGAGAACTTGGGAGGAAAGGAGGGTTTATTTTGTGGAAATTTAGATGTCTCCTTTGAGCTAAGAATTTGGATTCGTCCAACTATGCCAAGCTTATGGCTTGTATAATTATTTGCAGTTTGAACATCTTGACCTTGGCCTAGAGATCATCCTTCAAGCCATTGATGAAACAACTCATAAAAAACCCTTCATTCAACCCTTTGGTTTTGTTAGCCAATTTTTCAAATTGGGTCTGGTAGTCTCAAACTATAGAGGTTTGTCTTAGCTTGGTTAGTGCTCCTTGAAAGTCATCATACTCACTAGGGCCAAAGTGAGTGAGTAATTGAGACTCAAAACTTCCCAAGAGGGGTTAGGAATTATGTTTTGTAACCACTAGTACCATTGTAAAGCTTCAAACTCAAAATTAAAAGAAGCCATATGGATCCATAAATATTTAGGGACATTATGGAGTTTGAATATTTGATCTACATGACATAACCACCCATCTGCATCCTTCCCATTAAAATTAGGAAAGTCCAATTTAGGCACCTTAAAGGGAGTATCATGGTCAAAAAGAGTGTGAGAGCCTTCCCTGTACTTATGGATTTATTTGTCTCAACTTAATTGTTCAATATCATGATACTCAAACAATTTTGGGACAACATCAAATTTGGACTCAACCTCTACAAGGTGTTCTTCAAAGGTGGCTTTGGAGCTTATGTATTCACTTCTAAATCATTAAATGTCTTCCCTTATTGCTTGATTATCATGAAGAAGGGTATTTAGGGTGCTTTGTATTTGTTCCAACATTGAAGTGTCGTGTTCTACCTGTTTTTATGTCCACGAGTATCACTAGTCATTTTGGTGAGTCTTGAACTGCTTTCACTGACTTACTAAAAATAGAAGTATGGTTTCAAGGGTTACTATTTTTAGTAAGAAGTCCAAAAAAGTGCTTGGGTGCTATATATTTTTAGTAAGAAGTCCAAAAAAGTTCTTAGGTGCTATATATCACATCATCAATATATCACTTCTATGTAGGATGTCAGGTACCTGAATTACTGGAGTGGTAGACAAGTCTTCCATTTGAATTCTAAGCAGAGGTAGAAACCTTGCATGTCGGTAGGGCACTTCCTTCTGCCCACTGGGGCCGATGGGTGTTCCCACATGTTTCACCAGATTGGTACTCACATTTCCCTACCCAATATGGGTGAGGGTTTTCCTTTTACTCCAAGGCAGGGTCAGCCCAACCTTCCACCCTTGTTGGTCACTCTAGAACATTTGTCCCATAGGTCAAGTGAGCTTTTGGGAATGTTCCATCCAAACTCTTAGGAAAAAGGTTCACCCATTATATAGCTCACCACACTTCATTTCATCATCTGCCCAATAATTTGGTCCACTTGTGACTGCTGCTGTCACCACTTGGTACCTTCCACCCATCTAGTAATGTCTTTAAAAAATGAGCAGACTCCTTTCGAGTAGAGGGAATCACTTCCTGAAGGGAAGAGTGGGTGAAGAATGTAAAATTTCACCCACACTTTGGTGACTTACAAGGGTTTTCTATGTCGTGGGAAAAAAATTAACCCTGAAGGATTAGGAAATATAACAAACACAATTGAGAAACAGAGGAGGGGAAGTAAGGACATAGAATAAAGGAGAACGTGATGACACGAGTATGAAAATTTGGTAAAAATGATACATCTAACACGATGAAAATTAGAGCAGAGAAAAAGGAATAGGGGACTAACTTACGAGAGTAGTAGGGAGAAACAAGGAAAAGAAATCCATAAAGACAAGGACAAGGTGGCTAACATAGAGGAAATTACTGTAGACAATGGTAGCAGGAAGACAAGTAGTGGAAATGGCAAGTAAATTCTCAAGGAGCTTGCTGTAAGATACACATAGGAGGAAAAGGGAAGAGGAAGCAACAGAGGCAACAAAACCTTTGTTACCAGTCAGAATAATTACAGGTAACAAAGGGAGAAAGAAGGTGAAGGTGAGGAAATGGTAGGGAAACAGGGCGACACGAAGGGAAAAGCAATCTAAAACCTATCAAGTGAAATTGATGGGGCATTGACCCTTCTCCACAATACATGCTTACAGATTGAATAACCCTAAATGAAACTGTTGGTCATCAAATCCGCACAGGAAAGGACTTTCGATGGGTTTGCGCACCCTGGACCTGCGACCAACATTGAAATGCCGAGGGGAAGAGATGCCCCTCATGCCGATCTTCGGAGAAAGGCCGACTCCTATACTAATCTACTTTTGGGGTTTGAGACAAGAGTGCAGGAAAGAAATAAACAAAGTAAGGGTTAGGAAAAAAAATAAAAAAGGGTAAGGGTTAGAGAAAGAAATAAAAAGAGTAAGGGTTATAAGATGATGATTTAAGGTGGGAGAGAACAAGAAGCACGATTACTCGCTAACAACTCGAATAGCAGCAGGAAATACCAAGAATAACACGAAGGAAACAAAATGTCGAACTTCCTATGTATCCTCTGGACGGGTTCGCAGGGTTCTCCTTTCTCTCTCACTGGAATTCAGGATTCAGAGTAACAGCGATTGAGATAAGGTAATAACAGAAACCTCAATCCACTAGGCAGCATAAAAGAAAGCGACAAGGCGTTTTTCCTCTCCTATGTATCCTTCAGGGTGAATTTTAGGGGTTCAATCCCCAATCACACACCAAATTCAGGATTCAGAGTCTCTGTATGTGAACGAGAAAAGACAAAAGAATTAAGCACAAAAGGCAGCATAAAAGAGAGAAATAGAGCACAAAATATCTTTAGTATTAAACGCAGGACATCAAGTTACAGCAGCTTTCTAGCAGAAAGTTCCCCCCCTTTTTACATTACATGCTTGGGTTTTTATAGAGGACCCGGCCCTCTGAGTTATTATTAAAAAACGGTGAAGTACACCCTCGAGCCCTGAGAAATCGGTGCCTGCTACTGCTGCGACTGAGCTTTCAAATCGGTTGCCGAAACTTGCAACTGCGACTGGTTCAACCATGGAAATGTTCATTTAATGCACCGCCTAAGTGTCCCTGGCTTCTAGATGTTGTGCTTGAGTGATCATTACGCCTGTCGTGTTTTACTTCGAGGACTGTTACGTCCCTTTCGTTTGCCAAAAATGGTTAGCGGGCTTATCGGGCAAGAAAGGAGGTATTTATAAGGGGCCTTCGATCACCTTGGGAAGTTGCCCACCTTGGAACGTGGGCCCGGGAAGTGCTTCGCTACATATTCACCTCGCCAAAGACTTGGGCCGAAGTAGATCCTCCTTGATTTGTTCTTCACAAAGTAATGCTTCGCAGAAACTACTTCGGGGATGTCGAGTGCCGAGCGAATTCCATCTTTGAAATGGGGCCTTTTGTCCTTTACTGGCGAAACTGCTTCGGCTGGAAAATGTTTCGGCTTGATTCTTACGACAAAAGAATTAAGCACAAAATGTAGCATAAAAGAGAGAAATAGAGCACAAAATATCTTTAGTATTAAACACAGGACATCAAGTTACAACAGCTTTCTAGCAGAAAGTTCCCCCCCTTTTTACATTACATGCCTGGGTTTTTATAGAGGACCCGACCCTCTGAGTCATTATTAAAAAATGGTGAAGTACACCCTCGGGCCCTGAGAAATTGGTGCCTCGCTGCTGCTGTGACTGAGCTTTCAAATCGGTTGCCGAAACTGGCAACTGCGACTGGGTCAACCATGGAAATGTTCATTTAATGTGCCGCTCGAGTGTTCCTGGCTTCTAGATGTTGTGCTTGAGTGATCGTTACGCCTGCCGTGTTTTACTTCAAGGACTGTTACGTCCCTTTTGTTTGCCAAAAATGGTCAGCGGGATTATCGGGAAAGAAATGAGGTATTTATAAGGGGTCTTCGATCACCTTGGGAAGCTACCTGCCTTGGAACGTGGGCCCGGGAAGTGCTTCGCTACATATTCGCCTCGCCAAAGCCTTTGGCCGAAGTAGATCCTCCTTGATTTGTTATTCGCAAAGTAATGCTTCACAGAAACTACTTCGGGGATGTCGAGTGTCGAGCGAATTCCATATTTGAAATGGGGCCTTTTGTCCTTTGCTATCGAAACTACTTCAGCTGGAAAATGCTTCGGCCCGATTCTTTCTCAAAACTACGGTTCGGGAAATATCCTCCCAAAGCACTTCTTTTGTTTTCAACACATTGTCATTTTGCTTCGGGTGAAAACTGGCCGAAGTAGGTGTCGGGAATACTTCAAGCCCGAAGTAGTTCCCTTACCTTAGCTGATTTGGATTATGCTCTCCTCCTTCGGCGAAGTCACTTGGATGCTGCTTCGCAAAACTTCCGCCCGAAGCGGCTGCCGAAAATGCTTTGGGTGCGAAGCGTTATCTTTGTATTTTCTTCGACGAAATTACTTCGCAAGGTTTTCACCCGAAGTGGTGATTTGAAGTGCTTCGGGCCCGAAGCTCTTTTCACATTCTCCTCCTTTTCTTTCGGTGAAGCAATTTTCCTTGGCTTGTTTGGTAGCGAAGCTCTTTCTTTTTTCATTTTATAAAAGGGGCGACAAGGAGGGTCAAAATTGCTGTAACTTAAAATAAAAAAAAACTTTCAACAAGGAAATATTATACAAAATTCTACTATTCTTCTACCCCTTGTATAATGTGACAAAAAGTGTCAACATTCTTGGTGGCTCACAGGGTGACGAGCTCGCCTCGACAAAAGAACCTTTTAGCTTTGGTCCATTGTGCTGCGGGGTCACTGGTTCCCCCTAGATTCTACTTTTGTGGTCTATCTCTCTTCTTGTTCATCTTCTTCTTCTTCTTCTTCCTCCGGTGTGGCCTCTGGCTATGGCGATGGTTCGAGGCGGTCACGGATGCGCTTCATCGTTCTTCGAACTTAGGACCAAGCGCCCTTTTGGAATGACCCTCGATCCTGTAGCGCTTTGACCAAGTCATGAAATTGATTGATTTTCCCAATGTCAGCATTCTTAGCCCTGGTGAATAGGTCATCGAGGAAAGTCGTGATCTTACAATATCTGAGGATGAAATCTGTCACCTGCCCTTCTACGATTGGTTCTTCCCAGCCATCGATCTCCGAGACATCGTTCTCGAACTGCAACTAGACTGGTTTGAGGTCATCCTTGCTGAGAAGATTTTCGTCATTGTCCATGAAACTCGAGAAACCCAAGGAAGAAAGATCTTGAAAATAATTCATTGTGGCACGCTGCTCTTTGTCAAAAACATCCTGGAGGCTTCTGGCTTTCTGAGCTTTTCGCACCTTGGAGAAAAAAGAGCGAACTGTGGCCTGGGCCATGGACCAATCCCTAGCTTTTTGGGTCATTGCAGTGACCTGCAGGTCCTGATATCTAGCATTCTGGACGTCGAACACTAGCTTGAGTCGACTCCTGGCTTTTTGCATGACCTCATCGATGACTGGTCCTCCCTCGGTAATAGCCTGCTATGCTTCGGTGACATACGTCAAAATTGAAAAAGCACTAGCGCATCGAGACCAAAAATTTTTTAGTAGGTGTGCATGAATCTCCTTAATTCTATCCCTGTCAAATAGCGTTGGACCCTCTTTTGCATACAGTGGAGCTTGCATCTGCGCGATTTTATCCTCTAGCTCTTTGGCCTTCAGATCACTCTTGGCCTACTTCTACGCTTGACTCTCGACTGTAGACTGGAGCTGTTGAACCTGTTGTTTTAGGTCGAGCGTCTCCTTCTTCATCAATTTACATTGCTCCTTAGCCTCTGCTAACTTGGAGCGGACCTTTGCCAGGTTTTCCTCTAGCTTGACATTGGCGGCCTCTACTTCAAACCTGCGCTGGTTAGCAATGGTTGCATGTGCACGAAATGTCTCGATTCGGACATGCATAGAGGCCGATTCATTGTCAACATTCAGGTGTTCCAGGTCCTTAGGTGTCTCTTGATAATCGTAGTCCGCTGGAGTCATTTCATCCAGAGGTTTCTGCACATTGGGGACCTTCTTGATTTTATGCACCTTTCCGGCCTCTAAATAAAAAACGGTGCATTTTTCAACTAATGTCGTCGAGCGCCCTCTTCTTTTCCTCGCCTCCCTTAGTATTTGCTCAGTGTTTTGTCATGCTTGCAATAGCTTCTCGACAAGGGGGGGGGTCCTTAATTAAGGACATCTCTGATTTAGACAAGGCTAGATCTCCAGTCGAGGGAGTAAACAAATATAAAGAATGCGCGAGGATTGCCTCACCAGAAGGCTCGATGACAGGTGTGGTGGGAATTTTGGTAACCTGGGCTACCTCACATGACACAGGGGGTTGGAGGGTGGGACTCGGTGTTGAAGTGCAACCCCTGCCTCTGCTAATGACCAGGGGGATGGTAGTGTGGAAGGGCGAAGTAGGGTCAATGGTCTTACCCCCGTCATAATCATGGGATGAGGCCGGACCAGCAATAGGTGACGTGTGAGGGGGTGATGGGCTATGCGGAGGAGACTGGTGAGAGCTCTTAGCTAGAGTTTTGGCAAAAATGTGTGAGACTAGGGCAAGAGGTGAAGAATGCGTACCTGCATGCCCTCCTGGCTTTGTGGCAGTGGTGGCTTCTAGTGCAGCCACATCTTATTTTTTCTTGGTTTCAAAACTCGACAGGGCTACGACCTCGACATTTGCTTTGGATGGATCTGATATCGGTCACCCAGTGGAGGGGCCTACAAGTCCTATGCGAGGTCACTTTGGGTGTTTTGGGGGTAGCAGGGTCTGTTCTTGCTTTTTCCTTTTCCTCCTCACCAGTGGCTGTTCTGACCCTTCAGTGCTCGAGTCGTGGCCACCTACAGGCCCCTGAGGTGATCTTGGAGGTGTAACTTGGGCCGTTTCCTTTCTCGAAGCAGTATCATCTCTTTTTGGGCTTTCGCCCGAGCCTGGGATAGCTGGAGGGATGAGGGTGGTGAAGGATGAAGGCTTCCACTTTCCAGCATTGGCTTCATAGATTTCTGTGAAGTCCCTGTCCATTGCCAAGAATCCATAATAGTTCATTTTCTGTCGGTGGACCCTCATTATCCACCATTCTCTCAGTTGAGCCACGTCTGAATCCTTTACTCCCTCCTTCAAGTCATCTTTCATTTTCTTCCAGAAGGTGGAGTTGGGGCTCGGGAGTGAATGCCGATCTGGGTCATATGCAACCTCCATTGGGTAGAATTCGTGCCAGGGAGGCAAGGATTCCATCCTCTCCAGATGCCACTCCAGATCCTTTCCCTGAGGATTATTTCTTTGTTTCACAATTTCGGGATAGGGGCAAACATGGAATCTCTTGACCCGTATGTTGTCCCTCATCACTCCTAAAGGATCATAGAGCCATTGTTGGGGAATTTGGAGCAGGCCGAACTTGGCAAGCTTTTCTTCCAAGAAGACGTTCTGATTCAGGGCGAACACTTCGATAACTCCTATCCTGAGAGGGAAGTCACAAGTGTGGGCCCATTTTCGACCCTTGTCGTAGATGGCATTAGTTGCATCACTCTGCCTCACAACTTCCATCATGAATTGATACTCGGAGGGGTAAACCGGCAGTAAGAAGGGCTTCCCTATGAAGCCGAAGATGTGAATCACCAGCCCCTGCGTTAGTCAAAAAATGTCTCCCCTCTTATCTTGGACTACTTTGTTTCTCAAGCCGAGGGGGACTCGCGGGGAGGACCCTGTTAACATACACATGGCGGGTCCCAAGAATTACTGATTAAAGGGATAGTAGGACTCTGATGTCAACAGTAGGGGAGTCCACTGATATACTGGCAAAGGACTCCCATCCTCGTCGCTTGCTGTAATGGAAATATGAGGAAAACTATTATGAACATGAAAGAAAAATAGCCAAACAAGAAAGGCGCACGGCCCAAAGTGCTGGTTGGTCCCAGCATTCTTCATGCTGGTGAGTTGCGCATGTAATCCCCTGGCCACCCATTCTGCCCAGTCGACAAAGACTGGGTTGGTGCTGGGTTTCAAAGTATCGAGGGCATTGAACTCTCGTCTAGAAATGCACTCAGCCAGGGACACCTGTCATGGATATATCGAAGCGTCGATAGATAGGCCTGCCACCCATGCAATGATGGAGAAGAGGTCGGTATTTTTAAAAGCCTCCAAGGGAAGGGGCATTTGGGGCAATTTGCCCGAAGGGAGCCCGCTTTTGAGGCTTTGCTGCAAAAATTTGACCATGTAGCCAGTAGACGTGAACCTCTCCATTTGTTCGCTTAAAACAATGTTGCGAACTATACATCCCTCAGGTGGACCCTACTGTGGTGCAAAAGTTGCCTGCACATCTTCCTTCAAAATTGAAAATAACTTCTGACTAGATGTGTCTAACACCTGTCTAGTGGCGGGCTGGTAATTTTGCGTGATGGCATTGATCAGCTCAGGACAATGGTGAGTAGGGGGCGTCAGATACCAGTATATCTGGGAGTAGAAGGTTGCAGCTTGCATGCTCTCTGTCGAAAGCCTATTTCTCATGAGCTCAATGGTGCTCCTGAGTTCAGCTACGCTCTTCGACAGCTCCGTATCCCTGATTCTTTCCCACCTGTCGACTGGTGGTTCTAGGGGTTGCTCGTCCTTAGAATCCTCCCTTTCTTCCAAGACGCATTTATCTGGGTGGAGACCCGAATCAACGGGCCTTGGCTTCGGCATTTTTCCATGGCCTTTTACCTTTGGTTTCTCGGGGGCTACTACTTCTACCCCTTTTCCCTTCTCCTTAAAACTTTCCATCGTTGATGCTTAGGGCAACGAAATCTACAGTATGGAGAAAATTGGCGTCGAAGCTTTAGAGTGCGAAGTGGAAAAGTTTGTAGGTTGGTAGTAGGGTCTGTATGAGTCGTTGAGCGAGTAATCCCTTTGCTACTTGGAGTCTGCGTTATATAACCGTCGAAGACAACTACCCACATTTATGGCATGTGCCACAATTAATGCTGCACTTCTCACCTGAGAGATCATCGGTTCATTGGGTTGGCCATACGGTAGCGTAGTACACAGGGCCATGCATTGTGATGATTGCGGCTGTTCTGGGAACGCAGTCGTCTGCCACCTAGTACCTGGGGGCAGACTTTTCTCTCAGCCAAGTCCCCTAAGGATGTACCCGACGCCTTTTTATTTAACTCGCCTATTTTAGATGCCTATTAAAGGCGACTGTTGGCACGCTCCTCTAGGTGAGAAATAAATTATTTTGTCTTGTGCATCTTTTGGGTCAGCGAAGCCAAAAATGAAGCTGACATACTTCGTAGCGAACCTTTTACGCCAGTTAATCCTTTATGCTTCGGGCCCAATGTGATTCCTCCTGCGCGAGGCTGCTCGTGAAGCTTGTTTCCCCCTTTTAAAAGCAGCTCGCTCGGACTCTTCTTAGGCAAACATTTTTCATACCTTAGTCAGAACATTGCTTAGCCAATCGTACTTCGCTACGAACCACTTCGCAAGCCAAGTTCCCAAAGGATTTTTTTTTTTTTTTTTTGAGTATAGCTATCGAGGTAAAGCTCAACCTGAGTTTTTGAGCAGCTTTTTATTTAATAGCCTAACTTTTTACAATATTCACATAGGCTTGCGGCATAATAGGCATGCCGCCACCACAAACTCAGCTTACCAGATCAGATTGAACTTCAATTGATTCTTGAAGTTCGGATGGCTCCTCCCTGAAGTTCTCCATGCTACGAACAGAAAGCAATACAATAGTTCGTCGCTCCTACGAGTACCTGCGCTGCTAATGCAGGATGTGGCGAAGCAGTTTGCCACGTGAGGACCTTCTTGGGGTAATGGTTGTAGTGATGGCTAGAACCAGAATACCGAAGAGTTCATGAATCGTGGACTGGGTACAAGTTCTTCCATCTCTTTGATGCTGTAATAGGGCTCTTTTAGCAAAGAGCAAACTTCTATGATCTCCTCGGGTTCAGCCTCTTGAGGTAAGCTCCGATGGATTCCGGTCGAACACCTGCGTGCCATGCTCTGGGATACAAAAAGGGTGCAAAAATGTCCCCTCTTCATTCTCAGGCGTTACCACTTGAGCTTGTTTCTCTTCTTGGCCTGTCCTCTGATGGATATTGGAAGCACCCATATTGTTCATCGTCGGGGCAAAGCTTGCAAATTTCCATGGTTGGACTTGGATGGGATCTGCCTCTTGAGCTCCACATGACTGCATCTCAGGCTTCTGCTCAGTATGAGGAGTCTGCCATGAAGAATACTGCGTTGGGTAGACAGGAGAAGCGATTATCGAATAAAGTGATGGGGCTTCTCCCCACTGCCACTTTCCCGATAGAAACTGCTCTGCTCGTATCGCTTCCTCAAAAATCTGAGGGAATCTTTGTTCGCCTGATTGCAGCAAGAGGAGGCCTATGTCTGGGTGAAAATCCTGAACATAGTAGA
Organism: Wollemia nobilis; assembly: GCA_028583015.1. NCBI lineage: Eukaryota > Viridiplantae > Streptophyta > Pinopsida > Araucariales > Araucariaceae > Wollemia > Wollemia nobilis. The sequence continues at coordinate 741,135 of JAQPPZ010003235.1, forward strand.
GGTGGGCTTGGGCAGGCGTTGGTTGAATCTCCCATGGAAATTTCTTCTAAGTTCTACAGAATCGAACATTGAAGTTCGTGACGCTCTCCAAGGGTGTTTTCTTGATGGTGGAGAAGTACATCAAAAGTTGGAAGGGATCCTGAGAGCCATCAAATGTTTTGAATAGTGCTCCCGCCAAGTCATCCCATGAACAGACGCTTTTAGACCCGAGCAGTCTATACCACCGCAGCGCCCTCCCTTCCAGGGACGCAGCCAGAAGTCGGACCATGACATCTTCATGGATTATGTCGTAGAGGAACGCTAAAGCAAGCAATAGCTTCAAGGTGCTCTCGGGCCATTCCCGTGGTGCCATCATATATTGTCAATGCCTTCAAGGCGATCTCGGGAATCTTGTGGTAGCTTTGAAGATTCAAGGGGCCTCGGTCATCCCAACTGGGAAAACTTACCCCTACCATTATAGCAATGGTCTGTAGATATCATGGTTATCGCCGCTAAGTTGGAGTCGCCAGATGAACATTCTTTCTCTGCTTGTGAGGTCAAGGCTGCTCACCGAACCTTGATTCCTTCGGGATATCTTCTTTCAGATTTGAAAGGCCTCTATGACCAGGAAATCTGGATCTTCAGCTCAATCGAGTCGTCAGGTGATTTTATCAGATAAAGACAGGCCAGAGATTCACCGAACTCGGACCTTCTCAAAACATGGGGGCTCCTGGTTATGAAAACTAGGTTTAGGTACTGGTCTCCATGACTTCAGAGATTCTTAGTTAAAACAGAGTCACCAGATGCTAAGAGTCTTTTGGTAATGAGGGCATCGATTCTCACTACTACTCAGAAGATGAGACTGATCGGGTCTCACCGGGAATTTGTTAGAACTACTGGATCCGGTGAAGACGGGCTAGAAATTTTCTCAAATATGGGACACAAGGTCCCACCGGGCGTGCCAGAAACTGTTGGTCATCAAATCCGCACAGGAAAGGACTTTCGGTGGGTTTGCGCGCCCTAGACCTGTGACCAACATTGAAAGGCCGAGGGGAAGATATGCCCCTCGTGCTGATCTCCGAAGAAAGGTCGGCTCCTATACTAATCTACTTTTGGGGTTTGAGACAAGAGTGCAGGAAAGAAATAAACAGAGTAAGGGTTAGGAAAAGAAATAAAAAAGGGTAAGGGTTAGAGAAAGAAATAAAAAGAGTAAGGGTTAGAAGATGATGATTTAAGGTGGGAGAGAACAGGAAGCATGATTACTCGCTAACAACTCGAATAGCAGTAGGAAATACCAAGAATAGCACGAAGGAAATGAAATTTTGAACTTCCTATGTATCCTTTGGATGGGTTCACAGGGTTCTCCTTTCTCTCTCGCTGGAATTCAGGATTCAGAGTAACAATGATTGAGATAAGGGAATAACAAAAACCTCAATCCACCAGGCAACATAAAAGAAAGCGACAAGGCATTTTTCCTCTCCTATGTATCCTTCAGGGCGAATTTCAGGTGTTCAGTCCCCGATCGCACACCGAATTCAGGATTCAGAGTCTCTGTATGAGAACGAGAAAAGATAAAAGAATTAAGCACAAAAGGCAGCATAAAAGAGAGAAATAGAGCACAAAATATCTTTAGTATTAAATGCAGGACATCAAGTTACAACAGATTTCTAGTAGAAAGTTCCCCCCCCTTTTTACATTACATGCTTGGGTTTTTATAGAGGACCCGGCCCTCTGAGTCATTATTAAAAAACGGCGAAGTACACCCTCGAGCCCTGAGAAATCGGTGCCTCACTGCTGCTGCGACTGAGCTTTCAAATCGGTTACCGAAACTTGCAACTGTGACTGGGTCAACCATGGAAATGTTCATTTAATGCATCGCCCGAGTGTCCCTGGCTTCTGGATGTTGTGCTTGAGTGATCGTTACGCCCATCGTGTTTTACTTCGAGGACTGTTACGTCCCTTTCGTTTGCCAAAAATGGTCAGCGGGCTTATCGGGAAAGAAAGGAGGTATTTATAAGGGGCCTTCAATCACCTTGGGAAGCTGCCCACCTTGGAACGTGGGCCGAGAAGTGCTTCGCTACATATTCACCTCGCCAAAGCCTTGGGCTGAAGTAGATCCTCCTTGATTTGTTTTTCGCAAAGTAATGCTTTGCAGAAACTACTTCGGGGATGTCGAGTGCCGAGTGAATTCCATATTTGAAATGGGGCCTTTTGTCCTTTACTGGCGAAACTGCTTTGGCTGGAAAATGTTTCGGCTTGATTCTTTCTCAAAACTACGGTTCGGGGAATATCCTCCCGAAGCACTTCTTCTGTTTTCAACACATTGTCATTTTGCTTTGAGCACCACTGCTTCGGGTGAAAACTGGCCGAAGTAGGTGTCGAGAATACTTCAGGCCCGAAGTAGTTCCCTTACCTTAGCTGATTTGGATTATGCTCTCCTCCTTCGGCGAAGTCGCTTGGATGCTGCTTCACAAAAATTCCGCTCGAATCGGCTGCCGAAAATGCTTCGGGTGCGAAGTGTTATCTTTGTATTTTCTTTGGCGAAATTACTTCGCAAGGTTTTCACCCGAAGTGGTGATTTGAAGTGCTTCGAGCCCGAAGCTCTTTTCACATTCTCCTCCTTTTCTTTCGGCAAAGCAATTTTCCTTGGCTTGTTTGGTAGCGAAGCTCTTTCTTTTTTCATTTTATAAAAGGGGTGACAGGGAGGGTCAAATTGTTGTAACTTAAAATAAAAGAAAACTTTCCACAAGGAAATATTATACAAAATTCTACTATTCTTCTACCCCTAGTATAATGTGACAAAAAGTGTCAACAATAACCCATCTAAGACATAGGACATTCCAAGAGTAGATAGATTGCCAATGTTCCTTATATCTTCTATCCCAAATTTTTTTCTTCACACAATCCAACAATAATCCTATTACTCTGGCTCTTATCGATCGGGAGGCCATTTCGCTCCAACCACAACTTGTGGTTTGCACTTTATGGTTCCCATTACATCTTACCACATTGGCTATTTATAGCATACCCATTCTACCTTGTGCATGAGTTCCAAGGCTTGTTGTAACTCCTGGGGACGAATAAGAGGTCTTGGAAATTTTTGAATGTATCCATTGGGCTACGAGGTCACGATAACAATGAACAGAAGAACAGGAAACTAGGAAGACAACATAGAGAAGGAGGATAATATTATATTTCCTAAAAAAATTCTAGGAAAATCCTTTTTGATGTCCTTCAACGCTTGACCAAGTGGTAAATTTTTAGAGGACCTTATTGTGCTGATGGTCGGTGACAAAACTTGTGATTCCCAACACATTGGCCCTGCATAATTCAAGGTTTTATTTATTGGTCATAAAATTATGGCATGAAAAGCACGCCTGAACCAAAGTGTCATTCATGAATCATCCTTTTAATCTACAATAGTTGGACCAGATCACACTGTATTGGAGGCACCATATATGATTTGGTTGGTGCTCTTCCCACTGGCGTAGAATTATGATAAAATCATAATTCTTCTCTTATTTCCTGATTATATGAACACTCAGGCCTTCGAAATCTAGGGTGGCAATAGATTTTACCACCATATTCTACATTTCGGATGATGAATTGTCATGGACCATATTTTCATGTTGTCCCTTTGAAGAACACAAGCTTATACTGAGAGGGGGGTGAACAGTATAAGACTTAACCAATTAATAATTTTAACTTTAGATAGCAGTGGCATCAACACAACATTAATCAAGACAGTAAGCATCACACATTGAAGACCCATTTTTAACGTGGTTCACCCAAAAAGGTTGGGCTACATCCACAAAAACTTTTCTCTAAAAGTTATCTCAAAGTTCTTTGGGAATCCTTCCCAATTACAATGTTTATGAGCCTCGGCCCAAAGGAGATACCTTCCCCTCTGCTCTGGAAATGATCCCTCAGAAGATCAACTACCTCTACCTCTTGCCAACACATGGAACTCCTTTCCACCGAAGACCTCCTGTCCTCAATGCTTAGCCTAAGAGACCTCTCGCCTTCTATGATCACGTCCACAGTAGCTCGAAGCAACTCGTACCAAACACGGTCGATCGGTCTAGTACAAGTCTTCCTCTGTCGTCAGATCTGTCCAACTCATGAACAAATCAATCCTCTACATACAAGCCTTCTCAAAGACTTTCCAACTGTCCTCAGGTTCTTCTCATAGAACCAATGCACCTCTGTCCTCAAGTTCTTTGATAGAACTATCAAACTCTGCTCACAAGTCCTCTGCTAGGACCTGTCCAAATCTGCTCAAGAAACATACACATCTTATGCGCTCTTAAAACTACACTTCGTCTTCTCTCAGACGTCTCTCTGCACACATTCTGCACTGTCTTCGCACACTCTGTGCACTTCGATCGAATTTCGCACTCTGCTCTCGGCGATCAAACTTCTCACTCTATGCTCTATCTACGAACGTCGCCACTCACGATTACCCTTACTCTTCAAAATAGCCTACCTTTTATAATAATACTTTCAAGATCAAAACTTTAATCTTAGTCGGCTGTAACCCTGATTTTTAGTCGATTGCACAACCCTAAACTTTGTCGACTGCAAACCCTAATCTACGTCGGCTCACATTTAACTTTGTCGGCTTCAACTGCCTCTGTAACTCTTCTATAGCTTTTTCATGAAACTACAACATGTCGCGATATCGTGACACCTTTGCAACCGTACACTCTTTTGCTTTTTCGTGATATCACGACACTTCCCTTTGTCGACTTCAACTAAGCTCTTGTCGTGATATCGCGACACTTCGTCTTTGTCGGCATCAACTTTGCTTTTGTCGTGATATCGTGACACTTCTCCCTTCGTCGACCTCCTTTCTGCTTTTGTCACAAAATCGTGACACTTCTTCTATTGAAGACCTGCTTTCTGTTTCTGTCATGAAATCATGACACTTTCTCCAACCGTATGCTGCCATCTCAATCTATCACGAAATCGTGACACTTTCTGCATCCGTAAGCTTTCTCTTCAATCTGTCATGAAATCGTGACATTTCTTACTTCGAAACCTTTCCTTTGTTGCATGTCACGAAATCATGACAGTTCTTACTTGGAACATTTTCATCTGCAGCATGTCGCGAAATCATGACGGTTCTCACTTCGAACTCTGTAGCATGTCGCGAAATCGTGACACTTTTCGTGTTACTTTCTCTCTCTTCGAACTTGTCACGAAATCGCGACAATTCACACTACGGACTCTCTCTTCTGCATTATGTCACGAAATTGTGACACTTTTTCTTTCGAACTCTCTCTCCTACAACATGTCACGAAATCGTGACACTTTTTCATTCGTACAACCTTCCTTGCAATATGTCGCGAAATCGTGACATTTTTGACTCCGAACATTCTCTCTCCTCTTTGAGTCGCGAAACTGCGACATGTCGCGATATCGCGACACTTTTCTAACTTGCTTTCTCTCTCCTACTTAAGTCGTGAAAATGCGACATGTCGCGATATCGCGACACTTTTCTAAAATGCTTTCTCTCTCTTGCTTAAGTCACGAAAATGCGACATGTCGCGATATCGCGACACTTTTCCAACTTACTTTCTTTCGAACCTGTCAGCTTGGGTTTTTCAAAAGACCTTTGAAACTGTCAGTCGTAACCTTCATCAAAACAAATTATTTGACATCAAATCAAATTCCTTAAAAAAATTCTTGACATCAATGACAACTTATATACTTGAGCAAAGGCAATGTACCCAAAATACCCAAAATTGCCAACAATCTCCCCCTTTGTCATTGATGGCAAACCTTTACTAAAAACACTTCTCAAGAGCCAAAACTGAAACCAACTATGCTTACAACTGACCAACTTCCTTTGAAGTTTTTCTCCCCCTGACTTGAAGCTTTCCTCTTCACTTTGAAACTCTCCCCCTTACTCATATCTCTCCCCCTTTGTCATCAATGGCAAAGGGTCACCTTTGGGGCTCGGGACTAAGAAAGAGCCTCTTAGCTTGGTCCCTCCCCCACCTCCTGATGAGGTGATTAATTCTGGGGTGGGAGTACAACTCCCAATTTCTCCCTTAGATACTCAAACGTATCTCTTGGAAGAGGTTTGGTGAAGATATTTGCAATCTTCTCTTTAGTAGACACATACTCTAGCTTGACCTGCTTGTCTTGCACTTTCTCCCTTAGAAAGTGATACTTGATGGAAATATGCTTTGTCTTTGAGTGCATTACCAGATTTTTGGAAATACTTATGGCACTTGTATTATCACAAAGTATGGAGATGGGTTGTTCATGCTTGACTTTGAAATCCTCCAGGGTGGTTTTCATCCATAAAACCTGTGTACACCCAACCATTGCTGCTATGTATTCAGCCTCTACTATAGATAAGGAAACTGAAGGTTGTTTCTTACTTAGCCAAGAAACCAAACTCTTTCCCGAAAAGAATGCTCCACCACTAGTGCTTTTCTCGTCATCAATACGCTCGCCCAATCGCATCTCGTATAGGTCATGAGGGTGAAATCATCACCTTTGGGATACCAAAGCCCAAGGTCCATAGTGCCCTTCAGATATCTAAATATCCTTTTAACTGCTATAACATGAGAATATTTTGGAGCTACCTAAAATCTTGCTACTAACCCAATTGCCTGCATGATATCTAGTCTGGTAGCTATAACATATAATAAACTGCCAATCATTGATCTGTACAACTTTTGATCTACCGCTGGAGATTCATCATCCTTACTCATCTTGCACCCTGTAATCATTGGAGTACATACTGGTTTGTTGTCCATCATCCCAAATTTCTTCAACATTTCTTTGATATACTTCCCTTGAGAGAGAAATACACCATCTTTTGATTGAGCAATCTGAAGACCTAAAAAGAATGACAGCTCTCCAATCATAGACATCTCAAATTCCTTCTGCATGGTGTTAGCAAAATCTTTGCACATCTGAGTCTTATTTCCCCCAAAAATAATATCATCAACATAGACAACCATAATCAACATATCATCACCTTCATCCTTAATATACAAATTGCTATCTGCCACACCTTTCCTGAAACCTTGCTCATGAAGATAACTTTCAAGTCTTGAGTACCAAGCCCTCGGTGCTTGCTTTAACCCATACAAGGCCTTTTTCAGTTTACACACATAGTCCGACTGTTCGAGAGAGACACTCCTTCCAGGTTGTTCTATGTAGACTTCTTCTACCAACACCCCATTTAGAAAAGCTGACTTTACATCCATTTGATATACCTTGAATGATTTGAAGCTTGAAAGGGCCAAAAACATTCTGATAGCTTCAAGACGAGCAACAAGAGCAAACGTCTCTTTGAAATCAACACCTTCTACTTGAGCATAACCTTTGCAGACTAACCTAGCTTTGTTTCGACAATTTTTCCATCCTCATTGAGTTTATTTCTGAATATCCATTTTGTGCCAATGACATTCTTGTCCTTAGGTCTTGGAACCAAATCCCAAGTTTCACTTTTCTCTATTTGATTTAGCTCTTCATCCATTGCTTTTACCCAAAACTTATCTGCACATGCTTCACTAAAATATTTTGGCTCAATATGAGATAATAATGAAACATTTGTAGAATCACGTGAAGGAATGACTCTTCTTCTTTTTTTCTTGCTATTTGGATCACCAATAATCAAATATTTGGGATGATGTTTCTGAACATATCGTGAAGAAGTTTTGGGAAGCGAGTTGTTGTCTTTCCTCTTCTTCATCTGAAACCTCTCCGAATTCTTCTTGACAAATTTCATCACTGAGTTCCTTGACTGGTTCTCTTATCCCTATCTTTTCATCAACTATTACATTTATGCTCTCTACAATTGTATGAGTTCTTTTGTTGAAGCATCCGTAGGCCTTGCTTCTGCTGGAATATCCAAGAAAGATTCCCTCATCACACCTAGGATCAAACTTACCCAAATTCTGATCTTCCCTTTGATGAAGCACTTACTCCCAAACACTTTGAAGTATTTTACTGTAGTTGGTCTTCCTTTCCACAACTCATAAGGAGTTTTATGATGATTGACTCTAAGTTGGGCCCTGGTGATAATGTAGACTGTTGTACTGATTGCCTCTTTCCAAAAGCCATCCGAAAGTTTTGATTCATTTAACATAGCTCTAGCCATATTTTCAATAGTTCTATTTTTCCTTTCAACTATCCATTTTGTTGAGGAGTTCTTCTTCGTTGAATATTCTCTTTTGATTCCTTGTTGCTCACAGTACTCCACAAATTCATTTGAAGTGAACTCTCCTCCTCTATCTGATCTTAAGAATTTGATTCTCTTGTCAGTCTCATTTTCAATCATTTCTTTGAAAGCTTTAAATTTTTCAAAAGCTTTAGATTTTTCTTTGAGAAAAGTAACCCAAGTCATTCTAGAATAATCATCTATAAACAACATGAAGTAGCTTTCTCCCTAAATGCTCTGAGTTTTGGTAGGGCCACATAAATCAGTATGAATAAGATCCAATGGTTTTGAAGAAGTATACCCTTTTGATTTGAAGCTGGTTCTGGTCTGTTTTCCATGTTGACACGGACCGCAAATGATGTTATGGGGCCTTTTTATTTTGGGCAAGTCTCTAATTGCTTCCTTGTTACTAATATTGACAAGATTATCAAAGCTCAAATGCCCCAATATTTTATGCCATAGCCAACTCTCATCTTCTTGAGTTAGAAAACACTTTTCCTTTTTTATCTCACTTAGCATGTAAAGATTGTTTGGAGTCCTTGTAGCACTAGCAATGAGTTTTCCATTTTTTTCTTTACTTATCTCACATCTATCTGAAAAGAAAGATACTATGTGTCCTTGATCACAAAGTTGACTCACACTTAGAAGATTATGTCTTAGGCCTTCTACATAAAGCACATTTTTTGTTTTGGATTTCCCATCCAAACTAAGAGTCCCTTTACCACAGATTTTAGTTGACCTGTTATCTCCAAAACTGACTGTTCCTCTGTTTGTTTTTTTTAAGACCAAAAACTTTTCCTTTTCACCAGTCATATGTTTTGAACAACCACTATCAAGATACCATTTTTCTACTTTGTCTTGAGCATGAAAAGTAGTTTGAACTATCATTGACTTAGATTTGATCTCATTTCTCTTTTTAGTGAACTCAAGGCTAGATCTATCCAAAGTGCACATCCTTGCTATATGCCCAAAATTCTTGCACTTGTAACACATGACATTTTTATTCATAAGAGGTGCAAAAGAGTTAACATTTTCCTTACTAAGGCTATTCAAAGACTTATTGCAATGCATAGCTTCGTGACCAAATTTCTTGCGGGAAAAACAATAGCCATGGAAAGTATTATGTAACCTATTTTGATGCCTTGGATGGTTGTTCTTCTTGTGACCAACTGGAATCCACCGCTCTTCAGGATGAAGATTGATCTTTCTTGAAGACCCTATTTCATAAATGGTGATACCATCCTTCTTTTGCTTTTCACACGGAGTATTCTCGTCTGAGAGTCAATTGTTCCAACTTCACTCTAAGAAACATAACCTCTTCTTCTAGTTTCTCGCAATCAGCTTCCTTTCCTTTTAGAGCCTCTGTCGGAACCTCGTTCAATCTTCTTCCCTTCTTCAGCTAGAATTTTGAAGTCTATAACACTTTGAGACAATTCGATCTTGCTATCTCTTCTTCCCGACATTGATACTTGAGAACATAATTCTCTTCCCTAAATTTCTCAAGCTTTCTTAGAGCCAAGAAGAATTCACCTTTGAGATCGAACTCAACCTCTTCATCTCTTTCCGAATCTGTATGTTCCTCTGATAGATCCTTCTCCAAGCTATTAGGCTCTTTCTGGAGAGACCCGCTCTGATACCAATTGAAGAACACAAGCTTATACTGAGAGGGGGGTGAACAGTATAAGACTTAACCAATTAATAATTTTAACTTTAGATAGCAGTGGCATCAACACAACATTAATCAAGACAGAAAGCATCACACATTGAAGACCCATTTTTAACGTGGTTCACCCAAAAAGGTTGGGCTACATCCATAAAAACTTTTCTCTAAAAGTTATCTCAAAGTTCTTTGGGAATCCTTCCCAATTACAATGTTTATGAGCCTCGGCCCAAAGGAGATACCTTCCCCTCTGCTCTGGAAATGATCCCTCAGAAGATCAACTGCCTCTACCTCTTGCCAACACGTGGAACTCCTTTCCACCGAAGACCTCCTGTCCTCAATGCTTAGCCTAAGAGACCTCTACCTTCTATGATCACGTCCATAGTAGCTCAACAACCTGTACCAAACACAGTCAGTCGATCTAGTACAAGTCTTCCTCTGTCTGTCGGATCTGTCCAACTCATGAACAAATCAATCCTCTGCATACAAGCCTTCTCAAAGACTTGCCAACTATCCTCAGGTTCTTCTCATAGAACCAATGCACCTCTGTCCTCAAGTTCTCTGATAGAACTATCAAACTCTGCTCACAAGTCCTCTGCTAGGACCTATCCAAATCTGCTCAAGAAACATACACATCTTCTGCGCTCTTACAGCCGCACTTCATCTTCTCTTAGATGTCTCTCTGCACACATTCTACACTATCTTCGCACACTCTGCACACTTCGATCGAATTTTGCACTCTACTCTCGATGATCGAACTTCTCACTCTGTGCTCTATCTGCGAACGTCGCCACTCACGATTACCCTTACTCTTCAAAACAACCTGCCTTTTATAATAATACTTTCAAGATCAAAACTTTAATCTTAGTCGACTATAACCCTGATTTTTAGTCGGTTGCACAACCCTAAACTTCATCGGCTGCAAACCCTAATCTACGTTGGCTCACATTTAACTTTGTCGGCTTCAACTACCTCTGTAACTCTTCTATAGCTTTTGCTACGAAACTACATGTCGCGATATCGTGACACCTTTGCAACCATACACATTCTTTTGGCTTTTATCGCGATATCGCGACACTTCAGCCTTTTTCAACTTCAACTAAGCTCTTGTCACGATATCACGACACTTTTGTCTTTGTCAACATCAACTTTGCTTTTGTCACGATATCGTGACACTTCTCCCTTCATCGACCTCCTTTCTACTTTTTTCGAAATCGTGACACTTCTGCTATTGAAGACCTGCTTTCTATTTTTGTCACGAAATCATGACACTTTCTCCAACCGTATGCTGCCATCTCAATCTGTCGCAAAATCGTGACACTTTCTGCATCCATAAGCTTTCTCTTCAATCTGTCGTGAAATCATGACATTTCTTACTTCGAAACCTTTCCTTTGCTGCATGTCGTGAAATCATGACAGTTCTTACTTGGAACATTTTCATCTACAGCATGTCACGAAATCACGATGGTTCTCACTTCGAACTCTACAGCATGTCACGAAATCGTGACACTTTTCGTGTTACTTTCTCTCTCTTCGAACTTGTCATGAAATCGTGACAATTCACACTACGGACTCTCTCTTCTGCATTATGTCGTGAAATCATGACACTTTTTCTTTTGGACTCTCTCTCCTGCAACATGTCATGAAATCATGACACTTTTTCGTCCGTACAACCTTCCTTGCAATATGTCACGAAATCGTGACATTTCTGACTCCGAACATTCTCTCTCCTCTTTGAGTCGCGAAACTACGACATGTCGCGATATCGCGACACTTTTCTAACTTGCTTTCTCTCTCCTGCTTAAGTCACGAAAATGCGACATGTCGCGATATCGCGACACTTTTCTAAAATGCTTTCTCTCTCCTACTTAAGTCGCGAAAATGCGACATGTCGCGATATCGCGACACTTTTCCAACTTACTTTCTTTCGAACCTGTCAGCTTGGGTTTTTCAAAAGACCTTTGAAACTGTCAGCCATAACCTTCATCAAAACAAATTATTTGACATCAAATCAAATTCCTTAAAAAACTTCTTGACATCAATGACAACTTATATACTTGAGCAAAGGCAATGTACCCAAAATACCCAAAATTGCCAACACCCTTTTAAAGATTGGCTAGTTGTACAAATCACTTTTTTGACTCTTCCTTCATTGTTGAGTCCTTATCCCATTCATGAGCATCCACATCTTTACCCATATTCTCAAGGATCTATGGTTTATTGGTCGCACCATCTTCATGGATATGGGCTTCTTGACAGACCTGCTCCTGGTATGTACCCACTTCATTATCTGGCACCAGCTCTTGGAGGGAACTAGTGGGTTGGAGCCTCCACATCAGAACCTACTGAGTCCTAAAAACCTCCTCGTAGAGTTGGGGGAAATGGGTTTCCCCCGATTGGTGTATAAGGAGACAGATATCAGGACCAAGGGCCTAAATGTAGAAAATATGCACCTGGGTGGAGGTTGGGAGGATCTGTAGTGGAATCCTCTTCCAAATATTTTCAAAATAGACATTGCAGTCGGTTACACTTTCAAGAGGGCTTCTCTTGATAAATATGAATTGGTTCAGAGACTGGAAGAGGTCCTTCACTTCTCCAAACGCATCCATGAGAGGCTCCACCAAATCTACCCATGTAGAGATGCTCCTCGACTATAGGGTCTTATACCAGAGTTGTGCTCTACCTTCAAGAGAGGCCACCAATAGCCTGATCATTGCATCTTCATGCATGATATTGTGAAGGGTGGCCATGGAAGCCATATTTTCAAGGTGTTCCTTCACAACTCCCTTGATACCACTATATTTGGGTAGGGTGTCAAAGGTAGCTTCTGGTATATCATACCAATGAGGGAGATTGATGGGACTGGAGTCATTCCACTAGGGGAAATATGGCCAAGCCATCAAGGTACCAATCTTCAGAGGTCTCAATTCTCCTATGGAAGTTAGAGTTAGAGTCGCCAGGTGAGCATGTTATCTTCTCTTACGAGGTCAAGGTTGCTCACCATACCTTGAGTCCTCCAAGATGTTTTTTTCTTCAGCATGAGTAGGTGATTGATCTCATGATCTATAAATATCGCTTGGTCAGAATCATGAGGTGATTTTGAGAAGATCTAGTTAAAATAGAAAGTCACCAAATTTTGGTTTCCTAAAATATGGGACTCAGTCATTCCCTAATAGAGTCACAAAAAACTATTGAACGTCAATATAGCATCACATGCAAGGTGGGACAGACAGATTAGTGGCAAGTAGAATAGAATGACCACCACATCAAAAGGGTAGGGCGAACGATCTCCGAAGAAGACCGGTTCCTCGGGGTGATTCCAACTACTCTACATCACAAAAGTAAAGAGAAAAAGGAAATGGAAAAGAAATAAATAAAAGTTCATAGCCAAACTCACAAGGATGGGTATAACCACATCAAAACCTATGCAGGCGTGATACCCCATTCAAAACACAAGCCCTACACCCGATCATCCAATGGTGTCCTTGTCCTAGCTCTCTATCAGCGATGGGCAGGAGGCAAATTCTAGTACTGGAAAGCGGGTGCATGAGATCCAGGATGCAAAATCAAAGCACTCCTACTTGGTCAGCATTAGTAGAAATAAATCTCCAACCCATATAATGAACACACTTTACCTTAGTCACTCAAGCACACCCCATGGAATCTAGATACCATAATAACATAGGAAGACTTAAGAAAATAAAGAATTGAATATTCATACATTCAGTGAAGAACAAGCAGACATAGTTAGAGGTTGAATAGTGCAAAATTTGTATTTACAGAGGGGAAAATTTACATAAGAATTGTAATGGCTAAAGAGCCACCCTTTGGAATAACCAACATTATGTTATTTATAATTATATATACATTAGTTTAAAAATTAGACATTAATGGTGGAAGGCAAGAAGATGACTTTTTGCAACTGATGAGCACCACCCTGGTACACTACTTCACTAGGAAGCATCAATCTTCTAGAAGAATGGCAGGTGCTTCTAAATCGATATGGACCCTTCGATCTTCTAATCAGCTCATTATTGCTCTAATACCTCATTATTCTCCTCGATTGGTGATCTTCTAGCTATGTGATGTGCGACAGACATTGAAGTACCTTGGGAGCATTGCATTTTCAATCTGCCACTTCTACGTACGATGTCATACCCAAATTGCTAGAGTGGCAGACACATATTTTATTTGAATTTTGAGTGGTGGTGAGAACCTCACATGTCGGGTGGGTACTTCCTTCTGCTCGTGGGGGGCCGACAGGTGTTCCCACATGTTTTGCCATATTGGTGCTCATATTTCCTCGTCCAAGATGGGCAAGGCTTTTCCTTGTACTCCAGGGTCGAGTTGGCCCAATCTTCTACCCTTGCTGGCCACTCCAGAAAATCCATCCCAGAGGTCAAGTGGGCTTTTGGGAATGTTTCATCCAGACTCTTAGGAAAAATGTTTGCTCATTCTATGACCTACCCTGCTTCATTTCGACATTCTCTCGATACTTTGGTTCGTCTGTAACTGCTACCACTACCACTTGGTACCTTTCACCCATCTAGTAATGTCTTCAAAAAATGAGTAGACTGGAATCACTTCCTAAAGGTAAGAGTGGTTGAAGGATGCAAAATTTCACTCACATAGGGATAAATATTTGTTAAATTCTAGATGGTTTTCTTAAATACTCAAAGATATGTGGAAGCTCAATTCCATACACAGGTGTTATTTTAGGCTTGGGTATTGGATCCTGATTGCCCGTCACTTCACTAAACACTTTATAAGCTATCTAGCTTAGCCAATAATGACAACTCCTCCATAATATTTTAAAAACCCCTAGCATAGGGTTTCTAACCTATACAACTACTATAGAAAAAGAAAGGACTATATGTTTTGTTGGTTTTAAATTATACCTAGCATTTGGAATGGATGGGAAAAAACTGTCATAGTCATAGCAAAACTCAAACCTAGAAAGTTCTCTAATACCACTTGTTAGGAACCTACTATTAGAAATAAACTCACTCACACAAAATACTAAAAATAAATAGATATTCATGCAATAACATATTATCACAATGCATAAAGTAAATGAGGAAATAAACATTCTCACAATAATCACATAATCGTGGGCCTCTTCAAGGGAGAAACCTCATTTAATATTTCATTAATTTGCAAATAGATACATTTATACATGGTTCCATATATTTTAAAGAAACACTTCATGCAACCCTAACCTAAAGCTCAAGAGTTGGATTACATGCAAAATGCCACTTGAGCTATAATCTTCTACCAAACATTGGTTACATTCTTGATAACAATTACATGAAATGACCCCACTTAGCTAGGCATCTTACTTACCACATACCATTACAGATTATTACAAAATACATTATTAAGGGATCCCCACATTGGAAGTGGGTCATTACATAATCATATGAGAATTATAATAATAATGTTAGGATGGGGTCCTAATAGTTAGATTAAATATCTAGAACTTATATGACCAAATATCATATGCCAAAGAAAATTTGCATATGATGTGGCTACATAAAGTGGAACATTAGGAGATGAGATAACATCTAGGGCAAACAAGCCATTTTTTAAAGAACTAGTGGCTATAAATTTTCTCTATTTAGTAATAAAACATTTCTTCTTACCATCAACAACTTTAAATTCAATTGTCATTTCCTAATCTAACATTTAATATACTAATAGCAAGTTGTTAGCTAACTCTGGCACATATAGTACATTATCAAATGTACATTTTTCATGAGGTGGATGGACAGAAACATTTCATACTCCTTTAAGCTAGTATGTCTTATCATTTATAATTATGATGGGTTTACCATCTTTTACTTGAAGAAAATCAAACCATTGGTTGTCTTTAGACATATGTTTACTTGCCCTTGAATAAATATACCAACAATTATCTTCTAATTTTTCCATTGTCTGAGTCATTAGTACTTTGTGTGCTATTTTTTACTCTTGTTAATTGATAGAATCTAGTTTGTCCTTGTATCTACAAAAATGGGTATCATGTTCTTCCTTTTAATAAATATGACAAAAGCTCCTTTGTTTTTAAGAAAAAAATGAAAGAAGCATTATTAGACAACTTGTTCCTTGACTAATTGTTTGTCAACTCAAAATTTGTGTCTTTAAGCCATTGTAATTTTGTAAAATCCATGATGTGAGTTCCTTATGTCTCCAAAAGGTACCCCTTTCTATATACCACCATTCTTATATACCGAACCTTTAATATACCCTCTCTTCCTATATATATACATTGGTAAGTGGAAGAAGCTAGTCCCCTCAATATATGCAATCGTACATGAGATATACCTTAAGGTACATGAAAGAGAGTGATATGTGGTACCAAGGTAGTACTAAAAAGAATTTATCCTATCAATAACACCTGCTTAAATATAAATCCTTATACATGGGTGTAACTTCCCTATATACTTGGATTTTCTCAATTTCAAGATTTATGTCTAATGATAGTAATGAATGGGATAAAAATAGAGTGAAACAAAAAATTACAAAAATGTGTCCTTTTTTCTTCCCAATGTTTTATAGGGTTGATGCCTAGACATTGTTATGGTAATTATCTTATGTTTTAGACAGAGTAACTTCACGTGACAACATTACCTATAAATACAAGTCAGAGGTATCATTTATATCGAATGATGCGATTGTGAAAAGAACACATTTTGATTTGTGTGTATAAAAAAAAAATTGATGTAAATATTATTTGAAACATAAGGTGTCAATCATTATCTAAAATACATATTTTTACAAAAAATACTAATTATTCTTTCAAATGTTTATGCCAACTTTCCACTCCTTTTAAATGTTTTTTTAAATACCATCTATGTGAATTGAACCTACAAATTTACCTTTAAAAATTATATTCTTCTTTCTAAACACCAATTCTCCTCTTAATAAATTTATAACTTAAAAAGGAAAAATATATTAATATGCATGTCTCTTTACATTCAAGTTTACCATCTACATGCCCACCATTAACACACGTTGGTCCACATATTCCTTGTGGTCAAAATTTTCCTTTTGTTATGTGTTCATTGTCCCACACATTCTAATCTGACTTCATTTCTTCAAGCAAGAGTGTCATGTTTTTGTAGGTGACAGGTCAATCAAAATATGTTAATTTTACTTTTCTCCAAATAAATTTATTTCTCTGTGCTTAGGGAGAGAGGGATGAAATATTACAGTTAGAAAGAAAAATAAAAATGCTAAATTTATAAGGGAAAAGATATCTATTGATATGAAAATTGAGGGTAAAAATATTAAAAATTATTCATTTTGCATTATTTTTTTTACAATGTGTCATGATAAAATTGTCATAGAGCAAACACTATCCATTGGAAAAAATATCTCAAAGGTTTTTGGAAAGAAAAACTCTCAAGTTTATATATCTTTCTTTCATGTAGCAATGTTTTTTTAATTTGAGTGCATTAAGTTTATTGTATTTTCCAATCAACTCAACTCCTACATATATTGAGCCAATTGAAGTAATAGGTTCAGAAGAATCTCCTTAGTATAGAAGACAAAAATATACAAACTTGGACCAGCCAAGTGGTCTCAATATGATAAAATCAACAGTTCAATAAGTTTTCTCAAGTACTCCTGACATCTCAAGTTGAACCACTCAAGTGTCTCTAACAACTTCATCTAAAATCTGTATAAAGCAAATTACACAAGCATTCTATTTTTTCTTCACATTTTCTCTCTAGGAAAATGGAGCATGACATTGTATAGAAACTATTGTCCCTACTTGGATACCTCATACAAACTCTCCAAGCTCTAATATTAGATGTTGAAAATGAGCTAAAGCTAGAAACAAAAAATGATCACTTCATTAATTTTCTATGGAGAATATTACATTTACTTTAGATATACAAATTTATGTATTTTGATTTTATGAGACCTTTGGAGTTTAAAATACTAGCATGGTATGTCTCGTGATATGTGTTCTTCTATAGTGATGCCAAACTAATGTAAAAATTATTCCTAACAAACCAATCATCGAACCAAAAATTAGGATAAATCCCTCATTGATTGACCATCTTAATATGTTTCTTGACCAAATGTAAATTATTTAATATGAATTTCATGTTGATGATCCTTTAGGTAGGATTCACTTCATGAATAATTTCATTACATTAAGAGATCCTATATATTTTTGAAATAATATTTTTCCCAACACTTTACTTGATCTTTGAATAATATTCATCCAAGTTTTGTCCCTAAGGCCAAATTCATAAGCCTACAATTCCACAATCTTTCCCCTCCAATATTATTTCCTTAGCAAACCCTATCCCACTTAAAAAGAAGAAACCTAAGCCTTTCCTCACTTCCTTTCCAAATAAAATCTCTTTGAATTTTATCAAATTTTGATGCTAAAATTGTTGGAAATATTGGAAGTGATATCATATAGAGATGGATTATAATGTAATGTTCATGATTTATAGCATTCTATCCATGGTTAAGAACTTATCTTTCCAACTTGCCAAACAAGACTTTATTTTATCCAAAATGGAGTCCCAAATATCCTTCTTTCCTTTATGTAATAAAGGAATATGTTAATGTAAAATTTCCAATTTTTTTAGCTAAACCTTCCATAATAATTCTTTGTAAATTAGGTCCGAGGTGTAGACCAATTGGTTCATCCAAACCCCATAAGGGGGGCGGAGGTCTAAGGTTCAAATCTCAAGCCTCGTCGAACTGAACACTTGTCCCTTTCCTTGTGCTTTCAGCGGCGTAAATTGTTTTAAATGATTATGGCATGGTGGTTATAGAGGCATACTGTGCGAAGATCTATGTGGTAGCTTCTAGGGCGAACAATGCAGAATACTATGGCGGCCATAAAAATCTAGACAGCCTGCTCGGATTCGTGGCGGCTATCGATTCCACTATGTAAATACAAAAAAAAAAAAAACTCTGTAAATCTAGGGCAATATTAATAAAAAAGATATTGGATTTTATAGTATTAATCAACCATTTGATATCCCTCTTCTAGCATGATAATAATTTTTTAATCACCATGGCATCACTGATTGAGGGATGACCCAAAAGAAAAGTATTATCAATAAATTGGAGATGATATTAGAAGAGATCCTTTATTATAACTTGAATACTTTTGATTTTTTTATTTTAAGCAAAAAACCCCTTGTGAGTCCGCCTTGGTCTGAGATACCACAACCAGGGGGTTCTACATCATCAAATTCACATGAGAGTCATCCCCGGCCCTGCCCGCACCAACATTATCAATTGTATTTTGGGTACCCAATTCAAATTTTTGATAGGGTGGAGATTCAAACCTGGGACCTCTCTTAGAGGATTTTCCTCTCCTCTCCAACTCACCTACAACACCTGGGTAGAATACTTTTGATTTTTATTTCCATTTTTTCCTTTGAGAAATCTCTTCCTAATGCTTCCACAATAACAGTTAATAGATAAGGATATAGTGAATCATTCCAGTGGAATCCATGTAATAACTCAAAGTATCTAGTAGGAAATTCATTAATCATAATATAATATTTTGGAGTGCTATAAAAAATATAATTCATTCACATGAACCTTCATCAAAACCAAACTTTTGAGAATATCATGTAGAAAACTTCAACAAACCATATCATATATTTTTTCATTCTAATTTTATAATGGAATGAAGATAATGTATGGCCTCCTACACCATCAATAATTTGCTTAACATGAACATAACCACCCTTTTTCTTTAAGATAATATAATCTAGAATGTTTTTTCAACTTGTTTGCAATACTTCTTGAAATGTTCTTACAAATCATATTACAAAGGTTTATTGGAAAAAATATCAAAATACTTTGTCTTTCCTTTCTTAGAAACCAATGCAATAATGGTGGTATTGATCTCATTTGCTATAGCCTTCCTTTTTGGGCCTATTTATCTCAAACCAACATAGCAATCTTCGATAACTCATTATATTTTTAAAATAAAATTATAGGAAATCCATTGGCGTTAGTGCCTTGTTAGGATGGAAGGAGAAAATTGCCTTATGTAAATCCTCCATAGATATCTTCTTCATCAAGCTTTCATTTTGTCCTTGTACTATAATTTATGGAATATTTTATAAAATCTTACATTGAGTCTCCATATCTTGTGCAACGTTTGATAAAATATGTTTGAACCAAATGGGTTGCCTAGGACTTACTATAACTAGGATATCATCAAAGAAAAACAACAAAACATTTTGAAGAAGAGGTTAAAATATAATTCATTAGGCTTTTAAAAGTGGAAGGGACATTTGTAAAACTAGAAGGCATGACCAAGTACTCATAATCCCATAAATCATCAATAGTTAGTATAGAGAACTCATCCTTGATCATAATCTTATTGAGGGATGTAAATTATGACACATGCACCAAAAATTATCCTTTCATTGAAATATGACCATTAGGGATGAATAAGGATTGGTGCTAGGGTAGATAATACCTTGCTCTATCATATTTTGAACTAGCTTCTCTTTTTTTTTAATTTTTGGGGATGGATATAGCGATGAGGATGAATATTGTGCGTCTAAATTTCTAGTACAAGGTGGATGACATTATCATGATTCTACTTAGGTGGAAGTCCCATGGTTTTGTTGAATACTAAAGTATATCTATCAACAAAATAATTCATATCAAAAGAAAAATCTAGAGAGGACTACATAGTGTTATATACTTCCATGTAATTAATTTACACAAGGAAGTCTCTACCAACCTTATTTAGTATATTTTCCATTTTATGGGAGTTGACAACCTTAGAAAGAAGAGGTTTGATATGCTAGAAATAAATGACCTTACTATATTCTATCCTTTATACATAGAATCCTTATAAATTAAGGGTAACATCACCTAAATAAGACAACCATTGAGTCCACAAGATGACATTGACACTATCCAATTCCATTGCATAAATATTGTCAGAGTAGGTAGAGGAACCCATCTAGATGTAAATATTTGCAATAAAACTCACACATTGAGCCTTACCTCTATTGACAATCAACACTGAATTTATCTTGGGTAATATTATTAGTGTACATCCTAGGGTTTTTACTGTCTTATAATTAATAAAATTATCTATACAAATCAAATCAATAAATGCATTAACTTGATGAAATTGAATGATTTCCTATACCTTAATGGTGATATGAGCCTAAAAATTCATGAGGGAAATTTTTGAAAGGGTCATAGTATTTATCACTTGCTTGTGATCCTATGTCTTGGCTAGTGACCCGTACTAAGGAGGTACATGCTCTTCATCCTTCAAGGAAAATTCATCCTCTACTTCCAATAGGATTTTATGTCACTCTTGACAAGCCTAATCTTAAGGATAGAATGAACAACATCTATAATAGAAGAATGTGGATGCTTATCATTATAGTTACTAATGTATTATCGATACAGATTGAAATCATGTTGTGGTTGGGGATGATGCAACTTGAGCTTTTTTTAGCTACACAAACAAAACACTTAGCATGATGGAGTGTATATAGATCATGCATATCTACCCCCTACCTTATGTCATCCTTAAGGCTATGACAAATACCACTACTCTTGGATCCAAATGATAGGCATATGTGAGAAGGTCCATGAACTCATAGTAATATTCCTCTATCATGTATGTTGTTTTTGTTTGCATTAAATGAAGCACATAAGAAGTAGAGGGGACCTTATCAAAACTTAGTTGAAACATCTTCTTGAATTTTGGCCATGGAAGATGATGATCATGATGCTTGAGTTATCATAGAACCCATTGGTGGGTATGGGTACCTAGATTAGAAGTAGCCAAGGTGACATTAGGAACATGATGTAGGCATATGATCAATCCATATTAGCTATCCAACTATGCTAATCGATGTCCTTAAAGTTTAGAACAATAATTCAAGGGATGAGAACATCATGAGATCATTCAAGCAAAATGACAAGATCCCTTGTGGAGGGATTAAGTTGAATAGAAATTTCTAAATTAAGTTCAACCATACTTAGAATATATTCCATGTCAGAGTGAATATGCATGTGGACTGAGTAGGAGAAATGAGGATCTTGCTTGAAATACAACTTTTAGAATAATCCTATGTCTTGATGTTGAAAGTACCTTGGAGAATGCTTGTAAGGCAATTGATGGAAGTTTTAGGGATAATTGAATATTCTTAATAGGAGGAGGGTTTTTTGAGTAAGACTCAGGCCCCCTCTACTTACCTTATTCATACATCCCATAAACCTATTAAAAATTATTATCTAGTGAGTGCATAGTGCAAGTAGGGTCAAGGAAGCATTGCTCAAGTAAATGTTCCAACTGAGTTTGAATTATATCAAGCTACTGAGACATATCTTCTTGTCAATTACCAATGTTGGATACCATTTTATTCTGCATTCTATGCTTATATGTTGAAAAATCATGAATACTAGAGGAAATATTCGACATAAGGGATGGAAATCTATGGAAGAAGTGGAGGGGGTAATCATGGTATCTAAAGAAGCAAGAGCATGTGAGTCAAAATTATTGATGTGGTATGGTATACTATAGTGTATGCTTGGGTTTTTTAATTGTCATTTCTTTATGTCCATATAATCATCATTTGATAGAGCTATGCATTGTAAATGACTATTAACTCATGTCCACTAAGAGGAAGCCAATATTTTGCTCATATATTTGGAATCAATGGTTCCTAAATATTTCATTGACCACTAAAAATGCGTTGTTAGAGATATATCTTATTTTTATTAACTTGATAAGATAATAAAAATGAGATGTCTCCCTTAAGGGTCTAGGTGCCTCTGATACACTTTCTCTTTTTGAGTTGTAGAAATGCAAACAATTACAATTAATTAACAATATTATAAAAGAAAATTGCCCTAGAAGATAACAAGAAAATGGATTTGAACAAAAATTACATGTAGGGAAGAATGTAAATCTTGCTAAAACAGGATTTAAAATAACTTGTATACCCTTATATAGACACCAAAATCAAGTGCATTAAATGCTAATTAATTAATCGTAATTAATTAGTATATTTAATATTAATTAAATTAATTAATATTAAATTAAATATTCATTCACCTAAGTATTAATTAATTAATTAAATCAATTAAATAATTAGTTAATTAATACCTAGGCTACCCATCCACTCACCCCTCCTCACGAGAACATCCCTCGTCCATATCATCTCCACTTCTCTCCAGTTCCACCTCACATCCCTCATTCCGGTTATGCACAAGAAAGGATTATCTTTTTCCACAAATTAACTTTTGTTTATTGCACATGTCATAACTCATAGTTGCACCTCCATATACACATTGGATATTCCCAATACGCACATGATCCCGACATGCACATAATTAAACAAGCACGTTTAAATTAAATATACACAATTAATTTAAATGCATGAACAGTTAAAACATGCATTTACAGATAAACATGCATATTTAATTTTAAAATACTTTTAATTCATATGCACATTCAATTCAACGGACATATTCAAATTCAATACGCATATCTTATCTGATAAAATTCCAAAGAACATATCAATCACAATTTGTACGCACGTTCTTAGTGATAACTGTGAGGTGTGCACATCTGGTGATAATTTCAAGGTAAGCATATCCTCCTTTGCAAGCATGCATCCTTTAGGATAATATCAATGCAGAGGAGAAACATCAGCTAACACCACTTAACTGGTTGAGCCACCACCTCATCCATTCCTCCCAAAAATTCTATAAATGCACCTTCTCCTCCTTCATGGAGTAGGAGAATGGTATAAGCAAACAAATGCTAACGAAACTTTGAGCCCACTTTGCATCCAATCACCCAAGTGACTATTCACAACCATCCCCATCCTATGCCACGTCGAATTTCAATATTACGTAGGTTCGCATCCATATTTTTATAGTGGCAGGATACCATAGCTCTCAATTGTTTGATCCCGAATGGTCTTTGATCATAGTCATCATACCCTAGATAATCTACAAATGAGGTTGATAGTCCCTTGAATGGTCGACATATCAAAATAGCCTATGCGCAAACCTTCAAACATAGCACGACGTAGCCCAACAACAATAAGAAGGAAAGGTAATATCTGGTTATTTATAATTTAACATCTTCCTTTTTATAGTCAACATTAGTTTTATGCATTCTGGTTTCATTTCATTTTAGATCTAAGCCTCACTTTGGGAGGCCCAACAAATATTACTAACTAGTTGTAGTGTACGTATGTACAGGTATTTATATCCAAACTAAATCTAGTGAAGTAGATCCAGATCTGATAGATCTAGTACAAATCAAGTAGATCCAGACCAGATCTAGATCCAACACACATTCATGAAGTAGATCTAGTGGATCTAATGAAAATCTAGATCCAATGAAGTGATGGTCATGAAAAACCCACCCATCAAATGTTGTAGCAAAAGAAGGTTGAATACACCATATTTATTTGTAAAAATTAATCAATCCCTCCATACTTGTACACCCCATGATGGTTTGATATTGTAATCAAGAAAAAAAAGAACAAAAAAAGGTGTAAAATGTTACATTCCTTTTAATTCATTTCTATGGTGCAATTTTTTTTGTCTAAAATATGGCGATCAAAAATAGAAACATAGATTAAGTTTCCTTTCATATTCATCAATTAGAGTCCCATTTTGCTTGAACAAAAGCAAAGCCATCGATTAGATTAGATTAGCTTACATCCCCATTCTACTTAGGAAAAAGCAAAGATATAGATTAGATTTACTTTCATGTAATTTAATGCTTTCATAAATTAGATTTAATTTCATGCAATTTCTTGCTTTCATAGATTAGATTTACTTTCATGTCATTTATTGCTTTCATAGATTAGATTTACTTTCTTGTCATCGATTCGCTAGCCTAGATCCTCAAGTGAACCTCGTATCTAGTGATCTACTCTAGTCACCTAGTGGTTGCAGTGACTGGTTATCCATGCAATCTAGTAGGATGGGTAGATTACCATAAGGACACTTGTTTCAATTAAAAATCAATAAAAATAAAAATCATCACAATCATTAAAAAAGTAAAAAACCAAAAAACACAACAACCAACAACAAATCTAGATAAAATGCATAAAATCTTTATTTATTTTATCCTAAAGTGCAATAATAAAGGGCATATCATGTCACTTACCTATCCTGCACTCCCCTCAACTCCAACCACTCCACTTCTCAAGGTTATCCAGTTACCTCCAAATTTCATCCATCCAATCCACTCACAATTAGGTCAATCGTCTTATCATTATCATCCATTATGTCCATCATACACTCACCGCTTGAGGGGGTAGACCATACCAACAAAATCATACCTCAAAAAATATCAATGCTCAAACACCCATTTTGGGCTTGATGTTTGTCCAAGAACCTTGTCTACGACTAATCATACACCATACTCTATTGGGTCTAAATGCAAAATATCTCCGATCAAATCTAAGTTATTAATGCACCAGATCTATGCTTGTAAGGGTTTGCATGTCAATGCTATAATAAATGTGGTGATGTTAACTAACCACTTATAATCGATTACAACACATAAGACCACTTACCACATGACTAGTTCATTTGCCAAAACCAATGCACTCATCAGTTTGTCAATGACAAGGTTCATAGATATTTATCTCCATCACTAGGGCATCCAACATTGCTTTTGATTTGGGGTAATCTAACATCACCTTCCTCAAGCACAAAAGTCATTTCCATCATTCACTCATCCATCTAACTATAGGTGTCATTTATGTTTTCATTGCATTGTGTTTTCACACAACACGATACAAAAAGGGACATCTATAGGCACCAAAATCAAGCACATTAAATGCTAATTAATTAGTATATTTGATATTAATTAAATCAATTAATATTAAATTAAATGATTAGTTAATTAATACCTAAGCTATCCATCCACTCACCCCTCCTCACAGGAACATCCCCCTTCCACATCATCTCCACTTCACTCCAATTCCACCTCACATCCCTCATTCCAATTACGCACAATAAAGGATTACCCTTTTACACAAATGAACTTTAGTTTACTACACATGTCAAAACTGGTAGTTGCACCTCCATCTGCACATTGGATATTTCCAATACACATGCAATCATAACATACACACAATTCAACATGCACTTTTAAATTAAATATACACATTTAATTTAAATGCATGAACAGTTAAAACATATATATTTTATTAATATGTATATTTAATTCATATGCACATTCAGTTCAACGGATACATTCAAATTCAATACGCATATCTTATCTAATAAAAATTTCAAATAACATGTCAATCACAATTTACATGTATATTGTTGGTGATAACTCTGAGGTGTGCACATTTGGTGATATTTCCAAGGTAAGCATATCCTCCTTTGCAAGCATGCATTCTTCGGGATAATATAAAATTAAAGGAGAAACATCAACTGACACCACTTAACTGGTTGAGTCACCACCTCATTCATTCCTTTCAAAAATTCTAAAAATGCACCCTCTCCTCCTTCATAAAGCAGGAGGATGTTATAAGCAAACAAACACTATCGAAACTTTGAGTCCACTTTACATCCAATTATTTGATTAACTATTCACAAGCATCCTTGTATTGTACCACACCAAATTTCATCATTACCCAAGTTTAGATCTAGTTTTTCATAGTGGTAGGATACCACAGCTCTTTGTCGTTTGATCTCGAACGATCTTTGGTCATAGTTGTCCTATCCTTGATGGTTTATAGATGAAGTTTATAGCCCATTAGATGATCAACATCTTGAAACAACCTACGCATAGACCTTCATATATAGTACATCGCAACCCAGCAACAACAAGGAAAGGTGATATCTAGTTATTTGTAGTTTAATATCTTCTTTTTTATAATCAACATTAATTTTATGCATATTCGTTTCATTTCATTTTAAATATAGGTCTCATTTCAGGAGGCCCAACAAATATTATTAACCAATTACAGTGTACGTATGTGCAGGTATTCAAATCTAGACCAAATCTAGTGAAGCAAATCCAAATACAGCATAAATCAAGTAGATCAAGACCAAATCCAGATCCAACACACATCTAGGTAGCAGATCTAATGTATATATCAATCCAAAATTGGCAGATCTAGATCCTGATCCAAATTCAACACACATCCAAGTAGTAGATCTAGATCCACAACCAGTAGATCTAGATCTAGCAAAGCAATGATCATGAAAAACCCACATATCAAATGTTATAGCAGAAGAAAACTAAATGCACCATATTTATTTGTAAAAGGGAATCGATCCCTTCGTACTTGTACACCCTACAAGGGTTGATATTGTAATTGAGAAAAAAAGGATAAAAAGGCATAAAATGTATATTTCTTTTAATTCATTGTTATGGTGCAGTTTTTTTGTCTACACCTTCTATTTTTCATACCATCGTAAGGAATCAAGATTGAAAATCGGATACCACTTGTAAAGAAATATTTTTTATAAATAACAACAACAATAATAAAACTCAAAAAAACATTCACTAAAATAAAGTTCAAATTCCATAGCAATAAATCAATAGTAGAAAGAAATAGATCTAGGTTCTAAATCACCAGATAATTCTAGCCACAAGGAAAGGGTAAAGTCCCATAACTACTTAGAAATGGTGGTCTCATATGTGCACTAGAGGCAACATAATATTTCAAGTAGAAATCATGAAAAAACTACAACATAGCTCATCTATTTATAGACTAAAATAAGAAATGGCTCTAACCTTAATGCTCAAGGGCTGACTACCCTAACCTAGGGCCTAAGATAATAATAATAAATAGACAACATGGATATATTGGAGTCATTACACTTAGGCTTATCTTACTAATTTATTAAAAATTATTTAAAGGGTTAATAAGTATTCAATAATAATCCTTAAGTATATTTTAAATATACTTATTACATTGTGTACTTCTACAATTTATAAAGTAAAGTAAAGTAAAATAATTTTTAATGTCCACAAGGGCATAGAACATATTGGATGATCCTCATGAAGTATGTTGTTTATTCAACTAGATTTAGGTTATTGAAGAATGGTGTACAACTCTATCTGCATTGGATTTAAATCTCAGACCTCCTAAGTATAACTATATAAATCCAATTGCAAAAACTATTATAAACCTCCAAATTGGTAATAAAAACGTCACATATGTATGAAAAATTGTGAATAATAAACTCTTTTCCCCTAAAATATAAATAATATAATCAAATCCATAGTTTTTTAAAGTATAAATATGCATTTGGTATAAAGATACCTAAGCAAATAATAAGCAAATGATCTAGGATTAATTTTCATAAGAAGGCAAATTTTAATGTTATTATAAGAAGTCCTCATTGTTTACAATTAGTTCATAGTTTATCGATATATGGTAATCATAGTATGTCTACATTAGTGTATATTAATCTAGGATCACATTGATCCTTGTTCAAAGTAAATGAACCTTTATGTGAAGTGTAATATCTAATTTATTTGTTGCAACCATTACAATGATTATAACATTAAGTATTTATCCTTAGACAATTTTTCTTTATGCTAAGCTTTTCATGGATAAAGATATTTTAATCACTATTATTTATATTTTTATCAATTAATATGCCATAAATACATGATTTGTGGTCATTATCCCACTTGCACCCACCATTTTAGGTTAGACTTGTAAATGACAAAATGATTATGGATCCCAAACACTAATGAATGATCCTTATAAATTTGAAGATCATATTGTTTTTGTTTCATAAGGCATCCATTACATGGTTGTTTTTTTTCATTTTATTTGAATTTTGCAAATTGAAATTAGGCTAGATGAGTCACTAACATAGTTATATTTCATTACAAACACAAAGAATAATGTTGTTATTTTAGAATATTTTCAAAAATATATATAACTTAATATAAAAATAAAATTTCTAGAAACAATATTTAAATAGAAACACACTATTAATATAGAAACATACTCACTTAATCATCGTAAATTTTAATGTCAAACTTCTTACCGCATAATATGTAAATAACTTTGTTGTAAAAAAAATTACACTAAAACTAAAAGAAAATTAAAGACAAAAATAAATCCATTACATTAAAAAAATATCTATCCATTTTACATAGAAAACATCATTGCCTCCGTTCTTAAACTTAACTAAATATTTATTATGAGTGTCTTATAGACAAGTGAAGACCAATATCAACATTGAATTAAATTTAAAAGAACAATTATCCACAAACTTAAAATTTATTAACCTTGAAAATTTAAAAGAGCAATTATCCACAAATTTAAAATTTATCATCCTTGAAAATTTAAAAGAGCGATTATCTATAAACTTAAACTTTATTAAATTTAAAATTTTCACAAGTGTATGAGAAGTTACAACTTATAAAATTAATACGATGGAAAATATACCTTAAGTCAAAATAAGCATAATATATCATCTATGCATTAAATCTCTTCAAATGATACATGACATCTCTAAGTACTCAACCAAGTGCAGGAGAAAATTTTCAAGCAACTAATGGGATAAACTCTAGTGCTATGGTGGAAAACAATTAGAAATGGGAAACACACTATAAAGGAAGCAATTATGCAGGAGAATCCACGTGCAACACTACCTAACCCAAACTAGAATATTAACCATATGGGTGGTTGAAATGGCTAGGTGGTTCTAATATAATTGTTTCCATAGTCTATAAATGAAACGAGAAAAAATAGAAATAGGGAAGGAGAAAAAAGGAGAGAAAAAAAGAGATCGTAAATCTCTGTCATGTATTCCTAATGAAAATAAAAGATGTATAATTTTTTCCATTGCATGGTTATATGATTTATGCTTTGTACTGTGTAAGTCATTTGTTGTAGTTTGCTTGGGTTTGCTTGGATTAGTGTGTGCAGGGTTACGGGTGAAGAAGCATATCATGATTTGTTCATGGTTGGAGATGAAAGAAATTACGCCTTGCTAACAAAATAAGTGTCATCTGGGAAGTACCTATCTAGGAAGTATCCATCTAGGAAATACCCATCATTCGAGATTACCCTTTTGTCTAGGAAGTATCGATCTAGAAAGTATAGATAGGAAAAATAGACTATTTTTCTCAAAAACCCTTAGTTTTCCCTCTTAAAAACTAAGGTTCTTTTCAAGAGAATTTTACCCTATCAAATCATCACAATTCTTCTCAAATTTTATATCGTTGGATAGGTCTCAAAAATAGCTTTCCAACGATATATTATGTGTCCAATTTTGACATTGTTTGACCCCTCAAACTGTAAAAAAACTATGTACATGTCTAACCTCTTGATGATATTGGATGTCCGATCTGAGATCGAAACTAAATGTGCAAGATCATATGTTTGATTTGAGATTGTACCTAAATGTGCAAGATTGGATGTCCAATCTCATCCAAAACTAAAAAATATCCAAAATAGTAAAACAACAAATTTGTTGCAATGCTTTTGTCCTTATCCGCCTAACTGTGCGGAGGTTACGAGACCAAATTTGTTGATCACACCCAGATTGGAAGACGTTGCAACCTCTATTATTTTTGGCCCAACTCCTCCAACCTACCTAGCCTATTTAATCAGGCATCCTTCCCTTGATTTCCTTCTAACTCTCTGACTCTTTGGCAAAATTTTGATTTCTAGCTGCTTAGTTATCACTGTTGCATTCATTATTCTCTATATTTTTCATAATTTCTTGCAGGTTTAAAAGTACAATAATTGTGCATTTGTAGGTATGATCCAAGATCAGACACCTGATCTCGCTTAGATAGCATCTGATCCTGCTCCATTTCATCTGATCTGGTCTACAAGTTGCTTGGGGAAACTACCAGCTTTGGTTTACATTCTTTAGCTCCAGATCTACATTTCTAGCATCCCATTTATTCATTTATCATTTCATGTAGTATAGAAATTACTGTTATCATTCTTGGTGTTCACCACATTTGCATTTAATTGCATCTTTTGCATGTCATGATCCATATTCATATTATTTTTTTTAATATTGCATTCAATGAGCTTTTACATGATTTAATCTATGCCTAACAAGATCTATAGCACATTGCAAGTTTTTGTTTTGCTCTATATTTGTGAAATTACAGGTTTTTGATCAGATCAGTTGATCACTGATCATATCAACCAATCATTGATCGTATAATTCGATCACTGATTGTATCATCTGATCGTTGATTATATCAGCTAATCGTTGATCATACATTCAATCTTGTCTTGCAACATCCAATCCTGCTTGCAAAAAGCAAATAGACTCTACATCAGACATCTGGGTTGAGTAAGAATGTCAAATTTCTTTCATAAGCAAGTATTGCATTAATTCACCTTATGTAATTCACTGTCTGTTGTATTCATTGAAATCTAAAGTGCATTTAGTATAGCGTAGTTGCCTTTGGCCAATAATAGGTGATTATGAGTAAACAAACTCCCAACCTAGGCATGGAAACTTCCATAATAAATGTTTCCTGGTGAACCCACCCAATTCATAGAAAAATCACCAAAGAGGATACAACCTGAAGTGCCTCTCCTCTGAGGTGTAGACCTACTATTTTCCCATTCCCCTTCGATACACGAATCCATTAGCTTGAAGGAAAGGAGTGCAAGGATTTTAGAGCTATATTCTTTGGTGAATCTGATGTGAATAACATAGGCATCATTATGATTCATAAAAACATGTAAAACACACAAAATTAACCAAAAATAATAATATATATATTATTATTTGTATAGGTATATATAACATATATACCCCAAAAATTTAAAGCATATATATATATACAAAATATATATCTGCAAGATAAAATGCCTAGGATTTTTAGAAGTGGTAAACAAATA
Organism: Wollemia nobilis; assembly: GCA_028583015.1. NCBI lineage: Eukaryota > Viridiplantae > Streptophyta > Pinopsida > Araucariales > Araucariaceae > Wollemia > Wollemia nobilis. The sequence goes on from JAQPPZ010003235.1 coordinate 772,822, forward strand.
GAATCTGATGAACCAAATCAAGAAAACCTGGATGATAGGGTACTTATTGAAGATGATAAACTCATAAAACAAGGTGAGGATGATAATGGAGGAGAAGAAGAAGATTATAACCAACCTCTTGTAGATCCTCAAGGTAATGTCAGCTTTAAATCTATCCAACAATTTATTGATTTTTTAAAAGAACATATAAATGATCTTCATCACATAATAAAGACAACATTTACTCCCATAGGGAGATTATTCAATGGAAGCTGCTATCTCCAATTAAATGCAAATCCAATGACATACATAAGCAACACAAACCAAAATCAAGTTGGTCCATCTCATCAAAACATAGATTTGAATAATGAAAAATCATCAACACAACCAAATTCCAAATAAAAATAAAATGCTTCTGCTTCTCAAGATCCTAATCAACAAATAGCTACATCACAAAGAGCTAAGAAAATTCAAAATGCCAATCATCATCAATAGAAATTTCAATAAAATACAATCCCATATAAGCTCCATAATATTGTTCCCACAAACACTTTACACAATAGTATTTCAACTAGAAATCCTTATGTGACAACACAACCTTATTATCAAAGACACAACAACATGGTACAAAAAATCAATTTGGTGGGCAACCACAGGGGCTTGAAGCCATGGTTAAACAATTTGGTTCACGTCTAGACCAAATGGATCCCTACCGTCCCTCATATAGTTATAGAGATATGTGTAGTCAACCCTTAGATCCTATTGTGGTTGCTTAACCATACCCAAAATATTTCCCTATGCCAGTTCTCCTGATATATAAAGGAATCAAAGTTCCTATTGAGAATCTTTGCATGTTTAGGACAACATGTCATGATATTTCTTATGATGACTTGTTGTTACTAAAAATGTTCCCTAAAAGTCTTGGAGGCATGGCCTTAGAATGGTATTATCAACTACCAACAAATTCTTTGAGAAATTTTGAAGAGACAATGAAAATGTTTGTTCACCAATTTAGTGCATACATAGAAAGATATGTCACTATTAAGGATTTATATAATTTGAAACAAGGGAAATATGAAAGCTTTGCTGAATTCCTAACCAAATAGAGGCAACTTCTAGGAAAATTGCATTTTGCTTTACCTCATCGAGAGATGTTGGAAATATTCATTGGTAATTTATAAGAACAACTATCTTATGAAATTTCTACAGCCACAGTAATCTCTTTTGATCAAGATATAGATTTAGCAAAAAATATAGAAGATGCCCTTATCAGAAGATGACAGTTTAATAAAAAGGATGAATATAAAACTTCCAAAAACCAATAAAAGAATAAACAAGTAGTAGGTGATGGAGTCACTAATAGTAGAAACATCTCAAACATCAATACTACAGAAGTTGTGAAGAAGTTTTTGTTTAAAAATCCTGATAAATCACCAAGATAATTCACAAGATTGAATTAACCCTTAACCATGATTCTACCTCACTTATTAGAACAAGGTTTGATACGGTTGCCATAAATAAGACAACCAGACACTACTACAGTTGGATATAGGGTTGATCTACATTGTAATTTTCATCAAGTTGATGGACATTCAACCAATTCTTGTAAATTATTGAAACATATGATACAAGATCTAATTGATAAAGGTAAAATGTAAGTAGAACAATTTCCCTCAAACAATAATCCTCAAAATAATACCCAAAAACAACCAACTCAAAATGCAAATTAAACTTTAGATATTTTCCAACATCCTTTACCTAATCATGGTAAAGAGGTTGTGAATCAACTAGAACATCATAATTTTTCTCCTCCAACTCGATATATGGGAACCATCAACAACTTCTTATGGCATCAAAATTTGCAAACTTCTTATGTGCCTACTCAATCTGCAGTTACAATCAGGCCCATACAACATTTTCAATCTTCATCTTCATAAGACATAGAAAGTGAAACAGAAAGTGAAATGGACATTACTTTAAATAATTCAAATAGTTCTGAAGAAGAATTAGATCCAATTCTTCCTATCACAAATTTACTAGTTCTAGAAGAACCATTCCCTAGAAGAATGACCACTCAACCCTCATCTCAACAAATACTTTCAATTGGACAAACAGTAAATGCTAGACCTCACTTTGGTCACTTACAAAACAATAACATTGTGGGTACTATTGGAGCCATCACTAGACAACAAGATCAAAATCAAAATTCTCAATCACAAACTCAAAAAATTGATCAAGACATAGGGATCTTACAAAAAACTTTACCCAATCATCAACAATAGTAAAATAATCAATTGTCATATCATAATGTGCCTCATCACAATGATATTATTAGTTTAGTAGTAGAGACTACAACAAAGCAAGTTTTTGCCCAACTAAATCATCTTGACAAGTAGGAGACAAATTCTTCATCCAACCAACCTTCAAGACCTCTTTTAGTTTTGAAGAATAATCTAAAAGAAGATACAAGCATAGAAACCCGTCTTTGGTGTTGAAGTCTCAACCTAAAGTCTCCCTCAATATTCAACAGCAATGGGACAATCATCCACATAAGATATCTCTTTTGGAACTTTTGTGAACCTCTCCTATTCATAGGGAATCTTTGTTCTTTATTCTCTCTTTCTTTATCATCACTACAAGTTCTCTATTCTTTTCCTCTTTATCTTCATTGCCACATTTTGTTTGTCACCTTTTATCCTTCATTCTCTCTTTCATTATTGTTACCACATCAAGTTCTCTATTATTTTCCTTTTTATTATCATCACCGTCTTCTGTCCATCACTTTTCTTCATCTACATCTACTTATCATTCTTTATCACAACAACCTCAACTATCAACCAATCAACTTAAATCATCTACACCACAACTAAATTATCCTTCAAAACCTCCTTTTATTTTGAAGCGACCTTAGAAATGTTATGCACAAATCACTTTGTAAAGTGTATATAGCATTTTTTGTATATATTATCAATTTTATCAAATCACAAAACAAACCAAAAGAAGAAAAAAATAAAAAAACATGAAAAATTTTCAAAAATATTTCAAATTCTGCATTATTGTTTGTTGTCTTCCAAAAATTCAAGTTATATTTTATCTTATTTCGGATAAAACTCAAAAGTTATCTTGAACCACTCACTTAATTTATATTTTTATAAAATTTTGATTTTGTCATTCTGATTATAAATCTCTCTTGTACAAAAAAGCACTACTACTTCACTAAACATAATTTTGAGTTTTGGGAATTGGTCTTGCTACTTCTTGAATCAAGAACACATTTCCACATCTTAAAATGATTTTTGCAAATTCAAAAAATGACACTACATAGTGGTCTTAGTTCCTTAAGCAAAAAGTTTCCCTTGCTATCCTATTATGTGCATGGTCTAAAATACTAAGAATTGGCAAAATGATAAGCTCCCCACTATCCGAATAAAATATCTTGCTCCTTGTCTAATTTGAGCAAGTATCCCAAAAAAGAAAAGAAAAAAGAAAATAAAAAGAGCAAAGAAAAAGAAAGAAAAAAGAAAATAAAAGAGAAAAGGAAGCAAAAAGTAATCTACAAAAAGCAATAAAATCCCCTTGTTCAAAAATGGACGAGAATCCCTACTCCAATAAATCAAAATAAAAGAAGGGGGTAATGAGCTTGAATCCTTGGAATTCCTTAGTTATTCGAAAGCCATGAGGTGAGCCCCATAATACGCAATTTGTGCCCAACCTACATGGCCTTGGGTAAGTCTTTCATGTGGCGACACGTCTGTCACGTTAGCAACCTTCTTTTGTACAGACCAATGTTCGCTTGTGGATTAGCTAGCTTTTTATGACTTGAATTACATAGTAGTTTAGTACAATTGCATGCATAAAATCATGGTTAATGAATCTTTCACTTGCACACACATTGGTTCATAAAATTTGACTTGTATCATTACCTTACTCAAATTCGGTAAATTAATTTCACAAGCACACATATTTGATACTTGAGAGATTTTGTATCATTATGACAAATCAAGATGGATAATGAACTCACACATCACACACTAGTTCTTGATAAATTTGACTTTGTCTTGGAAATAATTTAAAATATTTCTTTGAAATTTGTTAGAAAACATTAGTTTATAACTATTCATATTAATCCATATCACTTCCTTTTTTGCAATTACATATATATATATATATATATATATATATATATATATATATATATATATATAATCTTTAAAATATTCAAATATGTGACAAAATGATTTATTCCCAAAGAACTTGCATTTCTAAAAATCACACATCATATTATCATGTATTGCACTTTGACTTCGCGATGATGGTATAATTCCTAATAATTATTTTTCTCAAATTTCATACTAGGAATTCTATGCCTAGCACAAGTCATCCTTCCTAATTTTTCATGCTTAAATCACTTTATATCTATCACAAATACAATATTTATCAACCTATTCTCTCAAAAATTAACTTCTTTTAATCAACATCTTCTTTCATTGTCATAAGCCTCAAGGCCATTCTTGAGCCATACAAATTTTCTTATTATTAGCAATGCAAAAACTTCCTCGCAATAGGATCTGCTTCATGACCTAGTGAGCATTGATCTCCACCAACGATCATATAACAACACAACATCCTTTTGAGGTTCATTGCTAATCCATCAATTCTATCATCATACAAAAACATCTTTTTCAAAAAACACACTTTACAAAAATCATTTTCTTTTATGTTAAGCATGATCAAAAATATTCAAAAAATCAAAAGCATGATTACAAGAAATTTAAACCATCATAATCAAATGCAATAAATCATCCAATCAAGTCATAACAAGTCACATAGATAACGAGGATCAATATATATCTCAAAATATGTGTACAAAATAAATTCAACTGGTATGCCACAATCTCCAAAATCGGTATACTCAGTCACTAGGGGGTATGACCTAAAATGTAGTAAAATGAAAATAAGTTAGGTTTTACCCTAATTCATTTTATTCATTTTTACCCTAAAAATAAAAAAATTTGAGTTTTCCACCAAACATAGAATTTGGCACAAAAACTCGAGGGGGCATCCTAGTCAGTAAATCAGTAATTATTTTTCTAAAACATCAATTTTCCATGAGCTATTCATTCTAAACCATCTACTCCTTTTTTATCCATTTCAATAATAATCACTTCTACTCAAGTGGCTACACTTTTATTTGATGCATTTATTGTTCATAAATATACCAAAGAGGGGGTAAAATGTAGACAAGAAAAATTGACCCATTAAGATAAGTCATTTTTATCAAAAACCCTTAGTTTTCCCTCTTAAAAAACTAAGGTTATATTCAAGAGGATTTTTACCCTATCAAATCATCACAATTCTTCTCAAATTTTATACTGTTGGATAGGTCTCAAAAATATCTTTCCATTGGTATATTATATGTCCAATTCTAACATCGTTTGACCCCTCAAACTGCAAAAACATTATGTACATGTCTAACCTCCTAACGATATCGGATGTCTGATATGGGATCGGACCTAAATGCGCAAGATCGGATGTTCGATATGAGATTGGACCTAAATGTACGATATCGGATGTCCAATATTGTCCAAAATTGAAAATTACCTAGAACAGTAAAACGATAAATTTGTTGTAATGTTTTTGTCCTTATTTGCCTAACTGTGTGGAGGTTACGGGATCAGATTCATCGATCACACCCATATTGGAAGAAGTTGCAACCTCTGATATTTTTAGCCCAACTCCTCCAACCTACCTAGCCTATTTAATCAAGTATACTTCCCCTAATTTCCTTTTGACTCTCTGACTCTTTGGTGAAATTCTAATTCCTAGTTGCTTAGTTATCGCTTTTGCATTCATTAATCTCTGTGTTTTTCATAATTTCTTGTAGGTTCAAAAGTACAATCACTATGCGTCTGTAGGTACAATCCAAGATCGAACACCCGATCTCACTCAGATAGCATCTGATCCCACTCTATTGTGTCTGATCTGGTCTATAAGTCACTTGGGGCCAACTCCCGACTTTGGTTTGCATTTTTAACTCTAGATCTACATTTCTAGCATCCCATTTATTCATTTATCATTTCATGTAGTATAGAAATTACCATTATCATTCTTGGTGTTCACCACATTTGCATTTAATTGTATATTTTGCATGTCATGATCCATATTCATATTATTTTTTTTAATATTGCATTCAATGAGCTTTTACATGATTTAATCTCTACCTAACAAAGTCTATAGCATATTGCAAGTTTCTATTTTGCTCTATATTTATGAAATTATAGGTTTTTGATCAGATCGAATTATTCAATCACTGATAGTATTAGCCAATCACTGATTGTATTAGTTGATCACTAATTGTATCAGTCGATCGTTGACCGTATCATCCAATCACAGATTGGACATCTGGTCTTGTCTTGCAATATACGATCCTGCCTACAACAAGCAAACAGACTCTACATTAGACATTCGAGTTGAGTAAGAGTGTCAAATTTCTTTCATAAGCAAGTATTGCATTAATTCACCTTATGTAATTCACTGTCTGTTGTATTCATTGAAATCTAAAGTGCATTTAGTATAGCGTAGTTGCATTTGGTAAAAACTAGGTGATTGTGACCAAATAAAAAGAACACATCAAACAAACTCCCAACCTATGCGTGGAAACTTCCATAATAAATATTTTTTGGTGAACCCACCCAATTCATCAAAAAATCACCAAAGAGGGCACAAACTCAAGTGTCTCTCCTCTAAGGTGTAGACCTACTATTTCTCATTCCCCTTCGAGGTGCGGATCCATTAGCTTGAAGGAAAGGATGCCAGAATTTTAGAGCTACAAGAAGTATCTGTCTAGGAAGTATCCATTTATAAAGTATCTATCTAGGAAGTATCCATATAGAAAATACTCGTCTGGGAAGTACCCATCTAGGAAGTATCCATCATTAGGGATTACCTTTCTGTCTAGGAAGTATTCGTCATTAGGGATTACCCTTTCGTCAAAGAAGTATCCATAATTGGTAATGTTATCATGAAAGAGGTAAAAGTAAGGTGTCGACATAACTTCATTGTCAAAACTTGTTATCTTATAAAATCTAATTAAATCATACAATATGGTAAGGAATAAAAGGTTGTTATAAATTTGAAATCCTCTTTACTGTTGTATCATTTTTGGTATCAAATCTAGAAGATCTTTGAGAATTAATACTTGCCAAAGGAGATATGGCACAATGGGGAAGGAGAAGACCACAGGGTCCTTGAGCTGTAGGTATAGTAGATATGATGAGGGGCATCATATCTCGACTAGATTCCCTTGAAACTACCCAAAGGAGGGGCATTCGTGTAGATGATGTAAGTGACAATGAAGATGAGGAAGTGGACCAAGTAGAAGTTCATAAGGGAGAGATCCAAAAAAATATTAATCTGAGAAATTTCTATTATGGATAGAAATCCAAGGATAGAAACCCCATCATATGATGGAATTTTAAATATTGAAGAACTCATTGATTGGATTGCAGAGATGGAAAAATATTTTGATTTTAAATAAATTGAAGATCCCAAGAGGGTGAAATTTTCTTGTACAAAGTTAAAATGGTATGCATCCTTATGGTGGGACCATATTCAAACTTAAAGGTAAAGAAAAGGAAAGGAAAATATTAAGACATGGAAGAAAATGATCACCAATTTGAAGGTCCAATTCCTCTCATTCGATTACCAATTGGGTCTTTTCAAAAAACTACAAAATTTAAAACAAAAGGAAATGAGTGTAAAATATTACACACAAGAATTGTATAGGTTCTCCATTTAGACCAGTCATGTAGAGGACGATGAAGAGAAGATTTCAAAGTATATCAACGGACTATGATTTTCCATTCAGGATGAAGTTAGTATGATAAGGATAAGGATGGTAGAGGAAGCCTACCAATATGCCTTGAAAGCATAGAAGTTGTTGCAAAAACAATAAAATAATCAAAGAGGAAGAGGATGGTTCTTGCGAGAACAAGGACAAGTAAACAGTGGTAGAGGATAAAAAAATAGGAAGGAGAAGCTACTACTTCTCATAGTGATTTAGCCAAAATAGTAGAGGTGGAGACTCCTCACGAGGAAGAGGTGTTTTTGGTCAAGGAAGAGGTAGAGGATTCTCTAGAAGATGCTATAGATGTAGAGAAGATGGTCATCAAGCATTTGAATGTCCAACTACACAACAAAGTAATAATAAAGGAAAAGAGATTAGGAATCATATTGCGCAAGCTAAAGAAGAAACGGTTGCTTCACCAAGACATGCGGAGGAGCTTGAGCAAGGTGAATCTCTCATAATGAAGAGAGTACTATTGAATCCAGAGAAGAAATGTGAACCTATTCAAAGAAATATTTTTAGAAAAATATGTAAATATGGTGCTAAATGTTGCAAGGTCATTGTAGATAGTGGGAGCATGAATAATTTTATATCTATCGAGATGGTAGATAAGTTGGGATTGAAAAGGGTAGAATACCCTGGTATGTACAATGTATCTTGGATACAAAAGGGACACTAGATTCTAGTAAGCAAACAATGGAAGGTAAATTTTCAGATAGGATCATACAAGGATGAGGTCCTATGTGATATTATGTCTATGGATGCTTGCCATATGTTGTTGGGAATATCTTGGTAATTTGATAGAAAGGTAGTACATGATGGTAGGGTAAAATCCTACACTATTATGAAAGATGGTAAGAATTTTGTACTGAGTCCATTGAAAGATAAGGATAAAAGAGAGGATGGTGGTCCTAAAGTATATTTGATTTCAGGAAAACAATTTTTGAAGGAGATGACAAAGAACAAAGCATATTTTTTCTTGATTACTAAACCTACAAAGGGTGAGATGATAGACAGGAAGGAAGATATTCCAAGGAAGGTGAAAGATTTGTTAGACGAGTATGAAAATATTTTATTTTAAGAATTATCGAATGGATTATCACCAAAAATGAGTATTAGCCATACATTGATTTCATTCTTGGATCAAACTTGCCTAATAAGGCAACATATATGTTGACACCAATGAAGAATGAAGAAATAAATAGACAAGTTCAAGAATTATTGGACAAGGGATTGATAATGAAAAGCTTGAGTCCATGTGTGGTACCAACTATGCTTACACCAAATAAGGGTGGATAATGGTGCATGTGTACAGATTCAAGGGCTATCAATAAGATAACTATCAAGTATCGATTTCGATTACCACGTACGGATGATTTTATGGATTGCTTGAGTGAAGCAAAGTATTTTACAAATCTTGATTTGAAGAGTGGCTATCATCAAATTCATATTAGAGAAGCAGATGATTGTAAGACCACATTCAAGACAAATGATGGATTGTATGAGTAGTTGGTTATGCCATTTGAATTGACAAATGCACCCAACACTTTTATGCGGTTGATGAACAAAGTGTTGAAGCCATTTCTTGGTAAGTTTATGGTTATCTATTTGGATGATATTTTGATATTCAATAAGTACAAGGAAGACCATGTGACATATATAAAATTTGTCGTGCAAAGACTAAAGGATGAGAAGTGTCATAACCCAATTTTATAGGACTTTTTTTTTTTACTAAAGATTTATCTTAATATTCTTATAGACAATCCTATGGAAGGCTAAAATATAAGGAATATCCATCACATTTTACACATCTCAATATTGCTTACATACTAAATCCATTGGAGTTACACCTATCTCCATATATTGCATACATCATTCTATAAAAGAGCACTAGGTGTATGGTAATAGTTACCAAAACTATCGTTCTCATTAATCTTTTAATGAGCTAGCTCTCTTCCTTCATCCTATCAAAAGAAGCATGTTTTCCTTCTCACACCACATAAGTAATTCTATGTTGGTGTCAGGAGCATGACAAACCTACTATCCCTTTCACTTTCTTAGTGAAACTAGTCACCAATATTGAGTCCAATCCTAGATTTATTTTGTGGTAACAATAGTTCCAAAATCCCCCTTTTTTTAAATCCATACTCTATTATGGATATTTCCTCACAGGAATTCTTATGTACATATTATTTTTAAATTAATCCACAAGATATCTTACACATTTTTTCAAGCTATGAAGTTCAACTAGTTTTAACCTAATCTATTGGTTAAAACGATGTTCCACCGAATAAAAGGAATTCGTTCAAGAAATATCATACAACTAAGGTTACAATAAATTTATTATCTTTACCAGTATTAGATCATTTAGCAAGCTTGAACACATATCAAAACCTCATATGCTAACAAAATGACATCATTCTAATTCATAAACACTTAAAGAACTTACCAACATATTTATCATTTAACCAATTCATTTTTTATACATAAATATTTACCAATTTAACAATTAACAACTCATAACCATATTAGAGTCCATTATCATCAAGCTGCCATAAATAAACATCCACAAGAGAGTACACAACTCCATAATTTACCCTAGGAAAAACCCCGTAGGGAAAACCCAACAACAAACTAACCATTTTCATTAACTAAAAGAATAGTTAAACATTACATAACTCATAGAGATAAAGGTAATCAAATATACCTTTGTCTCCCACTAGAGTCTTCCATAACTCATAGATCCTTACCAACCCACTAGCTACTTCACACCTTTCTTATAGCTTTTCTAAATTTTACCAAGCCTTTATGGATTTACATTCAAATCTTCCACTCATATTGCAATACCAGAATCTACCCACATTCTATCTATTGAAAGACAACTCATTCTATCTTCCTGATGCTCATATGAGACCATCATCATGTGAATCCATGATGTAGAACTTTCTTTCTAGTTCGAATGCGACTGGACTTCAAATTGAACCTGCAATACTACTTAGCTCTAACATGAGCTACTCTATTGATCACATTCACAATTACATCATTAAATCATCAACTATATAATCCATACAAACTGGGTTACAGCAATGTTTATTGTTTCCTTTGAAACATGATAACATTTCAAACATATTTAATTAAATACACACCACCATCTGTTACGAATCAAAGTAGAATGACTTATATACAAAATCATCTACTTGCAATCACCACATTCTTGATTGGAGTAGGACGCATATTATTGGTGATCCTAGTTGCAAATTACCTTAATGCATGACCTCACTAACTCGTATTTAAGTAAGGCAAAATGCACTTTTATTGGAATTTAATTCACTCTAAATTCATAATAGTAAACATCAATAAACTATATATTAACCTTTCGTTACGATTGCAACTCACCATAGTAATGATTTTCAAGTATAATCTAGTGGAAATGGCACAACATAAAGCATACATAGATAACGACCTTTGTGGGAAAATAGCAACTTTAAGTTTCTCGATTACCCAAGGCTTCCACTTCACAAAACAAAATTATGGGTCTGTTCTATAATGTTTACTAGCTGACACTCGATATTTTCTAGTTCCTTCTAGACGGGGAGTAAGGATGTGTTACGCCCATCATTCTACTCTAGCATCTAGCTTGGTATTACAGAAAAATCCCATTTTTTTACGGCTTTGTCTTTCACAAAAGGTAAAAATCAAAGATAGCATCTCATTTAAAACCTATATTAACCATTATGGCTGATGAGCCCTGAAAACGCTCATTTTTGTACAAACTTTTCATATATATTGCAACATTTATTTTAATATAAATATATGTTTTATGCAAATTTTTATATGTATTTAACATTAGATTACGTATGTTGTCTAATATTTGTTTTATAGTGAATTATGTGTAGATGTAGTGGATTTTACAGTATTTTAGCATGACTACGTCAAGGTCCCATTCAAACCTGGAACTTTTTGTTTTATGATGGTAAAACTATCTTTAACAAAATAGTGATGAAACATTAAGTCAGGAGCTCAACTCCCATTTAGGTGCCCAATTCCTATTTGGCACTTGATTTTCAAGTGCCTGATTTCCATTTGGTGCTTGACTGTCAAGTGTCTGATTCCTATTAGGCACTTGATTTCCATTAGGTGCCTGACTCCCATTTGGTTCCTAATTCTTGTCTTCTACAGATAAGGCACCTAATTCCCATTTGACATAGAATTACAACGCAACCCTTATTATCGATAGAATAGAATGATTATTTTAGCGATGGATGCAAATGCGATTTCAGTGATGGATGCGGACCAAGGACAATGTCAATGACCATATGTCATCTATTTTTTAGCAATCACATAAAAATAAATGTAATCGAGTAGAGAAAAATATCAAATGTATTATGTTCTGATATAGAATACGTTGAATATATTCTGATTTTAATGTTTTGCTTTATCTCCTTTATTCCTACGTATTGTTGTAACAACAAAATCAAAAATTGATTTTATTTCAAAATGTAACAGAGCATGGCTGCATATCTTATAAATATGCAGGCCACCCCTGAAAAAAATCCTGGATTTTCTCAGTAATTTTTTGTTGTAAATTTCAACATAATACATTTGAGTCTTTTAATAAAACTCAACTAGCATTCGGTGAATGTCTTAATGTGGTCATAATCTATTGGAAGCTTGGGCCCACTCTCAATAGTATTCCTCCCTTATTTTATGTGTTTTCATTCATTTTAATTCATTTTCATGTTTTATGTATGTTAGTTTAATACTGTAATTTCTCCTGTTTTCTATAAATTTCCAGCAAGTATGTAGTTTTGATTTCAAATAATTTTAGTTATTTCTTTGATAATGCAAATTAGATTAGTGGTTTGGAAGTTAAAAAATAACTCCAGTGAAACAACACCCCAAAAACCATATAATATAAGGGACTCATGTAATTAAATAGATATTACAAGCATATATTATGCAGGGTTACTCATAATTTTACGAGCTATCCCGAGTTGATAATAAAATGGAGGCAATGATTTATAGCATAGAAAACTAACCAATATTTTGCCCAACATTTTGGCATCGTTTTCGGGGAGTATCCAACTGTAAAAATTTTTTCATAAGAAAGTATGTTAGAAGTAGTTTAGGTTACTTTCTACAAAACCTCCATTTGAAATTTTGTATGAGTTCACCTAGAATTAGAGGACCAGACGATCGTTTTATCAAGGACACAAATGTTGTTTCTCAAAAAGCCTTTGTTTTAGCTATGCCATATATTGAGACTGAAACATCTCCACCACCATCTCCACCTATGGATTAGAGTTTATATTCATTGTTTGCACAGGATCCTTCTAAAATAGACTAGCAAAACCTTAGGGAAGGATCTGATATGGGAAGATTTCAACCCAAGGAAAATTTACTAAACCTTAAATGTTGGCAAGTAGTTGATGAAGGGACTATTTAAAATAATGATTTAGTAATCCTTCTAGAGGATAAAATAAATGAGATAGAAGCCTTAAAAATTGCCCTAAACGCAATAGGTGTAGAAACCTTGACAGCAGACAAGATGGCTGAAACAGTAGAAGAAGCATCCACTAGTTTTAACTTCCCCATAGAAGAGGAAAGAGGAGACCACAATATGAAACATATCTCTTATACCCACCTTCCAATATTTAGAGGATTTCAATTAGAAGATCGTAACCGATTTCTCTTCAAATTTTATGTTCTATGCAGGTCAATAGACTATAAAATCGATGCTCATAAATTAAAGTTATTTTCCTCAACTCTTGATGATGTAGCCCTATGCTAGTTCATCATTTTATGACACATATAGATAACTACCTAGGAATATATGAAAAAACTCTTCCTATATCAATATCAATACTTTGGCAGAGCACACGATTCTAGAGAAGTCATGGATATGACACAAATGGAAGGAGAATCATTAGAGGAGTATTAGGATAGGTTTAACTTTAATTTGCAAAGATCTCCCCATTCAAGACTAGGAGACAGGTCCTTAATAAGTATCTTCTTAAATGGGCTTACAAATAAATCTCTTGAAGCCTTAAACATGATTTCTGGAAGGATATTTATCAACACCAAATGTCTGATATCTGATAGTTGTGTCAAAAATTTTCAAGAAGGAAGGGTAAGTTAACCCCTAGGAATATTAAACAATCAGCTACTGTCACTAAAATAGAAATAGAGAATATGCTTGAAGACCTCAAGAGTGATATGTTGTCATCTCTTGCACTCCAAATGGATACTCTTCTGCTTTATAAAAATAAGTAGTAGAATGAGGCAGCATTAGCCTATTTTTGTCCTAAATGTAGGGGAAAGCATCCCAGAAATGAATGTCCTGAGAACAAAGATAGAGTATGCTCTCTGTGTCAAAAAGATTATAAAACTAAGTTATGTCCACAGTTATCAAAGTCTATAGATGAAGCTGAAATAATGAAACCATACTTCATGGGTAATAGAAGAAATTGGAAATAGTCTCCTATGGGAAACAATATGCCAGTAGGAATGCCATCCTATGGGAGCAGCTATTACTAGAACTAATATCAAGTTTAGCCACCCAACATGGGTTGGTGGGGACAACAACCTTAGACTCAATTTCCTCAAGGAGAAAATCCTTACAATCCCTACCCATGGATGCCATACCAGCAACCTACACAGCAGTGGAGAAATCATAATACTTGAAGCCAAACTCCATAGCATGTTGCACCAATCCCACTACATCCAAGTCTGCTAGATCTCCCTACTTTAAGACCTGCTCAAATATCAGCATAGCCTACTTCTAATCCAAACAGTAAACCACAACTAGCATACCATATGGATAATGAGATGTACCCCATGTATAATATCAAAGTAGATTGTAGTCTCATATAATTCAGGTCAGGTATACAAGTAGGTGTAGAAGTAGCTCCTCTGGTAGAAGAGGAGGAAAACATAGAGTTAGAAAAAGAGGAATTACCTCTTATAGAATAATTAGAAGAATAATAAACAATTGTAAATAACATATAAGGGGTTCCACCTTTTCCAAAAAGTTTGTAGGAATCTAATAAGCCAATACAACCAGAATTTGATATTCTTTCCTGTTTGAAGAACCTGATAGTCATAATTCCTCTCTTTTAGACCATTAGGGATATTTCTATCTATAGAAAGGCCATAAGAGAGTTGTGTCTAAGAAAAATAGGAAGAAAACCAACACAGGCAATCAATTTGGTAGGACAACTAGCTGATATTATGCTAGGAAATACCTATAGCCAAAAATATTCAAACCCAGGAAGCCTTGTTTTAACTGTGAAAATTGGGGGTTGTGTTTTACCCAATACATTAGTAGATTTGGGGGCTACCATTAATGTCATGCCTAAGGAAACCATGTAGAAACTTAGTTTAACCAATCTGAAGCCAACCAAAATTATCCTTCAATTGGCATACAGGTCAATAGTGCTCCTTGAAGGAGTACTGGAAGACATAATTGTCACAATGGATACATGGGAGTATCCAGCAAATTTCTTAGTGTTGCAATCCAAGTATGGATTGGGTGGTTATCCTCTCATATTAAGTAGGCCTTGGATGGAAACAACCGATGCCTACATAAGTTGTTGAAATGGGTAAATGACCATTTCTATTGGTTAGAATGTAAAAAATCTAATCATCCATCCACCTACACAGTCTGTAGATTTGTTGGGAGAACCTAAATATGAGAACCAGAACATGAGTTGTTTATCAATGATTCAATCCATCATGAAACTTGATGATTTTGAGGATGAGAGTGATGAGGATAGGGTGATATCAAACTTTTTCCAAGGATAACCCTCCTGTCCTCCTCCAGAGTTACCATTAGTGGGTGGTAAATATCACCATATTCATAAAATAGAAGTTGGGAGAGTATTAAACATAAATTATGGGTTGACATATGAATAGCAGAAAAAACTAAGAGAAACATTAGTCAAACATCAAGGTGCCTTTGCTTGGGAGTATTCAGACATGATAGGAATAGCTCCTGAAACCTATACTCATCGAATATATCTAGAAGATGAAATAAAATTGGTAAGACAACCACAACGTAGGATGAATCCAACTATGAAGGAGATTGTTAAAACAGAATTGCAAAAACTCCTAACATTTGGGTTTATCTACCCTATCTCATACAGTGAATGGGTATCACCTTTGGTGGTGGTGCTTAAGAAAAATGGAAAGTGGAAGATCTATGTTAATTATAGGTCACTGAATAAAGCAACCAAGAAATACCACTTCCCCCTACCTTTCATAGATCAGGTCCTTGACACCTTAGCAAGAAATAAATACTTTTCTTTCCTATATGGGTTCAGTGGATATAATCAGATTCAGATTGGGGAAGATGACCAAGATAAGACCACATTCACTTGTCCATGGGGAACCTTTGCTTATCGAGGTTTACCCTTTGGTTTGTGCAATGCACCTACCACATTTCAAATTGCAATTTTGAGCATATTCTTTGATATGATTGGAGAAACTATGAAGGTGTATATGGATGATTTCATTGTATATGCTGAAACCTTTGAAGAAGCCATAGAAAATTTGGAAAGAACACTTTAGCGGTGTGAGGAAACCAATCTATCCCTAAGTAATGAGAAATGTTATATGTTAATGCAATAGGGGATATTTTTAGGATATTATATCTCTGTAGATGGGATTAAGGTAGACAGGAAGAAGATAGAAGTTATCCAAAACCTACCTACACCCAAAACTCAAAAGGATATCCATAGTTTCCTTGGATCAACTAGTTACTATAGGAGGTTTATAGCAGACTTTAGCAAAACTACTAAACCCCTAAGCACATTGTTAGAAAAAGACAAATTTTTTCTAGACAGATGATTGTGAACAAGCATTTAACATTTTGAAAGAAAAATTAACTTCTGCTCCAGTCCTGAGGGGTCCAAATTGGACCATCCCCTTTCACATATATGTAGATGCATCCAATAATGTGATAGGGTCAGTTCTAGGATAGAAATATGGTGATGATTTCTATGCCATCTATTATGTCTATAAACATCTTACAGGTGCTAAGTTCAATTATACTATCATAGAAAAGGAATTCTTTGTAGTCATACATGCTCTTAACTAATTTCACCACTATATTACATGTTATCATGTTTTTGTGCACATTAATCATTCAGCATACCTAATAAACAAACCTAGAATCAGTGGCAGTATAATCAGATGGTTGTTACTTCTACAGGATTTTGATGTGTCAATTGTAGATAAACCAGGTAAGGACAATGTGGTAGCTAATTTCCTTTCCAGATTGACACCTCCTAATCATTTAGCCATAGAATAGCAGTTTATAAATGAGCATTTATTTGCTCTTAATGAACAGATACTATGGTACGTAGATATGGCTAATTATTTAGCCACTAGTAAAGTATCCCCTACACTTTTAGTACGTGAGAAATAAACTTTAATTGATAAAAGTGCAGACTTATCATGGATTGATGGATGCCTATTTAAAATAGGGCCTAATCAGCTCATGATAATATGTGTTGCTGATAATGATATTATAGATATACTAAAATCTTGTCATAATGAACCTTGTGGTGCCCATTTTATAGGAAAAATGACTACATTCAAAGTATTATAGGCTGGTTATTACTAGCCTTCACTATTCAAATATGCAACCAAGCACGTGAGCCAATGTGACCAATGTTAGAGGATGGGTAGACCTACTCTCAAAGATGAAATGTCACTCCAACCACATGTACACATAGAGCCATTTGATAAATGGGGGATGGACTTTATAGGACCCATTAATCCATAGTCAATAGGTAAGAGGTATATCTTAGTTTACACTAAATATGTGATCAAGTGGGTTGAAGTACAGGTATTGCATGATTCTAAAGAGAAGACTATAGCAGAATTTCTGTATTCATCTATTTTCAATAGATTTAGGGTTCTAAGGGAGATCACAACTGATCAAGAGCCTCAATTTACTTCAAATATGATTTAGGAACTCATGCAGCAATATAAAATCAGGTATAACAAAACCACTCCTTACCATCCACAGGAAAATGGGCAAGTAGAGGTAACCAACCATGAATTGGAGAATATTTTCACAAATACGGTATAGCATCATATGAAGTACTAGGCCACAATATTACCAAAAGTAGTGTGGGCTTACAGAACCACCTAGAAAACTACTACTAGTTTTACACCATTCCAACTAGTATATGGGAAGAATGTTATGATGCCCATAGAATTTGAGATTAAAACTCTTAGAACTATAGTAGATTTAAATTTGAATCTAGATAAGGTATAAATGGAGCAGATTCAACAACTTAACTAGCTAGATGAATACTTATGAGATGCTCTGCATCAGACAAAGGTCATTCAAAAATAGAGGGTCAAGTGGCATGATCGTCACACCGGACCAAAGAAGTTAAAAGTGGGAGAGTGGGCATTATTATATGACTCTCGATTCTAGAAAAGGAAAGGTAAATTTATGCAGCACTGGATGGGGCCATATGAAGTGATTGAGATCATCAACAATGGAGCTATGAGGATCAAAACAATTAATGACAACATTACATTAATAGTCAATGGTCACCGACTACATCCATATCATGTGTTTGAGACTTATATGATGAATTCCATATTAGGCATGGGGGAGACCCCAGTTGATTCTAGTTTTAAAATGAGTTAGTAATATGTGGGTGTAGTCCACATGGTCCAAAAATAATTATTCTTTTAAATTTTTACAATTTTTCTTTCTTTAGTTGTATTTTAGTTTTGCAGGAATGATGCCCTAAGTGCAACTATTAGGTAGCGTTAGAAACCTGGGCCTAACAAGCATAGGATCCATGAACCTTCTCAATCCCAACTTTCTAGGAGATTAAATTCTAGTAGAATTAGCTCATCCCCACTTGGAGGGAGAAACCATATCTGAACAAGTGTTTGGGTGTTTTGTTTTTTGTCTTCATGAAGAAAAATACCTGAATGCTGGTTCAGGTAATGGATGTTGATTTTGTCCATGTTCTTCAAACCAAAACACTAAATTTCTGATCAAATGTAAGCGTACACTAGTGGACACATCAGTAGATGTTGAAATAAAGGAGGAGCGCATGTTTTTCATTTTTTGAAAAGGAAGACGCTCGATTCCTATTTTTTGGAGAAGAAGGCATCTGACTCCTATTTTTATGGAAGATTATACCCGATTCCTTTTTGTACGATAGAAGGTACCTGATTCCCATTTATATGGTAGAATATTCTTGATTCTCGTTTGTACGATAGAAGGTTCCTAATTCCCGTTTGTACAGTAGAAGGCACTCGAATCACGTTATGTCAAGGAAAAGGTTCCTGAGTCCTATTTTTTGATAGACCGATGCTTGATTCCTGTTTTTCATAAGGAAATGGCACCCGAATTTCATTTTTTGAGAAAGTGACACCTAATTTCCTGGACATAACAAAAAAAAAGTGCTTTCTATTTTTAAGTATGGCACCCGATTTCCAATAAAAATGTGTTTGCTTTCTATTTTCTACTTTAAGTACGATGTCTGATTGCCAGTAAAAGGTGTCTGCTTTCCATATTAAGCATTGTGCCTGATTTCTAACAAAAGGTGCCTACTTTTCATTTACCAAGCACCTGTGTGCCTTGATTCAAAATAAGGCACTCGATTTCCATGTAAGGAGGCACCTGGTTTCTATTTTCATAGGTGTTTGCACCTCGTATAAATAATCTTTAGCATTAAAAAGTGGCTTGAGCCACGTCAGCATTTCACCCACGTGCATAAATAAAACTTCACGGATGAAATTATTTTAATATTTTCATAAGATATTTATGCACATTCCAAGGTCATAAATAAACAATTTTCAAGGGAGGGATGTTTTTTGTCTCGTGAAGACGTGTTTTTCTAATATTTTCTTGAAAATGTGCAGGAATTATCAAATGTATCAAATTGCAGCAACCGAGAACCAGTCAAAATGGAGAGAAATTTGTTGCATGGAAAATATGCCTATCATTCTTTGTTTCAATACATCTAGTCATCATAAAGCAGCCAATTCTAGTGGACCACGAGCGTCTGCACATTATACACGCACAAAATAATATGGGTACGTGCTTAATTTTTTGTTATATATATATATATATATATATATATATTATTTTCATAGGCATATATTTCTATAAAATAGTGTCGACACATTCCCCATTGAATTACCAACCACCCATTTCTCTCCACTTGGCATTTTTCCATGTGTCACTACTCTGATTGGAGAACAAAGAAGATCTACGACCAGATCAAGGACTACACAACTAAAAGAATCAAGCATGAATTTTGATGAATAATGGGCAGAGAATTTAAAGCTATTTGATGAGCAAAAAAATAAGTTCTAACATCTCAAGGCAAATAAGGAGTATAGGAAAGCCTCTAAGAGAGTGGCCAAGGAAACTAGAGAAGAGTCCAAAAAGACATCCAAAGCTCCTTGTAAGAAAATCAAATTTGCTCAACCAGCATAGTTTTGGTATTTGTATGGGTCAACAAGTGATCAACCTTCAAAGATGAAGGTATATTTCATGAATATGGGACTGCTAGGTCCTGTACCACCTGCAGCTCAGACAACAACAAGCAAAGCTCCCCTGGTGGAAGAAGTAGAGTCTGAATATGATGTTAAACTTAAGCCAATGGTGGCTAGTTTTCCCAAGGCCAAGGTTGCTGAGAAATCCAGCATTTTGTTTGGTGATGAATTTTTAGTTCTAGTGGGAGAAATTTTACCCCCTCGCCATCAATACTAGAAGCAGTCTGAGCCAACATTCTAGAAGGATGCCTCCATTTTTACTAGCTACTACTTGAGGAATGTAGTAGGGAGGAAATTCTAGACAAAGGAACAACCAAGTGAAGGAAAAGTACCTAGTTAGCCAACTCGATACATCAAGCACCTGAAAAAGTAGTAATAAGAGGTAGCCACCCCCAAAACACTGAAAGGGTGAAAGCTCAAAGATAAGGCAAAAGTCAAAGCCACTAAAAAGAATATGAAGGAAAAAGTTAGGGCCTACTGGAAGGGTGTTAGTGAGACTGGTAATTACCAGTTCAAAGTGGCACAGGGACGTGCAAACCCTTAAGCATGGGGGGATGATGAGCCCTAAAAATGTTCATTTTTGTACAAAATTTCCATATATATTGTGGCATTTATTTTAATAGAAATATATGTTTTATGCAAATTTTATATGTATTTAACAGTAGATTATGTATGTTATCTAATATTTATTTTTTAGTGAATAATGTGTAGATGTAGTGGATTTTACAGTATTTTAGCATGACTATGTCGAGGTCCCATTCGGACTTGGCACTTTTCGTTTTATTATGGTAAAACTATATTCAACAAAATAATGATGAAGTGCTAATTCAGGCACCCAACTCCCATTTAGGTGTCCAATTTCCATTTGGCACCTAACTATTGGGCAATTGATTCGTGTTTGGTGCTTGATTGTTGGGCACCTAATTCTTGTTAGGCACCTAATTCCCGTTAGGCGTTTGACTTCCATTTGGCACCTGATTCTTGTCTTCTACAGATAAGGTGTCTGATTTACATTGACGTAGAATTAAAATGTAACCCCTGTTGTCAACAAAATAAAATGGTTATTTCAATGATGGATGTGGATGGGATTTCAGCAATGGATGTGAAAAAATGACAACATCAATGATCATACATCATCTATTTTTTAGCAATCACGTAAAAATCAATGTAATCAAGTAATGCAAAATATCAGACATATTATGTTTTGATACACAATACACTAAATATATTCTAAGTTTAATGTTTTGCTTTATCTCCTTTATTTATACGTACTGTTGTAACAACAAAATCAAAATTTGATTTGCTTTCAAAATGTAACAGGGCATGGCCACATATCTTATAAATATGCAGGCCACCCCTGAAAAATAGATCCCAGATTATCTCTATATTTTTCTACTGTAAATTTTAATACAATACATTTGAGTCTTTTAATCAAACTCAACTAGCATCCGGTGAATGTCTTAATGAGAGTGGTGTCTGCTGGAAACTTGGGCCCACTCTCAATAGTATTCCTCCCTTATTTTAACTATTTTTTTCATTTTAATTCATTTTCCTATTTTATTTAATTTAGTTTAATACTGCAATTTCCCTTGTTTTTAGTAAATTTCCACCATGTAATTTTGATTTCAAATCATTTTAGTTATTTCTTTGATAATGCAAATTAGATTAGTGGTTTGGAAGATAAACGAGAACTCCAATGAAACAAAAACACCCCCCAAACCATAGAATAAAAGGGACTCATTTGATTAAAGGGATATTACAGGCATATACTGTGCAAGGTTACTCACAAGTTTACGAGCTATATCGAGTTGAAAATTAAATGGAGGTAATGATTTATACCATAGAAACTAACCAATATTTTACCCAACAATGGTTTTTTCCAAAAACTCGGTTCATAAATTGGCAGAAAAACCTCATACCTATAGGCCAGTAGAGAAACTCAAGTTTATCATTAGACATTCGATCTTCCACTATAGCTAAAATAGTTGAGTAATCATATACAGATTCTCATTACATTCTTTCTTTTATACAAACAAAGAATTATCAATGCATTTTGGATTTCGCAAAACCTCATTTCATCTACCGTTGTCCCTCCCTACTTGAAAAATTGTACTATTCCTTCGTTTCTCTTAAATAAACTATATATCGAGAGCCAAAATTTGCAAGGCAATCTCAAATCATAGCAATTTCATTTATAACATTTCAAAAATCCGTATACCACAACCAAAATTATAGGATGATTTCTTAATCATTTCATAAATCTAAAGAAGGTAAAAATTGAAATATTAATGATTCTAAATCGCAAAGTTCAACCTAGATCATATTCCTTGAACATTATAGTTTTGTTAAACTTTGAACTCAAGGAATAACTCATTCAACATATGTAAGAGTTCTAGATACAGTGAAATTCATGTTTAAGATTCGTTCCCAAAACAACTATGAACTTGAAAACTAAAAGATTTAAAACAAAATATACTCTTCTCTTTCTACCAAGAGTCTACCTAGTAGTTTCAATACGGTTTCCAATAGCAACTTCTTCCAAGAGTGCTTGTAGATGAAAACTAGACGTCTCAATGCGGTTATCAACAACTTCTTCCTAGAGTAATTCCCCCTAAAAAATGTGTATCTGAACCCTGGTTACCCCTTCTATTTATTATCGAAGGCTTTCATTCCCATCCACTCATCCCCCATTCTCAGGAACATTCCCCAAGTTGAGTGCCTCTTCCTCCTACCTTGATGCATATCCATTAGCTCCCCCTCTCAAGCACATCATCAATGGTATTTAAAGAATCATCCCACTAGCCAAAAGAATCGATTGAAATCTTTTCCTAGCTTAAAGAGTTTGGTTACACATATTTTTACTCATGGTGTTTTTTATCAACAATAAAGAAAGCTATTCAATAAAATCCTTTGCTAACACAAAAATCTTTCCTTATTTATTCTCACATGCTGAAGCAATTCAAATCTCAATAACTTTTTAATTTCTATAAGCAAAAACTATTAAATAAATCATTACTTTCACATGACAGAGTCTTTTCATAATAGTAGTATTTTGCTCATATAAGTTCATATTATGCAACCACTAGATGAAACATTCATCCACTATGTCTGACTAATTGCTAAATAGATAATAGCATTTTTATCAAAGAAGATATTTCATTCTCAAAGTTTAAGTTTTTCTTCCCTTCATGAAAATAAACCTACCCCTACAAAGGCACAAAACCATTAGCATCAACATAACCTTTTATTGAATAATCTATTGTACAAAAATTAGGAAACAAGCTATCTCATAATTTCCCATAATGCACACACACATATATATTCAACCAAAGTTAATCATGAAATGGTCATTCATTTCATTGCTAAAATAACATACCAAAACATAAATTCATCCATATAGAAAATCTGCTAAGGGAGGGTCATGACATTCCCCCCATAGGTTTAACACAGTCCTTTGTGTTTTCCTCAAAGTTCAACATAAAACATCATTTACATAATATTTTCAAACAAATAAGGAAAATATCTTTGCATGTCTGCTACTTTCTCCCAAGTAGTATTTCTCTCGGAGTAACGATTCCCATTGGACCTTCCATTGCTCCAGAGTTCCTTTCCTCATTGATTTGGAATGGAACTCAAGGATTCTTACTGGTTGAACCTCTCTAGCCTCTAGATCTGCCATCTACAAGTTTAAAAAGTCCCACACATGTTTAGGATTAGAAATGTATTTCCTAAGCAAATAAATGTGAAAGGCGTCGTGAATCTTGGAAAAACTAGGTGGTAAGTCAAGTCGATATGCCATAGGACTGATATTTTATGTAATTTCAAAGGGTCCCACAAAATAAATATTAATTTTGGTAGATTTAATAGCACTCTTATGTGGTCTCACCCTCAGAAACACTTTGTCACCCACCATGAACTTCCTTGGTGACCTCTTAAGATTGACATAACTTTTCTAACGATATGTAGCTTCTTTATGTCTTCCTCTAATCATCCTTAAATGTTGCTCCATCTCTTTGACCATATCAGGTCTAAGCACAACCTTGTCTTCTAGATTATCCCAATATAATGGTGTTCTACACCTCCTACAATATAGAGCTTCAAATGATGCCATGCCTAAGGTCGAGTGATGACCATTTTTGTATGTGAACTCCACCAAGTGCAAGCAATCTTTCCATCAAGTTTTATAATCTATACAATACATACAAAGCATGTCCTCTAAAACCCAGTTTATCTTTTCAGTTTGCCCATCGATTTCTAGGTGATATGCAAAATTGATGTTTAACCTAGTGCCAATGGCTCTATGCAAAGCTTACCAAAACTTGAATGTGAATATTGAGTCCCTATTTGAAATGATCACTTTAAAAAATATGAAGCTTGAATATCTCCTTAGCAAATCTGTTAGCCACAACCACAGCATCATCCTTGGTATTTTTGGGTATAAAGTGTGCAACCTTGGTCATTCTATCGACCATAACTAGGATTGTGTTATGCTGAAATCTAGTCTTTGGCAATCCTATAATAAAATACATCGAAATCAGCTGCCATTTCTATGTTGGTACATCATGAGATTACAATAGCCCTACATGATGTTTATTTTCTACCTTTAATTTCTGGTATTCTAGACATTGGGTAACAAATTTAGTTATGTCCCTCTTCATTCCTGGCCAATAAAAATTTTTCTTCATATTCACTCTCATTTTTACCCCTACCATATGAGCATAATATGGAGATATATGAGCTTCATTCATGATCATTTTATTCAAATCACTGGCCTCTGAAACTACTACCTTGTCCTTAAAGCATAAGAAATCATCCTTAATGTTGAAATCCTTACTATCATCAGATTTCCTTTCTATCCTTTTCCAGATTTGATTACAAAACCCATCATATGTTTACATTTCCTTAACTTGTTCCATCAAATCCACATGGATGCGAGATAATATAACTATGTGTCTTCTCCTATTGAGTGCATCATCAGCCTTATTTTCTTTCCCTTTGATGTATTCAATATCAAAATCATATTATATGAGAAATTCCATCCATCTTCTTTGCTTGGAATTTAGCAAAGGTTGAGTAAATATGTACTTTAGACTTTGATGGTCTGTTCTCAACTCAAATGTTCTCCTTATCAAATAATATCACCAACTTTTAAGAGTAAAAACCAATGTTGCCAATTCCAGATTATGGGTTACATAATTGACCTCATGTCATTCCAGTTTCCAGGATATGTAAGCTATTACTAGTTCATCTTAAGAGAGCATTCCTCGCAAACCTTCTCGTGATGCATATGTACACACAAAAAAGCTACCCTGAGGATCTGGTATCTTGGCGTAGTCCTTCACATAACGCCTGTAATATCCAGTCAAACCCATGAAACTTCAAACTTTCATCACATTTATTGGTGGTGGCCATTTTAGTATAGCTTCTATTTTCTTAGGATCCACCACTATCTCTTATATTGATACAATATGCCCTAAATATTGCACTTATAACACATAAAATTCACATCTCGATAAATTCTCATACAATTGATTCTACCTTAGCAGCTCCAACATTATCTTAAGATGTTTGTCATGCTCAATCTTATTTCAGAAATATATCAAAATATTTTCCAAGAATATAAGAACGAATTGGTCTAGAAGCTTCCTGCAAATACAGTTCATCAAATTCATAAATACTGCTAGAGCATTTGATAGACTAAAAGGTATAAAAATAAACTCATAATGTCCATACCGAGTTTTGAAAGTTTTCTTATGGGTATCCTCTTCTCGAATCTTCAACTGGTGGTATCCTGACTTTAGATCAATCTTTGAAAATATAGTGGCATCCTTAAGTTGATCGAAGAGGTCTTCGATTCTAGGTATAAAATATCTATTTTTAATGGTTACCTTGTTTAACATCATATAGTCTATACACAATTGCAAGAAATTTTCCTTTTTCTTAATAAACAACATTGGCACACCCCACAGTGACACACTTGGTCTAATCAATCCCTTTTCTAGCAATCCTTATAATTGTACTTTTAGTTCTTACATCTCAATAAGATTCATTCTATAAGGAGCTCTATGAATAGGTTCTATTTCAGGTTGAATCTCAATTGTGAAATCAAATTCACATTTAGGGGGTAGTCCAGGTAAATCTTCTGGAAATACATCTCTAAAATTCTGAAGTACTGGGTGTTTCTCAAATACCTCTTCCTTCCTTTCATCTTCTATCTCATTTAACTTCACTACATAAATTGATCCTCCTCTCTTTGTTGCCTTCTTAAGTTGCATTGCAGAGAGGATATGGGATCCAAAAACCCCTTGTAGGCTATACTTCCTTGCCATATTTCGAGTACTCAATCTATCTATCCTAAAAATTGATTATAGCCTTATGTGTTTGTAATCAATCCATTCCTAGCACTACGTCAAAAGCATGTAGCAGTGCTACATAAATATAACCTACAATTGTGCCACTAGGCAAGATAATTTCAGTCATAAGGTAACACTAATCTACAGAGTAGGTCTATCCTAAGCCATACTCGACCTTCCACCCATGGGCCAAGATTACTGGTCTTTATGGTATATTTTTAAATAATCTAGTGGAAAAAAAACTATCTGTGGCACCACTATCAATCAAAATTCTAAAATTTCTACCAAATATGTTACCTTTTATCAATAGTGACGTGGCGTGTCCTTCCATATTTTGACTCCCTGTTGTTGCATAAATATTGTGTGCATGTTCTTTATAAGTTGGTTTCTTTCCTTTCAAACCTGATCCTACTTTAAGTGGACATTTGTTGGTATAATGTAGACTGCCATATTCATAACATCCTGCTTTGGGTCCTAGATGTATTTTCTGCTTTTGTCCATCTTTTGTTTTCACTGCTAGTGAGGGATTGGCCTAACCCTGTTCTGATGGTTGCTTATCACTGTTGTTATTATTGTTAGGATTATGGTTCTTCCCTTTGAACCTTTTCCTAAACTTTCCTTGCTTTCTTTCATTTCATCTATCCTACTTAGGGGAACCCTTGTTTGCTTGATCCATTTCCCATTTTATGAACCCTATATTGTTTATTTTCCCTAATGCCTCTTTGTCCTACTCAGATGCCCCTTCATAATTGAAATAATGCTTGAGATAATTTTTAGCTTTCCTAGCCATATCATAGGCTTTTTTAAGAGTATTAGGTTCCTGTATATTCACTTCATACCCTACTCTTGGATCTACTCCTAGAATAAACTTATGTACCTTCATTTTATCGTTATATGTGGGTACATACTTCAGTAGCTTGATGCATTTCCGATAATAAACTTCCACCATCTTATTCCCTTATCTAAGGTTGGTGAATTTCTTAAATTTATTGGTGTAGAAGTGTTCGATGAGGAATCTTTATTTGAAATTTATCACAAAATTCTCCCATTTCAAATCAATTGTAGCCTTAATCCCTTATTCCCCACTATACGTTTCCCACCAATCCAAACAAACTCGTTGTAAATGCAAAGTGTCATAGGATGTTCAAGTGTTGGTGGAGTAGCTATTCATGTTACAGAAATTCTCTATCTCCTTCAACTAAGCTTTGGCTTTAAACCATCTTCTTCTCCATTAAACTTGAAATATTTTAGGTGTTTCATGTCCTTGCCCAATTATGCCTCTAGACAAATTCTAGCCTGTTGTGCTTCTATATGGGTCTCATTCACTTGTCCTACTCTAGAATTCCTAGCTAGTGAATCTTGATTCACTATAGCCTCCAACAGTTGTTTTTGTGCTTCCATATATTCCCTTAGTAAGGCAATTATTGCAGTAAGATCCTCCCTCTCATTATTAAGAGTATTCTTACCTATATTCAGGATCTCAACCTCTGCATTATTTTGTCATGTTTGCCTAGTCATTGGTACAACACTCCCTCTCCTTCTCTTGGGTGGCATTATCCCTGGCCACACACAAGAGAGATAGTAGGGATCATTTCACAATTATATCCTTGAATTGTTTTCTCCTACTAGCAACTATTTCCTAGTTGTCCAACTCAGCAATCAAGATCTATTTTTAGTAAAACCCCTTTTTCTTGTAGGTATAGTATTTACATGATGCACTATCCTACTACACTCATTTAACTTGTGCAAGGAAACATGTATCCCTACGAACTCCACTCTGATACCAAATGTCATAACCTAATTTTATAGGACATTTTTTTTTACTAAATATTGATATTAATATTCTTATAGATAATCCTATGGAAGGCTAAAATCTATGGAATTTCCATCACATTTTGCCCATCTCAATATTGCTTACCTACTAAATCCATTGGAGACACACCTATCTCCACATATTGCATATATCAGTCTATACAAGAGCACTAGGTGTATGGTAATAGTTACCAAAACTATCCTTCTCATTAATATTTTAATGAGCTAGTCCTCCTCCTTTCATCCTATCGAAAGAAGCATGTTGTCCTTCTCACACCACATAATTCATTCTATGTTGGTATCAGGAGCATGACAAACTGACTATCTCTTTCACTTTATTAGTGAAATTAGTCACCAATATTGAGTCTAATCCTAGATTTACTTTGTGGTAACAATAGTTAATTTACAACCACAAGAGAGTACACAACTCCATAATTTCCCTAGGAAAAACCCCGTAGGGAAAACCCAACAACAAACTAACCATTTTTATTAACTAAAAAATAGTTAAACATTACATAACTCATAGAGATAAAGGTAATCAAATCTGCCTTTGTCTTCCACTAGAGTCTTCCATAAATCGTAGATCCTTACCAACCCTCTAGCTAATTCATGCCTTTCTTATAACTATTCTTAAGTTTACCAAGACTTTATGGATTTACTTTCAAATATTCCACTCATATTGCAATGCCAGAATCTACCCACATTCTATCTATTGAAATACATCTCATTTTTTTTCTCAGTGCTCATATGAGACCATCATCATGTGAATCCATGATTTAGAACTTTCTTTCTGGTTCGAATACGCCCAAAATTTAAATTGAGCCTGCAATGTTACTTAGCTCTAACATGAGCTACTCTATTGATCACATTCACAATTACATCATTAAATCATCAGTTATAAAATCCACATGAACTGGGTTACAACAATGTTCATCATTTCCTTTTAAACATGATAACATTTCAAACATGATTTCGAGACATGTCCGAATTTCATGGCAAAATGGCGCAAGGAAGTCAAGTAGATGAAAATGTCACGATTTCGTGACATGTTACTTTTTCGCCGATAAATCAAGAAGACAAATCCAAGACGAAGAAGATGTCACGATTTCATGACATGTATTTTCATGGCAATAAAGACCAAAAGGAGCTGAAAAGATAAAGACGTCGCGATTTCGTGACATGTTGCATTTTCGTGGCTAAGAAAGTAGAAAAGGGGTAGAAGAAGAGAGAATGTCACGATTTCATGACATGTCAGTTTTTCGCCATGAGAAAGAGAGAAGAAGACATACGAGGCTAAAGTGTCATGATTTCATGACATGTTTTGTTTTCGCGTAAGCAGGAGGCAGATAGAGTAGAATACTTGAAGACGTCGTGATTTCATGACATGATAGTTGTTCCTGACAAGATATATTCTTAGCAACTAAAACATGCCCTTACACCAAATTTTTGATCTCTCGGGGTGTCAGATGTAAATGGAGTGTCAGATCTATTAGAATCCAATTTACAAAAGATCTTGTGCTTATTATTAGAAACTAAAGTTAATTGCTTGTAATTGATTTGAGAATCCAAGATGTACTAGTTGTAAAAGATACCCATTTTGGGTATATATAGTGGTATACGCATTTTGAAAAGAGGTCGGCTCTTAGACGTTTACAAGATTGATGTACATCATTCTGGATGCAAGCAAATAAAGTTACTCTTCTTCTAGCTTCTAACTTTCTATGTGCAAGTGTATGTATCTAGTTTTTGACTTCTATTTACATTATTAAATTCTATATTGTATCTGTTCTAAATCTGAACTGTGCATGTATGAATTATATTGTTGGAGTTAAGATTAAGTATGCTTATATGTGTTAGATGAAATATCTAAATCACACTTAGAAAGTTATGATTTCTATATGAAGGTGTTAAAGAAAACTTGTAACAGTAATACGGACGTCATATCCTGATTGTTGTCTAAACTGCACCATGAGAAAAGCTTCTAGCCTTGGCTATATTTCCCTTTACAAGCATTTCCCTTCTTTTTGCTCTCTTTTCTCTAAACAAAGCAAAAAGGAACCAGCCTACTCTGGAGATTAGATGGATATTCCCAAGCTAGATCCGTCTATTCAATGTTGGCAAGGTCTAAGGTGCAATACAATTAACCAAAGGCAGATTTTGTTCCAACAATTTTTGGCATGCTCGGTGGGACCTAAAATCCCATAGTATTCTATAAGTTTTGGTGTTTTTCTTTAAAAGCCTTTCTATTTTAAATCTGAAGCAAAAAACCACCTGGCGCCTCCATTCAGAGGATTTAGACCCAAGTAATACCTTGTCTAAAAATATCTGGTTATAAGCTCATGAGTGCCTATGCATATGATAACCAGATCCCAAGCAAGAAAATCTGAAGAACCCATCGAGTTCTTTGAGTTACACCTTGGTAGCTTGAAAGCACATCCTGTGCTAGCTACAAGATCTAATCCACCTGGTACTAGTACAAGTTCCATCGTACCAACTATTGGAGTGTCCTCAAATAGCTCCATAGTAACAATAAATACAGTAGCTATCATGGTTGCTCCTCCCATCCTAGCTCATCTTGTATGGAACCAAACTGGCCCGCTAAACTTGGCAGCCCAGAATCAGGTTCCCCAGGCAGCTCTGAAAGCTTTGCCATCATATGATGGGATAGGTAAAATAGCAGATGAACATTGCCTAGATGTTTCATCATTGGCAGTAGTTTATAACATCACCCAAGAGGATGTGATGGTCAGGTTACTGGTCATATCCTTAAAAGGAAAAATGCTCCATTGGTATAGAGCACTCCCTCCTGGATCTATTACTTCTTGGGCAATACTTGTTGGTCGTCTGGTTGATGAATTCAATGTACATGCAGATCCATTCTCATTACTCAATCAATTCACAATCGTCAGGAGACATCCACAAGAAGAGATTGCAGATTTTAACATTAGGTTCACACGCACCTGGGATAGAGTGCCTACTGGTTTAAAACCTACTATAGAGCAAGCAATATGTTATTATTTGAGAGCTTTTGATTCAGACCTTAGCATGATTATACGACAATCACGTGTTTTAACTTTCCCTGCTATTTATTTAGAAGCAGCTAAGGGAGAAGCTGATCTTATTGCCACTGGGAAATATCCTCCAAAGGCCCCATTGCCTATCTTTCCAAAATTTCCCCAAGCACCTGCTCCGAATCCTGTAGTACCAGTGACTCCAGTCGTTTAGTTACCCCAGAATCTGCCAGCATTACCTCCTATTCCTACCCTTCCTGCATTGCCTGCTATTCCTCTCCGAGAAGTCCCCCAAGATAATCAGATGACGACCATATTAGATACGATGAAAACTTTATCAAATGATATGTCATCTATGAAAAAGAGAGAAGTCGAGCGACATTTCCAGTCGAGGAGATTTCCTCAGCTAACTAAATATGGAGCTTCGACAAGTAATAAAGGGCAGGAAAGAAAAAATGTAGTCTATGCTAATGAAACAGGAGATAATGGAGAGCCTTCTAACTCAGACTATTGGTGTTCCACATGTAACGATCCTCATGGAGAAGATTCGTGTATGTTTCACCAGCATCATGTGCAGAGTCTAATTAATGAAGAAGTAAAAGAAATAATGAAGGGGCACGTAAACATGATCAGAGAAGTAGATCATAATCTGGCCATACCATCTGAAGAACATGTCGTTGTCTTGACAAGGTCAGGAAGGAAACCTCTACAAGTTGATCCGAAGGAACTTCAGCCATTAAATTTTCCTCCAGCTCCCAGAGTTACTCCTCAGAAGGATCAGTCGAGTGAAAAGAAATACTCTAACCCTCCTCAGAGTTCTGTCCTAGCACCAAGGAGAGAGTCTCCTCCTAGAAAGGAGAGTGAAACTCAAGATCAAGTGAAAGAGAAACTCAGATTCCCTTCATTGACCAAAAGGTAAAGAACAGAAGCAACTCAGGGTTATAGGAATAAATATGATCCATCTGCTAGAGAAAAGGAGAAAATTGTCGAGGCACCCTCATTCAATATCATTGAGGAGATGAAAAAGACTCCCTCAAAAGCTAGCATGTATGATGCTTTGCAGTTCCCAGGACAAATCGATCTTCTTCAAGAATCTTTAAAGTTGATGAATCATAAGAGCAAAGTGCCTTCCTTTTCAAATTCTATACAAGCTAATGTTACTTCTGCTACAGGAAAAAATAGACCACCTCCATTCTATTTGTCTCTACAGATGGAAGGATGGATAGTACATAATTGTATGATCGACTCAGGAGCAGCTACTACAGTTATGCCTAAAGCAATATGTGACATCATGGGAATGGAGTATACCAGAAGTCATCCAGGAGTGTTGCAGTTAGATGGTACTCCAGTAAAATCTATAGGAGTGATCAAGGATATCCCCATACAACTCCATAGGATGCCCCAAATAGTCATTATACAGGAAGTGGTAATTGTAGATTTGGAACCATACTTTGGTATGTGCCTATCCAGAGAATTTATGATAAAAATGGGAGGTTATTTATCTTTAGATTATTCTCATTTAGAAATACCTTTCAAAGGTAAGAAGATCAAGATTTTTAATGAGAAGCCATCCACTTTTCACATAGCAAGACTGGAAGAAACCAGTACTATGAATATGATGACCGAAGATATAGGAGACGTAGATTTGATGGAGGAAACCCTGGAAGAACTTCAGTCTGAAGATCAGTTTTCCTTAAAAAATTTCAATGCCATGATAGAAACAGAGATAGGAAGCTACTCTATTGAGAAACCAAAAAAGCTACTTGTCCCTGAAAAGAATGTTTCCACTAGCCAGCTTTGGAAGCTTTACTTTGATGGGTCCAGATGCAAAAATGGAGCAGGTGTCGGGATAGTTTTAATTTCTCCTACAGGACAAGAAAAAGTTTTCTCATACAGATTGACATGGAGTTGCACTAACAACGTGGTTGAGTATGAAGCATTGTGTTTGGGACTCAAAAAGGCCAAAAAATTAGGTGTAAAACAATTGCTGATTTATGGAGATTCGGAGCTTATTGTGAAGCAGGTCACTGGAAAATGTATCTGTAAGCAACATTATCTAAGAGCTTACAAGAATAAAGTGTTAGATCTCTTGGACAATTTTGAAGCTCTAAACATAAAATCAATTCCAAGAGAAAATAACACTCATGCAGATATTTTGGCATCAGTAGGGTCAAATTTTTGTCCAGTCAGTAATGTTATCCAGAAGTCCAAAATAGTGAGACTGATATACCGACCTTCTATGCCTGACAAAGACATTTTCTAGCAAGTATTTGAGAATGATGAACAGATATTGGATTTTCTAATCCATGAGATGAACTGCTCTAATGATAGAGCATTACAAGATGAGGACGAAGAGAGCCTGATTCAATTAAAAAATAACCACATTCCCAAGGGACTGATCACCCTTGAGAGTCTCTTTGACAACAATGACAGAGCCACTGGTCGAAGAATTAAAATTGACAAGCGACGGTATAAGGAGGTGGAATTAGAGCCGAGAAAAATGATCAAGGTAGGTACCAATTGTACAGTAGAAGAGTTGAGTCAAATCAAAGAGTTGTGTAAGAGCTATCCAGATATTATAGCCTGGACGTATAGTGATTTGAAAGTGTATAGAAAAGAGGTGATCCAACATACCATCGAATTGGAAGAAGGAGCTAAACCCTTCAGGCAAATACAGAGGCTTGTGAATCCTAAAATTGAAGCCTTGATGAAGCAAGAATTATTGAAACTCTTACAGGCTAAAATAGTGTATCCCATTAAACATTCTACCTGGGTGGCAAACCTGGTTTCGATTAGGAAAAAGAATGGGGAAATCAGGTTGTGTGTAGATTTCTAAAATTTGAATAGAGCTTCACTAAAGGATCATTATCCTTTGCCTCAGATTGACCCAATCCTTCATACAGTGGCAGGAGCAGAGAGGTTTTCTCTACTAGATGGTTTTTCTGGCTATAACCAGGTCTGGGTAAAAAATGAAGATCAATATAAGACTGCATTCACAACCAAGTGGGGAACGTTTGCCTATCAAAGAATGCCCTTTGGGTTATCAAATGTTGGAGCCACGTTCCAAAGAGCTATGGACGTAGCATTTGGTGAACTCTCAAATAAGATCATTGTCGTTTATCTAGATGACATGACAGTATTTTCCCATGATAAGCGAGATCATGCCACTCATCTACAACAAATATTTGAAAAATGCAGAGAATTTGGGATATCTTTGAACCCAAAGAAATCTATATTTGTTGTAGAAGAAGGTATATTGCTTGGCCATGTTATTTCTAAAGTTGGGTTGTCTATTGATCCTGACAGAGTAAAGGCACTTTTGGAACTTTCACTACCAGTCAATAAGAAAGGTTTGCAATATTTCTTTGGACAAATAAACTTTGTTCGAAAATTCATCGTTGATTTTGCTCAAACTGTTAAACCAATGACTGAATTGTTGAAAAAGGATGCACCTTTTAAATGGATAGAACCAAGGAAAGATGCATTTAGGAAAATCTTGGAGGCTATAGCTCGAGCTCCCATTTTAGTTAACCCTGACTACTCCCGAGGTTTTATTTTATATGTTGTTGGAGAGCAAGACAACTATGTTGCAGTTCTTACTCAGAAGGGAGCAGATAAAGAAGAAAGACCCATAGCATTCTTAAGTTCTACCATGCACAAGCATGAGGAGAGATATAGTTTTATCGAGAAGCAGGTTTATGCTATCATGAAATCATTGAATAAATTCAAGCATTTTCTATCTCAAAGCCGCACCATTGTTTATGTGATTCACCCTGATGTTAGAAACTTCATAATACAAGGAGAACTTGGTGAAAAAAGAGCGGGATGGGTAACCCGCATACAGGAATATGATGTGGAGATACATCCGACCAAGATAGTCAGAGGTAGAGCTCTATGCCAAGAGTTGGCCAAACAAGCAACAACCGGGAACGTTGAAATTCAAAGGATAATGGTGAATACTGAACAAAACCAAGTTAGAGAAAATACCGATTGGATTGATGATTTGGTGAAGTATTTTCAGACTGGGATATGTCCTAAAAATCTGAATGCTTCCCAAAGAAGGAGGTTTAGAACACAAGCATTGAAGTATACTCTTCGAACGGAAGGGTTGTACAGAATAAATATTGATGGTATACTACTGAAATGTATAGGTGATGATAAGAAACAGAAAGTATTAGAAGAATTCCATGGAGGCCTCTCGGGTGGACATTATTCAGGTAGAGCAACAACTTTGAAGATTCTTAGAGCTGGTTGTTATTGGCCTTCTATTTTTTTGGATACATATAAAGTAACTCAGAAATGTGAACAGTGTCAGAGGTATGTAGGAAGGAACAGAAATGCTCCTATGCCTTTGAAGTCTATACAAGTCGAAGAACCTTTCCAGCAATGGGGGTTAGATTTTGTGGGAATAATCGAACCAAACTCATCAACAGGCCACAAATATATACTCACCACCATAGATTACTTCACAAAATGGGCAGAGGCAGTTCCTACAAAGAAAGCTGACTCAGAAGTCATGATAGAGTTTGTAGAAAGTCTAATTACTAGGTTCGGCATACCCGACTCATTGATCACAGATAATGGATCTTCTTTTACTGGAGCCAAAATGATTGAGTTCGCCAGCAGGTATGGAATATATTTGAAAACATCTTCTAACTATTATCCACAAGGTAATGGTTTAGCTGAGTCTACCAACAAGAATATACTCAAGATTTTGAAAAGAACGTTGGAAGATAACAAGAGAAACTGGCATTCATTACTTAACCAAGCTTTATGGGCTGATCGAATATCAATAAAGAAGTCCATTAATACATCCCCCTATGCTCTAGTTTATGGTAAAGAAGTTGTTTTTCCTATTCATATGGAGATACCAACATTAAAATTACTGAATCAGATAGATGAAGAAGAAGGTCAGCCAATGGATGCCCGATTGATGCAACTTTTGCAATTAGAAGAGTCCCGAGAATAGGCTTACGACCACCACCAGAAACACATGATTGATACAGCAGGGTGGTTTGATAAGAAGACTACTTTCAAAAAATTCAAAATTGGAGACCAAGTTTTGAAGTGGAATGTAAAGAAAGCTAAGCCAGGAAATCATGACAAGTTTGATGCTTTCTGGGAAGGACCGTTTGAAATCATTTCAGAAAAATAGTTTAATTCTTTTCAACTGAAATATCAGTATGGTTGGATTCTTCCTATCACGGTGAACGCGTTTCACCTAAAGTTATATTTCAAATAAAATACAAAGTTGGAGTTTTATGTACAGTATAGTAGGGGTGTTATAAATATTGTAAATATTTTTTATTTTGTTGGGTTTAATAAAAGTTTTTGTTGTAACCAATCACAGTGCAACAGTATAGTAGAAGGCGGAGAGAAAAGTTCATTTTTGTCATTTTGAAATTTCAAATTCAAAATTGACGCGTGGTTCTAAAAGGATGGCGGATGAAATCATTAGATAATTCTCTCGAGAAGTGGTATTTTCCTCCATACAAGAAGCTTCTAAAATCGACCGCCTAGAGAATGTCTCGGGTAGCCACGTGCTGAGGAATAAATGAGCGAAAGTAATTGATCGGTCAGGTAGTGCAGAGTCCACCAGATTTTATTGCTATTTTTTACACGCGATTAATTAGCTGGTTAGCGTTTCAAGAAAAGACATTCTAAGAAAGGTGGCAGAAACAAATTTCGAAGAAATCCCGAGAGAATCGCTTTCACCAACCATAATTAATGCAATTCATCACGCATTTTTTTGAATAACGTGAGAAGGAAAAAGCTAATTTTTTACTTCAGTGAAGTTTCATACTGTCACTTGCTATTTTCCAGCTCCCTCAGAAGAAAGAGAGAAAACCCCTACTGTGATACTTAGAATTTTTAGTTTTTCTCAACAAAAGACAACTTCGAAGCAGTTTTCAAAGAGAATTTTTAGAAGATTTGTTGCTTGTAAGTTTTTCATGGCTCCTAGAAAAGGCAAGAAGCAAGAAACAATGGTTGCATCATCTCCAACAACTTTAGTGGTGAGAAAAGGAGAAGAGATAAGTAACAGATTTATTGACAAAGATGCACGGATAAGTGATACGATTGTGACCTGGAAGGACCCTGGAAAAATCAGAAGTAACATAGCAGACCGGGTGGCTACCGGAGTCTCAACATCTTCTCCTTCCACTTTTGCCTTCCATTCTTTTCTATACTGGTACGTATATGTTCCTGTACACCCCTGCCCCGAGTTGGTAAGGGCAATTGCTAATTTTTATGATGAAAAAGGGATGAATGTAAGAGATTGTAATGGGAAGGTTTTATTTACTTTAAGCAAAGATGCTTTTGTTTCTGCTTTCACCATGGGTCATGTCCCTGCGTTTGAGCCAAAAGCCTTTGACCCCGAAGATCAGGCTAAATACTTTGGCCCTTCTGAAAAGATAAAGAATTTTCTGGTTTCCCAGCTGAAAGAGTTACCTGCAGGAGAAAACCCACTTGAGTCTCCTATTGATATCACCAATTTCAAAAATCCAGAGTTGTACTCTATTACAACTATGATAGCAGGTCTCAAAACTGATGAAAAGGTTCAAAAATGGCAAATTGCCTTGGTTGAATGTTTATCTAACCCCAAAAATTATGATACTTCTATCATGAGCAAGGGTGTGAATCCTATATTTTTTGACTGGCCAGGGTTTTTGTGTTCAGAAATTCATGAAGGGTTGTCGACACTGAAAAAAGGGTCTCAGTTCTCTTTTCGATTCTCATCGTATTTGATATGGTTATTCTTCTTTTTTATGTCTAAATATTTGGCTTTTATCTCAGTAAAAGATAAAGATGAGCAGGGCAGGGTTTTACCCATTTGTGAATGGACAAATGTGTTGTATAAAACATAATCATTTTACGATTTCAACAGAGAATTCTTAGGCCCTGCTCTGAAAATAATGTATGGGAATATTAGAAGACTAACCCCTAAGGCAGAAAAGGTTTTGCAAACCAAATATGCTGAAGAAGGTGATTGGTTTATCCTCACACAAGGGGTTTGTATTAGATTGTATGGTTTCACTCAGAAACCATTTTTACTCCCTCATTATGTTACGGACAGATTGTTTGCTTTAGAATATGTTCGACAAATTGAACAAATAAATGTAAAATTTGGCTCAGGTATTGGGAATACTAGCACCTGTAATATGCCATTTACTTTTGAAGGGATAATTGTAACAAAAAAGGGTCAGAACGAGCAGATTGCTCAATATTTAAGGGAGTTGGGACTGATTGAGATTCCACAAAGGTGGAAGTATGATCCTTTGGATCGATTTGCTGAAAGACAAGCTATTTTGAATAAAATGGAAATGAAAAAATATCATGCTAGGGTTAGACCAGATATAGAAGAAAAAAGAAATAACAACGAAGATGATGCTTTGGAATGGCACATTGAGCGAATGGAACCTCTTCCCCCTTGGCATGATTTTTATGAACAAGTAGTGAATTATGATCCCCTGAATAATAGCAAGCATCAGTTAACCAATGAAAGGATTAGCAAGATACAGAAGAGAGGTGATGACTGGACCATTGCAAAAACTCGTGAATGGTGGTTAATGAGGGTACAAACAAATATGATTACTTCAAGGTACCCGATGAAAAATGATAATGAATTTAGTATTCAGTATAATTTGCATCATGCATCTTGGGAAGGGGTTTTTCCTGTAAGAATACCTCCTAGTGTTGGAGGTAGTAGCAGAACCAGCCCTGAAGTGCCACAGAGATAGGAAACTGATAAGGGTAAGCAAAAACAAATAGTAGCTGAACAAAAGTTACCCCTGGTGCAGACAAAACCCAGGACTTCTAGGAAGCGGTCAATAGAAGAAGTTTTTACCCAAGAACAGGGACAGACCTATGGCAAAGCTGCTCAGATGATGCTTAAAATGGGGTATGAAGGGAAAGTCCTGGGAAGAGGGGGACAAGGAATGACTGAGCCTATACAAGTAGAAGTAAGGGAAAAACATCTGGCTCTTGGGGTTGATGCTTCCAGTAAAAAGGATTATACTTCTAAAGTCGTGAAGTTTGTTCCTCCCTCCGACTCAGTTTAGAATCTGATGAAGAACCTGTAGCTGAGAAGATGAAAATATTAAAAGCCCTGGCTGATGCCAAGAAAGGCAAGAATGTTACTCAAATTTTTGTTAGTGAACAAAATGTTCAAGATATTCAAGAAAATATAGTTGAAGACTCTGCTGAAAATGGAAAGGATAAAGTAAATGAGGAAGGTAATAAAACTGATGCTCAGGAAGCTGAGCAAGAAAATTCTCAGATAGAAAACATAGGCAGTTTACCAAATCTGGTTCAAGAAATCCAGAACCCAGATATTGTAAAGGAAGTGCTAGTAAAGCAAGAAGTTACAGAAGTTGAGAAAGGACAGCATGGGGAATTTTCCCAAAATATACAAATAATTAATCTTGATGAAAGTGATGATGAAAGTGAGCAAGATGAAAATACTGAGATACGTGAGGATGGTGGAATTCGAGATGAAGAATTGTCTGATAAAGATGATGAGATTGAAGAAGAAGACAGAGATCAACAACAACTTCAAACGGGACCAGGTATGTCTCTTTTCTTATCTTCTTCTGTTTCTTCTACTTGTTCCTATTTTTACTCTCCCTCCTTTTTTGATATGAAGAAAGACGTAATTCTCCTTTCAAAAATGATTTGCTTTCCCAGAAAAGACAACATCTTCCCATTCTCAACTCGACGTCAACACTGCATTGGTCCCCATCCCTTTCTTTCCCAACATCAGTATTCCAACAGTTGGGGCTACATCCTCCCGAGTTGATGAGAGTCATCCGACTCTGACAAAGATAGAAAATTTGAGAAGAGTTAGTAAGAATGCTTTAGACTGGTGGAGTTCCCACTCCGTTGAGGATCCAAAGATGCCTGCCAATGTTCATGAAATTATTGCTCTAGATCCTGCTACTATGCAAAGGAAGAAAGTAAAGTTAACCCCAATAACAAAGAAATCTAAAGGTGAAATGACTGCTGAGGATTACCATGCAGAAGAAATCAATGAAAATATCACTCGGTTGCCTATGCAAGATGAATGGGTAAAAGCTCAAGCACATCTAGGCACTATATATCTACATGGGGGGCATTACTTAGAGAAATTTTTGAAAGAAAATGAGAAGAGGAGAGAGTTGGAATCAGTTTTGCAAGAACAGAAATAGATGGAAAAGGCTTTGAAGTTGGAGGTAAAAAAGTGGGAAGATAAATTCAGTGTTGTTGCCAATGAGGCAGCTAAATACAAAGAAAAATTGGGACAGGCAGATGCACAGATTCAGGCATTAAGTCTCCAGGTTCAGGAACTCCAACAACAATTAGCAGATCAGCAGAATGCCCCATCTAGATTTTCAAAAGAAAAAGTGAGAGATATGAGGAAAAAATTGTTGCAAGATTTATTAGTATTAGGCTTGAAAACACAACCTTTATTGTTATACCTGGCCAAAGTCAAGGAGACCATTGAAGTAGTGGGTGAAGAATTCAAAGCTGCAATTAATTTTTTGCAAAAAAGAGAAGACGCTGCCACTAAAATCCAGATATTATCTGAGAAAATGCCAGAGAATATAGCAGTGAAGGTACGAAGTGAAGTTTGGTCCCAAGCTAAGATTGCAGCCAAGAAATTTTTTAGAAAGTTTAAATTAGTGACCCAAGGGAATAAACTCCTGCAGGAGCTAGAGACCGAAGCAAAAGGGTTACTAAAAACTTTTGATTTGGCTATCCGAAAT
This sequence comes from Wollemia nobilis, assembly GCA_028583015.1. Classification (NCBI taxonomy): domain Eukaryota; kingdom Viridiplantae; phylum Streptophyta; class Pinopsida; order Araucariales; family Araucariaceae; genus Wollemia; species Wollemia nobilis. The sequence goes on from JAQPPZ010003235.1 coordinate 814,106, forward strand.
GGACTCCCATATCTCTGGGATGATAACTCAAAAGTTCTTAATGAAAGTGCACTCTCCTCATCCTTGAAGTCTTTTGTTGAAGATGAATCTGAGATAGAAAGTTGGGGTGAGCCCATAGAAGATACACAAGTAATGAAGATGGTGCAGAAGCTCACACAGGTTAAAACCTATTTGCAAGAATTGATATTAAGACAAAAAATGATTTCCTATGATAAAGTGGAAGAGCTCCAGTATATCTACCAACTATTCATTGATTCCTCGGACCTGGATGATGAAGATTGGAAATATGTTTGCCAAACCTATCAGGGAGTAGTAGCTACAGTGGAAAAAATTAGACAATCAAAGCATACCAGTCAGAAGCAGCTAACTGAAGCTGGGACTAGTGCCCAGAATTAAGACAAATGTTTAGATTTTCCTTCTAAAAGTATTTTATGTATTTTAGTAATAAGTCTTTAAGTTGTAACAAGATTTTTTGACAAGGTAATGCTTACTCATCTGAAGTGCATTTTTCCTTACTCTTTGCTTTTTGTAAATGTCTTGTTTTGTATTTTTTTGACTCTGTTTCCCAATGGATGAAGGGCCTGGATTCTAATATTTTGCTAGCAAAAAATCCCCCGGAAGGTGCCAAGAATGTTAGTCTAAAAAGACTACCTCTAGGAGACAACCGAGATTTTGCAGTAGGGTGCCATCTTGAGAGACTCGATGCAGTCTATTTTTGAAGGGCTATAGAAAGAGAAAATAAGCTAAGGAAATATGATATCACGATTTCGAGACATGTCCAAATTTCATGGCAAAATGGTGCAAGGAAGTCAAGTAGATGAAAATGTCATGATTTCATGACATGTTACTTTTTCGTCGATAAATCAAGAAGACAAATCCAAGACAAAGAAGATGTCACGATTTCGTGACATGTTGCATTTTCATAAAAAAAAAAAAAAACATCGCGATTTCGTGACATGTTGCATTTTTGTGGCTAAGAAAGTAGAAAAGGGGTAGAAGAAGAGAGAATGTCACGATTTCATGACATGTCAATTTTTCGCCATGAGAAAGAGAGAAGAAGACATACGAGGCTAAAGTGTCACGATTTCATGACATGTTTTGTTTTCGCGTAAGCAGGAGGCAGATAGAGTAGAATACTTGAAGACGTCATGATTTCGTGACATGATAGTTGTTCCTGACAAGATATATTCTTAGCAACTAAAACATGCCCTTACACCAAATTTTTGATCTCTCAGGGTGTCAGATGTAAATGGAGTGTCAGATCTGTTAGAATCCAATTTGTAGAAGATCTTTTGCTTATTATTAGAAACTAAAGTTAATTGCTTGTAATTGATTTGAGAATCCAAGATGTACTAGTTGTAAAAGATACCCATTTTGGGTATATATAGTGGTAGACGCATTTTGAAAAGAGGTCGGCTCTTAGACGTTTACAAGATTGATGTACATCATTCTGGATGCAAGCAAATAAAGTTACTCTTCTTCTGGCTTCTAACTTTCTGTGTGCAAGTGTATGTATCTGGTTCTCGACTTCTATTTACATTATTAAATTCTATATTGTATCTGTTCTAAATCTGAACTGTGCATGTATGAATTATATTGTTGGAGTTAAGATTAAGTATGCTTATATGTGTTAGATGAAATATCTAAATCACACTTAGAAAGTTATGATTTCTATATGAAGGTGTTAAAGAAAACTTGTAATAATAATACGGACGTCATATCCTGGTTGTTGTCTAAACTGCACCATGAGAAAAGCTTCTAGCCTTGGCTATATTTCCCTTTACAAGCATTTCCCTTCTTTCTGCTCTCTTTTCTCTAAACAAAGCAAAAAGGAACCAGCCTACTCTGGAGATTAGACGGATATTCCCAAGCTAGATCCGTCTATTCAATGTTGGCAAGGTCTAAGGCGCAATACAATTAACCAAAGGCAGATTTTGTTCCAAAAGAACCTCATACCTACAGGCCAATAGAGAAACTCAAGTTTATCATTAGACATTTGGTCTTTTGTCGTAGCTAATATAGCCGAGTAATCATATACATATTCTCATTACATTCTTTCTTCTATACAGACAAAAAATGGTCAATGCATCTTGGATTTCACAAACCTCAGTTCATCTACCATTGTCTCTCCCTCCTTGGACAACTATACTATTCCTTCATTTCTCTCAAACTATATATCGAGAGCCAAAACTTAAAAGGTGATCTCAAATCATTACGATTTCATATATAATATTTCATAAACTCATATACCATAGCCAGCATTACAGGATGATTTTTTTAATAATTTCATAAATCTGAAGAAGGTGAAAACGTAAAGATTAATGATTCTAAATATCAGAGTTCAACCTAATCATATTCCTTGAACACTGTAGTTTTGTTCAACTTCAAACTCAAGGAATAACTCATTCAACTTACGTAAGAGTTCTAGATAAAGAGAAAGACTTATTTAGTTTTCGTTCCCAAAACAACTATGAACTTGAAAATTAAAATATTTAAAATAGAATATACTCTTCTCTTTCTACTAAGAGTCTACCTAGTAGTTTCAACATGATTTCCAATAGCAAATTCTTCCAAGAGTGCTTGCAGATAAAAACTGAATGTCTCAACCTAGTTACCAATAGAAAATTCCTCCCAGAGCACTTCCCCCCAAAAATTGGATGTTTCAACCCTAATTACCCCTTTTGTTTGTTATCGAAGGCCTTCGTTCCCATCCACTCATCCCCCATTCTCTAGAACGTTCCCCAAGTTGAGTGCCTATTCCTCCTACCTTGACACACGTCCGTTAGCTCCACCTCTCAAGCACATAGATAATGATATTTAAGAATCATCCCAATAGCCAAAAGAATCAACTAAAATCTCTTCCCAGCTTAAAGAGTTCATTTACACACCATTTTACTCATGGTGTTCATTCTTGACAATTAATAAATCTAGTCACGAAAATCCTTTTCTAACACAAAAATATTTCCTTATTTATTCTCACATGTCGAAGCAATTCAAATCTCAATGACTTTATAATTTCTATAAGCAAAAACTATTAAATAAATCATTACTTTCACATGTCAGAGTCTTTTCATAATAGTAGTATTTTGCTCATATAATTTCATACTATGCAACCACCAGATGAAACTTTCATCCACTAAAGACATTTCTTTCTCAGAGGTTAAGTTTTTCCTCCCTTCATGAAAATAAACTTGCCCCTGCGAAGCATAAAACCATTAGTATCAACATAACCTTTTATTGAATAGTCTATTGTACAAAAATTAGGAAACAAGTTGTCTCATAATTTTCCATAATGCACACACAAGGTTAATCATGAAATGGTCAATCGTTCCATTACTGAAATAACACAGCAAAAAATAAATTCATCCATATAGAAAATCTGCTAAGGGAGGATCATGACAAAAGTTGCTAGTAAACCTAAAGAAATGTAGTTTTATGAAATAGGAATTGGTGTACTTGGATTTTATGATTTCCCAAGAGGGGTTATAGATGTACCCTAAGAAATTCAAGGCCATTGTGGATTTGCCATCACCTAGAAGTATGTTTGATTCCAGGAGCTTTCATGGTCTCATAATTTTCTATAGGAATTTTATCAAAAACTTCAATGGAATTTGTGCTCCAATTACAGAAACAATGAAAGGAGGAAAACAAGATTTTAAGTGGACAACTGTAGAAGAAACAAGTTTCCAAATCCTGGAAAAGAATATAATGGAACAATACATCCTAGCTTTGTTATATTTCAACAAAGTCTTTCAAGTGGATTGTGATGCAAGTGGAAAAGCGATAGGTGGAGTATTGAGCCAGGAAGGCAAGCCCATTGCCTATTTCAGTGAGAAGCTAAATGAGGAAAAGAGGAAATACTCGATCTATGACCAAGAATTTTATGCCATATTTTAGGCCCTAAAGAAATGGAGGCATTATTTACTTCCAAAAGAGTTTGTCTTATTCACAAATAATCATGCTTTACAATTTATTAACAACTAGAGTAAGTTGAATCGAAGACATGAAATGGGTGGAATTTTTACAGGGATATTCATGTCTTGAAGCATAGAAGTGGTCATTCAAATCAAGTAGTGGATGCCTTGAGTAGAATAAACTTGTTGGTCAACATGATGCAAATTGAAGTTGTAGGTTTTGATGCTATGAAGGAGCTTTATACTAATGATGTAGACTTCAAGGAAGCTTGTGCAGCATGCAGTAATCCTACTATAGGGGATAGGACACCATAGTTGAATTACTTCATCCAAGAGGGATTATTGTTCAAAGGATAACAATTGTGCATACCATAAAGTTCAATGAGGGAGAACCTCATCAGAGAAACATAATGGAGGACTAGTTGGACATTTTGGAGTGGACAAAATGATGAGTCAACTTTGTGCAAGTTACTATTGGCCTAGAATGAATGCAAATGTAAGAAGATTTGAGTAGTATTATAGAGTTTGTTAGCATGCCAAAGGAAGAAGCCAAAATACTGGATTATATCAACCATTACTAGTTCTAGAGAGGCCATGGGAGGACATCAGCATGGATTTTATTCTTGGGTTTTCGAGGATACAAAAAGGTAATGATTATATTTTTGTTGTTTTTAACAGATTCTCCAAGATGGCACATTTCATACCTTGCAAGAAAATGAATGATGCTACCCATATTGCTAATTTGTTCTTTAGAGAAATTTTAAGATTACATGGTTTTACAAAGAGCATTGCGTCAGATAGGGATGTGAAGTTTGTGGGTGACTTTTGGCATACTTATGGATAAATTTAGGTACCATATTGAGCTTTAGTTTAGCTTATCACCCGTAAATATATGGAAAAACTGAAGTAGTAAACAAAAGCCTTGGAAATTTTCTATGGTGTCTAGTTGGAAAGAAACCAAAATTTTGGGATACCATACTAGCACAAGCTGAAGTTGCATATACTAATTCATAAAATAGAAGTATAGCCAAATGCCCATTCCAAATTGTGTGTGGAACTCGTCCCAATGAGTATGATGCAGGAGCATCCACGTGCAAAACTACCTAACCCAAACTAGAAGATTAACCATATGGGTAGTTGAAATGGTCAGGTGGTTATAAGATAATTGTTTCCATAGTCTATAAATGGAATGAGAAAAGAGAGAATGGGGAAGGGGAAAAAATGAGAGAAAAAAAAAAAGAGATCAGAAATATTTGTCATGTATTCCCAATGAAAATAGAAGATATATATTTTTTGCCACTACATGGTTACATGATTTTTGCTTTGTGCTATGTAAGTTGTATGTTGTAGTTTGCTTGGGTTTGCTTGGATTAGTGTGTGCAGGGTTGCAAGTGAAGAAGTAGATTGTGATTTATCCATGGTTGAAGATGAAAGAAATTACCCCTCGCCAACAAAATAAGTGTCGTTTAGGAAGTACTCGTTTGGGAAGTATCCGTCTAGGAAATACCTGTCATTGGGGATTTATCCTTCCATCTAGGAAGTATCTATCTGGTAAGTATCCATCTGGGAAGTATTTGTCTAGGAAGTATCTATCTAGGAAATACCTATTTGGGAAGTACCTATCTGAAAGTATCCATCATCGGGGATTACCCTTCCATATAGGAAGTTTCCATCATTAGGGATTACCCTTATATCATGGAAATATTTGTCATTGATAATACCGTCATAAAAGTAGTAAAATAAGGTGTCACATAACTTCATTGTCAGAACTTGGCATCTTATAAAATCCAATTAAACTCATACAATGTGATAAGGAACGAAAGATTTTAAAGTTGAAACCCTCTTCACCGTTGTATCAATGATGTAGGAGCTTTAAAATGTAGTATGACGTGGTAGTTTTTTTTGTCTTTTTTAGGAACTGTTTGGCTTTAAAAAAAAAGGTAAATAACAAAAGTTTTAGGAAGAATATAGAAATATAGAGAAAATCAAAAAGGTAAATAACAAAAGTTTCGAGAAGAATATAGAAATATAGAGAAAAGCAAAAAGAATATTCTAGAGGAAGTAAACAAATAATAAATATATATGAGATAGAGCAACAGTAGGAAAGGATATATAGAAGACCACTGAAGCCTGTAGTGAGGTAGGTAATACATGAAGAATAAAAAATTGTATGTTGTATGATGTCCTTTGAATTAATACAAAAATACTTGTATTTTATGTGCCTTGTTGGTACGTTGTGTATTCTGTGTGATTGGCAGTAGGGTATAAACACTCTATTTTGTTTCTCATAGCTTGTGCTTGCATCAGTTTGGTATCAAAGCGGGTTAGGTCTTGTAGAGAGAAACTATAACCAATAGACTTGGGTGAAAAATACCAAGGTGAGGGCAGTGAGAGAAATTGATTGGGTAAGTGGTGAAAAAGACACGGGTGAATTTGAAAGGAGAAGAAACATTGCAGCAGTATGGCGCAGAGGGGTAGAGTCAAAAGAAGTGCACTAGGAAGATCAGAATTAAATGAAATGGTGAGAGCTTTTATAGCCATATTAGATGCTATTGAGGCGGCACAACATAGAGGAACACATGTTGCAGAGGAAAGTGATGAGGAACCATAATTTGAGGAAGTCTAAGGAAAGCAATTAGATAATGACAATGAAATATTAATTCGAGCCATAGCAAAAATTGGAGGTAAACCCCGAGTTGAGGTCCCTAATTATGAAGGAAGTCTTGACCCTAATAAATTAATTGATTGGATCAGCGAAATGGATAGGTATTTTGACTTGGAATCGGTAGAAGATAACAAAAAAGTAAAATATGCAATTTCAAGGTTGAAAGGTCATGCGTTGTTGTGGTGGAATAGCATTTAGGATGAGAGGCAAAGGAAAGGAAAGGAGGAAATTAAAAATTGGGATAAGATGTGTCCAGGATGAAAGTCAAGTTCATGTCTGCTGATTACCAGGTGGGTCTATTCCGAAAACTACAAAACTTGAGGCAAAAAGAGATGAGTGTCAAAGATTACACGGATGAGTTTTATAAATTATCCATAAGAGTTGGTCATGATGACTTAGAACCAAAAAAAGTGGCTAGGTACATTAATGGATTGTGGTATAACATTCAGGATGAAATCAACTTAATGGACATTAAGTCCGTAGAAATTGCATACCATTATGCATTGAAGGTAGAGGAGAAATTAGTGAATAAAATGCAGAGTAGATCTAGAGGAAGAGGTCAATTAATGAGAGGAAGAGCTCAAGGAGGAGACATCTAGATATCCCAACCAAGAGAGGAAGGTAACAGTCAAAAATTTCAAGCAAGGGATGAAGGAACCAACCATGCACATTATCAAGATATCGGTACAAGAAGCAGATATTCAGTTAGAGGAAGAGAGTCTTATAATAGTGGTTCTTACAATAGAGGACAAGGCAGAAGCTTTAGAGGAAAAAATTTTACATGTAATCGGTTTTTTGGGCATAGGTCATTTGAGTGTCCTGAAAATGCAACTATAGCTAGTCAAACAGCACCTGAGGGTAAGGGTCATATTGCATATGAGGAGAAGCATGAAGGTAGGTTGCATTTTACATCACCGGAGCACGGAGAATCATTAGTCATGAGGTATATTTTAATGAAACCACCAACAAAAAATGAAGTTGAGCCTTCACAAAGGAGAAATTTATTTCGAACTATATGCAAGGCAGGGGAAAATTTTACAAAGTGATCATGGACAGCGGGAGTATGAATAATCTTGTGTTCGAGGAGATGGTTACCAAGCTAGGATTGAAGAGGATGCCTCATCCTACACCCTACAAGGTGGCGTAGCTGCAAAAGGGGCATCAATTGGTAGTCAAAGAACAATGTCTGGTGAGTTTTAAGATTGGTAATTATTATGATGAAGTTTTATGTGATATTATATCTATGGATGCTTGCCACTTGTTGCTTGGAAGGCCTTGGCAGTATGATAGGCATGTTGTCCATGATGGGAGAGAAAATACATGCACCATATGGAAGGATGAAACAAAATTTAAGTTGAAGTCATTGCAAGATAATCAAGAAGAGGTGGAACAGGAACACAGGGTAATGTTGATAACAAGAAAGGAATTTCTACAGATAAAGGAAAATGAAGGGATGTGTTTGGTTGTGGTAGCTAAACCAATATGTGTAAAGGGTGAGAAAAGGAAAGAAGAATATCCGAAAGAGATCAAAAAATTGTTGGAGAAGTATGTGGATGTTATGTCAGAATATTTGCCAAGTGGATTTCCACCTATGAGGAAGATCAGCCCTCATATGGACCTAATTTCGGGTTCAAGCCTACCTAACAAGGCTGCATACAGGTTGATGCCATAGGAAAATGAAGAAATCTGAAGTCAAAATATAGGTTTGTACAAGCCATTGCCTATTCCATGGGAAGCTATAAGTATGGATTTTGTGTTTGGATTGCTTAGGAAAGCGAAAGGTATGGACTCCATATTTTTTGTTGTTGATAGATTTATAAAAATGGCGCATTTTGTAGCTTGTAGCAAATGTAATGATGCCACACATATAGCTGATTTATTATTCAAAGCAGTAGTGAGATTGCTTGGGTTACCTTTAAGCATTGTTTTGGACAGAGATACTAAATTTGTAAGTCACTTTTGGAGAACATTGTGGAAGAAATTGGGAACAAAGTTGAGTTTTAGTTCAACTTATTACCCTCAGATGGATGGTCAAACAAAGGTTGTCAATAGGATTTTGGAAAATCTATTGAGGTTTCTTGCAAGTGACAAACCGAAACAATGGGATTTGGCATTAGCACAGGCTGAGTTTGCATACAATGATTCAGTAAACAAGAGCACCGAGAAAACACCATTTCAGATAGTGTATGGATGTAACCCCAAAGGAGTTTGTGAATTGAGGGATATAATAGATTTGAATACGAGGAGTGTTGATGCTAAGGAGTTTGCGGAGGCAATACATGAGATGCAAAACGAGGTAAGAAAGAGGTTGCAAATAAGTACCAAAAAGTACAAACAACATGCAGATTTGAAAAGAAGAGAAGTCAGTTTTCAGGTTGGAGATGTGGTATATGCTTACCTCAAGAAGGAAAGGTTTCCAAAGGGGGAATATAATAAGTTGAAGTCAAATAAAATTGGGTCGTGTAGAGTGTTGAAGAAATTCGGGGATAATGCTTATGAGATAGAATTGTCGGATGGAATTGGGATTTCTCCAATCTTCAATGTTGCGGATTTGAATGCTTATTCGCTACAGAGGATGACTACACGGAGCAAGCTGAAAAGGTCCATTGGGAGCATTAAATGCCTAAACAACAAGAGGAAACAATCGAAGATATAATAGATAAAAGAGTGTACAAGAAGACCAGGAAAAAAGAATATTTTGAATATTTGGTTAAGTGGAGTAACATGTCATTAGAGGATGCAACGTGGATGAAACCAGCTGAACTGGCGACGTTTGGGCACACAGTTGAAGAATATCAAGCCTTGGCATGAGCAAGAGCTCATGCTAAAACTTTTCTTACCCCGGGAGTATGACGCAGGAGCTTTAAAAGGGAGTATGACGTGGTAGTTTCTTGTCTTTTAAAAAAAGTCTGGCTTAAAAAAAAATAAATAAATAACAAAAGTTTTGGAAAGAATATAGAAACATAAAGAAAAGCAAAAAGGTAAATAACTGAAGTTTCGGGAAGAATATAGAAATATAAAGAAAAGCAAAAAGAAGCTTCTAGAGGAAATAAACAAATAATATATATAGAGAGCAGCAGTAGGAAGGAATATATAGCAGACCATGAGAAATTACACGAAAAATCAAAAATCAAAAATTGTATGTTGTATGATGCCCTTTGAATTAATATAAAAATACTTGCATTTTTTGTGCCTTGTTGGTACGTTATATATTCTATGTGATTGGCAGCAGGGTATAAACACTCTGTTTTGTTTCTTGTTTCTCCTGGCCTGTGCTTGCATTAATCAAGCAGATAACAACGAAGGCACCTTACAATAAAATTGGCAAATTTCTTAACGTCGAACACACTATTATAAACAACATTGACAAATTTTCTTAACGTCGAACACACCAATATAAACAACAGAACGTCGAAAGCGGTTGTGAACTTGTGTCTCTCAATTTCACAGAGGTTCTATGGATTAAGACAGACCAACACAGTAGAAACACAGTTATTGCTTTCATAAAGTTTTCTCTCAGCAACACAAGTTGTGTTGTCAAATCTTTGCAGAACAAACAGCTTGCAATAGTGTTCCGAACTTAAATCGAAATACAATGATAGCTTATTCATTGATGGAAATGGGGGAAATATAATGCTTCAGGCTAAACTTTGAGAGGCTTAACGATCTCCCAGGTGAAGTCAGGATCATCTCTTCCAAAGTGGCCATAGGCGGCAGTCTTTTGGAACCTTTGATTTCCTCCCCTCTTCAAATCAAGGTTTATGGAAATCATGCCTGGCCTGAAATCAAAATTCTCCTTGATTATCTTCAAGATTTCCTTGTCTGGAATCTTGCCAGTGCTATAGGTGTCAACGAAAACAGAGAGAGGCTCTGGCACTCCAATGGCATACGACACCTGCACAATACATCTCCTTGCAAGCCCAGCTGCAACAATGCTCTTGGCAGCCTGCCTAACTATGTATGCTCCACTACGGTCCACCTTGGTTGGGTCCTTTCCTGAGAAAGCCCCTCCTCCATGTGCTCCCCACCCTCCATATGTGTCAATGATGATCTTCCTGCCAGTGAGCCCTGCATCTCCATGAGGCCCCCCAATCACAAATCTCCCAGATGGGTTCAAGTGGAAGATGGTGTTCTCATCAAGGTACTTCTCTGGGACCACTGGCTTGATCACATGCTCCTTCAAATCAGCAGCAATCTCGTCATTGGTGACCGTCTCGTCATGCTGGGTGGAGATCAGAACAGTGTGGACACGTTCGGGAACCATGGCACCTTTTTCGTTTCTGTACTCGATGGTCACCTGGGTCTTCCCATCAGGCCTCAGCCAGGGGCAAGTGCCATTCTTTCTGACTTCGGTGAGCTTAGCGCCGAGCTTGGTGGCCAAGACGTGGGTGAGGGGCATGAGCTCGGGGGTTTCATCGGTGGCATAGCCGAACATGTGACCCTGGTCACCGGCTCCAATCTCTTCGGGCTTCTTGGTCAGATGGCCATGCACACCCTGTGCAATGTCAGGGCTCTGCTGCTCAATGTTCACCAACACATTACACTTGTCGGCATCGAGACCCACATCGTCGGAGATGAAGCCAATTTCTCTGCAGGTCTTGCGGACGATCTGCTCATAATCGACATTGGCCTTGGTGGTGATTTCGCCGAAGACCATGACCATGTTGGTCTTGGTGCAGGTCTCGCAAGCCACTTTGCTGTCAGGGTCCTGCTCCAGACATGCGTCCAACACGGCATCGGAGATCTGATCGCACAGCTTGTCCGGGTGTCCCTCGTTCACGGACTCAGATGTGAACAGAAAGGTATCCATCTACAGTAAACATATCAGTTAAAATCACATCCACCACAAAAATTCCAAGCATTTCAAAACTAAATCAGAATCTAATTTGCTCTACAACAATACAGAGTATGAAATCTTCAGAACATTTGGTTAAAAAAAACATAAAGATTAATTCAACCACACCACAATAAACTATTTGCATTTATCTAAATATCTTCTATAGCCTAATACAATTGAAGGTCTTTGATCTACCTGAGCAGGTCAAGCGATTTGGAACCGAGCGGAGGAGGCTACAAGATCTCAAGATCCGAGATGTGCCAAAGGATTTGGAACCGAGCGGAGGAGGAGGCTACAAGATCTCAAGATCCGAGATGTGCTTAACCTTAGAAGAGTACATGCTTATATAGATTGTTTTTTTCGATCGGACAATGGAAGAGACGACAGCTGAGCAAGAAGTAACCCAATGGATTGGTTCGACTCGAGTAATCGAGACGGATGTTTTACAATGTTTTTTTTTAATAGATTTAGTTAGTGTGTTAAACCTGTGACATTTTTATCCCACATTTTTATTTCATTATGATTCATGACCTTTCATAAATAAAAAATTTAACACACAACAGTACACGACCTACCACTACCTAGAAGGTAGGTGGGGTAGGTATTGACATTATCTCGTGCGTATATCCTCGGAGACGTCAACAATCAAAATTTAATTAGCATGTTAAACAAAATAATAGTAATAAAAGCTTAACTGAGTACCAGATCTGACTGTAATAGAGGGCATCTTTGGTAGGTGGAGTATAAGTCGTAGTCGTCCATATTTTATAATTTCCTAAATATTTCTTCGCTTGTTGGCTTTCTAGGTTTCTACCAACCCCGGGAGATTGACGTGTCTGACCGACCCACCCACAAGCGACCCCATGTCGGTACGCCGTCGTCGAACAATATGGCAGTTTAGTGGGTTGTCTATACACACCACTAAGCTTGATAACCAACTGAGAACCTTTAATCAAACAGTTTTCAATAACAAGAAGAAAATAACAGTGGCTAGAGGGCAACGTTGATAATTATAATAGGCAATCTATTTAATTAATATTATAATATTTACAATGTTATAATAAATATTACATAAATATAACTATAATTATAATTCAAGTTTCTAAAAGGTCAATGGTCCCTTTACGTCGTATGGCGATTAATCAACAAGTTTAAAGGAGAGTGGGGCTTATAGCAACAACAATAAGAACAGTAATATTAATTACAACTTATTTAATTAATATTTGGATTGGGTGTTTTTAATTAAATTTAGTATTATTATTTTGTTAAATTTAATTGTAAAATAAATGTTTAGTTTAATGTTATAGTAATGTACAGCATAATTATTTAGTGTTATTATAGCAGCTTGGTTATTATGCATTTATTGTTTGGTAAGGTTTGCACTTAAAATAAAAAGATAATTTATGAATCCTTTTCAATTGAAATATATTTCAAACCTTTTTCAATTGTAATTTTGATCCTCGTAAGAAATATCCTACCCTCTATATAATTGTTAATTGAAGTTCCATACTTTATGAATAAGGGGAGATTTGACTTCATGACTTTGTAAAACACTACCTTCACAAACTTCTCCTAAAATTCCTTTAAAAGAATCATCAAAATTAATTTTGATAAACCAAATTTTAGGCATTTTATTTTACCATAGATCAAAGCATATCCTTTATATTAATGTCATTGTCACAAATGATCCTTCCATGTATATTCAAATCGCATAAATAAGAAGCTAGCACCTCGTTTTTTGCACTTGAGACTTCCCATGGTGAGTACCATTTTTTCTAAACATTTTGCAATAGAGACAATAATATAGTTTCAAACATGGGAATGATTTTGAGATTTCTTTTTCTTTTTTTTTTGTCATCCCTTTCAATCCATTAATTTCAACATATAATGGTAGGATTAATCCTCCACATAATACTGAATGTTTTAGCTTTGAAATAATTAATTCATTATGTCAACAACTCTTTGAATGGTGAAGTTGCCCAATATATTCTCATATTCTTTTAAAAGCAACATCAAATGGTATAAGCAAAGGGACAATGAAGAAGTAAATGGTCTAGTGTTTCTAGACCCTTCTCACACATGATACACCTAAAAGGTCCATGATATCCTTTTCTTTGTAGTCTCTCTTACATTAGAATCTTGCTTTGGACTACTAACCATAGAAATGTTGAGATCTTGGTGAGGACCCATAATGACCAAATATTTTTCCAAAGGAAATTATTGGGAGTGGGAAATTATGATTAAGTCCTGATATCCAAACTTGATCAAGTATCCACCATCTTTTTATAGATTTTAAAGCAACCCATCCTTTCATATAAAAATATAGGCAAACAAAAATATTGAAGCATATTATGAATTTCATATGTTATTTGTTTGACTTTCTCTCCTTCATCCATGTTACTAATAGAAAACCATTATTTGGAGTTGCTCACATTAATATAATTTTCATCCTTTGAACCTTTACAAGTTAGACATGCTTGAGCCACTAGTTGTCATTTCAATAGGAGATAATAGGATAAGGATTAACCATGTTGAAAATGAGCTTAAGCTAAAAATACAAAAAAAAAGTATGACTTCATTAATTTGCTATGGAGCATAATACATTTACTTATACAAATCTATGTCTCTTGGTTTCAGGATACCTTTAGCACTTCGAAGACTAGCATGTGATGTCTCTAGATTTTCCACATCTTCTATAGTGATGCCAAAAATAATGCAATAATTATTTCTATCATCCCTTCCTATTACATTATTTGTACAAAGAGCATTGCAAAAAGATTCAAACTTGACTCATCCAAGGGCCTTTGTGAAAATATCTACCAGTTGATCTTTAATGGGAATGTGTTTGATCTGAATATGGTCATCTTGAACGTATTATTGAATGAAATGACATTGTGCTTCAATATTTTTTGTCCTATCATGAAATACTAAATTCTTAATCAGTTTTAGAACACTCTGCTTATCACAATTCAACATTATTGGTTGTCTTTCATACACACCCATATATGATATGATGATTTGTAACCATAGTGCCTCACATGTAGCATCTCATGCAACATAATATTTCATCTCTATGGATGAAAGTCCTACTACATATTTGTTGCTATGCCACGTGCCAAATCCAAACCCAAGATGAAATACATATCCTGATGTTGAATTTAATCATCAATAGATCTAGCACAGTCTGAGTTTTTGTATCCTTGTAAGTAGAAATTATTATTTTTCTTACATTCCATGCCATATTCTACTATATCATGGACATAATGAAGTATCCTTTTGCAGCTTTCCAATGACTCTCCTTAGGATATTACATGAAATTGGAAAGATAATTTACAGCAAAAACAATATCTTACCTAGTATTTTTTAGATATATGAGGCTCCCAATTAGTTGATGATACAAGGTAGCATATAATTGGGATGATTTATTTTACCATGACAATCATAATCCTTGCTCCATGGATGTTGTTGTAGGTCTACAATTTGACATCCTATATTTGTCTAGTAATGTCTTGGAATATTTTATTAATGTGATTACAATGTGATTCTTCCTCTACCAAACTTCTAAGCCAAGATAATAATGTAAGAGTCCTAAGTTTTTCATATCAAATACATTTTTCAAATCATTCTTCACACTATCTATTAATTTATTTGAACTTCCTGTGATAACTAGATCATCAACATACACCACAAGAATCACTATATCAGATCCAACTTTCTTGATATAGAGATTTGGATCAAAGGAACTCCTTTTAAAACCATGCTACAAAAGGTGGTCATTAATCTTGATGTATAAGGCTCTAATAGCCTATTTCAATCTATATAGTGAGTTTTTTAATTTACAAACTTTTTGTTCTTACCCATTAACAAAAAGTCCTTCCAGTTGATTCATATAAATCTCTTCTTTGATATCACTATTAAGAAATATACTTTTAACATCCATTTAATGTATTTTCCACCCAAACTATGCTAGCAGTGCACAAATTGTATGAATAGTAGTCATCTTAGCTATAGGTGCAAATGTTTCTACATAGTTAATTTTATCTCTTTGTGTAAAACCTTTTGCAATAAGTTGAGCATTTGATTTGTCAATAGAACCATCTACTTTGTACTTAATTTTGTAAACCCACTTGTATCTTATAGGTTTTTGTCTTTAGGGAAAATCGACCAGATCTCATGTTTCATTTTTATCAAATATGTATATTTCCATTACTAAAGACATCAGATCTAAATTGAATTCTTCATGTGTGTTATTGTGAGTATGAGGTCTAGTGAAAGTTAGATCAAGCTTTTCATCTTTGAGAGTATTTATGAGTCATTTTGTAGTTTTTTTTTAGGCAGAACTATTGTTATTGGTTTTATAACTAGTTTATCAACTACTCATTCATCTTTTAAAATTTCTTCATGAGCTTCCTCATCTGACTCAATGCCCATAATGGGAGATGTAGAGCCCTTAGAGTCTTTAGTGTTTGTCTTGCACTCTTCATCAAATACCACATCTTTGTTCACATAAATTTTCTTGGCAACTAGGTCAATTAGTCGATAGGCTTTTGATGTCTCATCATACCCAAGAAATATAGAAGACAGAGTTTTGGCATCCAATTTTATATTTTTCTATTTTGGCACATGCATTTATGCCTTGCATCCAAAAACCCTTAAGTGTTTCATTGATGGTTTCCACCCAAACCAAGCTTCTTTAGGTGTAATATCTTGAAGGACTCTTGTAGGTGCCCTATTTTGAAGATATATTGTAGTATTGATAGCTTCAACCCAATATTGTTGCTCAAGATTTGTTTCTATGAGCATACATTGAACCATTTCCATAATAGAACAATTTCTTCATTTTGCAACCTCATTCTTTTATCGAGTATGGTTAGTAATAAGCTATCATTTGATCTCAATTTGTGCTAGAATTTTTTAAAATATTAAATATATATTCCCCCTCGATCTGAGCAAAGGACTTTAATAGACTACATTATTTCTATTTCAATAAGCTATTTGATTTGTTTAAAATATGCGAAGGCATCTCATTTTAAAGGTAGGAAATATACCCACATCTTTCATGAGTAGTCATCAACAAAACATTGAAAGTATTTGGTCCATCGTGACTAGCAAGCACTAGTTCGCATAGATCAATGTGTATAATATCTAATGGTCCTTTAGCTTTGTGAGAGCTTAGCACAAATGGTAATTAATGTTGTTTTCTTACTAAACAACCTAGGAAAACTAGTAGTGTGTGAGAGATTGGACAACCCTATTACCATTTGATAATTGTTTAACTAGTATTAGGAACCTACTATTAAAAATAAACTCACTCATACAAAATACTGAAAATAAACAGAGATTCATGCAATAACATATTATTACAATATAGAAAGTAAACATAGAATTAAACACTCACAATAATCATAGAATCATGGGCCTCTTTGAAGGGGCAACCTCCTTCCATATTTCATAAATTAATAAAAAAATACATTCGTACATAGCCCCATATCTTTTAAAGAAACACTTCATGCAACCCTAACCTAAAGCTTAAGAATTCACTTATATACAAAATACCACTCAAGCTAGAATCTTCTACCAAACATTCGATTAACCTTAATTACAAGTGAAAATAAACATAATATACCATCCATGCGTGAAAATAAACATAATATACCATCCATGCATGTAAATCTCTTTAAATGATACATGCCATCTCTAAACACTCAACCAAGTGGAAGAGAAACCTTCCGAGCAACTTATGGGACAAACTCTGTCTCTCACGTAGTAGTGGGAAACAGTGTAAGGGAAAAAGGTAACGAAGGCACCTTAGAATAAAGTTGACAAATTTTCTTAAATGTCGAACGCACGAATATAAACAACAGAACGTCGGAAGCGGTTGTGAACTTGTGTCTCTCAATTTCACGGAGGTTCTATGGATTAAGAGTAGAAAAACAAGTTATTGCTTATATAAGTTTTCTATCAGCAACACAAGTTTTGTTGTCGAATCTTTGCAGAACAAACAGCTTGCAATAGTGCTGCGAACTTAAAATGAAATACAATGATAGCTTATTCATTGATGGAAATGGGGAAATATAATGCTTCAGGCTAAACTTTGAGAGGCTTGACTATCTCCCACGTGAAGTCAGGATCATCTCTTCCAAAGTGGCCATACGCAGCAGTCTTTTGGAACCTGTGATTTCCACCCCTCTTCAAATCAAGGTTGATTGCAATCATGCCAGGCCTGAAATCAAAGTTCTCCTTGATGATCTTCAGGATTTCCTTGTCTGGAATCTTACCAGTGCCATAGGTATCAACGAAAACAGAGAGGGGCTCTGGCACTCCAATGGCATACGACACCTGCACAATGCATCTCCTTGCAAGCCCAGCTGCAACAATGCTCTTGGCAGCCTGCCTAACTATATATGCTCCACTACGGTCCACCTTGGTTGGGTCCTTTCCTGAGAAAGCCCCTCCTCCATGTGCTCCCCACCCTCCATATGTGTCAATGATGATCTTCCTGCCAGTGAGCCCTGCATCTCCATGAGGTCCCCCAATCACAAACCTTCCAGACGGGTTCAAGTGGAAGATGGTGTTCTCGTCAAGGTACTTCTCGGGGATCACTGGCTTGATAACATGCTTCTTCAAATCAGCAGCAATCTCGTCATTGGTGACTGTCTCGTCATGCTGGGTGGAGATGAGAACAGTGTGGACACGTTCGGGAACCATGGCGCCTCTTTCGTTTCTGTACTCGATGGTCACCTGGGTCTTGCCATCAGGCCTGAGTCAGGGGCAGGTCCCATTCTTTCTGACTTCGGTAAGCTTGGCGCCGAGCTTGGTGACCAAAACGTGGGTGAGAGGCATGAGCTCGGGGGTCTCGTCGGTGGCATAGCCAAACATGTGACCCTGGTCACTGGCTCCAATCTCCTCGGGCTTCTTGGTCAGATGGCCGTGCACACCCTGAGCAATGTCAGGGCTCTGCTGCTCAATGTTCACCAACACATTGCACTTGTCGGCATCGAGACCCACATCGGCGGAGACGAAGCCAATTTATCGGCAGGTCTTGCGGACGATCTGCTCGTAATCGACATTGGCCTTGGTGGTGATTTCGCCGAAGACCATGACCATGTTGGTCTTGGTGCAGGTCTCGCAGGCGACTTTGCTGTCAGGGTCCTGCTCCAGACATGCGTCCAACACCGCATCAGATATCTGATCGCACAGCTTGTCCGGGTGTCCCTCGTTCACCGACTCAGATGTGAATAGAAAAGTCGAATCCATCTGCAGTAAAAATTTCATTTAAAATCACATTCCCCCGCAAAAAAATCCAAGCATTAAAAAGTATATCAGAATCGACTACATTACATCCTGATCTATTATATACTCTCGATCAGACCTTTAGAACATTTGAAAAGACTGATTAATTCTGAGTAAGTCTCCTACAGCATCTACCAATCACCCTTCCAACAACCAGATCACAATACTTCATTTGCATTCATCTTACTATGTTCTATATACTAATCAAAATTTAATAGTATTTCATGTACCTTAGCAGATGAAAGTATTTGCAACGGACCAGAGAAGGAAGCTACGAGATCTCAAGATCCGAGATGTGTCTGACCTTAGAAGAGTACATGCTTATATAGATTCTATTTTCGGTCTGCCGATGGAAGAGACGACACTTTTGCAACAAGTAGGCCAATAGATTGCTTCGACTAGTCGAAAACGACGTCTCGTAATTTTCCGTGGTCGTCGTTCCTTGCTTGACAGGGTTGGGTGGAAGTAGGTATTCACATTCTTCGTATTCTTGTTGAAATAAGTAAATAATTAATCTTTAATTCGCACTTTAGATAAAAAAATGCGAATCAAGCTTAATCAGGTCTATGGATCGTATTGTAATAGAGCACGCGTTCGTTAGGTACGCAGTTGTACATATTTTCCATTTTTTTAAGTCACCATTGGGTTTCTAGGTAACAACCAACCCCCACAAACCGTTCGTGCGCCCGTACAGTGAGTTTGTAAGACATTGACGGGGTTGGCACACCCCATCCATCAGCGACCACACGTTGGTACGCTGTCGTTTAGTAGGCTGCCTATGTGGACCATAAGGCTCTTCTAACCCACTCAAAACCCCACCCATCAACGACCGCACGTTGGTACGTTGTCGTTTAGTAGGCTGCCTATTTGGACCACGAGGATCCTCTAACCCACTCAAAATGTATGGTTAGGGTTTTGCCTTTTTTAACATATTTAGGTTTAAACCATTGTGTATTTATAAGGGGATAGATCGGATAGTAACACCGAAGTTTCGATCTAGATTTAAACCATGGTGTTTTTAAAAGGGAATAAATCGGATGGTGACATCGGAGTTTCGATCTCGTGTCGTATCCCATATGAGGTAAAAGTATTAAAGATTCCCTTATGCGACCAAAAACAAAGCTTTTAATAACAAGAGGACCCGAGGGCTAGTGGATTGGTAAGTGCTTGTTTGGCCAAGCATTTACCAAGAAGACACCCAGTTCAAATCTCAAGGGCAGCCTGTTTGCAAAGGTAGTAGTTTGATCTGAATCTTCTGAGTGTGTATCAGATCGACGATGATGGTGCGACTCCCGAGCGATCGGTGGTCCTCTTCACGCCAGGTCAACAATATGAAGTGGAATAGGTTTGGTGGAAGCAACCCCTGTGGTTTGAACCTTGCACTTGTCAGTTACTAAAAATAGTGTGGTTGTGACCAACTCTCCTATGTAACCAAAAAACAAAAGGACAATTCTCCACTTCAAATTTGTGAACTTGATGATTGAAATATTGAAAGTAATTTGTTTGATTACTATTATAAATTTTACATTGTCATATTATAGCTGCATTATTTTTTATTCAATTTATTGTAAATTAATAAGTTAGATATTTAGCAACTTTGGAAAGCTTTAAGATTTAAAATTTGTATTGGAAGAGTTCTAACGAAAACCTACTAAGTGCTTGCATGGTTGATCTCACCCTGTCATACCGTATTTCAGTAGGACAAATTATTCCCTTGTATTTTTTACAGGTCCTTTTCTAGGTCTTTCCCTTGACTTCGAGCAGTTTTCTTATTAGTGCCTCCATTCCTAACAAATCAACAGTTAATGTTGGTATCATTGGCATGGACACATGTGCAAATGGTGTCTCTCAAGCGATCGAGAAAGTTCATATCAAAAGCGGTTCACAAGGTAAACCCTTTGCTCCTGATGTTGTTATTCTCATTATTGAGTTTGATATTGCATGCAAGTGACTTGAGAACTATACCCTAGTTGGATATTTTTTGGATAGAATCTCACCCAAAAGTGTTTCAAAGGGTTGGGTCAATTTCACCTGGCTCCCTTATGGGGTCCAACTAGAAGTCATTCAAATTCTTACTAAATGTTTCTTGTTCTGCTTCATTGAATCGAAGCATGCCTAGGTCATTTATCAACATGGCCCATGGTATGTCTATAACTCTCTCTTTGTCTTTTCCCCTTGGACCCTAGATTTCATTGTTTATGAGGAACACACCAAATAGGTTCTAGTTTGGATTGAGTTCTCTAGACTTATATTACCTTCATGGTTGTATCTCAATCGCATTGCAACATTCCTTAGTAATGTTTTTTATGTTGAGCTAGAAAAATTATTTGTGGCTTACCCTTAGAAAAGGGTTTGTGTTGAGATAGATATCTCCAAGGATCTCAAGGATACCATTGATATCCAAATTGGTGCCCAATGCATATCTCAAAGGATTTTATACTTGAATCTTTTTAATATGTGCTTTAGATGTCAATCCTCTAAGCACAAGATCAAGGATTGTCCTCTAGCCACCCAGAGAGCTAAACCGACTCTAAATCCTAATAGCACAACCGCTTAGTTTGTTGCGAAGGGATGGCCAATTGTGAGCAAATGGAGGAATAACCACAACAACGATTCCATGGGATCGACACCTACTAGGGCTCAAATCAGAGTTCCCAACCAAGCTCTCAAGCAAGATAGCAAGGCGAAGGAAGATACCACCACCCCTTTTAAAAATAAGCTCAAAGAAGCAATTAGGCCTCATTACATCAGAACTTCTTAGGATGCTAGAATCTCTACCCATGCAATCACTCAAATAAGTTCTCCTTCATCGTATCCTCCAATGAAAATTAGGTGCTTGCATAAACCAAGCTACAAGGAGGAGGCTAATGAGTTTATGTTGGACAAATACCACATTTCATACCAACTATGCAGTTTGGAAGTTATAGGTCTAACCAGGAGTCTATGTAGACACAGAACAATTATGGAGTTTTCATTGAGCTCAATGGCGAGGATATGTTGCTCGATCAACATCTTCCATGAATTTTCTTTCACGGAATGTTAGGGGTCTAACCGACTCCAAAAGGAAGTATATCATGTGGGAAACTCGATAGAAGTATCTCGATCTCAATATTCTTTGTTTACAAAAATTAAAGATCTCGGGATTTTTGCTCTCTACAATTTATCGTGTCATATGGTCGACCAATTTTTTCTTCCATAGCGATCATGATCCAAATTGTGGCAAAGTTGTCACCCTTGTCTCCTCTAGGTGGTGACCACATTTAACTCACCATAGATGTGACCCCACTTATCGAGCCTTATGGATGCTTTTCAACATTAATAATCATTAAATTGGGATTAGTGATGTTTATGACTCCAATTATGCTATCAAATGATATCACCTCTAGCATTGGATCTAGATGCACTACCTATTGCATCTTGGGTATTGTGCATATATTTTAATATGATTGAATGTGTATCAAACAAATGCAATAGCCTCACAATGTGCTAGAATGTTAGCAAAAGGGTTGCATGATACTACATGCATAATAAGTTGGGATTTTTATATCCCAATACTAGCTACCATCATTCTAATTCCATCGAGTACACGTGGAATAACATGTGGTCTAGCATGGAAAGAATTCTCAAATGGCTTGATAGATTCATGTTGATAGGTACATGTGAACAAGGTAGCACTGGAGGTGGCTCATTTATAGACTTTTATGGACCACTGGTTAATGCCCCATGCAGAATGGCTTACATCCTACCAACGTATCCAAGCAAGAGTTGGTCCCACAGTCACCATAGTTAGGCTTTGCAAGGTCCTCATTGGAGTCCTCAACACAAAGCTTAGGACTGGAATTGCTCATCATCTCATCCCTCTCATCCCTATGACTAGGGAGCCCAAGGATGGCATAGCAATGACAATTTTCCCCGTCTTATCCTCACCATCTCCCTGAGGAGGGATGTAGAAGACAACCAGGCAGATAAACCAACTAGTGAATGTGCCAACTTGGGCTACTATCCTCCATTAGACACTTAAGATCCACCTTCTATATGGGGAGGCACCTCAGATTGTGATCCACCACCTCCTTTTAGCTCCATTGCTCTTGTTGCATAAATAGCTCATGGTTGAACCACAAAGGTCTAAAGAACTTATGCCTTACCTATAGACAAATGTCATACATAACTTCTAATGATGGATTTTTCTTTAAATAAATGTTTAAAGGGATTTTGCTTTGTCTATGGACAAATATCATATAGAACTTTTGTTGATAGATTTTCCTTTAAATGAATGTCTAAAGGACTTCAACCTTACTTGTAGATAAATATCATACAAGACTTCTACTGATTGAAGTCTTGCATCTAGGATGGATGTTATAGAGGACTTGTGAGATGTAACAAATTGTAATGACTCACCTCTAAAAGAATGTCATAGAGTTTATTTAATGTGATTGATGTGACAATGGATTTTACTCCTAGTCAAGGAGGAATTTATAGAGATATGAGACAGATTGTCCTAATTCTTAGCATACCAAAGGGTCAAAGGAACAAGGGATAAATGATTGATCTTGCCATCAGCATCTAGGAGTCTCATAGTATTCATCATGTGACAAGATGTTGATCAGATAGAAGTTGAGGATACAAGAGATGAAAAAATAAATTTCTTGTGATCTAATTGTAGAAGATTGTGAGATGAAGATAAGAGATATTGAGATAAGAAAATATAGTTGGGTTATATGAATTGTACTTAGTTCAGAAGATGGGACTAAGGAGGATTTGCTCGTGTCAATCACCTAGTAAAAGGAAGATAATCTATCATTGCTAGTGTAGTGAATTCTCACTACACTCGAAAGGAGAAATGCTTTAGCAAAATTTTCACAAGTTAACCTAAGAGGAGGTAAAACAAGTAGAAAACAAAAAATAAAGTGTCAGCAATTATGGGAAAAAATATTCTAATCAAGGGCTGAAGCCACTTTACGAAAGTTTTGACCAAAGTAGAAAGACAAAAATTCTGATGGCCCATGGTTCCGAAAGTCGAGAGTTTTAAATGTTTTGACCAAGAAGAGAAAGCAAAAATCCAATGGCCTAGAAAGCATATAAAAGTCTCAAAGGTCGAAGGGTGATAAGAGTTTTTAGGTTAGATAGTGATAAAAGTCCCAAAGGTTAGAGAGCAAAGAAAAGTTCTAAGAACTAAAACCATATTATGTTGAGGTGTATAGTCTTCTAAGGTATACAATCCTTTTCCTACAAAAATACAGTTCATCTCCCAAAGATGGCAGTTAATTTCATAAAGGAAATAATAGCAGAAATGACTCAAGTCCACCTACCTACACCATTTAAAATTGACAATCTAGGGAAGTGGTTAATGCATTAAAGAAAGAAGCGATGAGACCCACAACAAGAAGCAACCTCAAACCTAGCGCATTGATTGTAGATATTTATTATACCTAGACTTTAGGAATTCTCATAAAAGGTAGATGGAAATAACGGTGGTAGTTGCACATCCAAAGGCCCAAAATCCTTCAAAATTAATGATTCCAGATCTAGAGGCCTCGAAGGAACCAATGACTTGAAAGAAGATCTGACTTGGCACATAGAAAAGCAGACATTTTAAAGTTCCTACATATATTTTGGAAGGAAGATCTCCCTATTTGTATCTATAAATAGTAGTTATTTAGCATTGTAAGGGATCGGCAAGTTGTATAAATTACCCTTCATTTTTTTGTATAACAATACCTAAACCTTAAGTGGTCTTTCAGGCAAGCTTTTGATCCACCACTTTTGGCATAATTTGTAATTTTCATATTCATATATATATGCTTGATGTCATGACTATTTGGTTCTTTTTGTCACATTTCTTGTATGTGTGTATACTAGAGGTCGTAACTAACTAATTTCTATCTTATTTTCTTTATATGCAATTTGTGCTTAACATGTTAAGAGGAAGTGTTCACCTTTGAGCTATCAATGCATTACACTCACATGTTTATGTATCTTACTATTATGTAAAGGAATATTATTCTAATCTTGGTGCATTACCCCTTGTTAGCCTAGGTTAGCTTAGGATATTTTTCCTTTCCCCTATCTTTTTTTTCTCTTTTACTTTTCCCCCTAAAGCTGGTTAGATTAGGATAGAGTAGGAAGAGCATTGAAGATCACATCTTAAAAGGAGTCAGCCTTGTAAAAAACCCTAGAGGCAGTTTGATTGAGCCAATTCTCGTGCTCTCAAAGCTTCCCTATTGTGTCACTTTGTGTGAGGTATGATAGTCTGATCATATGGTCACTACATCTAGTGACCATGACAATCAGAGAGGACAATAACTAGGATTATCATATGCATGTCATTATGAACCCCTAACCCTCTATGCTATAGGTAGTCCAAGTAGAGATAGGCATGTGTATATACATATATATGAGTTTAGGTAGATTTAAGTAGGAAATAATAAGTGGCTGAAAAGTGAATAGGTAGCTAATGCAAACTTAGACATAATATTATTTAATATGCATTATGTTCATTAGTTCTTAAATTACTTTTCTATCAAGTGTGACAATGCAATAAGCACTTGAACCATACTTGGAGGTTATGATGTATGGACCTAGCCAATTAATCTTAAATTTTCCTTTGAGCTCAATGTTGGCATTGGTATTTTTTAATTCTCCATGAGAACAAGATCACCAACTTAAAAAGATTATGATCACATTTTTTTGACATAGGCATATTTAACCCTTTGTTGGTAGACCCTCAAAGTTTCTAAGATAGGGATCCATTTTAAAAAGCAGTTCTAGGTGATTGAGATGAGCAAGATGATATTTATCTATAATAGAGGCATATTGCAATAAAATACACAAGGAAACTCAAGCTCAAAGGGAATATGGTTTTAGTTCTATAAACCAAAGCATAAGGCATTATGCTAGTGGGAGTTTTGACACTAGTGCAATAGACATATAAGGTTGGATACTACTAGATATGTCAATCCCTACCAGTCTTATTAACAAGCTTCTTAAGGATTTTGATAAGGGTATTTTTAGAGAATTCGGCTTAACCATTTCCTTGAGGATAATAAGTAGTGGATCATTGGTGCTAACTTTTGTACTTAGAACAAATATTTTGGATATCCTTATTCTCAAAGGGTGTTTCGTTGTCTAAAATTATGACAAAGGGATGTCATAGTGGCTACGGATTTGGTTAAGGATGAACTTGGAGACTTGGACTCCAATGCTTTAGGCTAACAACATAGCTTTTACCCACTTGGTAAAGTATTTAGTAGTTGTTATGATAAACTTATTTCTATCAAAAGACAATGTTTATTTTTTCGATAGTGTCCAATATCCAAATGGATAAAGGCCATGTTGATGTTAAGAATTAAAGGTCCTAATATGGAGCATGGATAATATTATCATACATTTAACACTTCAGACACCTCTTAGCATATTTTAAGATTATTATTCTATGTAGGATCAACAATAGCCCATCTATAGGATTTTCTTAGAGATTGCAACATTGCATGATCATCATGGGCTTCTTTGATGATTATTTGGGATTTCACATTCTATGCATCTAAGAAAATTTTTATCAAGAATGTGTTGATATAGAATATTTCCAATGATGATATGCCTATAGGATTTTTGCTTGAGGTTATTGTGCTTATTGTGTTTGAAATCATCAGGCAACATCCTTGAGATAACCAAAGATATCCTTGTACCAGTGATCAAGGTATGAAGCTACTTCTATAAAAATAACTTCTAGAGGAAGTTGACTAGATTCTAAGGTTGAAGGTTCCCTAAGTTTCTAAATGATAATCTAGGTTGTTTATCATCTAGCTCTAAAGGGATCAAAGATGCAACCAATGCCATAACCTTGGGATAACTTCAATAGTGATCTTGTAAAAAACAACCATTAAATGTAGACAATATCTTTGTATGGTTTGAGTTTATTATCTTTGGTTTGATGCACACCATTGAATTAGTTGACAAGTTAGGAATACCCAAAGATAGAAATATTTTTAGACTTGAGATCTAATGCTACACATAGCCTCAAGATAAGGGCTTTATACTGTAATGTTGTTGGCATAGGAAAACTTAAGTTTAAAGGATAAAGGGATTAGTTGTTGTTGAGTAACCAAGATGAATCCTACCTCCACTCTTTTGATATATTTGGAACCATAAAAGTATAGCTTCTAAGCATCAAGGTGGTTTGCTTTGACGTTGAAGTCTGACTCATTAAAGAAGTTCTACCACAAAGGGTTAAATAGCTTTTAAGGATGTAGCCATTAATTGATTAGCAATGACTTGATTTCTACAAACTTTTGATTGATGAATAAAATATCAAATTTACTAAGTGTAATGACCCATTTAGTGGTCCTTCCTAAGAAGTGATGTTTGGACATGAGGTATTGTAAGGGATCTACCCTTTTAATCACAAGGGTCTTATGGATGAGCATATAGTGTCTAAGCTTTTGAGAGGCAAAGAATAATGTTAAGCATAACTTCTCTAAGGGCATATATTGGACTGTATAGTTAATCGAAGTCTAACTAATATAGTAGATAGCCCTTTCTCTATGTCAGTCATCATATGGTGTCAACATGTCATCTAAGATAGTCTATGGCTGCTATGTATAATAATAGAGGCTTATGGGGATTATATGGGACAAGGATATGAGAGGAGATAGGATTTGAGAGTATTGAAGGTAGGTTGACATTTATTATCCCATTGAAGATCACATCCTTCCTTAAAATATTAGTGAAAGGTTGACACTTGTTTGACAGCTGGGAGATGAACCTCCAAATTGCCTAGATTTTGCCTTGGAGGCTCCTAACCTAGGTTATACTTCAAGGAGATAGCATATTAACAATGGTAGATATCTTGTCAGGATTGACTTTGATGCTTCATTGGAACAAAATGAATCCCAATAGTTTTTCTAATATAGTCCCAAAGATGCACTTCTAACGCTTTATACATACCTTTTACTCCCTCAACCACTCAAAAATGCATCTTAATTCTCTAACATGATCTTCTCGGTTTAAAAACTAACCAAAAAATATCAACATAGTCTTCCACAAAATCATACATCATATCATGGAATATGCATGTCATATCTTGTTGATAGGTGGCTCCTACATTTTTTAGACCAAAGGTATGACCTGATAGCAAAAGGTTCCCCATATGGTAGTGAAATTTGATTTGTATCAGTCCTTAGGGGTGATCTTAATCTAGTTATAGTTTGAGAATTTGTCCATTAGAGGCAACATTCCACATCCTATACTAAAATTGATGATCATGTCGATATTGGGGAAATTCATCCTTGGGACATGCCTTGTTGATGTTCCAAAAGTCAATGCATATCCTATTTATTTTTGTTTTTTTGGCAACATGAAAAATTCTATTAATCCAATCAAAATAGTTTATGGCTTTGATGAAGCTAACATCGAGGAGCTTTTGGAGCTCCCATTTGACCAAAAGTGAGACTATCTGGTGCATTTTTTGTAATTTTGTTTTACAAGTCTTGCACTAGGAATGACAAATAGAGAAGGAACAAGGCGAAGCATATCAATGTAGGACCAAGCAAAGATGTCTCTAAATTTTATGAAGAGCTTGGTATATTTCTCATGCTTAGTGGGTCAAGAAGCTACCTAGTTTGAGGATTTTGAGATCATATGGAGTCCCAATTTTAATGTGTATGATTTATTTATAAGAGAATGAGACATATTTTCTAGTTGAGATGATATGGAAACACTCCCAAGATTTCTAGATTTGTCGGATCTAAAACTAATGAATTGTTGTTGATTTATTATGAGACAAGCATATTGGCAATTTGGAAAAAACATCCACTTGAATAAAAATTGTTTGTGTTATATTTTCTAAGGGACCATCTTGGAGGGAATCATTTGTGATTTCCTCCTACTCATAGTTATCTTCATCAATAATAAGCTCAAGATAGACTAATGGATTGGGTAAAATTAGAAAACAATATCCTCGATGGTCTTCATTCTTTTCCCAGTCCAACCTATAAATAGAGTCATCATGGGATGTCCTATCACATTGATAAAGATGATTGACTTCTCCTTTGCTATTGAAATAAGAAAGTAAATATTCACTATGGATGGGGATGTATCCTATTCCACAACAACCCATCTAGGCTTTAGTTTATAAAGCCTCTTTGATGTGATGCTCGTATAGGCCTAGCATTTTGCCTTGATATCCCATGTTGAAAGGCATATGCTTTAGAATGGGATATGATTTTAATAAAAATAATGAAGTGTATTGTCACTCAAATAGGTAGGATTTACTGCCATGGATTTTCTCCTCATTGGTAGTGTGTATGCAAATGAAGGAGCAACTTCCTATTTACACTATTTTGTCCTTATTGCTAGAGGGGAGGCCAAAGGTTTGGGAAGACAAAGGAAGCTTGGCTATGTTCAAGATAGATAGTTTGTTATCTAGTATGTTATCGTTAATGGTGATTGGATTAGCATTTTAATTTATAATTTTATTATTAGATGAATTATTTAAAGTGAGGGACCTCATTGCATTAGTAATAGAAGACTGAGAAGATGATTCAAGAGATAAATTTGGAGAAGGATAAAAATGAGCTTTACGATTTTTTATCTTGATTACTTGGCAATAGAAAAAAGGTTTGAGGTTAGCTAGTATATGATAAGTGTTGCCCTTATATTTATATTTAAGGTATTGATGAAGGGTTGATGGGACAACCCACATTACATGGATCCAAGGCCTTCCTAGAATAATGTTATAGGTTAAGTCGCATCGCATGACATAGAAAGGTCCAACTTTAAGGGGTAAGACTGTAGTGCCACTACCCTCACATTTTTCATTATCAAAGGCTCTAAAAAAAGGTTAAATTTCTCTATATTTTGTTTGGTTAGCCTAAAATAATTGATAAATTTTAGGCTACAGACATTGAGATCAAAATCGTTATCAACTAAAATTCATTTGGTGAACTTGTTGTTAATATGGCCTATGATGTATGATGGAAGATTTCCTACCAAAGAGGATTGATAAATATTGTCCTCATGGAATGATATGGTGACGTGCAATGGATACTACTATGGGATTAAGGTCATTAGGGATGCGATCTTGAGGAATGACCTATTTGCTCAAAAATGTGAGTAGGTTATCTCAATGGGTCATAGAAGTTCTAAGAAGCTTGAGGAAAGAGATCTTAGATGGGATGTCTTCAAATTGTCAGAGTAGATCAAAAGTACCCTTATTTTTTAGTCTCTAATTAGGTGATTAAAGGAGGTCTTCAAGTGGAGTAGTTATTTTTACATGAAGAACCAAAGGAGGTCTTAAAGGTTGATCAAATGATTCATTTCTATGTTGTTATCTAGTCATAACACAAATATCAAAAATATGATTAGAAAAATGAAGCACCCCTACCATCCCTTAGTTTTGGTGTGGCATATTCCTATAGTGAACATTTTTTGTTATGTTTTGATTCTAATTGTGATCAGGCAACAAATTTTTAAAGATTTCAATATATTGATTGGGAGAAGGTTGAGAGTTAGATCCATTGATAACAATTTGGCCATTGTCAATGAAGTATTGAATTATATTCTTTAGGCCCATGTATTATTTAGTTTCATGATTGTTGATGCAAAGGAAGGTACAGTGCTTGTTGGCATAAAAACACAAAGCCTTTTCTCTTCTCAGTCCAATAGGTTTTACAAGTGGAAGATCTAGCATTTGGTATTTGAGGGGCTAATCTAAGATGGTTGAAAGAGGTTCATCCAATCAAGAGCACCTCCTTTTGAGTTTTTATTGTTGAGGCTCCCCTAAGACATGATTTTGAAGATTTTTAGTAGTGATAACATTATTGGAAAGGTGTGAGTCCTTGACTCGATTGTACACAACATGTTTGTGCTTACATTACCCTTTAGATTAGAGAAATATTTTTTCCACTTTATTGGACCTAGTCTATAATTGTCCTTGTTTGATGAGGGTGGTCTTTACTCTCTTGGACATGTCAATCACATATTCAAAGGAAGACACATTGGTTGTCTCAAGGTAGAAGACTAACTTCTTGTTAAGGTATCCTATGAATATGTCTAGTAGATCCCTTAGTGGATGAACATATTGTAGTATTCTCAATACAACTCATAATATTGCTAAGAAGTAAAATTCTTATCTTTTTATTATTTGAGTTTATCTAGGTCACTAATGGTAACATTTTTATTCAATATAGATAGAGAATAGATTAACAAATATCTCATCAAAGTCCCTAAATTTTTTTAAGGAATGCCTTGATATCTAGTAGTACTATATCTTGCTAAGAAGTTGGTAATATTATTATCTTTTGACTATTTGAGTTATCTAGGTCACTAATGGTAATACTTTATTCAATATAGATAGAGAATTGATTAACAAATATCCCATCAAAGTCCCTAAATTTTTTTAAGGAATGCCTTGATATCTAGTAGTACCATTCCAATCTAGGGCCACTAAGATTCTTAGGGAAGATTTTAAGTAACTACGTTTCACCATAAGCAATGTCACTACAAGTGATTCTAAATAGCCTAAGGTGGTTAATAGGACCCTCTTTTCATTTATATATTTAAAACTTGGGCATTTCAAAGCAAGTCAAGAAAGGATGACTAGCTATAAAGGGGTCTAAAGGCTAGTTTCACAAGTAATCATATGAGTACTTGTGTCTAGATGATTACCCCTGCATAACAACCATTTGTTATTTTAACTAATCTAACTAAGTGGTAAAGGATTAAAGTTTAGGATAAATGGGATTTAATGGCACAAAATGCCATTCTGATAGATGGAAGATATATGTTGATGTTTAATAAAAGGAAATTTTGACATACTTGGCCATATGATGTCAAAGTAGACATCATATGATCAATTACCAAAATATTAGAGATAAAAGGATTGGAGAATTGGTTATGATAAATTTTAGGGTTAGATATTTGTCCCAACCCTATCCCTACACTTGTGGTATTAGAATGATGACCATAGTACAAGTTTTTATGAGCTTATAGTCTAAGGTCCTTCATGGTACATCTTGGTAGAGAGTGTAGCTAGTGTCTACCTATTGAGATGCAAGACAAATGATGTTGCCCTATAATAGATCCTTGAGGGTAGGCGCAAATGAATGATGTAACAAATAAGGCATGAGGACTTGTGTCTTGACATACATTGATGGGGTAATGATAGGTGGATTTAAATTGATAGGGTGATATGTCAATGCATTGATATTTGTGTTTAGGGATCCAAAGGGTGGGCCCATTTGACTTATTGAAAAAGTGTTTGAGTTAGGTTATTTGGTACAATCCAATAATGCATCATCCTTTGTAGAAACACCTTAGGTTTTTCACCTTCTCTAAGGAATGCTTCTATGACATCCTTATATTCTACAAGTAGTAGGCCATATAGTCTATAGATTTGAAGACCAATTGCCCATCTTCTTCATGGATAGGTCTTAGAGAATATTGAGGTATAAAGATCTTGTCTTCCTAATAAAAGGTGTGGTAATCAATATTAGGATGTTTATCATGACCTTATGTAGATGGGTTAGGGATGATGGCTTAATAAACGATGCTATGAGTTAGGCAACATATCTCAACCATAGGTTTAGGGTGGGCAAGAAAAATGGATTGTTTAATGGTTTAGTTGTTTGGAGAGTTGGTTAAAGAAGAAAGAGAGGATGCATATAAAAAAAAAAGAAAAATAAAGATAAGATGCTTTGAACCTTATATATACTTCCTTTAGTATACCTAATATGACCTATATACCTTAGGAGTATCCCTATATACTTGAATATTCCTATATACCTGACCACTCCCTATATACCCACTAATATGTAAGAAATAACCAATATATGAGATAGTAATGGTATGTGGAAGTGTCCTTCTAGATACATGGTCCAATATGGTATGTAAGGGATAGTAATGTACCTCATTACTCTCACTAGCTCATTGTGATAAACTCCACACTAGGCTTAAGTATGCACGAGATCTTATATGTGTAGCTAGTGGTATGGACTTGCTATATACTTGATATGTCATAGTGATTTGTATGACAATTACTTAGAGGACTATAAACAATCCCTAGTAGGATTAGCCTTTAGTTAGCTTCTTGTTATATGTATTTAATGTATGCTAATTACACAAACAAATTCAATGTTCTTGCATAAGGTTTAACATATTTTAGTCTTTGATTAGGGCTTGTTCAAGAAAGAATATTTTGGTATCCGTAGAGTTGCTCATGTTGAGTTCAGCAAAATTTAAGAAGGAGAAGTTATGGAGGGCCTCTAACTTATTGGATCTACAATATCTCATCTCTCATTTTGGGGATAGGGATAATTGTGAGCCTGATTTCTATGTTTGTTGGATTGATTTGAGAACACTTACATTTCTTCCTAATATTATTTTCTTGACGATCTTAAAGATTTATTTGGTCCTATTTTAACTACAAATGCAATAAACAAGTGTAGAAAACATTACCTATGAACTAAATGATTATTTATTTTAGTGATTAATGTGAAATATGATCTACTTTAGAGCAAGAGTTCAAAAATATGTGATGTAGTCAAGAAAACCTACATGGCATTCAACTTTTAATGGATGCAAGACTATGGTGAGCCCCTAGTACTATTAAATAGTGAATCATTCTCTCTTAATATCCCTTATTATTTTAAATAACAAAACATAAATATATAACAACAAATAATGATGCAAGGTAAAATTTAAAGAGATATATTTGATCTTAGAAGATAGAAATAGAACCAAAATGTTATACTTGAGTGTTTTTAAGAAGGTAAAAGTATTGTCAAGAAGGCAAATGTGTTATTGTGCTAGCACTATCTTATGACACTTTCACTAATAATATCTTACCTCTAGAAACATATAAAATAAACTAAAAATAATTGAGTTAGTAGCAGAGGAGTCTACCCAGATTCATGGTGAATAGGTGAATCCCTTGACCATCATCAAATATTTGTTCCAAAATTAGAGATAAAATTAAAATCAAAACCAAATGATGACTATTTAGTCTAATGGCAAAATTTCCACTATGAAGTGAGAGCATCACTGGTGCTTCTACGATCTACTGGTGCTTTTGCTCTTTGATGATAGACTAAGATTGCAATCCAATGACACCTTTGTCTGTAGGTATAGTGGAAAGGATATTTGAGGAAATATCTTATGACCTTCAATGGACCCAATGAAGGTCCCCAACTAGTGGATGTAGGGACACTGATGGCATGATAAGATAATCTTAGCTAAATAGTAAGAGAGTATAGCTAGGCTAAAACTAATTACAATATAATAAAAGAAAAATTGCTCATTTAGAAATGAGATTAAGAGTCAATAATGAAAAGAACAATAACAAAACAAAAATGACAAAATGTTTTAGGGTGAAGAGGCACACCCAAATGGCTACCAAAAAATTGACAACTTCAAAAACCTTGGAAGATGCTCCACATTATGATGATAAGGTGAGGACCTAACACTACTAGAGGGAAGGTCACTAATAAGGTTCATAGAGTCTCAATAGTTGGATCTAGAAAGGCCTCACTATCACAATATGACATGTATGTGTTAACCTTAGTAGAACTTTTATTTTCTAAAATGTACATAAGAGATGTTGTTGATAGAGCTTCATTATCAGAGAAAATAAATGTGAATACAATTTCTATAGACCTTTGCAATAAAAAAAAAGCATTCAAGGATTGATTTCAATAGAGATTTGCTATTTAAAATTTATCATTGCTTTGTCTTGCCTAAGGGTTGGTTTTATAAGAAGTTGAGACTCCTCATGGGAGGAATCTAAAGAATATATCAGGTTCAATAGATGGCTAAGCAATGTCATCTACATGGTTTGATGAGTTCCAAAACCATGATGTGCTTAGGGTGTCGATGGATGCAGTTGGAATGACATGACATAAATTTCATAAGTGATGGATGCCTTGCCGATTGTGCTTTTTATATTTCTATTATGATAGTCAATAGCACTAGCTTCATAAGTATTGATGATGCTAAAGATATATCACAAGTGCCAAATGAATGTTGTTAAGTTGAATTATGTAATAGATGGAAAATTTTAAAAGGCTAGCAAAAGTGTTTCTAGGTATGCAGAAGCACCATTAGCACTATCTCATTTATCCTAGTGCATTTGATTTTGGAGCACTAAATATTGTTGGTTTTAGCTTGAAGATGATTGACTTGATGTGGATGCTTGATTTATTAGTTGTTGAAGATGATAAGTTTTGAAGACGATAATGCACTTAAAATTGGGTGTCTACACCCTTCCTTGAATATGAAGTCATGACTCCACATTTTGGATCAAAGATGTTGAGATTCCCATGATAAGACCTTCAACATGCAATATGGTTATCACAATTTGTCCTCTTATCTCAAAATAAAACAACTAAATCATCAAGCAACAAGGAATATTTCTAAATAGTCATATCCCATCATTTGAAAGGGACCTATAGGAACAAGTTATACTTTGTGTTGATCATCCAAAACCTATTCCTTTTGTAGCAAAAAAAACATCTATATTATTGTAATAGGTCCTTGAAACGCTATCATTAACACGTAGAGCACAAACAAATTGTAATCTAAGAAAGGGTCCAAAATATTTCCTTTTGTAAAACTTATGGACTTTGGAAGTTTGGGTGAATTAGTACTCAAATTCATAAAAAATAAATTGAAAATTTTGAACTATATAAAAAAAATTGGTAAATCATAGTCTAACACTTGCTATGAGTTGATTGGGAGTCTTTTGTCACTGTCTCCCACATGCATTGAATTTGTCAATCTATGTTTGATATATGGATAAGTTTGATTGGTTGAAATCCTATATATAAAAAAAATATTTTCAAAGTATATTATCCATAAATTAGCTAAAGAGATTCAAACCAACAATCTTGCATGGGGAATGCTCTAGGTTCACTAACCTAGCAAAGGACTCTCGCAATGCATTTTGAACATAAGGTGCTCTCCATCGATCTAAACTAAAAAAAAAAAGTTGTATTACCTTCATAAAGCGAAATAAGAAGATATTATAAATAAAACATGTAACCTCATAGATGCAACACAGGTTACTAACCACCATGTCAATGGGCATGCTAGAGTTAGAATAAGCACCCTATTTATATGGGGCAAAAGGGGTACCCTCCAAAAAGGTAAGCAAAAAATATTTCACGACAAGATTTGAACATGGAACCTAATTTAAACAAATAGATTAACCAAAATCCATGTCAATGGGTTGGTTGGAGTTAAAATCCAACCATGCAATAATAATAAGAATGATGCATTGCAAAAAGAAACACACACCAAAATAAAAAATTCTTTTATTGCATTTTGAACACGAGATATTTGCAATACAAAGTAGTTTACCAATCACCATGTCATTGGGCTCATTGGAATTAGGAATGTTAATGGGCCATATAAGTAGAATGAATCCTATAGGTGATTTGGGGAGTTACATATGCTATACCCTCACCACTCATGAGCTCATACCCTCAAAAACCTTCCCTGATTGGTAAGTAGTATCGGAATCAACCTTAGGACCTTTAAGGCATAAGAGTCTCAAATAAATGGTCATGAATTGTGGTAAATGACTCCTCTAGTCCAAAAAAAATAACTTGGCATGAAAGTAGTGCATGAATTTGGTACAAAGACTATAGTTTAGAAATAACATACAAATTTTGTGTCTAATTTTAAAAAATTTGACTTCAAATTTATGAAATTTTGCTTCTTCTTTAATGGGCTTTACGATAAGACTTTGGAACTTCAAATACGAGGTTCAAGATTCAAAACCAATGATAGTAGAGTTGTATACCATACTTCAGTAACTAGATTTTGGTTGGATAAACATGTATTGGGTAAATAACATCCTCTGTGAGGGTCGTCTTCTATGACCTATGGTTTCATGGATGTTAAAAACTATTTTGCCTTTTATCCTTCACTTTTTCTCCTCAAGATGCCAAGCGAGAAGATACTACGTGATCGGATTGTTAGCGTATCTAGCATACTATTGTTATTCCATTCTTTGGCATACTATTGTAACTACGCCTCGGGTGGTTCCGTAACCTCCGGGCTATTCTAGGCATTGTAATGTTCTATATATTTCATCAATACAATGCCCCAATTGCTCCGCATTCTAGCATGGTATCAGAGCGAGGTTTGGACTGGACTGACTGGTCATGGGCATGGATCTCGAGGTCGACTGTGGTCTGACTGGACGCAGGCATGAATTCCAAGGTCGACACTGGACCTGACTCGGGCGATCGACGGACTCGGGCACATTTCTCGAGGTCGATCGTCGACTGGACCTGACTCGGGCGACCGACGGACTCGAGCACAATTCTCGAGGTCGATCGTCGACTGGACCGGGCATAATTCTCGAGGTCGATCGTCGACTGGACCTGACTCGGGCGACCGACGAACTCGGGCATAATTCTCGAGACAGACTCGACAGACACGTGGCGGAGAGCACCACCTGGACTGATCGAACTGACACATGGCGGACTGACACGTGGCGAAGAGCGCCACCTGGACTGACCGGACTCGACTGACACGTGGCGGAGAGCGCCACCTGGACTGACCGGACTCGACTGACCGACAGACTCCCCCCTGTCGCATGGCGCGACAAAAGGAGGGCATCGTGATTGCCCGAAGGCAATCACTAACAAAAGGGGGAACCTTCCCTTTTATTCCCCCCTCATCCACCCCGCAGGAGCGATGTGGGACTAAAGTCCCACAACATTTTTTCGCTCCTCGCGAGGGTCGTGAGGGAAGAAAGGGAAAGGATTCCCTTTCCCTCCCATCGGGCGCGCTAGCCCAGCTGGCAAGATCGCCAGGCTAGCGCCCGTGGGGTCGGGGGATCAAGTCCCCGCGGGTCCAACGAAGGTAATTTATCTCTAATGTTTTTTTTTAATTTTTTTCTTAGGTTTAATTAAAAAAATTTAATATTTTTTCAATTAAAAAGAATTATTTTAAATATTTTTTTTATTGAAATAATTTTTTTTATGAAAAAATATATATATTTTTAATTGATACCTAGGAAAATTGATTTTTTAAAAAAGGCATTAGTAAGATTTAAAAAAAAAAAAGGGGGAATTGAGAGTATTTTATGCAAGGGCAAATTTTGGCATTTTTTTTGTAAAGGTGCATTTTCGGCAGCGCCCGACACCTAGTGGTTTATTTCTGTGGGCACTTTTATGTTGTATGTTGCATATTTTCATATTTTTTGCACTACATCATTAAAAGTTAAAATCAAAATCACTCCCTAAGTCCCCGAAATAATTAAAACCCATCCGTGCAATTTATTGCACTGTAGTGTTCGGTATTTGTGATACCTCTGGCCAGCACTTACAGGTAAAGCTGTCGTGATTGCGCTACTGTATCCGCCGCCTAATATAGCTGCCAAAATGACGTCTGAGCTTGTTCTCTATAAATCGTCGGGGAGATATAAGTTTGCCATTTTGCTATTTTTTTACTCCATCCACTACCCTAATCGTTCTTGTGTTTAGGCGTAAATCCTGACGAGAGTTCTGACATCCATAGTGTTTAGGGGAAGTTACGCCCCACGCATGAGGATTGATGACTTTCTATGGTAGGTGCCATCAACAAGACGATTCCCTTTCAAGTACCGCCTAAATACCACGTATCATATAATCTTTAAAAATTACCTATAGTCTCCCTCACGTAAGGGCGGGTAATTTTTTTTATTTTTCAAAATACCTATAGTCTCCCTCACGTAAGGGCGGGTATTTTGTATGGTATAACGGCCTGGCATTAAGGTATATAGAAAGGGTGACCAATTGGTGATATAAGGAACCTTCACTATGGCTTCTGCTGCAAAGTTAATGACTGATGCTCATCAGTTATTGAAAGGTCCTAATTATACACCATGGAAAAACAAAATGAAGGCAGTCCTCATCATGGAAGATTTATGGGATGTTGTTTCTGGAGCAACAACGAGACCTTCACCAGTAGCTGGATCCACAGCTCTCACTGCTGATCAGATCGCATTTGATAAGAAAGACAATCGAGCAAAAGTGCTCATTTTGTTTGTTGTTTCAGATGAAGTTCAACCTCATATAGCTGACAAAGCAAGTGGTAAAGAGGCATGGGATGCCCTTCAAACCATTTATGAGGGAAAGAATGATTCCACCATTCTTCATCTTCAAAAACAACTTCACAATCTGAGTTTGAGACAGGGTGAGACAGTTGAACTCTTTCTTTGCAGAGTTTCTGAATTGAAAGGCAAATTGAATTCTTTGGGAGATACAGTGGACGACAAGCTTCTCACTTCAATAGTCATGAGAGCTTTGCCTGATTCCTTTGATACGTTGATCACCTCCATTCAGGTGTCACAATGACAAATTACCTTTATTGAGTTGGTCAATTTGCTTCAACAACAGGAGGCACGCCAACTTCACAGGGATGATTCTTCTAATACAACCCTATACTCCAACCGACAGGGTTCTAAGAAGAAAGGTAATTTTTAGAAAGGAGGTAATTCTCAACAGGATTCAAAAGGAAAAGGGAAACAACCTCAACAGAAGAAGAGGTATTGCAAAATTTGTGATAAAGACAACCATGACACCAACAGGTGTTGGCATAAGAATAAGCAAAAAGGCCAGAACAAACCACAAAACAAGAACAAGCAACCCAAGGTGAATGTTGTTGTTGAAGAATCTGACTCAGATTTTGAATGGGCACACAAGGTGCTCATGACTACCACAACCTCCAAGGAGAAGGATCCTGTATGGTATGTCGATTCTGGCGCTAGTAAGCATATGACTGGCGACAGATCGTGGTTTGAATCATTTGTGGCCAAAGAGGGCAGACCTGTCACTATTGTTGATGACAAAACCTACAAGGTTCAGGGAGAGGGTACAGTTTCAGTCACTCTTCCTGATGGCAAGTGTCAGATTGACAAAGTCCTCTATGTTCCAGGATTGGCTAACAATTTGTTGTCGGTCACACAAATCCTGGATAAAAATATGGTTGTCAACTTTCGTGTTGAGGATGGCAAGAAGTGTTGTACAATCACCAGTAAGGGTAAGAAGATTGCAACAGCTTCCTATAAGCATGGCTTATTTGCCCTAGATGCTATCTCTACTCCCCATGTTGCCATGACAGTCTCTACCAAGGAGGCAACTTCCCTATGGCACAAGAGATATGGGCATCTTAGTTCTGGCTACTTACTTGAGCTTAGTAAGTATGAGATGGTAAAGGGTCTTCCTTCCCTTTCTTCCACATTGCCAGTGTGCTCTGACTGCTTGGCAGGAAAGCAGCATCGAGTACCTTTTGAGAAGAGCTCAACAAGAGCGCAGAAACCTCTGGAGTTGATTCACACCGATCTGTGCGGTCCTTTCACACCCAACAGTTGTGGGGGGAAGAGGTATTTTCAGTTATTTGTAGATGACTACTCAAGAAAGATGTGGGTTTTCTTTCTTCGATTGAAATCTGAGGCTTTTGATTTCTTCCAGCAATTCAAGAAATCTGTTGAGAAGGAGTCAGGGACTTCTATAAAAACCCTCCGCTCAGATCGAGGGGGGGAGTTTACCTCTAAAGAATTTTTAGCATTCTTAACTGAGCATGGAATCTCGAGACAGTTAACTACTGCTTACACTCCTCAACAAAATGGAGTTGCTGAGAGGAGGAACCGTTCTATTATGGAAATGGTTCGTTGTATGCTCACAGGAGCTACTCTTGGGCAACAATATTGGGCAGAAGCTGTCACCACTTCAATATATCTATTGAATAGGGCACCCACAAAGGCCCTAAAAGGAATAACTCCATAGGAAGCATGGAGTGGCCGTAAACCCTCCATATCTCATCTTCGTATTTTTGGGTGTCAAGCTTTCATGCACATACCGAAAGAGAAAAGGAAGAAGCTAGATGAGAAAACATTGAGATGCATTTTTCTTGGCTATGATGAGCACTCTAAAGGTTATCGTTTGATAGATCCTTTGACCAAGAAAATTCATGTCAGTAGAGATGTTGTTTTTGATGAAGCTTTCACATCACAAAGCACATCTAATGTATACCTAGATCTTGTGGAATCTAAGGAAGAGAAGTTTCCTTCGTCAACACAAACAGGAGGTCCTTCCACCTCTTCTTTATCACCACAAAATAAGAATCCAAAATGGTATACAAGTACAATCAGGGACGCAAACTTATCCACTCCACCAGATTTGACTTTGGATAGACCTCGTACTCGCAGTATGGCTCAAAGGGAAAGAGCAGCAGCAGAGACTAGTGAGGTTGATGATCTTTGTCAATATTTTGAGGAACTTTCTGTAACTCCACATAAAGAAATAGAGGATATGGATATAGATGATGATAGGGTGTTTATGTCTTCAATGAATGAACATGAACCTGTTTCTGTACAAGATGCTCTTAGCAAGCCACAATGGAAGGATGCTATGGATGATGAGTACAAGTCTCTGAAAAAGAACAAAACTTGGGAGCTTGTCGATCTGCCACAAGGAAAGAAGCCCATTGGCTGCAAATGGGTATATAAAGTCAAGTACAAGGCAGATGGGACAATTGATAAGCATAAGGCCCGTCTTGTTGCAAAGGGCTATGCTCAAAAGGAAGGCATTGACTATGAGGAAACTTTTGCACCTACTGCTCGGATGACCACAATTCGAGTCATTTGTGCCATGGCAGCATAGTATGGGTGGAAAGTTCACCAAATGGATGTCAAGAGTGCTTTTCTAAATGGTGATCTCCAAGAAGAAGTATACATGACTCAGCCTGAAGGATTTGTACAGGAAGGCCAAAAGCAGAAAGTGTGCAAATTGGTCAAATCCTTATATGGCTTGAAACAAGCTCCTCGAGCTTGGTATATAAAAATGGATAATCACCTCCTACAACATGGGTTTAAGAGATGTCCGTCAGATGTAAACCTCTATTTTAAGAAACAAGGTTCTGAAATAGTGTTGCTTGTACTCTATGTTGATGATCTGCTCATTACAGGGAGTTCAAAAACTATGATCTCTACTGTCAAAAGAGACTTGTGTCAATATTTTGAGATGTCAGATCTCGGACTTCTACATTATTGTCTTGGTCTGGAAGTAAGCCAGAAGGAGCACTACATCAAAGTGTCTCAGAAAAAATATGCCAAGACACTGTTGGAAAAATATCGCATGACTGATTGCAAGCCAATGGCAACTCCGATGGAGACAAGAATTCAATTATCATGATATGATGATTCACCTCAGGTAGATGGTACTCTCTATCGACAGTTGATTGGGAGTCTCATATATCTGACCAATACTAGGCCAGATATCGTATTTGTTGTCAACTATCTTTCGAGGTTCATGCAAGAGCCTAAGACCACGCATTGGAAAGCAACAAAACGTGTTCTTCATTATGTCCGTGGTACTATGGAATATGGCCTAGAATACAAGAAGAATAACAAATTCTTCTTGCAAGGATACACGGACTCCGACTATGCCGGGTCATATGATGATCGCAAGTCAACTTCAGGATATATTTTTCATCTTGGATCCGGTCCTGTCTCTTGGCACAACAAGAAGCAACAGGTGGTTGCTCTTTCATCAACAGAGGCAGAATATCGCACCGCACGTGAAGCTGTGTGCGAAGTGATATGGTTGCATCGCATTCTGACAAGTATGGGTCATCCATCAAAATCTCCAATACACTTGTTCTACGACAACCAGGGTGTTTTGAAACTTG
Source organism: Wollemia nobilis (assembly GCA_028583015.1). NCBI lineage: Eukaryota > Viridiplantae > Streptophyta > Pinopsida > Araucariales > Araucariaceae > Wollemia > Wollemia nobilis. Next base: position 856,488 of record JAQPPZ010003235.1, read on the forward strand.
TTAAGAATCCAATACATCATGAGAAAACCAAGCACATTGACACACAATGTCACTTCATTCGAGATGAAGTTCCAAAGCACCGAATTCAGCTTCAGTACATTCCCACCGATGCTCAAGTTGCAGACATTTTCACTAAGGCACTTGCTCGTGTCAAATTTGAATTGTTTCGCAGCTCTCTTTGTATTGCTAAATGATGTAATCAGGGGGGATGTTAGTATAGCTAGTAGTTATCTTATTACCCAAATAATGTAATAAGGGGGGATGTTAGCGTATCTAGCATACTATTGTTATTCCATTCTTTGGCATACTGTTGTAACTATGCCTCGGGTGGTTCCGTAACCTCCGGGCTATTCTAGGCATTGTAATGTTCTATATATTTCATCAATACAATGCCCCAATTGCTCCGCATTCTAGCACGGATGATGCTAATTCAAATTATCTATAATACCATGTTGAAAATTAAGTATTTCTTGAAAAACAATTTTTATTTTTTATTTTTTATTCATAGGAGAGTTGATTACAACCACAATATTTTTAGTAACTATCAAGCGTAGGGTTCAAACCATAGGGGTTGTTTCCATCAAACCTATTCCACCTCGTTGTTATTGACTCGGTGTGAAGGGGACTATCGGTTGCTCAAGATTTGTACCATCATCAATCTGGTACACACTCAAAGGATTCAAATCAGACTACTACCTTTGCAAACAGGCTACCTCCAAAGTTTGAACCTGGATGTCTTCTTGATAAATGCTTGACCACACAAGCAACTACCAATCCACCTAACCCTTAAAAACTCTTGGAAGACAATTCAAAACATGAATTTTACCACTAAAAATTTGAAAGAACAATAAATAAATATATATATATATATATATATATATATATATATATATATAAACAAAATAATAAAATAAAAATAAAAATAATTAAAATACAATAAGGGGTAGACACAGCCCTGTTTGTAATTTGATATCACAAACTCAATACAATGGATCAAAAACACTTTCATATGCAAACATTATGACCTTAAATAAAAACCTTAAGGTTGCAAGCATCAATCTTGACTGGTCATTATTTTGATTCGCTAATGAAATCTAATCATTTTTTTTCACTTTAACTTTTTGTTTTTGATAACCAGTTAATATCACATTTTTATTATATAAACTATTTATTTTTAATAGCAATTCCTATGATAGAATTTCTTTTCAGACTCTTGCTTTAATATAATTGGTTGAAATAATTTTAGTATTAAAAAACTCAGGTAGACGTGGTGTTAAAGTGGGCCCTGTTCGTCGCCATGCAGGCAAGATACTCCATGCAACTCAAAATGACAACTCTAGACGTCAAAAAGACTTTAAAATAAGGTCTCTTAGATGCTATACACAACACCATAACGGACATTTTGCCGCTACACTCGCGAGCCATAACGGACATTTTGCCGCTACACTCGCGAGCCATAACCAACTTTTGCCGCGACACTTCAGAGAGGAGGTCCAATGCCATGAATATGCCTCCTCATCATAATGGAATTAATTTTTCACAATAAATAATGGGCATTTGATTTTGACCAGTTTCACGTGATTCACTCAGAAGTTGTAGGTTTGATTTACTACACGAGAAGAATATTATAAAAAAGTTTTTATACTAACAGGTTAAAATTTTCTTTAATATGTGTGAATGAACTTGTTTGACCAACATAAACAAATGCTATAAGTGGTAGAGATAAACGTCATATTCTAACGCGTTTCGGCAAAAGTATAATATGACCAGACGAATCGAATCCTCGAATTCGACCTCTTTATAATAAACACTTCCTCTTAACCATTCAACACTATTCATCACTCAGTCAAAAATATGTTCTGACTTTATAACTTAAAAAATAATAAAAAATAATTTTATTTTTTAAAAAATCACAAATTTTGATATGTTTGACCTAGAATTCTTCAATGTGAGATCAAAAGTTGCCCTTCCCGATGCCTACCGGCTTATTCAAGCTCATTTTTGTAATAATAAACATCGTAGTTGATCCAGTGTTGGGATCGAGCAGCGAAGCCATGGAAGGGTGGAAGGCACGGAACTTCATTTGGTTTCAGTTGTCAGTGTAAAAAATAGTTGAAAACTGGTAGATTTATGGATTTTAGTTGAGTGTTTATAATTTTAAGGTTAGTGTTTTCATTTTGAAATTTTATTTTAATATTTTAAATTTTTTAGAATCTCTATATTTTAATAAAAATTTACCAAAGCAAAAATGATTTCCAGAGTAAAAAATAACGAATAGTTGAGAACTTTTATGACGCAGGTTTTGCACTGCTCTTGGAAGAAAAAGTCTAGACAGACCAGTGGACGGTCATAATCAAATCAACCGTGAGCAAGGACAACTAATGATCAATCCGTGTGGGCCCTCGTCAAATCGCACGCGTTTTTCTTGTAAAACGGATTTACGCTGAGACAAGAAACCCTGCAACCTCATGAAGCTTTCGCAACCCAACCGGCACTAACCTTTTCCACCGTTCAATGAATCTGGTCTGTCAAAATATCTCCTTTGTTCTTCTGCCTAATCCATTAAAAAAGCAAAGATAAGACACAAGCATTTTTTTCTCTAACGCCAGTTGCATAGGAATTCTTCGAATTAGAATTGATAATAATGGTGGAAGTTCTAAAAATAGTAGCAGCCAAAAGGGGTAAAAGTTCTGCATACTACATGCCAAATTATGCGACAGCTGCTTGCTAGATTGAAATATACGTTATAGGGATGAGATTATCTATCTAGTTAATTGTCATGAGACAAGGAACTTGAAAAAGTGGCATTCAACTTGTTGCCCATATTAATAGAATAGATTACATTTTATAGAAACAACAAAGGATGCTAAAACAGTTAAACCTCCCAATTGAATGGAGGCATACATGCCAAACACAATCACTTGCTTCAAACATGCTGACAACCAAATGAATATATGCGCTAAAGAGTGGGTTTGACTCTTTTGGCCTGAGCAAGCCGAATCTAGCGTCAAACCCTACTCTCAAACTTAAATGGATACCTAGATAGAGCATTTATTGATAGTGAGAAAAATATGATCTAGCCTAAACCTTGAGAGGCTTAACTACCTCCCAGGTGAAGTCAGGATCATCTCTTCCAAAGTGGCCGTAGGCGGCAGTCTTTTGGAACCTGTGATTTCCTCCCCTCTTCAAATCAAGGTTTATGGAAATCATGCCTGGCCTGAAATCAAAATTCTCCTTGATTATCTTCAAGATTTCTTTGTCTGGAATCTTGCCAGTGCCATACGAGTCAACGAAAACAGAGAGGGGCTCTGGCACTCCAATGGCGTAGGACACCTGCACAATGCATCTCCTTGCAAGACCAGCTGCAACAATGCTCTTGGCAGCCTGTCTCACAATATATGCTCCGCTGCGGTCCACCTTGGTCGGATCCTTTCCTGAGAAAGCCCCACCTCCATGGGCTCCCCATCCTCCATATGTGTCAATGATGATCTTTCTGCCGGTGAGCCCTGCATCTCCATGAGGCCCCCCAATCACAAATCTCCCAGATGGGTTCAAGTGGAAGATGGTGTTTTCGTCAAGGTACTTCTCTGGGATCACAGGCTTGATCACATGCTCCTTCAAATCAGCAGCAATTTGGTCGTTTGTGACTGTCTCATCATGTTGGGTGGAGATCAGAACGGTGTGGACACGCTCGGGAACCATGGCGCCTCCTTCGTTTCTGTACTCAATGGTGACCTGGGTCTTGCCATCAGGCCTGAGCCAGGGGCAGGTGCCATTCTTTCTGACTTCGGTAAGCTTGGCGCCGACCTTGGTGGCCAAGACGTGGGTGAGAGGCATGAGCTCGGGGGTTTCGTCGGTGGCATAGCCGAACATGTGACCCTGATCGCCGGCTCCGATCTCCTCGGGCCTCTTTGTCAGATGGCCATGCACGCCCTGTGCAATGTCAGGGCTCTGCTGTTCAATGTTCACCAGCACTTTGCACTTATCAGCGTCGAGACCCACATCATCAGAGATGAAGCCAATTTCTCTGCAGGTCTTGCGGACGATCTGCTCGTAATCGACATTGGCCTTGGTGGTGATTTCGCCGAAGACCATGACCATGTTGGTCTTGGTGCATGTCTCGCAGGCGACTTTGCTGTCAGGGTCCTGTTCCAGACATGCGTCCAACACCGCATCGGATATCTGATCGCACAGCTTGTCCGGATGTCCCTCGTTCACAGACTCAGATGTAAACAGAAAGGTATCCATCTGCAACAACAACAAGAAAGATTCAGTGAAAGCCCAAATTCTAGGCACTTAAACAGGAAATAAAGAATCTACTTTGCTAAAAGAAAAATGGTCTAAGATCCGTTCGAAGTCAGTGGCATGTACCTGAGCAGATGAAGATGAAGGGATCTGGAACAGAACGGAGGAGAAGACTGCAGGATCTGAATATCTGAGATGTGAGTGATCTGAGAAGAGCATACGGTTCTTATATAGACTGAGAGAGAGGACACATCAGCAAGAGCTAACCCAATAGAATGCTTGGAATGGAGAACTCCGTCTTCCGCGATGGTCCCCTGGCTTGTTGTGGTTGGTGGGGGTAGGTATTAACTTACCTACGTCACCCTCACGTTGAAGTTTGTAATAATAATAATAATTATTATTAATAATTATTATTAAATGCTCTCGTTGGAAAATAAAATATTTGTAGCCCAAACAAATGATTTTTGGGGAGGGACCAGCCCGGTCACATTGTAGATGTATCTTAGAATTTAGTTTTGGTGAGGTAATTTCGTATACTTCACAACTTTATTTTTTTTCCCTGTCTTTTGGGTTTCTACCAAGCCCATCAAGCCGTTCGTGTTCATGCAACATTGCTTTTCAAACTTCATATTTTGTTTTCCTACTGTCCATACATTGACATTTCTGATTCAACCCACCAACCATAACCTAATGCTGGTAGGCCATAGATGAACAACAATGGGTCTAGTGGGCAGCATGGACCATTATCTTTGCCAACGCACTCAAAATCCCTTTTTAATAAACACATACAAATAAGGGGCCTTAAGTTTACATATAATTTATCATCCCACTGTCTACAAATGGTGAGAAAAGAAATGAAACATGTCTCTATGTGGATCTCACTACATTAACCACTCAACTTTTTCGAAAATCATTATAAACTTTAATTAGACCTTTGATCTTCGAATCCAATCATCCAATGAATAAACAACTATCTACAAACACTTAGACAAAATTCAGGGTTTGCCTCATATAGTTGTTAGAATATTTTCAGCCATCAAATGGAGAGAACCGCAACCGCCCCCATGTAGTGCACCAAAATAAATAAATACTAAAAAAAAATATAGTGTAACAAATTATAAAGAGTCTCGTGTAAGATTAGACTTGGTTTTTGGTGGAGTTGGTTTTAGGTGGAGTTTGATGTAAGGTCACTCTCTACAATGAACTAAAATAGTCGATGATGGCTCATTAACATTTTTAAATAAGGTTTTTCAATGCATTATGCTTGACCGTTTAATAACCTACCTCCCCAAGTTTCGTCTTGATAAGCTTCTTGACCAAGTAGTGGAGACCCAAGTTCCCTCTTGATAAAACTTCTTGACCAAGTAGTGGAGACCGATGGAATGATGTCAAGATTACATACTATTAGTATAGTGGTGAGTAGAGATGTTTATTATGAAGAGGTCAAAGATTTGAGTTTTTTTATATTGGATAATATTCTTTATGATCTTAAGTTTTTTTTTTTTTCCAGAAAAAAAATCATAATTTCTATTTCACCAGAAAAAGAAAATTACATTGTGAAGTTGCCCAAGGCAAGTTGGAATAACCAGGCAGGAACACACAGGCTGTCCCCACCTAAATTTTCTTCGTACCATCAAGGAAGGGCTAAGAGTTAAAAATTTCCCATAAGACCTCTACACAAAGGTGTCTATAATGCTCAGCTACTTTGTCTACAAGAGAAAACCAGAAAGGAAAGGAAAAGCGTTCGAGAAACAACCTCCCGGATTTTTTTTTTTTTAATTATCGAGCAAAGAAATCGCTGTCTCTTGGATAGTCACACCATCCTTTATTTCCACCAGCTCCCATCTTCCTTGCGCCAGCTGCAGACCTTCCTTTGACAAAGCATCCGCCCCAGAGTTGAGTTCTCTGTAGATATGAGTATAGGATATGGGGTTTACGACATCTGCCAAAATGTTTACCTGTTGAAAAATTGGCTGCAAAGTTAAGTTCTCCATTCGAACATTTTCTTCATCCAATTGATGACCAACAAGGAGTCTCCTAAAACTTGGAGCTGTTGAACATGGTGGTCCAGAGCAATTTTCAAGAGTAGCTTCAAAGCAATTAATTCGGCATAATTATTTGTGCCCCCTCCTAGGCCAGCCTTAAACTGAATGAAATGAGAATCCTTAAGAAAGAGGATTCCCCCTGCCCCACACATAAGAGGGGTGCCTTGACAAGCACCATCAAAAAAACCCCAGGGAGCTGTTTTGTTGACATTGGCAACTTTCATTTTTCTTGGGCCTTTTTGCACAGTAGGTTTCACAATATCAGCAATGAAAGAACGGATCTGAGTAGCAATTTGAAAGGCAGGTTGAGAGGAGGCTTGGAAAATATCTGAGTTTCTTGCAAGCCAAACTCCCCATGCCACCGCGAAAGGGAGGGCCCTGTAGGACTTCAGATCTTTAGAATCAAACCACTGCTGCAAACAATGTTCCAATGTGTCTCCTTGCCAAGTACCTGTGCTCCCAGTAATCACCTCAATCTCCTTCCATACATACTTTGTGAAAACACAGCCAACCAATAAATGGTTGATAGTTTCAAGCTCCTTATGACAGAGTGTACACCTTCCAGGACCTTGAAACCCCCTCTTCATTAAAACATCCCAAGTTAAAATTATGTTATTGAGGGCCAGCCATAAGAAAATTTTGGTTTTTAAAGGCGTCTTAACCTTCCAAATCGCTTTCCACCACCAAATATTGTCCCCCTGCCTATCATGAGCAAACAAGTCCTTATATCCCATCCTAGCAGTATAAACACCCCTCTTAGTATTTTTTGTCCAAACCAGCTCATCATCCACTGTTGGTCTGATCCTAGTATGACTGATGAGAAGTGCCTTCACATAAGCTTGCCATGACTCAGCCTTCCTGCCTTCAAGACCCAGATGTTGCACACTCATCCAACCTTGCTGCCATATGGTAGTAGTGTCTTGGTCTGCCACCTGAGAAAGAGTATAAAAACCTGCATTGTGGAGAGAAAGTAAGAGGTCCTCAGTAAGTCTATGCTCATTGCCACAACCAACCCAAGGATCTTCCCCAATTCTCACTTTTTCACCATTTCCAATATTCCAAGCCAACCAATTTCCCAGAAGTGGAAAGGCCTGAATAGCAGCTTTCCAAAAGTTGGACACCTTTTTGATGGACTTGTCAGGTTTCCTTATCCACTCTTCCATAGAAAGAGGTTCGATATATTTTGCCTTGATGACTTTGCTCCATAGGTTTTCTTGAGTAAGCAGACCTCCATAAGCTTTTTGCAGCCGAGTGCTTTACCAAAAAGATGGATATTTTTAATACCCCAACCTCCTTCGTCCTTTGGCTTTGCTATTGATTTCCATTTGGCTAAAACAATGGCTGCTTTGTCCCTTTTTCCATTCCACAGAAATTTGAAGCACCTTTTTCTGATTTTTTCAAGAACCCCTACTGGGATGAAAGCCATGCCATACCAGTAGACAGGGATTGCCTCCAGGACTGATTTTACAAGAGTTAATCTGCCTCCTATTGATAACCACCTATTACACCACATAGAAATCCTTTTGTCTATCTTTCCCACCAGCCAATCCCAATCTCTTATGCCATAGTTATTTGGCTTCAAACAAAATCCCAGATATTTTATTCTTGATTGGAAATCAGTCTTGGGAAAAGAAAGAATTCTCTGAAAAAAATTTCCTCCTCTTCCTCCAGGCCAAAACACGACATTGTAGACTTTCCCATATTGATTTCCATACCAGTGGCAAGGCAATAGCTCCTTAGAATATCATTAAGCTTGCTTATGTCCCTAAAAGAACCAACACTAAACAAAATAATATCATCAACAAATAAGAGATGTGTTAGAGAGAAAGATGTACTCATTTGAATTCCTTTAAACTGCCCTGTTCTCTTAGCTTCTTTGATTGCCCTGCTCAAACCTTCAGCCACCAAAAGAAATAAAAAGGGAGATAAGGGACAACCTTGCCTAATGCCACGCTCAGAGGAAAAGAAATTAGAAGCAGAACCATTTATAAGTACAACGAAGGAGACAGAGGTCACACATCCCATGATCCAATTAACAACTCGGAGGTTGAACCCAATGTGAAGAAGCATGATCCTCAGATACAACCAATTAACCCTGTCAAAAGCTTTGGAAAGATCCAGTTTTACGACTATAGCAGGAAGTCTTTTTGTTTTTATAGTATGCAGCCCTTCTTGGGCCACTCCTACAGCGTCGTGGATTTGCCTCCCATTTAGAAACCCGAATTGCTCGCTGGAGATGGAATCAGAAAAAACTCTTTTTAACCTCAAGGCAATAATTTTGGCAATAATTTTATAGAGGCAGTTGCACAAGGAAATAGGTCTGAAGTCATCGAAAGAAGTTGGAGAGTCCTTCTTTGGAATCAAAGCGATGAAGGTTGAGTTGAAATCCAATGGGATCTTCCTTGAAGCTTTAGTTTCTTCAATAACTCTAATCAGGTCTTCCCCAATTAAGTCAAAGAAACCCAAGAAGAATTCAACCCCCCAACCATCAGGCCCAGGACTTTTGTCCTTCTGAAAGGATGAAAGCACTTCTTTTAATTCCTCCAATGACACTTTCTCAAGAATCATTTCATTAGTAGCCTCGTCAGCAAAACTTGGAAAGAAGGTTGTATGTTTTAAGATCTCAGCCAAGTTTACTCTTTTGGGATCTTTAAACAAGGACTTGAAATGTTTTATGCCAAGAGCTGCGAGGTCTTTGAAGGACCTAGCTTTGGACCCCTCTCCATTGGGCAATTCCCAGATGGTGTTAATATTTTTCCTGTGATTTGCATAATTTTGAAAGAATTTGGTGTTTTCGTCCCCTAATTCCAGCCAAAGAGCTCTACTCTTAAGCCTCCATTGGGCTTCTTGAGCAAGCAAGATATTACTCTTTTTTCCTTCCAATGCTCTGATGGCCGATTTGGAATCCTCTGAAAGACCGACCTCATTCACTCTCTCATAAAAAACAACAATCTGTTGTTCTAATAGAAGGAGTTCCTGCATTTGCTGCCTATACTTGTTATGAGCCCATTTAGAAACAACCATTTTAACTTTCTTCAGGCTTTTTGTCATTTGAGAGCAGGCTGAACTTCCCAAGTTTTCATCATAAGAGTTCCATTCTTCTTTAACCAGATTCTGAAAATCTTTGTCCTGTAGCCAAGTTGAATTGAATTTGAAAGGGCTTGGAGGTTTCCTATCCGGGTTGCCTATTTGGAGCAAAATAGGGAAATGGTCTGAGATGCCACAAGGGTCCACCCAAGTTCTGATTTTCTCCCCATCCATCAGCAGGGAATCGGAGACATAGAAACGATCCAATATTTTTGCCACATAATCCTCACCTGCTCTATTGTTGCTCCATGTAGGAGTAATTTTGATTGGTTCTACATCAACCAAGTCTGCCATTTCAAATTTATGTTTAAAAAACCCAGCTTGTGGGTCACTTCTTGCTGTTGTCCCCCATATCTCAGCTCTATTCAGAGTGAAATTTAGATCACCCCCTAGGATAAGATTCCCATGCTGCAGAAAGTTATTGGCAAATAGGGTATCCTAGTAATGAATTTTATTTTCATAAGGGCCATAAATGTTTACCAACACAAAATATTTCCCCAATTCCATAGAGAAGAGCTCCACTCCTATTCCTGATGTAAGAAAAGCAGATTTTATAAACCTGAAATTCCTCTTCTTCCACCCTAGAACAAGGCCACCTGATCTGCCCTCGGAGTCCAAAGAGAGGAATTCCCAGTCCTTTATAAGGGTGTGGAGAATGCTTTCCACTTTCACACCCACTCCCATAGTCTCTTGAAGAAATAGAATATCTGGAAGATGAAGTTGCATTAACCTCCTTAGTGCAGTATTTTTTGAGGCGTTGCCTAGACCCCAAATATTTTGAGAGAGGATTAACATTATTTAACTAGTTCTAGGGTTTTGCCTGCTCTAAGTGCCCCTATTATTGATTTTTGTTTCCCTGTCTTTACTTCCCTCAAAGCTTGATCCTTTGCCGATTGAATGTTTGATTTCCTCCCTAAGGCTTGTGAGTTAACCACATCCAAGCTAAGTCCTCCTGCAATTTCTCCCTTCTCAAAGAAAGCTGCTGATTTGTGTGATCTGAGAAAATAATTGTGAGACCCCTTTAAAGACTCTCTGCCTTCAGAAGAAGATGAAAGTAGAGATGTGGACTTTGTTAATGAAGAAAATATTGGAATGCTGAGAGGCCCCTTATTACTAGGATGTTGGATATTCATATCTTCTTTCCAGATACCACTTCTCTTTGCAGAAACCTTTTGTTTATCAGACCCCGTAGACCTGTCCTGGAAGGGGGGTAATAGCTCTTCAACAAGGTTTGTTCTTAACTCAGAGTTATAATTTATAAAACTGGGAGAACTGTTGTGTAATTGGGTTGCCACCTGTGGTCTCAATGAGGTATTTGCCTCCCTTGTGTTTGCCTGAACATGTGTTTCCTCCCTCTGATCTAAGATTGAGTCTCTTCTATCTCCTTTGTTCTGAGCATTGGAGAGATGGGGATCATCTTCAACATTGCTTATACCATTCTCCTGACCACCATTTTCATCTACAGGAGTTTGAATCCGACCTAAAAGTCTACTATTGAATCCCTCCAAGTGATTGTCTAAACCATCCACTCTCCCTCCAGGGTTGTGATTTTCTTTAAAACTCTTCCCCCCTCCCTTTCTATGAATTTTAGTCCACATTCTGCTACTAAATGACCATAGACATGACATCTAGCACAGCGGAAAGGTATCTTCACATAATCAAGAATTTGGTCATAATGCCACTTCCCAATTCTGATCTCAATTGTCTCCGGGAGACCTTCCCGAAGGTCCAGCTCCACTAGTATCCTTGCAATAGTTCGAGAGGAGCCACTCAGGCACCCTTGATCAATGTCCACACATGATCCTAGCTGATTACCTATTTCCTTCAATATCCTACATGTCCACAACTCCAATGGTAAACCTGGTAACTTGACCCATATAGGCTGAATTGATTTGGACTCACTTCTTGGGTCAAAACAAGGGGACCACCATTTTAAAGACAGAGCATATGAGTCCCAAAACCATCTTCTCTGCAATATTTTATCTGCATCCTCTTTTGATCTGAATGAAAAAGCTAACCATCCTCTTACCAGAATATAGAAACTTGGAGAGTATCCTATTGTTGGACTCCATTCCCTTTCTACCCACTGAGCTAGAGTTTTTTCAGAGTATATCCTCGCCTAGAACCAAATTTACTTTCTCCTTTTTAGTCTTAACACACTTTTTTTGCCTTTTATTGGTATTGTTTAATTTGTTTGTAATTAGTGGTTCCTCCTCATTTTCCCTACCTGGACATTTTTTTCCTGCCATGATCCCTTCCAAGAGGCCGATATCTAGAAAAGGGTCGAACTTACCATCACCTATGTCCTGGGAGCTTTTCTTCGAGGAGACCTCCCAAGATCGGACTGCCATAAAGCCTGAATCACCATCGTACAGCTGAGAGAGGTTCTCTGTCCCATCTAGAAAACGGTCCTCATTTGAGTTACTTTTTGATCCCTGACTAAAGTTAGATTCAATTAAATGGCCATTCTCCCTCTGTGACTTCCACTTAGCTATCAAAAAATCTTCTGCAGGGAAAATAGGTACGTCTTTCATTGGATCTGGGGAATAGTCCACCAATTCTGCCATATCCTCCATCATGCTAACCCTACCCTCAATCACTCCCGATCCTTGTAATCCTTAACAGTTCCTGGGCTTGGTATTTCCTCCAGTTAATCCCTGTTGTTTTTGCTACTTCCCCTCACCTGAATCTACGCATCTGAAGCTTTTTTAAACCAAAATGCAGGATTTCTAATTTTAAATCCTTAGCACCTGTTAGATCTCCTCAACCCCGACTCTGTAAAAATGGAGCCTGATTCAAACAAAAAATCTGCAAAGGAGTCTAAGAAAAAAAATATCAGATAACGAAATATTTTGTCCCCTTCTCAGTGGATACTAACATGCACAGTCTGGAATGCCACTTGAGCTGGCAGTCAGTTTGGATTTTGCTGGCTATATTAGTATCTGTTGAAAAAATTCTACTACTTTGGATTCAAATCCAATTTTTATCATACCCCTCTCTCATCCCATTCTGTCCATCCATAACTACAGAAAAAATCCACTATTGCATGTTCAACTTACTGAAAAGTAACACCAACAAACTTGTCATCCATGATTGTAGACCCCCCACTATTGCCTAGGTTGATAGCTGCATCAAGTGTACAACCATAGGATGAGCTGCTCCATGAGTGTACTGTAACAGTTCTACTCTCATAATTAGCTGAAGGGGGGGACAAGAACACAATCATACCCAGCTCTAAATTCTACACTGTATTGTGTTGAGAACCCTGTATTTTGTTGGAGAACCCTGCTTGTGAGACATTGTTGTAAGATGATTTCCCAAAAAGTGTATCCAACCAAGCTCCACTTTTAATTAATTGTTCATGGACCATAGAAACCTCCACCTAAGATTTCACATCCAAATCTCTGACGAGCATCCTCAGTGCTTTTGGAATTGACATGACATTGTCTCATCTCCTCGATGCTTTTGGAATTTACATGACATTGTCTCATCTGCTCCCACATTTCTTTCAGGATTTCTATCAAACACTTGTCCTGCATACTCCACCTCACCACAATTCATAGACTTATCCACAAGTTTATTTCCAAGAGAGACTTTTGTCGACTATTTCTCACAAGGTAATAACTGGGCTCCCACTCCCCAAGAATCAGACATCAATCCTGCCTTGATAAAATGAACATGGACCTACCTTGCTCAAGAGCCTCATCTTGTTAATCCACATATCGTTTCATCTTTACCCATTGAAAACACCTTTCTATCAGGTATTCTGTCAAACACTTGTCCACATTTTGTCCAGAAAGACAAACGCCTGTAAATCAAAATGAAAAATGATATGGGAGAAAAAAAGACTTAGACTTCAGGATATGTTGGTAGATTTCTAAATTGAATATTGCAATCATCCACGACGAAAATAGGTAGGCAACTGAGAAATATGTCTGTGTTCTGAGCGAGCGGCAACTGGATATCCTAATTGTGAGCCAACAACGATTCTGGGTAGCAAACCCTCAGGAAACGAGAATGGATAAGCAATCCCTCAATGGAATGGTGGTCCAGGCCGGGTGCGAGCAGTAGTGGAAATGGCCATAGAATAGTGCTGGGCATGAAGGAAGGGACGACGACCCTAGTTCTCTCAAACTAAACATAGTGTGAAGGAAGGGACGACGTCCCTAGTTCTTTTAAGCATTCTGTCAAACACTTGTCCTGCAAGCCTCGCAATACCACATTTTTCCACAAGATTATTTTCGAGAAATACGGTTGCCTGGCACTGGCGGAATTATGGAGCCTAACTTGAGGGTCGTAGAGGATGGAGAGTTCTTAGGCTTTCTTTAAAAGAGTGGGAAATCTCAAAAAAATTGGAGATAAACAACCTGGCACTGGTGGATTTTATGTTACCCAACTTGAGCATCCCAGAGGAAGGAGAGCTCGTAGGATTTCTTTAGCAGTCCAATTCTTGAGCAGTCCGCTTCATCTGAGTTTTCCCTCTCACCATCCAATGCCCACAAAAGCCCTCTTAAGCTGATTTAAGCTCCACTCTGGAATTTATGATCCTCCTTCATCTCTGCTCCCTCCATCGGAATCGTCGTTGAACCTTGACCCTGTTTCGAACCTCTTGACATTATTCAGGTTCAAAGTTTACGCACGGCGCGCGCAAGATTGGACACCATGACCTTCCGCAGCTCTGAGTGGAGGAAATCGATGAAAGCCTTGACTATGCGACGTCTCAGAGGAGAATTCATCCTCCAAAGAGTTGAAGCCAAATAGTACTTGATCTTAAGTTTCTATGTACATGGGTAGAAACTTTTAAAAAACATAAAACAAAATGTGATTTAAATTAAATTAATAGAAACAATTAATAGTATAAATATTATGAGCAATGGAATATTAGAGGTGGCAATGTGTTTAACCTAAAATTTGATGAGTTTTTATGGAAACTACACCTTGTTGACAAAGGCAACACTAGACTATTCTTAACTGATAGAACCATGAAAGAATAATTATAAATATGGGAAAGGTTAAGTTGGAGTCAAATCATAGATAAGCTTGGGAAATGATCTAAGTATAAAGGGACAGTTATGGCAAAACAAAGCCTTAATCTAACTAGTGGGAAAGCAATATAAAGTAGAGGTGCTTGAAAGTGATGAAAGACAAATGTTATGGTATAAGCAATATGTAATAAAAGAGAATGAGAGATTGTACAAACCTTCAAAGTGGATGTTTTTTGATGAAGATGCTTGCCTTGGGAAATGTCTTTTTTCCTTAGATATCCTTCTTTTATTTGTTCTGTTGGGAGGATCTTATAAGGAGGCTTGATTAAAGACACATTTCTTGGTTGATAAGAAGCCTACCCTGACCTTGAGGTATGGACTTTTTATAGAAGAAGAAGATCTAATCTAGGGGTAAAGAAGAGCATTTATTTTCTTTGTATTATGATGGAATGTTGGTTTGTAAGAGGACTATTACAAAGGGATACAATGCAAGAGACTTGAAATTTAACCTAGAACATGAATACCAAATGGATTTAGAAGGAATAAGACACATATTTGTCTTGGGTTTGTTTTGTCTAGAATTTGATTAATTTGTTGCTTAGAATCTATTTGGGAATGAATTTTAGACACTATATATGAATTTGATGTTTAAAATAGAAATGTTAAGAGCATCAACAAATAAGGTTTCTTGTTGGCCAAGCCAAAAGAGAACCTAATAATGCAAAGACCTTTATAACTTATAAATACAAAGTTTATAATAAATTTAAGGTTTTATGGTGTAATCATCAACAATACCTACCTAGGCATTGTTGATGAAATATCAATAATTTATGGAGTAACTATTGCCTTGATAGAGTGATTCTCTTGTTAGAAAGGTGGCATTGTTGTTAATTTAATATAAAAATGCATAATTGACTAAATTAGACCTATACTAGGATTGTCTAATGGACCTAGAAGAAATTTTAGATGGTCTAAGATGATAATGCTAACTTAGAGATGACTTGGTCACAATAAAAGACACTTAAGGGTCTAACTATGACATATAAACCTCAAGGATTACCCTCCATTTCCTTAGAGTCATTAACAAAGGAAGGAAAGAGATTATAAACCTTTGTATTTGGCATATAAATTGGGTTAAGCATTTTCCTTGCATAAATCTTTTCCTTATAAGGTGCTCATCTTGCTACAAAGTGAAGCAAAGACAAAGTGCCTTTGAAAAGAAGATACAATGACCTACAAAACATGAAATAAAAACAAAATCAAACACAAATATGGGGTTGCAACAAACATTATGGGTTAATGAGATATCTTGGAAACCCATCATGCAATGGTGGAGTGGGTTTATGCAATGTTGTATGAAAATGACATGAGATGCTAGCTAATTATTAGTTATTATGAAGTTGACTGCTAGTGATCAATGTGGATAGTATATTATTTACAGTCAAAGTGGGGTATTTAGGTTGAGTCATTTCGTTTTAACCTTATGAGTGAAAATCAAATATAAAGTTCAATTCTATCTAACTAATTTCATATTGAGCTAGATTATCTTGATCATGACCTAAGATGTTGTTGGGATTGATAGAGGAACTTGCTTTCCTATTTATCCTTATAGACTAAATTTGGCATTGCATATTGAGGTAGCAAATCTTAGCTTAATTTTAGTATCCGATCCTATAGAAATGAAGACAAAGATATCCAAAAACCTCAAACACAATCAATTTTAGAATGAGTCTTAATTTTCTTGAGATTTTGATGTTATATATTTAGGTAAAACCCTAGTTATATGAGAATTCTACCATACTTAGATTTTGATAAAAAATTATATGAAATCGTTTTATGTGTTTTTTGCTTATTTTACTATTTTCACATCAATTTTGTTTCATTTTGGGCATGTTTGGACTTTTTGGGAATCTTGAGTGAGAACACCATTTTTTTATAGGTGGTGTTTTTGCTCAATCTATTGTAGTTGCCAATATCATAGTGTCATATGCAAGTGCAATCACCAAATCAAGCATTATCGATAGATATCATTGATTGATAATGTCTCTCTTGATAAAATAATATATGTTATTAAATTTTGTATGATTTTATAGAATTTACTACTTTCAACTGACATTTCTTTGATTCTCATGGTTATAGGGTATATCATAGGCAAAACATATGACAATACCCATAATATGAAAAGTCGACTTTGGATAACTAGGGACTCCTCTTAGCTTGGGATGGGCTAGGATGCTTATCCCATGAGGACTCATATGTTGTGTCCAAGAAGAGATAGCATGAAGGCCATATGTGAGGCCCCACAACCATGTCATTATAAAGGTACTTTAAATATAGTACCTTGGTTTGAATACTTTTAGTCGGATTATGAAGAGAGGATTGTCATATGGGCATTAGACTTGAGGATATGTATGCCTTGCTAAGGCGTTGATAATGGATAATCTTGGTACTATATCACCTTGACTAATGATATGATGAGGATATATGATTTCTACCTCATTGATGGGAAGGATAATATAAATAAGGTTATGAATGTCATTGACTATATGTTCTTCATAGTATCTGCACATATGGAAGGCCATGGTGGGGTTGCTTTGGAAAATAGTATTTTACAACACAATCAATCGCTTTCCACTATATGCTAGGAGACATGTCCATGTGATATTATACTAAGGATTTTGCTTAAAATAGGTATTTAATCTTGGCTAATCTTCTTAACTTGTTTTACATGTGTGTGTGAATAACAATAGATGTTAAGGGTAGACCTTGTGAGTAAATTATATATGAAATATTTCTAAGGTATAGACCACATGGATTACCTTGAAACATCAATTTACTCTAGCCTTGGACTCATCAATGTGTAATTGGATATGTAGCCAAGACATTCATGTTTAGAAATAGATTATATTACATCATTTGGGTCATGTAAATGTACCTTTATTGGTACATACTTAGGACATTAGATTACTTTAGGGGGAATTTATCTAGTTACTTCATGCAATGTAATAAATGCACAAGTATCAATGTGTAAGTTGTATATGTACAAGTTGTCCCTTACACAACTAGGTAGAGTGTTGGCCAAGGAACCTATTTTCCTATATAAAGGGCCATAGACACAACAATAGATAGAGCAGTAGGAAGTAGTGTGAAGTAGTGTAGAACAATGTGGTGTGATGTAGCAGAGTGTGATGGAGTATGATATGCTCAAAGCTCATTCTTGAGCAGTAGTTTTATTTAGAGTGTTCATTTCCTCCATAACTACTTTGTATACATTTCCATAATTTCTATTTATAGCATATTTTTAGTCATCTCGCAGATTTATTTTATTTCATATTATTTCGCATCTTGTGATTGTTATCTCCCATTACATGCTGCATCAAAAGCTAACAGTGGTATCACAACTACGATAGATCAATAGGGAAACCACCATTATCATATGACCCTAAGTTTTTTTCAACCTGATGCGTCATTGGACTAGTCACTATCAAAAATTCTCAAAAGAGTCTAGGTGGTAGAATTAGGGAGAGCCACAAGTAAGGATTGAAAGAAATCTCAATTTCTAAAATACTGAGATTGCATATGGCTAGAGTATTTCCACAAAGTTACAAGTAAAAACTCATGAAGACTAGGACTCAACATATGATCCACTAGTTTGATGAATCAACTAGTGAAGCTCATCTAAGAGATCTAGAAAAATTTACTTGAAGTTTCTTTTATTGCAAGGAATTAATTCTTAGATGATTGGGACACCTCCTACAATAGAAATCTAGGAGATTTCAACTTCGTTACCCAAAGGTCGGAGTGCCTTCATAGTGCAGATATTAGTTGTTGCAAGAGAAGAATACTACATAAGAGACTTTTGGAGAAGAATCGCGATGAAGTTGGGAGACAGGAGATCTCCATTGTTAGATTGGGAACTTCACAAGGAAAAAAGGCCATAGAAGTCTTGATCCAAAAAAAAAGCCATAGAAGCCTTGATCTAGAAGAAAAGGCCATAGAAGCATTTATCCAGAAGAAAATGCCACAAAAGCCTTGATATTGAATAAAATGCCACAAAAGCCTTGATACTGAAAAATGCCACAAAAGCCTTGATCCTGAAGAAGACTCCAGAAGAGAGTACCTAATTCAGAAGCAGATTTCAGTACTAATATTTTGTTGCAAGAAAAGGAGATTCAATGAGTTGGGAAAGCTTCCTACAAGAAAGTTAGGAAGAGTATATTCTTTAGAATCAATCGAGCACCTAAAGCAAAAGAGATTAGAAGAATATCTCATTGAATAACTTCCAGACTTGGAAGAAGGACTAAGAGAGTCCTGCTAGAATCCAGAAGCAGTAGAATTAGAGATCCAAGAGAAGATCTCACCACCAACACTTCTAGAAGCAAAAGGTTGAAGATAAGGTCTCAAAGAAGACCAGAAGAAGCTTCAAGATCAAAGGCCATGGAGAGGTATCTATGAGCATCCGGTAAAAGGCTTGGAGAGCCTTACTGAGGAAATCATCAAAGGATTTCCAAGGAGAACCCATTGGAGAAATTCACTACAGGAGATAGTGTAAGATTTGGGACAATTATCGTCATCCGATAAAAAGCCCAAGAAGAAGAATTTGGCAAGGAGTTCCAAATATCAGAAGACCTCAAGACATTCAAAATATTGAGAAGAAGATCCTATTTGAATTCAAAATCCGACAAGAAGCTTAAAGGAAGATTCATATAGAAGAAGCCTACCAAATCTATAATATTTGGAGATTACCTCTCACAACAAGAAGGCACCGCTTCAGAAACAAATATCTCTTCAAATCTACAACAAAAGGAGGAGACTACAAGAGGAAAACAAGCCACCAAAATCATAGGCTCGTGAAATTTTGAGACCATTTTTTGATGAAAACGAAGTTGTTCAGGGCAGCCGCAGCCCACAAAGAGCTGCAAGATATTAATAAAGGCAAAAACTTGGTGATCTTAGACACCAAGATCCACATCCTCTACAGAAGTGGCAAAAAGAGCTTTCTAAAAAAGGTAAGCAACTATTGGTGCAAGTAGATTCATTAATTGGATTACTTATCAAATTTGTTTAAGCACCTTAATTTGTATTAAAGTTACAAAAAGGAGAATTGAATTACAATCTTCAAAAGTGCAAAAAAATTAAGGTTCCTTTAAGGTTCATTTTGTTAGCATATATTTCATATATGTCATTGTAATACATTTTGGCAAAATGGTAGCGCTCGTAGGCGCTCTCTAGGTTGGTTTATTAACCACCAAGTTGGTTAGATAAACCAACTCATAACCGCATTGTAACCTTTATATGGATATCAATCAAAATGTTCAAATTGCTTTGTCATTTTCTTCATGGCATCAGAGCTACGGATGCAGACAGAGGACAGACTACGGATCTTGACGGACGTGAGCCGGACGCAGACAAGACTACCAGCCAACGAGACTGGAGGACCCTGACGGACGGGAGACTGACGAACGCAGACATAGGACGGACCCTGATGGACGCGAGGTTGACGAATGCAGACAGAGGATGGACTAACCCCGCCAACAAGACACATGAGGCACATAGAGGCTGATGAACATAGACAAAGGATGGACTAACCCCACCAATAGGACACGTGAGGCACACGGAGGTACGCAATGCAAATCGAGGACACGTGAGGCATAGACAGGGCGGATCGGGCATGTGGGTCGATGGTGCACAGTTGCGGAGGCAAAAGGGCGGGGTGGTTTCTCGAAGGCAACCGAAATCTATAGTAGCTTTCTACCACTTTAAAGATCCCCACAGTGGCAGCACAGGCCATGTGGGATTATTTTTTTCCCTCTTCTCCAGCCCCGATGCTGTTAACACTGGCCTAGTTCCTCCTTGTTCACATCGGGCCCTCTGGCTCCCGTGGTAAGTGCGATGGTTGTTTGGCGGTAGGTCGCGGTTTCCATTCCCTCTGCGTGCGCTGTGACGACGAGTGAAATTTTTTGATGCCCTACGTGTTTTTTTGATGGTGGATCACCCGTTTTGACTGCGGGTCGCCTGTTTTGATGCCCGAAATGCCCAATTGATGCCCGAACATGGTTTTTTGACGCCTATGCAGTCCAAATGACGCCTTGACGGCTCCAAAATTTTTTTTGGGTGTTCAGGTACCATTTTTTTTTCACTCCTTTTCTATTTTGCAAATTGACGGGGGAGAGATCTCAGGTCTTCACATGATTCATTTGCAAAATTGTAAGATAAAGGGGGGAAAACCAATCATTTGGCAGAATAATTGCTAAATTTGTAATAGGTGTTTAAATTTGTGGGCATTTGTGATTGTTTCTTTTGCATTTAAATATCTTTGTTTTCTTGTATTAACAATCATAAATTCAAAAAAAAAATATAAGACCCCAAATTTATACCCTATTTGTGCAATTTATTGCACAGCAGCGTTCGGTATTTGAGATACCTCTGGTCCACACTTACAGGTAATGTTGTCATGCTTTGGAATACTGTATTCGCCGCCTAATATAGCTACAACAACGACGTCTGAGCTTGTTCTCTATTAATCGTTGGGGAGAAATAAGGCAAACCAATTTTTTTCCCATTTCATACCCACATCGTGATTGTTGTTAGGCGTAAATCCTGATAAAAGTTTTTTCCAAAGTGTTTAGGGGAAGTTACGCCC
The DNA here is from genome assembly GCA_028583015.1 of Wollemia nobilis. NCBI lineage: Eukaryota > Viridiplantae > Streptophyta > Pinopsida > Araucariales > Araucariaceae > Wollemia > Wollemia nobilis. Next base: position 877,493 of record JAQPPZ010003235.1, read on the forward strand.
CACGCATGAGGAATAAAACTTTCTATGGTAGGTGTCATTAACAACACGATGCCCTTTTAGTATCGCCTATGTTCAATATATTGTGTTTCTCATATGTACTTACAGTCTCTCTCACGTAAGGGCGGGTACATATTGAGTAGTATACTGTTTCTATATACCTATAGTCTCCCTCACGTAAGGGCAGGTATATATTGAATGGTTATGATATAAAGATCTGGCAGGTATAAAGAAAGGGAGACCAATTGGTGATATAAGTAACCTTCATAATGACCACAATTCATAAGTATCTTTCAGATTCACAATTGTTGAAAGGTCCTAATTTTGTTCCATGGAAGACAAAGATGAAAGCTATTCTTCAGTTGGAAGATCTATGGGATGTAGTGACTGGCACTGCAAAATGCCCTCGAACAACAAGAACAGATCAAGATGCTTGGGATAAGAAAGATAAGAAGAGTCTTGTGTTTATCTTGCTTACTACTACAGATGAGGTGCAACCTCATATTTGTGATGCAAAAACTAGTAAGATAGCTTGGGATGCCTTGATCACAGTATATGAAGGAAAGAATCAATCCACTATTCTACATCTTCAAACTCAACTACATAATATCAGTATGAATTATGGGGAAACAGTTGATATATTCCTTTGCCGAGTGGTTGACTTGAAAGCCAAATTGAATGCTATGGGAAAACCGGTGGATGATGATGTCTTGAACTCTATTATATTGAGAGCATTACCAAATTCCTACAATATGTTGATCACTTCTCTCAATGTTTCTGGTAGACAAGTATCATTTGTGGAGCTGGTAAATTTGCTTCAGACCGAGGAGGCAACTCAGATCCAGAAATATGATGTACCAGATAATGCTCTTTCCACACAATAAAGTGGTAAAAAACAAGGACAGTTTCAAAAAGGGGGTCCTTCTTCCAAAGGCAAAGGGAAGCAAAATCAACAGAAGGATACAAAATATTGTAAGATTTATGATATGAATAACCATGACACCAACAGGTGTTGGTTCAAAAACAAGCAACAAAATTATAGAGGTCCTCAGAAGAAGGGCAAAAACAAACAGAAATACAACAAACATAAGCAATCTAAAGGCCATGTTGCTTATGCTGACTCCAATTCAGACTCAAATTCTCCTGGGTCCGTTTCAAATTCTGACTCTGAAAGAGCACACAAGGTGCTCATGACCCATACTTCATCTTCCTAGATAGATGTTGTATGGTATATTGATTTAGGAGCTAGCAAACACATGACTGGGGACAAATCATGGTTTGATACTTTTGTGGAGAAAGAGGGTAAGCCAGTCACAATTGCTGACAATCAAGTCTATCAAGTAAAGGGAGAAGGGGATATTTCTGTGTCTCTTCCTGATGGTGATTTTCAAATTGAGAAAGTACTCTATGTTCCAGGTTTAGCCAATAATCTACTTTCAGTCACACAAATGTTGGATAGAAATATGGATGTCGTGTTTTGAGTTGTCAAAGGCAAGAAGAGATGTTTTATCACCCACAGTGGTAAACATGTTGCAACCGGATCCTACAAACATGGTTTGTTCATTCTAGATGCCCTTTCAACTCCTCATGTTGCTCTGGCTGCAACTACAAAGGAGGCCACCTCTCTCTGGCATAGACGTTATGGGCACCTCCTCATAGTGGAATCTACTTCAGAGGTTGACGAACTTTGTCAACACTTTGATGATTTTTCAGTGGCTACATAAAATGATAGAGAAGAAGATGAGGATGACGAAAAGATTTATATGTCTACATTGAATGAAAATGAACCCACAACGGTTCAATCTGCACTTGATAAACCACAATGGAAAAAGGCCATGGATGTAGAACATAAGTCTCTCATAAAAAATAATACTTGGAAGTTAGTCGATCTGCAACGAGAAAAGAAACCCATAGGCTGCAAATGGGTGTTCAAAGTGAAGTATAAGGCAGATGGATCTATTGATAAGCATAAAGCCCGAATTGTTGCAAAGGGTTATGCTTAGAAAGAAGGTATAGACTATGAAGAGACTTTTGCCTCTACTGCAAAAATGACTACCATTCGAGTACTTTGTGCCATGGGAGCTCAGTTTGGGTGGAAGTTGCATCAGATGGATGTTAAAAGTGCCTTTTTGAATGGTGAATTACAGGAAGAAGTATACATGACTCAACCAAAAGGATTCATGGTCGAGGGGCAAGAACAAAAAGTATGCAAGTTGATCAAATCCTTGTATGGGCTAAAACAAGCTCCTCGAGCTTGGTATATCAAGATAGATAGTCACCTTGTGCAACATGGATTCAAAAGAAATCCTTCTGATGCAAATCTCTATATTAAGAAAAATGGTTCTGATATAGTGATACTTGTACTTTATGTAGACGATCTGATCATAACATGAAGCTCGAAAAGAATGATTGACTTAGTAAAAAATGATTTGAAGCAATCATTTGAAATGACATATCTAGGACTTTTGCACTATTGTCTTGGTTTAGAAGTTACTCAGCAAAGATTTCATATCAGAGTAACACAAAAGAAATATGCCAAGACTTTAGTAGAAAAATATCGGATGACTAATTGTAAGTCAAAAGCAACTCCAATGGAGCAAGGACTTAAGTTATCCCGATATGATGAATCACCTCAGGTAGATGGTACTCTCTATCACCAGTTGATTGGGAGTCTCCTATATTTGACAAATACCAGGCCAGATCTCAGTTTTGCTGTGGGATATCTTTCAAGGTTCATGCAAGAGCCTAAGATGAGTCACTGGAAAGCAACAAAAAGAGTTCTTCATTATGTTAATGGCGGTACAAATTATGGTCTGGAATATAAAAAGAATAATAAGTTTTTCTTACTAGGTTACACGGACTCGGATTATGCTGGATCCCTTGATGATCGTAAATCTACTTTTGGGTATGTTTTTCATCTCGGATCTGGACCTGTTTCATGGCACAGTAAGAAGCAGCAAGTGGTTGCTTTATCTTCTACAGAAGCAGAATATCGCGCAGCAAGTGAAGCAGTCTGCGAGATAATGTGGTTAAGTCGCATTCTTACAAACATGGGTCTTCCAAAGAATCTTCCTCTTTATTTGTTTTGCGACAATCAAGGTGTTTTGAATCTTGTCAAAAATCCAATTTTTCATGAACATACCAAACATGTTGATACCAGATGTCATTTCATTCGAGATGAAGTACCCAAGCACCATATACAACTTCAATACATTCCTACTGATGCGCAAGTTGCAGATATTTTTACCAAAGCCCTTGGGCGTATCAAATATGAAAAGTTTCGAGATACTATTGGAATTTGCCAATAATGTAATAAGGGGGGATGTTAGCATATATGTCATATATGTCATTGTAATACATTTTGGCAAAATGGTAGCGCTCGTAGGCGCTCTCTAGGTTGGTTTATTAACCACCAAGTTGGTTAGATAAACCAACTCATAACCGCATTGTAACCTTTATATGGATATCAATCAGAATGTTCAAATTGCTTCGTCATTTTCTTCACATTTGCACTTTAGGAGTTGATTATATTTTATAATTTCAACTATCTATCAACTACCTATCATCTACTTTGGAAAGCAAAAGAAGACTAGCTCCTACTACCTTGCTTATAAGGAAATTACAGAATAATTCTTGAAGATTCATTTTAGATTATTCCTGATTAGTTGCAGTAAATTGATTAAGTGCATTACTTTTGAGAGTTGATTGGAGTGATAAGGTAAAATTGTTAGTGCAGTAAAAGTAAATATTATTAGATTCATTTGCACTATTATATTGCTCTCAAAAAGATTATTGTTTGTGTTCGTGATAAGGGCACAAAAATAGAATTTGTCAAAGTATCTAAAGACACTATTAGTGCACAAAAATATGCAACATTCAGTGGCCAAGAGAAGCCACCAAATCAGCTCAAATCCTCCATGCATTGGAGAAGAAAGTAGCCACCAAAGATCAGTAAAGGAAACCTCAAATCGAGACTTGGTGAGTCTAAGATTCAAAGCACAATAAGGTTTCTGAAACAAAGATATTGTGCAAGAATATATAAAAAAGGAGCTTCTATCAAATGGTTACAATCTTGGGTTCATTTGCAAAATACCCAAGCAAAAAGGGGAAGGTGTCTAATTAAAGAGACATGATCTTTGTATGGAGAGAAAAGGATTGGTGTTCGACGAAGCGAATGCGAGAAGATGAAAGAGTTCCTTAGATGAAGACACACCTATAGGTAGAACAATATCTTCAACAATAGATAAAACCTTGAATGAATCAAACGGACATGAATTTCAATGAGACCTTAACAAGTTAGAAGAACTTTGAAGAAATACAAAGGAAATCAAGTTGTTTTTTCTTCTCTTACATTTCAAGCAGGAGGTGCAAAAAAAAAAAACTCTAAGAAAGTTGCCAATCTCACTCTCAAAAAGGGACAAGCCATAGGTCATTCACAAAGGCATCGAGGGTGTTGCCTTGAGTGGAGGAGATTATGTAGGATATGTTGGAGTTGCCAGCTTGAATTAAAAGGTAGTTGGCTATAGGCAACTCGAAAGATTCCGTTCTATACACTTCATAAAAATGTTTTAATATGAAGCACCCCCAGCTAGCATGCCTGCTCAATGAAGATCCTCCGTCGACAAAAGGAAACTCGTTGGAAGCGTGGGTTCAACGTTGGTTTGTTTAGTCAAAATAATCATGCGAATTATCCTAGCACCCCTCCGACCTCGTGCTCAGGTTAGACCGGGAGTGGGATCATCTCTTTTAACTTTTTATGGTATCCAGGAAGAGACGTCCTTGACCTCATTCCTTTCTTTCGAAGGGCACGTCCTTATTAGGATGAATTTTGGTTAGCAGTGGCACATTAGTCAAATTTGCTAGGCTACATAAAAGTCATAGCAACGAGTTGAATTAAATCAATTGCGGGGCGGCTTCAAATTCAAGCAATAAACATACATGTTGTAAAATGTTTAAACTATGGTATTGTACGGGGACACTTGTTTTATATCTTGACGACGATGTGATCATTCTTTAAACATGATAAAGATATGTAGTATATACTTTTCTCATTTGGTTAGTGTTTTAAAATGTTTAGAATAGATGTTATTGTTATTGGATTATAATATTTTAATAATTTTTTAAGTTTGAATGAAATGTATTAGTTTAATTGGTTAGATTTTTTATTTTTGAAGGAGGATATTTCTCGATTAAAACAAATACATAATTATTAAATAATTGTAAAATCATTATATGATCATTATTAAGATACCTGTTTTAATTTAATATAACACATTAAAAACACATATCATAATATATTTATCTTAAAAAACATAATTTTTTTATTTTTATCATGGTATTTTATATACTATTTTAATTGATTAACCTAATTTTAATCTTTCTAACTCCTTTTTTTATTGTTATTTTTATTGTTATTTTTATTAAATATAATTATTAGTTCCAAAAAAATATATTTTTATTAGATATAATTATTAGCTTAAGGTTGCTTCATCGACTGAACCATGACATAAAAGGTTTAAAATGATTGTGGCATGGTGGTTATAAGGGTGGATGAACTATGGTAGCTTCCAGACCGACAACGCAAAGAATACGGCCATAAAAACCCACAACTTGACTGAATTCGTGGGAATTCAAAAAAAAAAATTATATAATGATATATAATAATTTAATTAATATTGATTTTTTATTTAAAAATTTAAAAATATAATCTATTAAACTTATACTATTTTATTTTAATTAAACAATATATAATTAATATTTTAATGTTAAATTTATAAAAATTAACATTTTTGAATTAATATTTTTTATATTAATAGGTTGAACCCAAATTTCATCATATGAAATTCAACCCAAATTTCATTATTGATAACCTAAATAACATCCAATAAAAGGAACCACACGGATATACAAACTAAGCCTGCGTTATTCTTAATCTAGTGAGCAATTTGGATTCGCCATGTTGAAAAGCCTTCTATTTTATTATATTATAAAACCGGCTTACTCTTAAATTTCTAAAGGTCTAATGTGACCGAAGTAGTTGTGTTAGTTGCTTGGGGATAAACATTGATGCTCCTGACTTAACCAAAATAACATTACTATGAAGTTAGTATGTTTTTAATTTTAAAGATACAAGTTTATTTTTTTATTGAATATATATATATCCTAGATCACATCACCGATAATACAAGTGGCATCCTTACTGGTAAATCACACCACAACATGCAGATGCGGATGATAAAAAAGTACTGTTAAAAGTATGCTCAAAAAATTTTAAACAAGTTGTTCGAGACGGAGGTGGTTTCCATTCCTATCATAATATTGAGGTTTACATTTATTGAACTTTTTAATCATTCACACAAGATTCTCTTTAATAATTGATTTTATTCTTTTAAATTATAAGTAATACGTAGTATAATTAGGAATTATATTTTTTGGGTAGTATAATTGGAAGCCATTTTTTTTGGAGGGCATAGTAACATGAGGCCTTCCTCTTTATAATTCGAACTTAGGTCACCGAAATGAAACATCAACAATAACATACCATTAAAATGGATTTAATCTCAAATTTAAATATATGTAGTTTAAAAACTAAGATGTTTAAATTTTTTGAAAAAGAATTTCAAAATTTTATATTCAAATAAGATCATTTACAAGTTGGGGTGAGACTCCTCATAGCCTATAGTCGACAAGAACACTTATTTACAAGAATACATGTCTACAATAGTAAAAGAAGATTTGCATTGGAGTCAAATCTTTCAAACCATATTTCTACAAGGGTTGTCCACGTGTTTATATAAGTAAAAGAAGATCTACATTGGAGCCAAATCTCCTAAACCATATTTTTACAATGGATGTTCAAACTAGCTAAACATTGGATTTGCTCATCAACCTGCCTAATCCTCTCATCCTCAATGACCATGTCATTGTGCCACTGAACCCCTACCTCCTTCTCAGTATCCATCTTAGCTAGGAAGTCTGCCATTTTATTTAGATCTCTACTCACATAAACCAGAATCACATAATCTAATTCCCTCCACAATTCCTTGATTTGGGTGACAAGAATCCTCAACCTCCATGTCTTCAAAGCAAATATCCTCATGCAGTCTAGAGCTCCTACCAATATTTGAGAATCTGATTTTAGGATTATCCTTCTCTAACCTTGTCTAATTACCCATATAGAAGCAAATTTGATAGATAAGGCTTCTACTTCATTGTTTGTGATCCTTCCCAGGCCTTGCAGTTCCTAATAGAGCATTGTCCCAACATGATTCTTGCAGACCACTCCAATTCCAACTCTACCCGAATTGCCTTTTGTAGCTCCATCAATATTAATTTTAATCCAACCTTCTCATGGTGGTCTCCAATTCCAACTCTACCCGAATTGCCTTTTGTAGCTCCATCAATATTAATTTTAATCCAACCTTCTCGTGGTGGTTTCCAACTAGCTCTGTCATTTCCCTCTTGCACTTCAACTTCCTTCTCAATTGTCCCTATATCAGCCCGAGTTTCCTCTTTAGCATACACTACTACAATTTCTGTGACTTTGCTCCAAATGACTTGCCAAACGCCATCCACACCTTAAAATGTTTCTCTAAAAATTCTGCTATTTCTCTCCAAAAACACTTGCCACCAAATGAAGTTTAATCTAAGCTTCCAACTGATACAAAGAGCTTTAGATTTAAATCTACCCCTCTTCCTTCTTTTCCAAATATTAATCCGATTCAAATCACTATTGGCTTGAATTTTATAATATAAAAACCATCGCTCCCAGACCTCGCATGTAAATAGACACTCAAACATCAAGTAGTCAGATGTTTTCTCACTCTTGTAGAATAAAACACATTGAGATGGACCAATGATTTGAGATGAACCAATGTTTCCTCATCTCTACCTGTGAGAAATCTTTTGCCAAGATTTGAGTCATGATGGGTGTCAATTCTGGAGGGATTGAAATTGGTCATTCATCCACTTTCTTAAACTGCTTAAACTTATAATTCCCCGGTTGACTAATGTTGAAATAACTTTCAATCTGAATCCAACTCTTACTTTCCATGGTTGTTTTTAGTTGTTGCAATAATGGGAGAGTTTAACAATGATAGGTGGATATTGATCCCATGGATCTGTCCAAAACCGTATCTTCTCTCCTCTCCCCACTTTCTAAAATAATCCATCCTTCACTACCTCAAATCCTAACTTTAAAACCTACCGCATCAAAACTTAACTAACATTCACTTATCTTCTAATTTTTAATTTGGATGACATAAAAAATAATAATTAATTTTATAATTAAAATATACGTGTTAAAAAAAAAACGGTTCTTTTTAAACTAAAAACTATAGTTTTTAATGCAAAAACTTAATTAACATTCACTTTGGCTTCCAATTTTTAAAATTACTATTATTTATATATCTAATAGTGGGTTTGACAAGAACTTAGAAAATATAACAGTCAGTTTGATATGTAACTGAGAAATATATGTCTAAGATGGGATGTTGAGACGGTATTTCCCATATACCTCCAACGAATCAACGACGACGTGCCAACCCGAGCTTTGGTTGAGACTTGGGCAGGGTTTGGTAGAAAGCAAACCCCGGGCTTCGGTTGAGACTTGGACAGGGTTTGGTAGAAAGCAAACAAAGTCCGGAAAAAGCCAAAACATGGGACAACAACAGTCGCTCAGGCCAATTAAAGACTGACAATCATTGGCATACAAAGTCGTGGGTGCCATTCGAAGTCCAATTCCATACCAAATCTGTGTCTCCTCCGCAGTTGCACCAACCTTAGTTACCAAACCATAGATTAATTTATTAAGATATTTTCCGAACATTGACCGATGTGAATACCTACCCCAACAACTATGGCAATCTACGCCACGCCGGGTAAGTAATAGGTCAGATCTTGCGTGTGTCCTTCGACAGCGATGCCATCCGCTTCTTTGTTGGCCAACGCGGTTTCTTCCGTATCCAACGATGCCCCTTCCCATCTATTTAAGAATACCTTTTCGCATATCGATCTTGTAGCTTTCTTCGTCTCTTCTTCTTTCTGAGGAAAACCAGACTGGGCTAGGACGAAGAAGCGTAATCAAGCTGCTAAGGTAAATAACATTCCCGTTGAAAGATCCTAAATGCAATTTCGATGTGTAATCTGAAGAATTTTGATGTTTACGAATCGATTGTTTATTTGGTTTGACTGGGTATTTTGATTTTGATTTTGATTGGTGTGGTTGCAGATGGATACCTTTCTGTTTACATCTGAGTCTGTCAACGAGGGACATCCGGACAAGCTCTGTGATCAGATATCTGATGCGGTGTTGGACGCATGTCTGGAGCAGGACCCTGACAGCAAAGTCGCCTGCGAGACCTGCACCAAGACCAACATGGTCATGGTCTTCGGCGAAATCACCACCAAGGCTAATGTCGATTACGAGCAGATCGTCCGCAAGACCTGCCGAGAAATTGGCTTCGTCTCCGCCGATGTGGGTCTCGATGCCGACAAGTGCAATGTGTTGGTGAACATTGAGCAGCAGAGCCCTGACATTGCTCAGGGTGTGCATGGCCATCTGACCAAGAAGCCCGAGGAGATTGGAGCCGGTGACCAGGGTCACATGTTTGGCTATGCCACCGACGAGACCCCCGAGCTCATGCCTCTCACCCACGTCTTGGCCACCAAGCTCGGCGCCAAGCTTACAGAAGTCAGAAAGAATGGGACCTGCCCCTGGCTCAGGCCTGATGGCAAGACCCAGGTTACCATTGAGTACCGAAACGAAGGAGGCGCCATGGTTCCGGAGCGTGTACACACCGTTCTGATCTCCACCCAGCATGACGAGACAGTCACCAACGACCAGATTGCTGCTGATTTGAAGAAGTATGTGATCAAGCCAGTGATCCCAGAGAAGTACCTTGACGAGAACACCATCTTCCACTTGAACCCATCTGGGAGATTTGTGATTGGGGGGCCTCATGGAGATGCAGGGCTCACCGGCAGAAAGATCATCATTGACACATACGGAGGGTGGGGAGCGCATGGAGGAGGGGCTTTCTCAGGAAAGGATCCGACCAAAGTGGACCGCAGCGGAGCATATATTGTGAGACAGGCTGCCAAGAGCATTGTTGCGGCTGGGCTTGCAAGGAGATGCATTGTGCAGGTGTCGTATGCCATTGGAGTGCCAGAGCCCCTCTCTGTTTTCGTTGACTCGTATGGCACTGGCAAGATTCCAGACAAAGAAATCTTGAAGATCATCAAGGAGAATTTTGATTTCAGGCCAGGCATGATTTCCATAAACCTTGATTTGAAGAGGGGCGGAAATCACAGGTTCCAAAAGACTGCCGCCTACGGTCACTTTGGAAGAGACGATGCTGACTTCACCTGGGAGGTAGTTAAGCCTCTCAAGGTGTAGCCCGAAGCTTTTTATTTTTCCCAATTCCCCACCAGTCAATAAGCTTTTTGTGATGATGCGAGTGCAAAAGATTTGATCTGTATTCCGATTTACGCGTCTTCGATGTCATCTTACCCCACAAAGCATTATGCTATCTCCAACTGTATCCCACTACTACTGTGAGAATTTTTTCCTCGAAAGTGTCAGAATTTATATATATTTAAAGATGGCGTAACTTCTTTGAATGCCAACTGAACAAATAAGATTTAATCTTGTTATTTGAATGGCAAGAAAATGTATCGAATCCGAGATGAGTGATTCGTTTAAATATGGAAGCGCCCTGCTCGCCCAAGTGACATCCAACTTAGAAAAACTACCCCTCTCCCCTTTATATTCCTTCAAATGTTTTTTTTTTTGTTTTTTTAATTGATAAGATATTGAACCGATTTAGACGTTATCATTATAAATCTTAGTTTTTCATGACAAATTTAATGGGATGACACCACTATGAGTAAGACAAAATTGACAAGACCTCGCTTCTCCAAAGTCTTGAATTGGGGTGGTCAACCGACAAGCATAAACCATGGGGTGGTCAACCAACAAGCATAAACCCTAGCTTGCTAGGTAAGACAAAATTGATACGACCTTGCCTCTCTAGAGCCTCGAATTGGGGTGGCCAACCGACAAGCAAAAGCAAAGGATTTTTTTGGGAATCAATAATACTTTGTTCGATATACAATAGGACACTAGATCGAACTTGGATGCTTCCACTATAAACCTTGGCTGGGTAAGACAAAGTCAATAGGATGCCACCACTATAAACCCTAGCTTGTTAGATAAGACTTGGATGCTTCCACTATAAACCTTAGCTTGTTGGATAACATAAAGTCAACAAGATGCCACCCCTATAAATCATAGTTTATTGGATAAGAGTTGGATGCTTTCACTATAAACCTTAGCCTACTGGGTAAGACAAAGTCAACATAATGCCACCACTACAAACCCTAGCTTGTTGGATAAAACTTGGATGCTTCCACTATAAAACTTAGCCTGTTAGGTAAGACAAAGTCAACAGTATGCCACCACTATAAACCCTAGTGTGTTGGATAAGACTTGGATGCTTCCAGTATAAACCTTAGTTTGTTAGGTAAGACAAAGTCAACATGATGCCACCACTATAAACTCTAGTTTATTGGATAAGACGAAGTTGACAAGACCTTACCTCTTCAAAACCTCAAGACAAGTATAAATAACCTCTCTTCTTTTAAGAACGTTGTAGTTTAAACCTAAATCTCCTTAAAAACAACCCAAAACCTTTACCTTTAGTGAATCTTCTTAAAAAAACCCAAAACCTTTAAACCTTTACTTTTACTAGTGCGTTCTCCCTCTAAACTAAAATGCTTTTTTACCCTTCAAATAACGATAACATAAAAATTATCATTCCTAAAAATAAAAATTACCCATAAAAAATGCATATAATATGGTTTATGAATTCAATAAAGAAATATGTGAAATCTTTAATAGGAAGAATAAATTACTCATTAAAAAATGCAAATAATATATGGTTATGAATTCAATAAAGAAATATGTGAAATCTTTAATAGGAAGAATGAACATCACTTTTTTTTTTAATTTATGAATATGAATGTCATTCGGATTTGTTAATCTCATTTTCCACTAGACATAGGTAGTTTGGTGGATTAAACTAAGAAAAATATTGGATTTTAGTGGATTAAACTAGGAAAAATATTGGATTTTAGTGGATTATATAGGTTATGAGTCTATGAGAAGCTTAGGACTATAGTTTCTAGTCAATTATTTAAAATTAATTTAGTTATTTTTTTGAAAAAGTGTTAGAGGATGTGGATATATTTTTATGTAGATGTACGATGATGTGAACTATATTCTTGATGATGAATGTGATGGTGTTGGTTAGATCCCTATGTAAAGATGTAGTGAAATTGATTATAGTTTGTGTAATCATCGATCTCATTGCTAAGATGTAGTGGAATTGGTTACAACTCTAATCGTCTTGTAATCACTAATTTCATTGCTAAGATGTTGTGGAATTGGTTACAACTCTAATCACTAATATCACTACAAAATTTAAGCTTAGATAAAGAAGTATTTGAGAAGAATCGTAGGTGTTGTTCAATTAATCTAACAAAACTAGACTTTAATCTAACAAACTTGTCATAGTCTTGAATTGAGAAGAAAAGAGAATAAAAAAGCATCACAGGAGGCTCTTCATAATGCCTTCCATATTTTTGCTTTCTCAAATTTTGGTGAATCTGACATAAACACCATGGGTCCCAAGACCCTCCTGTGTTCAAGCAAAGCCTTAATCAAACTAAACCTTAATCAAGATACCTTGTCTTGTTTGTTTAAATTAGATGATATTAAATCTTGATAACAAGAACATAACCAATTACTACTCCTACTAAGGGTCTTCACAATCCTTAGAGTAACTTTCATATGAGCTACTAAGCTATATTAGGTATATAGCGAGCCTAGGCCATCAATCACCCATATCGGGTCTCATGTGTACTTATGCCTAGTAAGGAGTATATTGTAGTGGGCTAGTAGGAGTCACACAGAAACATACTATTACTCCTCATGTACCATATTAGCCATATATACAAGTAGTCACTTCCATATATCATTGACAACCCATGTATCGATGAGTATATAGAGAGGAGTCATCTATATAAAGGCCTTCGATATATAGGGATGCCCTTGAGGTATATAGGTTGAATTTGATATATCAAGAGGAGGGGACATAAGATTGTCAAAGCATTTATCTTTCTTCTATAATCAACTCTATAAACTTCAAAACTTTACTAATTGAACCCTTCTTTCCTTCCAACCCATGACTAAAATATGCTACCTAACTTATATTGTTGCTCATTAATTAACCTCAACCTTGACTTGCCAATGGAAGGTCTTGAAGACCAACCTACCTTTGAGAACCCTACCATCAAACAAGAATATGAGGACTCTCCCCCTTTAGGTTCTTTGACCCCTCTCCATGATGATCACGAGAGAGTGACTTTTATATTTGTTGAACATGGATTTATTTTTGTATAAGCATACAAATGTTGAGGAATCTTTTCTTAAGGAAGCTCATGACAACCTAGGTAGTTTTATAGGGGAAGGCTCACTCTTGGATCTTTCCCAACAACCTAGGTCCAATCCTATGCCTTTAAATCAAGTCGATATATCCTTTGGATTTTAAAATACAAACCTTAATGTATCAATTTCTAATTTCATTTACTATAGTCCTCCTATCATCACCACTTCCATAGATGTTGGAATGCAAAACCTTCCATCTTCCTTATGACATAATCCATATTTACCTTCTCTTTAATAACAATTATGGGAAAATGTGAGTTGCCCTATATCGTAATAAGGGAATGTAAGTTATATTCCTAACCCAAATTACATAAGTCTTCCTCCCACCAAAAGGTAAAATAGAAGAACAAATACATTATAAGTGATGAAGTTACATAATCATTCTAAACCAATAATGTTATTTCTAATGGAAACCTTCAAAATATTGTATTAGGGAAGCCTCAACAACCAAAAACTAGGAGGGAGTACTCATGACTAGATAAACCTCCTTTATCCATCTTAGAGCAACTCCTAAAAGACAAAATGGTGGAGCTTCCATTTACCAATTCATTAGAACATAAAAGGGAAAAAAATCTTGGTTTTACCCCAATAAGAAATGTGCCTTTCACAACATTAATGCTTATGCAACCAATAAATGCATTACTCTTAGGAATTTAATCTAAGACCTAATTGATAAAGGTCAAAATATTCTTAGTAGCTCTGATTCTCAATCTTCTTCTAATCAAGACCTTGGAATTTTTTAAAATTTATTCCCAATCATAATCACAACACGAACATAGCAAATAATGTTTAATTTAGGAAAATCCCACCTCAAAACCAAAGCATTGTTGGGACGATCCATTCTTCTAATCCAATTTATGTTGTGACCAGACAACAACATAAGAATCCCTCCTCTAATCAACCTTCAAGACCTCCTCTGGTCCTTCATTCAAAAATAACTTCTCCCTTTAAAGGTCCTCTATTAATCATCTGATTAGGAGACAAGTCTAAGAGTAATTTTGATTTGATCCATCAACTTGAAAGTACTCCAGCTAAAATTTCCCTTCTTGAGCTTCTTAGGACCTCTCTAACTCATAAGGATATCCTACTTAAAATTTTTAGTGAACACATTTTCCTCAAGACCTTAAATAGAATGACCTCACTTCTGTGGAGGGATATATTAGGGTTAGACATGCAACTATATCATTCCATATGGATGATATCCATCAATCCTTAATGGTTATATATCTCCTATTATACACCATGTGCTATATAAATGATAGGTTCATCAAACAAATCCTAGTTGATAATGGCTTTGGTCTCAACATTTGTAGCCTAATATTCATTAGTCATTTTGGGCTAACCAAACAATATTTAATAAATATGATCTTGTTATAAGGATGTTGAATAATGGGGAATATGAGGCTAATGATGCTATAGTATTGGCCCTCAAAGTTGGGTCCCACATTATCAACACTCTATTTTATGTCATAGATTGTGACTTAACCTATAACATTCTTCTTGGGAAGCCATGGATCCATGAGATGTGGGTTGTTCCTTCAGCTATCTATGAGTGCCTAAAAATATGAATATAGAAGCAAGAATTATTATATTCTAGCTGATACTAAATCTTTTCCCTACTACCAGGTGATCGAGGCTAAGAATCCTAAGGCTCAATTTTACCCTTCTCTCGATTTATTGCGTGATTCGTCTTCTTCTTCTTCGTTTCTAATCACTAATGCATTCAGGTATCTCACCTTAAGTAACCCAACCTACAATGAATCTGAAGGATAAACCTCTAACCTAACCAGCCTTAACATTAATAATTAAGATAATAGTCAATATTTTCTAGACCTAGCTAACCTTCCTTTGTCTCCTCGAACCTTACACTTGCTTCTAGTAGAAATGGTAAAATGGTGTAAATTAGAAGTTGCTTCTTTATTTGCATGGGTACTAGTAACGATGAGAAAATCCATAATCCTTTCCCAATTGAATGATAGTATGTTTTATGTTTCTTGTCTAACTTGTATTTCCTTCGAAAACAAATGCTTTCTATCATGGGATATCAATGTACATGACTAGTTTTATGAGTATGGAATAAAAGAGCCCTATCATGGAAAATTATTATGTCTCTTAATTATTTGTAATGCCACAAGATTTTTTGAATCAAAAGGAGTATTATAGACTCTGGTCAATCTTCCTCTTTAACTTAGAAAAAGATTATAAAAAATAACTCTAGACAGACTAAGTATGGTAAGGATACCCCTGAGGTGAGCTTATAATATTTCTTTATACGCCCATGCTTGTATAGATTATATAAAATACAATTATTTAAATATTTGACCAAGATTAACAAGAACCCTCAAATTATGCCTTAATAGCAGACTAGTGCCTTGTCCATTATTAATTGTAGCAAAGCTTTAGAACATTAATGAGAAAGAAAGAAGGAGAAAGGAGTAACTGGGTTAATTAGATCCATTCAAATGATGTAATAAATATAATTAAACACATAGTGAAATAAAATAACATTCATACATTCAAATGATGTAACATACAAATGTGACCATAGATACACAATTGAGCCAAAGAATTGTCTAGGAGGAAGTTGGATTTGTATTAATTTCTAGAAAATATTTACAATTTAGAGTCTAAGTGCTCAGATCTCATTGGACAAATACAAAGGGTTCTCTTTGTTCAAATGATGTAATAGAGGAACTCCACTCTTCATCCTAAAAGTAGTGATAAAGAGTCTTCAAGCTTCCGATCCAATCGCTGAAAATGATCTTAGCTAACTAGGTATATCCTAAACAAAACTTGCATAATCAAGGGGAGGAATGAGGGATGGAAAACAAGACACAAAAGGAGATACAATTAACAAGGCAAGGACACTCTTAGTATACCTCTAGCAAAATATGGCTATGCAAAACTTGATCCTCTTCTTGGTTGCAATAACTCTTTTTATAGTGTCAAGGTATCTTGTTTCTATTAAAACTATCTCCAATTGAGCCTTCCATTTGGCATCATCTCTACCCTTGATTAACTAAATGTGCTACAACAATATTATAACTATCTTGAGTTGTTTTATTTTAAAGTCAGTACTTGGTTGCTCTTAGATATTATATCCTCAAAATGGAGTACAATTGTGTGGCATTTAGGTCCTATGGTTGGCCTACCCTTGAATCCGTTTATTTTTCTTTTGATCCTTTGTCTTATTTTGTGGTGGGTTCCACATTTTATTGGTTGATTTCATTTATTTTATCTTTTCCTGAACTCTATCCTTCTTCCATAGTCTTTTTCTCAAAAAATCTAAGCATTATGGTGGACATTATAATATTATCTGTTTTTAACATTTTTCTTTTTCTTTACCTCTATCTGGATGTCCTTTATTAGTATGTCGATGAGCTCCCATGCCTCATCACAAAAGGTCCTAGTAAATTTTAACATATTTAAATCTTGTAATATCTTGGCTTTTTTTTTTTCTAACCATTCTTTTCTCTCTTGAGCAAAATTGTATAGGTGGTTAATTATTTCTGCCAAAAAACTATTTTTTTAGCCAATTTTGAATCATTATCTAGGTCACACTTAAGATCTTGAATTCTATTTAAGATGAGGTCTTCAACATTAGCTACTTGTAAGCATTATTAAATGGAAAATACCACTTCACTCAACTCATCACTAATTTTATTCTCCCATGATGCTCCATCTTTGATCTAGTTGTGTCATATGAGTTTATCTCTTATGAACATTGATACCTTTATGAATTATTCAACACACTCCATGGTGGTGTCATCTCCCAAGGTCACTTTCTCTTCATTCATTTCCTCATAGTATTTTTCAAACTGTTTGAAGATGAGATATATTGCACTTACCCTACTCTCTATCTATTCCAAAAGGTGCTTCATGATTTTTGTAGAGCCTTTGATTATATTAAGATTATGAAATATCTCCTCCAAATATTCTATCTTATCCTTTATCTTATTAAGAATTTATTTCTTATATTTGGTGATATAATCTGAATAATCTATGCTCTTGATTATGATCTGGGGTTCTACCTTTTGAGTGACCACTTGAGGGATTGATGTCTATACCTTGAGTTTCTATAGTTCAACTTGAAGCTCTTTATTTTTTTAAGTAGAAATATCGATGTTGCAACATTTATCTATTCTATTGATCGTACTATAGCTTCTATATCTCCCATGATTTCCATATCCCATATTTTTGGTTTCATTTGGATTTTGTGGAATTGAGGCATAGGGATGATTACCTATGCTACCGATGTTTGAGAACTTGGCTCTTCAACTATGCATTGGATGCTTTTGGGATCTTTTACTTAATCCATAGCTTGAAGTTGTTCTTCATCAAAATTATCCATGGTGATCATTTCTTATAGTCTAACTAGACTGATGCTCTGTACAACCTTTTAGCAAGACCGACTTCAATTCTTGTCCTTTTATGTTCTAGATATTTAGAAGGACTGGGTACACTTACTTGATGTTCTCTAAGGACAGTAGACAATCCTCTATATTTTTCAATCCTTTTTGCATGAAGGATGGTATTTTTCTTTCTTTATTATCCAACACCATGGCCTTAGGCACAAATTACGGCCTTTGCATTACTATTTTGAGTTTGTCTTCTTCAAAAATTTGGCTTTTGATGGATATTGGGACAATAGGTTGCTCTTTAGAAGAGGAAGTAGAGGCACCTTCTTTGCATTTTTCTGTTGGTCTTTCTTATAGAGGCTTAACTTCAACATGTATTATCTTAAGAGGTCTTATTTAAGAAGGATCTAAAATGTTCTCTAAACTAATCAAAGCTAGTTGGACCACCTCGACTATTTGCTCAACTAAATTTATCATGTATATGAGGATCTCCACTTGTTGAGCATCCATATTAATAACTTCCAATACTATATCTTGAAAAATTTTCGGGTGTGTAGCTAGAATTATAAGTGCATAAGTTTCAATTAATTTTTTTTGTAATGACACTAGGTCAATAGGATAATCCCCAAGAAATTCCATTTGAGTATGGGCTCTTTCGTTAATCTCAAAATTCTTCCAAACATCTTGCAAAGGTTTATTTTCCTTGATAGTTGCTTGTAGGAGATCTTCAAATGTATCAGACCTATGATTAATCCAAGCATACTTCATACCTTATTCTATTTCATGATAATAGTTGTGGGGGTCATATGATCTCCAACTAAGTTCTGAGAAACTATACTCATTCATTCTTCATATTGCCCTCAATAAACTTGGATAACCTTTGAAAATATATGGGCCGATTTTATAGGGGACATTAAGCCAAGGACATTTCCTTACATTCATATCGATCCTCATTTTTACCTCTTCAGTAATTTGTCTAGCAATTTTCAAGGCAACTATAGAGAGGGGACAACATGATGGGAGCACTTTGGGAGGAATTTTGGCCCCATGCAGTTTGATATATGTAAAGTTTTTAGTGATAAAGAAATCCCTGCTCTTCTCACATAATACTTTTGCAAACCCAACACCTATTCTACTAGGAGAAAAACCACAAAGGTATTCATGGACAAGGGGTATGAATCTTCATAATAATTGGGTATGATTGGACTCTCCCTCATGAATCCAGGGTAATCTATCTTGCATATAAGGTGTATATGATACTCCTAGATCTTTAATTTTTCTTCTTTCTAGGTATCCAAAAAATAAATAAATTAGGATGGAGTAATATGTGAAGCATGGCATTACTTCTTTTCCCTCTTTGATTGCTTTCTACAATGCTATCAACTCTATGTGCATTTTTCACTGATAACATCTTCCCAATGGTATATGGGTGTCTAATATTTTCTATTGCATTGGATTATAAGGTACACTACTTCTTTAGACACTTTGGAAAAATATTGAGAGGCTAATGCTATACTAATCATATCAGCATAATCCATAGCCCAAGGTTGTAAAACATTCTTTTTAAGAGGTAATTCATAAGACACTTCTACATCATACCTAAAAATATTGGGATAGGAGTCTATAAACAAAATCTGGTTGGCTTGAGTTCTTAGCACCGTCTTGTCTAGCATCAAGTAAGCTTTGTATAAATTGAAAACCCTTCAAAAAACATCAGGCATGATTTTCATAGAAGACCTGCCACCATGTTTCTTGAATTAATTTTTATCAGGGTTATATGCCAATACTAGCCAAGATATTAGGTCTTCCAAAAAATAGACTTTGGGGCAAGTCAATCTACCTAAATTATTGGTCCATCAATTGCTGTACGGCTTAGGGCTATTTTGATTCCTTTGAGCCCATTTAAAAAACCCCATGAGAAGAGCAGGGTATTTCTATTTATTTTTATAGACACCAAAATCTAGCCACTTGTCCTCCATCCATACCTTCCCGCCATTCCCACCACCAAAACATAGCCACTTGTCCTCCATCCTAGCTTTCCCACCATTTTCACCTATTATTTATATATATTTATTATATATATTTAAATAATAATATTTTTAATATATATTCAATAAATATATATTAATTTATATAAATCAATCCCAGCCATCCGATTTCATTTAATCCCATCTATTTATCCACATCAATCCATGCCACACCCTAAATTTAATATCTACCCTTAGATTTTCTTTAATATCAACCACACGATTAGTGTTGTTGAAACCCTAGCATGCTCTAGGTTAGATTATAAAGAGGAGTCATTTTTATGGCTCAACCCCTAGGTTTCCTAAATGTTCAAATTTTCTAGGTCCCCTGAGTGCCCTAAGTCTTCAACCGAACCTTTTGTGCCCTAATCCCATTCCATCCATTAGATTTTATGCCCCCTCACTTGCCATCATTGCCACCGCATATCGTGCCCTCACCCGATCTACTTCTACAAAATCCTTCATCATCTACCAGGCACCTTCAGGTTCTTTCTATCAATACTAGGCACCTTTGGGCACCTCCTTACCGATATTGAGTGCCCATGGGAATTTTTTGTAGCTTTCAGGTGCCCGCGAGTATTTTACGTAAGCCCTTATGATAGCCTCCTACCTTCACGTGATGCTAGAGCATGTCTTCGCCATTGATCTGCAACAAATCCATCCATCAAAGGACAATCAACAAATATCAAGGTAAATCATCATCTGTTTTATTTATTTCAATATCTTTAGATTTGTATGCAATTTCATTTATCAATAGCTAGGGTTTTATTGATATTTGAGGGTCTCACGTAGTGGAGCCCTCATAGTTATTACTAACTTCCTGCTATTGTCTTTATGTGTGCAGATCTGGAGATTCATCAGTATTGGATGGTTGTTTAAGTTTGGAGTGTCCCGATTCAATGGATATATGAAGCCCACTCAACACCGTTGGGAGCAAGAACGAGTTTATAGACACCACAAGTATTGCTAGTCAGGGTTTTGGAGAACCCTAGCATTATTGTGTTTATTGTATCAAATAAACTATGTGAAACCCCCATTTGGGGTCACATTTTATTGTACATAGATCCTCCAACAATAATAATATCAGATTTATTTCATTGTGCAATTTCTTGTGTTATGTGGTTTATTCATTTTTAGTTAGTTGTATATGGTGTTTCATTTTGTCTACACAAATTGCGATCAAGGTGGTACCCCCTAAGGGTTTCATTTTCTAATTTATCTTGAATTTTAGCTTGCTATTTGTTAATCTATTTTGTAGATTTACAGAAGCATAATTCATGCATTCTTTGCTGGATTTAGGGTTTCTAAAAGTTTATAGAAGTTGCAAAGAGAGCACAAAATGTCCAACGAAACCTGGACGTCATTAAGAAATACCCAGAGGCCTTCGAAGGCATTCTAGAAGTACCCAAATACGTTTTTCGATAACTTGGAGCAGATACGTAGGGTTTACAGTAAGTTTGCCATATTAAATCTAAGTTTTCATTTTTATGTATTTTGGGTCGTCTATTGCATTTTTCAGATTTTAAACATAAAATGAACCATCATTAAATAATCTAGAACTGAACTCATTCTTGTTTACATCTTTAGGTTTACATCCATTCATACATTCTAATTAGGGTTTTTGTTTTCTTAATATAAATTGTTGCATTTTGTTTGCATTTAAACTAAAAATTTGCATAACATAATGTTGCATTTTAGGGTTAAAAACATTTTCTTTCGTTTATCTAAGTTGGAACAATATTATATTTCCAAAAGTATTCCTTCCAGTTGGGTGATTCTAGGTAGAGAGGTGGATGAACCCTCCAGTTGTTATTTAGATAGGGGGTCTTAAGCGGTGTACTTCATACCCTTTGGAGAAATTGGTATTCTTTTGTTGGCTTCTAATTTAGGTTTATGAAATTAATTATTTTTAGCATTGTTTGTATTAGAAAACATAAACCTTAAAAGAATCCACACACATCACGATTCATGCAAAACAATAGTGGTTGTATTTCATCACCAACCATTGCTTGAGATTTGGTGATGGTGGCATTCATCTCCATCCACCAATCTCTGCCCTTAGACACCCTAGGAATACCCCCGTACAAAATTGTTGGATTTCATCACCAACAAGAATCTCGTTGCCCTATCTTAGCCATAGTTTTTCACCTTTGTTTTATTAAGAAAGATTAGAAAATCAAAACACACAAAACTAACACATAAAATGAATATACATTAAAAGGAGATAATTAATGAATGAGGTAAGCCACATTGGTTGAGACTTAGCATTGGTTATTTATTTCCTTAAGAATTCCAGTTTTTGTGTTACATTTGGTATTTTAATCTGTATCTTGATTTATTTTTCTTATGGTATTAACTAGAAATCAAAAGAAAGCAATAAATCAAGATAATTTAATGGAACCTTCATCCACCTTCCCCACCACTTCAGTGGTAGATTCCCTGAATGTGATACAGGCAGATTTATCTGTAGGTCCCTCACATTATTTGCCATCCATAATATTCCACATGGCCATACCCCAAGAGGAGTCAACCTATCCTACCATTGATAACCACATTACTCATATAGACATATATGGCAAGAGTAGAAGCCTTCATGAAGTCTTCTAATTATGCCTTAGAGTCTATCCCCAACTCACCTAGATAGGATTCTACTCTACAACAAGATCCTGTCTACTCCCAACCCCCATCTACCTTTACCTAGGTGTATACTAACCCTATTTTTGAGGCATCAGTTGCACCTTCATCCCATACATCCATTCCCCAACCCTCATGTGCTCCTAGCACTTCATATACCTCCACCTACACCAACCCCTTGTATGAAGCACAAGTCAATGCTACTTCACAAGTTCCAACCTCACAAGTTGCCATACCTAGTGTAACTTGTATCCAAGCCACATCTTCCATACCATCTACCTCCATACCCCTAGCCTCTGATAGAGATATTAGTGAGGCATGGGAACACCTAAATAAATTTCTTAGACAACATCAGAACACTCAACAACAAGTACAGGTTAACCCTACGCCTTTACATAACTCTACTCAGATTGCCCTTGTCAATCAAGGTCCATCATGGGCACCACAGTCTTATGTGGTCTCTATCCCGATTCCCCCATCAAGCCATACCATTACCCATCCTATTCCCATTGGCTAGCCTAGCCATAACCTTCATCCATCAACATCATTCCATAATTTCCCATACTTTCATCAACAATCTCCCATTCATCATATTCCATCCAATTCACCTAATCATCAATACCAATCTCCTCATCATTTGATCACTCCACAACATCTCTCCACACCTCCATAAGCTCATCAGGTAATTCAGGGCTTTCACATTCCTAAGGAAGACCCTCGAATTAAGGCCATGTAGAAACAAATAGATCAATTGATGCAATTCACTCCTAGATTTTCAAATCAAAAACCAACCTTACGCCAATTGATCAATCAACCAATTCATCCTTTGGTACCAACCTCGCCATATTCGATAGATTTTATGGTACCCAAGTTTGATAAATTTAAGGGAACTAAGGATCCCAAAGAACATGTGAGCACATTTGTTCATGCATGCTTTAGAATTCAAGATGATAATGCTCTCATGCTTCAAAATTTTCCTCAAACATTAGGAGGGGATGCCATAGAATGGTACAATCAATTGCCAAGCCATAGTATCTATACCTTTGAACAATTGATTGATCAATTATTTGATCGTTTCATCCTAAATGTCAAAAATAATATCTCATTATCTAACATCTATACCTTAAGACAACACGATGATGAATCTATCTATGATTTCAAAAACCGTTGGAGGGTTATCATCACTAAATTGCCATTCACCCTACCATTCACCCTACCAATGGATGAGCTAATTAAGCTATTCACCAAGAGTTGCTTAAAACCCATCTCTTGGATGATCCAACTAAGAACTTATCAATCCTTTGAAGAAGCTTTATCTCAGGCTAGTATCATTGAGGATATCAAAATCCAAGAAGGCATCATTAAGCCCAAGAAGAAAGAATGGAAAAACAAGGGCCAATACAAAAGTAATTATTCAGGCCAACAAAAATCAACACAGGCTACCCCAACCACCCAATTCAATCAAGTCAATCAAGTGGTCATGAGCCAGCTGGTAATGGCTCAACAACAACCTATGTAACAAGTACCACAAAAAATTTCATATCATGTGGTCCCCTCAACAACACAAGCTCCAACAGTTCAAAACATAGTGCCAACTATAGAAAACCATCCCCGACGATAGTCTATCCGACAAAATCACCAATATACCCCATTAGATGAGTCATATGCCTCCATTTTTAGAAGGTTGTATGAGACAAATAAACTTGCTTTACCCGAAATTAGACCGGATGATCCCACCAAGCATGGTAAAAATTATTGAGAATACTTATTTTGCCCTTATCATAGGCAAAATGGGCATGACATCAACAATTGCAATGTGTTTAAAAATGTAGTCCAAGACCTTATTGAATTGGGGGAAATCAAAGTTGGTAATCCCCTCGCTCAACAAAACCAAAACCTTGGTATATTTCAAACACCACTTCCTCATCATGAGGAGGTACAACCAAATGTAGAGGGAGCTAACACCAAAACTCTCCCTAACCAAGTCAACCATATTCAACAATACCAAGGGTTTGTAGGGGCCATTCATGTGGTCACTAGAGGTCAACGGAATAACCAACAAAGGACAACCACCTCAAGCAAGTGTCTCACAACCATCTACATTGCCACCCATCCAAGTTTTCCCCATTCCATCATCACCCATTCATATACCTAGTCAATCGAATCCATAAAATCCACCCATCAATCATCCACCCTAACTAGTCATCTCATTGAGTAGCTGGTTAACCACAAGTTTGAAAATGGCATCCACCAAATTTTCAATATATGAGCTAATCCAAAAATCTCCCCCACATCGGGAGGCATTAATGGAAATTTTGAAATCCATCGAATTGCAATCACAAGATCCTAATGCCTTCAAAAACTTTGTGGGGAGCATTCAAACATGCATGGAGCCTTCCATAACATTTTATGACTTTGATATTAATCCAATATCATTGGGATTAGTAGACCCTCCATTGCATATCATGGCTCTAATTGACAAGAAGTCTTTTAAGAGATTCCTCATTGATACCAGTTCCTCTATCAACATTATCACCACATCTGCTCTCCATCATTTGAACCTTCCTCCATCTCACATCACCAAGTCATCCTTCACCCTCAAAGCATTCAACGATGCTTTGTGTTCCACAGTTGGCACTATTGTTTTACCCATCGAAGTAGGGGTTAAAATGTTGCACATAATGTTCCACATCTTGGAAGGATCCATGGTGTACAATGTACTCCTTGGAAGACCTTGGATGAGGGAAATGAGATGTGTCCCTTCGATACTACATCAATGCTTGAAATATGTTCATGAGGGACAAGTACATTGCATACCAACGGACATCGAGCCGTTTAAGTATTGCAATCTCATCTCAAATCCTAATGAGTCTATGCTCCCTTCCACTCATCTTTTCCTATCACCATCATCCAACTAATCCACCCTTCACCAATCTCTTCATCAAAGGATCCCATTCCTGAAGAGCTCCCCATCACCAACCATCATCAAACCACCATACCCCCATCATCATCATCGTGACTACATGCACATGTGGTCATAGTCAGTCCACGTCATCAACATCATTGCCATCCACATCATCATCATCCACTCAGTAGCCTTCCCAATCCAATCCATCTCCTTCACCTAATATCTCACAAGTCAAATTAATGGATTGTGAGATACCTCCATTTCCACCATTTCTTGATCCATCACCTGACCATGATCCTCTCGTATCATCCCAAGTCGAGGTCCATCTCACTAATCCTAGTATTGGTGAATACGTGGTCGATGAAATCACCATTACACCCCTCACCATCCCTAGTGCTAAGGATTTTGATCGCCCATGTGACCCACCTTTAGCAATAGGAGCAGTTTATAATATGGGTTCAACTCCAAATAGCATTAATTTTGTATATGGGGGTATTGATTCTTCATCAAGTCCAACACCCATAGAAGAGCCCAAAGAACCAAAACTTGCCAATATTTCAAACATGACGGGATTTCCATCTTGATATTTCCACATTATCAATTGGCAAGGCCATGGCCTAGGATTGCATGAACATGGAGTGCATCAACCTATCGATGTTCCATATCAAGAGGTGCACGACCATTCAGGCTTAGGCTACCACCCATTACCTACCATCTCTTCTTTTGAACAAGCCTTCCAAAGGCTTAACCTCAATTCAGGAGAAGAAGCCCTCCATCCCAATAATTTTGATGAGGAAATCTATGAAGAATTTGAGCTTATGTCAATTATTTCAGATGAATCTGAAGAAGAATTAGAGCCCATCATTCCCCATTCTGAACAAGATGAGTTTTATCTCAACATGTTCCCCATCCATGAGCCCATACTTCGCTTGCTTCTTCCACAAGAGTGAGTTGCCCCTACCGGTGAACCACCACCTCCATTCCATTAAGCCATTCCATAAGCCAACTTGTAACATATGTACATAATTCAAAATAGTGGTTTTCACCACTACCAAAAAAAAAAAATCAAAAATAAAAAATATTTTTCTTTTACATTACATATGTAAATACATCATTTAATAAAATATGTTTTGTGTTGCTTGCTGTTGTTCATATTAACCAAGCTCCTAGCACCGGTTCCTAGGTTCCATCTATTTCATCCATCCTTGTCCACATTACCCATAAGTCAACATGAATCTTGTTGATTTATTCACCCTACTCCACAATCCATACGATCCGGCTAAGCCAATTCCAATTGACATAAGCCTTATTGATATGGACTAGATTTCCTTACCTCCAACCTTTGCCAAATTTGTCTTGTCCGAGGAATTATTAAGGGCTTCCTCCAACTACATTCCTCCATTCCCTCCACCTTCACCTTCACCTTCACCTTCGGATCTCGAGGTTTTCTAGGAAGATATAGATGAGGATAAGCCAGAAGAGTTTGATGACATCTTAGATGATATTCATATGATCCCTACGCCCCATCAGCTTGAGGAAGGTTCCCACATGTCTATTGAAGATACTATCGATGTGGACCTTAGTTTAGACAAAGACAATCCCCAAATTGTCAAGCTTGGCAAAATCTTATCACTCGATGAACAAGAGCAATTTATTGCTCTCCTCAAGAGGAAGAAGGGTATATTTGCATGGTCCTATAAGGACATGCCTAGTATTGACCCTAGTTTAGTTGTCCACAATCTCACCTTACATCCTGATGCTAAGCTAGTCAAACAAAAACTTAGGAGAATGCATCCTATCGTGGCCCTCTTGGTAAAAATAGAGCTTCAAAAACTCTTAGATATGAACTTCATAGTTCCTATCGACTATCCTGAGTGGATCTCAAACATGGTACCCATTCGCAAGCCTAACGGGGTGATACACGTATGCACTGACTTTTGAGATCTTAACAAAGCATGTCCTAAGGATGACTTCCCTCTCCCAAAAATTGATACTCTTATTGATACCTACGTTGGCCATGAAATGCTTTCACTCATGGATGGTTTTTTAGGATACAACCAGATTCGAATAAATCCTAATGACCAACACAAAACAACATTCACTACACCTTGGGGAACTTTTTTTTACAAGGTGATGCCCTTTGGCCTCAAAAATGTAGGTGCCACTTATCAACGTGCCATGACATACATTTTCCATGAATACATGCATAAGATTATCGAAGACTATGTGGATGATCTCTTGGCTAAATTCAAAACTCGACAAGAACATATTGGTGTATTGGAGAAAGTTTTTGATCGACTCCTAGAGCATAATGTAAGGTTGAATCCCAAGAAATGTGTCTTTGGTGTTACCTTGGGAAAACTTCTAGGATTCATTATCTCCAAAAGAGGCATTGAGGTGGACCCTAAAAAGGTCAAGGCTATCCTAGATATGCCTCCCCAAACTAACTTAAAGGAATTATGTAGTTTACAAGGAAATATCCAATCAATTCATTGTTTTACTATGCAACTTTCTAACAAATGTAGGCCATTCAATCACCTACTACAAAAGGGGGTGCCATTCTCTTGGATAGATGAATGTCAAAAAGCCTTCGATGACATTAAGAAATACCTAGCTTCTCTACCAGTCTTAGATCCTCATTTTGGGGTCCCATTTTATCTTTATATCTCAGCAATGAACTTTGCATTAGGGACAATGCTTGCACAAAAGAATGAAAAAAATCGAGAGCAAGCTATCTACTACATTAGTCGAACATTGGTAAGCTATGAAACTAAATATGCTTATGTAGAGAAACTATGCTTAGCAGTGGTTTTTGCCACTAAGAAACTTCGACATTACATGCTTAGCCACACAACATACGTCATAGCTAGAGAAAATCTTTGTGTTACATGATGTTCCACACTTATAATACTCCATGCTAATGGATAATGCCCCATGGAAGTGACTTAGAATTGCACTTAGTCAAAACCATTGAAAGTGAACAATCAGAACATGCTAATTTAACTTGTGTACCATCACAAGCATTACAGCCTATTCAAAGCCTTTGGCCCTTTTCACAATGGGGCCTAGATCTAATTGGCAAAATTTCACCTCCTTCCTCGAGACAACATACTTTCATCATCATAGCCACTGAATACTTCACAAAGTGGGTTGAGGTAATTCCTCTAACTAGCATGACAGGACCTAGAATCATGGAGTTTATACTCCATCATATAATTTGTTATTTTGGTATCCCATCGAAAATCATTTCAGACAATGGTAAGTATTTCAAGAACAAGGATGTTCAAGCACTTTGCAAGAAATATAACATTCAACATAGTTTCTCGACTCCTTATTACCCACAAGAAAATGGATAAGCTAAAGCTTCCAACAAGACCTTAATTGCTATTCTCAAGAAACTTGTCAAAGAAAATCATAGATATTGGCATACACAAATTCCCTTGGCATTATGGGCTTATCGAACAAGCATCCACAT
Source organism: Wollemia nobilis (assembly GCA_028583015.1). NCBI lineage: Eukaryota > Viridiplantae > Streptophyta > Pinopsida > Araucariales > Araucariaceae > Wollemia > Wollemia nobilis. The sequence continues at coordinate 906,399 of JAQPPZ010003235.1, forward strand.
GCCTACAGGGGCAACACCATTTTCATTAGTCTATGGAGTCGAAGCAATCATGCCTCTTGAGCTCGAGATTCCTTCCTTGCAAATTTCTTTGTAGGAATTCATAGATGATGACACTGCTAGACAAGCACGTCTTGACCAACTCACACTTCTTGATGAGAGGTGAGTCAATGATTTAGAGCATTTACAAGTTTATCAGGACCACCTCAAACGTGCTTACAATGCCAAAGTTCATCTACATGAATTCCAAGTAGGAGATATTGTCCTTAAAGAGAATCAACAAAATACCAATGCATTACCACATATTTGTGATAAATTCATGACTAATTGGTTAGGTCCATACATAGTTACACAAAGAGTGGGTAATGGTACTTATAGAATTGCCAATCTAGAGGGAGAGGAAGAATCCGAACCACTTAATGTTATACACTTGAGAGCATTCTATGCATGATTTGATGATTATATATATATATAAAAAAAAATATACATGGCTAATACACAAAAACATTTACATACACTTCATTCAAAACATTGCATTTCACTTGCATATACACTCCAAAACAATGCATTCACCTACATTTTGCATGTTCATAAATTGCATTCAAATTCTGCATTTTATACAGGGATCATTTGTTCAAGGTCTTAATTGGTCCGTACAAAAGTCATGTTGCCTTAATCAGGGGCACCTTCACAATGTCATCCACACAATTCCACAAAGTCAAATTGCCATTAGCACAAGCCACATTCACAAGTCCTAGGTGTTTTTGGTCACTCAGCCACTCCTAGTATTTTAAGCAACCTCCAAAATACATGTCGAGTTCTTTTAGGACCATTGCACATATACACTAAGAAAAATCTTGAGTTTGGGAATTGATTCCAAAAACATTCTTGAACCAAGCACAATTCTCACATATTAAAAATATCTTGTGTCAAAAAGGGATAACACCATACTTGGTATGAACCTTGAGGTGAAAAGGGTCATCCTTGCTAGTCCCATCATGCAACATAGTCCATAAAAATAGTGGTTCTCACTACTATCACAATTCTAAAAATCAAAAGTAGAGAGTAGGGATAAATCCTTAACAAAAACTCTAAATCTTTTCACATCACACACCACTGATCAATTGGGTTGTAAGGATCATACTACATTTCTAGTCAGACGGTTAGGTAGTCATCCCCAAAAATTAAGAGATCAAAAAAAAGTCATGGACTATGGAGTTAGCCTCCACCGAAGCTATAGACACTTGAATGGCAATGGAGTATGCTCATGCATGGTGACATGTCTCTTTCAAAAGAGATCTCTGACCACTCATACGAACAAGCTAGCCTCTTGGTTTCAACCATAATAGGTTTACCCAATTTACTCAAGATGAGTTAATGAACTCACTTGCACACACACTAGTTCTTGATTGTCTCGGGTCATTACCTTGCTCTTGATTTGGTAAATGAATTCACTACACACACATTTGGTCCTAGAAGGATTAGGTAGTTTTAGTGGGTTTGTTTGATGCCACTAGGATGTTTGAGTCTCTGTAAAATAGGCAATCTTCCATATCAACATCCATATCTTCTTCCATATCAACATCCATATCTTCTTCCATGTCAACATCCATGTCAGTTCATAAGTCATTCATCCCATATGCCACCAAGTCTGGTGCCCTTGATTAAACAACAATGCTAGAAAAAGGGTCAAGCAAAGATCTAAACTATAAATGATCATTAGCACATGCCATATTGCATTAATCATCCATATATTCCATCTTGCATTAATCATCCATAACATCTCATATGCATTAATCATAAACATAAACATGCATTCCACAAAAGCATTCACACAAAAATATAACACAAAAGGTAAAATCCATGTATATATATATATATATGTATAAATATCACATATACAATGAGTGCCAAAAGGCTACATACAATGGAGCACCAAGGCTCATATACAAAAAGTGCATCTAAGCACTAGCTACATCCTCCAAGAAGACCCTTGTGACCTAGTAGGAGTCCTCAGACCTAGAGCTATACCTAGATTTGTTACCCCTCATACCCCGAATATGGAAGAGGTTGGAGGATCAGGAAGTGGAATATGATGTTCCATCAACCTATCCTCCAATGCCTCGATATATCTATGTCGAGACCGAAGGCGTGCTATGTCGACCTCATGTCGATGCTCCCTCTCTACTAGCTCTGCCTGGAGCCTCACAATCCTCGCATCCCGCTCTACCACCTACTGCTCTAGCTATGCCCACTCCTCCTCACTTCGGTATAGGGGTACATCCGGAACCTCCTCTACATCCTCCCCATCTCCTCCATCTCCCCCAACCTCGAGAGCCTATTGTGCTACACCCTTACCCTTCCACCTTCAACTATCAGATCGAAGGTGCCACTACCTCTTGGGGGCCCCTTGGGCCCCCTCATCCTAGGTCTCCTGGGTACCCTCATCCCTAGCCTCTCCACCTCCATCCCCATAAGCCACTCCTCGAGGTGGTACCCATGGTGGCTGAGCCACGAACCATACATCATACTCCATGGTCATCCCCACATCCTCCACATCCAAGATATCCATCTCCTCATCATCCTCCAAGGCCACCCTCCATGGCTCCATGCAAGGTAGCCTAATAGTCTCCTCTCGATGTCTCCTATACCACACCGGCTCATCAAGGACATCCTACCTCAACCCAAACTGGTAGAGCACTCATGAGAACTAGAAGTACTTCACCTCACTCCTATGCCTCCCAATCACCCACCTACCCTACTGCACACCCGTCATAGATGCTCTCCATCCCATGTCCACTAGGCACCCAACCATGGCCTCCACACCACTTGGGTGGATATCAATCCAGCCCATAGCTCCCTGTACCATCGACTCATCCTCACTGGATGACTCGATTGCACCTTCCTCCACCAATGCCCATCACCTAGCATAGGGCTGCTCCCTACCAAAATCCTCCATAAGTAAGCCCTTCGATCGAGAAACTCTGAAGTGCTCCCATCCCCAGCATTGCAGTAATAAGTTGCACCCCAATCCCTTCTACCCCCACCTCATCACATCATATAGCTCCTGGTACACCTACGCTAGTAAGGTAGGAGCCCATGCGTACACCTACCTCATCGTGAGCATATCACTCACCACCCCTATTAGGTTCCATAATGTTGGCCAACACAAACATCACCAAATATCGGAGGGGGTCCAACTTCTTGTCCACATACATGGACAAATATGGTATACCTCCACTCTCCACCTTCACCCCTCCCATGCATCCCCAAACATCCACATCATTTTCATATTTTGGTTGAGGCCAACCTCAACCTATCCCCTCCATCGGTACCTTGAGGATGTGATATACATCCTCCAAGGTAATTGTCACCTCACCCATGGGGAGCTAAAAGGTCCCCCTATTTGCATCCCACCTCTCTGCCAAGGTAGAGAGGTACCCCTCATCTACCCTCACCACATCCAATCGAGCTACCTCCGCTAGCCCCACCTCCCCTAGCAGCTCCCACTCATCCCCCGTAATCGTCTTCCTCATCTCGGGGATGTAGGAAAAAAATCGGTGTCGAGCCTCCAAAACTCTAAGCTGCAGCACAACACAACACAAAACATTTTTTAATACTTTGCTAATAATAATAAAAAAAACTTTGCACAATACAAAAAGCATAATTAACAACGAGTTACCTCAACAATTCATGCCCCAACCACAACCTCGACCTCCGCACCCTAGCTCCCTCCACCACCATAGCTTCTGTGCTCCAAATGCCTCACTTCACTTCACTCCTCACTCACCCTTCACTCCTCAGACACAGCTTCTCAAACTCCCAAATGCACAAATGAGCTTCAATATCACCCAACAAGCTATTTATATATGCTTCAGGCACTTTGAAGTGCCCATGGGTATTTCCTGGCTCTAACTACGAGCATTTTTGTAGACTACAAGTGCCCATGGGTATTCCACGTTAGCATTGACAAAAGCCAAATCAACACAAAATAGTAGCTTCCCCCAACCAAATCACTTCAAATTTCACTCACCAATGCATTCCATCATTTTATCACGTTTTGTGAAGATTTCAACTTATTTGGATGCATAATCATCATTTGCAACCACATATTGCAAATGCACCAAATACGCTACAAAAGCGCCTCAAAACGGTCCAAATATTCACAAACATGATAATCATCATAATTTTCATACTCACATCATGTCACATCACCATTCACACATTTTTCACATGCCAAACATCATGCAAGTGAATCTTGTATCTAGTGGGTTATTCTATATACTTGGTGATTGCAGTGATTTGCATCCATGCAATTCGGTAATATGAATAGCCTACCATAAGGAAACTTGACCATGATCATCATCACTTATATCCTTGCTCGAAATCACAATCATATTTGATACTTCATATTTTGAGTGAAACATTACCAAGAACAATTTGCACAACCGTTGTCATTGATGGCCTAGTTCATGGGGCTTAAAACATGGACAAAACTCAAATTTTATCATTCAAAAAATCCCTAACACCTTAGAGATAGGCACTAGCTAGGATGATTGGTTCCAATCATGGGAATTATTCAAATAGTTACTAGCAGGCCATCCAAGGTTGATTATTTTTCTTTTGCATCATCATTTTGCATATCAATGATGCCAGAAAGGCAAAGTGTTTCAACAACATCGAATCACCCAAAATTTGGGACAACCATTTTTGGTTTTGAATTTTCTCACAATGGGATACATATTACATGATCATGGCATCTACACTTGGAAAAAATCCCTTTATGTATTGGGGAAAAAATAGACACAATCATGTACCCTTTTCACAACCCCCTTCCCATCGTTGGGGCATAAAAAATGGTTCAAATTTTACATTCATCCATCACATTTTCACAAAACCCTTCATATATTGGGGAAAAAATAGACCATCATATCACATTTTTCCACAACCCCTTTCCCATCGTTGGGGAAAAAATGGTTTATCACATCATTCACACATTACATTTGCACATTTGGAATATTTTTCAATTGGCTCATGAGATTCATCCGCAACCTCATTCACCAATTAAGGGGGTAAGCTACACAAAACTCCAAATTATTTTATTCTTTTATCTTCAAGCTCGTGCTCCACATCCCAAGAGAAGTTGCTTCTGCACCTGGCCAAAATAGGTGTCTCGTGTTTTTGCACTGCATTGTGTTTCACACAACGCAGTACAAAAAGGGGCATCTGTAGACACCAAAATCTAGCCATTTGTCCTCCATCCATGATTTCCCACCATTTCCACCACCAAAGCATAGCCAATTTTCCCACCATTCCTATTTCCCACCATTTTTTCGCCTGATCATTATTCACATTTATTTATATATTTATTTTATATATATTTAAATATAATATTTTATATTATATTTAAATATATATTTATTTAAGTGAATTAATCCCAGCCATTCAATTTCATTTAATCCCAACCACCCATTTACATCAATCCATGCCACACCCTAGATTTATTATCTACCCTTGGATGTGCTTTAATCTCAGCCACACGATTAGTGTCATTGAAACCCTAGCATGCCCTAGGTTAGATTATAAATAAGAGTCATTTTGATGGCTCAACCCTTGTATTTCTCTAAGTGTTTAAATTTATTAAGTCCCCTGAGTGCCCTAAGTCTTCAACCAAGCCTTTTGTGCCCTAATACCATTCCATCCATCACCTTCTATGCCCCCTCACTCGCCATCACCGTCGTCGCATCCTGTGCCCTCTCCTGATCTATTTTTGCAGAATCCTCCATCATCTGCCAGATACCTCTAGACACATTTTGTCAACACCAAGCGTCTCTAGGCACCTCCCTATTGGTCCCGAGTGCCCACAGGTGTTTTTTGTAGCTTCCAAGTACCCACGGGCATTTTACATAAGCCCTTCTGATAGCCTCCTACCTTCACACGATGCTAGGGCATGCCTTCGCCATCGATCTACAACAAATCTAGCCATCAAAGGACAATTAGAAAGTATCACGGTAAATCATTTTCTTTTTTGTTTATTTTAATATCTTTAGATTTGTATGCAATTTCATTTATCAATAGCTATATTTTTATTGATATTTGAGGGTCTCATGCAGTGGAGCCCTCACAGTTATTACTAACTTCCTACTATTGTATTTGTGTGCAAATATGGAGATTCATTAGCATTGGATGACTGTTTAAGCTAGAGTGACCCGATTTAATGGATGCCTGAAGCCCACTCAACATTTTTGGGAGTAAGAACGAGTTTACAGACACCACAAGCATTGCTAGCCAGTGTTTTGAAGAAACCTAGCGTTATTGTATTTGTTGTATCACATAAACTGTGTAAAACCCCCATTTGGGTCACATTTGATTGTACTTAGATCCCCAAAAAATAATAATATCAGATCTATTTCATTGTGCAATTTCTTGTGTTATGTGGTTTATTCATTTTTAGTTAGTTGTATATGGTGTTTTGTTTTTATCTTCAATTTTCTTCTACAAAATCATAAGAGTATATTGTGGTATTATCAACTTCCCATTATTGAGCTAAAGTGATGCAATTGTTAGGCCCATACTTCTGCATGTAATCAAGCATTTTTTTTGTGCTAGCCTTCTCCAAGAGCGACTGGTATGGACTATTATTAGTAAATTTTCTAATGCGAGTGGCCATGCCTTTGGGGACCACTATAGGATTATTGGAGGAAGTCATGTTATCCTAATTATAGAGACCTTCTTCTCATTCTAATTCAGATGCTTTTTGGCTCTGGCTATTCTCTATAAGATAACAAACTATAGTGAAGTTTTCTGATCTTTAGGACATGTACTTATAGTTGGTTGGCAGGCTTCTTTGCGTGACTCATCTTTTATGATATCCAACCACTGCCTTCCTCCTTTATCACCATACATGCACCACCTTACCATCTTCAATGATTTTAACTGCTCAAGTTACAATATTTGTTGCTTTATCATTGGCCCATAAAATTTTGAATCATGTGCCATCATTTTAGAGGTAGATATTGGCGTATGATATTTATGGCTAACTATTTACAAGTACCTAAATTGAGCTGTCAAAAAGGCATTATAACTTGTGTATCAGATTTCCTTGTGTCTTTTTATTCCCAAAAAGGAGTCTTTTGTCATGGTGTGGACTTTATCACATTTTACAATGAAAACCAAGCAATAGTTAGTCAAAAAATAGAAATGAATTTCTAATTTGTTAAGACTTACAAGCTCATTATTGGAAGACTTCCTTATTTGTCTTTCTCTCCTCTTTGAGAAATTTTCATGGTCGTAGATTTATCAGATGGATTATGAGCTGCTCATTTCAAATCAATAGGGTAAGGGCACCAAAATTTTCAATGGTGTAGCACAGGGGGTAGTATTCCTAGAGGGGGAGGTGAAGTGGAAGATTTTGGAATGAATTCTTATGCTCTAGGATCACTTTGACCCAAATCGTACAACTTGTACGATTTGCTAGTGAATGGTTTGCAACTTTACAAAACTGCTTGTACGAATTGCAAATCATACAGTTGTATGATCCAAATCATACAACACCCTGGAAGGTATGATTTTCCACTTAGTCAACTCACTGGAAGTCATTTTGTAACTCAAATTGATCAGTTTTGTAATCGTTTTCTCCAAAACCCTAGTTTTCCATAATTGGCAAGTTTCACCATGCAATTTCCATTCCAAATTAGGTAAATGATCAAATGTACGATTTGATTAATTGGTTGTATGGTTTGGCACAAACCCTTGCTGCAAATCTCACTTCATATTTTCCATCTTGCTCATAGATTCTTCTCAAGGAAAGTTTGGGTTACTTTTCTAATGCAATTGCTAACATATTCCATGACATGCAAACCCTAGTTCACTGTCCACCAATTATTATCACCAAGAACATTTCCAAAAATCATACAAAAATCATAATACATTCTAGTACAGCAATAATATCACATAAAATCATTCCCAAATCTCACACTAAGCTCATAGGATCATCAAGTAGTCAATTCCATTGTATCTCCAACAATCTTACAACATGCTTGTACATAATCCACAATCTACAATAAACATCAATACATGCAATGGAATTCACAATACACAGGATCAAGGAGACTTGTTTCCATATTCATCATAGCATAACTTTGTACAATATATTCATCAACATCAGATAATAATGAACATATTCGATCAACAATGAGTAATCTTCTCTCAAGCATGAACAACAACAACTATCCTAAACAAATTGAATGAACCACCTCAATGAACTATTGATGAACAACCATCAAAATTGAATGGGGGGTCCTTATAATGCTTTCCCAGGCCGTTCCAAAGTGGTTCCTGAGACAACCACCATTTACAACTACCATCCCCATAAACAATCAACTTGCATTAAGGTCTTCCTAAGTCTAATTTGATTATTATCAAATTAACCTTAAATGCACATTTCATCTAATTTCACTTAATTTCTAATTGCACATTTACAAATTTGTACAATTACACCCAATTGTACGTTTTATAACTTCTCATTTGTACAATTAGACAAAACCCTACATGTGTACGTTTTGACAAACCGTACAGTTAGCAAAATTATCAAACTAGCAAAATTGTGCAAATCCTATTTTCACTTCTTCTTCTAGGAGGTGGATTTGTTGCCTACATCTGCCCTCCCCTTTACATCAGGTGGTGTCCTCACCGACTCAGTCTTTTCAGTCTTGGTCGATGGATCTTGTAGAAAATCATCAAGCTGAATATGGAGAGCGACACGTTCATCTCGTAATATGGTCGCGTAGTTGTTGAGTTCCAGAGCCTTCAACCCATATTTATTGGCCTTCTCTTCCATAGTAGCCAAGAGTTGAACTAACTCCTTCTCTCACTTGGATGCTCCCTTGCATATTTTCTCTATCAATGCTGCTTCCATTTGAGCTGCTACGGCTAGCTCCTCATTCTTCTCCATGATGACCTTAATATTCTGATGTATGTCAGCTTCACAAGCTAAAATATGCTCATCCTTAGCCCAAAGTTGAGCCTTATGATCCATGATCATATCATTATAGCGCTTGGCATCTATTGCCATCTCCTCAATTTTATGATCTTTCTATTGTAGTTGTTCCTCAATTGCCTTCAACTGGTCCTCTTGTTTGGCCAACTGTTCTTTCTGTGCTACTAGTTGTTCTTCCAACTACTTCGTGCGCTCTTCCGCTTGTTGGATCACAAGCTGCTTTTCCTATTCCTATGAGCGTAGCTTATCCTCATAAGCAATCTTAATGTCATTCCATTCAGCTTCTACCTTTTTCAATATTTCCTCGACCTCGGTCTTGTTGCATTCTAGTTCTTCTTCAATTACAACCATTTCTTTTGAGTAGCCTCCACTTCTTCCTTTTGTGCTTCCTTGGCTTGATAAATTTGTTCAAGGCCCAAGCTTAGCCACTCGATCCAATGCATCAGGAAATTCAATTTTTATAGGGTGAAGACTAACTCTGAAGGTGCCCTTCAAAATTTTATATCCGATGTATTCAATGGATAGCTCTAGCACATTGCCCGATCCAAATACACTCATGGATATACCCTGTAATTGGTCCTCACTCCATTCAATAAATCTATAATTCCCAACATTGTTGTTACCTCTCCCCTCAATAACTACCATGGGTGTTGTGCATGAATCTGAGCTATCTGTCTTGTACACTCTTCACTACACACCCACTCCATGACCTTCTCCAATTCAATGAAGGTTTTCTCCCTCCACTACTTTAGTTGTCCAACACCACCAATAACAAATTACAACCTGGTACTAGTGAACATCTCGCTAACTTGTTGGAAGAAGTGCTCCACCTATTCATCTATATTTTCACCATCATTCCTTGGAATACCAAATTGAGGCACTTCAAGAAAAAATCTTGTACGAAGCCTCGCATCCCTTTCCTATGGTGGAGTTTGTTCCTCCTCTTCCTCCTATGGAACTGAACTTCCTCCAATCTCTTTGATTGTACCTAATGCATTCCCTTCCTATAGTGAAATGTGAGCTATAGTATTATCCTCTTCTTCTTTGGATGGTCTGACCTCTTCCACATTGATGATCTCCTTGAGTAGTTTTTGCTCTACCATAGGTGCCTAGACTTCCTCTTGTGGTTTAGGCAAGTCCTCCTATTGGATTTCTACCAACCCTTCAACCTATGGATTCAAGTGCACTTCCATATCTACTGCAACTATCAAAATTGTATCAAACCATTCTTGTGATGGTTGTGTATTCTCCTAATTCGACTAATTATTTCCTCCTCACATCACTATATTTATCTAAGGCTTCTTATTTTCCTTAACATCATCTGGTGGAGCTACCATCACTACTTTTGCTTTCATTTTTAGTGGTATCATTGTTCTTTCCCACCAAAATTTAGATGAATCTAAAAAATCAAAATCAATATTCTAAAGCAGTACAAGAGATCCCATCACTTCTCCTATCTATCCTATGCCACCTAGCACACTGATATCCATAAAATCCAAATCCTCCAAATCCAAGTGCACCTCACCTAGATTGTCTAGCATAGGCTCAAGTTGCTCCTTCTACATAGGAGTCTTCTCAATCATCTATCTCTCCCATTGCCTATGCATCCTAATATACACTAGATTGGATGTTGGTGCTACTACCTCCTCCTCTTCTTGAGATAGTGGTTGCTCCTACAACATTTGTTCAAATACCTACTACTCCAAAGTAGGTTCAAGCTATCTTCATCTCTTCCTCCAAGGATGAACTTCCTCATCTGATGAAGTCTCTTCCTCTTTAATCAGAGGTTCTAGTTTCCTTGTTGCCTTCTTCGATCAAGGTTTCTCTGGAGTCACTTTCTGAAGAGGCATAGTCTTCACCCATCACAATATAGTGGGTTGATCTAGCGATAATTCATGAGGTGGTGTCAAGCCTGGAAAGTGAATGCCTATTTGGGAAACTACATCCAACATAAGAGCAATAGCATGAAAGGTCATGGCAAAGGTCTTTGTCCTTCTAGCCAATAGCATCTAAATTCTTTGTTCCAAATAGGTTCCCCAATCATACTTGACTCCATGGGTGATGCCCTCCACATACTGTGCCATCCAGATCGACATCTCAGAAGATCATGTTTCTCCTGACAAGTGAGCCATCACTACATTCATTGCACAAGCAAGTTCATCTATCTTCAATTGGCTCTACTTGATTCCGTGACTTCCAAAACCAAAAATCTTAGTTACTACTAGAGACTTCACATCTGTGAGTGTAGTAATCAACCTATGGGCCTCAATTTGATCTACCATATTTTTCAAAATAGGATGTCCTTCCTTAGGCAATCTGAATATCCTTCAAAATGTCACTATCAAGAATTCCACCTTAATATATCGATTATTCACCCACACATAGGTGTAATTCTTACTAGGTTCGTATGATTGTATGATCTACAACAAGTATTCATTATAGAATACTTTATCCTAAGGTGGGATCTATGCCAATATACTAACTCTGACTTTAGCCAATGTTGCTCTTAATGGATGCCTAGTATCAGAATTTTCCCACCACTTTCGATAAAAATCAGTTATCAACTTTCCAAAAGTGATATCCTTGATATCCACTTGTTCTTCTTCCTCTTCACTAAGCAGTTCATCTTGCTCCTCTAGGGTAATCTCTCGATGAACCTCACTATGAAGTTCCCATCAATGTGCCCTTGGTGGTTCCATATCTTCTCTCCAAAATTGCAATGGTGCTCTTCCTCTACCACCATGCCAGTCTCTATAACCTCTCCATGACCTATACCCTCTCCCTCTCCAAGGATGATAGCCACATCTCCCTTGTGGCTGAAACTCTCACCCTTGACCTTGTACTAGGTAGGTCATGTTAGTTCTCCTAGGTCATGAATCTCTCTAGTGTAATGGGCCTGGTGAGCCTTCCACCCTAGTGGCTGCAATCCTTTCTAAATAAGCTTAAAATTCTTGCATGGAGCTCATTCTTCTCCCATGGTCGATTTGAAACCACTTCCACACAACTTGTATTCAACTTGGCAATTCAAGACCAATTCAGCACAAATGACTCCAAAATCCATACAACTACACCCAAAATATACAGATACCTCTAGAAATCATACATTTCTCCTCAAAACTATACATGTACACTTTAGAAATCATACAACTCCCTCCAATTCATATAGTTATGCTTAAAATCGTACAACTGCACCTGAGTTCATACAACTTCACAAAAATATACAATTTGAGCTCCAAATCATACAATTCCACCCAAAATCATACAATCAGCTCCAAATCATACAAGGATGCATTACTTCCATACAATTGCATCAAAATCTATATGATTGCATAAAAATATATACAATTACCTCCAAAATGCACAAATCGGGTCCCAACTTGTCCTGAAATCGTACAATCTCTTCCAAAATCGTACAATTTCATCTCCAAATCATACAAGCTACTCTTCAAACCTTCACTTGGCCAAAAATTCATGTTTTTTTTTAGATTTGCATGATTTCTTTGGTACCCTTCTACCGTTAGTGTGTAATTCCTCCTTTCTGATGCAATTCTGATGGACTTATGCAATTTCCTCTCTGAATGGTGCAATTCCTCAATAGTACGAATTCCTATGGTAGTATGGAAATCTAATGTACAACCCTATTTTTAATATTTTTCCACATGCAAGGACTAAAATATTTTTATTTTTCCACCGATCAATTTTTCATGCACTAGGGTTTACAAATTTTCCCTCCATTCTACTTTTTTGAAAAACTCAAACCCTAGCAATACCTTTCTCCACTTGGGGTTTCCTCTAGCACCCTTCTACTTCAAACCCTCACTACCTTAGCATAATTTTCCACCTACAACACATTTTCTGGAACCAATTCTAGATTTTTAGAGTGAAAACCCTAACTTTTTATCGATTTTCTCCAATTCTGGTAGGCTTCTTCAAAAACAAGCAGATTCTCTGGTGCAAATTCATGATGGGTCAATGAATTTTAGTTAACTGGTGATTTTTGCATGCCCATGTGGAAGAAAAATCATCAGTTGCACCCTCCTTGCTCTCAAATTACTTCGAAAATTCACTATTGCAAATGTACGATTTGCTAAGTTGGTGAAATTATTCTGCATGGTGCTTGCTTTTTAAACCCTAACATCCTCTTGCATGAAATTTCACCACCTCAACCCTCCTTGCATGGATTTTTAACATTTTGCATGGATGATTACCAACTCACCCCTTTTTGCATGCATTTTTATCTTTTTCTTGCTTTTTGTCCTTTTCTTGCCTTTTTGAATATTTTATTTTTTTTTTTTCTTTTATTTTTCTTTTCTTTTCATTTTTTTAGAAGGGGCCACCATTTCTAGTTTTCAACCACCTTCCATCTTAATTGCATCTCGAGGGATTTTCACAATTAAGATATTTTTCTATTTTTAGACTTTTTTTTCAATTACCTAATTTATCAACTTACCTTCTAGGAAATCATATAGTGACATTCACTTGTACGATCCCTTCCACTATCATATCATTGGGGAGTTCCACCACCTCATTCCACACAATCGTACGATCAAGTTTTGATCGATCATTTGTACGATTCACTCCTTCCTATGGATTCTCTCTATGGTCAAAAATCATACCAATATCATTTGTATGATTTATCCCTACTTGTTAGCCCATTGTACGATTTGAAATCATACAAGTATCAATGTCATTTGTATGGTTTGGGTTTGTGCAATTGCAAATTGTATGATTTGCAATCATACCATGTCCATCTTGCAAAGCTATATTTTCTCGCTCAATTGACCGATCTCGAGGTAAGGGTACCCTTGCCACTCCACTTCCATTTGGTCGACTTCTACTCCTATCTCCTCGAACCAGGTCTACCTCTAAACTTGGTGAGTGAGTCCTTTACCTTCCTTGACTTTCCTCATCCACAAAGTGTACTCTTCCTCGACCAGCAAGTCCTCTACCATGCACTTGTCTTCCATGACCTCATCCTATTGCTAGTGGACCTCTTCTCATATTAAATGGGTTACCCTCTCCCTGAGGTGAACCTCTACCTACTTCTATCCTTCTAGGTCCTAGTCGATGCATGGGTGGTCACCCCAATGGATATCTTCCTATGAGATTTACTACTTGTCCCCCTCATACATAAAGACCATGTGCATTCCTAGTCCAATTCAAACATGTGAGTGGTGTATCCCTAGGCCATATTGGAGTAGGAGGTCAGATCCTTCCCCTCCTACCTCTAGGTGATCGTAATCCTCCTCTCTGACCTATCTACTATCCTATGGGACTTGGGGTTCTTTGTGGTCGATCCTATTGTCGACTAGGTTCCCCTCTTTCCCAAGTGCTCGGAGTTACCTCCACCAAATCTACATTGGCTAGGTGCCCATCAGTTCTTGGTGCTTGTGGTACCAATCATTGTAATGCTCTTATCCGATGATGTGCACGCATTAGTCATTTCATCCAACATCTTTCTTCAAAGTGATATTGTGGGGAACAATTTACCAAAGTCTCTCTATAGTCATCTAAAAAATCAGACTTTGTACTTGAGTCATTATGACTATCCATTCTTTGTGCTGACCACTCCATTGGTAATTCCCTTATTCATTGAAGTCTTCTAACTTCCCTTCTTTGCCTTCTCAATTGTTGATAGGCTATCTCATAGGCATCTGGATCTGGTCGAGCATGGAGTGCTTCTGGTTGTGCTAAGAGGTCATCACTACCACTCTCTTGGTCACTATCCCTTACTAAATAGGGCATTTCCCCTTCACTGGAATCACTTGATTCAGCATGTAAGTTTCCTTGGGGCTCAGGAGATGTGAGGTCTTGCTCAATGTCTCACCATACTACCTCAACTACTTCTCCTATGACTAGTGGCTCATGCATGGGATCTCATATTTCAACTTGGGATATTTCCTCTCCTCAAGAACTTGTACCTTCTTGTGGACTTCCCCTTGCCTGAGGTACTTCCTCACTACTCTCACTACTTGTACCCAATTCCCTCTACCATGCAACCTATTGCTCCTCAAGTTATTGCATAGTATCATCCATATCTTGAATGATCTATCCATGAAGCCTTGCATTATGTGCTTGCAATACCTCATACTCCTCCTACAACTATTGTGCTTGATAGCACATTCTTTATTGCATCATACCTATCTATGCTAGTGGAGTGAGTCCTACTAACTCTTCTTCTATAACTCCACCTTCATTTGAATCTGGGACATCCATATCGAAGGTGTCAATTCTATCCTCATACTATACCATCAGTCGTATCCTACATTGACCTTTCACTATGCGAGGTAACTCTCTTTGTTTAAGTTATGGATACACTACTTCCTCCAATTGGTTGGCTTCTTCCTATCATTCCCAATTAATTTCTAATGGTACTAGTGCATGATTACTTGGAGGGATCCTATCTTCCTCCTCTACAATTTAGTTCATCCTATCTATGAACCTTACATGTACTTGCATTCACCTTCTTTCACCAAGGTGAGGTACCAATTATTACCTTTCTATAATTGGTCTCACCTCCTCCCCTTCTATAAATAGGTGTGTGATACCCATATCATCATCCTCCTATGGTGGATCTTGATTACGTAATGGTACTTCTCAAGGTTCACTCAACTCAGCTATCTATTGTTATCTTCTTTCAATTTCATGTGTCATGATGAACATGCATTGAAACATCTCATACTCCTCCATCTACCAATGAAGAAGTCCACTATCAGATCAAGCTTCATCTTCACTACAATCTTCTAGGTACAACATCCCCTCTTCATTAGGTTCATACTCTTCTTCACCTGAAGAACTACCGACTCATCTATCATGGCAACATCCTCACTGATTCTTTGATTCTTTAGGTTAATCATATATTTGTGTTATCCCTTCTTGAATGTGATCTGATCTTTTCCCCAATTGTGATTAACTTTGGCTACTCGTAGCCAACCTCTTCCTAGAAGTGCATCATATGTAGGCTTCTACATTGTAATCACAATGAAATCCAAGATAAATTCTTGGTCAATGATTATCACTTGTTGTGCTATCAATACTCCCTTTGTTTCAATGTCGTACTAGTCAGCACCATACAATCAAAAACTTGGTGCCCATAGGGATGGAGCACCAATCTCTCTCCAGGTATTTTTTGGTAGCACGTTCACACTGGACCCTCCATCCATAATCACTTGTGTTAATTTGTGCCCCATTATCTCCATATGAACTAATGCTGGTTTCTTTCCAACATCAATCATTAGGATGGTCAGATCCATAAAATATTATTTTTGTTCCTTCCTCCTGTATAGGTTGGCTCTCAACCTCCATCACTTTCTATGGTTGCACCTCCTCTTCCATCACCTTATGTAATGATGGTATGGCTTCCAACAGACTAGCCATCTTTATCTCAATGGTTGTATTCAAAACCTGTGCTGCTAGATTTTGTACCATTGCCTTATATTTCAATGTGCAAGGCTTCTTTAACTCCTTTTCTCTACAAGCCTTACTTGCTTAGCCTTCTTGGCTTCTTCTTCAAGTACCTTCTTTGCCACCTACCATATCTACTTCTCCTTGGTAGGTTCTGGGTAAGTATCTTTCTTGGCCTTACTCCATGTTACGACTAGTACTTCTTCCTTTTCATTGAGGGTACATCAATGTCTAAGAAATTTACATTCTATGAGCCACTTGAACTCGCTTTCTTAGGACAATTGACTTCTTTGTGGTTCCCTAGACCACACCATATACACATATGTGTAGTATTATTTTGTGTTGGTTGCATCATCTGAGGAGGATAATTCTTCATAAAATGCCCCCACTCTTGGCAATTGTGACATTGTATGATCGATCTTCCTTTTGAATCATACTATAATCGACTCTAACCTCCTTATCGATTACCCTAATTTGGCCTTCCTCCTCATCAACTATTCCTATAACCTCCACTAGTTGCAGCCTATCCACTCCCTTGAGGTTTTGGTTTCTCCTCTTGATCTTGAATCATGAGGGTCTATTGGTAAAATTTCACATTAAATAGACACTCTACCACTTCATGTCCTAACACATTACATATGTGGCAATATTCATTTCAAGGATAATTCATATTTGAATGCCCTTCAACCTTACATTATGTACACCATATATCCTTTTGATCTCATCATGTATCTTTCTTGGCTTCTCTTATGATCTTATCAAATTCCTTATAAAATGACTAGATAGTCTAATGTATTGTATCTTCTTCACCACTATATGAATCTTCATGCCTAGTATGTGTTATGATTCCTACTATCATATGCTTCACCTCACTCTCAAAATTATTTACTTTTTCAAGCACTTCCTCATAAGTTGAGGATGGTACTACCTTCATATTATTTTTATATCTTGGTAGTAGCCCATCAAGAAACCATCTCTTCACCAATGCATCTATTGGTGGTATTTGCATCTTATCGACTAATTGCTTTAGTCATCGATTATATGTCTTTATATCCTCATCGACACCTTGCTTCATGGTGTATATCTTAATGACAATATCACCATCATCTCTCAAGGGTTTGAATTCTTTGATGAAGGTATTCTTCATCATATTCCATGCTTGGAATGTTGTTGTATTCTCTCACTTTAGATACCAATCTATTGTGAGTCCTCGTAGTGTAGCAGGAAATAATTGCAACCATTCATCTAGTTGATTTACACCATTCGCTTTCCAAATGGTTATGCATATCTCGATATGTCTTGTTGGGTCCTCCTTCCCTTCCCCCATGAAGGGTGGGCATCTTTATTTCCTAACTTTCATAGCTATACTAGCCATTGTTGGATTTCCTTCCTCATCACTTGAGGAGGTATCTTCCAAAATCCTAAACTGATTCCTTCCTTGGGTGGGTGTTCCACTACGTTACTCTTCATCAGATGTTTCTATCTATGGTACCTTATTTTCACCAAATAGTCATCTCCCAACCTCCTGTGCATCCTCACTCTATGACCTCCTTCACTAGAATGTTGATTATGGCCCTAGTTCTCCTTCTTAAGACCTCACATCCTATTGCTCTGGTGCTTGACTCCCATCCTCTACACCCCTTTGCAACCTTCCTATCACTTGTTTAGGTGTTACCATCCACTCACTATCTTCTCGCATAGTTCTTCCATCAACATCTTCCCTTACGTCAATGTTCTCTTCGACTCTTGGTGGTTCTTGTACCCTTTCTTCTATATCTACCAACAACATCTCCCACCTTTCAGTATCTCCTTCTTCTAAAGTCCATACTTGTTCAATTACTAGTTCATTCATAGAGTTATTCATGGTCTCCCTTTGAGAAATTCTTATGCTCCTTCTAACTAGGACTTTCTCTTCTCCTTGATTCCATCTCCTACATCCTCATGAACTTGTATCTATCATTCACCTCCAATTAGTTCTTACTCACCACTTGTCACAATGCCATAGGTTCTTCTAAATTGCATCAATTTGAAGCAATTTTTATAAGAAATGATACCAAATGTAGCATAGGGGTAGTATTCCCAGAGGGGAAGGTGAAGTGGAATATTTTGGAATGAATTCTTATGCTCTAGGATCACTTTGACCCAAATCGTACAACTTGTATGATTTGCTAGTGAATAGTTTGCAACTTTACAAAACTGCTTGTACAGATTGCAAATCGTATAGTTGTATGATCCAAATCATACAACACCTTGGAATGTATAATTTTCCACTTAGTCAACTCACTGGAAGTCATTTTGTAACTCAAATCGATTAGTTTTGTAATCATTTTCTCCAAAACCCTAGTTTTCCATAATTGGCAAGTTTCACCATGCAATTTCCATTCCAAATTAGGAAAATGATCAAATGTACGATTTGATTAATTGGTTGTATGGTTTGGCACAAACCCTTGCTACAAATATCACTTCATATTTACCATCTTGCTCATAGATTCTTCTCAGGGAAAGTTTGGGTTACTTTTCTAATGCAATTGCTAACATATTCCATGACATGCAAACCCTAGTTCACTATCCATCAATTATTATCACCAAGAACATTTCCAAAAATCATACAATAGTCATAATACATTCTAGTACAACAATAATATCACATAAAATCATTCCCAACTCTCACACTAAGCTCATAGGATCATCAAGTAGTCAATTCCATTGTATCTCCGCAATCTTACAACATGCTTGTACAGAATCCACAATCTGTAATAAACATCAATACATACAATGGAATTCATAATACATAGGATCAAAGAGACTTGTTTCCATATTCATCATTGTTGGAAATTTTGACTAATAAGGTTGTCATTGATGTCATGTTATTGGTACAAGCAAATTAGTAAAAGAATTGGTTATAATATTTTATATTATAAGCCAAAAAGGTGAAAGACAAAAGATTAACCCCATGGTATTAAAGAGAAAAGAAGATATTATAATATTCTAATATTATAATAATTAAGCCATAAGGGCTTATTAAAAATAAGGGAAAAATAATTGACAAAGACCCCATACAAAAGTATTATTTAATACTAAATTAAATAATATAATATTTAAATATTATATTAATAAATAATTAAATTTGAATTTGGAAAAGGTGCCAAAAATTAAATTTAATATTGGAGGCATCTATATTTTCACCAACGTTTATAAAAACACCTTGGAGCATATAAAAGGAGGAAAGAAAAATTAAAATATGGAATTCGAATGTTGGAAGTCTATGCGCATGTAAAGAAAATCTAACAAAGGGAAGAAGAAACATGTGGAGGTTTCTTATTTTTCAAACAAGGGGAAAGGATAAAGTAAAAGCGATAAGCACTTTTGGTGCAGCGAGGCTGGTAGCTCGAGAGGCAGGTAGGTCTTGTGTTGGTCATTGGCAGAAGGAAGATTCGAGGTTTGATTCCCCAATATTTGGAGTTTTGTCTTACTTCCAAAAATTTGGAAACATGTCATTACTCAAAATCCAAAGTTAGCTAACATACCAATTACATACATAATCCAACTAAGGTACAATTTGGCCTTGTTTCTTTCAGATTTTGAATGTCAAAAACATTATTTACTAAGGCACCTCACCCAAGTTGTAAAGTTGGGCAAACTTTGGTTACTCAAATCATGGTAGTTAGACAAAAAAAATACATAGGTTTTAGGGCATTTTTCGGACATAAAGTCATGTCCTATCAAGGTCACTTGCCTAGATCCCCCATTATCACCAAATTATTTTCATGCCTTGCATATTTGCCATCACTTATTTCTAATATTTATAATCCTTTTATCTTTCATAACTTTTTTGCCCAATTGTTAAGAGATTTGTACAATTCGTCATGAAAAAGAAATCTAGAGGGGTTCCATGTTGCCTTCTTGTATGCATTTCAAATCTTGGTTCATGTTTTATGCATTACCACTTTTAACACATTATTTTAACACACATATATAGATATATAGATAGATATAATATTGTTGTCATGATCATATTGATTGCCAATGAAGTTGATTTCCAATAGAGACAAAAGATTGCATTTTGCACATAGATTTTTTTCTAGAATAAGAAAGTCATCGACAAAGAAGAAAACCTATAAAAATATATACATGACTAAGAATTTTAATTACAAATTTTACTATATACACTTTACTAAATATTTAATTACACGTTTGAAATGAGATTATGGTGAGGTTAAAACAAATAATTGTTGATTACAATTTTCTAATATTTTACTTTGTTTATCAATCATCAAATTATTTAAGTTCTTTCTACAACCAATTCTTTGATTCTTTTTGGATCAACGACAAATATTATTTTTAATTGTATTTTAATTTAGAGTATAGTTGAAATTCTTTAAAAAATACCTTATAAACATTGTAGAGTAAAAGTATTTTTTCCACCAACATGTGAAATTCAAGACAAAGCTTGTGTGCTACATTTTAAAGTTCAAGCCCCTTGAAAATTAGAGGTGCATATACCAAGGATACGGCTATGTATATAGTTTTCTCTTATATCATCCACATATATTTCCATCTTTGCAATGGATGTAGTCACTTTCCGGAAAATAATATAACTTGATGGGAGAAACAACAAATATGTACTTATTTTAGTTCATAAACAATGTTAATATATAATATTGCTTCCTCTATAAAAGTAACGAAGGCAAGTTGGTTATTCCATGAAATATTAGCTTGAGCTTACATAAGGACCTTATATTATTATTATTATTATTATTTTTTTTTTTGTTGTATGTCATTCTTAATCTAGTTATAACATTGTTTAAGTACATTAAATGTAGATTATTTAATTGATGAACTTGAGGATGTCTTAAATATATAAAATTGGTTTGTTAAATTGTCAAATATCAAGTCACAATAAAAATCAAGAATGGTTGGATGAATGTTGAAGGTGATACATATTATATATATAACAATACTTCTTATGCACATCCATGTGAGGGTCAAACCTTATTACATATCACTATTGCAATACTTAATCCCAACATTTTAACATTAAAATAATCTTAAATTGTAGTTTATGCTAAATATATACAAAAACCTAAATACAAAAATATTTGTAATCATATGAACTTGTCACTACGCAACACTTGTTTTGTATTCATAAATATAACAAGCAATTAATATGATTTATTTTTATAAACAAATAATTACTATGGTTTTTATTAATTTATTATGTATGTGGATTGTGTATGGACATAATTTTATCGATGCTTTATTATTGCTCGATAGCATTTCATTGTTTAAGATTAAAAAAAATATATCTACTATTTTAATTTAAAAAATAAAAAATTGTATTAAATATTGTGACTCCACGATGCACCTTGACCCATAACAATATTAATTAATGAAACTTAAGTAAATTGATTTTCATTAAATACAAGTGATTTCATAGTATGTAAAATTTAAATTTTACTACTTGGCATGTCAAATATCTTATCCTCAATTATAAACAATTAAAAAACATATTTTTATCTCATAAACTATAATTTCAATTGATTATCAAAAAATCATGATTTCATAGTATGAAAAATATAAATTTACTACTTGGCATGTCAAATAGATTATCCTCAATTATAAACATTAACTATAACTTTTAATGAAATTAAAAAATTCTTAATTTTTATGGTTAATATGAACATCCATTATTTTTTTGTGAATCAAGTGGAAGCTATAGTCCTATGCTTTACGACGATTAAAAAAAAATTGTTATATGCATGTAATTTGATTTAAAAAAAATAGACCTATTAATATCAATATGTTTTTCTTCTATGTAAACCAAAAAATATATCAATATGTTTTTAGTTTGAAGCATTGTGGAGGAATAGCAAGAATTTAAATCGTAGTATGATAATAAATTATTATAGCAAGATATATCAATTTTAAAGGCTTTTAGTGCATTGTTACTAATGAACAAAGACAAATCTCCCTATTTTCATGGGTTATCACCAAGCTTCTTTCTATACTTCTAAGAGATCATGGATACAAACATCCTACTAGTCGTCAAAAATAATAAAAATCATTAAAGGTTCCTAAAGAATGAAATGATACCTATATGACACTCATTACCAAGTTTGGTAACCCTTAAAGATTTGGATATTTCTAACCCATATCTCTATGCAACACCATTCTTAAATTGCTAACAAACATTATGGTATGGAGACTAAATCTACTTTTAACTATGATAATATCATCCAAGCAAGGAGGTTTTATTAATAGAAAACAATTTCTAAATGGAGTACTAGTTACTCATAAACAAAGGAAGTGTTAGAATTCACATTATTTTCTAGAAACGAATATAAGGAAACCATTAATTCAAATCTTGTACAAAAAACATAGAAGAAGGACAAAAGTGATTTTGAGGTACCTGTAAGCACTATAAAATAATCACTATTCATAGATTATATTGCACAATAGTCTGATAAGAAATGAGGAGTGTGAGAGGGTATTTATAACAATACCGATACCCCAAATTACATTATAAAGTTTAAGCTAAGTTGACATAACAAGTGGGCTTTAGGTTGATTACAAATATTAAATAAGGTTTAACCATAACAAGATTAACCATAGCCCATTGGGCTTACATTATAAAATAGTATAAAATATTAAATAAATTGCATAATGAAATGCCCTTAGGCATATCCAATACATTGTATAATGTTAGCTCTTGGACATCAATCAATTATAAATTCAACTACCCCACATAATCTGAACTGAGGGGTCAATGAGAGAAGACATTAGTGACACAAATAAATTTCACCTTATAATGGATGCTCTAGTGGGCCTATGTAGTTGAGGTAGATCCATTTGAATCCCATTTATCATCTAAAAGATGTCCACCTTGATGTAGGAACTTAGCTCCAATCTCGTAGACACCCACTTTTATGCAAGGTCAATCTTCAAGCTTGCCAATCCCTTCATCAATCAACCTTTTAATTAGCCAAATTGAATCAACCATCCTTTTACCCAAATTTGGAACATTTATTGCTTTAAGATCAAAAGTGCTAGGGCATGAGCAATAGTGTTGATGGTGCTTTTGTGACCCCATGAGTGCTTTTGCCAAGTTTGACCTTTTGACTATTTTATACTCAAATTTAACCCTCCAACGATCATATGATGTAAAAGTGCCATTGTGAAAGCACTACCAATGCTTTTGTTTGTCAATATTTTTGACTGTTATGTGCCAAAATCAAGATGCTTTACTTATTATACCTTTCAAGCCACCTACCATTAACAAAACAAATCCCCAAAATATGATTTATACTTCCTAAAAGAAATCCCAAAGCCACTAATTACCATTCTCATGTTACTTCATTAATGACTTCTCGATCCCTTTTCAAATTCTTACCTTCTTCATTCTTGTCATATTCAATGAAATTCTTCCCCAAGGGGTTGTGGCTTCCTACAAAGCCAACACTAGAGATGGTGTTGAGGTGTTACCATGCAATTTCCATTCCAAATAAGGAAAATGATCAAATGTATGATTTGATTAATTGGTTGTACGGTTTGGCACAAACCCTTGCTACAAATATCACTTTAGATTTGCCATCTTGCTCATATATTCTTCCCAGGGAAAGTTTGGGTTACTTTTATAATGCAATTGCTAACATATTCCATGACATGCAAACACTAGTTCATTGTCCACCAATTATTATTACCAAGAACGTTTTCAAAAATCGTACAACAGTCATAATAATTTTAGTACAACAATAATATCACATAAAATCATTCCCAACTCTTACACTAAGCTCATAGGATCATCAAGTAGTCAATTCTATTGTATCTATGACAATATTACAACATGCTTGTACATAATCCACAATCTGCAATAAACATCAATACATACAATGGAATTCACAATACATAGGATCAAGGAGACTTGTTTCCATATTCATCATAACATAACTCTGTACAATATATTCATCAACATCACATAATAATGAACATATTCGATCATAAACATTTTTTTGATAAACTATAACTTTTAATTATTATAAAAAATTCTTAATTTTTTTTGGTTAATATGAACATCCATTATTTTTTTGTGAATCAAGTGGAAGCTATAGTCCTATGCTTTATGTCGACTAAAATGAAATTGTTAAATGCATGTAATTTGATTTAAAAAAAAAGGGCCTATTAATATCAATATGTTTTTAGTTTTTTAGCATTGTGGAGCAATAGTAAGAATTTAAATCCTAGTATGATAATAAATTATTATAGCAAGATATATCAATTTTAGAGGCTTTTAGTGCATTATTACTAATTTTTTTTTTGGTAAATAAAAGTTGTCATTAATTACCGGGTTTTGCAGGTTAACCCAAAACCTAATACAAAATCTAGCCTTATGCTGAGATTGCGGATCCTGGTCATCCTTAGAACATTATTTTAAAAAATTGTGCTGGTTATCCTACAGTACCCCTTACACTTACTACAGAAAAATAGTTCAACATGACAATTAACATTACTTACAGCGATAGCTGTTTGAGTTGACTTAGAGAAAAAACTCTATGCTTATCAAGAAAAACTTGGGGAAAAAGCACCCTTCCACTTTTCTCCTTAATCAGTAGTGTGCTTTTCATGTATAAGAATATCTTCCACTTCACGTGGTACCCCTTGTGTCCACATCATTAAACTTCCCACATAAATACCCACATTGGCTAATTTGTTAGCCACTTTGTTGGCCTCACAAAACACATGACGAATCCTCCTCTCCTGTCTTGCCATAAAAATGATCCTTACCTCATGGATGATGACCTCAATCCTCCATGGAGGTTTTCTACCATTGGTTAACAGGTTGATGATATTCATGGAATCACGTTCAATCATAAAATTTCCATGAGTCTCCTAGGCAACTTTTAACCCTCTTAAAAGGGCTCTAGCTTCCACATCATTGTTAGTTCTAATTCCCAATGGTTCAGTGAAGGCCTTAACCAGGTTTCCTTGATGATATCTGATTACTCCTCCAGATCCTACTCTTCCCGGGTTCTCCTTAGCTGCACCATAAAAGTTCAATTTGAACCAACCCCTAGGGGGTGGCTCCCAAGAGACCCCATTTTTGGGATTGGGTAGAGGGATGAAAGACTTTTCCTCAATGCCTAAGGCTAAAGTAATTTGTATTTCCTGGGGAGAGATTATACGGTTCTCCTCAGCAAGGATACTAATATTTTCTTTCTCAAAGGTAAGGATTCTATTGAATATTATTTTAAGGCTATGACTGGTGTCCTTAAAAGATCTGTGATTCCTTTCTAACCATATATGCTATAGAAAATGGTCCCAACAGATTTTCCAAAGGTACTTAAGTTTAATACTAACAAAGGGTTGAGGCCATTGTTGGAACACTTCATAAACTGAAGCCGACTTGACCCACGAGATCCTAAAATCTTGGAAAAGTTCATCAAGGATGGACGCTGCCACCAAACACTCTAGGAACGAATGTTGGGTTGAATCCCACCCAACCTTGCACATATAACAAGGGTTAGCAATAACCATAACTTTGGTAAACATATTATCCATGGTAAGAATTTTTTCTTGGATAACCAGCCATGAGAAAAAATATATTTTAGGGATTAAACCCTTGATCCATACCAAATTTGGTTGAAATTGTTGGTCTTCATTGTTGAGGAGCAAGTTATAGGTGGATTTGACCATAAAATCTTCACTTTCAGTCTTGGCCCAAGCAATGTGATCCTCATATTCTCCAGAGGGAAGAATTTTCTATGTTAAAATATTATGAAGTTCTTTGGACTCAGCTTCAAAACCATGTACTTTGATGTATTTCCACCTAGGGGTGTTCATATCCTGCCAGATGTAATCAACCACCCTTTGCCCAATCTGTTGCTCCATGTGTTCTTGGATCCTAGCCAATCGGGGATTCTAGGATAATTCCTTAGCTCTCGCCCATCGGTCCTTCCAAAATTTTATCATTTACCCATTCCCAAGGATCCATCTAATCCCTCTCTTGACTAGATCTCTGCTTGTTAGGATTGCCTTCCAGAAAGCTGACCCCTTACTCACCATATTATCATTGAGGAAATTTGATCCTTGGAGGTATTTCCTCCTGACTATGGCCATCCATTCATGTTCGACCTTGGTTAATAGCCACCATGCTTTTTTGGCTAGCAGATCTGTGTTGAGATTAACAAATCTCCTCAACCCTAGCCCCCCTATACCTTAGGTTTGCAAACCATATTCCACCCTACCAAATGGATCCTTTTTTATCCTCGGTCCTTGACCAGAGAAAATTCTTTTGAAATTACTCGATTTTATGATACACCTTGCTTGGAGCTCTGAAAACTGATAAGAAATATACAGGTATACTTTGTAGGGAGGCCATTGTTAAGACTGCTTTGCTCGCTTGAGATAATAAATGTCATTTTGAGGATCCTCTCTAGAATAATATTACACATTGTCCCTTCTGGTTTCCCATAGAAAATGGGAAGGCCTAAGTAGGAGGTAGGAAGGGATGCAATCTGGCATTCCAGAATTCTAGCAATGCTATTTTGCCTAGGAATAGGGGTATTTATAAAATACAACTTGCACTTATTAAAATTCACTTTCTATCCGACCACCTCCTCATACATCTTAAGAATGTGTCTGATCCTTCTTGCCTCAACCACTAAAGCCAATGTAAGCAACAACGTGTCATTAACAAATTGTTGATGGGTCACTGGGGCTGTTAACGAAGTTGCCTTTATGCCTGATATAAGTCCTGCTGCTATCGCTGCCTTGACGGTTATTCCTAAGGCTTCTACTATAATGATGAAAAGCATGGGACTAATAGGATATCATTATCTCAATCCTTGTTTACTTTGAAAAAATCCTACTGTAGACCCATTTACCAAGATTGAAAACCAGGCCTTCAAAATACATTCTCTGACCAGCTTGACCCATTGAGTGTGGAAACCAAATTTTACTAAAACTACCTCTAGGAAATCCCAATTTATCCTATCAAAAGCTTTGTTCATATCTAGATTTAAGGCCATGATTGCCTTCTTAGTCTGGGCAACCGTATGGAGAGCCTCATGAACTGTGATAACTCCATCTAATATTGATCTCCCCTGAACCGAACTTCCCTGACTTGGATCAATGATAACAGGCAAGACCTTCTTCAAGCGGTTAGCTAAGACTTTGGACAATATTTTATAGGATACATTACACAGGCTAACCGACCTAAAATCAGCCATGGTCTTAGAATTGGGGCCTTATTACTAATGAACAAAGACAAATCTCCTTATTTTCATGGGTTCTCACCAAGATTCTTTCTATATTTCTACGAGATCATTGATACAAACATCCTACTAGTTATCAACAAAAATAAAAAATCATTAAAGGTTCCTAAAGAATGAAATGATACCTATATGATACTCATTACCAATATGATAACCCTTAAAGCTTTGAATATTTCTAACCCATATATCTATGCAACACCATTCTTAAATTGCTAACAAACATTATCGTAGGGAGACTAAATCTACTTTTAACTATGATAATATCATCCAAGCAAGGAGGTTTTGTTAATAGAAAACAATTTCTAAGTGGAGTACTAGTTACTCATAAAAAAAAGAATTGTTAGAATTCATATTATTTTCTAGAAACGAATAGAAGGAAACCATTAATTCAAATATTGTAAAAAAAACATAGAAGAAGGACAAAAGTGATTTTGGGGTACTTGTGAGCACTATAAATAATCATTATTCATAGATTATATTGCACAATAGTCTGAAAAGAAATGAGGAGTGTGAGAGGTTATTTATAACAATACCGATACCCCAAATTACATTATAAAGTTTAAGCTAAGTTGACATAACAAGTGGGCTTTAGGCTAATTACAAATATTAAATAACGTTTAACCATAACAAGGTTAACCATAGCCCATTGGGCTTACATTATAAAATAGTATAAAATATTAAATAAATTGCATAATGAAATGCCCTTAGGCATATCCAATACATTGTATAATGTTAGCTCTTGGACATCAATCAATTATAAATTCAACTACCCCACATAATCTGAACTGAGGGGTCAATGAGAGAAGACATTAGTGACACAAATAAATTTCACCTTATAATGGATGCTCTAGTGGACCTCTGTAGTTGAGGTAGATCAATTTGGATCCCCTTTATCATCTAAAATATGTCCACATTGATGTAGGAACTTAGATCCAATCTTGTAGCCACCCACTTTTATGTAAGGTCAATCTTCAAGCTTGCCAATACCTTCATAAATCAACCTTTTAATTACCCAAATTGAATCAATCATCCTTTTACCTAAATTTGGAACATTTATTGCTTTAAGAGGAAAAGTGCTAGGGCATGAGCAATAGTGTTGATGATGCTTTTGTGACCCCATGAGTTTTTTTGCCAAGTTTGACCTTTTGACTATTTTCTACTCAAATTTATCCCTCCAATGGTCATATGATGTAAAAGTGCCATTGTGAAAGCACTACCAATGCTTTTGTTTATCAATATTTTTGACTGTTATGTGCCAAAATCAAGACACTTTACTTCTTATCCCTTTCAAGCCACCTACCATTAACAAAACAAATCCCAAAGCCAAGAATTACCATTATCATGTTCCTTCATTAATGACTTCAAGATCACTTTTTAAATTCTTACCTTCTTCATTCTTGTCATATTCAATTAAATTCTTCCCCAAGGAGTTGTGGCTTCCTACAAAGCCAACACTAGAGATGGTATTGAGGTGTTACCATGCAATTTTCATTCCAAATAAGGAAAATGATCAAATGTACAATTTGATTAATTGGTTGTACAGTTTGGTACAAAATATTGCTACAAATATCACTTTATATTTTCCATCTTGCTCATAGATTCTTCTTAGGGAAAGTTTGGGTTACTTTTCTAACGCAATTGCTAACATATTCCATGACATGCAAATGCTAGTTCACTGTCCACCAATTATTATTACCAAGAACATTTTCAGAAATCGTACAACAATCATAATAATTTTTATTACAACAATAATATCACATAAAATCATTCCCAACTCTCACACTAAGCTCATAGGATCATCAAGTAATCAATTCTATTGTATCTATGGAAATCTTACAACATGTTTGTACATAATCCATAATATGCAATAAACATCAATACATACAACGAAATTCACAATACATAGGATCAAGGAGACTTGTTTCCAAATTAATCATAGCATAACTCTGTACAATATATTCATCAACATATTCATCAACATCATATAATAATGAATATATTCGATCATAAACATTTTTTTTTTGATAAACTATAACTTTTAATGATTATAAAAAATTCTTAATGTTTTTGGTTAATATGAACATCCATTATTTTTTGTGAATAAGTGGAAGCTATAGTCCTATGCTTTATGTCGACCAAAAAAAAAATTGCTATATGCATGTAAATTGATTTAAAAAAAAAAGGCATATTAATATCAATATGTTTTTATTCTATGTAAACCAAAAAATATATCAATATGTTTTTAGTTTGAAGCATTGTGGAGCAATAGCAAGAATTTAAATCCTAGTATGATAATAAATTATTATAGCAAGATATATCAATTTTAGAGGCTTTTAGTGCATTGTTACTAATGAACAAAGACAAATCTCCCTGTTTTCATGGGTTCTCACCAAGATTCTTTCTATACTTCTACGATATCATGGATACAAACATCCTACTAGTCGTCAACAAAAATAAAAAATCATTAAAGGTTCCTAAAGAATGAAATGATACCTATATGACACTTATTACTACGTATGATAACCCTTAAAGCTTTGGATATTTCTAACCCATATCTCTATGCAACACCATTCTTAAATTGCTAACAAACATTATGGTAGGGAGACTAAATCTACTTTTAACTATGATAATATCATCCAAGCAAGGAGGTTTTATTAATAGAAAACAATTTCTAAATGGAGTACTAGTTACTCATAAAAAAAGGAATTGTTAGAACTCACATTATTTTCTAGAAACGAATAGAAGCAAACCATTAATTCAAATATTGTAAAAAAAACATAGAAGAAAGACAAAAGTGATTTTGGGGTACCTGTGAGCACTATAAATAATAATTATTCATAGATTATATTGCACAATAGTCTAAAAAGAAATGAGGAGTGTGAGAGGGTATTTATAACAATACCGATACCCCAAATTACATTATAAAGTTTAATATAAGTTGACATAACAAGTGGGCTTTAGGCTGATTACAAATATTAAATAACGTTTAACCATAACAAGGTTAACCATAGCCCATTGGGCTTACATTATAAAATAGTATAAAATATTATATACATTGCACAATGAAATGCCCTTAGGCCTATCCAATACATTGTATAATGTTATCTCTTGGACATCAATAAATTATAAATTCAACAACCCCACATAATCTGAACTGAGGGGTCAATGAGAGAAGACATTAGTGACACAAATAAATTTCACCTTATAATGGATGCTCTAGTGGACCTCTGTAGTTGAGGTAGATCAATTTGGATCCCCTTTATCATCTAAAATATGTCCACCTTGATGTAGGAACTTAGATCCAATCTTGTAGACACCCACTTTTATGCAAGGTCAATCTTCAAGCTTGCCAATACCTTCATAAATCAACATTTTAATCAGCCAAATTGAATCAACCATCCTTTTAACTAAATTTGGAACATTTATTGCTTTAAGAGCAAAAGTGCTAGGGCATGAGCAATAGTTTTGATGATGCTTTTGTGACACCATGAGTGTTTTTGCCAAGTTTGACCTTTTGACTATTTTCTACTCAAATTTATCCCTCCAATGGTCATATGATGTAAAAGTGCCATTGTGAAAGCACTACCAATGCTTTTGTTTATCAATATTTTTGACTGTTATGTGCCAAAATCAAGACGCTTTACTTCTTATCCCTTTCAAACCACCTACCATTAACAAAATAAATCCCCAAAATATGATTTAGAGTTCCTAAAAGAAATCCCAAATCCAAGAATTACCATTCTCATGTTCCTTCATTAATGACTTCTCGATCCCTTTTCAAATTCTTACCTTTTTCATTCTTGTCATATTCAATGAAATTCTTCCCCAAGGAGTTGTGGCTTCCTACAAAGCCAACACTAGAGATGGTGTTGACGTGTTACCATGCAATTTCCATTCCAAATAAGAAAAATGATCAAATGTACGATTTGATTAATTGGTTATACGGTTTGGCACAAATCCTTGCTACAAATCTCACTTTAGATTTACAACATTGTTCATAGATTCCTCTCAAGGAAAGTTTGGGTTACTTTTCTAATGCAATTCCTAACATATTCCATTACATGCAAACGCTAGTTCATTGTCCACCAATTATTATTACCAAGAACGTTTTCAGAAATCGTACAACAGTCATAATAATT
This sequence comes from Wollemia nobilis, assembly GCA_028583015.1. NCBI lineage: Eukaryota > Viridiplantae > Streptophyta > Pinopsida > Araucariales > Araucariaceae > Wollemia > Wollemia nobilis. The sequence goes on from JAQPPZ010003235.1 coordinate 938,207, forward strand.
TTTAGTACAAAAATATTATCACATAAAATCATTCCCAACTCTCACACTAAGCTCATAGGATCATCAAGTAGTCAATTCTATTGTATATCTAGAAATCTTACAACATGCTTGTACATAATCCACAATCTGCAATAATCATCAATACATACAATAGAATTCACAATACACATGATCAAGGAGACTTGTTTCCATATTCGTCATAGCATAACTCTGTACAATATATTCATCAACATCAAATAATAATGAACATATTTGATCCTAAACAATTTTTTTTTTTTGATAAACTATAAATTTTAATGATTATAAAAAATTCTTAATTTTTTTGGTTAATAAGAACATCCATTATTTTTTTGTGAATCAACTGGAAGCTATAGTCCTATGCTTTATGTCGACTAAAACAAATTGTTATATGCATGTAATTTGATTTAAAAAAAAAGGCCTATTAATATCAATATGTTTTTCTTCTATGGAAACCAAAAAAAATATCAATATGTGTTTAGTTTGAAGCATTATGAAGCAATAGCAAGAATTTAAATCCTAGTATGATAATAAATTATTATATCAAGATACATCAATTTTAGAGGCTTTTAGTGCATTGTTTCTAATGAAAAAAGATAAATCTCCCTGTTTTCATGGGTTCTCACAAAGATTCTTTCTATACTTCTACAAGATCATGGATACAAACATCCTACTAGTCATCAATAAGAATAAAAAATCATTAAAGGTTCCTAAAGAATGAAATGATACCTATATGACACTCATTACCAAGTACGATAACCCTTAAAGCTTTGGATACTAACCCATATCTCTATGCAACACCATTCTTAAATTACTAACAAACATTATGGTAGGGAGACTAAATCTACTTTTAACTATGATAATATCATCCAAGCAAGGAGGTTTTATTAATAGAAAACAATTTCTAAATGGAGTACTAGTTACTCGTAAACAAAGGAAGTGTTAGAATTCACATTATTTTCTAGAAACGAATAGAAGCAAACCATTAATTCAAATCTTGTACAAAAAACATAGAAGAAGGACAAAAGTGATTTTGGGGTAACTGTGAGCACTATAAATAATCACTATTCATAGATTATATTGCACAATAGTATGATAAGAAATGAGGAGTGTGAGAGGGTATTTATAACTATACCGATACCCCAAATTACATTATAAATTTTAAGCTAAGTTTACGTAACAAGTGGGCTTTAGGTTGATTACAAATATTAAATAAGGTTTAACCATAACAAGGTTAACCATACCCCATTGGGATTACATTATAAAATAGTATAAAATATTATATACATTGCACAAAGAAATGCCCTTAGGTGTATCCAATACATTGTATAATGTTAGCTCTTGGACATCAATCAATTATAAATTCAACAACCCCATATAATATGAACTGAGATGTCAATGAGAGAAGACATTAGTGACACTAATAAATTTCACCTTATAATGGATGCTCTAGTGGGCTTCTATAGTTGAGATAGATCCATTTGAATCCCCTTTATCATCTAAAAGATGTCCACCTTGATGTAGGAACTTACCTCCAATCTTGTAGACACCCAATTTTATGCAAGGTCAATATTCAAGCTTGCCAATACCTTCATCAATCAACCTTTTAATCATTCAAATTGAATCAACCATCCTTTTACCTAAATTTGGAACATTTATTGCTTTAAGAGGAAAAGTGCTAGGGCATGAGCAATAGTGTTGATGGTGCTTTTGTGATCCCATGAGTGCTTTTGCCAAGTTTGACCTTTTGACTATTTTCTACTCAAATTTAACCCTCCAATGGTCATATGATGTAAAATTGCCATTGTGAAAGCACTACCAATGCTTTTGTTTGTCAATATTTTTGAGTGTTATGTGCAAAAATCAAGACGCTTTACTTATTATCTATTTCAAGCCACCTACCATTAACTAAACAAATCCCCAAAATATGATTTATACTTCCTAAAAGAAATCCCAAAGCCAAGAATTACCATTCTCATGTTCCTTCATTAATTACTTCTCGATCCCTTTTCAAATTCTTACCTTCTTCATTATTTTCATATTCAATGAAATTCTTCCCCAAGGAGTTGTGGCTTCCTATAAAGCCAACACTAGAGATGGTGTTGAGGTGTTACCATGCAATTTCCATTCCAAATAAGGAAAATGATCAAATGTATGATTTGATTAATTGGTTGTACTATTTGACACAAACTATTGCTACAAATCTCACTTCATATTTTCTATATTTCTCATATATTCTTCTCAAGGAAAGTTTGAGTTACTTTTCTAATGCAATTGCTAACATATTCCATGACATGCAAACGCTAGTTCACTGTCCACCAATTATTATTACCAAGAAAAAGTTCAGAAATCTTACAACAGTCATAATAATTTTTAGTACAACAATAATATCATAAAATCATTCCCAAATCTCACACTAAGCTCATAGGATCATCAAGTAGTCAATTCTATTGTATCTCTAGCAATCTTACAACATGTTTGTACATAATCCACAATCTGCAATAAACATCAATACATACAACATAATTCAGAATACACATGATCAAGGAGACTTGTTTCCATATTCATCATAGCATAAATCTGTACAATATATTCATCAACAACAAATAATAATGAACATATTCGATCATAAACATTTTTTTATTTTTGATAAACTATAAGTTTTAATGATTATAAAAAATTCTTAATTTTTTTGTTTAATATGAACATCCATTATTTTTTTATGTATCAAGTGGAAGCTATAGTCCTATGCTTTATGTCGACTAAAAAAGATTGTTATATGCATGTAATTTGATTAAAAAAAAAAGGCCTCTTAATATCAATATGTTTTTCTTCTATGTAAACCAAAAAATATATCAATATGTTTTTAGTTTGAAGCATTGTGGAGCAATAGCAAGAATTTGAATCCTAGTATGATAATAAATTATTATAGCAAGATACATCAATTTTAGAGGCTTTTAGTGCATTGTTACTAATGAAAAAGATAAATCTCCCTGTTTTCATGGGTTCTCACCAAGCTTCTTTCTATACTTCTACGATATCATAGATACAAACATCCTACTAGTCATCAACAAAAATAAAAAATCATTAAAGGTTCCTAAAGAATGAAATGATACCTATATGACACTTATTACCAAGTATGATAACCCTTAAATCTTTGGATATTTCTAACCCATATCTATATGCAACACCATTCTTAAATTGCTAACAAACATTATGATAAGGAGACTAAATCTACTTTTAACTATGATAATATCATCCAAGCAAGGAGGTTTTATTAATAGAAAACAATTTCTAAATGGAGTACCAGTTACTCATAAACAAAGGAATTGTTAGAATTCACATTATTTTCTAGAAATGAATAGAAGAAAACCATTAATTCAAATCTTGTACAAAAAATATAGAAGAAGGAAAAAAGTGATTTTGGGGTACCTGTAAGCACTATAAATAATCACTATTCATAGATTATATTGCACAATAGTCTGATAAGAAATGAGGAGTGTGAGAGGGTATTTATAACAATATCGATACCCCAAATTACATTATAAAGTTTAAGCTAAGTTGACATAACAAGTGGGCTTTAGGTTGATTACAAATATTAAATAAGGTTTAACCATAACAAGGTTAACCATAGCCCATTGGTCTTACATTATAAAATTGTATAAAATATTATATACATTGCATAATGAAATACCCTTAGGCGTATCCAATACATTGTATAATGTTAGATCTTGGACATCAATCAATTATAAATTCAACAACCCCACATAATCTGAACTGAGGGGTCAATGAGAGAAGACATTAGTGAAACTAATAAATTTCACCTTATAATGGATGCTCTAGTGGGCCTCTGTAGTTGAGGTAGATCCATTTGAATCCCCTTTATCATCTAAAATATGTCCACCTATATATAGACCTCATGCTTATATATTGTAACTTATTTTGTATCAATATAGATAATCTATTTCAGTCCCAACATGTACAATTGATGATTAACAATTGTAATAATTTCTCCAAGATTATATTATAGTAAAAAGAGCAATGGTTCATTGGATCATCAAAATTATCCTTATAAATGTACTCTATCACTTATTTATAACTAAATAAATGTCACATCAATTCAGAGTATAGCTGACAAGATTATTTTTAGATATTGACTTCTTATAAGATATGTTATTCAAAATTATATTTTGTTAATATTGAATGCAAATAAAATAGATTACAAGTACATTCATTACTTGTTTCGTATAGAAATGTCAAAACTATAGAATAATATTTAATTTTAGGGTTATTCCATAGTTAGACTTATTTGTTTGTGTGTGTGTGTTGGGGGGGGAGGGGATCCTATTAGACTTTACTAATTCATTTAGTAGTCTTATTGATCCTATTGGTCAAATATTAATTAAAAAACTAATCATAGTTTATTTTCTAACTAAAATATACTTCAATATATCTATACTAAAGTGACATTCTAATGGTCATGACATTTTTTATATTCATCATGACAATTGTTATGGAAATTCCAAGTTATATTACTCTCGATAGAAACTTCATTCTTACTAAAATCTAAAATACACCATTGTAATCTACACAATGAGTTTCCTTTAATTGTCTTTTGTAATTGAATTAAAAGAGAAATTTGATAACTTGGAATTTTAACTATCAATTCTTTAATGACATATAATTGGAACATCCCAAACTAACATTCAAAATCAAGTCATAATTTATATACATTCTAAATGGTTTCTAGTTGGTGGATGTATGGTTAAGGATATGGAAGGCCATGAGGTTATAAACTATAGATACCTTTTGGATTATCATATTCCTAGCATAGCCAACTAGGATTAGTATTATCATTACTCTATCTAGTATACCCCTAGATCCACTAGAATGCTTAAGATGGTCCAATTACACTCAAAATCATCTAAGTTCACCATTTTTATTTAAAATTGATTATTATGACACCTTGACAGTGACCATGCTATTGACTCTTTATCCCTACTACATTAAATTATTATAAACTAGATAAGTCATTATATATATATTATCAATTTATGTTCATATATGGATTCTATGGATCACATAGACACTAATTTTATCTTTAATTTCATTGATTAAATCCTTCTTGGTGATTTCACATAGTGTTGTCTGGAACACTTGTAGGAAATATTCAAAACAATATATAAATTCCTAATCATTTTTCATTTAAAATACAAATCCAACTAAATTATATCTAAAATGTTAGTAAGCTAGGTCAGAATAGATAAAAAAATGTGAAGACACAGTCTTATCCTCCTCTTTTCTCTTCATCTACCACAATGTCCTAGGTTACTCCTTCAAATCCTCTCATATACATCTAATAAAGTATTTAGAATCAATATCCATAATATAAAATAAGAGAACACTCTTCTTCTTCTTCAAATCCTTACCCTAAGATCAATGTTCATGCTCCCTCTATGATCACTTATATACTAGCATTTAACATAATATTCTCTATGTTTACATTAATATTTGAAGGTTTCCTTAATTTGGACTAGATCTAGTCTTACCTTTGCCTATATGGCATTGTGTCCTAGGCTCATTCAGATTTATGTGACATATTGATGAACTCAAAATGGACAACTCTTTCTAAAGGGTTCCATGCAAATATATAGAATTAATATTTAGCCACTCCATATGGATCCCAACATGGTTAATCATTTTACCAACATTTAGTTTATGGATAATCAAATTCCTAAAAATCAAATTCTAGATAAGTTCAATCTAAATAATGGGGATTTATGCATTCCAAACAAGATATAGGATCAACAAAACCATGTTAATCAAAATATAGATAATTATACAAGCAACATGATTATGACCTACCAATAGAAATCAAGTTACCTTTGTAGTCAAGACAAAGTAAATTAACCTAAAAAATAGGAAGAGGTGGTCCCTCAACCTCCTCTTGAAGGCTTAGAAATTCCTCATAATGATATTTAAAAATTAATTATGAGGGAATTTGAATATATATATATATATATATATATACTCATCAAGAGGAAGGAAAACCCCTTCATTCTAAGCAAGAAAAATACAAATAACAATTAGTGAAACTTAGAAAAATAAGAGAACAAGAGTGAAAAAGAGAAACCTTATATTTGATAGGTATCCCTCTTACTATATTTGAATAGGTATAATAGAACCTAAGTTTTATAGATGTATTCAACATACATAGAGCTTATCCTTCAATATAAATATGAGAAATATCAATAGGAACTTGCTAAGATTAAGCTATAGTAAAATCAATAGAATTTAAATACTAGTCCAATAGCACCTTTCAACCAAAATTCTAATGATAAAATCAAGTAGAAGACCCTCAGAACATAGAGGATATGATCAAACATAAATTTTGTCTTGTATACTTATCCAAAGAATAATAAAAATTAGTATTGTTTGAACTACACGGTAAAAATACTAAGAAAATATAATCTAATACCTTTGATAATATGTTCAATGCTAATCCATCACTTAGACAATTTTCAAAAGAACAAAAAGATAGAAACAAATTCTAAGGTTGCATGTTAGTAACATCCATACTTAACCAAAGGTAACTCAACCTAGGGTGACTCAAAAAAATATGATAAACCAACACCCTACCAACTAATTTCAACATTGGAAAATGGATCAAACAAATGCACAAGCTATAGAGAATTCAAAGCTAAAGAAGATGGTGGAGGATTTAGGCCAATAAATGCAATCTCTAAAACAACAACCAACTACTCAATAAGTATACCAAGGAAAAACATTTTACTTGGGGCAAGCCCCAAAGATCATGACTCCACCACAAATAACAAGACAACAAGCTTCTAATAGGGTTAAATCCCTAGATAAATAAATGACTTAATGAAATTGTACCACCTCATATTTCTAGATAAACACTAACTTCAACATGGCCATTTCCTAGCAATAAAAAAAATAACAAATGAATTTATTAGTGGGTTCTTTATCACTTATAGATATTGGATAGAATTTAATCACAATACTACCATAAAATTTCTATCAAAATCATTTAAAGGAACCATGTTGGAGTTATATGTAAATTTACCTAATTTTTTTATCAAATGATATAAACTTGTGAAAATGCTTACATCTAAATTTGGATCTAGAACAATAATAAATGATGTCATTCACCAATTTTTTATGACTAAAAAAGGATCAAATTAAAGTGTAGAAAGTTTTCTTATAATATGGAAAGAAGTTAGCTACCAATCCAAATGATCCATCGACAATACTAGTCTTAAGGAAAATTTCATTAAAGTTCTCTTACCTTTAATTATAAATGGCCTTAAGAAACAATATAACCTTGAAGGTTGTATGGCATATTCTAGGATATTAGGAAGATTAGAAGAAGAATATGGTTTTCTAAATCCAAAACCTAAGAATAACAATACAAGTGTTTCCAAAGATGGTATCAATAATTTCCATTTATTACAAAATATAGTAACTAATAATACCAATGGTAATAATAGAACCATCCTATCTACTTTGTGGAGAAATATCAAGAGGATCAAAGATAAAAAAATACATAAAATATATATTTTTCTCATTAGGGACTTACTCATGTCAATGAATCAACTTAAGAGATTTTTACTTGAACATCAAGATAAACCACTTGTTGGTACTAATAAGAAACCAAAACCACCTTGGTTTCAAGTGCACTTGATTTAATTTTTGTATCGTAGTCCTAGACAAACCTTTGAAATTTTGCTTCCATTTAAAAAAATTCTTATATATTGTTATCTTTGGTTAGAATTATAGTTTTAAAGCCATCCAAAATGAAAAAAGAGCTATATACAATGCTTCTATTTCTAAATACATTGCTAAGATTTTTAATCCACAATATACAACAAATCAAAACCTTGAAATTTACAAAAAATCATTGTTGAAATATACCCAATAAGCCCCTTTAGAAAATGATAATGTTAAATTATTCAATGGTTATATGGAGTAATTATTGCACACTATACATCTAATATAAATAAATTTTACATACATGGTGTTTACAATATTTGTAAACATCCTCCCAAGGTTATCCCAAAATTGTCTTCTAATATAGTAAAGGAAAGCTCTTATACTTATTCCAAACATGTATATGATGAAATCTACATAATTTTTTTATAAAATAAAAACAAATTATCATGATTCTAAGAGATACAAATATGAAAACTAGGAATTCAAAGAATTAAGCTCACAATAGATGACCAAAGACTCCTTTTAGAATCTTATAAGTTCTTTCCTCCCAAATAAGTAGAGAAGCCTGAGGATACCCCTAGTGGTTCTTGTAGATATTCTAACTTATTTAAATGTAAATATGTTCATGATTCCAACATCCAAGACTTGGCCATTGATTTTTTCTCTTCCATTATTTATATTCTTACACAACCATTCACCAACAAAATCAAATGTGTTAGTCACTCCATATATGCCAATCCAAAATCCTCTACTATCATGTTTCACTTATGTGTATTTCACTTGAGGAGATCTCCTAATCCTACACATGGGAGAAGTCCTACACTTACGCTTGTTAGCTTTTGATAATGTGAGTTATGGGAGAATGCAATCACAGGATGCAAGATATGCAAAAATGTAAGATAATGGAATTTTGCAATAACACTAAAATATACTATTAATGGAAAGTGATAGAAATGTTACAATGCAATATGGAGGAATGGACACTCCAGTACTAATGCTAAAGAACTACATTGTACTCCATCACCAATGGTGATCTATCCACTACACCTACTACTACCTACGGTGTTATGGATCTTTCATCTAGTACTGGAATTTGTATCCTTCTTCATTGCTTACTGTAATATGATCAAGTAAGCAGTTAGTGTCTTCATACAAGGTAAAGAAAGTTGTAGTTGAGGGTTCTTCTGACTTTCCAACTTGAATATGTTCATCTAGTTCAATCTTTGTGTTTTCTTCTCTATTCATATCTTCATTATTTTGTTCTCTCCTAGTATGTCTTTTCTTTCTCTTCCTCCTTATCCTGTGATTCTATATTGATGCTAGTGGAGTCTCTATTTCATTATTAGTTAGTCTATCATCACAATAAAATTGATTTGTGTTGCTAGTTTGCTTCATGTGTTGAGCAAGTACAAAAATGATTAATGATAGATAAATCATCAAACATTCCTTTGATGTGAATATAACTATTTTTTATGAATTCCACCATGCTCTGAAGAGAGTTTCATGAAGATAATTGATTAATGTTGTAAAGTTCCCTTATTTTTCCTCTTTAAGAAATAAGGAGAATCTCTCTTTATCACTAGTTGATAGATTCTCATATCCTTCAAGGGTATCTATTAAGTTTTGGGAATACATTTCCACTTCATGAAATAGTTCATTATTATTAAAAGCATTTCTTAATATTTCATCCATAATCTTGAGATCAACCACTATAGTTTTTCTAGCTCTTAAATCCTTTGTAGTAGTCTACCTTATGACTCCCTAGTGATTTAAGTTTATGATCAAGCTAGAAGGTTTTGATATGTAGTATTCTTTTTGCTTCCCTAATATTTGAATTTGTAGAATACTATATCTATCTCAAGTAAATTAATAAAACCTTTCTTGGATTTAGGTTTTCTTTTGTAGGATTCCTTATGTCTCCCTAGTTGTTAGATTATGCTATAAGTGTGATAAAGTGCTTTTGGAAGTAATAGTTCAATCTTGAGTTGATTTTGTAATGTTTTGTAAGTAACAATAATCAACTTCTATTTTACCTTATCTCTCCTATTGAACTTATGCACTTATCAATTTTGAAGTTCCTTTAGGTTGGATTCCTTTTGTCCCTTTAATTAATTCCAAATCTATATGATGCTTTAATGAACTTCTTTCTCCTACCTTCAATAATTTGATCTTTAATTTTCTAAATTCTAAAATATTAAGATTTGATGTAGTATGCCTTATAACTCCCTATATTTGGAATATTAGAAAATAATTATATTTGCAAATTAGTATTGAATTAATCAAGGTTGACAACCTTATATCTCCTACTTAATTATTTGCAAATATCTATAATTATTTCTTCCTTTGTTAGGATTCCTTTCTTGCTTCCTAAGGTTGTTTTAATTATCAACCTTATATTTAACACCTTATAACTCCAAATTTTAGAAAGAAAATAATTGAATGATATACTTATCTTTCTTCTACGTAGATGGTTGGGCTGGTAGTGAGTATTAAGATGCTCTCACTAGTCAGTGATGATGTACCTGGTATTGCTTCCCTTGATGACAATAATGTTGGTGGTTTTGCTCTTCCTTTGATAGCGTTGAAGTAGACTATTTTGCTCTTCCTTGTAAGCTATTTTACTCTTTCCTTGTAAGTGGTTTTGATCTCCCTTGATGGTAGTAATGTAGGCTCTTAGATGGTGTTGGTATTACCCAATCATTTAATGCTAGATGAGCATTGTAATTGTTGATCGATGATAGGCTTGTAATGGATGTCCTTTGACTCCTTGATATCATGCTTTTAATGCAACCTTGATGTAGTGCTTCTAGCTTCAACACACTCTCCTATGAATTTGCTTACACTTCCTTGCATTTGCTTCACACTCGCTTGGTGTTCATTGTAATTGCTTGGACTTGGGCACTTATGTAGCTTACGTTCTCCTTAGACTTGCACCCACGTGTTGCTAGCTTGTGAAGCATTATAGTAATGCTTTGATATTTGAATAATGATCTCTTCCTCATTTGACTGGTGGGTGATGATGAATATGCTCATAATGATGTATTTCAATGTCCAAGGTTTAGACGTTATCTTGGGCATTTTCTTTGTGAGTGTTATTGAATGCTCTATTGCATATGACAAGTGGTAGCCTTCTCTATTGCATGTATGCTCTCTCCAATGTCTATTGATATTTTATAAAACTCCTTTGATAGCTACAACACGTTTGTTTCCTTGCTTCTCAATGCTTTCTTTAGGTGGAAGAATACACTTCCCTTCACAACGTTGGCTCTTGGTTCGATGAGGCTGGTTCTATGGTGCTACTCTTAAGCTGGTGATTTTCCATGGTAATGCACCTCTTCTGATAGAAAAATAGCTCTCTTTTATTTGCTATAACATGCTGTAGTGATTGCACTAATGCACTATCCTCTTGTGGCTTCGATGCTTGTAGATGTTCACTTCTATAGACATCAATATTGTGGATGGTAGAATACCACAATGTGCATTGAATGTTGAGCCCTAGGATGGCTCTTTTATATGGCACTTATTACATGCTTTCAACCTGGTACTTTCTCCTCATGGATGGTAGAATTTGAACCCTTTTGGTGTGGTTCACTTCAGGCACTTTCGATAGTGCTTATGGCCAATGTTGAGCTCCTTTTGATTGGCTCTTCAATGTTGATAATATGGCCTCTTGTAGATAGAATAATGTGCTATGTTGAGTGTCTTAGGACACTTGTATTTTTATCTCCTTTTGATATAGTAATAGAGATAAATTTGGTGCTCACATTCAAATCTATGAAACCCTTTATTTGCACCTTAATTTTGAGACACTTCAGGTCTCTTCTTGTAGCTTCTATTTCTGATTTTATGGTTGCCTTCTTCTTCTCCACTCCTTGGAGGAATTTTTATCTGCTTGGTGGCTTCTATAGGCCACAATATCTTGTAGGTATTGAGTTCTAAATAGTGTCTTTAGACACTTTGATATTTGCAAATTTTGTGCTCTTTTGGTTTTCTCCTCAAGCTAATAACAATGCATATAATAATATTTAAGAGTAAATGAGTTAACCAATCTAGAATAGTGCAATAGTAGTCTTACCTTATTGATCCTTTAATGCACTAATAACTCTTAAAGAATGCACTTAATAATATCTACAACTTCTAATTAAGAATAATGTCTTCTAAAGAATTCTTTCTTTAAAAGCAATCTGAAACTTGCACTACAATCAATATTGTAGGATGTAGTCTTTTCTTAGATAGATAATAGGTAGATGATATTTTTCTTTCTATCAAAATATATCCAACTCCTATTTTATTGTGCAGGTGATAACCTTAAAATTAATTTCCTTCTGCACACCTTGAAGACTATATAATGCAACCTTCTTTTTGCAACTTTTGAATTCTAATAATGGTGCTTTAATGGAACTGAATAATAACCCTAATCAAAGTTCAACTAATGAACCTATTTGCACCCAAGTTGCTTACCTTTACTGATCTATAGATGAAGGATTGCAAGGTGATTTGATTCACCTTATTTCTACCTTGAAACTAGATGGATTCATAGCTCTACTTGACTATCTTCTACCTTCACCAAATTGCAGCTCTCTAATGCTCCTGACTTGTTGCTTGATTCTGTAATGGATGGATTGATTAACCTTCAGGATGAACTCTACAACTCTAAAATTTTGTAGCTAGTACTACTATTCTAATTATTACCCTTTTTAGAAGATAATCTATCCTCTAAAATGTACCTTCTTAGCTCTTAAAGGCAATCTCCAAATCTCTTGGATTTGGTGGGCTTCTTCTATCTGTGTTCTCCTTCAACCTCCTTGTCGAATTTTGACTTCAAACATGGCCTTCTTCTCAAGATTATAAAAGTCTTAAGGTCTTCACTAATATTCTCTATAATTTGACAAAATGCTTGTCAAATCCTTCTCCTTTGGGCTTGTTGTTGGATGGCAATAATTATCCCAAATCCTTTCACTATTAGGAGATTCTCCTTGGTAGTGAATTTATCCAATGAGTTCTTCTAGGAACTCCTTCAATGATGCTTCAATGAGCTCTACAACAAGGCTCTCCAAGCCTTCTCCTTATTTCTCCTTGAGACCTCTCCAAGGTCTTCAATATTGTAGCTTCTCTGGTATTCTCAATGAGATCTTTCCTTCAACCTTCTACTGTGGAAGTGTTGGCAATGAGATCTCTCTCATGGATCTCTAAAATCTACTACTTCTAAAATTAGGTACAGGACCTTGCTAGTCCTTCTTCAATCTTCCAAGATTAGAAGTTCTTCAATGAGACCTTATGTGGGTCTTCTTCAGCTTCTTCTGGAAGAAGTCTTCAATCTACTATCTACAATATTTGATGGAGATCACCAATCTCCTATCTTCTTCTGGACTCTATTCTAGAGTCTCTTCAATCTGTAGTAAGGCTGCTCTAGACTTTTTCTTGTCTTCTACAATCTACTAGTCTTTAGTCTTCTATGGAGATCACCAACCTCCAATATTCTAGGACTCTTCTCTAGATTCTCTTCCTCAAATTTGGAACAAGGCTTCTATGGCCTTTTCTTCTTCTACAATGTGTAGGTCTACAATAAGACTCCCTCAAGTTCCTGGAATCTCCTCTTCTTTTGTTTGTTGCTTTTGGTGCTGGATTGATTCTAAAGATGATATTCTTCCTAGATCTCTGTAGGAATCTTCACAACTTTCTCTTAATATCCTTTTCCTGCAACAAAGTATTAGTATGATGAATCTAAATCTATCAATGATGAATATTCACTAGTTGATTTGTCAATCTAGTGGAATGAATGTTGAGTCCTAGTCTTCATGAGTTTTCTATAACTCTATGGAAATACTCTAGCCAAATGTAATCTCAGAAATTCTAGAACTAATATTTTCTTCTCCTCTCTATCTCTCTTGTGATGGTGTTTGCATGCAACGACGCACAATGGCAGATCTAGTTTACAAATATGCAATAGAGTTTAGGCTTATAGTAGCAATAGTGATCCCTTGTGGCTCTCCCTAATCCTATTAACCTACTGTGGCTTTGATACCACTATTATATTTTGATAATGTAAGCTATGGGAGAATGCAATCACAAGATGCAAAAATGTAAGATAATGGAATTCTGTAATAACACTGAAATATACTATTAATGGAAAGTGATAAAAATGTTACAATGTAGTATGGAGGAATGGACACTCTAGTATTGATGCTAAAGAACTACATTGTACTCCATTACCAATCTATATGGTGATCTACCCACTATACCTACTACTACCTACAATGATATATAATCACTCACTATGAGGCCCTTTATATAGGAAGATGGATTCCTTGGCCAACACTCTACCTAGTTGTACAAGGGGGACACCTTACACATTTATAACTTGCACATTGATACTTGTGCATTTATTACATTACTTGAAGTAACTAGCTAACTTCCCCCTAAAGTAATCTTCTACTCTAGCTATGTACCAAAGGTGGTACATTTACATGACCCAAATGATGTAATATACTCTAACAATGCCTCATAATTTTAGTCTATAATTTATTTACACTATTTCATAAATTTTCACCTATATATCCTATGTTGAATCATAGATCAAGATCTCTTAGTTTATTTTTTCAACCTAAGGCATGTCCTAAAAATAAAAAGTGTATCTTCAATATAGCAAATGGGACTTATTTAAAAATAGATGACATCATGTTAAAAACTCTCATGGAAATAAAGGCAATTCTTCTTAGAAATGGCATCTTCCTTATATTACTATTGAGGCTAAAGTATCAAATTATTAAAGTGTGTATTTGCTTAATGTCATCACTTAGGAAGATCATCCTCCTAATCACATCATTTTTTATTCTTTGCATAAGCTTCATTGAGGGCATATTCACACTTTCTAACCCTAAAGGAGTGATAACTATATCAATAAATTCTATACACACTATATTCACCATCATAATAAGCTTTTATTTAACCAAGAGTAATGGATTTTTAGATTATGAATAATCACCAAGTGTAATTTGCTCATCATTAAACCATCTATATATTTTTCCTTCCATATATTATTTTATTATAAATGATTTTTATATTTAAAGATCTATGAGGAAATGTTTTTAAGGTATAATATGAACTCGTTAAGTCTTTCTTACTTGGTCACCAAAATTCATGATCTCAAAAAATTATCAAATGTTTAACAAGGAAAAATGATCAAAAAATCTAGCAAAGAATATATATTTTTTAAATTCTAACCGAAGTTATCAAAATATTTGATGTACCATCTAACATGCTAACTCCAAGTTTTACTTTTAAATATCATCATTCAATATCTTCTTAGAATATGACTATTATTTTCATGGGTTATCTCTTTCCTACAAAAAATATGTAAAAATGATCTTACTATTATAAGTCTAAGTTCTCTAAAGCAACTACACTACCCTAATAGTGCCCATAGAACTAGTTCCAAGGGCTAGTAATGTAGCTCCAATAGGACCTTAGACCTTCCAATATAGAAATTATCATTATTTTCCATTCAAAAAAGAATAACAAATGCACTAAAAACCAAAAAAAAGGTGCATCCAAAATATGTATGAAAGTAAAGAGAATATTTCAAAAAATAATAACCAAAAGAAAATAAATGGAAAAAAGGAAAGAGCAACAAAAATATTAGGAAAATAACATATGACTAACTTCTTACCATATTTACCATCTTGTATTCTTTTAGATGTATCAGCTTAATATCTTTGTACTATCACATATCTCTTCAATGAGATTATCTTCCTATGTGATATTCCCTCATGAAAATCACATTTATATGAGACCATGCATTCTTACATATAGATCATCCTCTTATGAGTAGATATTTGATCATTATTATGCATTAGCATACTATCTAGATCACTACATACATATTTTTTATTGTGTACATTCATCTTTGGGTTACACAACGAAAAAAATGGCAAATCCTCATATGCTCAAAAAAATTAAAAGAATTTACAAAATAGTTTGACAAGTAAAGCAGTATAGACTTGTGATTATTAAAAAAAATATGATTCTCCTGTTATGTGCTCTTATTCATCCATTGTGATTTAATTTTATCCCCTTATCAAGAATTTAACATGAAATGATTTGTGAATCTCTTTGGGTTCTTATAATTAGTTTTTGTAAAATCCTACTTCTTTTGATTTGTATAAATGTTACAGACTACATGCATTCAATTCATTACTTAGATTATATGATCCCTATCCATTGCATTATTTTATGAAGATTGTGTCATTTATAGTTTCCTTTATGTGTAGCATAGTCACAAGTATGGGTTTAAAAAAGAATAAAATGGATATTCATGAACCAAATGAAAAAGGGTACATAAAAAAACAAGAAATAGCATACATATACTGAAAATGAAGAGGAACATAAAAGAAAATAATATAAATGCATTTAATATAAATAAGATGCATAAGAAAACATTTAAAAATTACATGACAAGATAAAAGCATATGACCCAATGCAAAATATCCACACACACACACATATATATAGTGAGAGAGAGAGATAGGGGGGGAATTTATATATAATTTACAATGAAACATTACCAAGGGTACATACTCTATACATATACATATCTTATACATGTCTAAGTATCCCTCTTAGGAGGCTATCATACGTCCTTGTCATCCCCTAAGAAGGATTCCTTAATATCTCTATCGCTATTCCCTATTTATTCAATCAAGTCTTAGGTCTAGATGTGATAGGGATTAGGATTGCATTTAATACTCACATGGATCGTGTGTATTAAATATAGTTTTGTAAAGGTAGACATGCCTATAAATATATTTTTGATTAATGTAAATGACAGTTTTCATTTGTGCTAATTCCTTGTGTCTATTTTAGAGTGTTTCCCATATCAGTGGTATCAGAGCCGACTGTTGGATTGGCAAGTATCCTCTTCCCCTAGGCCAGGTTGGTTCATAAGGGGAACGAGAAAACCACCAACAGATCTGGGCTTGGGAGGAACACTCTTTCATTTTTTGCACACCTTTTGAGCACTTCTCATTCAAAAACTCTACGGAGGTCCCTCTGGTCACCGACCTTCAGCTAGCCAGGGTTCCTTTGACCTCAACCCTTGGCTCTTGATCCAAATTTTCGTACTTGGTTTTAGTTGTTACTAGCCGTTAGTTGACTATTTATCTATCTTCTTGACCATTGGAGCCTCACTTGTGGCATCTGTTGGAGTGTTGTAAACCCACTAACCATTGGGGCATTGCTTGTTGTGTGCATTTCATAGGGGGTCTTACTAGCCGTTGAAGTTGTCCAATGGTGCACTGGCACCCAACAAGCATTTGCCTACTCCTAGTAGACCGATGGCGACAAACATGGCCATTGTTGAAAAGTTGGTAGAACTCATGGCTTCTCACGATGAACAAATGGCAGCTCAGTAGGAACAACTGGCAGCACAACAAGAACAAATGGCAAAAATGGCTGCCATATTGCAAGACATACAAATTTCTTTAAATTCTTCCCACCCAAAGTGTGATGTGAAATTATATGAAGGCTCTCGGGATCCTGATGTACTCAACAACTAGATTCTTGACATGGAGACTTGGTTTGAGTACAACCAGACTCCAGAGATGGGAAAAGTTCAAATTGCAAAGCTCAAAATTTCTAACATAGCCAAAGTCCTAATCGCCAATCAAAAAATTGGTACATGGGAGGAGATGGTACAAATTTTAAAGGCTTCTTTTTATCCATCAAATTATGAGGATGACTTATTGAATCAATGGCTACGACTCCATCAAGGAAAAAGGGAATCCATGCAAGATTTTATCCATCACTTCAACCGCCTTCGAGTATTACTTGGGATCTCAGATTCTGATGCGGTTTTGATTGCAAAGTTTAAAAGTGGTCTTCTAGCCCACTTTTACAGAGAAGTCAAATACATTGTTTGCATTACATTGGATGATGTTTTCAAACATGCCCTTTTAGCTGAAGAGAAGTTCATCGCACAACGTCGAGAGCCTCGCTACTCGGGTGCATCAACAAAGGATGGGTACAAGAATCAGGTTGATAGAAAGAGATCTCCTAATGTTTCTTCTTTTGTTAATCCCACTTCTTATGCATCCCTTGCTTCTAAAAATTCTTCTTCTTCTTCTTCATTTTCTCATGCTCCAACCACTAAATTTTGTAACTATTGTAAGAGGCAAGGCCATGATAAAACTCAATGCCCCCAATTACAAAAGAAGAAGAATATTTTTGTACAGTCCGATGAGGGAACTTGTGATAACCCCATCGAGACTTTTGGTGAAGAAGAAATTTATGAAGATTTGAGAGGGCAACTCAATAATGTAACACTCATGAATCACCATTCCAGAGTCGGTGATCGTGACCATCTATTTGTCACTAGAGCTCACTTACTCCATAACTTTGTAGTAGATTGTATAATCGACAATGGCTCATAGAAGAACCTGATTGCGCAGTCCATTGTCGACAAGCTTAAGCTCCCTACTTCAAAACATCCTCACCCATACTCTCTTGGGTGGAAGGACAACACAAACACATCCAAAATAACACACACATGCACACTGGATTTTGCATTTGGCCCCAAATTTCGAGATTCAGTAACGTGTGATGTCACACCGATGGATTGTTGTGGGTTACTTCTCGGTAAACCATATCAATATGATAGGAGAGCAACATATGATGCATATAAAAATACATACACACTACAAAAATATCAAAAATATTTTCTCATTAAAAGCACTCCAATCTCTGCAAAGCAATCAAATAATATTTTGCTTACTTGCCGCCAAGCCAGAAAAGCCAGTAATAATGCTCAAGCACTTGCACTTATTTTCATTCGTCCAAAAGAACAACAAGTAAAAGATAAAGGGCACACCATTACTTCTCAAGTCAACAATTTCCAAGTAAACAGAATACTGCAGAAATATGAAAGTGTGTTTCAGGAACCCACTTCTTTACCACCTGAAAGAGCAATTAATCATGCAATTGAGATCATTCCAGCAACACCTCTTCCAAATGTTCCAAGAATTGATGACCTATTAGATCAACTACAAGGTGTTAAATTCTTCAGCAAACTTGATCTTAAAAGTGGATACCATCAGGTGAGAATACAGGCTGAGGATACTTGGAAAACAACTTTCAAGACTAAGATGGGGTTATTTGAATGGTTGGTTATGCCCTTTGGACTCACCATTGCTCCAGCTACATTTATGAGGCTCATGAATGAAGTGTTCAGGGAATGCATAGATGAATATGTCATTATTTATTTGGATGATATTTTGATATTTTCCAAAACATGGCCAACACACTTACATCATCTAGAGCATGTCCTTGCTATACTTCAAAAGAACTAGTTGTTTTCCAGCTTTAACAAGTGCTCCTTTGGCCAAACATCCATTTCATACCTTGGTTTTGTCAGTGGTTTTCCCATGACTGTCCGTCAACATGATTGTGTCTTTGTCATAGTCGACCGTTTCAGTAAGATGGCTAAGTTCATTCCATGTTGAAAAACAAGTTCTGCAATATTGTGGTCCATGTCAGCCCCCCTACCATCCGGTCAGATGTATCATCGAATGGCTTTCCATTGTCTTGGTCAAATCCATCAAAGTCCATCATTCCACCAATTTTTAATGTGAGGGCCATTTAATACACCGTATTTTAATTAAATTAAATTAATTTTTTAATTTAATTTAATTAAAACAATAAATTAAATTAATTTTTTAATTTAATTTATTATTTATTATTTTTATGTTTTTTCATCATTATCATTTTCATAGTCATTGCATTCCACCTCGCATTCTGTAACATGTCCGCTTGTTGACCATTGATAGCCATTGCAATCATTAATTAATTAATGATAACCATCCCCAGTATTCGTCAAAGTCTGTGTCGAGTCATGTCGTGGACAATTTATCCGTCCTAGAGTCAATCAAATCGTATTTTATTAATGCACCATATTTTCATTCAATCACATTTATTAATGCACCATATTTTATTCAATCACATTTATTAATGCACCATATTTTATTCAATCACATTTATTAATGCGCCATATTTCATAAATGCCATTTTCTCGCATTTATTTATGTGCCATAATTGCATCATCAATGCCTTTCATTAATGCTTGAGGTCCAACATTCAAAACCAAATATTTCATGCCAAAAAAATTCAAATTTTCTGCTTGGCATATTTTGTGCACATGGTTCGAGGTCTTTTGATGCATCTTCTTTGACACTTCCGTTGCTGCTATCTTCTACCAAATTCAGGGACCCATTTTTAGCTGTCCATCGGCATAGCAGTGTTTATAGTCATTGGAGAGCATTTGTCGAGCCTGATCCAGATCCAGTGTCAGATTTTGATTTTCTGAAGACATGTAAAACTTTGTTATTTTTGGTCTTCATATTTTTGTAACAAGAGTGCATTTTCGGTTGTACCCGACACTCTTCAGCTACCCATATTTCTCTTCCACACCTGTACGCATTGGGACCCAATGCTTCCTCAGTGGGGAGGAATGATAGGGATTAGGATTGCATTTAATACTCACATGGATCGTGCATATTAAATGCCACTTTTGTAAAGGCAGACATGCCTATAAATATGTTTTTGATTAATGTAAATGACAGTTTTCATTTGTGCTAATTCCTTGTGTCTATTTTAGAGTGTTTCCCATATCAAGATGCCTTCCCCCATGCATGACCAAAGTTCTTTCTCAAATGGATATTTTCTAAATATAATCATATCTCTCTCTCATATTAACCTCTATTATTATCATCATCTCTCTCATCAACATCTACTAGTTTAGCTTTACTATTTGGATCTTGTAAGAGCTTATTTGCATGATATGTTAGGTCATGCATATCCATATTTTTACCCACCAATTGAGAAAACTTGGAAGATGGAGGACTAGTAGTAATTAAAGATGAAATCTATGTACCTAAGACTAAATAGACCTTATGCAAGGAGATTTTGCCATCTATCTTAGGTACCTATATTTATGGTTTCTTTAATTCATTTCTTTCATTTCACTTTATAGTTCGTGTGTGCATGAATACTCATTCTTGTACTTTGTTTATATCTTTCATCACATTGTTTACTTTATATTTGCTTCTACTAATTAGAAATTCCTTCTTTCTTGCCTATGCTATTACCATATTTATATTCATACCTAGATCCTCCCTTTATGGTTACTTATATACTAACACATGACCTAACCTTTCCCACTTTCACATTAATATTTGAAGCTTCTTTATAATTTGAACTAGTGCTAGTGTTGCCTTCACATACAAGGAATAGTATTATTCTAGTATTGTTCAAATTTAGGCAACACATTTTAAAAAGGAGATACCTTAGATGCATCTATATGTGAAACACTCTCTAAGCAATTTCTTTGTCAAAATATCACTAAATAGTCTCAAGGGGGTTATTTTGCCTACCTAAGCTTTGAAGTATGGAGTCAAATGAAGAGGACTTGAATTAAGATCATTAATCCAAATGCAATGCATATCTTATGGCTCTAACAAGTTTTATTTTTAAATTATTGATTTCACATTATCCATATCAATAAGTAGATGTGAAGAAATAAAGAACAAGAGTAACGTTAGAGTTGTCATAGTGAACCCATAGTGTAAAGTAGGAGTGGTAATAAGAAAATAACCCAAACCTTTATGAGAGAAATAGAACAATATGAGGATGAATCTTTTGTAATGGTAGAATCATAGAATCTACATGTAAATACAACCCAATGGATACTAGAGAGGACTATGTATGTACAAGGTCTTATGGGTGTCACATAGAAGACTAGAGTTGATACAATTATGAATATTGAATGAAACTCAAAATAAGAGTGATAATTTAACACCAAATTCAAGATGTAATTGAAATTTCATTATTTTATACTCCAATATGTTCTAAAAGAACTAATTTATCACAAAATGAATAAAATGTTAAGAAATATTTGGTTCAATGATGCTCATGCATAACAATTTGATGGATTTTGAAGCCTTAATATTAACATAAACTCACAGGATAATTATTCACAACATCAAATATATGATAGCGTAATATAATATGATCAAAATAATAATGTAACAAAGATAATATGAGACAACTAATATGTAAATATCAAGGCTAATAATATATCAAATAACATTCATTAATAAGCTGAAATATGAATGTAATAGCCTGAATCATACAATATAACAAGACTTACAATATTAGTTGCTCAAATATATGCAATTTGTATTACTCCTCTTTCTGTTACAAATGTATCATAAAACTCTCATACAATGATAATCACAATACTCACTATGTAGGCTATGAAGGCTATGTAAGCTATGTAGATATATCTTTATGTCTCTCTATGGAGTAATATATAGCCATTATAGGATGACTCTTTGGTTACTTGACTCTTCATTTCCTTATGCCAAGTCTCATGACTCTTGGCTTCTCTACTTGACACTTGCATACACATGACTCTATCTTGTATGCATACTTGGACATGACTCTTCACATAACACTTCCTAATCTAAGAACACATGTACACACTTACATATGAGACACTTGTGTACATTTACACACATAACACTTGCACACTTATTTACATGACACTTGTGCATTTCTTGCACATTATTACATTACATAAAATATTTACTCACACTTTAATCTAGGACACAACCCTAATCTAATATTTACAAGGTTACACCAAGGAGGTACATTGGCATGTACCAAATAATGTAATATTCTCCAACACAATTATAATTTACAACATAAAAAGCACAACTAATCATTATTTGAACTACAATCTCAATAATTATTTATTCCAAGTTTAGGATGATTAACTATTATTGAGAATATTGTCAAAATAACATAATCAAGATTAAAAGGGATCATGTTACTACAAAATCGATCAATTTAAACTCCAAACAAAGGTAATCAATGAAAAAATCATCTTAATGTATGAAGACTCATCATTTGATACATATGTATTCTTTCAATTGGTTATATGAGATTTAAACGGAGCACACCCATATTAGATCAGGATCACATAGTGGTATTACAATAATTTGATTATTATACATGTATCACTTTAATATTCAAACATAAGTCTCCTACCTAAAAATCTAATCAATTAAAATAAATACCATTTTACATAATTTAATAAATATTTATTTTTATAACACAATTTTATATACTCATTTTATATTGTTTTAAATAAAATTTAAATTTAATTATTTTATAAACTGTAAATCCCTACCAAAGAGTTCAAACGTTGGCACCTTGGTAATTAAGTTGTATCCTCCATCCACACCACTAGCAAGTTCTCCCAATCCTCCAAAGAAGGTCCAGGGTTCAAGCCTGACGGCCTACATTGGATACAAAAAAAAAACTTGACTAGCTTGAGAGGTACACCCGGATGGGATAGGCTTTGTGGAACATAAAGTCAAGGCCTCCAAGGAATACGAGGAACAATTTTCCTTAACAAAGGTTTTGTCCCATGGGAGGACAATGCAACGATTCGAGCTTTATCTCTTCTTTGAGAGGTCCAAGGTTCAAACCGTGGTGTGAGCAAGTATGTGAGGGATAGGTGTGTGGTGGTTGTGTTAAATTTGGGGTAGATGTGTGGTGGTTGTGTGTTAAATTTCCTATTGATAAGCATGGTAGGTATGTGGTGGTTGTGTGTTAAATTCCCTATTGATAGGCATAGCTCTCCGTTTTACGAAGGATCATGGTTGGGGAAGACTGCTCAACCCTATATGTTGGTTGTAGGGGTTTCTCACACTAACCAAGGTCCAAAGTTCAAACCGTGGTGTGGGCGAGTATGTGAGAAGTAGGTGTGTGGTGGTTGTGTGTTAAATTTCCTATTGATAAGCATGGTAGTATGTGGTGGTTGTGTGTTAAATTTCCTATTGATAAGTATAACTCTTAGTTTTACGCAGGATCATGGTTGGGAAAGACTGCTCAACCCTATAAATTCTTATATATTAATTGTAGAGATTTCTCACACTAATCAAATCTTTAAAATTATTAAAATTATTAAATTTTTATTTTAATTGTTGTTAGCCAACCCAAGTCAACCATAATTTCCTATATGGATGGCTACTTGTGACAAGATTCCGAGTTGCCTTTGCCGGTTCAACCTAGAAATAATGATATCCAAATCGTCTACGCAATCTTCTACGGAAAACAGCTGGGCAATCGCACTAATCTGAAAGAAGGTCTATTCAATATGACAGAAAATAATTGTGGTAAAAAAGAGGGTCTACTCCAACCTGAAAAGAGAAAGGAGGTACAGCCCACATGAAAAGGTTAGAGGGCACATGGATAACATAAGCATTTGGTCGGCAGGATAACATAAGCATCACTTCAGGACAAAATATTCCAATCGAGAAGCAACCATGAAACTTCAAATCACCAAGCTTTCACACGAGAGATTGACTCCAATCTTTAAATCCTGCCAGTTGGGTGAAGAGATCTGACCAAGAATATGCCAACTGTGCATACCGATATCACATTTAAAATTTTTAGTCTTTCCTAAAACGGATAGCTTGGCACCTTCCTGGGATTTATAGAGGCCGTTGAATTTCTGAAAGTAGAGATGGCAAGAGATGTTCAGGTCAGATACAATTAGAAGCCAAAGTTATGTCCCTGCCCTGAATCTTCCGACTGAATTACTCTATGTCCATTCTTCTATCATGTCAAATCTATGGAATGGCTCTGTTATTGACATAATTTGTGTGTCTTATCATTAAAAAAAAATGTGCGAGTTATTAATAATTCTGCGCTTTGAGTGAAGCTTTTCCCTTTCTATTGGATTCTTCGCCTCTCATATATATATAGTTCAATCAAACATCTATTTCATCATCCGGCTGAACCTTAAATTTAAATAAATTTTTTTATATATATAAGTTTTTTAATCCCATTTTTTTTGGACACATGATTTTGTTTTTTTAGCTTTTTGCATTGCAAATATTCTTTTTGATTATAAGTCTATGCAAGAGACTATACTTTGGTATAGATTGAATAGAAAAGCATTTGCTCTTACTCAGTGAACCTAATTATTTCACTTGAAAAATTAAGATTGAAGCTCTTTATAAGGGATTTCTTAAATATGAAAATATGTTTATTAAAAAAACTGATATTAAAGAGAAAGAGTAGTTATATAAGAAGGAGGAATTCCATGGTATGATTTTTCTACATGTTGACGAAATTTGTGATAATCACATAAGCAAGATCTTAGATCCATAGAAGTTACTAGATAATTTCTAACATATGATATATCTCACTACTTTGGAAATGGATAATTTTGGATTTATTGATGAGTACATCGACAAATTCAAGAAGCCTTTCAATATAAAAATTTCTAGTTTTTGTAAGAAGAAAGGACACAAGATAGATTTTTGTTATTGTGGATTAAGAAGCTTGAAATGACATCTAAAACGAGGTTCTTGATGCTACTCTTTTCTTTCCCTAGGGTGACAATGACCATGGTGGCAAGACCTCACAAGCACATATAGTTTTTGCTCAACATATTATACATCCACCTCTTCTAAAGAGTAAATTATAAACTCAAGGATAACCTAACACATGACTAAGCATTTCCATCTCTTACATGACTATAATAGATAATATTATAGACAATATGTCTTTATAATAACTCTTCTTTATAGGTAGTTGTATTTGTAAAAATAACACTAACAACTAACTTTACAAGTGGTGGAGTGTCCCATCCACCTATATATGGAATAGGGGTAGGCAAATTTTACTAGTCCTTGGGTATGACGACAACAAACCATGTTGATTGATGGTTTTGGTTCTACTTCTTTACCCAATTGTCACTTTTACAAAAAATTTGGCCTTCTAACTTTTCCAAAACCCAAACTTAGAAAATGAGTCATGATTAAGGGATGTTTTGATGTGTGTTCCTCAATTTGCATGTCCTAAAATCGATGGTGCCAAGACTAACACTTTAAGTGGGGAGCTTGGTTGTATGATTAATTTTAGGGTTTTTGATGCATGATCATGAATCTAGCATGTTTTTACGTCTAGGGTTTAAATGCCATGTCATTTGGATTGACGATTATGATTTTATAACCCCCAAAAGGGAGAAAATCAATTTTTAATTCTAAAGGGGGAGTTATCTACTATGAATACCCCTTCACACCCTATATTACTATTGATTCTCTCTCTCTCTCTCTCTCTCTCATCCTTATAGGTGAAACCAAATCCATTGACCATTGGTTCCCCGCCTTCCATAGAGGAGGATAGGACTCTCTATCAGGATTTGCATCAAAAGATCATTGATTTCCATTTAAGGATCAGATTCCAAGGTAGGACAAACCCTCTATAAGCATCTAAAGTGTGATCTATCCTTATTTACTATGGTGACATTACAAGCAAGTTGAAATAGGAGTGAGAATAATGTTATGCTTATTATGAGATTATTTGATCTTTAATACTCTAAGTGTCAAGTAATTATTTTACTAAATTGGGATTAGCCCTAGCATTTGCATTTTTGTGGATAATCTTAGTCTAATTTATTCTAGAATTCTCAATTTTATTTATGCTTAGATTGAGATAGTTTTTAGCTACTTACAATTAATTTATTGTATTTCTATCTTAGTTTAAGCATCATGGTTTATCTTATATTAATTTGGATTCTTGTATGTGATTTCTTTTTTTTCTAATGAACATTTTGGTGAACCCAATATGAAATTGCCTTTCTTCCATTTTCATCCCCTAGGGTTTAGTAGGTTAGTTGTTGTAGGTTTTGTATTAGTTGTTGCTTCTAGTTGCATATTAAATAAAACAATCATAGTTTTTCTCTTATGATTTTTCTAAAAATCTAATTTTATTTGTTTTAAGGGTTTTAGTAGTTCATTTGCTTAAGGTAAGAACATTTTGGCAAAACCCTTATTGCTCTTGAGTAGTTTTTTTATTATCCTTATAGTTCATCTAGCTTCTTCCAAGAGAATTGAAGTGACTACTATGTCTAAGAAGAAGCGTGTTTCTAAATATATAGAAATAGAAGAGGATTTTCCTTTTTCTATTACCCTCCAAAATTATGTCAACCATCCTTTTTCACTTTCTTATGATGATGAATATCAAAATTAAGGATTGGATTGATAGAGATTCTAACTTAGAAGAAAAGTATCCTAATATTGACTTTTACAAACAATATAGATCTACCATAGGATCCCAAAAAGTTATAGGAGTTTTGCATTAGGTATAAAAAATGAACGTCATGACAACCCTGAATTGTTCCTTAATGAGGTAATTTTAGCATGACCACCATCGTCCCAAAATGTGGTGATTGTAAAAAATAGACACATGCATAAATAATGTACATCAAATGCCAATCTCTAAAATCCAATTATTCTAAGTCTAATGATGAAAATCTAGTTGTGTACATGAGGACCCTTACAGATCTTCAGATTACTAGCTAGATAGTCATAGGAATGATAATTAAAACTAAAAGGAGGCTTCTATACATAGTAGCCAACTAATGCAAGACTTGATGACCATTATTACTCAAATTCTAAGTGCAAGTAGAAACCCTATAGTGTAGGTTATTATTCCCCCTTCTATTTTGAACACTAATGCTCCTTCTCATTATCCTTATCCTACTATAGCTAATCGTGGGGAGGATTTACCTACATCAACTGATCCAACCTTGAGAAATTATAAGATCCAATCTCTAGCGCCTCATATGGAAGCTATAGATAATTTCAAGTTCTCAAATTGAGAGTCTATTCACCACTTCATCTAGAATTTATCATTGCTATGTAAGTATTATTCATGTTTTATTTTCCAAATCCTAAATAATGAGTTTTGAGGGATGAAAGCTGATGATGTTGAAAAAGACGAGATATGGAAGAAGTTAGTTCAATTTTTCCACTGAGTAGGAGGATAAAATTAGCTCCACCGATGCCCAGAGCTAATGACAATTTTCCCAACCCCAAATCATGTCAAATCTATGGAATGATCATGTTATTGATAAAATTTGTGTGCTTTATCATTTAAAAAATATCAAAGTTGAATAATTCTATGCTTTGAGTGAAGCCTTTCCCTTTCTATTGGATTCTACTCTCATAAATAGTTCAATATAACAACTATTTCATCATTCGACTGAACCTTAATATTTAAATAGAATATTTTACATATATAAGTTTATTTACCCATTTTTTTCAAGACATCATTTTTTTGAGCTTTTTGCATTGCAAATATTATTTTTGTTTACACGTCTATGCAAGAGACTATACTTTTGTATATATTGAATAGATAAGTATTTGCTCTTACTCGGTGAACCTAACTATTTCACTTGGAAAATCAATATTGAAGCTCTATTACAAATTAAGGGATTTCTTAAATATGTGAATATGCTCATTAAAGAAAATGATATTGAAGGGAAAGAGTAGTTGTATAAGGAGAAAGAGGAATTCCATGGTATGATTTTTCTACATGTTAATGAAATTTGTGACAATCACATAAGCAACATATTAGATCCATAGAAGATACTAGATAATTTCTAACATATGATAGATCTTACTACTTTGGACATGGAAAAATATAAATCTATTTATGAGTACATCGAAAAATTCAAGAAGCCTTTCAATACAATTTTTTTTAGTTTTTGTAAGAAGAAAGGACACAAGACATATTTTTGTTATTATGGATTAAGAAGCTTGAAGCAACATCTAAAATGGGGTTCTTGATGCTACTCTTTTCTTTTCCTAGGGTGATTATGACCATGGTGGCAAGACCTCACAAACACATGTAGTTTTTTCTCAACATATTATACATCCATCTCTTATAAATAGTAAATTATAAACTCAAGAATAACCTAACACATTACTAAACATTTCCATCTCTTACATTACTATAATAAATAATGTTATAGACAATATGTATTTATGAGGGCTCCTCTTTATAGGTAGTTGTATTTGTAAAAATAACACTAACAACTAACTTTACAGGTGGTGGAGTGTCCCATCCACCTATATATGGGATAGGGGTGGACAAATTTTATCAATCCTTGGGTAGGATGACAACAAACCATGTTGGTTGATGGTTTTGGTTCTCCTTCTTCACCCAATTGTCACATTTTGCCATCTTTCATGATATTTTGACCTCCTAACTTTCTCAAAACCTAAACTTAGGAAATGAGTCATGATTAAGGGATGTTTTTATGTGTGTCTCTCAATTTGAATGTCCTAAAATTGATGGTTTCAAGACTAACACTTTAAGTGGGAAGCTTGGATATTTTATTAATTTTAGGATTTTTGATGCACTATCATGATTCTAGCATGTTTTTACACCTAGGATTAGAGTGACATGTCATTTGGATTGACGATCATGATTTTATAACCTCCCAAAAGGGATAAAATAAATTGTTAACTCTAAAGAGAGAGTTATCTACTATGAATTTCTTTTACATACTTGGTTTGAGAGAGAAATATACCTCTATCTGATTGTGAAATTTGCAAGCCAAGAAAGAAAGACAACTCTCCAAGCATTGACATCTCAAATTCATTTTGCATACTCTTTGCAAATTTCTGACACATCTTATCATTACTGCCTCCGAAGATGATATCATCCACATAGACTACTACAATCAACAAGTCATTTCCTTCATTTTTGATGTATAGATTACTATCAACTATACCTCTTCTGAAACCCTATTCTTGAAGATACTTATCCAACCTAGAGTACCAAGCTCTAGGGGCTTGCTTTAGTCCATAGAGAGCCTTATTTAATTTGCATACGTAGTTTGGCTTATCTATCAAACTAAAACCATCTGGTTGCTCAATGTAGACCTCTTCCTCTAAGTATCCATTCAGAAAAGCTGATTTTACATCCATTTGATATACCTTGAAGTTTTTAAAGCTTGAGAAAGCCAGAAACATTCTTATGGCTTCAAGACATGCAACGGGAGCAAATGTTTCTTCAAAGTCAATCCCCTCAACTTGTGCATAACCTTTGCACACAAGTCTTGCTTTGTTTCTGACAACCTGACCATCTTCATTCAACTTATTTTTGTAGACCCATTTGGTGCCAATTACATTCTTGTCTTTTGGACGTGGGACAAGTTCCCAAGTTTCACTTTTTTCTATTTGGTCTAACTCTTCATCCATTGCTTTCATCCAATATTTTTCTTCACTTGCTTCATTGAAATCCTTGGGCTCAACTTTGGATAGCAAGGAAAAATTTGCATGTTCACTTGTTCCTATTATCTTTCTCCTTGTTTGTCTCTCATCTGGATTTCCAATAATTTGTTCTCTCAGATGATTCTTTTGCACATACCTGGATGGTGTCTTTGGTGGTGCCCTTTGTGTCTCATCTTCTTCAGTTTCTTCACCTTCTTCTTCTTTGCAACTTTCTCCTTCTTGATACACAATTTCTTGATCTGGTTCTCTTAGATCTATTTCTTCATCAACCCTTACATTTGCACTTTCCACAATTGTATGTGATTTTTTATTGTAGCATCTATAGGCTTTGCTCTTAGTGGAATATCCAAGGAAGATACCCTCATCACACCTAGAATCAAATTTACCCAAAATTTTCTCTTCTCTTCTAATGTAGCATTTGCTTCCAAAATTTTTGAAGTACTTTACAGTAGTTGGTCTTCCATTCCAAAGATCATATGGGGTTTTGTGGTGATTTACTCTTACTTGAGCTCTATTGATAATATAAATGGTTGTATGAATTGCCTCTTTCCAAAACCCATCAGAAATCTTAGACTCATCTAACATAGCCCTAGCCATACCCTGAACTATTCTATTTTTTCTTTCAACCACTCCATTTTGTTGTGGAGTTCTTGCTGTTGAGTATTATCTCTTAATTCCATGTTGTTCACAGAATTCTACAAATTCACCTGAAGTGAATTCTCCTCCTTTATCTGATCTTAGACATTTGATCTTTCTACCTATTTCATTTTCTACTAGTGCCTTGAATGCCTTGAACTTTTCAAATGCTTCTGATTTTTCCTTTAAGAATGTTACCCAAGTCATTCTAGAGAAGTCATCAATAAATAACATGAAGTAACTCTCACCTTGTAAACTTTTTGTCCTTGTAGGGCCACATAAATCAGTGTGAACTAGTTCCAAAGGCTTGGATGAAGAAAATTCCTTTGATCTAAAACTAGATCTTGTTTGCTTGCCATACTGACATTGTGCACAAATCATGTTTGAAGGTTTTGTTATTTTGGGCATATCTCTGACTGCCTGTTTGTTGCTTATTTTTACTATATTGTCAAAGTTCAGATGACCCATTCTTCTATGCCATAACCAACTCTCATATTCTCGTGATAAAAAATATTTTTCTCCTTTTATCTCACTCAACACATAGAGATTATTTGTGGTTCTATCGACATCTGCAATAAGCTTTCCTGTCTTGGATTTTCTAATCTCACATCCATTTGGGTGAAATGTGACAGTGTGCCCTTGATCACAAAGTTGACTTACACTTAGTAAATTGTGTTTCAATCCTTCAACATACAACACATTTTCTATTTTTGACCTTCCATTATCCAAGCTCAAAGTCCCTTTTCCAACAATTTGGGTGGAAGCATTATCACCAAATTTCACTTTTCCTCCATTTGTTTTGTTGAGAGAAAGAAATTTACTTTTGTCACCTATCATATGACTTGAGCAACCACTATCAATGTACCACTGATTTCCTTCATTTTGCACATGAAAAGTTGTTTGTACCAGCATGGATTTTTCTTTACCTTGTTCCTTCTTTTTCCAAACTTTTAAGGATAACTCTTTCTGAGTTGTTTGATCTTTCTCCTTCTTGCTTGATTTAGGAAATTTAGGAAACACTATCTTACACCATTTAGCTTTGTGCCCAAAATTATCACATTTGTAGCAAATGACATTGTTATCCATGAGAGGTGCAAATGAATTAAAATTTCTACCAACATCATTTTTCACATGGACCATGCAATGTACAACTTTATGACCATATTTGTTACATGAAAAACAATAACCATGAAACCGGTTTGATTGCCTTGGATAATATGGTTGCATGCCATTTCTATGATTGAATTTTGTCCATGATGATTCTTTGCTCTCTTCCT
The DNA here is from genome assembly GCA_028583015.1 of Wollemia nobilis. Taxonomy (NCBI): domain Eukaryota; kingdom Viridiplantae; phylum Streptophyta; class Pinopsida; order Araucariales; family Araucariaceae; genus Wollemia; species Wollemia nobilis. The sequence continues at coordinate 970,023 of JAQPPZ010003235.1, forward strand.
CCTTGATGCTTTTACTCTTTAATACATCAACATAAGTCATGAGCTCTTTATTACTTACTTTCTTTGGTGTCCCTTTTGAGTTTGATACTTCCTTTTGTAACTCCATATTTTGTTGTGATCTATTCTTAGATTTTTCAACTTCCTTTCTTAGAGAGACAACCTCATGTTCCAATTTTTCACATTCCAACTCTTTTACCTTTAATCGTTGAATCATTACTTCTTCAATTCTCTTTGTCTCTTCAACTTTCACTTTTAAGTCTGTGAGATCTTGTAGAAACTTTGTCTTTGTTTCCTCATCCTCTTGAACTTGAGCTTTCAGTCTTGAATTCTTATTTCTCTCCCTTTTTAATTCTGCAAGAGTAATGGTAAGTTCCTTCTCTATGTCAACCAAACCTTCCTTTTATTTTTCTGAATCTCTTTTGTTGGTTTCAATCATAGGAGCAACTTCTATCACTTCAGTGGCCATGTGTGTTCTTAAATGATCTTCCTTCAAGATATTATGCTTTCACGAAGGAACCCACTCTGATACCAATTGAAGAACACAAGCTTATACTGAGAGGGGGGTGAACAGTATAAGATCAAAAATTTTACTTTTCTTTCCAAATGATAATAGCAATAATATCAATGCAATAAATGAAACAATGCACAAATCATCACACACATGAGAGACACAGATTTAACATGGTTCACCCAATGTGGGCTACGTCCATGGAGAAAATATTTCTTATAAATTTCCTCAACCAATCTCTTGGGAACCAATTCCCTATTACAATGTTTATGGGCACCAACCCAAAGGAGACACCAATCCCCTATGCTCAATTTCATGGACCTCTATCCATAGGAGACCTCAATCCCCTCTACTATGGTTTGTGGACCTCTATCCATAGGAGACACCAATCCCCTCTGCTCTGATCTATTTACAAAACCTACTCAAATCTGCTCACAACTCTGCTCAAATCTGCTCACAACTCTACTCAAATATGCTCATAAAACCCTCAAATCTACTCACAAACTTGCTCAAATATGCTCATAAAACCTGCTCAAATCTACTCATAAAAACCTACTCATAAACCTCTCAAATCTACTCATAAAACCTACTCAAATCTACTCATAACATTTTCAGTTCTTGCATACAAACAATGCTTAAATCCAAACATAAACAACATACAAATTTACTTCATAAATATGATTTCTAACACTTGCACATTCACTTTCAATGTCACTCCAACCAATGCACAATTTGTTCTCAAACCCTAGCACATGTGTTCCCAATTTCATTCAATAATGATGCACAACTTTGTTCTCAAACCCTAGCACATATATTTCCAATTTTAATCAATACTCATGCACAATTTATTCTCAACTTCAATCAATCACTAATGCACATAAAATTGATCCTTATATCTCCACCTTAAAAATATTTTCCTTAAGAAAAAACCACCTTGAGAAAGAAATCAAATCACCATACCTCTAAAGCTGCCTTGATGAAGATGTGCTCTCAAAAACCTGTCTCAAAATAACTTCCCTTTCTTTTGCCACTTCAAAACAAGTTAGCAAAACTCCTTTTCAAATAATCCACATAAAAACCTTTCAAAATATGTGCACAATAATACCTGAAAATAATATCCTATAACTCCTTTTTGGTTTCACAAGATAAAGCTTTTAAGAATAAACCAAAACCCTCAAAATATCATGCAAAAATAAAATCAAAAAAATGCCTCAATACACCTTATGTCTCCTCTCTAAAATGCAAAAATTACAATTTCAAAACAATCCACAATACACCTTATATCCCCATTTCTCACATGCAAAAATATCCCTTATATTCCCTCTTTCAATCATGCAAAATATATCCCTTATATTTCCTCTTTCAATCATGCAAAATATATCTCTTATATTTCCTCTTTATAATATTTGTAAAATAAAAGTCTTCATTACATACACCCTTATAACTCCTATTTGCAAAATAAAAGACTTTATAACACACACCCCTTATGACTCCTATTTGCAAGATAAAAGACTTTATAACACACACCCCTTATGACTCCTATTTGCAAATAATCAAAAACCTTTATAAATACCTCACATAAAAATTTTGCTGGTACGGATGAGAATTGACCCTCTGACCTCTAGCATTGAAATGTCGATCAAGACTACTTGGTATAACCAGGTGGATGAGACTTCAAGTGCATAATACCTCATTTGTCATCTTTGTCGCGCTTTCCAAAATATAATATGTCAAAAACTGGCACTAACAAAAATTGAACCTTGAACCTCCTCTCATGCATCATCTTCACATAAAGCCAATGACTAGCTGGTCTACACCAATATGCATGTCTCAAAAGGAAACGTATAAGGATTTATATTGATTTTCATGCCTTCACTTTTATTGTTCGCTTGCTCACCCGAATATTATTCCCGATCGTGCATTCGATATTTCTCATCATCAAAAGTGGATAAAACATTATGTATATATAAGCACACCTTGGTTTTAGATGACGTCGATACTTTTGAGACTTTAATACTTTCATTTGAACGTTGGCACCAAAATGCATGGATATAATATTTAAATTTTTAATTTAAATATTATAAGGTTAACTCCCTTTTTAAACCCTTGCCATGATAAAAACCTTTAGTGGCCCAACCTTGATTTAGTGTGAATAAACCTTTCTCTTTCCTTTGAAAACCTTTGGCCTTCCTTTTATAAAAATTTGTCCTTAGGCCTTAATAAGCTCTCTTTAAAATATTTAAATATAATATTTAAATATTATACTCAAACATATTTGTCTTGCTTACCATTTACCAACCTTGTAAACTCATCCCTTTTAAAGAATATTCTACCATTTATACCATGCTATTTTTTACATCAAACCTTTGACATCAATAAAAACTATTGACATCAATCCTTTGACATGAATGACAACTCAATATGCTCAATATTTCTAAAATTTTATGATCAGGTTTACATGATAAAAGAAAAATTTCTTTGGTGAAATGGAGAAAGTTGTGTGATGGCAAAAATAGGGGAGGAGAAGAGTATTGACCATATCTTGGGACATTGCTCAATTATTTGGAATCTATAGCAATGGATTATTAATATGTTTGGTAAATTCATGGTGATGAATAGCAGAATTGAAGATTGGTTAAAGCAATGGTAGAGCACTTATAAAAGTGAGGCTTTACAAACAATATGGGATATATCAAAAGATACAATACTTTGTACTATATGGCTAGAAAGGAATAAAATAATATTTTAAGGAAAGAAAAATAACTTAGAGGTAATGAAAAAGAAGATATGTTTATCCATAGAGGAGTCTAAACCAACCCTATCAACTCACCCAATCCCTAATTTGGAAGCAGAGAGTCTTGATAGATGGAGTCAAGTCATTAAATGGAATTATGATGTTGGGTACAAAAGACCAAAAATAAAGTAAAGAATATAAAGTGGAAGCCACTAAATTTAGAGTGGGTTAAGTTGAATTTTGATGGAGTATCTAATATTCTAAAGGAAACCCAGGACCAGCAGGAGGAGGAGGAATAATTAGAAATAATAGAGGAGATATTTTGTCTCATTATGCTTTCAATTGTGGATTTAAGACAAATAATTAAGTTGAAGCTTGGGAAAATTTAGAAGGGTTAAAAATATGTAAACAAATGAAATGGAATAGAGTTTGGATGGAAGGTGATTCTCTCATAGTAATAAATACAATTTTGAGGAAAGCAAAGACTCCATGGAACATACAAGAGATAGTTATGGAAATTCAAGATCTTACTAAAGAGTTTGAAGAAATCACGTTTACACATATATTAAGGGAAGGAAACAAATGTGCAAATAAGCTAGCCAACAGAGGGAACTGGTTGAGGATCGTGAAGTTAACATCTCCTTTCCATGGTTAGAGGAAGTAGAAAGTTTAGTTAAAGTTGACAAAAATTGTTGATTGCCTAAATCAATTAATTATTAAGCTTTAATTTAATGTTTTCCATTGGTAATATCTATTTTATTTTATAACAATAATGTGTTTTCATTTAGACTATTTATTATAATTTTTGTGGTTGCACTTGTGTTTCAAGAAGGAAACTAGCAATCCATATTTGATAAAGTGGACTATGTTAGTGCTATGTTTTGGAAATATTACTCTACTAATATGCAAGGCATAGACAATAGAGGTGAGTTTTTGGCATTGTGAAGGCTACTATAGAAAAATGTCAAGAAAGATGCTAAATTCTAGAGTAATTGTATTCATACAGAGATTTGAAAAGATCCAAAAAATGAAAATTAAGAATTTAGACATTTTATGTGATGTAGGTTTCTAACTATAGCATCTCAATTGATATGAGAAGTGTATCTACTTGTAAACTCTCAAGCTCTAAAGAAGAGAGATGTAATTTGTTAATGGTGGAGGACCCGAGCACAACCCCTTTTTATCAAGCAAAAAATAATCTTAATGGGCAATCAAAAATTTCTTCATCCATACCATTCATTTTCAATGTTTGAAGGCCTTTCTCACCAATGTGCCCCATGCATTGATGCCATAACATTGTATTCACTACAAGAATACTTGGAGCTTCTTCTACCGTATTAATTTTCTCTACAACTGAAGAGTTATTGAAATCAATGCTTATAGTTCTAGCCTCAAGTTTAAACAAATTTCATGTACAAACTTCCCTTGCCAACACTAAGTATCCATGAACCATCTTGCAGCTATCCTTATTGAATTCCATAATCACACCCGCATCATTCATCTTACTGACGGATATAAGATTTTTTCCAAACATAGAATATGTAGCACACCAGGAAGGGTTTAAAATCTTCCATATTTTGAACTCAATTTGACTCTCCTCAAACTATTATCTTCTATGTTGAATTATCTTCCAAGAAGACTTCACCTCCATTTATCTTTTCATATTCACGAAACCCCTCCCTATAAGGAGTCATATGAAAAAAAGTGCCTGATTCAATCAACCATGAGTCATGGTGTTGACTTGAGCATGCTACAACTACAAACAGGTCCCCTAAATCTTCATTTGTGGTCTTCATTTATGTCTACGTTCCTTTATCATCCTTTTTAGATCTGCAGTATCTTTTATAATGCCCTATTTTACCACACTTTCAACATTTCCTTTTGTCAAGAACAATATTTTTCCCCTAGATTTCGATCTTCTTTCTTCTAATTTATTTTTGCTTCTTTCTTGAGAATAACCTCTCACAACCATGGCATCCTTTTTATTATAATCCTCATAATATTTTCATCTCATTTCCTCATATAGCAATGTTCCTACTATATCCTCTACTTTCACTATAGAAGTAGTATTGGAGATAGCTATAACTAGGTTATCCCAGGAGTCAGGTAATGAATAAAGTAGATTAAAACACTTTTTCTCTTCATCCATTTTTACATCTATAGAGTTTAATTGACTTAACATAGTGTTGAAAGCATTTAGATGTTTAGTTATAGAGTCATCAAAATTCATCTGAAGAGAATACAACTTCTTTCGAAGAAAGAGTTTATTTACCAGTGACTTTGTATGATACAATGCTCCTAACTTTTCCTATAACAACTTTTTCGTGGCCTCTATCGATACATTCAACAATACTAAATCAGATAAACACAATATGATAGATCTCCTTGCCTTCGTATTGATCTTTAGCCATTCCTCATAAGTAATTCCTATTAGTTTTACTCTTGAGACTGTGACCCACTGATATTTGTCCACCAACAGATCCTCCATCTTGAGTTTCTATAACTAAAAATGTTGTCCTTTAAATTTTTCGATCTCTAACCATGTGCTTCCTATCATTTTTCTTCACCCATATTCTTTCACATACTGCTCCCAATCAGGAATTAATTTATCCCAAGGTTGAAACCCTTATTTCTCAAACAAAGCTAAAACCTAGCTCTAATACCAAATGAAGAGAAATAATACCTCAATAAACAAATTCCAGAAAGAAAATAATTTTAGTATCAAAGGAAAACTAGAGAACACATTACACAACTTTATCCTGGGAAACATTTTGGCAAAATTCCCAACAATAATATTTACTTATTATATAAACTTTACTGTCTTCAATACAATAATATTCGTTCACTCACTTTTACTTGTGATTACATTTCTTTCTTATTCATTACCAAAACATCATTCAAGTGCTGCTTTATATACCAACAATACAAGAAGGGTTTTTACAATACAATGGGCACAAAACCATGGGCCGATATTACATTAATCTAAAAACACCCATATGGGTCTAAAAGTAGATTAAACCCCCCCCCAAAAAAAAAAAAAAAAAAAAAAAAAATTACATAGTGTAAAGTCCTTTCAGAGCTAACCCCTCCTAAATAACATGGAAAATATTCAACATAATTCCAACAATCCATACATATATGTCCTACAATAGAATGAACCAGAGGCCAAACAATAATCCCTTTATATTTCTTAATGTGTACTAGGCTTCATAAATGCAAATTATAAAATCTTAAGAGCTGACCATTTTATATTCTACATTCTAATATTTATAGCTTTCTAAAATACATACATTTATAAATCGTCATTGCATCAGAGATGGATTGTCATTATGTTAGAAGATTCTCTAGTATGTTTATTCTTACCACTTGGTTGTGGCTTGCTGACCTAGCTGGAATCTATATCTTGAGTCGTATTGGCCTTGTTGTTTGCATCTAGTTTGTTGATTTTTTTTCTGAAATTTCTATTGAGTCACCCTACACATCTACACCATCGCATTGGTGGCATTTTCATTGTTAATATTGTTTCACAAGTGATCTTTTCCTATCGACAGAATATGATGATTACCATCCATATGCTAATAAGCTGGTGTTGGACATAAAATTTGATCTACTTTTGCCGATCTATGGTTATCGGGTGTATAACAGGGTTATTAACAGATGATAGACTTTTGGTACCATGACTTGCTTATTTTGGGTATAAAAGTTTTAGTTGATCCTAGACTTAGTCAATCATTATACTCTTTTGGCTCTACGATGGACTTATGGTACCTCTACAAGATCTATCCAAGTACAAAAAATTTGACTAATCTAGGACTTAGTCATTTTTCCTCATTTTGTACTTTCAGCTCTACGAAAAAATTTTGGTACCTCTACAAGCTCCCTTTAGGTACAAAAGTTTTGACCGATCTGGGACTTAGTCATTTTTCCTTATTCTACTTTTTTGGCTTTACGATGGATTTTTGGTACCTCTATAGGCTCTATTTGGGCATAAAATTTGTGGTCGGTCTAGGAATTAATCATTTTCCTCATTATGCTCTTTTAGCTCTGCGATAAACTTTTGGTACCTCTACAAGGTCTATCTAGGTATAAAAGTTTTGGTTAGTTTTAGACTTATTCATTTTTCCTCATTCTACTATTTCGGCTCTATGATGGATTTTTGGTACCTCTATCAGATTTTTTTGGTTACAAAAGTTTCGGCCAGTCCGGGACTTAGTCATTTTTCCTCATTTTTCTCTTTTGGCTCTATGATGGACTTTTGGTACCTCTACAAGCTTCGCTTGGGCGCAAAAGTTACAGTTAGTCCTAGACTTAATAATTTTTACTCATTTTGCTCTTTCGGCTCTACCATAGACTTTTGGTACCTCTGTAGGCCACATTCGGGTACAAAATGAAGTGCATAAAAATACCATACATCCAAGCAAATGAAATACTGAAAGATAGCAATAATGATGAAATCACAAATATGAGAACGAGATGTGTATAAAATGAGTGGTGGTGTCCTTTTATTAATAATAATACCTGTTCCTTTCAATGGGGTTATAATAAGGTCCCTCCAAGGGATTTACTACCAATATGATACAATTTAGTTACAACAAAAATATTTTGGATGTAATGCGTAGGATCTTCTTTACACCTACGAATTGATTGGGGTCAGGTTTTTATGACTACCACAATGAATGGAATGCTATGAATCTGGTGCTCCTCTTCCCATGTAAGAAACTATAGTCTACACACAAAAAAATGGAAAAATGTTAAAAGCATGTGCAGAGCCTTTTGAGATAAGACTCGTATTAATGATAATAATATGCAATAAATAAATGAAATAAAATAGATGCATGCATAAATAGAAACGTAGCTGATATAAGAAACAATAAAGAGAATGCTACTAAAATCTACTAAAAGAAAACAAAAAAACATATCTCTATCCTAGTGCCATCTCTGAGTGGGGTGGTCATACTTTTGGGTCATCTCTAAGTGAGATGACCACTAACCTATAAGTGCTTTTTTGAGGCTGATGCGAGGGTAACTTCTGGGTTTGATTTAGGGTTTTTTGATAAATTGGTGTGTTTGTGGGAATGGATTATTAGATTTGGATCAATCTTCAAAGCAGATATGTGTAATTGCACAACAAATGTGGATGCAATATTCAACCTTTGGAATGAACCAACATCATGCTTTCTACGTAAGGAAGAAGGCAAAATACTTGGAGGCTCGTGGTCAAATTCTAGCAACACTTCATTGCTCAAATATTTGAAAACTTGGTATATTTTCAAATGAGGGGTGAGTACTATTATATAGATTCCTCGAAAGAGATCTAATAATTGCATAAACCTACGCATAAAAAATAAAAGAGGTAGTTTGAATTAAGAAAAGTGAATGCCTATCTTCAAAATATCAATGCAAACTGATTTTGTCATGTGATTGTTCTATTTTGGGCTCATGCATGCGCTGAATTGTAGCGCAAGTTCATGCATGGATTCAACTGGTATTTTTGGCTGCTAGTTATGTCCCGCTCTCTTTTTCTTAATATTGCTTTTGGCACAACCATCTCGATATGGGATGACCTTGACTAGGGGTTGTCCCTTAGTAAGACGTACTGTGGAGGTCATCCCTTGGAGGGATGGCCAAGGTTGTGAAGGGAAATATCCTTTGTTTGGGTGGCAAAAACCACTGTTTGAGCCCTAGGGCTACCCAAGGTGGGTCATATGGTCTAAAAGGAGTCCATATAGGTAGTCTTATCAACATGACATATTTTAGGTGTCTACAAATGCCCTTTTTTGGGATGTGTTGTGTGAAAGCATAACACGAAGAAAAAATAGATGACCTAGAGTCAAATTGAGGGTTGATGATGTTCATTGATCTAATCAAATGTTAGATACCTCAATCATGAAAAGAGAAATCATTTTTTAGTCATTTCTTCTGACAAGTTGAAGAACTTGTATTTTTGGTAAAATTTTCAACCATGAGCAAATAGGATCCAGTATACAGGTGATGACTTTAGGTATACCAAACATGTAGTTGTAGCTGTCCTATTATGTGTTTAAAATTTATTTTTGCTTGTTGATTGCCCCAAGCAAGAAAGATGCATGATAGTCTTTGGCAATGATTCTTGAACAAACATAATTTGCATGATTGAGTGTTTTGATTATTGACTTGATTATGAATTTTGTGATTATATGACTACCCCCTTAAGCAATGAGTCGATGAGGAAATAGAAAAATGATGAAAGCGATGAGTCACTTGACCAAGATGATTTGATTTGGGTGCTCTAGGATAATTGTGAAATTTTAGAGGGCTCATGTCCTCATTACAACCTTGATTTTGACCCATTTATTACTATTTTTGGTGAGTGACCTTATGGTAATTTACTCATCCTATCGAATTGCATGGATAACAAATCGTTGCAATCACCAAGTGGCTAGAGTAAATCACTAGATACGAGGTTAACTCAAGATTTTTGTATTTTTTTGTTTGTTTTTGGAATGTGAACAAATGGGTTAGGTGCCTTTGGAGATTTTTTGGATTAATTTTGACCAAAGAAATTTGGTTACCTTTGGAGCCTTTTGTTTTGATTTTGATCAAAGGAATGTGGGTACCTTTGGACCTGCTTATTTGATTTTGACCAAAGGGTTTAAGTTCTTTTGGATATTTTATTTGTGGGATTGTTTTTTTTTGTTAATTTGGAGGTTGTATCTTGGTGGGATGATCACAAAAATTGTGACTGTCTGACCCCAATATGGTCATGCAGATTTAAAAATATAAAATAAAAATTAGCACTTTTTTGAAGTCATTTACACAACTAGAAATTAAAGAAAAGGGAGTCTAGGAGGAGGATAATGATTTTCAAAATGGAGTGTTGTAAATACATTGATCAAATTCCACCATGGACCAACTCGAGACTTCTACAACTAGAGGAATCGAAAGGAGAAAGGTAAACATCGTATTATCTTTTTGGTTACTGCACAAAATAAAACGAACCTCACTAATTAAAGCCAAAAATGAATGTCACCAAAAAAAACTAAGGCAAGGAACGCACCTTAGCTTAAAATTTTAGTGTAGGTTGTTTTGTGTGCTTGAAATTATGTTTTTTATTTGCTTGATTTTATTTAGGGTATGCTAGATTGCTTTTGAATTTGCCCTAATTCGGGGCCATCTCAGGGTGAGACGATCCCTCTTATGATGTTGGGGGCTATCTCGGGGTGAGATAGTCATGGTTCAGAATCTAACGGTCAAAAATATGATCGTTGTGAGGGCCATCTCAACACGTGATGACCTTGTCTTGAGACTATCGTATCCCAAGATGGCCTCTTTGTTTATTTATTTTTGTGGATTTTTATTTTTTTTGACCTGATGTCAGATTTATGATTTGTGCATTCAATGTGTGTGAGATCACCATAGATATACCATAGTCTATAAGATAGTGCTTGATGTGCTAACTAATACTAATTGGGAATTGCTTGAGGTCTTTGGCCAAAAATAGGTTGCTAGGCTAGAGGTGATGATCATAGATCAGGACTATCTAATGGCCTTAACAGATCATTAGGACAACAAGACCAACATATTCCACCTCCCGACTAGTGAGATGGTAGTCACTATGTAGGATGTCTATAGGATTATCCATGTTTCGATTGAGGGATGCCCCATCGTCTGAAAACACATTGGCCAGCAGAGCAGAGTGATCTAGAGAGAATTTTGTGAGGATTAGGAGGTTGATCAATGCATCTTGAGTAGCGATGGGGTACTGGTGGAGGTATGGTATGATGCATATGTGCTCACATTGAGACATATATTGTTGATGTCACTCATGTCTAACATTCTACTACCTAAATCTTTAGGAAAAAATGTTCCCATGGAAATTATTCAAGCTAGTTCAAGATTTAGTTCAGTGCACCACTTAGGATCCTTCAATCATGGCTTGGGAAACTACGCTACTAGCTCATTTGTATGATGAGCTATATGATATTTTCCAATTATGCAGGCTTGGATTGGTCTATAGATTCCTACTATAGATCTAAGGGTGGGAGCACATCCGGTTGGACAAATCAAAGGGGCTTCCTTGGTTATCATAGGATATGATGGAAGACATGGATATTAGCTATGGTATGCAATGGAGGTACGACCAGGAGGTGTGTCAGAGTCAACCCCACTTAGGCAGGATTACTCATTACATGGATTTTTTCAAGAGACTCAGGCTAGAGCATGTGACATGATGGTCATGTAGGGATTACCCACCATGTACAACGGTAGCTAAGCAGTTGAGGTGCAATAGACATAGGTGATGGGTGGTTGGGAGCCATGACACAGAGTGAGAGTACATCCAGTACTATCATGTTTATTGGTAGTTTGAGGTTCATTAGGGTGTACCTAGTGAGCTCGTAATTTATTAGTGTTGTAAACTTGACTTGGCCTCGAGTAGAGGTGATGGGTGAGATCATAGATCAACTAGTGGAAGATCCAAATGTGGATGATGTAGGTACTATGATAAAGTACGATGTATGGTGGGTGACTCAGTTGTGATAGGGAGGTGGACCTATGGGCGGATAGGTCAGAGCAGTGGGGGATAAGGGTATTGTGGAGGTTGAGGATGAGTGACGAGTTCATCGTCAGATGAAGGAGAAGTGGGAGGATCCCTCAAAGAGAGTAGACAAGCCATAATATGAGGGTAAGTATGATGAGGATCCCGAGGATGAGGATGCTTAACTTAGAGAGCAGGTTTAGTCTCTATAAACACAACTGGTAGAGCGGTATACCATAGTAGCCTTGCTTTAGGACCAACTAGATAGGGATAGGTAGTAGTAGAGGGGATTCTATAAGGAGAAGGATATTTTGTGGATAAAGTTGTAGAGCTCTCAAGAGGTGGTGGATAGGGTGATAGCAGAGTGAGACACTCTATGAACATAGGTGATGGCTCAAAACATAGAGCAAGATGCTTTACATACTCAGGTTGTGGCTTTGATCATGGCTCAAGGACAGGTAGGTATAGGTAGTTAGGATACTATAGACAGATTATAGATGCTATTGAGTGACCATTAGGTTTGGCATTAGTCAAATGACATGTACATGCAAGATCAAGAGGATCTAATAGAGAAACTTGAAGGTTACCTACCTAATGACCCCTCAATAGGAGGGTCCTAGTAGAGCCTATGCAGTGAGTCTAAACAACCTTAAATGAGGCTATGGACTCCTAGGTATACAACTAGATCTAAGAGGATAGTAACCAGTGGATTAGGGGGCTCATAAATATATAGCCAAGGGTGGTGGTGATTCTAGGGGTGCAGGCCCCGCTTGACTTGGACTCATGTATTGTTCTCTTTTTGGGTGTGAGGTCCAAGGACCCACTCTATTGTAGCCTATAGGCATTTTTGTATCATGATGTACTAGATTTATCACACACACACACACACACATATATATGATATAATATTTTAATTATATGTATGGATGCACTTATGGATGCAATTGTAGATGATGGATATGTGTCTAGATATTGTAGCATTTATGCTTAGATGTATGCATGTATTTTGAGATTTATTTGTGTGATAATGAATTTATGTAACTCATGTTATTGATTTGACAAATCTAATATGTATGACTAGACTTAGACATGGATGAGATATACTAATAATATGTGATGTGACTAATGTGAAATGTATGTTTTAAATAATAAAACATAATGAATGAATCTATATGCACTAACAAAATTAATTGTAAGCACCACAAAATGTATAAAAATCATCAATCAAAATGTTAACCTTTTCATAAAAGTCATACATTTGAAATCCAACCATATGTAAGATGATAAAAATATAAATGATGGATGGGGGACCAGTAAGATGCTATAGGGAAACAACATGGTTTTCATGAGACTCAAACACCCTAGTTGACCAATCAAAATATGTATACTAACCATGCAAGATTCTAAAAAGGTAGAAATTTGCTAGGAAGACCAAGATATTCAATATCCCTGTGTGTGCATAGTGATATTCATTATGATGCATAAGACTACCCCATTACTAGGTTGGCTCTTAGAGCCCATTATTGTAATGAGGATCACCTCATGGTCATCATTATCCTAATTTTGGATGTAGTTGGACTAGACTACTAGGTAATACAAGCCACCAAAAGCTAGCTCATCCACAAGCTAACATTGGTATGTACAAAAGAAGGTCGCTAATGTGACAGACATATCACCATGCATAAGACTACCCCATTTCCAGGAGGGTTTCATTCAACCCATTATTGTAATGGAGATCATCCCATGAATTTTGAATAACTAAGGATTCTAGGGATTCAAGCTCATTACCCCTTCTTTTCTTTTAATTTATTTGCTTGGGATACTTGCTCATTTTTTATGAGGAGCAAGGGGATTTATTGTAGTGGTGAAAACCACTTTTTTTTGGGGATACTTGCTCATTTTTATGAGGAGCAAGGGATTTTATTGCTTTGGGTAGGGGGAGCTTGTCCTTTTTTCAATTCTTAGCATCCTAGACCATGCGCATAATAGGATGAGCAAGGGAAACCTTTTGCTTAAGGGGCAAGGACTACGTTGTAGTGTTGTCCTTCCTTGTTCAAAATCAGATTTTAATGTGAATGTGTGTTTGGGATTTTGAGATATGCAAGGTACTATCAAAGCAAGACCCTACCTTCAAAAATCAAGATAGCTTTCTACAAAATCTGAAAAGAAAACTAGGAATGGTTGAATGACCAAAAACCCTAGTGAACACCCTATAGCAACTTATTGGTTGTGTTGAAAAACACAATTACTCAAAAAGGGGAATGTGGATGGTAATGATATGTGGAATGTGGGGGTTTTCCCTATGATATTTTGTAAACTAAGAGGTGTGCATAAAATAGTCAGTGGTCATCTAAACATCATTGTTGATGGTCATCCAGTATCTACCCTATCTTACGAGGACCCCTTAATAAGCAAAATCTCATAAGGAAAAGTGCAAATGATGATGATGGATAAAGGTTTGATTAAGAATAATGACAATCATACAAGTGTGGTGCTAGACCTTAGCATGCAAGAAAAAAACTAGTCCTAATGCTAATGCAATGAAGAAACATGCCTAATGCAAGTGAGAAAATATAGCGACATGAAATGCATGGTGGAATGCAATGCAAATGGGAATGCAATGTTTTTATGTTTTGTGATTTTCCAATGTTTTTGTGGTTTTTGTTTTCTCTTTTTTTTATATGCATCATGTGTCATGCATAAAATACCCATAGGTGGAGAATGTTGAGAGGTTCAAGTTCCTCAACACCCTCAAGAGAAGCTAACCTATAAGTCCCTGGCCCTATCTTCTGTGTGATGATAAATGGGCCTAACCAGTTTACCACAAATTTATCTCGCAAGTGCGGCGGCAAGTTGGAGTTTTGCTGATTTTATTTAAGCACAAGATCCCCAAATTTAAAGTCCCTAAGGTGGACTTTCATATCATAAGCTCGCTTAAGGTGATATTGATAAACATGGAGGTGCTCAAGAGCGTTAACGCATCATTCATCAAGAAGGGTCAATTGGTCAAGGTGAGCTTGTCATGCAGTATCATCATCGATGAACTCTTGGAGTGATATGCGCAACGAAGGAATTTCTAATTCCAAGGGTATAATGGCCTCAATGCCATATACTAGCAAGAAAGGAGTTGCCCCAGTGGGCATCCTAATGCTAGTTCTATAAGCCCATAATGCAAGAGGTAGTTGAAGATGCCAATATTTGTGATTATCCTTGATGATATTCTTGAGAATGGCAATGATTGTTTTGTTTGATGCCTCTGCTTACCCATTAGCTTATGGATAATAGGGCATGGAAAAGTTGTGTTGAATGTTATACTTGGCAGTTAAAGCTCACACATATTTGTTCTTAAATGGGGGCCCATTATCCGAGATGATCTTGGATGGAATACCAAAATGACATATGATATTATGAAGTATGAACTCCACAATGCGGGGTCCAGTCGTAGTGGTAAGAGGGATTGCTTCCACCCATTTGGTGAAATACTCTATGGCCATTAAGATAAATGTGTGATGGATTGATGACAAGGGTGAGATTTTCCCAATTAAATCAAAATCCCACTGCAAAAAAGGCCATATCGAATGAATCGGTTGTAAGGCCTGAGAAGGTACGTGCAAAATATTAGCATGATGTTGATATTTCACGCACTTCTTAACATAAGTGCAACAATATTTCTCCAAGGTGGTAGGCCAATAATAGCCCATTTGGAGGATGCACTTAGCGATAGCCATGCCGCTGAAATGGCCACCACAAGTACCATCGTGAGCTTGCGAAACTACCCAAGTAGATTCATGGGGCTCTAAACAATGAAGGAGAAGACCATCATAGCCTCGATGATACAAGATGTCTCCTAACAAGACATATTTTGTCACTTTTTGTTTGAATGTTCATTTTGCGGCATGCAACAATCCCGAAGGGATATTACCAAGTTTGAGGAAATATTTTAGTTGGGTGAACCAATCTTGATACTGTTGAGTCTTGATTGAATGAACTACTTGTTCCTTTTGAGATTCATCCCACATAAATGTAGATTGGGAGAGAACCTTAAGATAGATCATTGTGTTATTATCAAAAGGACTATTTGGGATCAAAGACCCCAAGAAGCATGTTTCAAAAATTCATGTATGTGAGAGAACCATTATTGGTATGGTTCAATATGGACCATGTGGAAAACATATTCATATTTTAGATCCTCACGTGAAATCATTGATTGCAAAAGCATTTTGACATGAATGGTTGTGATATCATCTAAAGGGTTCTACGGAATTAAGGATCCCAAGGAAGCCATTGTATCCACAAAATGATTAGATGAATGAGGGACTGCCTCGATGTTGTACCATTCTAATTTAGCTAGTAGCTTGTCCACAAGGGCTTTGTATGATTGCAATATTGGACACTTGCATTGGTAGATTTCCTTGACTTGGTTAACAATGAGCAAGGAATCACCAAAGATATTTAGCTTCTTGATTTTCATGGTGATAGCTTCTTGAAGACCCAAAAGGAGGGCCTCGTATTCAGCATTATTGTTGGTGCACGGGAAATCAAGTTTAAATGAAAGGGGTATAGGAGCCCCTTGCGGTGTGAAAAACATGATTCTTGCATCACCCCCTTGCTCACACTTGGAACCATCAAAGAACAGAGTCATATCAGATTTGTTTCTAGGTTCTTCTAGTTCTATCGAGTTTGATAATGTGAAGACTACATCATCAGGCAACTCGATGGGAAGAGGCTTATCATATTGCTAGTTGATCAACAATTACTTGACCTTTAATAGATTTTTGACTTATGAATTCGAGGTCAAATTCTATCAACAACATGATCCACTTTGTGGTATGACTATTATGGTATGTTCGACTCATCATGTACCGCAAAGGGTTTTCTTTGGACACGACATACATTGTTTGATTGAGCATGTAATGGTGTAGCTTCTTGGTGGTGAATACCACTGCTAGGAAAAGCTTCTCAATGTATGCATACTTGAGCTCATAGCTAACCAGGGTGCGACTGATGTAATAAATAGCTTGTTCCTTATTTGCCTTATTCTTTTGGGCCAACATGGTCCCTAAGGCAAAGTCGATAGCTGATATGTATAGTAAAAATGGCACACCTGGTCGAGGTGGAGCTAAAACTGGAAGTGATGCTAGGTATTGTTTGATCTCATCAAAGGCCTTTTGACACTCATCATCCCAATTGAATGGGACCCCCTTTTGTAATAGATGATTCATTGGTTGACATTTATCCGAAAGTTGTGCTATGAAGCATCAGATAGATGCTACCTTCCCTTGTAAGTTGTGAAGTTGCTTAAGGTTGGTAGGGGGAAGCATTTTGAGTATTACCTTGAATTTGGTGGGATCAACTTTGATGCCTCATTTTGAGACTATAAAACCCAAGATTTTTCTAGATGTAACTTCGAAGACACACTTCTTAGGGTTAAGTCTAACGTTATGCTCGATGAGGTGATCGAAGACTTTTCTTAGAACATCAATGTGCTCATGAAGAAATAAAGATTTAGCTAGAAAATCTCTATGTAATCCTCTAGGATTTTGTGCATGTAGTCATGAAATATGTATGTCATGGCCCACTAATATGTTGCACCAACATTTTTGAGGCCAAATGGTATGACTTTGTAACAGAAAGTCCCCCAAGGTGTGGTAAAGGTTGTCTTGGGCTGATCTTCGAGATTGACCCAAATTTGATTGTAGCCTGAGAAACCATCCATGAGGGATAACATTTCATGACCTATAGTCGCGTCGACTAGAGCATCAATGTTTGGGAGGGGAAATTCATCCTTAGGAGTCACTTTGTTAAGATCTCAAAAATCTATGCATATGTGAATCCTCCCATTAGGTTTTCCTATGGGTACCATGTTGGAAACCCAATCAAGATAATCGATGGGTTGAATGAACCTTGCATCCAACAATTTTTGTAATTCATCTTTAACCATTAAGGCTATTATTGGATGCATCTTTCTAAGATTTTTCTTGACTGGTTTGATTTTTGGATCGAGCGTGAGGTTGTGCATGACCAAACTCGGGTCGAGACCCAACATATCTTTATAAGACCAAGCAAAGGCCTCTCTTTTCTCTTTCAAGAGAACTATAATATTGGCTTATTCTTATGGGGATAGATTGTATTCCAACTTGATATTTTTAGGAACTATGGATTGGTGTTGATATCCACATCAATTGTGTCCTCAACTAACATGTGGGATCCCTCCTCGAGTTGATGAGGTGTAGGGATCAAATGGATGTCATCAACTAGATTCAAAGAATTGATCATTTCATCAAGTTTGATCTCAACTTGACAAACATCTTCAGATGGCCCTTGGGAGAAATGAAATGGTTGTAACATTTCTTCACAAGGGAAGAACTCTATGGGTGATGGTGGAATCATGACGCGATCAAAATCAATGGCCTCATGATTGAGGTGCAAAGGTTTTGAAGGGTCATTGGGATTATGGAGTGGTGTGGTCAGATCAATGGAAACCATATTGATGGATGGCAGATGGTTTCCATTCATGGGTGGGAAGATCCTATCAAATATGGGTGGCCTCAAGTGCACTAGAGGTGGTTGAGGTGGAGGTGGAATGATTGGATGAGGCCTAGGTAGAATCAGGATGATTGGATCTTATGGAAGTAGAAGCTATCATAAAATGGGCATCCTCCTAGGGAAAAGATGAAGGTAGAATTTATCAAGATCATTAAGGGGCTCAATAGTAGTTGATTCATCCTCTAAGCTATCTGAAGCAATAGATATTACATCAGACTCATGGTAAGATGAATCAATGGACATGTCATCATGATCTTGATCAGATCCATCATCCTCTTCGATCCAATCATTCTCAGGGTCATTGGCTAGGCTAGACTCTTCTTGCTCATTGGTCTCTTCTTCTCCATCAGAAATCCAACCACTCGTATGTTCTCAATTAGAGGATGAAAGAGGGTTCATGCAAACTTGATCGCTAAGCCACTAAATGTGGCTAGGACCAAGATATGCTAAACTTATCTCATCCTCATCTTCTTTAGATGCCTCACTAGAAGAGTCAAAGGGCTCAACAGAAACCATTATGATGGGAAGATGATCTCCTAATAGATGAATGTAGCCTAGATCAGCATAGTCATTCTCATCAATCTCATCCTCAAATCCTATGGTAAGGAGCTAGAGTGAGTCTGCAAGGAGTTCATACGAACGAAATATCCTAAGCTAAACTTATCTGTAGGCAACTAGTACTATGGCTGATAAGGGGTTCAAAGACCTTGTTCATACTAACCAAGACCATTCTCATGCCAATGGTAGTGGTAAAAGTACCTTAGGGTAAAATTTGGGTTTGATAGATAACTGACATTCCCTGAAAATGGGTCATCATTGTCATCCTCCATAGGGGACAAACTTGTAGCCTCATCAAAACCCCCATAGACAAAATTTATTTGGTTTGGGGGAACCCCCAAGGGCACAATGGTACCAATGGGTAGTGACGGCAGATGAGGCTTACCCATGTCCTGCACGGACTCGATGAGTGGAGTGAATATGATATTTTACACTAGATACTCAATGAGTCTAGGATTAGCCAAATGAACCATGACTTGCGATGGGGTGGATGAGGATGATGGGGGTGTGGCTTGATCTGACTCATCCATAGCAATAAATGATTCTTCCTCATCCATAGGAGTTGGAATATCTTCTATAAAAATGGTGGAAATGGATGGTGGGATCTCCTCGATTGGCTCCTTCAATATTTTCTTGCTTAGAGGATCCGAGGATGAAGAAGGGATATCGGGAGAAATCGATGGTGATGGTGGAGATGGAGGAGGTTCAATGGTTGATTGTGGTGATGGATCTAGAATTTTTATGGGGTCATTAGGTCGGATGTCCAGATGGGTGGATGGCAAGGTAGACTCTTGTGGATGGTGCACCACATTGCAATACTTGAAGGGCTCAAGGTCTGCATGAACCACATGAACTTGCCCTTCATGTATATACTTAAGACATTGATGCAATATGGATGGGACACACTTCATATCTCTCATCCAAGGTCTTCCAAGCAATATGTTATATTGCATTGCACCCTCCAAGACATGGCACAATGTAGGAATAGTCTTTAGCCCAACCTAAATAGGAAGGACTATTGTGCCGATGGTAGAGCATAAAGCATCATTAAATGCTTGGAGGGTGAATGTAGATGCTACAATATGTGAGGTTGGAAGACTAAGATGGTGTAGTGCATTAGTTGTAATGATATTTATTGAGGAGCCTATATCGATCAAGACCCACTTGTAGGGAATCGATTCACACTAGCAATGATGTGCAGTGGAGGATCGGGTCCAGTAGTGGGAGTTACCTTGATCTCGTGATCATGAAATGTGATAACAAGATCTTTGCAATGTTGAATGTGCCCCACAAAATTGACAAAAGAGTTGGGATCTTGGGGTTGCAATTCAATTGATTTCAAAATCTCCATTAGAGCTTCTCTATGTGGTGGCGACTATTGTATCTGCTCATAAATGGAGAGTCTTGTCGATGTCATTCATAGAATTTGGGTAAGTCTACTTCTGATCGTCACCATCGAGCGAGGTGGAGGACCTTGGATAGGATTTATTGGTGGTAAAGGCTATGATATGGAAGGAATATTTATTGGAGCTACAAGTGGTGCAACTTGATTAGGATACCTCTTATTCCTTGTCACAATATTAATCATCCCTACAAACCCCTGATTGGGTGGGGCTATGTGGATTTCATTGACCTATCATGTTTGATCTACCTGCACCTCATGTGTAGGTAGTGGATCCTTAAATATACCCATTTGTTGATTATTGCAAGTGAGAGGATTGTCGATTTGAAGTTCATTCTTGTCAAGCATATCTTGTACTTTATTCTTAAATGTGTAACATGACTGAATGTCATGACCATTTTATCAATGATAAGGATAGTACAAGTCCTCTTGATACCACTTAGGCTTTGGCTTATTAGGATCCAAGGGGTAAATCTCTAGTAAATTGATAGCCTTTGCCTCACATAGTTGATTAAAAAGTGATGCCAAGGACTCAAGCAATGGTGTATAATTGTGAGGTGGGTGACGTTGTTGCTTTTGCCCCTAATTCTATTGAGATTGATTGTATTGTGTAGGAGGGGGTTGGGCTTGATAATTGATTTGTTGTGGTGAGTTTGCTTCATAGGCCCTAGAACATTCAAGACAACTTGATTAACTAATGATGGTTTCTATTGTGTATGGTTGCCTTTTGGGTTTTTGTTCCATTCCTTCTTTCAAAGTTTTATTTCCCCTTCCTGAACCTTAATCTCCTCTATAACCTTGGCTTGAGCTAGGGCTTCCTCGAATGTCTAATATTGCTAGAGTTGTAACAATGAAATCTATTTTGAACAACTCCTTGTGAATAGACGAGTTAGCTCTATCATAGGTAAGGTAAATGATAACTTTGAAATGATTACTTGCCACCTATTACCATAGTCCAAGACTGGTTCATCATCAAATTGGCAAAGATTGTATAAATTAGTCAAGGTTGCTTTCTTCTTTACGCTAAATGAGAAGCGCTCCAGGAATGCATTTGCAAGTTGTTCAAAGCTATGAATGTTGTGCCTTGGCAGATGATTGTACCACTCTAGGGTTGGGCTTGAGAGCGTTATCAAGAAGGTTCTCAGTAACAAGGCATCATCATCCTAGAGTTGAAAGTAAAGGTTCATAAAACTAGTGACATGCTCCTATGCATCATCATCTCCTTTAAACTTATCTAACTTGGGCATTTCAAAATGCTCCGGATATGGAGGAGATGGGATAGAAGGATGGAGCGGTTGATTACAAAGTTGACTCAGTGTGGGTTTTTGATAACCCATTCCTGAAGCTTGCTTTTCCAATGATCTAATGTGCTCAATAAGCACCTTGTAAGCTTCAGATGAAATGATCTCATCTCCTTACCTTTGCCCTCGAGGAGGGGGAGGTGGAATATGTCTAGTGGGGTGAGGTGGTTGATTGTGGTCATCAACCATATCCTCATAAAGTGACTCGGGGTACCCCTGATCCTGATACTCTGACTCTAAGTCCTCATAGGCCTCATGCTTCTATTGAGCATTGTTTGGTTGATATTGTTGGGGCCTATGGTGTTGAGGGGGTGCATGAGGAGGATGGTTTTGATTGGGTCTAGGTGGTAGGTTTTGGTGGTGTGCAAGGCACCTTTGATGGATCTACTACCTATAGGTACTAGGTGTAGGAACCACCTCATGCAAGGCTTTCTATAATCTCTCTTGATATAGCCTTTCCTGATGCAACCTATGTTCTTGCAACCTCTACTAACTCAACTGATATTGCTCATCTAAGCATTGTTTATCTAATCATAACTGGTTCAAAAATGCTTGTTTATCAACATTCTTCCTAAGTGCCTGATCTAGTTGATCAGTAGTGCAGGGCTGATTGACCTTCATATTAATACGAAGGAACTTGGCTTGCTCTATGGCCCCAGAAGGGTTGGCTACCTATTTTCCATGATCGAGGGAAGTCACGTTGACCTGGTACTCAGGCTTAAATGTAAGCTCAACATACTCAAGTGATGCAGAGGCACAATGTGCTTGCATAGAATACTCTTCTTGAGGGGTAGGGGGATTATCAAAGTCTCCCTCCTCCTCATTGACAAGGATTGTATGAGTCGACATGGTTGTCTGAGTAGGATGGTGAGTGTCATACCTATCTAAATGGGTATATTGTTAACTCATCCATGGATGATCAAGTGGAGTGGCTTGATCATCTAACCTCATCCATGGGGTGTACTCTTGATCATGCTCTGATTGGTGGAT
This sequence comes from Wollemia nobilis, assembly GCA_028583015.1. Classification (NCBI taxonomy): domain Eukaryota; kingdom Viridiplantae; phylum Streptophyta; class Pinopsida; order Araucariales; family Araucariaceae; genus Wollemia; species Wollemia nobilis. The sequence continues at coordinate 992,577 of JAQPPZ010003235.1, forward strand.
AGAGCGAGTCAAAATGTGAACTCGTGATCACCGACCTACTAGGACCTTCTCCATGCTGAATATTTTATCTAGGGAAAGCATAGAAAGTATCTTGACCATGGAGGTCATCACTTCGATCATATCGAGGACCAACAGATGCATCCTGAATGGGGATTTCCTCTAGGTTAGATTCTCTATAAAAACCAGGATGCCATTCAGGAATGGCCATATCCTCTGGACTAATTTAGAAGGTGTTCCATGCCTCCTTGAAATTTTTTGTGGCACTATCCCTTGATCAAGCTTGGTTGTACATTGTTATCACAAAGTGTATTAAACAAACAACAAAGAAACACACAAGAAAACAATGTGATTATCTCATTTAAATTTTAAGTGTGAGTCCCTATAACTATTTGAGTGTATTTTGATGTTGAAAACCCTTATTCCTATGAAACTAAGGGTAAAAAAATAGAAAACTACTAAAAGGTAGTTCGAGCACATCCCCCTGTTGGGGAATGTAACTCAAATGGAAAAAAGTGGCTTCCTATGGATGTTGGCTCAAGGTAACCTTATGGGAAAAAAATGACCCCTAAAGGGGCTGCACTATCTAATGTCCTGCTACCGGCCAAGCCTGGATTTCACTTAACCCATGCATTTAAGGCATGGACAATAACGACAGCTGCATCCACTAATTATTTTAAAGAGCCCTGTGGTAAAGGGGCTCACTAATCCTTCCTACTCGGGTGCACCCAAGAGTAGGGGACCTTTGGTGATGAATTCTAGAAAGCCACTCACTTTTGGCCACTAGGGTGTCTATGGTGCGAGCCAATGGGTGGAGATGAAGCCCACCATCGCTAGTCTCGATCAACGATTGGTGATGAAGTCCAACTCGTTGATGTTAAAATGGATCGTGGTGTGTGGGGTTCTTTTTATTTATGCAAAATAAAGTAAAATCAAGAAGCACTCAATGCTCTTTCACTAATGCATAAAATTACATTTCAGTTTTAGAAATTCTACAAAATAATAGAACTTCTAAATGTAGAACCCTACATGATATTAGCCTGTGAGCAGGCAACAATAAGTAAGCCAAATAATGATAGGTTTAGAGCCATCCCGAACATAGATGACTACATAGAGGCCATCTGTCATAGATATAACCATAGAAAGGGGGCCGTCTGAACCAGGGATGACCTCAAACAAGGGTCATCTAGACCAGAGATGATCACAGATAGAGCCTGACACTATAAAAATTTTCTATTCTATGCTCTATAATCTGAAATATTTTTTTGTAAATTTTTATAAAAATAGAAACAGATAATAGATGTACTCACCTTGATGTCCTACGTTTGATGAAGATCCAACTCTATTGTTTTCTACTTTTTTATCCGAGGTCATCTTGCACAGGGACGGTTGTTGAATAGGGGTCATCTCAGGGTTGGATGATCGTCAAACAAGGGCCATATCTATGTCAAATGGTCAAATCTACAACCTACAAATAGAAAAATAGATAATAATTAGCAGAATGAATAGAAAACAGGGACTAGGTCCCACCGTGATCGCCACTGAAGTGCAAAAAAAGACCATACATCCAAGAAAATGAAATACTAAAAGATAGCAATAATAATGAAACCACAAAGATAAGAACAAGATATGTATAAAATGAATGGTGGTTTCCTTTTATTAATACTAAAATTTGTTCCTTTCAACGGGGTTACAATAATATCCCTCTAAGAGATTTGCTACCAATCTGATACAATTTAGTTACAACAAAAATATTTTGGATGTAATACGCAGGATCTTCTTCACACCCACAAACTGATTAGGGGTAGGTTTTTCATGACTACCACAATGAATGGTATGCTACGAATCTGGTGCTCCTCTTCCCATGTAAGAACATGTAGTTTGTACAATAGAAAATTAAATAATGTTAAAAGCATGTGTAGAGCCTTTCGAGATAAGGCTCGTATTAATGATAATAAGATGCGATGAATCAATGAAATAAAACAAATATATGCATAAATGAAAATGTAGTTAATCTAAGAAACAATAAAGAGAATTCTACTAAATATACTAAAAGAAAAAAATAAAATAAATCTCTTCCCTAGGACCATCTCTAAGTGGGATGGTCATGCCTACGGGATGTCTCTGAGTGAGACAATCGCTAACCTATAAGTGATTTTTCGAGGCTGATGTGAGGGTCACTCTTGGGTTTGATCTAGGTTTTTTTGGAAGATTAGTGTGTTTGTGGGAACAACTTGCTGGGTTTGGATTAGTATTTTACGCAGATACGTGTAATTGCATAGTGAATTTGGATGAAATATTCAACCTTTGGAAAGAACCAACATCAAGCTCTCTACATAAAGAAGAAGGAAAAATATTTGGAGGCTCGTGGTCAAATTCTAGCAACACTTCATTGCTTAAATATTTGAAAACTTGATATATTTTGAATGAGGGGTGAGTGCTATTATATAGATTCCTCAAAAGGAATCTAATAATAGCACAACCCTATGCATGAAAAAGTGAAGAGGCAGTTCACATTAAGAAAAGTGAATGCCTATCTTCAAAATCTCAATGCAAACTAATTTTATCATGTGATTGTTCTAATTCGGGCTCATGCACACGCTAAATTGCGGTGCAAGTTCATGCGTGGGTTTAACTTGTAATTTCAACTGCTAGTTATGTCCCACTCTTTTTTTTAATATTTCTTTTGGTGTGACCATCTCGGGGTGGTACAACCCTGATTAGGGCCATCCCTTAGTAAGACGGTCTTTGGAGGTCATCCCTTGGAGGGATGACTAGGGTTATAAAGGAAAATATCCCTTGTTTGAGTGGTGAAAACCATTGTTTGAGCCCTAGGGCTTCCCAAGGTGGATCATATGGTCTAAAAGGAGTCCATATAGGTAGTCTCCTCAATATGATGTGTTTTAGGTGTCTATACAAATTTTTTGACCAATCTTGGACTTAGTCATTTTTCCTCATTCTACTCTTTCGACTCTTCGATTTTGAAGGTTCATCCTTAGCATACGTAAGACAAAATTGTTTGGCTTCCTTATAATTCTATTTTTGGGGCCTAAAATACCATTCCTTACATCTTTTACAAAAGTGCATGTGGGTAATTCTCAAAAATACCCATATTCTTGGCAACTAGCAAGGGCTATTTCTTAGTGAAAAAGAGAACTTAGACTAACTAATTACAAGCCACAAAAATATAAAAGGTTTATGCTACTAATATGTACATCAACATGAACAAGAACTAATTGGGAGGAAAACAACATGGGACTACATGGATAATACCTTATATCAAACAAACATCTATGGAAAAAAGAGGAAACAAAACAATAACAATGAGATGGGTGATGGAATTTATGGTAAATTTTATAGGTAATAAAATGGAGTGAACTAGAAACAATGAAACAAAGACAATGCACAAGAATACCTGGAGAATGGGACACCCCCCAAAAAACAAATGGAGATGTAAAAGGTGGAGTTTGTGGCACAATTTTTAGGCGATACTACAGGTAAACATGGAAGTGATGAAACAAAAATGGTGCATTGGGATACTTGGAGCATGGGACACTCCTACACAACCCAAGTAGAGATGCAAAAGATGGAATTTTTGGTACATTTTATAGGCACAAATATGGATAGAAATGACAAAAGGAAAATAGAAAAGAAAATTGAGTATACCTAAAACATGGAACACCCCCACAAAATTGAAGCTCTATGAGTAAATTTGGATGTAGTCGATGGCTACCTCAGGTTCAAGTTAGGCACTTTAGAAAATCATCATTCTTCTACTTGCGTTATTTATCCTTTCTCTTTTTCTTAACCCGATTGAGTAATAACTTCTTCATTCTACCACCTCTAAGCATACAAATCTTCCTACCTTCTTCCATTATGCCAATTATCAGCATTTGAGGATACTTTTCGAATGTAGCCTTAAATAGGACTAAGCTCTGAGTCCTAATTGTGCCAATTGATAATTTTATCATATTTGTGATTTACAAAGAATTTTGAAAACCCTATTGGTTTGATGCAAATTTATTACTCAATACTAGGTCTAATGTGATGACACTTAGTACTGGGGCTCATCGTCATTCTCCTGAAGAAATATGCTATTGTTACCTTTTTGTTTATTAAATTAGTACAATTTTTATCACCATCATAATTGGGATTCAAATTCATTATTATTGAAAAGACTATATGATACAACTTGTACAAGCATGAAGACATAGTACAATAAAGTATAGCTCTCACAATATTATCAATCATCCCCCCTATCTAGGAGAGATTGTGACTCTTTTTGCTATTGGGGCTACCTTTATGAAGCCAAATTTCAATGATTCACCCTATTGTGAAACTGCTTGAGATGTTATGGGCATGTGGATTTCTTGATGCATCTTATCCCAAAGTTTCAAGGAGGGGTCTTGTTGGTCCAAAATATGGCTATGGTTGGTTATTGCACCCAAGACATGGCCAACATTGAATGAATGGTTAGACTACAAGGTTTAATTCGTCCAATCTCTAGAGTATGTTGGTTCCTTTGGGAAGTTCTAACTAGCTTGAAAGTAATTTTGGAGGAAGAAAAGAGTGTTGGAAAGGAATGTAAATGTAGCCAAAGCTAGAACTTGATATGGTACAGATAAAGCAATAGCAAGAAATACACGAAACCATGAAAGGGAGCAACTACCAAAACCTCTTAGTAGACAAACCAGTTATTCACCATACATAGAACATGATTAAATCGGTATTTAGCTTCATAAATTAGCAATTCCATGACTAAGAAATAAACATGAACAAGAATCCAAAAATAAGAATTAATATCACGTACATGTACTCAGCAAAATTAGAAACATTCATCAATTCATACATACTTTTTCTGCAAGATATTTAAACCAGAGGTTAAACAGAGATCATTATAGTGTTTGCTCCTTCCAAAAGTTAATTCCATAAAAATTGTAAACACCTAAGAGCCGATCCTTTAACAAGATGTCGATACTCTTATTTATAACCTCTTGGTGATTCAATATTTCAAAATACAAATATAGTTTATTTAAAATTATTACAACAATAAGCCAGGTGGCCAATATTGTACATGCATTCCATAGTGTCATTGGTTTGGAGATGAACAAAAAAATGAATCTCTAACTGCAAGATGATTTCTCCATGTGCACCGGTGGGTAGTGGAGGTGGTCTAGAACTCTGATCCATCCATTTTTTTCTTAGTGCATCTATCTCTATTAATTTGGAAATAGCCATATCGAACTGAAAATATTGATGTCCTTGGTGTAGCTAGTAATGGTTGAGCAATGGATTTACAACTTATCATGGATCCATGATGTTCTCCTATGTTTGAGCTTCTCTAGTCTTCATTTCTTGCAAAAACTTGATCGGTCATTAAATCGCAATGCTGCTCGACTTTGGATCCTTTTCTTGCTCCTCGCTAGCAGAAACTCGATTGGTCATGGAATCATGATATTTTTTTGCTTTCGATCTCTTTCTTACACTTTTCTAGTGGAAATCTGGTGTGTCATGAAATAATATCTTTCAACTCTTGGCTCTTTTCTTTCTCTTTGCCAATGGAAAATTATTTTGTCGTGAAATCACGATGATTTTTAGCTTTCGATCTCTTTCTTGCACTTTGTCAGTGGAAGCTCAACCAGTCGTGGAATCACGATGCTTTTCAAACTTTGATCTCTTCCTTTCTCTTTGCTAGTGAAAACTTATTTTGTTGTAGAATCGCGATGATTTTCGGCTTTCAGCCTCTTCCTTGCATTTTGCCAGCAAAAACCTGGCATGTCGTGGAATCCCAACGCTTTTTAGCTTTCGAATTCTTCCTTGCATTTTTCCAGAGGAAACCTGGCATATCATGGAATCCTGATGCTTCTTGGCTCTGGGTACTTTTCTTGCTTCATCGTAAATGAAAACTAGACATGTTGTAGAATCGTGACACCTTTCATCTCTTCAAAATTTTTGGGAGTTCATAATTGCCCTATTTCTCCTAGTGTAGTCTTTTTGACCTAAATTATTAGTGCCTCCTAGGGTAGTTTGCTAGCAAAATTTTAGAACCTAGAGCCTTTATCCATTGGGTGAGCAGAGTCCCTTAAAAATAAAAGGATAAATAAGGGAGGATGTATAGATACAAAAATTTTAGATTAAGGGATGAACACGATGACAAAAAAGGATATCCTTATGGCCTTATCATTCGGTCCTTTGATTTTTAAAGGAATTTTATCCTCTTGCATCTTCATCCTCATCTACTTTTGTGTCTCCCCTAACTTCCTCTTCCATTTCCCCCTTGGCTCTATTTTTTGTTATTCTTTCAATTTATTCATTTTCCTAGGTTCTACTATGAATTCTTTAGTCTTGTAGCCTCGTGACCATGTCGGTATAAGCCTTGCAAACTTACTCCTAGGTTTCCTTGTTGGGATAGGATGCCTTTATGAACTGGTGATGGATATATTCTAGTTTGGATACATTGTCATAGGAGAGGGATTTAGACCTCAAGATCAACTCATACAAGTAAGATTTTATTTGAGTAATATCTTGTATGAGCTTGAAAACCTATTCTTGTTGTATAGGTTCTGGCCTTTAATTTATGCTGGATTCATCTTCTATGACTACCTTCAAGGTATTTTTGAGTTCTTCCTCCCCCAAGAGGTTGGAATCCTCATCACAAAATCCATATAACCCATAATTATTGGCCAAACTCAAATGTTTCAGTATCCCTTTGATTTCAACTTTGAGATCTTGGATGATTTGCCAACCTTGGTTCATGATCCTATACCTTTTGAAGAAGGATCTAGCGGTAATCTTGGTATTGGACTATTTTTGGTTGGGGGTGGCCATTCATCCATATCTGCTTTCGACTAGAGCTTGGATATTTATGGTTGTAGACAATATGGATTGTAAGAAGCATTGAAATTCTTTGAATTCATCTTCCACCATTCTAATACCCTTTTTACTTTTCTCAAATAGAGTATTATGTGTCACACTTTAAGGCTTATCTCTATGATATCATCGAATACCTCTCTCCTTTCTTGTTTAGATCCATCCTTCAAAAATCCCATGGCTTTGGTTATTTCTTCCTGAAGCTACTACTAGAGATTTTTGAGCTGTTCGATCAAGGCCTAATTTTTCTTATGGGCATCTTCTACCTCCTGTTTGTATCTAGCCATATCTTGGAACCTATATTGCCACTTCTTGGCTTCATTTTTAATGCTTTTTCAACATTGTTCTGTTCAATCAGTTCTACTTCCAGTTATTTGATTATTTTCTTAGCTCATTTATACTTTTATTTGAATTATCCCCCATGGACATAGATGGTATCCAGATGAGCCCTTGCATATCTAATTTTTTTCTAAATGGGGAGCTGAGTGATGTCCTCTACTACCGTTTCAACTTGGTAATCTTCCACAGTCGATTCTTACACTAGTTTATCCACTAGAGGTGTGATCTTCATTTTAGTTCTTCACATGGTGCTTGGATCCAATGCCATCATTTATGTGTAGCAGGCATTATTCTTGGCATATTGAGTGTATTTCTCATTCTGCCAGTCATATATTTTTTTGTTGGTTTTCTTAAATTTCTTGATTTTTTCCACATTAGGATGGTCATCGGTTGCATCAGTGAGAAGGGACTGTAATAGCGATAAATGAACAACTAAGAAGAATGGAACTTTCACAATTGTGGAATCTACACATGTGGGCGATGCGATGGGTTTTGATATGGAGGGGATGGTGGTGACCTAAATTGGTACCATGGATGGAAGTGATGGAGCAACCGTTGTTTCTATTGAGGGTGGCAAAATATAAACTATTTTGATTGAAATAGTTGGGGGTGGTTGTGATGATGGTGATGAAGATGTATGCTATGGGGTTGAAGGTGGAAATTAATGGGGAGGAGATCATGCAATTTATTGATCAAAAAAGGAGGGGAGTTTATTTTAGGGATTAGTCGAGGAAAAAAGAAGAGGGGAAGAAATGGACATACCTAAAGTCTCTTGCTCGGGCCGTAGCATCTCCTCAGCATTTGATAAATTTTTAACTATATTTTTCTTTCTTAGGGGTAATTTTATCTAGTCGATGAGGGGAATGTATTCTATATTCTTATTCCAGAGTAACCATTTTATCTATAATTTCTTATTGCTCTTTCTCCTTTTGTACCTCCTTTGTAGATGCTTGTTCTACTTTTCTCTTGGTTCTTTTGATTAGAGGGAGTTCATCAGATTCTATCTGTAATTCTAATTGTTGGGCGTGTACCTATGTCACCCTAGCCAGAGAGATCATGCCTTCGCCTGGTATTACAAATGTTGGGTCACTAATCTTGGACTACTACTTCTAGTCATTACTGCTTCCAAGGCTAGACATCTAGATCTTGTTTGCACCTGGATGGGTTTCGTGATCCCTTGTCCATGTCTCTTGAGGCCCTCATTCATAACCCATTATTTGCATTATGGTAGGTGCTTTTACATACTTTCCAACTTGTTCCTGCATATAGACTTTCACTTTTAATTTTTCAAAAGAAGAGGGAGGTGATGTAGTTGGGGCAATCTGCAATGAAACTTGGGAAATTTCTTTCCATTTTTTTGTGCTTATCTTTTCGAAAGTCCCCTCTGAGATAGTTCCCTCTTTTTGAGTACTGTGAAAGCTTAGGGTAATCTTATTTTCGATGGTTTCTACTCAGGTTTTGAAGTTCCTATCATGTATATGGGAAAATTCATCGTCATTCTTGATACTGTATCTTGAGGTGGTCATTTTAGTTTCATATCTCATGATCCATCAAGCATGTATATTGGCTTACGTCCAACCCTTGCTTTTATACATCCTTCTAATAGTCTTTTATTCTAGTAAATAATCTTGATTATTCTTAGGGTCGTAATCCATAATTTGTTCATAGAAATCATGCTAAAGAGGTAATGACTACATCTTCTCTACGTGCCATTCCAGTTCTTTATCTTTAGGGTTGTTCCTTTGCTGCTCTATGTGCTTCCTAGTTGTCTTATCGAACTTTTTTGCTTTTACCACTATTAAGGATTTCCAATATTTTTGTGAATTTATCGATGGGGTCATACCTCCATAATTATGGTAACTCCACCAACCATAAGTCCCTCATAACTTGGGTGACTTGTTCATGGTGTCAGTTCTTTGACAAGGTTATCCCTTCAAACTTAAATGGGAGGAGGTAGGTTCCTTTTCGTCCTATGCCTGTTCCAAATTTATCATTTATGTACATGGTCTTCCTGTAGTACTCGATTGTGAACAATCAATTTGTACATAATGAGGGAGCAAGAATGGCTTCCCAGTGAACCCATATAATCAGATGACTACTCCTTACGTTAACATGAACCAATCCTCTTCTTCTGCATGTGTGTTTTGTAGAACATTTCTTATCATTGAGGTTAATCTACCCATTTCTTCGTCTATAAGCTTCAAAGCGGGTCCCAGGAACTCCCTGTTAAAACTATAGTAGGTTTCAGTTGTGGTAAGTACAGAGGTCCACTCATACACTAGTATCTTTCTACCCTTTTCATCTTCATCCATGATTGATATGAAAATAATCTCCTTTGCCATGAAGTAAAAGAAAATCCAGGTTAGGTGGGAGCAATATCGAAAGAAAATTTGAGCCCCTTTTTTTTATTTTGGTTAGTTGTTTGTGAATTTTGCAATATATGAAGGCTGGCCAGTTGAAGAAAATGAGTTTAGTGCCTTGGTCCATAACGGAGGTATCATAAAACTTGGGTCTAGAGATACACTGTGTGGTGGCAATTTTCCAACTATAGACCTATTCATCCAAAGGCATCCCCGCTATAACTGCCAACATTGAATATAATTGTGGGTTTTTGAACTCGGTGATGGGTGGGGTTTCGAGAAAGTTTCTTCTTGATGGTGTTTTATTCAACTGTAATTCTATAAAATCCTTCATGGATTTGTTCGGGGTATAATACTTGGCTTGATCATTTGGGTGGAAGTCCTTGTGTGTTGTTGAGTGGAAATTTTGTCCAATTGAAAAATCACGATCACAACTAGGATTTTAGAATGAAAACCCTCTCTTGCAAAGAAATAGAATTTTCTCCAAGGTTCCTTTTACTTAATGTGCTTGTATGTTATGAAAATATGTCAAATAAGTGCTTAGAATACCTTAGTGATTTGCAAATAATCGTTAACAAGGGGCCTATATTGGTATTATGTTATGCTATTGATTGTTCATGAAACTTAATGAAATGATGAGTGAATTGATTTTTATGTTGCTTTAAACATGAAATAAAAATGATCCAAATGATTAACCTTAAAATGTAATAACCTTTGAAAAACCTTATAAATTAACCCCCCTTTGATGAAATTGTAATTTTCATAAAGGGAAGTTAATCTATAGCTTTGAATACAACAACCTTTTGAATGCCATATAAATTACCCCCTTTAATGAAATTAATTTTCATAAAGGTAAGCTAATTTATTGCTTGAAAATGAAATACAAAGCTTGAAATGTGAAATAAAGCTTGTGAAATTATAAAACTCCTTGAAAATGTGAACTTTATAAATAATTTTATAATTTCAAACTTACTTCAAATTAAAATCGAAATTGCTTTAAATGATAATTTAAATCTTATTCTTTGAAACCATGCCTTTCTATTTTTGGATTTTTATTTTTTTATATTCTTTATTTTAGAAAACTTAAAAAAAAATGAAAAATATAGAGTTAGAGAAATAAAATAAAATACTGAAACTTTAAAATTCCTCACAGACTCTATAACATTAGTATCTAGCGAAACCAACATTAATGTGATCCATATTCATGCAATATAACATTTAATATGGTGCAATATTCTAAGGAAAAATGCAATATATTGAAAAATAACAGATGAGTTAACCATCAACATGTATAAAACTCATGTATTTCCAACATATTACAAAAATAAGATTTTCAATAAACTCTTAAAAATACAAAATACCCTATTTTGAAATGGCATCCCATGTGAAATGATACGATCCAGCATGGAAGGAGAGCTCCAAAAAGAATCCAATGCGAACATTATTTTCCTATTACAATCCTCTGGTTCCAAATCTCCAAACCTGATTTTGGTTTTCATTCTCTCATTTATAGATAAAGAAATTCATTGTTTCCGTTGTGTAATTATTTTTTTTGGCATTAGTTTTAATACAGATTTAATAACTATTCTTTTCCTCCGTGCTCAGGTTATTTTTTGAATAATACAATTTGTTTGTTCATTAAAAACATTTACCACTTATTGCTTCCATATCATATATGAATTTACTTATTTCCGAAGCTAACAAACATAGTATTTATTTCCATCTGAGAGCATGGAATTATATTATAATTTTCCCCTATACTACCATTCTCTCTATCCAATTCCTATGGACAAACATTAGATCCTGTGAGAGTGGAATGGTTCTTCTCATTGGAGTGTTCAACGACAATCCTGGCCTTGTGGGGATTCGAAATGGGATTGGTAATCAACTTATCAAATCCCAACCATTTGAATCATATGTAATGGCATTTAGTCCAAGGCAACATCTACACTGTTTTCTTCTTCGCGACGCATATGATATTGATAATGTGGTGGAGTGTCTTAGCATTTCCCACAAATTTGTGAGAAACTTTTCAAAGCATTCATAGTATGTTAAGAAATTAGTGAACTCATATCACTACGAGGAATTCAGGTTGAAGATGAATTTCGGCACTTCCACGATATTAGTGAAGAATTTGATACTATTTCTATCATCGGATTTAGGCCTATTCACGTTTTGAGAACAACACCAATATTGTAACTCGTCCATATCAACCTGGTACACAGTTCGTCAAATTTGTACTAGAGAAATCTGTCCCAAAAAAATATTCAAATGGTAACTTGTTTTTCTTCCATGATCGTCTCCACGACTCCATATGTATCCAAATATAACAATGCAATACCATGTCTAGAATCACGCACCCTCGATAGCGAATCATGATATGCTATCAATGATTTCAAACTAAATATTTTAAACAGTGAAACTAGCTGATGATGTCTTGTGTTTCAATTTGCACCACCATGCCTATGTCTTAAATTTCCCCATAATGCTACCAGTTCCCCTTTCAATATTTTTATATCCATGTAACAAAACCTTCAAACTATGAGTGTGTCTATTGTCACTGGTCTGTGCTATACTTTAGCTGCTGAGATCGTTAGATATTGATTCTACGTGCGCATCCAATTTATAATTGTTTCCATTCTCACTACGTCACTTTTCACATCAATAACGCAACAATAAACATACCTCATGGCTTTTACGATTGGATACCTTACCTAGAATTACATTTCTTCATGTTGCACCTTGTTTATCATTCTCGTTTACATCTGCGCCATAAAATAATTATTTCACGAATGTAGATTATCTTTCTTCAAAGATAACGTCTCTGCATGTCTTCACTTGAGCTTTCTCCTCGCCCACGCAGCTACACCCATCCACTAGGATTCACATGGCCACTTGATCTACTCTATTATGCACCAAATCAATGCCAAGCCATCAATCTGTGCACCCATCCCGGTATATGAATTTAGTTTCCTCAATTACACCATTCCTCATGTTAATTCACCTGTTGCTAAAATTGTCGACTGCAGTGCTGTTGGGAAACGAGTACAGTGCATCGTTTTGTCATGCATCTTTCCATTACATAATTTTTGTTTTATTTCTATATATTCATAATATAATTTGAATTGTACTATGGAGAAAAACACTAATTGAAAACTCTCAATGTCCCACATATACCAGAACAAGCCCAGAGAATACTTTATAATCACAACTGCTCCATATACTCAACAATGAGTCGTTCACTTATCTATGCGCCTCTCGATCAAATTAAAACCACATAGATGTTTTTGAAAAACTGTCTAGGTGATCCACCTTGTAAACCATGAAAAATCGTGTTTGGGTGATCCACCTTATAAATCACGGAAAACCGTGTTAACTGTCTAGGTGATCCACCTTGTAAACCATGAAAAATCGTGTTTGGGTGATCCACCTTATAAATCACGGAAAACCGTGTTCAGGTGATCCGCCTTGTAAACCGCTTTGGGCTATGATGACCGTCGACTTGTGAAACCAAAACAATTTATTAAACTTCTTAAAAAATACATGACTAATTTAGATACAATTTATTTAAATTAATTTAGATACATTAAATTATAAATAATTTAAGACATTTAAACCATTTAAACTTTTTAAAATCCAAACATTTAAGATTTAAAATTTAAACAAACAAAAATAAAAACAAACAGTATTAAATTTAAAACATCTTAAAAAATACATGACTAATTTAGATACATTAAATTATAAATATTTTAACTTTATAATTTAAGACATTTAAACCATTTAAACTTTTTAAAATCCAAACATTTAAGATTTGAAATTTAAACAAACAAAAATAAAAACAAACAGTATTAAATTTAAAACATCCTAAGCTTCAACATTAAACAAAACAACATACTAAACATTACAATGTAAAATCAAGAAAAAAACATAAACACTCAAAATATAAACAATTAAAACAAGACAAACCTCAACATTAAACACGTGCAAACCAAACTTTCAAAATAGACATCAATATTCCAAAATTTTAGTGGGTCCCTAATTTTAAGGTCGTCCTTAAATGGTCACAACAAGTGTGAAAGTGGGGGCATATCCCGCGGTAAATGCAACCACAGAAGCTTTCAGACTAAGAGTGAAGAGGGATCTACCTATTTTGCTTTAGACGCTCTTTTGCTTTGTGTCATAATATTTGGTGATTGTGCACACTAGTTCAAGATAGGGATGCATTGGATTGTAGATATAAAAGGAGATCAGGGAATAGAAAGCAAAATTCAAGGGACTAGATGGAGTAATACCTGTTCTGGCTCTTTCTTCTATAATTATCCTTAATATCATCACTTCTTTGGTTGTGACCACTATGTCCAAAGCGCTTGCATATTTGTTATGAAAGGTGATGCTCATGTTGTCTTTGTCGTGCACTGCGGCTTGGATGGTCAAAGATGAAGCTACCATTACAATAATTTTACCCGTACAAGATGATGGTCGAAAATAAATTTTCTGAGAGCATTTCTTTGGTTGTGACCACTATGTCCAAAGCCCTTGTAAACCATGAAAAATCGTGTCTGGGTGATCCACCTTATAAATCACGGAAAACTGTGTTCGGGTGATTCGCCTTGTAAACCGCTTTGGGCTATGATGACCGTTGACCTGTGAACACAAAACAATTTAAAATTTAAACAAACAAAAATAAAAACAAACTAAACATTAAATTTAAAACATCTTAAGCTTCAACATTAAACAAAACAACATACTAAACATTACAATGTAAAATCAATAAAAAAATATAAACACTCAAAATATAAACAATTAAAACAAGACAAACCTTAACATTAAACACACATGCAAACCAAACTTTCAAAATAGACATCAATATTCCAAAAAATTTAGTGGGTCCCTAATTTTGGGGTCGTCGTTAAATGGTCACAACAAGTGTAAAAGTGGGGGCATATCCCACGGTAAATGCAACCACAAAAGCTTTCAGACTAAGAGTGAAGAGGGATCTACCTATTTTGCTTTGGACGCTCTTTTGCTTTGTGTCATAATATTTGGTGATTGTGCACACTAGTTCGAGATAGGGATGCACTGGGTTGTAGATATAAAAGGAGAGCAGGGAATGGAAAGCAAAATTCAAGGGACTAGATGGAGTAATACCTATTATGGCTCTTTCTTCTACAATTATCCTCAATATCATCACTTCTTTGGTTGTGACCACTATGTCCAAAGCCCTTGCATATTTGTCATGAAAGGTGATGCTCATGTTGTCTTTGTCGTGCACTGTGGCTTGGATGGTCGAAGATGAAGCTACCATTACAATAATTTTACCTATACAAGATGATGGTCTAAAATAAATTTTCTGAGAGCATTTCGACGAAAGAAAAATCTTGGTGAGTGAGCAATTCTATATGAGAATTTTGGAAGAAATGGGATATATTAGTGTTTCTCGACCATATATAGCATTTGCATAGAAGCTAGGGCAACATGCAGTAACTTTGGAAGTTGGCCACTCACGTTGTTGAATCAACATGGATGTCATATATATTCTAACTTGTGTACCACCTTTTATTAGTGAATAATGATCGATGCTACATTTATGGCATCATGCTTCCCTTTGTTCCTTGAAATTCAAAACTTTTCTTCCCACTCATTGTGCAGTTGCGGTCTTTGAACATGTTCAGACTGTTAAGCCCACTTAAAAGACTGATTATTGCGAAACCACATATTTTGTAAGTCTTGGAGATTCTTGTTGATTGCCACCACAAAATGAGACATGTCATAAAATTGTGATATTTTTCTTTTCATTTCTCACAACCTTAAGATATGTTGTGGAACCATGATAATTAAAAAAAAAAAAAACTAAAAAAAAACATACAATACATAAAGTACAATAGGTAGGGGAACCTTTCAATGAAAATACATTTTTAGATGGAAATCATTGACAGGGATGGGTTGGATTATTCCCTGTTCATATTGAAGCTGAAAAACATTATGTTGATTTTCTGTGATTATCTCGAATCGTCCTTCCCAAAAGGAGTCAAACTTTTGGTGATTTCTCAATTTTGCTTTATTTTTGCTCCACCTTAAGACCAGGTCTTTAGCCTTGAACTTCTTGAAGGTAGTATTCTTTTCAAACCATCCTTTGGTCTTCCCTAGGTGCTTTTGGCACTGTATATAAGCCTACTCTCTTTTTTCTTCCATCTGCAACAGCTGCATCAGTTTATTTCCGATTGGATCACTATATTCTATTTGATTTTGATAAAGCAATCATAAATCCAGTATCTCCATATGTATGGGGAGGATGGCTTCTTTTCCATAAACCAGGGCATAAGAGGATGTGTTTATAGATTTCTTTATGATGATATTTTAGGCCCATAGTGCTTGATTAATCAAGGAATACCAACTCCTTTTATTGTATTTCTAGGTTCTTTTTAGGATTCTTAGTAAGTTCTTATTTTTTAACTCTACCAAACCATTTCCCTGTGGGTAATAGTTTGAAGAAGTCTTTAGGTAAATACCATACTAGCAAAATCAATCATCTTTGCTCCAACGAAGGATGAGTCATTGTCACTAACCAGTGCATCAGGTATGCCAAAACTCGTAATTAGACTTTCGATGAATTCAATCACCACCTCTTGATCAAATTTCTTTATAGATATGGATTATATCCATTTGGTGAAGTAGTCTATTGCTATCAAAATATACTTATGTCCACTTGATGAATTTGGCTCTATTACTCCTATGAATTCTAAACCCCATTGCTGAAAGGGTTGTTTTACTTGGATAGACTTGAGAGGTAAGGAGGTGTTTTTATTTCTCCCCATGTACCTTTGACATTCATCACATGCTCTTGTAATTTTGAAAGATTTGAAGAAGATTTTAGGTTAGTAACAACCTGTCCTGAGTATTTTCAATGTGATAGTCCTCCCTTAATAGTGTCCCCTTGATAAACCTCCATGAAATTCTTCTAGGATATTTTGCTTTTCTTCATCTCTAATGCATCTCAAAAGGATGTCATCCAAGTTTTTTATGTACATACCTTCAGGTAGTAAGACATGTTTTAGGGCTTGTAACCTATACCTTCTGCTTTGTGAAGCATTCAAATTTGCAGGGTATTTTCCTGTTAGGAAGTATTCAGTTAATTCGTCAACCCTATTTGAATTTTTGTCTAACTATCTGATATCTAGAATTGGTTATGGATCTTGGCAAGCAACATAGTCTGTTCGAGCCCTTCTTGCCAATTCTTTGTATAATACTCTACCCTTACTAATTTAGTGGGATGAATATCCACATCGTATTCCTGCATTTTTGATACCCATCCAACTCTCTTTTCACCAAGCTCTCCTTGGATTATGAAATTCCTAACATCGGGATGCACTACATACACCCTGGTATTACTTTGGGATAAGAAATACCTAAACTTTAGGGACTTCATGATATCATATACATGTTTCTCAATGAATTTATACCTTTCTTCAAGTTCTTGCATAGTTTAGCTTAGGAAAGCGATGGATCTTTCTTCCTTGTCTTCTCCCTTTTGGGTGAGAACTACAACATAACTTTCTTACTCACCAACTGCATACAAGATAAAATATCTTGAGTAATCTGGGTTGATGAGCATAGGTTCTTGGGAGATAGCTTCTTTAATCCTTTTGAATTTCTCTTTTGTTGGATCTATCCACCTGAAGTCAACGTTCTTTTTAAGTAGTTCAGTCATGGACTTTATTATCTATGCGAAATCAATGACGAATTTTTGCATGAAGTTGATTTACCCAAAGAAATATTGCAAACCTTTCTTGTTCAATGGTAAAGGTAGGTTTAAGAGATTTTTTACTCTTTATGGATCAATTTCTAGCCCCTTATTAGAAATAATATGTCTCAATAGGGTTGATTATTCAACAACAAAGAGTGACTTCTTTGGGTTCAAGGAAATACCAAATTCTCTAAAATTTTTGAAAACCATCTGAAGATGCCCAATGTGATCTTCTTTTTTGTGGGATAAAATTGTCATGTCATCTAGGTAAATGACTATTATTTTATTAAATATTTCCCTGAATGCTAAGTCCATTGCTCTCTAGAAGGTGGCCCCAACGTTAGAAAAACCAAAGGGCATTCACTGGTAAGCAAATGTTCCCTATTTGGTGGTGAATGCAGTCTTGTGTTGGTCTTCATAGTTGACCCAAACCTGATTGTAAATAGAGAATCCATATAACAGTGAGAACCTCTTTGCCCCTACGATAATATGTAATATATGATCTATTTAGGGTAGGGGGTAATGGTATTTTAGCGAGCTTCTATTCAGGTTCTTGAAATATACATACAACTTGATGTCACCATTATTTTTCTTGATTGATACAAGATTATAAAACCATGTGGAGTGCTTAATAGGGTAGATTATCCTAGTGTTGAGTAGTTTTAACAACTATTTCATTAGTGATTCTATCTTGGGATTGACATAGCATTATTTTTTCAGAAGGGTTTTGATCCTGGATCGAGCTCAGCAGTATGTTGTATTATTTCCTTACTGTATAATTTAAGATCATCATACATCCAGGCCACAATATAATTGAACTCTTCACATAATACCTAAACCTAGTTGGCTTCCTTTTCAAAATATTGAACTCCTACCTTGAGCACTTTACTTGGTCCGATTTACATCTCTTTGTAATTTTGTTTATCAATTTTTATCGTGTGACCTGATTGTCGATCATTGCTATCAAATAAAATTTCGAGAGTTATTAGGCCTTTGGGTATATAATTATTCTTAATTTGGATCAACTCGTCATATTCAAAATATTCTAGTGCTCGGTCATTCAAATAGTTCATATCATATATCAGGAAGTCTAATATTTGTTCATAATTTTTAAAAACTTGCTAGAAGATGTCTTTATCTGGGACCAAAGGTCTATAAATTAGCCTTACTATTATTTACTTCTGTATAATATTGGCTATGGTACAATAGTTGGCTCCCACAGATGCTACTAGATTAGCATGAGTGTTGCATTCTATAGGAATAGACTTAATGCTTAAGGCTTAAAAATCCTCAAACAAATCTAATACCTTATTTCGATAAGCTTTCAAGTAATGTTGCTTGATGATGTATTTCTCTATGACTTGGTTTACAATCAACTCTGAGTCTCCATATATTTGTAGCTGTTTGATCCCAACCTTTTGGTATTTCTCAAGACTAAACACAATGCTTCATATTTTGTTGCATTATTAGTGAAACTCCATGTCAATCTATATGAGAAGACCTTCTCATCCTCCATTGGTGAAATTAGCACTATACCTGCTCTAGCTCCATTTGTGCATCTAGCACCATCAAAGAAGAGTTTTCATATCTGACTGGTAGGATTATCTTGTTCTATTAATGCAAGAGCCTCAGGGATATCGGGTTTAGTAATTGAGTAAGTTACTATTCCTATTTTTATCATGGCATTAAATTCCTCCAAGGAGTATTGGTCTTCAATATTGAGGTCTTCCAGAACTTCATCCATAAAATCTATTTCCCTTGTTTCTTCAACAATTAGTGACATATTGTTTGTATTATTGTTACCTTCTTCTATCTTCTCAATGTAAAAAGAGGAAGGTTTCTCATTAAAAATCTTAATCCTCCTCCAAATTTGCTCTGAATTCCTTTGAAAAACACATTCTAAAATAAGGTTCTAGATCAACCACTACTACTTCTTGTATGACTGTAATCTGGGTCATTATGTTAAGTACTATGGGTATGTCTTTGATTACTCCTACAATTTTGACTAGGGTGTCATCTAATTGTAGCAATCTCGGGCTGCTCCTGGTATATTCCATCCCCATGATGTCACACACCACTTTAGGAATAATTGTGGTTGCTACGATTGAGTCTATCATATAGTTGTGTACTACCCATACTTCCATTTGCAAAAAAAACAGAAGGGAGGAGGTATGTTTTTCCTTGAGTTCAATATTGGATTACCTTGGGCTAGATTCAATTGAGGGTGAGCTTTGGTTTTATTTTTTACTATATTAAGATATTCTTGCAGCAAATCAATTTGTCCAGGGAGCAACAGGGCATCATACATGCTTACCTTTGAAGGAGTATTTTTTAATTCTTCGACTATGTTAAAAGTAGGTACATCAACTTGTTTATCCTTTTCCTTCATAGGTGGATCATACCTATTATTGTACCTTTTTGTCAAGGAAGGGTATCTCAATTTATCCCTTGCCTGTTCTTGAGTCTCATTTTCTTTTAGCGATGCATTATTTTATTTATTTCCATCCTCTAATTTTGAATAGGATTTAGGAGTATAACCTCATGGATTGTTCCATTTTTAGCCTAACCTTTTGTTACTGGGATCACTTTCAAGGGTTTGATCTCTTTAGGATCAATTTGAAGGGGCTTTTTACTTGATTTGGTTAAGAATGCAACTAAAATTATGGCTAGTTTCCCTGATCATATTAAATTATTCTTTATGAGCTCTTTATACTTTCTTAATAGCTACTATTTGTATATGATGCTGGTGAACCATGCACAACCTTTACCCATGAGGATTGTTACGTGTGGAGCACCAATAATTAGATTCAATAGGAGATATAGAAGGTTTATCTTCTTGATTAGCATATATTGTTCTTGGCCTTTTTGTGTACGTACTAGTTGAAGTGAGATATTTTGTTACCTGTGGGAACCTTATTGGTTGAAAGATCCTTTTAGATTCCCTCCTTTTCATTGAGGTCATATCATTGGTCAAATTTTTTATAGCTGTCTATATATCTAGGACAACTACCATCTAAGAATCAGGTGCTGGTAAAGCGGATATTAAGGGTAAATCTGGGAATGTTGGGGAAGCTTATATAGTTGAGGGAGTTGGTAAACCAGACCATTTTGGTGGATTTGTCATAGGATTAGAACCCGGATATGATATGTTTACATTAGGAGCTTGAGGTAATTTTGGAAATATAGGTACTATCATTTTTGGGGTGACCTTCCAATAGCAATAAGATTTTCTACTTTGAGAGCTTCTTGAAAGATATCTAGGAAGGTAAACACCTGAGATTTTCTTATAGACATATCCAGATCTAAGTTAAAATATCTTAAGTAATAGTACATTGCTTACTTATGCTTTGGTCTGAGGCCATCAAGTACCCATTTTCCATGTTTGGTTAAACCTGATGTTGAAATCAACTATCTCTTCTTGTGGGTGTTTCCGCATAATAGTAAATTGATTGAGTAGGGAGAAAGGATCAACCTATTAATTGAATGCTTCTACCAGTTTACTAGCTAGTTCTACCCATGTAGTGATGGTTTGATCTAGGATAATCCTATACAAGAATAACTTTTTTTCTCTCAAGGATATAACTAGTAATTTCACCATGATATTCTCCTCTGTGATATTATGAATTTTTGTCAATGATGCCACATCCTGATAGTGATCGTAAGCAATTTTTCCAATGCCATCATACATGGGTAATGCCTTCAAATCTACTTGGGGAATAGGATTTGAACTTCTAGATTCAAGGGACCTACATTATTCCATGTCGGATAGAGTTGGACATTTTGGTTTTGATTGGCGACCATAGTAATTACTATGTTGGTTGAAGTTACAAGCGTAGGATTGGTTGTGTTAGAAGATTTACTAGTAGTCATACTAGAAGGGATTGCAAGGGGAGGGTTCACCACATTGGTGTAGCCAGTAGTAATGGTAGAGAAGGAGTTTTATCTAGAAGATAAAATAGGGTTTACTCTAAGGCTACCAAGGTGCAATTCTAGGAACTTGATGAGTTCTTTTGTTTTTTTGCTTTTGATCTAGTTCTCATGTATTTCAATACTTAACCAAAAACTAGTTATAAAGATTTCCTTATTTCATATTTAAAATGGTGTTGCTAGGTGATTTTATTTTAAATAGAACAAAGACAAACATAAAATATTTAATCTACGTATATAGTGGGATTTGGTCCCACCAAGCGTGCCAAAACCTGTTGGTCCAAAATCTGCATATGGTTGGTTATTGCGCACAAGACATGGCCAACATTGAATGAACAGTCAGACTACAAGGTTTAATTCATCCAATATCTAGAGGAGGCTAGTTACTTTGGGAAGTTCTAACTAGATTAAAAGTAACCTAGGGGGAAGAAAAGAGTGTTGGAAAGGAATGCAAATGTAGCCAAAGCTTTGAACTTAATATGGTACAAATTAAGCAACATCAAGAAATGAACAAAACCATAAAAGGGAGAAATTACCTATGGTTGGTCTGTTAAGAGGTCATGGTAATTTCTCCATACATAGAACATGATTAAATTGGCATTTATCTTCACATATTCACAGTTCTAGGACTAAGAAATAAATGTGAACAAGAATCCAAAAAAAAATTAATATCACATACATCTACTCAGCTAAATTAGAAACATCCATCCATTCATACATACTTGTTCTACAAGATATTTGAACCACAGGTTAAACAAAGATCATTATAGTATTTACTCCTTCCAAAAGTTAATTTCATACAACTTATAAATTCCTAAGCGTTGACCATTTAACAATAGGTCGATACTCTTATTTATAACCTCTTGGTGATTCAATATTTCAAAATACAAACATAGTTTATTTAAAACTATTGCAATAATAACCGAGGTGGCCAATCTGATACAATCATTTCATAGCGTTATTGTTCTGGAGACAAATGGAGAACTGAATCTCTAACAGCAAAATGATTGCTCCATGTGCATTGGTGGGTAGTGGAGGTGGTATGGAACTCTGATCCATCCATTTTTCTCTTGGTATGTATATCTCAATTAATTTGGAAATGGCCATATCAAAATGAAAATATCATTGTCCTTGTTGTAGCTAGTAATGGTCGAGTAATGGATTTACGACTTATCATGGATCTGTGATGTTATCTTGTGTTTGAGCCTCTTCGATCTTCGTTGCCTACAAAAACTCAACCAATCATGGAATCACGATGTTTCTCAGCTCTAGTCCCTTTTATTGCTTCTCACCAGCAAAAACTCGATTGATCACAAAATCATAATAATTTTTAGCTTTTGGTCTCTTCCTTGCACTTTGCCAACAAAAATCTAGCATGTCACAGAATCGCAATATCTTTTGGATCTTGGCCATTTTCTTGATCCTTTCTAGAAAAAACTTGTTTTGTTACAAAATCGTTGGATTTTGACCTCTTTCTTGCACTTTTCTAGTGAAAAATTGACCAATCACGGAATCACAATGCTTTTCAGCTTTCGGTCTCTTCCTTGATCTTTTCCAGTGGAAACTTGTTTTATCTTAGAATCACGATGCTTTTCAACTTTCGATCTCTTCCTTGTATTTTTCCAGTGAAAACCTGGCATGTCACAAAATCATAATGCTTTTTGAATTTTGGCCTCTTATTTGTATTTTGCCAGTAATAACCTGACATGTTGCGAAATCACGATGCTTCTTAGCTCTGGGTCCTTTTCTTGCTTCGTCATCGATAAAAACTAGATATGTAGCAGAATCGTGACACCTTTTGGCTCTTCAAAATTTTTGGGAGTTCATCATTGCCTTATTTCTCCTAGTGTAGTCTTTTTGACCTACAGGTCTAGGATCCCCCTGAGTTCAAATACAACATTTTTTAATTTACAAAGGCTTCCATAGGCAGGATTGCTATACCATCCAACCATCTTCTCTACTTTTGGTTAAGATATGGGAAATTCTATAGAAGATCGTAAAAACCTTGTCTACTTCTAGTGGTTCTGACAGTGAGTCAATCTCACTTTTTGAAATGGCCAAAAAGTGGCATTTGATCTAACAACATATTAATGACACATGTTATTCAGGAAAATGTATTTTTATTCATGTAAAGAGTGCATAGGTTACAATGGGGGAAAATTCCCCTTTATCCTTTCTTTTCATAAATGATACAATAGGCCTGATGCCTTCCTTTTGTGTTCCTCAGTGTAGATGGGCTTGCGTACCACCGCGGGGTTGTAGTTTGTAGTTGTTTTCCCTCCTTGGTTCTAGGCCAAACCTGCAAAAAGGGGTTAGTTCATTGGGGGGCTTGCCTTAGTCAGGCCCCATATTTAGAAAGACAAATAGACGGTAAAAATGCATGATAAAAACTGAAATAAATGGTGCAGAAGCTCATAAAATGACAAAACAAAGCTTACCTCCCAAATCTGAGCTGATTTGGGACCTGTAGAACCAATTCGCCACCCGAGGGGTGAACTGGTGCCGGATTCATGGGGCGGGGGTGAATCAGACCCTGAGAGCTATTCTGTAAAAATCCTTTGGTGGAGAGGTTCCTTTGCTGTTGTAATGTCGATGTGCAGGTTCAGATCTGCTTTGTTGTGCTTTGGTACGTATTTTGGCAGAGTTTTTGTACTTTGGACATAAGTTGGAGAGAGAGATAAATGAGGGTTTGGGCCCACTATATATAGAAAATGGCAAGGTGTAGGGGGAGAGTTAAGGAAACTAACCCTAGGCTGAAGTCTGACTAGAGTTAGGTTAGGGTTTGTGAGGTGGAAGCCTCACATTCCCCATAGGAAATATCCTATCCTCACACATGTGTGAGGAAGGATTAGGTCTAATCAGGATTAGGAGGTCCTAAGTCAAATTAGGGCTTGATTAGGGTTCTTAGGAAAATATCTTAGCTAACCCTAATTACACACATGTGGGAGGGTGCAATTAGTGTTAATTAAGGATTAAGAGTTTAATTAATCAATTTTGCCCTAAAAAGGTGACTTAAGTGAAGTCAACATTAAATTAGATTTTAGGAATTGACTTGATAATTGCTTTTGCCAATTAATAGCCCGTGGGGGCCTCAATTGAGTGCAAATAGGCTTTGTATCACCTTGGGAAGCTGATGGAAGGTATCCCGATGCATGGGAAATGTTTGTGATGTGATTTTGCTAACTTATTAGGGTTTTGGACCTAAAAACTAGCAAAGTGGTATGTGGAAGTCTACGCAATGCTACGATAATCTACGATGATCTACGCATGACTACGACCGTCTACGCATGACTACAACAATCTACGCATGTCTAGGATGATCTACAATAGTCTACATTGGTCTACAATAGCCTAGGGGTACCTAGGATGGCCTATGTGAACCTACAAGTGTCCAAAAGGATCTACAAGTACGTAGGTATAGCAATGTGCGACTTTTAGGTGTCTACATTTTACCCCTTTTTGTACTATACTATGTGGGACACAGTTTAATACAAAAATATGAAGGGTTTGTGTAGAGGAAAAGGGATAGAAAGGGAATGGAATCCAACCAAAGGTATTAGCCTAAGCTACCATACAACATTTGAATCAAGAAAGGAAAAGAATGGGATCCAATCAAAGGTATGTAGCCGCTCGAAGCATGACCATACAACATTGATCGATAGCCAAGAAGGAGGAAGGAGAAGAGGAGAAGAGGAAAGAGATAAAATGCAATGAAAACAATACCGATAAATGGAAATGGATGATTGTGGATGCAACGTAGTGATTTTGCTGAGTCCGTATGACATTTTTGATGTCATACTAGTTGCTTGGGGTAGGCAACTTTTGACTACTTTGCTTTTACGACCAGATCAACATGGTCCAAAAGTATGAATAGAACAAATGCCTATTCAAATATTTGTTGTTGATTGATTGATGAGTACATGGTGACAAGTGTCAAACCATTTGAGCTAAAGGGACATTTGGATTATTCAAACGTGTCATTCATTATGCATCATGAATGCCAGAAATCCTTTTCCAAATGTTGCGCTAGGATTACGTCAAACGTATCATTCATTATGTATTCGACATACATGAATGCTAGATTGAATTCTCCATCGAAACACATAGCTCTCATGATATAACAAATATCTGGTTGGGATTGAGATTATAATCGTAAGATAATATTCAGCAAAAAATTTGTAGATAGATGTGATATCCATGCTTTTGGATGTTTAGTTGGTTGGTTGCATGCAAAGTTGACTTTGGATATGAATACCCCCTCAAACGAGGAATCAACAATGAGGTGAATGGAATGTGGTGATTTGGTGATGCAACGATTGATAGAATACCAATGCATGATGAAAAATGGTGAAAAAGTAGATGAGAGGACAGTTTAGAAGGGTTCCTAGGGTTTTGGAATGAATTTGACTGGATTTGGGGGTCATATGCTCAATTCATAGGGCAGGGGTGAATTGGATCCTGATTCATAGGGTAGGGGTGAATTAGGCCTAAATCATGGGGCAGGGGGTGAATTAGGGTTTTAGGTATTTTTAAGGTAATTTTGAGTTGGAAGGGGCTCATTTGGATGATGACAAGCTACGTGGAGCATTCGAGAGGAGTATTCGACGAGGTGTGGATGAGGCGGTTGATGAGTTCGGACGCAAGGATGGTGAGAGGATGAGTTGGAGCTAGCAACAGGTATGGGGATCCAGTGGTAAGTGCTCTTCTTTACCTCATTTTTTGTGTTTTTAATTTTCTAGAGAAAAGTAAATTAGGGGGAGGTTTTCATCTCGTTTTGAAAAATTTTACAATTTTTAATTGAAATTCGAACACATAGTGTAAAACTAGCCAAATGGGTACCCAAAAACGTGATTTATTTCTAGGTTTGACCTATTTTTGTGCCAGTTTGATCGGGTAATGGGTAGAGTAGGTGTAAAGTTTGACCATCCATTTTTGAAGCAATGGGGTACTATTGTTGAAATGTTATTGAATTTTATCTATAAAAGTAGGAAATGGGTATCCCGTTATGTGACTGTTATATTTTTTTGCCTTCATTTGGCATGTTTTCTGAATGTGTTGTTTTTGGGTGTAAGGTAGTAAACTTTGACTGTTAGATTTGCCACCTTAGAGATAGTATTTTTAGAAACCGATGATACTTTCACCGTAGAAGGGCAAAATGGGTATCCAAAAATATTATTTGTTTTTGTAGATGATTTCATTTGGCCTACCTTTGATTTGCGTGCCAAGATGTAGGTAGTGTTAAATTGAAAATGAGTTGTGGGGAGCCCGATTTGTACTATTTTCCACATCTGTTTGAACTTTCACCATGAAGTGGGCAAATGGGTGTTCAAAAATGTGACTGTTATTTTTGTATTGTGTGTATTGATGTGTGTTCCATTTTGGTGTTTATGTGGTGAAATTGACCTTGAAATCCGTGTTGATTGGTATGTTGTTTTTGAATTTTGTCGACATTTTTACCATTAAGTGGGCAAATGGGTATTCAAAAATGTATTTTGTTTTTGTATGTTGGATGAATTGATTGTGTTTTGAATTTCGTGCCATAGTGGGTATGTGGGTAATTTTATTTTTGACTGTTGGAAGCCAAATATGTACTATTTATCGCATCTGTTCAAACTTTTGCCATGAAATGACAAAATGGGTATCCAAATATGTGACTATTTTGTTGATATGTTTTGATATGTGAATTGTGCATTGTTTATGTCTCGAAGTGCATGTCAAATTAAATAGTTTAATTTGTAAATTTGATTGATGGATTTTTATTGGATTGCATCATTGTATTGATGACTAATGTATATTTTGTTGTGTTTGTTTGTGGATGAACAGGTGAAGATGCTCGAGCCCCATCATCGTGTTCGAAAGATGAAGAGTAATTTTGATGAATCAATGAACAATGAGGATGATCTCAAGTGGTTGGATGATATATGGTTTCGGGGTGTATGGGAGTGTAAGAGTATACATGCCAACCAGGCATATATATCCATATTATGTGAGTGATGGGATGCGGATAGGAACACCTTTCATTTTCCTACTAGGGAAATGACGATCACATTGGAGGATGTTTATCGTATTTACAAGCTACCGATTGAGGGTGTTCGGTTAGAGCAGCATCGGATGATAGTAGGGTGGTAGTGTTGGAGTGGTTCTTTGGTGAGGGATGGTAGGAGATCGATGCTTCGAAGATGGATTATGAGTGGTTATGGTTGCAGGAGAAGATATCTAAGCGTCAGTGTGCAACTATGATGATGATATCTACCTATGCATTACCTGATACTTTTGGGGTACTATTCACCTAGAATATGTTGGATATGGTGAGTGACATGGTGGAGCGTAGGGTTGTGTTTGCATGGGTGCCTACACTATTGGCCCAGGTGTACAGAGAGTTGCATGATGTTGTGCGCGGTGGGCGGATGGGTTTGAGTTGGACTCCCTTGTTGCAGGTATGGGCCTGGGAGCACATAGCCATTGAGAGGCCATCATTATTGCCTCACCCTATTCATGTTAGGGGTAAGGAGTATTTACCCTATGCTTTGAGGTGGAGTACAGAGGTAGAGATGGGTATTAAGAGGCCGCATGAGGGTGATCCTTTATTGTGGAGGGTCAAGTTTGGAGACTTGACACCTGATGACATTAAGTGGAGGCCTTGGTTGGGTGGGGTGAGCTGGGATGAGGATGGTGAGTAGTTGTGAGCCATTCATCAGGGTAGATGGCTAGTGGGGAGATATACTCGGTAGGCCGAGTATTTCTAGTTTGATCGGGTGAGGTGGTAGTTTGGATTATGATAGGATATTCCAGGGGCTCCTATCATGTATTTCAGGTGATGAGGTGATAGGGGAGAGCATCCTATGGTTCTACCCTAGGTTGGGGAGAGGGATCCACCTATGACTATCCCAAATGTGGATAATGTTGGGATGACACCAGAGTTTGAGGCTTGGTGGGTGATGCAGACTTGGGAGCCTAGTAGGGGTGTGATTGATCGATGGGTGCCACCAGATGGTGGGGTACCTCCACCAGAGAGGAGAGTAGGTAGGGGGACTCGAGCTAGGTCAGAGGATGTAGTTGGTGATGAGAGAGAGGTTCCTTTATGATGATTGCAATGATGCTTAGGTGGTACACCGAGTACTCAGGGAGTGGGGGTGGAGGAGGTACTTATAGATGTTGACATGGCTATGGGGTAGGGGATAGAGGAGGGAGGTGGTATTGCTACTATGGGTGGTGTAGAGGAGGTAGGTGGGTCCACCACTAGGGATGGTGTGGATGACACCATTAATATTGGTATTTTTGAGGATATGGAGGAGATTCCCTTTGAGGTGCAGGAGAGGTAGGATGCAGAGGAGGAGGCTCGAGGGCTACGAGATAGAGTTCAAAAGTTGGAGACTGAGCTTCACCTATAGGAGGAGAGGCACAGGGTAGAGATAGAGCAGATGAGGGCCGATATGCTCAGCCAATAGTAGGCACAAGAGGAGGCTTCCCAAGGTATTGAGTGACTGGTCTGTTGGTTGTAGAGTCGACGAAGAGGTCATTATGTGAGTCTGCTCTGACAATGCATGGGATCGCACTTCCTAATTATAGCTGGGTGGTGACTCAGGATGAGTCAAGATCATGAGTGTGGGCACCTTCTTATCATAGCTAGTGTAGTGCTGCTTTGATGGAGCGGGTGGGTGCTAGGGTTGAGATGCGAGATCCACCTACTATGGTTCAGGTTGCAGGAGCTAGGGCAGAGTCGAGCAGAGCTACCAAGATGTGGGTGAGCCATGAGGGACGTGGGGAGACTCCTAGTGGTAGTTAGGATTATTAATGATTGTAGCCTATGGGCATTTTGGATGATAGATGATGGGCATGGTCCCAGTTTGTAGCCTACGGGTATTTTTGATGGATGATATATATATACATTTTGATTTTGGTTGTTATATATACATGTGTTATGGTTTTGCAATGTGTTCTCTTTATGTTTGCATAGATATCATAACATGATTTGTAAGTATGTATGATGAATGGATATTCATGTGTATTATGGTTTAGATCTATTATCACGTTGTAGTGTGAATATGTGGTAGAGTAGACTTGCATGATTTTATTTCGAATGCAATGTGAAGTGATAAAATGTGAAATGATATTTGTAGTAAATGCATGTAATGTATCAATAATGGAGTGTGAGATAGTATATGCATGATGAATGCCTTGATTTAGTATTTGATGTGTAGCATGTAATGTAAATTGCATTATTTAATGAATCTATGTAACATAGATGCATGTATGCATGTATGGGAATGTTAAAATGCGTAGAGGAAGCACTTGTATCATTACATGTACCTATGTGGATGTTATCCATTCTATTATCTCAGAGATGTAGGATGGTATAGGAGACATGTAATGGCTTTGACCAATGTAGTTTTGGCAATCAAATCTCAGACTCCAAACTGTGTGAGTTTATGTGGCAACTCATAACTAGTCGAACTGGTTCAAAATCTGTCATGGACCTATGTGTGTAAATGAGTGAGGTTCATTTATCCATTTTGAGGTAGGTAGGATTAACCCATTGTAGACATGGCCAAACTAGCTAGCTCATCCATACGTGAACAATGATCTGTACAAAAGTAGGTAGCTAATGCAATAGATATATCACCACTTGTAAGACTATTCCACTGGTAGGCAGGCTCTTGGAGCCTATTGCTAGCGATGGAAATCATCCCATGGTGTTATGTTAAACCTAAGGACCAAAGGCGATGAAGCATAACATGGGTGATATCAGGAGGCTTTTCCTTTTGTTTTCTGCCCCTCATCTATTGTTGACCTATTTATTGTGGTGCTCTTTTTATCTTTTTTCTTTTCTTTTTTTCTTTTTCTCTATTCTCTTTTTCTCAATATTTCTATTCTATGGGCATTGGCTTTTATTTTCTACCCTATTATTTTACTTTTGCTTATGCTTATCCCTTTGTTTATCCCCAGGTCATATGTTGACCATGCAAGTGATAGGATGAGCAGGGGAAACCATTCTCTAGATGGTGACATCTACTCAAGGTGTCATATTTCCTAGGCTCAAAATGTGTTTAATGTGTAACCTATTGTGAATGGTCCATGAGAGAAGTTGAACCAGCCTAAAGAACCATAAGAAGAATGTAAAACCTATCAGCTAGGGGTGACATTTGATTGACTAAACTAGTAAGTAGTCAAAGCTTAACATGACACCTATGTATACCCTAATCCTAAAAAGGGGGAATGGACATCCAGGTGGTGATGCTAACAAGTGCATGTATTACTCCTATTGAAGGTGCATTTTTTTTTATTTTTGGGAGGAAGAATGTACAAACTTAAAATGAAATTAACATGAAAAACATATGGATATGTGCAATGGATGTAATGTAAATGATGCAAGTGGGGAAATGCAATATCTACAAGAGGAAATTTATGATGTGTAGAAGGAGAAGTTTAGAAAACTTATTTACAGATGAGTATGGTGTATCATAATGACCAAAAAGTGTGATGTTATAATAATGGTTGCCCCAACGTGTGGGGTGTGTGTGTAGTAGGTGTATAAGTTGTAGTATGTTAGATGCATGCGGTAATATCGAAAGGAGGAAATGGATGAAGGTGGAATGTACAACTAGAAGAACTTAGAGGAAGTAGTCTTTGGCAACCAACAAGATAAGGGGATTGCCAAAGTCAAAAGGATAATAGAAGAAGGGGGGTAGATCAACGTAGGTATGTAGCCACTCGAAGCGTGACCATACAACTATGCGAGGAAATAAGAAGAAGAAGAAAGAAAGAACAAGATATGAGAACTACTGATGGGTGAAGTGTCATGGGTCAGGTCGGGAATGAGATGGTGAAGTGATGGTATAACTTGGACTTTGATGGGTGGTGTAATTGGAGATGTTGTGAATGTAGTGAGTTGGTGTTATCAATGTTTCATATGATGGCAAAGTTCTAGGGATGATGTGGCATGGAGGACTCAAGAGTCGACTAAATGGGATGGAACATTCAGGTGATGGAGTTCGATTGCCATGCAACATGTTGTGGACCAGGTTCTCGAATGTTCGATATTCTTCAATGTCATGACCTAGTTGGTGATGATAGATACAATATTGGTTCTCATGGTAGTTACATAGTTTAGGATGTGAGGGGTCTATGGGTCGAATCTTAGGTAAATCAATAAGGCCCTGATGCATGAGATGATAAAATATTTTTGATAATGGAGTGAATGGAATAGGCATGGGGTAAATGTAGGGTTCCGGTGGAGGTGAAAGGGGGTGGATGAAGGGGGATCCGATAGTGGAGGTGTAGGTCGAGAATCCAATGTGGGTTGAATCTGAGGTTGAGGAATGGATCTACATGGAGGTGAGGATGCACGAGTCATGGGAGACTGGTGTGGATGAACATGGCAATGATAATGGCTCATCTATAGCTCGAGAGCCTCGATACAAGAATGGAGATGTTGTATGTCATTGTGTGGAGGTGATAATATCGAGGAAGGTGGTGATCGAGACTCCAATGTGTATGGAGTGGCCTGGTATGTATGAGAAAATGGATGAGATCAGGATGATGAGGAGGTAGAATAGAATGACTATGGGGATTGGGGAGTTTGTTGGAAAGGTAGGCCTCATAGTGGTGAAGGTGGCATTTTAAGGATAGGTGGCATAGGATATGGCTCTAGATGGTGGCATGAATGGGATGGGGGCATGTGTGCATGGCCAGCTTGGGCAGCTTGAGCCATGTGGGCTTGCAAGGCTTGGGTATAAGAAGATTCTCCATTAGGGAGTGGGGTCGGTAGGCATGAAGGATGGGTTGGATGGGGGGTGTATCCTCTATTAGGAGGGTGGTAGGCTCCTAGAGGGTGATGGGGGGAATTAGTTGGTGAATAAGGATTCATAGTATCTTTAGGTAAATGAGAAGGGGACCCTTGTGTTTGGGGATGGGATGTTTCCTCCTTTTCATCAAAAGAGGATAGGGTGACCTGGCTATCTCCCGAATGGGGTGAGTAAGATGAACCTCGATGGTGAGGTGAGAGGCATCGGGGTGAAGTGTTATGGTCTGAATGGGAGGAATGGGAAGACCGCCTAGTGTGATGAGTGATTGGTGGTCGGGCTA
Organism: Wollemia nobilis; assembly: GCA_028583015.1. NCBI lineage: Eukaryota > Viridiplantae > Streptophyta > Pinopsida > Araucariales > Araucariaceae > Wollemia > Wollemia nobilis. The sequence continues at coordinate 1,024,899 of JAQPPZ010003235.1, forward strand.
GGTCAGCCGATGTGATTGGTATAGTCTATGGTGGTGGAGGGTCCTGCATGATGATGTATGTAGATGTTATCATATCTCATTGTTGATGGTGTAGTTGTAAATGATGTAGATCCTACAAGAAGGAAAATAGATACCAACAACATAAAAATGACATAAAGGAGAAAGTACATGTAAAATATATAAAGTAAGAAAACATGCATTTATCATGATGTGCTTAGTGAGTGATGTGTTTGTGCATATCGGTGTGTACCACTTGTGATAGTGAATGCCTATTTGTGTTAGGCATTGAATGCATGAAGGTGTAAAATGTTAATAGGTTCAGGGTCATCGAGGCCTTCAATATTAGCCAAGTGATAGGCACCTAAACCATATTTGTGTGTGATGATGAATGGGCCCAGCCAGTTAGGGGTAAACTTGTCTCGTTGTTGGTGAGGCTGACTTGTGATCTATTGGTTTTCTTTGAGGACTAAATCATTGATTTGGAACTCATATTGATGTACCTTACTATTGTAGGCATGATGAAGGTGATCTTGGTAGACTCATGTGTGCTCGATGGCATGGATGCGATGTTCATCGAGGAGTGTGAGCTGATCTAAGTGGGCTTGATGGGTGGTGTCATCATCTATGAATTCTTTCATGGATACCTATAGGGAAGGTATCTCAAGCTCAAGGGGCATGATAGCTTCGACCCCATAGACAAGTGAAAATGGGGTTGCCCTAGTGGGGGTACGAATGCTTGTACGATAGGCCCACAAGGCTAGGGGTATTTGGTTATGCCAGTCACGATGTGATTCTACTACTATTTTGTGTAGGATGGAGCAAATTATTTTGTTTGTGGCTTCTACCTGGCCATTACCCTATGGGTAGTATGGGGTAGAGAAGCTATGATGAATGTTGAACTTGCTACAAAGTGCTCGGATGGTTTTGTTTTTGAAGGATTTCCCATTATCAGAGATGATTTGGGAAGGGATTCCAAAGTGACATATGATATGATCTATGATGAATGTTGCTATCTTTGCCCCTATAGTTTGGACAAGTGGGATGGCTTCGACCCACTTTGTAAAGTATTCTATAGTAGTGATGATGAACTTATGATTGTTGGAGGAAGCAGGTGTAATTTGTCCAATAAGATCAAGGTCCCATTGGGAGAAAGGCCACATGGATTGAATTGGTTGGAGTGCTTGAGATGGAAGATGTGTGAGGTTTGCATGTTGTTGGCACTTAATGCAATGCTTCACGTATTCACAATAGTCATATTCCATATTTGGCCAATAGTATCCCATGCGAAGGATGTATTTCATGATTGCCATGCCACTGAAGTGGCCACCACAAGTACCATCATGGGTTTCTTGTACAACCCATTGAGATTCATGTGGTTCTAAGCAATGCAAGAGCATGCCATCATAGCTATGGTGATAGAGGATGTCCCCCAACAATGTGTAGTGGATTGCTCTTTGTTTAAATGCTCGATATTGAGCATGGGGTAAGTCGCATGGTAGAAATCCTAGTTTAATATAATATTTGATCTATGCAAACCATGGGTCATGTGGTTCGGTATCGACCACATGAATGCCACCATCATCTTTAGGAGATGTAGGTGATATGGCAGATTGAGTGAGTGTATGAATTGTTATGGATGTGGTTGTTGATGTTGGGTTTTGTGGGATTAATGATCCTAAGGAGGCCATTGTATCTACAAAATGGTTAGAGGATCATGGTGTGGCTTCGATGTCATACCATTCAAATCGATAGAGGAGTTGTTGTGCAATGTGCTTGTATTGTTGGAGGATTGGGCAATTACATTGCCAGATCTCTTGTACTTGGTTTACAATTAGAAGGGAATCACCTATGATGTGGAGGCATTTGATGTGCATGGAATGAGCCTATTTCAATCCTAGGATTAGGGCTTCATATTCTACATTGTTGTTCATGCAAGGGAAATCCAACTTGAATGAAAAGGGAAGTGGTTCACCTTCAGGTGTGAAGAATACAATGCTTGCACCCCCAGCATGCATGCATCGAGAGCCATCAAAGAATAGTGTTAAGTCGGCTATCATTTTTGGTTCCACATATTCTTCATCTTCTATTATGTGAAATATGGAGTCATCCAGGAGCTGAATGAGGAGGGGTTGGTCATCGGACAAGGGAGCTTCCACCAGTTGGTCCGCTATGACTTACCCTTTGATGGAATTTTGTGAAACAAATTCGAGGTCGAATTTGGTTAGAAGCATGATCCATTTAGTTATGCGAGAATTATGGTAGCTTTTGTTCATCATGTAATGGAGGGGATTGTCTCGGGTGATGACAAAGGTAGTATGGTTAAGCATGTAGTGGCATAACTTTTAGGTGGTGAATACTACAGCTAGGCATAGTTTCTCCATGTATCCATATCTAGCTTCGTAGCTAACTAGCATGTGACTGATGTAGTAGATAGCTTGCTCTTTGTTGAGTATATTATTTTGGGCTAGAAGTGTACCTAGCACAAAATCTATAGTAAAAATGTATAGGATGAGTGGTAGCTATGGATGTGGGGGTGACATAACTGGTGATGAAGTAAGATAAGTTTTGATGTCATCAAAATCTTACTAGAAGTTATCATCCCATTTAAAATTTACTCCCTTTTGTAGGAGGTGGTTGAAGGGTTTGCACTTGTCTGATAATTGTGCTATAAATCGGTGGATAGAGGTGATTTTGCCTTGGAGACTATGCAACTATTTTAGGGTAGTAGGTGGAGGCATCTCGGTGATGGATTTTACCTTGTTAGGGTCGAATTCAATGCCTCATTGGGTGATGATGAATCCTAGGATTTTACCTGAGGTAACACCAAAGACACACTTTTTTGGATTGAGGTGGACGTTGTGTTCTAGCAGGTGGTCAAATATTTGATGAAGATCCTCAAGATGTTCTGAGCATTTCTTGGATTTAGCAATGAGATCATCTACGTAGTCTTCCATAATTTTGTGCATGTAATCATGGAAAATGTAGGTCATTGCATGCTGGTAGGTTGCCCCAACATTTTTAAGGCCAAATGGCATGACCTTGTAGCAGAAGGTCCCCTAGGGGGTTGTAAATGATATCTTGTGTTGATCAATAGGATTGATTTTGATTTGGTTGTAACCTAAAAATCCATCCATTAGAGATATCATCTCATGGCCAATGATGGAATCGACGAGTGAGTCAATGTTAGGTAGAGGAAAGTTGTCTTTGGGACAAGCTTTGTTTAAATCATGAAAATATGTACAGACATGAACGTCACCAGAAGGCTTGGGTATAGGGACCATGTTAGAGACCCATTCAAGATAGTCTATGGGTACTATGAAGTCTACATCTAAGAGCTTTTGGAGCTCAATTTTTACTAATAATGCAATGGTGGGGTGCATGCATCATAACTTTTGCCTTACTAGTTTGGCATTTTGATCGAGTGTAAGGTTGTGAACTACTAGGGCAGGATCGAGTCCTGGCATATCCTTGTATGACCATGCGAAGACTCGGATATACTTACGAAGGAAATTTATGAATAGGATGTGCTCCTCAGGTGAGAGGCTAGTGGCTAATTTGACTATGTGAGGGTTTTTAGGATCATCACCTATGTCAACATCGATGGTTTCCTCAATAAGCATGTGGGAACCATCACACAATTATTCTAGAATTGGGATAATATGGAGGTCATCGATGGCCTCGATAAGTTCATATTCATCATCTAGGTAGATGTCCATGTGGTGGACCTATGGTATATGAGGTGGTGCAGATGATGAAGGAGCATTTGTAGTACGTAGAACGTGTGGTGAGAGTAAGAAATCTTGGGGTGCCGATATGGGTGAGATGTGGGTGAGATCGATGAAATTGGGGTTTGGTGTATCATCTCATGTCGATTGGTGTGTGTATCATAGTGGAGAGAAGAGATCCACTTCTACCATATTAATTGATGTTGTGGGGGATGTAGGTGGTGAAGATTCTGGTGATGACATCTCGACAACCTGTGAGCATCCTAGAAGGCTTAGAGGAGGGTGCAAGATGACTGGTGGAGATCATGGTCGAGTGGTAGCTCATTGAAGTTGTCGATGTATAGGTGGGAATGGAGCTAAGTATGTTGATGATGGTGGGGATACCATGTCATGCTCTAGGTAGTGCATGTTTAAGGATAGCACAATGAATTGGTTTGTCAACTCATCAACACAACATGACGAGGTGGTGTCGGATATGGAGGGCTCTTGGAAGAAATCATAGGGACTATAATGGTGGAGTTGGGTGAGGGGGTATCCTCTAAGATATCCATATCAATATATTCTTCCAAAGTGTGTGTCGAAAGTGGGGAAGGATGTAGGGATAAGTCTTGGAGCTCATCTTCTAATGTATGGATAGTGGTTGGGTGATAACCTAAGCCAGATTTATCGGTAGGGGATTGGACATGAGGGTTTATGGGTGCATGTAACCCTTGCTCATAATGGCCTAGCCCAAATCCATGCCAATGGAAGTATCGAAGGTAGTGTAAGGTAAAGTAGGGATTAGCCAAGTGATCGATTGTACCACACAAGCTAGATTGTGGTGGTGGAGATAGTATAGGTGGGAGTGAGGAGTCAACTCCAGCATAAACAAAGTTGGTATGATTCTTAGGGGATCCTAATTGTACTACTATTCTGATAGTCAAGACCAAAGCTGAGGGGTGGCCAAAGTCTTGGGTAGATTGGATGATAGGTGGGCATACATGGGTCATACACATTGTAATCCCTAGACCTAAGTTTGTCATAAACATAGATATGCATGGTGTTGCATGTTCTGGTGCACGAGGTGGTGAATATAAATTAGATGATGAAGATGAAGTTTAGGAGTCTCTAATAGTAGCACTAGAAGGGTGCAACAATTGATCATCTAAGTGAGATGCTCGCTACTCCCACTCATGGCATTCGATCATAGTAGCTGGTATAGGGTGATTGGCCTATGGGAATTATGAAGGTGATGGAGTGGATACTGGATGATGTGAGGAAGTAAATGACCTAGGCCATGGATGAAAAGGAAGAGGAGGTATGCATGGTGTAGGGAGAATAGGTGCTTCCATCGAAGAGGATGCTTGGGGTGAAGTGATAGGGCATGATGTGGATGGTGGTTGTGGTGTCGATACCATAGGTGATTTCATAGAGGATGAAGGTTGGGATGGTGGTGGTGGCCATAATATGGGAGGTAAGAATGGTATGGTAGTGGGATTAGGCATTGTTGGTGATGGTGCTAAGGGTGTTGACATTGAAGCATGTGTCCTTGATGAATATTGGGGTAATGAGGTGGATGTAGGAGTAGATGTCGATGCTCCAACTAACTGATGGGAAGAAACTAGGAAGAGTTGCATGGATGAGAAGGAAGGTGCAGGTGGGAGATCTATGATGTTGTAGAATTTAAAGGGGTCCCCATCAGTTGGGATGCAATGAACAAGTCTATTGTGGATATATTTGAGGTAATGGTGTAGCATGGAAGGGACACATTGCATATCCCTGATCCATGGGTGACCAAGGAGGATATTGTACTGCATCTCCCCTTGGATTATATGGAAGAGGATGGAAATGGTATGGATACCTACTCGGATAGGTAGTACTATGGATCCTACCGTAGGTCTCATAGAACCATTGAATGCTCGTAGATCGAGGGAAGGTGTGGTAAAATGGGTTGGTGATATATGTAAATGGTGTAGGGCTATTGTAGATATGATACTAATGGATGAGCCCATGTCAACAAGGACCCGCTTGTAGGTGATATCATTGATATTGGCTTGTATGTGGAGAGGGGGATCTGCTCCTCCTACAAGTTCTATTATCTCATGGTCATGGAAACTAATGGATGGTTGGAGGCATCATGGGATGTTCCCTACAAAGTTTACAAATGCATTTGTATCATGTGTTTCTAAATATATAGACCATAAAATGTCATTCAACGCCTCACGGTGGGGTTGAGATTGTTGTAAAAGGTCAAATATGGATAATCACATAGGGGCATTATGTAATTGATGGGTGAGGCTACCACAGATGGTAATCACATTTTGAGGTGGAGGTGGTACAATGCTAGGAGTTTGGGAAACCTGTGGCGATGTAAATTGGGTAGGTGGAGATACAATAGGTGTGGTCTAGTGCGATGGGTATCATTGGTTCCATGTGGTAAGGTTTATCATACCTACTACTCCACATGATGGAGGATCACATTGGACACTATTCACTTGGTGAGGTGGTCCTGGTGGATTGGTTGGAGGTCTTTGGGGATTGGTTCCTCTATGGTCTAGTAGAGGATTCTGGAAGATCCCTAGGTTTTGGTTTTGTGGGGCTAAAGGGTTCGATACCTGAATGGTACCCCTATCAATTAGGTCTTACACTTGAGCATGGAAGGAGTGACATGACTCGATGTCATGGCCACATTGTCTATGGTATGGGCAATAGAGTTGCTCATTGTATCCATGAGGCTTAGGTGCATTTGGATCTAATGGTCAGATTTTGGGTAGAAGAAGATGTCCACCATCTTGTAACCTATGAAAGAGGGTGGGTAAAGGTTCGGATAGTGGTGTGAGGTTACATTGTGGACCTTATGGATGCATGCCATGAGATTATTGAGGCCTAGGTGGGGGAGGTGCATTAGTTTGGAATACTTGTTGTTGTGGAGCATAAGGTGGTGGGCTTGGTGCTGGTGCTAAGGTAGCAGCTACCACTTGGTTGGTTTGTGGAGGTCGAGGATATGGTTGGTTGGGTGTATTTCTATTAAAATGGAAGTTTGAATTGTAGTTTGGCTTTGATATTTAATTTTTTTTTATTGGACTTTAATATCTTCGATAACCTTTGCTTGTGAAATGGCTTCCTCGAAGGTGCGGCTTTGGTGAAGTTGTAGAGAGGTAGAGATATGTTTGTGGCAACTCTTGGAAAAGAGTGTCACTAGCTCTATGGTAGGAAGGCTATGGGTGAGGTCATGGATGATCGCTCTCCATCTAGATACAAACTCAGTGATAGGTTCATCATCAACTTGTCGTAAGGCATAGACATCTGAAAAGGTTGTCTTCTTCTTGATGTTAATTGAGAAATGTTCTAAGAAGGTGTTTGCTAATTGCTCAAAGGTATAAAGGCTATGTCATGGTAGCATGTTATACCAATCTAAGGCTTGTCCTACAAGGGAGAGGGAGAAGGTTCGCAACATAAGGGGGTTGCTACTATGAAGTTGGTAGCAAGTTGAGCGATAGTTACTAACATGCTCTCTAGGGTCCTCCTTACCTTTATACTTATCAAACTTTGGGATCTCAAAGTGGTAGGGGTAAGGTGGGATAGGGATGGATGGATGAACTGGCTCATTGTAGAGTTCATCATAGGATGGTTTTTGTGGCCCATAGCTTGTGGTGCGTAGGTTCAACATCTTGACTTCATCTCGTAGGAGTTGAATTTTAGGTGTTAAAGGTGTAGGTGATTGAGCTAGGGTTGGTTGAGCCTGGGAGTGTGGTGGATAGTGAGGTTGTTGTTGTTCATCCCCATATTATGAGGGGAACTATTCCAGTTGGTCTTGGTATGTTGGGTATTGGGTAGCATATAATGTAGGAGCTAGTGGAATACTAGGCTATGGAATGGATGTTTGTTGAGGATAATAATACTATGATTGGGACATGTGTTGTTGTGGCATGGGTTCCTGCTAGGTAGGAGCCTACGGTAATGGTTGGGCCATAGGAGGTGATGACCATGAAGGAGGAGGTGTGAAAAATGTGGTACCAATACGTGGAGGTGGAATAGGATGATCGAGGTAAGGTGTCAAAAGTTGGACCTATCTCTGTCCTAAAGGATAGGTGGTAGTGAAGCTAAACTAGGTGGAATAGCCTAGGGAAGTGGGCATGTAAGCTATAGGTTTTGATTCATAGGTAGGAAGAGGATTAGTGAGTGGTGCTTGGAAAGGAGGAGGAGGAGGTATCCTAAAGGTTGGTGATGGTGAAGGTAAGGTGCGAGATTGGGTATTGTACATCTTAGGGATCTGAGACGTAGGTGGGAATGCTATGGAGAGGGAAGGATAAGCTTTCAAAGTAGGAGCTTGGGAATAGGAGGTGGTGCCTGTGTCCCCTCCTAAGTGAGTTTCGGTTGTGGGTTGTCATTGTTGACACTGGGTGGTTTGGGTTTGAAGAGGTTCTTGTGTTAGGTCCTCAAACATTGTGAAAAATGGTTGTTGGGATGATGATGGTTGGGACTCTTGGGAAGAGTGTGGGTATGATGTTTGAGGGGGTGTTTGTTGTTCCTGTAGAGAAGGTTGTTGTTGTACAGTTTGGAATGTTGGCCTCTGGGTACCTATGGTAGAGGAAGAAGGATCAAAAACCATTCCTATAGTAGGGGCGAATGATGTGACCTTCGAGTGGGTACGGTTCAAGAGGGAGGAGTCATTCTCAAATAGGGATTGAGATAGACTCTAAAAAAATGGGTGTGCAAAGGTAGGGGAGGTAGGTATGACCTCCTCATCTATAGTGAAGAATGGATGGGGTTGTCCTGACGCTATGTAGATCACATGGTCATATAATGTGGTGGGTGGATTAGGCGAGGATGGGGATGAAAGAAGTGGATAATCCTCTATGAGTGAAGTAGCTAAGGCTTCACTCAGGGTGGACGTCTCATGCTGAGGCATCATGTGTGTGAACTGTACATCGGATCCTATGAGTAAATCAGATGTGTCTATGGTCTTCCCCTTCATGATCGAAGGAGTAGGTGGAGACTAACTAGAAGAAGTGGTAGGTACCTCCTCTATAAGGTGTGCTTGCTCGCGTGCCCGACTACGGGTGACAATAGGCATGACAACATGTGTGGTGTCATGAGGGTTTAGAACTACGTAGGAATAAAATCCTGTAATTCTATGTGTAGTGTGTGAAGGGGTTTAGGAATAACCCTGGTGTGGTGTGGACTCGATTGTGCCTAATATAAGCGTAAAGAAATGAAATGGCCAAAAAGTGGCATTTGATATAACAACATATTAATGACACATGTTATTCAGGGAAATCTATTTTTATTCATGTAAAGAGTGCATAGGTTACAATGGGCGAAAATTCCCCTTTATCCTTTCTTTTCATAAATTATACAATAGGCCTGATGCCTTCCTTTCACAATCCTCAGTGTAGATGGGCTTGCGTGGCAGTAGATGGGCTTGCGTGCCACTGTAGGGTTGTAATTTGTAGTTGTTTCCCTCCTTGCTCCCATGCTAGGCCTGCAAAAGGGGGTTAGTTCATTAGGGGGCTTGCCTTAGTCAGGCCCCATATTTAGGAAGACAAATAGACATTAAGAATGCATTAAAAACTAAAATAAAAGGTGCAAAAGTTGATAAAATGATAAAACAAAGCTTACCTCCAAAATTTGAGCTAATTTGGGACCTATAGAACCAATTCGCCACTCGAGGGGCAAATTGGTGCTAAATTCATGGGGCGGGCGGTGAATTGGTGTTGAATTCATGGGGTGGGGGGTGAATTGGTACTAAATTAGTGGGGCGGGGGCGAACTAGACCTTGAGAGCTATTTTGCAAAAACCTTTCGGTGGAGAGATCCCTTTGCTATTGTAATGTTGATGTGCAGGTTTAGATTTGCTTTACTATGCTTCGGTACATATTTTGGTAGAGTTTTTATACTTTGGACATAATTTTGAAAGAGAGATAAATGAGGGTTTGGGCTCACTATATGTAGAAAATAGCAAGGTGTAGGGGGGAGAGTTAAAGAAAATAACCCGAGGCTAAATTTTGACTAGAATTAGGTTAGGGTTTGTGAGGTGGAAACCTCACATTACCCATAGGAAATATCCTATCCTCACACATGTGTGAGGAATGATTAGATCTAATCAGGATTAGGAGGTCCTAAGTCAAATTAGAGCTTTATTAGGGTTCTTAGGAAAATATCTTACCTAACCCTAATTACACACATGTGGGAGGTTGCAATTAGTGTTAATTAAGAATTGAGAGTTTAATTAATCAAATTTTCCCTAAAAATGTGACTTAAGTGAAGTCAACAATAAATTAGATTTTAGGAATTGACTTGATAATTGCTTTTGCCAATTAATAGCCCATGTGGGCCTCAATTGAGTGCAAATAGCCTTTGTATAACCTTGGGAAGCTGATGGAAGGTATCCCAATGCATGGGAAATATTTTTGATGTTATTTTGCTAACTTATTAGGGTTTTGGACCTAGAAAATAGCAAAGTGGTATGTGAAATTCTATGCAATGCTATGATAATCTACGACAATCTAGGCATGACTATGCATGACTATGCATGACTACGGTCATATACACATGACTACAATAATATACACATGTCTAGTATGATATACAATAGTCTACATTGGTCTACAATAGCCTAAGGGTACCTAGGACAACCTATGTGAACCTACAAGTGTTTGAAAGGTCTACAAGTACGTAGGTATAGCAATGTGTGACTTTTAGGTGTCTAAAATTTCATTCTAGATCTATTGATTAAATAGTTAGTTGATCACTTCTACCTTGTGGAAGTATTGCATTGTCATCCCATAAACTTGGTATACCAAGAGCCTTGACCTCTTTAGCAATCGTGCTCATTTCTTCAATTTATTTTCTAAGAGTAGCAAATATCTCTTCTCCCTAATAGATGAGCTTAGTTGCACAATATATTTGATGAGCCAGGAGTCTCCATTCCTCTACATATTTGTCAAACTGCTTCTTTAGAATAGGATATTTTTAGTATTTCTTAACATTTTTCTCACTTTCTATGCTACCTAAATCTTAGCCATAAGAGCTTTTTTACTTCTCAAACTCTTTCTTTGCTTCAAAAAATATGACAATAATTTCATAAAGTTTGGTACAAAAAGGAGGGAAAGCATGTAAGATTGCTTCTTTTATTTTCCCCTAGTAATAGCTCCTAACTTTCCTAAGCCAATCCTTTGAGATTTTTGAGCCATGTGGTTTATATTTATTCTATTGTAATTCATTCATGGAAATAGATAGGGCTTCCTCCTATTGTTGTAGTTTGGCTTTAAGGTCTAGCAACTTTGAATCTTGTTGCTATATCGTATCTTATGTCATTTACAATTTTATCTCTAGCCACTTGATTCTTTCATCCTTCTGCTACAATTCCTTTTTAGAGGGGTTTCATCAATGATGCATTTCAATTTGCTAATTTCATTTTTAAGAACAACTTGATCTAGTTTGGTAAGTTTGACTTCCAAAGTTTCAATATTCTTCTTAACAGCTTCTAGACTTCTATCTATTTTTTTGGACTACACAAAAAATGTATTTGCCTCTATAAGAATATCCTAGAGAGTTTCTAATTTGGATATGTTAAAGATATATTTATCGTGTTCTTCAATTTGTGAATCTTATAGTCTCATTTGGGAGGATGGCTTCTTGACATTCGATTGAGCAATCTTCTTTATTTTTTTTCATAATTGGGTCTAATGTATTGTAACCCATGGTGATTTCTTCTTCTTCATTTTATTGCAACTACTCTAGCTACTCTTCTTATTCTATATACTTCTACTAATTCTCTTCTATAGTTTGAATGGTAGAAATTATTTTCAAAAGAGGTTCTTTAGCAGTTGAGGGAAGTATAGGGTTAGCAAGGAATGTTGGTAATAGAGTAAGAGGTGTTGGAAATTTTGAGTATTTTGGTTGTCATTGATGTCAAAGGTTTGATGTCATTGATTGTCATTGATGTCAAAGGTGAAAAGTCATAAAAGGGTATATGTGACAGAAGTACTTTGTGAAATAAATGTCAAGACAAAATATTTCTTCCATGGTTGTGAAAGCAAGCAAAGAGATTTTTCAAGAAAAGGATTGTAATATTTAAATTTTAAATTTAAATATTATTAAGAGAGTTTGAAAGTAACAAGGGTTTCATTTGGTAAATAAAAAACAAAGGGAGATTTTAAATTGCAAAGAAAAGACAAGACTTCTCACTGGTGGAAAAATATCCAAGGCAAAAGGTTTTATTATAATATTTTCTTAAAAATATTATAATACCTAAGTATAAAGTTACATGGTGCCAAATACAATTCAAATTATTTTGAATAAATTTGAAAGAGGGCCGACATCTAAAAATGTGCATGGAAACATATAAATATCCCTTAAGAATTTGGAAATAAGGGTGTTAAATTTTTCGTAATTTAGGCAAAGTGGTGACAACGAATGAGGAGAGGGGACAACGTTGAATTTGGAGTGCAAAAGGAAAATGAAATAAATAATTTTTGTTTGCTCCTTGAAGTCATCCACCAGGGTAGCCCAGTGATGGCTAGAATCATTCTAAGTTTTTTGTGAGGTAGAGGTTTACAATTCGATTCCCCCTAGCGCTTTTTTGAAGGGTTTAGTTTTTTTGATGAACGCACCAGAGGGAAATAAGAGTCGGGGCCTATATGTTAGGTCTCAACTGATTGGCTAGCGCAAGCGGTCATGCACTACATTAGGAGGTTGAGATCGAAGGGTCGATTCCCATCTACACCAGTGATAATATTTTGTTAAAAGGTATGTGTTAAGGTTGATTAATATTTTATTTGCATGAAGTTTGAGAGGTGTGTTATGGTGTAAATGTTTTTGGCATATAGGAGGTAAAAGGGTAATTTATTTTTGCCAAATATTTTTGAAGATATTGTTGTCATTAAGTTTTATTTCTATATATATATAATTAGGAGTGATAAGGTGTAAATGGTTGATTTAATATTGTAAATCTATTTTATGGGTCATTAAGTGGTTTGGAAATTATTTTATGAAAGTGGGAAATAAAAGGTGTAAAATGTGTTTTTATTGTTTGTAACATTTGCATTAATATTAAAGGACTTGGTTCATGATTTGATGTTTTATTTTGAAAAACCAAGAGAGTTATAGTGCATTGGTTTGGAATAAAATTGTGCACACATTTTGAGAAGGAAGTTCATGTGGATGGTTTGAGAAAGTATTTTGCTATCTAACCCTTGAAGTGGCACTAGAAAAATCAGTTGTTTGTGAGATAGGTTTTTGAAGATATATTTCCATAAGAGCAAATTAAGAGGTATCCACACATCATTCCTTATTTAAGGTGTTTTATTGAGTAAATGTTTTCAAAATATAAGGTGGATATAAAAGGATTTTTTGGTATGCATTGTTGGAAATATTTGAGTTAGGGTTTGAGACCTAGATGTGCATCAATTGTTGAGAGAAAGTTGAAACAATTGCATTAGAGTTTGAAGATATTCTTGTACTTCATTATTGAATGGTTTTGGAAATATTTGGGTTAGATTTTGAGAACAAGTGTGCTTCCATTGTTGAAAGAGATTGAGAAATTTGTGCATTAGTATGGTTGATTTTTGAGAGCAAATTTGCAAGAAATATAGATCAGTTTTGTGAAGCAAGTTATACATTGTTTTTATTTGATTTGAAAGGTTTTTTTAAGAGAGATTGGACTAGTTGAATGCAATATTTGTGAGTGTGAAGAACATATTGGGGTTTTGATAAGTGCATATCATTCTCTATATGTTCTAGAGGTTAAATGAATTCTAGGTAGAATATGTCTGAATTGCCTAGTTGAAGAAAGCATTTTTGAAAGAGATAGGTATTTTTTGTATGCAAGATTTGGAAATATTTGAGCAGATAGAGTGAGTTGCATTGAGGTATATTTGATTAAATATTTTGATAAGTCTTGAAGGTAGATATGTTCAAGTCTTATGAGAAGACTTAAAGCAGCTTTAAGGTATATTTCAGCAAGTCTTGTGAGAAGACTTGAAGCAAAATTGAGGTATATTTGTGCTAGCATTCTAATGAGGTATGGTGTAGATTTGAGATAGAGTTGAGAGCAGGTTTGGTTTTTGATTTGATCAAGATTTGTATTAAGTCTTGGTACAAATTTGAGATAAAGTTGAGAGCAGGTTTGGGTGTTGATTTGATCAAGCTTTGTGTTAAGGCTTGGTGCAGATTTGAGATAGATTTAAGTGCAGGTTTGGGTTTTGATTTGATCAAGCTTTGTGTTTCGGCTTGGTGTAAATTTGAGATAGATTTTAGAATAGGTTTGGGTTCTGATTTGATCAAGCTTTGTGTTAAGGCTTGGGGTAGATTTGAGATAGAATTGAGAGCAGTTTTGGTTGTTGGTTTGATCAAGCTTTGTGTTAAGGCTTGGGGTAGATTGGAGAAGATTTGAGTAGATTAGAGGGGATAGAGTTCTCCTATGGAGAGAGATCTATAAACTAGAGTAGAGGGGATAGAGTTATTCAATAGATATATCTACAAATCATATCAGAGATGGGATAGAGTTTCCTTATGGAAATATATCTATGAACCAGCTGGGGAGATAGAGTTATTCTATGGATAAATATCCATGAACCAGTTGAGGAGATAGAGTTCTCCTAGATCATGTTATATGAACCAGAGCAAAGGGGATAGAGTTCTCCTTTGGAGAGATATCCACAAACTATAGTAAGGGAATAGAGTTCTCTTATGGAGAGATATCCACAAATCAGAGTAGAGGGAATTGGTATCTCCTTTGGATAGAGGTCCATAAACATTGTAATAGGGAATTGATTCCCAAGATATTTGTTGAGAAAAATTAGAAGAAACATTTTCTTTGTGGACATAACCCACATTGGGTGAACCACATTAAATTTGTGTCTCTAATGTATGTTATTATTTGTGCATTGATTTGATTATTATTATTGATATTGCCATTGATAATACTGGATAATATTGTTTGAGAAAGAAAAGTAAAAGTTGATATTATACTGTTCACCCCCCCTCTCAGTATAAGCCTATGTTCTTCAATTGGTATCAGAGCAGATTCCTTTGGAAAGCCTAAAATATTGAAGGAAAATCTTACAAAGAACACACATGGGTAAGAAAGGTAAAATAAGAATAATGAGATCACATCCTCCTAATAAGGAAGGAACTCACATAAAATAAAGGGAAGAATAAAAATTTGTGAGATATGTTGAGTGTGGTAAACTTGGTCACATGGAACTTTATTGTCCACAAAATGGATATAGTAGCAGTAAAGAAGAAAAGTAATTTGATTTTTCTCTCAAAGATATTGTTGCTCTAAGAGGAGAAGTGGAAATAGATTCAAGTGATGAATCAAGTAGTGGAGAGAAAGCTAATTTTGTAAAAAGGAATAAGAAGGAACTAAGAATACTCAAATATTTTATTTGTGGTAATTTTGGTCACCTTGCAGATCATTGTCAAAAATTGGATATAGTAGCAGTGAATATCTTACAAGAGCACACATGGATGAGATACATATAAATCTCACAACCCATGAGATAAGGAAAAAGAAAGATAAAAAATCTAGAAGAGAGTAAAAATTCAAGGATTCAGAGGAAGAAAAAAAAATAAATGTCTTGGTTGTGGTAACATTGATCACTATACAGTTAATTGTCCACAATATGAAAGTAGTAGTAGTGAAGATGAAAAGGAAAACAAGGATAGTCAAATCATGTATGCAGAGGAAATTCTACTTTCAACAATAGAAGAAAAATAAGATACTCCTATTGAAGATCAAGTAGAAGAGTATGAATATGCTCTTGAAAACCTAGAAGAAGAGAAAGATTCAGAAAAGGAAGAGGAAGCCACAGTTGAGGAACTTGTTGAGTTGAAAAGGGAGAACTTAGAAATAAAGGTTCAAATACAAGAGGATGAGAAAACTAAAACAAAGCTTCTACAAGATCTCTCTGACTTGAAATTTAAGGTTGAAAAGGAAAGAAGAGTTGAAGAAGGTATGGCTAAGTAGTTAAAAATTAAAAAATCTAGAATGTAAAAGACTTATTATTTATCTTGAAGAATTAAAAAGAGAACTCAAGATTGAAAACCCAAGTACAAGAGGATGAGGAAACAAAGGTAAAGTTTCTACAAGATCTCACTAAATTTAAGGTTAAGGTTGAAGAGGTAAGAAGAATTGAAGAAGGAATGGTTGAAAAGTTAGAAGCAAAAGAGTTAGAATGTGAAATATTAGAACATGAAGTAGTTTCTCTAAGGATGGAAGTGAAAGATTCTAATGATAAGCTACATAAGTTTGAGAAAAGTTCAAAATATTTGGATAACATTACCAAAGCACAAAGATCTTCATTTATCAAAATAGGACTAGGCTATAAAGAAGGTCAAGAGGTACAGAAAGGGATTTCAAGCTCAAAAGAAAAGGAAGTCTCAAAGGAAGCATCAAAAGAAGTAAATGAAGAAGAACCTAAGACTTACATCGATGTGTTGAGAGGTGATAGTATCAAATAGGAAGCAAACAATGCACAAACAAGAAACATGGATCATCACAGAGAAGAAAAAGAAGAGAATAAGATACCAAAGGTTTCAAGGCAATAATTTTTCAAAGGATGTTGTTTTTAATATAGTCGATTTGATCACAAGGCTATGCATTGTAGGACTCATGGAAAGAAGGAGTATGGCCTCACTAAAAGGAATGTCAACTCTTTCAAAGATGGATATTTCTTCCAAGGGTATTGCTACTCTTGTAATCGCTTTGGTCATAAAGCAATCCATTGTAAGTTTCATGATAGAAATGATTATGGCTTCACCAAGAGGAACTTCAAGATATTTACACCTTCTAAGAACTACAACATTAAGTGTTACAAGTGCAATAATATTGGGCATAAGGCCAAGTGGTGTAGAATAGAGTTTCCAGAACTTCTAGAGACAAGCAAGAACATAGACACTCAAAAGGATCAAAAGGATATGGTTACAAAAATGTTGAGAAAGAAGGTTGACAAAGAAAAAGAGCATTGTATGTTGGGAGTAGAGATACTCCACCCCAAAATTAATCACCTCAAGGAGAGGAGGTGGAAAGCGAGTTGAGCTAAGAGTATTATCTTTAGATCCAAAGGAGTCACTTTGCCATTGATGTCAAAGAGGGAGATATTTGAATGAGGTGGAAAGCATTCAGTCAGGAGGAGTAATTTCTCAGGGGGAGTAGATTTGGAATCCAATGGTAGGAAAAGGAAATTTTAGAAATGGTTTCCATCAATGACAAAGGGGGAGATTGTTGGAAATTTTGAGTATTTTGGTTGTCATTGATGTCAAAGGTTTGATGTCATTGGTTTTAATTGATTTCAAAGGTGAAAATTCATCAAAGGGTATATGGCACATAAGTACTTTATGAAATAAATGTCAAGACACAATACTTCTTCCATGGTCATGAAAGCAAGCAAAGAGAATTTTAAAGAAAAGGATTGTAATATTTAAATTTTAAATTTAAATATTATTAAGAGAGTTTGAAAGTAAAAAGGGTTTCATTCGGTAAATATAAAACAAAGGAAGATTTTAAATTGCAAAGAAAAGACAAGACTTATCATTGGTGGAAAAAGTCCCAAGGCAAAAGGTTTTATTGTAATATTTTTCTTAAATATATTATAATACCTAAGTATAAATCTACATGGCACCAAAGATAATTCAGATTATTTTAAATAAATTTGAAAGAGGGCCGACGTCTAAAAATGTGCATGGAAACATATAAATATCCCTTAAGACTTTGGAAATAAGGGTGTTTTATTTTTCGTAATTTGTGCGAAGTGGTGACAACGAATGAGGAAGAGGGGACAACATTAATTTTGGAGCGCAGAAGGAGAATGAAATAGATAATTTTCATTTGATCCTTGATGTCATCCACTAGGGTAGCCCAATGGTGTCTAGACTTGTGCTAAGTTGTTTGTGAGGCAGAGGTTCACGATTCGATTCTCCCTAGCACCAGTTTTGAAGGGTTTAATTTTTTGATGAACGTGCCATAGGGAAATAAGAGTGGAGTCCTATACATTAGGTCTCAACCGCTTGGCTAGAACAAGAGGTCATGTGCTATGTTAGGAGGTTGAGGTTAGAGGGTCGATTCTCGTCCACACCAGCGATAATATTTTATTAAAAGGTGTGTGGTAAGGTTGATTGATATTTTATTTACATGAAGTTTAAGAGGTGTGCTATGGTGTAAAGGTTTTTGGCATATAGGAGGTATAAGGGTAATTTATTTTTGCCAAATATTTTTTAAGATATTGTTGTTATTAAGTTTTATTTATATATATGCAAAAGTAGGAGTGATAAGGTGTAAATGGTTGATTTAATATTGTAAATTTGTATTATGTTTCATTAAGTGGTTTGGAAATTATTTTATGAAAGTGAGAGATAAAAGGTGTAAAATGTGTTTTTATTTTTGTAATATTTTCATTAATATTAAAGGACTTGGTTCATGATTTGATGTTTTATTTTGAAAAACCAAGAGAGTTATAGTGCATTGTTTTGGAATAAAATTGTGCACACATTTTGAGAAGGAAGTTCATGTGAATGGTTTGAGAAAGTATTTTGCTATCTAACACTTGAAGTGGCACTAGAAAAATCAGTTGTTTGTGAAACAGGTTTTTGAAGATATATTTCCATAAGAGCAAATTAAGAGGTATCCACACATCATTCCTTATTTAAGGTGTTTTATTGAGTAAATTTTTTCAAAATATAAGGTGGAGATAAAAGTATTGTTTGGTATGCATTGTTGGAAATATTTGAGTTAGGGTTTGAGACCTACATGTGCATCAATTGTTGAGAGAAAGTTGAAACAATTGCATTAGAGTTTGAAGATATTCTTGTACTTCATTATTGAATGGTTTTGGAAATATTTGGGTTAGATTTTGAGAACAAGTGTGCTTCCATTGTTGAAAGAGATTGAGAAATTTGTGCATTAGTATGGTTGATGTTTGAGAGTAAATTTGCAAGAAAGATAGATCAGTTTTGTGAAGCAAGTTATACATTGTTTTGATTTGATTTGAAAGGTTTGTTTTTTAAGAGAAAGAGATTAGACTAGTTGAATGCAATATTTGTGAGTGTAAAGAACATATTGAGGTTTTGATAAGTACATATCATTCTCTATATGTTCTAGAGGTTAAACTAATTCTAGGTAGAATATTTCTGAATTGCCTAGTTGAAGAAAGTATTTTTGAAAGAGACTTAAGCATTTTTTTATATGTAAGATTTAGAAATATTTAAGAAGATAGAGTGAGCTGCATTGAGGCAGATTTGAGCAAGTATTTTGAGAAGGCTTGAAGGCATATTTAAGCAAGTCTTGTGAGAAGACTTGAAGCAACTTTAAGGTAGATTTGAGCAAGTCTTATGAGAAGACTTGAATTAGAATTGAGGCATATTTATGCTAGACTTAGAACGAGGTATGGTGCATATTTGAGATAGATTTGAGAATAATTTTGGTTGTTGATTTGATCAAGCTTTGTGTTAAGGCTTGGTACATATTTGAGACTGAGTTGAGAGCAGGTTTGGGTGCTAATTTTATCAAGATTTGTGTTAAGGATTGGTGCAGATTTGAGATAGAGTTGAGAGTAGGTTTGGGTGCTAATTTAATCAAGCTTTGTGCTAAGGCTTGGTGCATATTTAAGAAAAAATTGAGAGCAGGTTTGGACACTGATTTGATCAATATTTGTGTTAAGGCTTTGGGTAAATTTGAGATAGAATTGAGAGTAGGTTTGGTTGCTAATTTGATTAGGCTTTGTGTTAAGTCTTGGGGCATATTAGAGTAGAGTTGAGTATAACATAGGGGATAGAGTTTTCCTATGGATAGATATCCATTAAATAGAGTAGAGGGGATATATTTCTCCTATGGAGAGAGATCCATGAACCAGATCAAATAGGGGATAGAGTTTCCCTATGGAAAGAGATTCATGAACCAGTTGGGGAGATAGAGTTCTTCTGTGGATAGATATCCATGAACCAGTTGAGGAGATAGAGTTCTCCTGGATCAAGTTCCATGAACCAGAGAAAATAGGATAGAGTTCTCTTGTAGAGAGAGATCCAGAAACTAGATAGAAGATAGAGTTCTCCTGTGGAGAGAGTTCCACAAACTAGATAGGGAGTAGAGTTCTCTTGTGGAGAGAGATCCATGAACAATATCAAGGGGATAGAGTTCTCCTATGGAGAGAGATCCACAAATTAGAGTATAGGATATTGGTGTCTCCTTTGGACAAAGGTCCATAAACATTGTAATAGGGAATTGATTCCCAAGATATTTGTTAAGAAAATTTAGAAGAAATATTTTCTCCGTGGATGTAACCCACATTGGGTGAACCATGTTAAATTTGTATCTTTAATGTGTGTTATGATTTGTGCATTGATTTGATTACTGTTATTGATATTGCCATTGATAATATTGGATAATATTGTTTGAGAAAGAAAAGTAAAAATTGATCTTATACTATTCACCCCCTCTCTCAATATAAGTCTGTGTTCTTCAAGAGGATATAAAATCATAGACTTTGCAGGGGATATGTTTTCCTGCAGTACCTAGTACTTTTAGCTTATGTATGGTGTAGTGACTGATGGGGGCATGATGGTGATTATTGAAAAATGAATGATGGAGCTGGTGGAGTGGATGTAAGGAATGGTGGAATGGGTGATGAGTGAGTCACTTCTAACATAAGATCTATAATGGCAAGAATCATTTTTGATGATTGAAAGGTTTGAGGTGGCGATAAGGCTAAGATCTCTATCGAGGAGGAAATTTGAGAAGAAGGAGAGGATGGTTTAGAGTACATACCTTGTTCTTACACCTCCCATTATAGCTCCTCCATTTGGAATGCTTCATTTTTTCTTGCCTTGATCTCCTTCTCCTTTGCTTGTTCAACCTATGCTAGGGTAGTTGTTGCTTCACACCTTTGTACCTCTTACTGCAACTATTATATTTTTTGTACCACCTATTTTATTTCTATTTGCACTCATTGACTTCTTTTTGTAGCCTTTTAACTATCGAAACTTCTAGGGTTTGAGCAGTATTTTACTTCTTACCTAATTTTAAGCTTTGATCAGAGGACTCAGGATACACCTATGAAGATGTTTTGGCTACATTGAGAGTACTTGAACTCCTAGTATAAGTGGCAATTTGAGTCTGAGATAGTGATTCTTCTTCAACTTTGACATCGAAGGTGCTAGGTGGGGCTTGTGGCTAATGCCAAATTTTTATTTCTAGATCTTCTTCCTCCTCTTCCTCTGATTCTTCTACTTTTGAGAAGATTTCCTTCTTGTTTTTCTTCTTCTAGCTGATATATTCATTCTCAAACCTTGTGATGAATAGTTTATCAATTTTATCATCTGGGAGGATAGGCTTCATCAAGTTGCGCTCACACTATGATACCCACCATTCTTCAATTTTGTATTCTTCCCATCCCTTATCCTTCTTAATAGTTTTGATAAGGTCTGAGTTGATCAACTGGTCTTGATTTCTCTTTGAGTCAAAAACTCGCTTAAACTCGTAGTATTTTCTCCATGGTAGCCTCTCTTGCATCACCATATAATTGAATGGTGCCACCTGGTCTTCAGCTAGATTCCTGAATATTTTAATATTTAGATGTAGTACATGTTTAAATGCAGGTGCTTTGTTGTTTATCTTTGATAGCTTCTCAAACAAGATGTCATCCGGGTCATAGTGCCACATATGCAACACAACTGGTAGTTGTAAAGCTGCCAAATTAGCTTCCAGGTCATTATACTACTTTGGCTCCCTCTTGGACATAGTGATGCATTCAAATTTGATAGGAAGCTTAAATATTGCAGTCTTATTTACCCTTGGGCCAAGACTTTGATCTATTATGTATATCTATCTACAATATTCTAGTCTAAAAACCAAATTGATGACATAGTATGGCAATAGGTATGGATATCTTGATAAGCCATATAGTTTGGTAATGGTTCCTTTCTCCAGGAAGAGCTAGTTCCATTAATCTCTCATATTTCCTCTTGAAAAATCTTCTACTTCAAGCGTGATGTGAGGGTATTTCTCATAGATTTATGCTAGAGTAGGTCCCAAGAATTATCTATTGAATTCTAGATACAAGTTACTTTCCCTTAGAACATGAGTCCAGTCTACTACTAGATGCATTAAATCCTTCTCATCCATCATCTGTACCTTCATGTCATGTTTTTTAGATGTCATATAGAGAAGGAAAACCTAGGACAAATATGAAAGTTACATGAATATGTCACAATGCCCATTATTCATTACCTTAACTCTTAATGTATACTTATGGCTAGAAATCTAGCCTAGTCTAGAGTAACAGAGGATGAAGTTACCATTATTGCATTCACCATGCCCATATAATATAGGTATACAACAAAATCTATTCTCAAACCCAATATTACCACCAGCATTGATAAAATTTATTATGCATCTAAATCAAATTGTCCTAACTTCCTGTTCATGGTCATGTAATTCATTGGTAGTTTTCCCACTATTTTGTTGAGCCACTTATGATCTATCTCCTTTTTTAATTATAGCCTCTTTTCCTCAAAATAAATTTTCTTTGGTTTGACTCTCGAGGCTTCCTTAACTGCAAAATGCTTTAGCCACATATTCTCTACTAATGGTAAACAATGGCTCTAAGTCTAAATTGTAGACTGTAGCTGTGTTGGAGTCATAATATTTCTACTAATTCCATGAGCTTAGGGCATGGGTGTACAGGATTGGGTATGAACCTACTTTATCTTGAGTGCGAAGCCACACTAACTGGGTGACTCATGGAATTTTTTTCCTTTAACTTCGGAGCCCTCTCAAAAGCTCTTTTACTTGGACTTGATGGTGATTATCATGTTATGAATGTCTACCATCCTATCTTGCAACTCCTTACTGGTATTCTACATAGTGACACTCTTATTTCATCTAGTCATATTTATGAATTTTTCCTTTGTATCTAGTGATTAATTTCTCTAGTGTATCAAAGCTTTTGCCTATAATTTACAATCAAAATTTTTGTAAGGATGTGACTCTTTGAAGGTGGAGATCAATTTATAGTGTTTGATAAAAGATTTTTCTAGTTTGGATATGTTACTATCCTCATGTAAAATATCACGTGTGCTTAGGAGGATTTATCTTGGGAATAGTTTCCTTTCGATATTTTTGATACATGCACTTGGGGGGAACACTAGAATTCTTTTACAATTTGAAACTATAGGTTAGCCATGGTACGATTTATTGTTCAAATTACTTTCTATAATAACTACCATTGATAGCTCAATTATTGCTACATTATTTCATGAACCTAGGTCCTTACGCTAATCAAGGCAAATCCTACTCAAAATCACCATTCATTGTTACAATAATGTTGCATGCCCAACTTAACAGCTTTTGCATCCAATAGTAATCTAGGATTCATCAAACTTGGGTAATCTGCATGTTCTAATAATAACCACTTGGAAACTGTTTTGTGGAAAATGTCAAGAGGTTTTAATCATTTAAATGATCCCTTCATCAGGAAAGAAATATTTCCATAGAGGATAGGCATGGCCTATCAGATAAAATATGTACATGATTTTCCATGTTGCAAAGTAATTATGATGGCAGTATTCCAACCAATCAAACTTTTATACACAAATAATGTACACTTGTCTTATTTACATATGTACATGGAAGATGCCACTCATCTCAACCATAATGCTTTAAATGTCGGTTGTTTATTGGAATTGACAATAGGCAGTCATACAAGTGATGCAAATTGAATGAATTTAGATCCTTTTTCTTGATCGTGTATGGGTTAGACCACATTTAATCAAATTTATCATGTGAGCCTAGATTTTCTCTATCCACATCCCATATACGAACTAGGTCACCTTCATTAAATGCCTTTGATGTAGATTTTTTGTCAAACCAATGTTTGATAGCTTTTTGGTGGTGATAGATATTGTTATATGATTGCTCACGTCTTTCTTCTAACTGAATTAGCTCTACCATCCTTCTTTCCATTGGCTAGAAATTCTTCGGATAAATTTCATTTATGAATCTCAACGTTGGAAGCTCTAAGTTAATAGGCAATACAACTTCTTTTCCATATACTAGGGCGTAAGGAGATATTTTTAATAATTTCTTGATTGTGATCCAATCAACCCATAATGCTTGATCTAACAATAGGTGCCAACTTCTGGGGTTATGCTCGATACTATATTTGATTATTTTTAATAGGTTCTTGTTGGTAGATTCTGCAAGACCATTCCCTTGGGGGTAATAATTTGAAGAGGCATTCTAGTAGATCCCATATTTTCTTGCAAAATCAATAGTCTTGGCACCTATGAAGGATCTAACATTATTTGAGATAATAGTGGCTAGAATTTTGAACCTTGTAATCAATCTCTCCAAGAAGTCAATCATCGTGTCTTGATCAGCATGCTTGGTGGCCTCAACTTCCATCCATTTGGTGAAATAGTCTATTGCTATTAGGATATATTTATGTCTGGTGAATGAATTAGGATTGATCATGCCAATAAAATCCAATCCCCATTGTTGGAAGGGTTCTTCTACAATTATTGGTTGAAGCGGCATTATCGAATGCTTGCTCTTGCCAACAAATCTTTGGCATTTATCACATGCTCTAGCTAGTTTGAATGCATCCAAGAAAATAGATGGCCAATAGTATCTGACCCTTAGGATTTTTATCATAGTAGTCTATCCAGAATAGTGACCCCCTAAAAAACCACTATGAAATTCCCTGAGCACTTTCTCGATTTTTGTTATGCAAACATCTTAAGAGCACTCTATCAAAGTTTTTTTGGTATAAGATACCTTCAATCAGTACATACTTCCTAGCCTATAACTTGTATCTACGTCTTTGAGATGCAGTTAGGCCATCCAAACATTTTCTTAAATTGAAATAATTTTGCAATTGCTCAATCCAAGTGTCCGGCTGCACTTGTACCCCTTTTGGCTCAGTATTTTGTTCTTCCCCATTCAACATATTGATATTTTGTAACACCAATTCTTCTAACTATTGACATAGAGCCCTACCTCTTATTAGCTTGGTTGGCTTGATTTCAACATGGCTTGATTTCAACATCATATTCTTGAATTTTTGTCACCCAACCAGCTCTTTTGTCACCCAACTCTCCCTGAATCACAAAGTTTTGGACATCCGGATGTACTACATATACCAAGGTTTTGCTCTGAGAAACAAAATGTCTAAACTTCTTCAAAGATTTCATTACTGCATAGACTTGTTTCTTGATGAAATTATACCTTTCTTCATGATCATGCAAATTTTGACTTAGGAAAGCTATTGGTTGCTCATTATTTTCTTCCCTTTTTTGAGTAAGTACAATAGCATAGCTTCCTTCTACTCCAAATACATAAAGGATGAAATATTTGGAGTAGTCTAGATTAATGAGAATAGGGGCCTGAGATATTGCTTCTTTAATATCCTTGAAAGCATTCTTTCAAACATCTATCCATTTGAAATCTACTTCTTGCTTTAGCATCTCAGTCATGGGCTTAACTATCTGAGCAAAATCTGAAATGAATTTACAAATGAAATTGATCTACCCAAAAAATGATTGAAGTTCTTTCTTATTTAGTGGTAGAGGAAGGGTTAAAATGGCTTTTACCCTATTTGGGTCAATGGCTAATCCTATTTTTGACACCACATGTCCTAATAATTTTCCTTCATGCACTATAAAAATTGATTTCTTGGGATTTAATGAAACCCCAAATTCTCTATATTTTTCAAACACCATCTAGAGGTGCTCAACATGTTTCTCTTTGTCATGAGAGAACATAGTCATGTCATCCAAATAGATGACTATTATCTTGTTTACCAACTCTCCAAATGCTGAATCCATAGCTCTTTGGAAGGTAGCACCAGCATTGGATAGGCCAAAAGGCATCCATTGATATGCAAAGGTACCCCATTTGGTGGTGAATGTATTATTATATTGATCCTCATCCCAAACCCATATCTGGTTAAAACTAGAGAATCCATCTAGTAGGGAGAATATTTTGGCTCCTACTACAATATGCAAAATCTAGTCAATTTGTGGGAGAGGATAGTGATCCTTCAAAGAAGCTTGATTGAGGTTCTTGAAATCCACATAGAGATGGATGTCTCCATTCTTCTTCCTTACTGGGACCAGGTTGGCCACCCATGTAGAATGCTTGATTGGGTATATTATCTTGGCATTTAGCAACTTTAGTAGCTCCTGTTTCATTAAGGCCTCTATCTTGGGATTTACTGGCCATTGCTTTTTCCAGAAAGGTTTTGCATCTGGTATGAGCTCAATGGTGTGTTGGATGGTCTCCTTGTTGTACACTTTGAGGTCATCATAGGTCCATGCTATGATATCATTGAATTCTTTACATAAACTCAAAATTTGGTTGACCTCTTCCTCTAAACAATGTACACCAATTTTGATGTTCTTTCCTGGCTCAATTTGTACATCCTTGTAGTTTTGGCTATCAACCTCAATTATGCGAGTAGTCGGATGATCATTGCCATCAAATAGAATTTCTAGAATTATCAATCCTTTTGGGATGTGATTATTCTTAAGTTGTATCAATTCACTTTCCTCATTTTCTTCTAGTAGTCAGTTGCTTGCATAATTCATTTCCTGAATCAGGAAATCAATCACTTGTTCATCATTATCAAACACTTACCAAAAGGTATCCTTATCAGGCACATAAGGCCTATACACAAGCCTCACCATTTTGGACTTATGTATGACATTAGATACTAGGAAAAAATTAGCTCCCATAGATGCTAATATGTTAGCATGGGTGTTCTACTCTCTAGGGATGGCTTTGATATTCAGAGCCTCAAAAGCCTCTAGTAAATCCCATACTCTATTTTTGTAGGCTTTGAGATAGTGTTGTTTGTTGATGCACCTTTTTGTAATTTGATTGACTATTAACTTTGAATCACCAAATATCTGTAGTTGTTTGATCCCCATATTTTTAACTTTCTTTAATCCTAGGCATAGTGCTTCATATTCTGCTGCATTGTTTGTACAACTCCATGTCAACCTATATGAAAATACATTTTCTATTCTAGTAGGTGCTATCAACACTATGCCTACTCTAGCACCATTTTTACATCTAGCTCCATCAAAGAAGAGCTTCCACATTTGGTCATTTTGGGGAATTTGGCCTATTGGGGATGCAATCTTCTTTTCTTCTAGTTTCATGATCGAGTAGGTGCCAATCCTTATTTCAATCATAGCATTGAAGTCCTTCAAAGAAAATTGATCTTCAGTCTAGAGGTCTTCCAGTACTTCTTCCATCAGGTCCACTTTCTTTGTCATCATGTTAATAGTGTTAGCTTGCTGATTTTCCTTTTCAAGCTTCTCTATATGGAAGGAGGATGGTTTCTTAGAAAATATCTTGACTCTTTTACCTTTAAATGGGATCTCCATGTGTGAGTAATCAAGATATAAGTAACCACCCAACTTGGTAGTGAATTCTCTTGATAGACACATCCCAAAATAAGGTTCCAAATCAACTACCATAATTTCCTGGATAATAGTGATCTGAGGTAATCTATGCAATTTCATGGGCACATCTTTGATTACACCTATTATTTTTACTGGTGTACCATCTAGTTATAGCACACCAGGACTACTCCTTGTATATTCCATACCCATTATTTCACAAACTACTTTGGGCATTACTATGGTAGTTGCTCCAGAGTCAATCATGCAATTGTGAACCACCCATCCCTCCATTTGCAAGGACAAATAAAATGGTGATGGTCTATTTTTTCCTATTATTGAGGTAGGATGACCTTGAGCTAAATTAAGCTTCACCTGATGCTTTCCTTGACTTTTGATTGACTTGAGTGAAGCTTGTAATAGATCAATCTACCCAGAATAAGGAGTGTATCATACATACTAGCTTTTGATGGAGTTTTCTTCAATTCCTCCACAATGTTGAAACCAGGAATGTCAGGCTATTTTCTATGTTCCTTTGCAGGTTCATCATACTTACTCCTATATTCTTGAGTTGCCTCAATCCTTTGGTGCTTGGTTAGAGAAGGGTATCTTAGCTTATCTCTTTCTTGCTCTTGGGTTTCACCTTCCTTTATCACCTTTTGTTGTTGTTGAGCTGGCTTTTGGGCTGGGGAAGCCTAAGGGACATCCTTCTTTGGATGGTTTTTTATCTTAGAAGGTACTTTAAAAGGATCCATTACCTTAGGATCAACTAGCAAAGGTTTCTTTCCTGATCTTGTTAGGATCGATACCTGTTCAACAGATGGTATCATGAAATTATAGTCCATTTCCCTCAACATATTTACTTGACCTTTCTAAGCCCTTTCTGCCTTCTCAATGGTAATTTTTTGGATGTGATGTTGGTGCATCATGCATGAAATTTCACCATGTGGGTCATTGCAAGTTGAACACCAATAGTTTGACTCAAATCCTGAGGTAGAAGGTTCACCTTCTTGATTATTGTATATAGTATTGGATTTTTCCATAGGCTTGCTAGTGGAAGCAACTTGATCCTTTGTGACAAATGGAAATCTTCTTGGTTGAAATTTTCTCTCAGCTTCCTTCCTTTTCATGGTAGTAACTTCATTAGTGAGGTTCTTCATGGTTGTGACCATTTCTTGCAAGACCATTGTCTAAGGATTAGGGGTTGGTAATGCAGGAATAACAGAAGGTGCTAGCAACAATGGTATTGTAGGAGGTGCAAGGAGTGTCTGAGTAATTGGTATAGTTGGCCATACTAGGAAGTTGATAGTAGGAGTGGTTGTTGGAAAAGAATTATGTGTAACATAGGTTTGCATTTATTGTTGAGGAAATTCTAGGAATATTGGCATTACCATTTTTGGGGGTAGCCTTCCTATAGAAATCAAATCCTTCTTAGCCTTTAGTGCTTCTTGAAATATCTGAGGAAATGTAAACACATTGGACTACCTTATAACCATACCTAGATCTGAATGGAAGGCCCTCAGATAATAATACATGGCCTATTCATTAGTTGGTCTAAGACCCTGGGGCACTCTTCTCCATGTTTGGCTAAACCTAATGTTGAAATTTGATATCTCCTCCTATGGGTGCCTTTGTATTACAGTGAACTATGTTAGTAGAGAGAATGGATCTGCTTGCTCATTAAATTCTTCCACTAATTTTCCAACCAATTGGGCCCATGTAGATATAGTTTGATTTGAAAGGTTCTATACCAGTACAACATCTTTCCCCTCAATGATATAACTAATAGTCTGATCATGATGTCTTCTTCCTGAATATTATGTATGGCTGCTAGTGATGCTACATCTTGATAGTGCTCATAAGTTGTATTTCTAGTGCCATCATATGTTGGCAGTGCTTTTAAGGTTGCCTGGGGAATAGGATTCTAGATGAGAAAATTTAGAGGACCTGTATGATTCTAGGTTGGATAGTCCTAAAGGTTTTGGTTCTAATTTCTAGCCATCATTAATTTTGTATTGAGAGGGAAGGTAGGAGTACAATTTGTTGTATTGTTTAGATCTTCAATGAGGACTGAATATGATGTTGATTCAGAGGATAGAATATGATGTATTCTAAAACTACCAAGGTGTAGTTCCAAAAACTCTATAGGTTCCTCTAATCTTCTAGATGCTTGTCTTGTGATCATGTATCTCAAGACTTAACAAAGTAGCTTGGTATTAATGATTTTCTTGAAATGGATATGCAAATATTTTTAGGTTTTTGGTTGAACAAAGTCACTAGGTGATTGAAAAAATCTATGAGAATAGAGCATCACCAAATCTCTGGTCTATCATAATGGTGTGGGATTTGGGTCCCACCGAGCATGCCAAAAATTATTGGTCTAAAAATATGCCTATGGTAAGGTTGTGCACCCATAGACCTTGACCAACATTGAATGACCTAGAAGTCATGAGGCTTCAGTGGTCAATATCTGGAGGAGGTCAATTCCTATGAAGTTCAAGCTAACTATTCCTAAAATATGGGGGAAAAGGGTGTTGAAAGAAACAAAAGAAGTTGAAGCTAGAACTTATAATGGTGCAGGTTAAGCCACATCAAAGTACATGAGATATAAAAGCTATGCAATTAAGAAAGTAAGCAAATTACCTAACAGACCAACCATTTTTTACCAAATTATAGAACATTCATTTATACTCTATATAGCTATCAGATTGCAGATTCTAAAACTAGGAATGAATCATGAATAAAAATCCAAAAAGTAGAATTAATACCATGAGCATTCAACAAGTTAAAATTAGAAATAAGCAATCATCCATACATACATGTCCTACAATGAAGTGAACTAAAGGCCAAACAACAATCCCTTTATATTTCTTAATGTGCAATATGCTTCATACATGCAAATTGTAAAAGCTTAAGAGCTAACCATTTTACATTCTTCATTCTAGTATTTATAGCTTTCTACAATACATTCAGTTATCAGGCATCATTGCCTTAGAGATGGATTATCGTTATGTCAAAATATTTGCTAGTATGTTTGTTCTAACCACTTGGTTATGGCTTGCTGACCTAGCTAGAATTTGCTTCATCTTGAGTCATATTGACCTTATTGTTTGCATTTGGTTCATTGATTATTTTCTAACATTTCTATTGAGTCATCCTACACATCTACACGATCACATTGGTGGTGATTTTGTTGTTAAGATTTTCTAACAAGTGATCTTTCCCTATAGGTAGAATGGGATGATTGTCACCCATATGCTGACAAGTTGGTGTCGAGTATAAAATTTGGTGTCGAGTATAAAATTTGATCTACTTTTGTTGATCTATGGGTATCAGGTGTATAACAAGACTGTTTATGGATGATAAAGTTTTGGTACCTGAATTGCTTATTCTAGGTGTAAAAATTTTGGTTGGTCCTAGACTTAGTTATTTTTCCTCATTCTACTCTTTTGGCTCTACAATGGACTTTTGGTACCTCTATAGGCTTTGTCTAGGTAAAAATATTTTAGCTAGTTTGGGACTTAGTTATTTTTCCTCATTCTACTCTTTTAGCTCTATGACGAACTTTTGGTACCTCTGTAGGCTCTGTTCGAATACAAAAATTTTGGTTAGTCTGGGACTTAGTTATTTTTACTCATTTTGCTCTTTCAGCTTTGTGATGGACTTTTCGTACATCTATAGGCTTTGTTTGGGTTCAAAAGTTTTGTTCAATCCTGGACTTAGTCATTTTTTCTCATTCTACTCTTTTGTCTCTACAACAGACTTTTGGTATCTCTATAGGATCCATTCAGGTTCAAAAGTTTTGGTCGATCCTAGACTTAGTCATTTTTCCTCATTCTACTCTTTTGGTTCTACGATGGAATTTTGGTACCTCTAAAGGCTTTTTTTGAGTACAAAATTTTTAGTCAATCCTAGACTTATTCATTTTCCTCATTCTGCTCTTTTGACTCTACAATGGACTTTTGGTACCTCTGTAGGCTTCGTCTAGGTATACAATTTCTGGTCGATCCTAAAATTAGTCATCTTTCCTCATTCTACTCATGTGGCTCCATGATTTTGAAGGTCCTTCCTTAGCATACCTAGGTCAAAAGTGCCCGAATTCCTTTTGATATTCTTGTTGGGACATGAAATGCCCTCCCTTGCATCTTTTAAAAAAGTGCATGTGGGTAATGCTCAAAAATACCTACATTCTCTTTTCCACATGATCTAATCCAATATCAAGTAGCTCTACATAGACCTAGGGGTCATCTCTTGCCTCATATACTCCAACATCTAGGAGGGATTTCCATGCTTCCATAAAAGGTCATCCTTAGTCTCATCCAAGAGGGCTCTATGTGTTTCCATAGGCAACCATCTCCCTGCATTTGTACTCAAACTATCCTTTGCATGTTCACCTCGACATCATGGTAGCATTGAATTTGTTCTAGCCCTTGCTCTATCATGATGTGTTAATAAAAAAATATTTAAGCTTTGACCATGACTTCCAATTTTAACCATAGTTGTGATTCAGGGTCACAATCACCCGTGTCTTGCATAGCTCATAAATACCTCCTTTTGACATGCAACCCTGGTCATCGAATTTTGCTACAATCATTAGTTTTTTACATGATTTCTTATTTTATAGAGTTATAACCATGATCATTCCTTTTCTCATGACTACCACTTTGTGTAGCTACCATCATTTTTTATGATTATTTGACCATGATTGTTAGTTTTTCAGAAGTGGCAATTACAATCTTCCTTGGATTTTGAGCTTTATGGAGAATCTAGAAGGTCATTTTGGATTCATTGTGTGGGCCCCATCACCTGGGTGATGTCACCATCCTATAAATACTTTCCATATTATCCTAGCCACTTTCTAGCTAGCCTAGTTGTGTAATCATTCATTTTTCATTTTCTTAATTTTTGTTCATTTTAGACAAAAAATTAACGAAAATCATGATGTAGGGTTAGAAAAACTACTTCTCCAGTACCACCCCCATGTTTGATTATTGTCAACTATTTTTGTGCTTAAATTAGAATCATACATATGCATAGTGTTCATAGGATGGCCTAGAGTGTGCATAAAAATAAAATTGAAAATGAAATTTTGTGCTCTCCTATTTATATTTTTGAATATTTTATTGTAAAAATTTAACTTTTTGACATGTTTTGCAAGAATAGTGAAAGGATAGTACTTCTAAGGTTTTTGCATGTTATGGACTCATTTGGACACTCTTTTTTGCTCATTTCTCATCAAACTAGTATTTTTTAGTTCTTTAGGACTTTTTATAGATAAATTCATTTCTAGCCTCACGGGGTAGGTAAAAATTAAATTCTTCTAGCCAAAATTTCTAAGGGCATATACAAGTAAGTATCAAGTATATTTTCCTCTACTTTTGTATTTTTTGCTATGTTTTTTATATTTTCTACTATTTATTAATTTTTTTTGTATTTTCATGTACATAGTAGAACAAAAAATACTAATTCTTTTTTTCAAAGCATAGAATTTTCATTTTTGTCACTTTAGCTATCACATATTGCTTTTTTTATTTTCTTGTTTTTCCTAAGAACTCAAAATTTGTTATTCTTGAAATGTTTCCCACAATCCTTAGGGAGGGGTAATATGTATTTGTAAAAATATCACTAACAACCAACTTTGTAGGTGGTTGAAAGTCTTATCCTCCTATATATGGAATAGGTGTGGACTAAATTCGTTATTCCCTAGATAGGACAACAATGAGCCATATGGACCAGTGATTTTGGTTCACCTTCATCTAATTATCCCTTTTTTATCATCTTTCATGATTTTTCCAAATTTCAAAATTAAAGATAGAGTCATGATTAAGGGACATGTTAACACATTTTACCTAAATCATGTGTCCTAAAATTGGTGGTGCCAAGACCACCACTTTAAGTGGGAATATTTTTCATCCAGTTAATTTTAGTATTTTTGATGCATAGTCATGATTCTAACATGTTTTTACATCTAAGTCTTAACAACACATTGTTTGGACCAACAATTATGATTTTATGACTCCAAAAAGAGAGAAAACCAATTGTTGACTCCAAAAGGAGAGTTATATACTACAAAATATCCCCCTTCACACCTCTCTCTCTCTCTCTCTCTCTCTCTCTCTCTCTCTCTCTCTCTCTCTCTCTCTCCTCTTACATCCATAAAGGTAAAACCAAACCCATTGACCACTGGTTCATTGCCTTTCATAGAGGATGATGGGATGCTTCACCAATATTTCTAGCCAAAAGTCATTGATTACAATTCAAGGACTAGACTCCAAGGTAGGAAAAACTCTTTATAAATATTTTATGTGTGATATCTCTTTCTTTACTATGGTGATGTTGCAAACAAGTTCGAATAGGAATGAGAAGTCTCTTATGCTTATTATGAGATGATTTGGTCCTTGATGCCCTAGATTTCAAGTAATTATTTTACTAAGATTAGCCCTAGTATTTGCATTTTTTGTGGATAATATTAGTGTAGTTCATTCTGAAATGATTATTTCTATTTATATTTGGATTAAGATAGTTTTTATTTATCAACTATACTATTATATTAGTTTAAGCATCATGCTTTATCTTGTGTTAATTTGAATAATTGTATGAGATATCTATTTTTTTCCACAAGTAGTAGATAGATATGGTGAGGTGATAGTTGTTTTCTCTTGGTTTGATGAAGTTTTTCATGTTCTACGTGTGGGCCCTAATATTCATTCTATTTATTACATCACCTATACAAATAAAAATGTTAAGTTCTAGTTGGATTGACAAGTTATGAAGGACATTGATTATTGCATAAATATGATTGTCTTAGAATATTATGACAATTCTCATTAGATGTGCAATCTTGATGAGTGGTCCTCTTATTTTTCCTCTTCCCTCGAGAATAGAAACTCTATTGCTATGGTGGTACAAGAAGATGATGGTGACAACATAGACTTGGACACATTGGTTATGTATCCTTAGGGGACATGAGTTGACATTAGTTGGATACTAGTCTTTCCCATATCTCCTCCTAATGTTATTTTTAAGGGATGCATCTTGTAAAAGCATCTTTAGGAATCCTTCCTAAATATATATGATTATCTATATTTATACTTCTTATAGATAGGAGGTAAATTAGATGGATGTGAAGAGTTCATTTCTTGATAGAGATATTAAAGAGGAGGTTTATATGAGACAACCACCTAGTTTTGAGCATCATGGACCCTCTTTCTTGGTGTGTATGTTGAAGAAGTACTTGTATAGGATTAAGTAGGATCCTAATTCTTTGTATGAAAATATTCATTATTTATTTCTCAATTATGGATTCCAATGGTGCAAAGAATTATGTCTACATAAAGCATCAATATTGTTAGGTTTTGATATTTGTATTGTATATTGGTGATCTTGTCATCATGGGGAGTTTAACATTATTGATATAAGAGATGAAGCCATGGATTTATGGAATTT
Organism: Wollemia nobilis; assembly: GCA_028583015.1. Lineage (NCBI taxonomy): Eukaryota > Viridiplantae > Streptophyta > Pinopsida > Araucariales > Araucariaceae > Wollemia > Wollemia nobilis. Next base: position 1,059,454 of record JAQPPZ010003235.1, read on the forward strand.
TTAAGATAAAATATTTGGTTCTCATTATTTATTAGGGATTTAGATTGATCAATCACCTTCCAACATCACCATTTCTTATCCCAAGTATGTCTTAGATATTCTATAGCAAGTTTGTATGGAGGACTATAAACCTATTTAGAATCCCTTTTTTTTTGGCTTGAAGCTATAAGTAGATTGGACTAACCTTTAGTGGATTTCACCCTATATTAATCACCTATTTAAGAATATTTATATCTCATCCACACTTGATCGAACATTCCAAATATTTTTAGTTATTGTTCTAGGTATATACAAGCACCTCATCATAGTCACTAGCTACCATCCAAGTGGATCCTTTGTTACATCAGATTTACATACCATACAGGTATTCACTACTTAGTTATAATACCTCTAATTTTGAGATTATCTAATGTTGATTGGATTTTTTTTTTTATAAGTGATGCTCCATTAGGATTTGGATTTTATCTTAGTTATGGACTAGTCTCTTGGTATTGTTGACAATAGTCCACTACATCTCAATCTTCTATGGAAGTTGAACACTATGTTATCAATGAGGTTCCCAAAAACCTTAAATAAATGCTTATAATTTTATATTAAATGGGCATTCCATAAAATATTTTGGTCACATTTCATTGTAATAATCAAAGATCTATTGAGCTTGGTCCACAATCTAGTGTTTTATTAGTGGACTAATCACCTTGAGGTTTGGGTGCACTATGTTTAGTTGATTCATGCACATGTCATGCTTGATCTAGTGCTCATGGTCGAGATACCTCTTGTATGACTTTAAGAGTGGCTTGGAGTAGGTGTATATCCCTTAAGGGGGATCTTTGGTAAGGGTATCTTGTTTTTTCTCCTATTTATCTTAATGGGGTTGTTGGAATATATGTTATTTATATTTACTTAAGGCCATGACTAAATTTATATTATATTTGTTGAATATTCCTATAGGTCCTTGTACACCTTGTATAGATGGGTTTATTATAATATTTTAATAATAAACCTTAAGGTTGATTATTTAACCTTGATCTAAGGTCACATGTAATTTGGAAAATTCAAACCCCTTGAGACCAACCATTTATATATAAACTAGAGTAGTTATTCTTACTGAGTGAGACTACTTTGTATCTATATATATCCTTCATATTGCATTATTCTTATCTATGAGTTGTTATTTCATTCTAGGTAATATGCTAATTTTGTTCATTTCTAAAAGTATTATTAAATCCAATAGGTTTTTCCACTACTAAAATATAGAAAATATATCCCCTCTACATCAATATATGGTGATTACTATTATATTTTACTTAGATCAAACAGTAGAAGAAACAAATAAGGATACAAGGGATGCAATAGTGCAATGCACAAGTTCAACTTTAGAAGAAATTAAATATGAAAAGAAAGATAGAAAGATAAAATTTAAAGAAAAGGTGTCAAAAGAGATCAATATTAATCCAATTTAGTCATATTTGTTTTTATCAAGTAGTATAAAATTTTCTCCTTGAAATAAAATTAAAATTAGTGTAGAGTGTATCCCTTGCACTTTAGGGCTTCAAGAGAAGCATAATAAATAAATTAATTTGGAGGATATCCATAGAAATTTAGGGTTTCTAGGGTAGCATAAGAAATTAATTACTATGAAGGATCATCCTTTAACTTTAGGTTTTTCATACTAATATTTAGGATTCTTAGGGAAGCATACAAAAGTAATTACTATGGAGGATCATCCTTGTACTTTGGGAGTTTTATAGAAACATAAATAAGAAAGTGTTTGTGAGGTTATTTATTGTACTTTAGATTATCTAGGGTGACATAAAACCTTTAAAATATAAATCTCATTATGAATAATATGGAAAAATAAAATATATTTATGAATATAAAAGTACTGGTGGGAATGAAAAAAGAAGAGAAAGAACCATAAAACAAGAACAAAGTGAAAACAAATATTAGAGGGTTATTAATTTGGAAAACCAAAAATAAATATCATAACTATTAAAAATAAGTGAGGCTAAGTCTATAAATAAAAATAAAAAGTGGTGGTGTCATGGAATATTACAAGTATAAATAAGACCCATAAAATACAAGTTGCTAAGAAATTTATAGGTTTTTATATCCTTGAGTTTTTTTTTATATACAAGAAAAAATTAGTAATAATGCAAGGATGCATTCAAAAAGATTTGGAATATGGGCAATTGTTTGGCAATTTCTTCTAAAGCACCAAATCTATTATAACAGAATGGGACAAACACAATTTGGATGAAAATTTATTAAAGAAGTGAGAAAAAAATAATTGTATAACTATATTATTTTAAGGGAAAAACCAATTGGCATTTATCATTTTCTAAGACCAAATTACATAGAGGAACTAGGTTTGTTTGTTTGCATTCCTTCTTAAACCCTTGCTTAAAGTAAAAAGGTATCTTAATTTTATCATCTAAAAAAAAGCATGTAGACATAGGTATTGATGGCTTTTGAAGCCTTAATATTAATGTAAATCTCACAGGATAAATTCCACATGATAAAGTATATGATAGCTACAATATAGTAATATCAAGATAATAATGTAACCAGAATAATATGAACCAACTAATATGTAAATAATGGATAATAGTAAATCAACTCACATTCATTAATAAGTAGCAATTATGAATATAATAGCCTGAATCATACATGTACAAAACATGTAGCACAACTTACAATATTAGTTGCTCAAATTTATGCAATATTTTAAAATCATTTTTCTCTTACAAATGTATGATATAACTCTATTACAAATATGATAACAATTCTATATAAACTCACTATGAATGCTATGCTCGCTATGATCACTATGTTATCTATGTTCCTCTACATATTAATATATAAACATAGTAGAATGCCTCTTCATATACTTGATTATTCCTTTCCTTATGCCAAGTCTCATGACTCTTGGATTCTCTACTTGAAACTTGTATACACATGACTCTATCTTGTATGCACACCTAGACATGACTCTTCACTTAGCACACCCTAATCTAAGAATACATGTGCACACTTACATATAAGACACTTGTGCACATATACACATAACACTTTATCACATGACACTTGTGCATTTATACACATTATTACATTACATAAATATTTACTCACACTCTAATCTAAGACTCAACCCTAGTCTAATATTTACAAAGTGTACCATGAGGGTATATTAGCATGTACAAAATAATGTAATATTCTCTAACACCCCCTTGTATTACATTATTTGGTTATTTAAGACTCTATTCTTCAAACACAGTCTTCATGTTCATGTGATATTGGAACCTATGCTTATTGTGTTCACTTTTTGCTTTCTTTATTTTGTTGCCTTTATGTATCCTAAACAAATGAATGATTAGTATCTTTCAAATCCTATGGGAGAAATTCATCTTAATTGATTATAAACTTTGTTGAAAGAGCTTTGAGTTCATTTTCTTCGGTAGTTTCTTCTAACTCTTGAATTTCAAAAAAAAATCTTGGGCTAGATGTCCTTTGTGATTTCCCTCTCTATATTGCAACTAAGGTTGACTATACTAATATTGAGGAGGATATTGACGTTGAAATTATTGTCGTTGTGGATTGTATTGAGTTTGATATTGTCTTTGTTGTACTGACCTATTTGTTTGACTACTTTGATTTATTTTTATATCCTTGAGACTAATTCCTTGGATTATATCTACAAAAATTTGTACTATCTCCCCTTCTTTTACATAATTGAAAATATATACAATTCCATTTGGATCAACCTCTTCCTTGTGAATTATATTTTGACACTAAAGCATTGTTAGTCATTTCATCCTTGACTAAATTTTCCACTTCATATTCTTGTAGAATATTGACTAACTCATAAAATGAAGTATCTTTGCTTAGAACTTGCAAAGATGTAACTAGATGCTTATAATTTTTTGGAAGAGCTCTCACAGTTACTTGAACAAGAAATTTATCCTCTACTTTTTCTCCTAAAGTTAATAGTTTTGCTTTTATATCTGCTACCTTCCTAAGAAATAGTTCAATACTTTCACCACTATTAAATTTTAAGGAATACAACTAGGATTGAAGATTGAAAATAGTAGCTTTGTTTTTCCCTTCAAATATTTTAGCTAAAGTATTCCAAGCTTCTATAGAAGTTTTTGTTGAACTTATATAAGGTTGTATTTCATCAATAATTGCAAATGCTATTATCATAAGTGATTTGGATTCACCATCTTCGTATCTTTGAATTTCTCTAGAATATTCAACAAATTTTATTTTTTCTCCACTAACTTTATCCCAATTTTTTTCTACTATCAAAATTGATTCGCTTCCCTGCTTCCCCCTCCCCTGGTTTTGTCCCAGTTTCATGGCACTTCCCAGGACCTTCTCTCTAGGTTTTTTGTGGTTGTAGATGATATCCTTGGGGTGGGAAATCCCTGATCCACTTGTTTGCTCCTTTCCCAGCCTAATTGAGGGTTTCCTACTTGTGCCCCTAATTTAGGACATCCCTGGCACCTCCCCTAGGTTTCTTATTGAGCTTTTGGGATCCTTTTTACTTGTTGCTATTAGGTCTTTTCTAGGTTTGTTACAATTTTTCTACTTGGTACCGGATTCTAGTGTTTCATTAGTTGTGGTGCATCATGACTTCATGGAGGCTTTAGTTTGTCCTTGTGCTTCTCAAAAGTTTTTCACTACATCCTTTTGGTCTGGGGGGACCACATGCCTTATTTTAGTGAATCTTCTCTTCATGATTCTTGGATATGGTCTACTTGGTGGTTTCTCAATGTATCTTTCATGACCTTAGTGGGGGCCTTATTCGTTGGGATCTCATTGGTTTTATAGACCTGATTCCCTAAAGTCATCCGTGTGCAAATTTAGAGGTTGCTTGGGTTCATCTGCTGCATCTTTTGGTTTTGTATGGTAACCTATGCTTATTACCTGTAGCTTGATCACCCTGTGGCTCCTTAAGTTTTGGTTCCTTGGGACATTCCTACCCCTTTTCTCGTGGTTGGTGTTTTTATTTTTGTTGCTTCCTCTGGCTTCTTCTTACATTTTCATAGCTCAACCTCATGTGCAAGGGGATCTCATGGTCTATGGAGATCCTCATATTGCTAATACATTTTCTAGGTCCTGTGCAGGATATTGCTTCTTGGACTGCCTTCCCAAGATGTCCTTGGGTGGGATCATATTTTTATCTCTTCAAGTTTTAGTTTTTCTCGCTTTCCCATAAAGGTTGTTGGTTTTCTTGGGTGGATTCCTAGGTTTTTTTTCTTGCTCATGTTTATCTCGGTCCTACTTGGGTGGGATGGCCCATCCTTGCCTAAATGGTAGTTTTCTCTGGTCTGTTTGCATTCCTGGTATGGATTTTCATTCCTAGTGGTTTTGACTTTTGGGTTCCCATTGGCGGGATTCTAGTTTTCGATTTTCCCCTTGGGTGGGATTTTCGACTTGTATTTTTCCTACCTGGGTGTGATTTTCAAATTTCCTGCTTTGGGAGGTATTTTATAATTTTCCTTCTTTGGGCAGGATTTTTTAAATTTCCTGGTTTAAATTTCCTGCTTGGGTGAGATTTAAAAAAAAAAAGTTCCTGGTTCAAATTTCCTGTTTAGGCAAGATTTTTAAAGTTCCTGATTTGGGTAGGATTTTTAAGGTATTTTTCAATTGGCTTATTCTTTGGCCTTATGTTTGGTCTATTGATCTGATGTAAAAAGGTTTAGGGGCCCCTTTCAAATCCCACTTTTAATGAAATTTTTACCAATAAAAAAAAATGATTTCACTTTATTTTTCCATGAAGCATAATTTGGTCCTTTCAAAAGTTGAGATTCAAAGAGAAAGAATTTGTTGTTTGACATAGTAGTACTCATAAGACCTTTGATGTAGACTACCTTATATCTCCCTAAGTTTAAATAAATCAAAGTTTCTAAATTATAAAACCTATGAAGTAGAAATCCTTATTTCTCCCAAATATTTAGAAACTAAGAATATAAGAATTTTGTAAATTTAATTTCCTAGGCTTAAATTTGTAAGCCTTTTGACTCTCTAATTATAAATTTGCAAAAATATATTACTTTAAAAATTAAACAAATCAAATTAATTAAAGAAACATTAGAAAACCTTATAACTCCAATCTTAATATTTCTTTAATCTACTTATTCCTCCACTAACTAAACAATCCATGATAAACTCATTATTTATTTCACTTATCTCTCCACTATCTAAAATAATAAAAAAAACAATTCTTCTAATAAACCACTTATCACTCCACAACTTAATTAAATACAAACTTTTAACTTTATAACTTCAAAAATTAAATAAAACCTTATAGAACCAAATTAAACCTTAAATTTAAACTTCAAATCAAATTCAAAACTTAAATCTTTTTGCTCACACTCTTTTTTGTTCTCACACGTTGACTGCATTCATGTTTATAGAATGCACCTGAGCACTCCACTTTTACATACACTCTCTTGTGCTAGGTGGCTTGGATAATGTTCTACCTTCCACCATTCACTACTCACCTTAATGCTACATGGTGTAATGTCACAACCCACCTTGGCAAGGCCTTGTTGAGAAGACAATATAATTGGACTTATTGTTCTAATGCCTAACATTGTTGGGTGCTATGAATATGTAAGGATATGATGTAACATCAATTATGTTCTCTGATTATGATACTGCTAATATTTTATGGTTTTTTAGGACTGACCATGCTTGTAGGTGAACAAATTTGAGCTAACAATTTAATATCCATCTTGATAATGCTTATAAATTGATTAGAAAATAAATGTTTAATATTATCTTATGAATATAATGGTTGAAGAAAACTGACTAACCATTACATCATTAAGCTTATGATTTAATATTTGTCTTGGTATTAAATCAATTTGCTAAAAAATAGCTTAATATTGTTTAAATGCATACAATGGCTGGAATTGAGGTACCAAACCTTTATGATATTAAACTAGCAGTTTAACATCTGGGTTAGTATTGTTTTTAAATTGATTAGCAATAAAATTAATTTATATTATTTTATGCTCATAAGAGATTCAAGTATTATCATGGATTATGTAAATGCTTGTAGATAGAGATGAGTCTCTTTTGAAATTCCAAAAGAGGTAGGATTTTTTTGAATAAAATATGGTTACAATAGGAGTTAATGCCCATGTCAGCTAAGACTAAGCAAGGAAGGGGCTAGATTTAATGGAAGAGTATACTTCCTGCCTCCTCTTTCATCATATTGGAGAAGCAAGGACGAGTTCCTATCCCTTTGGTTTTGGTGCATGTTGGGAGGAGGGCATGAAAAAGGAGATAGCCAATTTTTTAAGGGATGCATGATACAGGAAGGAAGGTTGGGGAACGAAGGAAAATATGTTGCAAGGGGAGATAAGGGCTTGTAGATAAATGAGTGGATGCTTCCATTATCATCAACAAGGAAAAACATGTAAGAGATTAAATGCTCTTGGTCTTTCTGCATTTGAAGTTTTTGTTAATACGTTGAAGATTCCCCCTTCCCTTGTTTGTTTAGATGTATGCTTATTTTCAAATAGTCCTATGAGGACTAAGGAGAGGTATCTGGATGAGAATACCCATTGTGAAAATGAAATTTATATTTGAACCATTTACATATGGGTGTGAGTTTTCCTTAGAGTTGTGTGAGTGCTCTTTAACCTATGTGTTTCTCCCTCAAAGTAAATATAGATACCCTACACCTTGTGAGAGGTGTTTGAATGCTCTGTATTGAATATCACTATTAACAAAGGTCCTTGCTAGTTTTTCTTACCATCGACAGACATGCAACTTAGAATTAGAGCTCGCTATGTTATTTTAGTTGCCTGTCAAACTAGTTAGTGCTTGTGACAAGGAGTAAACCTCTACCTAGGGGCCCTATGAGTTGGCTTGAGCTGATATTGAAACCCCTATGCATTATATATTGGTCCTTGGAGATAATTGCTTGGATTTCATGGCTTTCCCTCAAAATGCAAGAGCTTAGCCTATGCGATTTGATGTAGGGAGAATATTTTTCTTATAAAAAAAATTGAATAACCTTAGGTTTGTAAGTCCACCTACCATGTCTCAAAAAGTGGCACTTAATTGAAACCAATCCTATTGTCTATATAGTAGCTTCTCCACTGCTATGTGTTGATCATAAAATTTAGGTTTTATTTGTGTATTAATCTTAGTACCACATTTATGGATAGAGGCCATTCAAGCCTTTATAAGGCCCTAATGCTATAGTGGTTAATAGACAAGCACCTAGGATAGGTGCTTGGCCAATAATAATTCACCCACACTAGTGGTAGGTGCTAGGGGGCTCTCATGAGGAGGCCATCTATTGGCTAGTGAGCCACTTGGCCATATATTTTTTAGGGTGCTGACCTTTATGAAGTTATCCTCTTGGATTTTGTTAACCAAACCTGTTATCTATGGTTGGATGGATACATAAACCAAAAACCTCCCTTGTGGGTATTAATCACATGGCTAAATGCCAAAATCCCTCATCTAAAATGAATGTATAAAATTGATAGACAAGAGGTTAGCTAAGGCCAAAAAACTAGTTGATCAACTTAGGTTGGGAAAGACCATTCCTTTTATATTGATCAAGCAATTAAATGAGTTGGAAGTATGGTGAGGGCTATTATTTTCTAATATTAATGGAATAGAGTTGAAATATAGTAGTGGATAGTATGTTTCATCTTAATGGAATAGACTTGAAATATAGTAGCGTATATTATGTTTCATCTTAATGGAATCGACTCAAAATATAGTAGCCGATATTATTTTTCATAGTAATGGAATAGACTCGAAATATAGTAGCGGATATTATGTTTCATATTAATGAAATAGACTCGAAATATAGTAGCGAATATTATGTTTTATCTTAATGGAATAGACTCGAAATATAGTAGCAGATATTATGTTTCATCTTAATAGAATAGACTCGAAAAATAGTAGCGGATATTATGTTTCATCTTAATGGAATAGACTTGAAATATAGTAGTGGATAGTATGTTTCATCTTAATGGAATAGACTTGAAATATAGTAGTGGATATTATGTTTCATTTGAATGGTATAGACTTGAAATATAGTAGTGGATATTATATTTCATCTAAATGGAATAGACTCAAAATATAGTAGTGGATATTATGTTTCATTTCCATGGTATAGACTTGAAATATAGTAGTGGATATTATGTTTCATTTCAATAGCATAGACTTGAAATATAGCAGTGGATATTATGTTTAATTTTGAAGGAATAGACATGAAATATATTAGTGGATATTATGTTTTATTTGAATGGTATAGACTTGAAATATAGTAGTGGATATCATGTTTTATTTTAATGAAATAGACTCAAAATATAGTAGTGGATATTATGTTTCATTTTAATGGTATAAACTTGAAATATAGTAGTGGATATTATGTTTCATTTGAATGGAATAGACTAAAGTACAATAGTGGATATTATGTTTTATTTCCATGGTATAAACTTGAAATATAGTAGTGGATATTATGTTTCATTTCAATGGCATAGACTTGAAATATAGTAGTGGATATTATGTTTCATTTTGAAGGAATAGACTTGAAATTTAGTAATGAATATTATGTCTCATTTCTATGGTATAGACTTGAAATATAATAGTGGATACTATGTTTCATTTCAATGGCATAGACTTGAAATATAGTATTAATATTATGTTTTATTTTAAAGGAATAGAATTGAAATATAGTAGTGGATATTATGTTTCATTTTACTTGCCTGAACTTGGAATCTAATAGTGGATAGTATATCTCATTCCTTGGAGAAAGTAGGAGAATATTTACCATCTTCATGGTATGTTCACATGAGGGTTCATTAGAGGGGATCGTAGGGTTCTCTCTAATGATTTGATGTGTGTGCAATTCTATGGTTGATGTACAATCACCTTAAAATCTTGAAGGGAAGATGTTCCTTAGGTTTATGTCAAAGGAAGAAGTTATCCTTGGGAAGATTAATGTGGAGTTTATCCAAGGAAACTATCGGGTTCTTGCATGTAGCAAGAAATGTGAATTAGTAGGCCAATTCACAATATGGGACATAAGTATTATGGGGTCCTTATGTGCCCATAAATTATAATAATAAAGAAACAAATAACCAAAGGGATTCCTCTAAAGATTGAATTATAAAATTCATCATTAATAAATGGACCAAGGATATTTAAGAAAAGGTTTTTCCCATGATATTTTCCTCAGATAAAAGATGTGTCTTATGCGATTGGACTGTTATGGGTATGTTGGTTATTGTCATATTATGATCTTGTATTTATTGCTTTCTAAATATAGTTTATTATGAAGATGTTGTTATTTTATGGCATTTCATAGACCATATATATGAGTTTATTAAGAATTACATGAAATTATTATGTAGTGTTATTCATGGTATTTGTAATGGTTAAACTAGAAGTGACCTAGTTATGGTGATTAAGCAATGCACACTCTTTGAATTATTGAATAGTTCTTACTACGATGAAGTGTAGATGAATAATGAATACCATCTATTAATGTTTAAGCTTATGGATTAGAAGCATTGAGATAGTAAGAGAGAGTAGACTAAAGGATTATGGTATAGACTAATTGCAATATGCTTAGTGCACCTAAATAGATGGACTTATGTATGTTGCAGGGATGGGCATGCCCTTTTGATAGACTAAAAAGGATAAGTTAGATCATCATGGAGATGATATCATTAGCTTATTTGTGTGATGCCTAATGCACCTACATAGATAGTCATAGACTTATGTATGGTGTAGGGATGGGTGTATCCTTTTGATAAAATAATAGGGATAAGCTAGATAATAGTGGATATGAGATAAATAGCTTAGTTTAGTGCATCAATATAGACAAACTTATGTACAATGTAGGTATGGATGTACCTTTTTAATGGAATAAAAGGGATAAGTTAAATCATCGTAAATATGAGATGGACAACTTAATATTAAGGTATTATGTCAATGGACACCTTCATAAAATGGCTTATGTAAGGTGGGATTATGTATATCCCCAATGAACTTAAAAAAAAATCTCTCTCAAGTGGGTTAGATTTTTGGATCGGTACAGTTGGTATCAGAGCTCTAGGTATGATGGACTAGAATAATTTATGGATAAGCTGAGGATGCTTAAGAATTAAACCTAGGAAAGGTAGCTTTACTTTGATATGGTACAGGGAAAGTGTGACCATCATTATCAAGTGAGTGATAATGTGTAAGCTTACCTAGGAATAGTATCTTGCATAGAGCAAGAATAACCATAGCCATTATCAAATGAATGATAATGAAATAAGTTAGTTCGAAAGGGTAAGGGACTAACTATAAGTAACTAAACTCAAATCCTTCATAGATAAAGAGAATAGCACCTTGTGGTGAGGCAAGAATGACCCATATTACTTTAGGAAGTAATAATGTTCATAACCGAGATGACACCTTGTGAGGATACAAGTGTGAAGGTGACCATTAATGATCTAAATTAGTTCATGGGAAGATAAAAATAACCACTAGAAATACAATTGAAAGTAATTGCAACTTGCCAAAATGATAAAGACAATAATGGAGAGAGTGCAAAAGTAATATTGGGATTCAAGAATCAAATGGGCTTAGATTTTGTACTTTTTGGAGAATTCTCCTTAGCTATCCAAAACTAGTAGAACCCAAGGATGGACCCAAACCTAAAGATGTTGTGATGTAGCAACATCCAGAGGATTTACAATGGGCACTTCGATAATGGACTTTTCAAGTGGATCCAAACAGAAGTATTTCTTTGGGAAATATTCTGGTGGTGTAACCTGAATCCTCTTTTCCAACCGTGGAGGTTTGGATCCCATTATAAAATTGGATTGGTGATGGAACCCTGAATTATTTTTGGGTTTCCATGTGAGGGATGTCACACAAAGTGATAGTCACCTCAATAAAATTATCATGGAGATGGAATTATTGAGCACCATAGTTTTCTCATGGTATAATATGTAAACTAAGAGGTTTTATTCCTAAGTGCTAGCTTGAAATACTAAGCTTAGTAAAGGAATTAGCATTCATTTTCTCAAATGACAAAGACAAGGTTAATCCTTACACTGTGGTTGAGCTATCCTACATTCATGGAGAGTGTTAAGAAATGGAGGGACCATTTGAAGACATCCTTTAATATGTATGGTGTACAAGGTTAACCTCAACAAAATACGGGATATTTATCACTCCTATCTACTCAAGGGATGTTTGTAGCATCTAGAACTTGAAAGGAGGTAGAAAATCTCATTATTGTAGTATAGTCACTACAAGAACAAATTTAATTACAAAGGGAACAGATGAACCAAAATGAGCAATTAATGGAAATTATTGTTAATCAAGTTCTCTAGAATGAAAATTCTAAGCATAGACAAGAGGAATATCTCATTGCAAAAAATCAAGAAAGTAAAGCTCGAATATTGGTAGAGCTAGCCAGGGATCTAGGGAATATCAGGGTATCTAAATTGGTGATTTTAGCTGGCACATATTTGTATGAATTGGAAATGAATCTTTTCCTTGAGGAATTACTCATTAGTAACCCAAATAGTAGGGTTACCCTTCATGTGCACGAGGTAGCATTAGAATGATGAAAGGACTTAAAAACTGGCAATAAGCAATGAAAATTTGGAGGAATGGTTTTGTTCAAGATTAAAACAATGACAAGTTGGACTTATCTATTGTTAGGTAAACTATCCTTGTTATAAGTAGAATTCATTATTAAGGTTTATAATTTGTGAAGATATTTTTAATTTTGATTATGACTACAATGAAGGATGGTTCCCAAAAGCGGGTAGGCTTTGGGAAGGTTCTAAGTGGTGTAGCTTGGATTGTGATAGATACATTTGGTGGTGTTTTGAACATTAAATTGCACTCTTTACATATTATAAACATCAACCATAGATCCTTATTAACTTAGACTATGTATTTAACATAGTTTATGGACTAGAGAAAAATATTGAAATAAAATAGATGGGAAATTTATTTTTGACAGCAGTATGGGATCCTCTCATAACAATCTAATTTTAGGTCAAACTTAATGGGAAAGAATAGAAATGGAGTTATATTCATAGGTTTGAACACTCTTAGTGGAAATAATATATGGGAAATATATTCTTGAGAGCAGTGTGGGATCCTTTATTTAAGTTGATAAAGTATGTACCAAAATATGAGGCTTATAAGGCATTGTAAGGTACAAAATTCCATCTTAGGAGAAAATCCTAAGATTTAAACAGGATAAAATTGTTCAAGTTCAAGACATTGAGAAGGGACTATAGTTGTTTGGACCCATAGTCACATGGATTTAATGAATCAAGTCAAGGATATGCAATATCAGGATGAATATTGCAATGAAAAATTGGGCCAAAATAGAATAAATCCTGAAATATAACAAGTATTTCAACATGAGGGATGGACTCTTAGGCTCTGTAGATCATGTAGTTATATCCATAATTAGAAATTTAAAGAGGATGATTATGTGGGAAGCACATAATTCTCCTAGTTTCGCTCATCTTGGAGGGGTTAAGATGAGGGAAAACATGGAAAAAAAAATTATCCTAGAAGGATATGGTTGATTTGATTACTCAATGTTTAGAATGACACCTTACATGGAGTAAGTGTGGCTATTATCAATGGATGATAATACTTTTGTATGACATCTCATGTGGAGTGAGTGAGTCATTGATATTATCAGTGGATGGTAATATTTTAAGAAATTAATGGGATGGAAAGACATGTTTCCTTATTAGTTTGAAAATGTAATAATGTCTCTCTTATTGCAGGAAAATACATGAGACTATAATTATTCCAAGGGGGTGGATTGTCATAACCCACCTTGGCAAGGTCCCGTTTAGAAGATAATATAATAAGACTTATTGTTTTAATGTCTAACATTGTTGGTGCTATGAATATGCAAGGATATGATGTAACATTAGTTATGTTCTATGATTATGATGTTGCTAAGTTTTTATGGTTTTGTGGGACTGACCATGCTTGCAGGTGGACAAATTTGAGCTAACAATTTAATATCCACCTTGATGATGCTTTTAATTGATTAGAAAAGAAAATATTTAATATTATATTATGAATATAATGGTTGAAGGAAATTGACTAACCATTACATCATTAAGCTCATGATTTAATATTTGTCTTGGTATTAAATCAATTTGCTAAGAAATAGCTTAATATTTTTTAAATGCATATAATGGCTGCAATTGAGGTAACCAACCTTTATGATATTAAACTAGCAGTTTAATATTTGGTTTAATATTGTTTTTAAGTTGATTAGCAAGAAAATTAATTTATATTGTTTTATGCTCATAAGAGATTCAATTATTATCATGGATTATTTAAATGCTTTTAGATAGGGATGAGTCTCTTTTGACTTTCCAAAATAAGTAGGATTTTTTTTAATAAAAGATGACTAAAATGGAAATGGAGTTAATGCCCATGTCATCTAATACTAAGAAAGGAGGGGGAAACTTTAATGGAAGAGTACGCTCCCTACCTCATCTCTCATCAACTTGGAGAAGCAAGGATGGGTTTCTATCCCCTTGGTTTTGGTGCATGTTGGGAGGAGGACATAAAAAAAAGAAGATAGCCCATTTTTTAGGGATGCATGATAGAGGAAGGAAGGCGGGGCAATGAAGGAAAAGAGGTTGTGAGGGGATATAAGGGTTTGCAGATAAGGGAGTGTATGCCTTTGTTATCATCAACAATGGAAAACAGGTATGAGGTTAAATGCTCTTGGTTTTTCTGTGCTGAAGCCTTTGTTAATACATTAAAGATTCCCTCCACTTCATTTTTTTAGATGCATTCTTATTTTTGTATAGTCCTATGAGGACTAAGGAGAGGTATCTAGATGAGAATACCCCCTATGCGAATGGAAGTTATATGTTGAAAAATTTACCTATGGGCATGAGTGTTCCTTAGAGTTGTGTGAGTTCTCTTAGACCTATGTGTTTCTCCCTCAAAGTGAATATAGACACCATGTTGGGTTTTTGGTCTTATGTTGGACCCTATGAGAGACATATGAATGCCTTGTATTGAATCTCATTTAACGAAGGCCCTTACTAGTTCTACTCACCATCAAAAGGTACATGGATTGGAATTAGAACTCCCTATGTTGTTTTAGTCATCTATCAAACCAATTAGTTCTTGTGACAAGGAGTAAACCTCTATCCAAACACCCAATGAGTTGGCTTGAGCTTATATCAAAGTCCCTCTGCATCATCTATTGGTCCTTGACGATCATTTATTGGATTTGGTGGATTTCCCTCATAATGCAAGAGCTTAGTCTGTGTGATTCAATGTAGGGAGAATGTTTTTCTTCTAAAAAAAAATGAAGAAACTTAGGTTTGTAAGTCCACCTACCATGTCTATAAAAGTGGAACTTACTCAAAACCAATCCCATTGGCTATGTGGAAACTTCTCCACTATTAGACATCTGACACAAAATTTAGGTTTTATTTGTGTATTAATCGTAGTACCACATTTATGGCATGGAGGTTATTCGAGCCTTTATAAGTCCCTAAGGCTACAGTGATTAAAATCCAAGTGCCTAGGCTAGGTGCTTGGCTAATAACTACTCACCCATGTCAGTGATAGATGCTAGGGGGTCTCTCAAGAGGAGGCCATCTATTGGCTAGTGGGACATGTGGCCATGTTTTATTTTTAGGGCACTAATATTTTTGAAGTTATCCTCTTGGATTCTGTTAACCACTCCTGTTACTTGTGGTCAGTTGGATACATAGACCATAGGCATTAATCACATGGCTAAATGTCAAAAATACCCATCTAAAATGAATGTATGAAATTGATAGACAAGACGTTAGCTAATGCTGACAAACTAGTTGACCAACTTAGGTTGGGAAATACCATTCCTTTTATATTTATCAAGCAATTAAATGAGTTGGAAGTATAGTCAGGGATATTATTTTCCAATATTAATGGAACAAAGTTGAAATATAGTAGTGGATATTATGTTTCATCATAATGGAATAGACTTGAGATATAGAAGTGGATATCATATTTCATCCTAATAGAATAGACTATTTCATCCTAATGAAATAGACTTGAAATATAGTAGCGGATAGTATGTTTCATATTAATGGAATAGACTTGAAATATAGTAGCGGATAGTATGTTTCATATTAATGGAATAGACTTAAAATATAGTAGTGGATAGTATGTTTCATCTTAATGGAATAGATTTGAAATATAGTAGCGGATAGTATGTTTCATATTAATGGAATAGACTTGAAATATATTAGCAAATATTATGTTTCATATTAATGGAATAAACTTGAATATAGTAGTGGATGGTATGTTTCATATTAATGTAATAGACTTGAAATATAGTAGTGTATATTATGTTTCATCTAATGGAATAGACTCGAAATATAGTAGTGGATATTATGTTTCATTTTAAAGGTTTAGACTTGAAATATAGTAGTGCATATTATGTTTCATTTTAATGGTATAGACTTGAAGTATAATAGTGGATATTATGTTTCATTTGAATGGAATAGACTAAAGTATAGTAGAGGATATTATGTTTCATTTCCATGGTATAGACTTGAAATATAGTAGTGGATATTATGTTTCATTTCAATGGCATAGACTTGAAATATAGTAGTGGATATTATGTTTCATTTTGAAGTAATAGACTTGAAATATAGTATTGGATATTATGTTTCATTTGAACGGTATAGACTTGAAATACAATAGTGGTTATTATGTTTCATCTTAATGGAATAGACTCGAAATATAGTAGTGGATATTATGTTCCATTTTAATGGTATATACTTGAAATATAGTAGTGGATATTATGTTTCATTTGAACATAATAGACTAAAGTATAGTAGTGGATATTATGTTTCAATTTCATGGTAGACTTGAAATATATTAGTGGATATTATGTTTCATTTCAATGGTATAGATTTAAAATATAGTAATGGACATTATGTTTTATTTCCATGGTATAGACTTGAACTATAATAGTGGATATTATGTTTCATTTTACTTTATTGAGCTTGGAATCTAATAGTGGATATTATATCTCATTCCTTAGAGAAAGTAGTAGAAGTTTTGTCATCTCCTTGGTATGTTCGCATGAGGGTTCATTAGAGAGGATCGTGGGGTCCTCTCTAATGATTTGATGTGTGCAAAATTCTATGGTTGATATATAATCACCCTAAACTCTTGGAGGGAAGATGTTCCTTGGGTTCATGTCAAAGGAAGAAGTTATCCTTGGGAGGATGAATGTGGAGTTCATCCAAGGGAACTATGGGGTTATTTTATCTAGCAAAAAATATGAATTAGCAGGCCAATTTACAATATGAGACATAAGTATTATGGGGTCCTTATGTGCCTAGTAATTGTAATAATAAAAAAAATAAAGAACCAAGGGATTCCTCTAAGGATTGAATTGTAAAATTCATCATTAATAAATGGACCAAGGATTTTTAAGACAAGGTTTTTTCCACGAGAATTTCCCAGGATAAAATATGTGTCTTATATGATTGGATTGTTGAGGGTATGTTGGTTATTGCCATCTTATGATCTTGTATTTATTGCTTTCTAAATATAGTTTACTATGGATATGTTAAAAAAAAGGAGGATTTCATGGCATTTCTTAGACCATATATATGATTTTATTAAGAATTACATGCAATTAGTATGTAGGCACATTCATGGTATTTGTAATGGTTAAACTAGAAGTGACCTAGTTATGGTGATTAAGCAATGCACACTCCTTGTATTATTGAATAGTCCTTACTATGATGAAGTGTAGATGAATAATGAATGTCATATATTAATGTTTAATATTATGGAATAGAAGTATAGAGAGAGTAAGGTAGAGTAGACTAAAGGATTATGAGATAGCCTAATTGAAATACACTTAGTACACCTAAATTTATGGACTTATGTATGGTGTAGGTATGAGTGTGCCCTTTTGCCAAATCAAAAGGAATAAGTTAGCTCATCATGAAGATGAGATATATAGCTCATTTGTGTGATGACTAGTGCACCTACATACATAGACTTATGTATGGTGTAGGTATGGGTGTACTTTTTTGATAGACTAGGAGGGATAAGCTAGCTTATCATGGATATGAGATAAATATACTATTTACATAATGCTTAGTGCACCAACATAGACAGACTTCTGTATGGTGTAGGGATGGATGTACCTTTTTAATGGACTAAAAGAGATAAGTTGGCTCATCACAAATATGAGACAAACAACTTAATATTAATATATTATGTCAATGGACACCTTAAATTAATGGATTATGTAATTTGGGTTATGTAGATCTCCAACGAACTTAAAAAATGTCTCTCTCGAGTGGGTTAGATTTTTGGGTCGTTACACTTAAAAATTATTCTATCTTATATCATTTGTTTCTTCCTACAATGTTGTGTGTTAATCATCGTTCTATCTTTTGTTGTTCATTACTTCCTTCAATGCTACATGGCTTAAACAACTCTCTATTTTTTGATGCTCAAATTCCAACATTCATTCCTTACAATAGCAAGGGAAAATGTCTCAACATTACATCTTACTGCAACATTCAAAGTTTCATCAATGCATTTAAATATTTTATAACACCTATATTTGCCTCCTTTCTTAAGTATCTATTTAGTTTCACTTTATCACTTGGTGGATGTGTGCCTCGCATGTTCTCTCTGTCTGGTTCATTGACTATTCACCTTATTGCATGTGCTCAATGTTTAGTTCACTAGATATGCACCTTTTCGCTTGTGCTCACAGTCTGGTGATTCAATGGGTATGCATTATTTTTGTACCTTAATGATAACACACTATTTTTTTCTCTTCACCTAACGATTTACTAAATAGCTTGTTATATGCTTTAGCTAATAACACTCTTCCTACTTTAAAAATTATGTACGCCTTTCCTTTATTTATTTTATGTATGCCACCTTTTATTTATATATTGTGAATGATGTATTCTATGTTGTGAATAACTCTTCCTCCTTTATCTATTCTACTTGGTAGATGGCTCTATCTTACTATAGAAGTCATATTTCCTTTACCTGGGAGATCACACCTCTCTAGCACTAAACATTGTTTAGGAGATAGTATCTCTCTAGCATTGAACACTATTAGCTCAAAGATTGGATTGCTTTCTCTTTATCTTCTTTGACACTGGCTCTCATTGTGATGTTCTAGCTTATGACAGTGCTCTCATAGAAATGTTCTTTACACATATATGCTTCTTTATATCTAGACTTATTTTGCTAGTTGATTACTTCCTTTTCGCTCATGTAGATTTTTTTGTTCTATATTTTTATATTGCTATTTTATATTCTATGATAGATTCATTTATGTTGGCCTCTTTCCTTTATTTTTGATAGAGCCATATAGAGCTCTTTACCTTTAATCATTATAAACCTTTATCTTTTATCATAGGCTTCTTATTTTTTAGACTTCTTTCCTTTCTTTAAAAGAGCCTTTCTCTCTTAGATCTCTTTTCTTCAAGGGTCTCTTCTTATAATATTATCCTCTTGAGACTATACCTTTTGTAGTGGCTTATTGAACCAATGTCAAGGTTAGTATGACCTAAATCTTCAATATCTCTAAAACTTTATCAAGGCCTTTTTCTCAATATCTTTATATCCTCTGTATAAATATCAAGGTTTATCTTCAAGACTTGAAACTTTCTCTGTCAATATCTTTCTTCAAGACCTGAATCCTTCTCTATAAAGGTGTATCTTCAAGACCTTAATCCTTCTCTGTCAAGGTCTACCTTCACAACCTAAATTATTCTTTGTCAAGGTCTGCCTTCAAGACTTGAATCCTTATCTGTTAATGTTTACCTTAAAGACCTGAATCCTTCTCTATCAAGGTCTTCCTTAAATACCTAAAATATTTATGTCAAGATAAATTTATTCATGACCTAAAAATTTACTAACATTCAAATTAAATCAATCCTTGTTTGATGAAATATTTCTACCTTCTTGCACTTGAATATGAAAGTCTTCTCTATCTGTTATAGGAAGCTTCTCACTCTTTTGATGACTAGTATCTACTACAACTCTATATTAGGTCACACCTAATAGCTCAATTCTTCAATTTTAAGGTGACATAGATTTCCTTGATGCTCCAATCAAGATATCTTGATTGTACCAAATCCTTCAACTTTCTTCTAAGTGTTGATAAAAATCGGTTGTCAAGAATTTATCCATGTCCCTAAAAATCCCTTATCAATGATAGTGCTATATATGGCCCTAAATAATCTATTATCTTAAATTTGATTCACCCAAATATGAGTCTTCATATTCACTAGTTATAACTCAACCTAGTGGAAAGACTCTAGTTGAGTCCTAGTCTTCACTAGTTGTTCTTGCAATTGTGGAAAAACTCTAGCCTTTTTGCTTACTTTTGATCTTACTGTAGATTCTAGGTCTAACCCCCTTTAAAGTAGATAAAATCTAACCAATTTTTCCATACCAAACAAAAATCAATTTTATATGCAACTATATAACCTATGCAAGAAACTACTTGTAGTAGCTCTGATACCATTGATGGTTTTTAAAGCCTTAATATTACTATAAATATCATAGGATAAATTCCATAGGATAAAATATATGATATCAACAATATAGTAAGATCAAGATAATAATGTAACCAAAATAATATGAACCAACTAATACGTAAATCATGGCTAATAATAAATCAACTAACATTCATTAATAAGTAGTAATTATGAATGTAATATCTTGAATCATACATGTACAAAACATGTAGCACAACTTACAATATTAGTTACTCAAATGTATGCAATCTTTATTACTCCTCTTCCTCTTAAAAATGTATCATATAACTCTATTAAAAAGATAATAACAATGCTCTATAAACTCACTATGAATGCTATGAATGTTATGAATGCTATGAATTTTATTCTCACTGTGCTCGGTATATTCTCTATGTCCCTCTATGAAGTAATATATAGCCATAGTATAATTAATTTTCATATACTTGACTATTCCTTTCCTTATGCCATGTATCACAACTCTTGGCTTCTCTACATGACACTTGCATACACAAGACTCTATCTTGTATGCACACCTAGACATGAATTTTCACTTAGCACACCCTAATCTAAGAACACATGTGCACACTTACATATAAGACACTTGTGTACATATACACACATAACACTTTCTAACATGACACTTGTGCATTCTTGCACATTATTACATCACACTCTAATCTAAGACTCAATCCTAGTCTAATATTTACTCACCATGGTTATGACATGGTGAGATAAATCACAGTTAAAGGAGTCATAAATGTATAATTTTTTTAAAGATAAAATATCTAATGGACCAAATGAATATCTAAAATGCTAATTTAGTTGATAATATATTTAAATCAAAGGGAAAAATTGAATCCAAGTTCAAAAAAATATAAGAATTATTAGAAATCAATGGAATAGACCAAGATACTTATGTGTAAGACAATAATTAGTTTCTTATGATCACAATATATTGAAAAATAAGTCATATTCATCCCAAAAATATAGGGAGAGATGGATTAAGAAATGGGATAAGAATACCAAAATTTTCATGCTATAGCCAAAATAGATCTATCTTTTCATTACATCAAAAATATTTCAGCATTGAATGAAAGAACTCTTGATGAGAAAAAAGATGTCAAGAAGCAATTAATTATTTCAAAGATATTATGTTAGATGTTGGGTAAGATAAGGAGGTTTAAGGTAAGATTTTACAATTTATTCCATTAATTATCACACAAGGACAAAATAAAATATTGGCTAACAAGATCTTTATGGGGGGTCATAAGAGACAATTTTCTCTTTCCACCCTAACGAGGCACTTGGCCTTGATTGATTTCCTATAATTTTCTTTCAAAATTTTTGAGCTATATTAAAGAGTGATGCATTGGTTGTGGTTGAGGAGGATGGGTAAAAGAAGGCTAAAAATGATATCAATTGTAGATTTATTGCATCAGTGTCCAAGAAAGGAAAAATACAATATTTAGAAAATTTTCATCCAATAAGCCTTTGCAATATGATTTATAAGATCATTTCAAAAACTATCAAATAAATTGATTCTATATTGTGTTATCACATGGAAATAAGGTGGTTTTATTCATGGTAAATAAGTTATTGATAATATATAATTACACAAGAGACCATATATTCTCTTCATTCTATGAAAAATTCAAGTTTGAATAAGAGGCCATATGATAGGGTTTGTTGGTTTCTTCTTCATGACATTCTCAAAAAAATAGTTTTAATCAAAGGTTGATGTGAGAGGATTAGATGTTTTTATAGCACTTCAAACTATTCTATTTTGGTCAATGGATCCATTTTTGGATAGTTTAAATCCTCCTATGGACTTTGCAAAGGGATCTATTGTCTAATTATCTATTTATTATTCTTGTAGAGACATTAGGGAAACTTTCTTAAAAGCAAAAATGGAAGGAAAAATAAAGGTATTCAAGTTACAACAATTTTTCTCTTTGAATATCATCTCCAAATTATTGATAATACTTTTCTTTTGGTTTATCCATCAATTAGTAAGGTTATGGATTTTAAATTAATATTTTCATGCTTTGAGAAGGTTGCTAGGTGTTTTGTTAATAACACAAAATATTGATTAAAAAATGGTAATTAATAATTATGTTTTGTTAATAACACATATTGATTGGTTGGAGACATGTCGATCAGTTGCAATGATGTCGATCGGTTGCAAGGATATCGATCAGTTGCAGGAATATCAATCGATTGAAGAAATGTTGATCATTTGCAGGAATGCCAATCATTTAAAAAAGTGTTGATCAGTTGCAACGATGTTGATCATTTGCAACGATGTCGATCGGCTACAAGGATGTCAATCAATTGAAGAAATGTCGATCAATTGTAGTAATATCGATTGATTGTAGGAATGTCGATCGGTTGAAGAAATATCGATTAGTTGTAGGAATGACGATCGATTGCAGGAATACCGATCGATTGCAAGAATGTCGATCAATTATAATGATGTCGATCGATTGTAGCAAAGATGATCGATTGCAACAATGTCGATGGGCTACTAGAATATCGATCGGTTGCAATGATGTTGATGCTTTGTATTGATGATGAATAGATGTGCTATGTTAATGATGATCGGATGCAAGTAATTTGATCGATTAAAAGCCGATCAAATGCAAAAAAGCTAATTGAATGCAACAAAATTGATTGGATGCAGCAAAGTCGATCGGTTGCAAAAAATCCAATCGGTTGCAGCACACCCTATCGATTGTAGCACACCCAAATCTTGATCATTTACATTAATGATGTAGTGCATCTATACCATGTGTCAACCATCCGAAAAATGATTGCATGTAGATGCCACATGTCAACCATCCATGAACTGATTGCATATAGTAAAGTCTATATAAAGGTATAAACAATCATTTTTTTACCTTTTCTAACATAGTTTTAACCCTTTTCCTCTTATTTTAACGTAGTTTTATCCATTTTCCTCCCGTTTTAACATAGTTTTAACCATTTACCTTAAGTTTTAACAGATTTTTAACCCTTTTCCTCCTATTTGAACCCTATGGCATCATCCCCTATCACCCCTAGAATATCAAAAATTAATTTCAAAAACCTTGTTTGCCCCCTAATTTCTGAAGTTTTATCAACACCGGGTTACGACATGTCATGGGTAATGGACTCTGGTCTTCGAGGTCTAGTTTCGATATCATAGTTCGACACGGACACTAAACTACTGGAGAAGATAATTGTAGGTTACAACATTGATTCGGGTAAGGTACATGTTGTCATTGACAACAAAAACATCGTATTTTCTTTTGTAGCCTCTAACATCGCCAGATTGACAACATTGCCCCACACTGGTTGTGATCCAATCACATCCAAATTCACATTAACTGATGATGACAAACTCTACCTGAAGACCACCTTCAAAGTGTAGCCAAAATATTTTCAAGGTATAACTACATTTTTTTATTTAATTGAATTTAAATTCTAGTGTCTACAATTATTGATTTTATTTTTTTTGTAGTTATGACCACCAAGTCCAGAAGGGGTTTGACTGTACCAACTATTGAGAATAAATTTCTTTGAGCATGTTGCGAATTCTTCCTTGCTAGACTCGTTCTACAAGGAAGACCGATAGAAATTCTGATGTGGGCCTTAGCATATTTGGTTCGTTGTATTGCACACCAACAATTTGATTGGTCCACCTATGTCTCACATCGGATCAGAATGGATATCCAAAATGTGATAACGCACGCTTCACCTTCATCGACTATAAGCACATGCAACTATATTCTTGCTTTTTTTTATGAATCTTTTTATCATTTGTAGAACACTCAAGTACCGACTTCTTGGCACTCAACCCTAGCCAATGCAACCATGATAGAACAACAGGTTCAGGTAATTTTTAATTAATATTGAAGTAATATTTTTTATTTTTCATATGTTTGTCATTTTTATAATTTTATCATTTTATACAAAACACAAAAAAGGGCATCCTCTTCCTCTTCAAAGTGGGATGCTGCTTTCAGAGGTTATAATCCAGAGGAATCAGGAGACTCCAAAACACCTATGGAGGAAACAACGCCACCGCTACGAAGAAGATCAACCAAGAAAATGTGTAAGATCTAGTTCTCCTAATCCTCGACAACCTCCACCTACGGTTGCACGTCCACTACCAACAAGTGTAGTTGCGCAAGAGGTCTCATCTTCGGGAAGTAAGTTTTACAGACTGCCTTAACAAAATTTGTTACCAAATTTTTACTATTTTTTATTAAATTTTATTTTGTGTTTTCAGATGTACAGCGTGAGCGCACCAACATTCCATTTGCATCTCTGCCTACGCAAGAGGTCTCTTCTTCTATCGGTAAGTGTTATAACAAATTTTGTAACCAATTTTCATAATCTACCTTCACAAATTTTCTAACCAATTTTTATTTTGATGTTTTAAGTTCCTATACAACAATTCCATCATCAAAATCAATAGTCGATGTCGCCCCCTCCTCCACCATGCCAACCTCAGATGTGAGGTCAATGCTTCTCGGGTGGAAAACACATTCTTCCATCTAGGCCAGAGAAAGAAGCAACAAAGGAATTTTTAGGATTCGGACGTATGTCTTTTGGTAATTTTAATTTTACAGGTGTACAGGAAGCTTCTGGTGTTGGTTTGGATAATATTCCACTTGATGAAGATTTATTTTTACAAGGCAACACACGCACTACTTTTCAAGTATCAAAACTGCTTCGAGATCCTCCAAATGAAGGAGCAGAATGTTCAAGCAAATCTCCTCCTAAGGAAACCAACACCCCTTAGGCTCATCCTCAACCAGAGGATGAAAGAGTAAATATTTCTGAAAAATATTTAGTTTCTGATAATGTTGAAGCAACCATTAAGGATTCACTACTTCTAGATATAACAAAAATGAAAAAATGGGAGTATCGGGCCAAAGTGTTGATAAAGGAAATTAATGCCTGATTAAAAAAAATTTCAAAAAGAGAAATTTTTTTCTTTATTTGAAAATGAACCTGAAAAGATAGAGGCTCTACTACATCAAGAAAAATCTTGGCATTGTGCAAGTTACTACATCTTACAAAGATGAAACTTTAAGGTTTATGTTGAACAGATTGGAGAACATAAATGTTGAGGCCCAAGATTATTATAATGAATGGGCGTGTGATAAGAAAAAGGTTGTTGTTGTAGTTGCAAAGAATGTTGTCGAGGTTTGACTAATGTGTTCAAAATATATTGTTCTTTTTTTAAAATGTAAATATCTGTTGACTACTTATTTTTTCTTTTGCAGGTAAAGTATGATAATCTCAAGAAGCAGGTTCAAAACCTGCAAGACTATCTCAGGATGGCAAAGGATTTCTTAAATGCTTCTATGGCAATGAAAAAAGAGCTCAAGAAGCAGTTCAACAAAACAACGCTTTTTGAAAAATCATTATCCGAAATGGATTGGATCCTGATGTTCTGCTAAAGGAGAAGGGTAAAGAAGTTCTTGCACCAATATCCGAAGATGTTGGAAAAGAGGAAAACACCCTACTCGAAGGATTGGAAAGTGTTGAGAAGATCCTTGTCAGTTCTGGAGCAATTGAGAGTATTGTTACCCAGCCTGAGGGAGGAGCCATTGGAATGCAGAATGTGGAAGTCATGGAAGTCATGGAAGAGAAAAAAGGAGTGGAATAGGGAAAAGATGTTGAAGCCTAAAACTGCATTTGAAAATTTGATATTTCAAAAAGACAATTTTATGACATTCATATGTTTTCATTTGAAAACAAGACACTTGCTTTTATTACTTTACTATTATACTATTTACATTTATAATAGTGTGTTATTTTCATCTCTTGAGTATTATGGGGTTTCAAATATGCTTGAGTTTACGAAGAATATATGTATGCATAGGTTTAGATTTTCATTTTATTCAAAGTTATTCTTGTTGTGATATAAAAATGAGTATTGTCTTGTGTATTATGCTATGTTGTTTTTATATTTCAATTTTCAAATGAGTTTACGAAGGATATATCTATGCATGGGTTTAAATTTTCATTTTATTCATAGTCATTCTTGTTGTTGTATAAAAATGAGTATTATCTTTTGTATTATGCTATATTGTTTTTATATTTCAAAGTCAGTTTACGATGGATATATCTATGAATGGGTTTAAATTTTCATTTTCCATGTATTATGCTATGTTGTTTTTATATTTCAATTTTCAAGTGAGTTTACGAAGGATATATCTATGCATGGGTTTAAATTTTCATTTTATTCATAGTCATTCTTGTTGTTGTATAAAAATGAGTATTGTCTTTTGTATTATGCTATATTGTTTTTATATTTCAAAGTCAGTTTACGATGGATATATCTATGAATGGGTTTAAATTTTCATTTTCCATGTATTATGCTATGTTGTTTTTATATTTCAATTTTCAAGTGAGTTTATGAAGGATATATCTATGCATGGGTTTAAATTTTCATTTTATTCATAGTCATTCTTGTTGTTGTATAAAAATGAGTATTGTCTTTTGTATTATGCTATATTGTTTTTATATTTCAAAGTCAGTTTACGATGGATATATCTATGAATGGGTTTAAATTTTCATTTTCCATATCTAGAGTAAAATGTTATTTGCATTTTGCCTTCTAGAGTCAAATCATACATACTAATGATACTAAGAAATATTTACTAGTTATGTATGCATGCATGGTTTACTCAAAGCTAAAGCATAAATCATAAAATTTTGTCAACATGGTTTACATACTAATGATACACACATACATACATTCAAATTCAAAGCATAAATCATTATATTTTGTCAACATAGACAATTAATTCAATAACATAGCATCATTATGCATGCATGGTTTTCAAATTTTCAGTTTACTCAAAGCTAAAGCATAAATCATAAATTTTGACAACATAGACAATCAATAACATTAAAAAGCAAATATGCGAAATCATTGAAAATAGAATGATTATATGAATTTTTCCAAATCATTGAAATTTTACAACTGATCAAATACGGAAAATAATTGATAATATGAATTTTTTCAAATCATTGACATTTACAAATGATATCAAATATGGAAAATCATTGATAATATGAATTTTTTCAAATCACTAAAATTTTACAAATGATTTCAAATCTAGAAAATCATTGATTATATGAATTTGTCATATAATCATTGAAATTTTACATTTTTGGAAGCTGATACAAAGCCTTATCGACTTCTCCAAAAGAACCAAGAATCATTTGTGAATTCTATGTTTCCATAATCTCATCATCACTCCAAGCTGAATCATTTTTGTCATTATCAACAGTATTAGTGAGACCTCTCTTGTCCGCTAGGGACTTCCAATATGTCAAAGCTCTGTCATAGGGAAACTTACCCACCTCGTACGATGACACATACATTCTCAAACAATTTTCCAAATTTTTGTCCAACCTATTACATGAACTTTCGATTTAACAAAAGATAGTGCACTGAAAACCCTTTCATCTTCAACAGATCCCAAAATCATTGTCTGACATAATTCATATAAAATAAAGTATTCACTCATAGTTTCTTGTAAGACACTACTTCGATACAATTTTTGCCAGAAACACGTGATTGAACCAATCACATGTGGATTTTTGAAATGTGCAATTTGATTATCCATTGTTATTCCAAAATTGGTTGATTGTTGTCTTAGAAGTTCTTTGTTTAGAATACCATTGATTTCAATGCCATTTACTTCCACACTTTTAGAGAAATGTGTCATAAGATTACCCATATATTTTACAAACAACTCACTTCTACTACTGTGGTCAACACAAGGATTCCAGAAGATGGGATTAACAACAACCATGGCCTCAAGTGTCTCATCTCTCTAAAAATGATCTCTTATTTCACTTGTTAATGTATTTGCAATTCTTTTCAATTTATTCTTAGTGCTATCCAAAACCTCATCGAATCCGGAATGTGTTACGGGCACTTGTTCAACATCATCTGTAAGTGTATCTAACCGCTTTTCATAATGATATAAAGGAATCATCTTTCCATGGATAGCAATACAAATATTATCATTGATGTTGAACTTTAAAAAGTTGTTAGGATCATTGACTTCAACTAACGTATTCCAACTATCAAACTTGGGATCCTCAAAAAAATTTTGGATAAGTAAATCTTGTCAATAAGCATACATATTTGTTTTCTCATCCTGATGAAATCAACAATATAAATTGTCCTTTCCTGTGCGAGTTTAATCAAAGAATTCATTTCTTGCAACAATGGAAGAATACCACATAATGTGAGAAGAGTTTCCAAGTCAGTCATACGAAATAGCAAATATTTTGCCTTTTCAACATCCCTACGATGTGCATACATAAACCCAACCAAGGATTGATATTCTGAAAAACCCTTTTTGCAGGAAGAAACAGTGAAATCCACCTGGTGTCCACATCTTTTAACATTTTTCTGCCTTTGGTTACACCTAGAGAAAACTATTGAAACTCTGCAAACCTTTTTGGACTGCATGAAAAGTATGAGTGTATTTCACGGATGAGATCTTCCACTCTAGCTACATTATCAAATTTTCTCACAATTTTGTATGCAAGATTCATTCGATGAGCCATGCAATGAATGGGAATCACATATGGGGCAATTGATGTCTGAAGCCTAACACAAAGACCATTCCTTTGTCCTTGCATTGTAGCCGCACCATCAGCTCCAACACAAATTAACTTTGTTGCAATTTCCTTTTCATCCATTCTGGCAATATCCTTTAAACTGGTTACAACAACATTATAAATATTTTTTGCATTACAATTTTCAATCATCTTATGTAGTGCTAGTAAATGAGGTTGTCTCAAATGATTTTTGAATGTGTAAACATGTATGCAAATCCAAGATGTGTTGTCAACAACTGTTACCTCATCAATGGAAAGTGAAATAAATTTGGCTTGTTTTACATTCTCTCTCAGGTCTTCCTTCTCAACTAGTGATAGATATTTTACCATTTCCCAACCACTTTGATTTGACCAATGTGAACTGGTAAGGTTCTGTACATCGACTAGTTGAAGTATTTGCTTAAAATCAGCAAAATCAGACATGGGTCAACCTTTTTTAGAATACTGTATACAATAGCAAACTACAAATGTTTTGAGGCTAATACAGTCTTATTAATTTTTTGAAATTGGGCCTCGATAGTTCCACCCTTCTCAATGAGAGTTTGTTGTTGTTTCATTGCTTTTTTGTATTCAAGTGCATATCTCACATGCACACATTCCGATGCATCCTTCCACCTATGAAATTTGTTAATTGTTCCATCACTTCGTATTTCTTTGATGTAAACTTTCCCACAGTGTTTTTCTATTGTGTCTTTCTTATTTTGCAATAAATGATCCTTTCCTAGCTTCCAAGTACAAATAATGCATTTACACACTTTTTGTGTCTCATCTCGCTCAATAAAGGGGTATAACCATGCCCATTCATTTTTAAAATCCCTTCCAATAGTCCATTCACTTATCTTTTGACGTTTAGATTTTTGACTACAAGATTCCCTAGAGGTCTGCATTTTAATTGTACTGTTATTTTATTTTTCGATTGATGTGTCTGAATTAAACATCTCCTTAAGTGGTTGTTGAATGTCATTATTAGGAAAATTATCATGTGGTCCCATCTCATCCGTTGGAATATCTTCGAGTGAACGCACATCAAGGTCGACAGTGTTTACTGCATTCAATGTTTGTGTTCTCTATCATTTTTGGATGTAAAAAGGTACTATTTTAAAGAATTAATAGAATACAGTTTTACAAAGCATTTAAAAAGAGGTAGATAAGCAGACAACCATTTATCTATTAATAAATAAAGACTTTATATTTAAGAATAACAGAGAAAAATTAATGATTTGATGGTAAAAGGTGTTTGTACCTGCATGTTGTGTAGATATTGATGCCTCACTGCATTTTGATATTTGTGTAAAATATTTTAGAATTGTCTTTTTACCAGAATATTGGCCTCCTTTCTTTCCATATTTAGTAGGTGACATTGTATCTATAAAGAAAAACCTTTAGATGTTAGGAAATGAATATGAAATTGAAGGAAAATAGCATACATCCCTCAATAAAAATTTGTGTTTCTTAGTAACCAAGGTTAAACTGTAATTCCATAAAGAATCTATGAATCTTCAGATGAACCTACGCTGCCCTATAGAATGACATCTGATAGACAAGAAGCAGTCTCTGACAAGAAAAATGCTCCTAACACACAACATGACATGGATACTTATCGACCATAGTTGCAGATAGTGCTTCTACACTACCTATGAAACATACTCTAATAGACAAGAAGTAGTCTCTAACAAGAAAAATGCTCCTAACACACAACCAGATGACATGGATAGTTGTCTACCACAGTTGCATATAGTGCACCTACAATGCCTATGAAACTGAAGAATAGTGGAAGAAGAATACTCTACCTATTTTCATAGTCATCAATCCTCTAGAATCGATAGGCCTATGTCGATTGACACTCCTACAATGGATCGGCTTAGGATGATAGACACACCTCTACAACCGATCGAATTTTATCGATAGACTCTCCTCTACAATCGATCAGCTTATGCCGATATACACTTCTCTACAACTGATCGACTTATATCGATAGTCTCTCCTCTACAATCGATCGACTTAAGTCGATAGACTCTTCTATGCAACCAATCGGCTTATGTCGATAGACACTTCTCTGCAACCAATCAACTTATGTTGAATGACTCTTCTCTACAACTGATTGACTTATACCGATAGACTATCCTCTACAACTGATCGACCTATACTGATAGACACGTCTCTACAACCGATTAGCTTATGCCGATAGATACTTCTCTGCAATCGATCGACTTATATCGATAGACACTTCTCTATAACCAATCACCTTATGCCTACAGTATCTCCTCTATAACCGATTGTCTTATGTAGATATATACTTCTTTGCAATCGATCGAATTATTATTGGCAATTTTGGGTACCTTGGGTACATTGCCTTTGCTCAAGTGTAGTTGTTGTCATTGATGTCAAAGAAGTTCTTGAAGCAATTTGTTTTTATGTCAAAGAATTTGTTTTGATGAAGGTTTCAGCTGGTCAGTAAGTTTCCAAGAAGATCAGAGTAGCCCAGTTGCAAAAGATCAAGAAAAAGACAAGTAAGAAAAAGTTTGTAGGTGACTAGAAAAACTGTCACGATTTTGCGACATGTTTCAGGAAAGAGAGGCTGCTGGCAAAACTGTCGTGATTTCGTGACATGTTTTAGGAGAGAGAAAGTTTTGGCAAAACTGTCACGATTTCATGACATGCTGGAAGAAAGAGAGGCAACTGGCAAAACTATCACGATTTCTCGACATGTCGCATTTTTGCAACTCAAAAAGTGCAGGAAGGCGAGAAAGAAAAAGTGTCGCGATTTCGCAATGCTCTGCAAAGAAAGTTGTATGGATGAAAAAGTGTCACGATTTCGCGACATGATGCTGAAGAGAGAGTCCGTAGGGTGAGCTATCACGATTTCGTGACTAGATCGAAGAGAGAGAAAGTCATTCAGAAAGTGTCGTGATTTCGCGACATGCTGCAGAGTTCCAAATGAGAACAATCACATTTTCGTGACATGCTAAAAAACTTGAAGAGAGAATTGTCACGATTTCGTGACATGCAGCTAAGGGAAGAGTTTGAAATAAGAAGCGTCATGATTTCGTGACAGGCTGAAGAAAAAGCGTACGAACGCAGAGAGTGTCACGATTTCACGACAAGCAGCAAAGGGAAGAGTCTGAAAGGAGAAGCGTCACGATTTCGCGATAGGCTACAAAGAAGTTGTACGGATGCAGAAAGTGTCACGATTTCGTGACAGGTTGAGTTGGCAGCTTGCAGTTGGAGAAAGTGTCATGATTTCATGATAGAAACAGTTAGCAAGTCTTAAACAGAAGAAGCGTCGCGATTTCACGACGAATTGAAGAAGGAAGAGCTCGAAGGCGAAAGCGTCACGATTTCGTGACATGTTCCAGTTTTGCGGGCATATGGCAGAAAAGAGCTTAAGGCAGCGAAAGCATCACGATTTCGTGACAGAGTTGCAGATGACGTCAGCAGAAGCAGATGTGTCATGATTTCATGACAAAAGCAGAGAAGAAGGCATTGTAGACTAAAGCATCGTGATTTCGTGACAGAGTGAAGATGACGTCAGTAAAAATCATAAGTGTCACGATTTCGTGACAAAAGCTGAGAGGAAGGCCATGAAGACTAAAGTGTCACGATTTCACGACAGAAGTGAGATGACGTCAACAAGAGGCAAAGGTGTCACGATTTCGTGATAGAAGCACAAAAGAAGTCGACAAAGGCCAAGGTGTCATGATTTCGTGACAACAGGCTATAGAAGGTGTATGACTATAAAAATGTCGCGATATCGTGACATGTTGAAGTTTCACGCCAGAAGCTATAGGGAGGCAGTGGAGCCGACAGAGTTAAATCTGGGCCGACGTAGCGTAGGGTTTTGCATCGACGTTGTTTTAGGGATGTGCAGCCAACTAAGATCAAGGTTCTAATCTTGAGATTGTGAGTATAAAAGGAGGGCTGCTTGAAGTGTTTGGCCATCGATCGAAGTGTGCGTTTGAAGTGCGACTTTCATAGAAGCAAAGTGCAGGGAGAAGTTTGATCGTCGAAGAGCAGAGTGTGCGAAGACATTGTTGTTGTGTTTGCACAGAGGTGCATAAGTGGATATTTGATCGAGTGTTGTAATTGCGTAGAGGTGCAAGTTCGAGGACAATAGTGCTAGACCAAAGGACTGTGTTTTGGTGTAGATAAGAGGACCGACTGTGCGATGATAGAGTTGAGGACAGAGGTCTCCAGCCAGAGCAGGGAAGACAGGTGTCTTCTGTGGATAGAGTTCCACTTGCTAAGGGCTGCAGAGGCAGAGGTCTTCTAGAGGATCACCAGATTGAGCAGAGCTAGGGGAAGGTATCTCCTTTGGGTTGGTGCCCATAAACTTTGTAATCGGGACATGTTTCCCAGAATTTGAGGTGATAAAATTTAGTAAAAATTTTATCCATGGAGTAACCCGCGTTGGGTGAACCACGTAAATTATTGTGTCTCTATTGTGGATGATATTCTATGCATTGCTTTGATTTTTGTTTTTGATATTGTTATATATTCACTGCATAATATTGAACTGCAAGTTGAATCGAAAGAAAAAGTAGAAAGCGGTCTTATACTGTTCACCCCCCCTCTCAGTATAAGCTTGTGTTCTTCAATTGGTATCAGAGCAGGTTCCTTTGGAAAGGTTTAACAGCCGGAAGGAAGAACTGGTTAAGAACACAATGGATTTTTTAGGTGGCAATGCAGCACCTATTCTTGATGGATCAGATTTCGGTCTGTGGAGTGCAAGAATGAGAGTTTATCTAATGGCACTTGGTAATGAGGTATGGGAAGTGATTGAAGACGAATACACTATTCCTGAACATGGTCCTTATACCAAAGAAGACAGGCTCATGCTTCACAACAATTCAAAAGCCATGAATGCAATCCTGAGAGGCTTACATAAAGCAGATCTCACCAAAGTTATTCACTACAAGACAACTAGTGAAATGTGGAAACAATTGCAGGTGGTTCATACAGGTGATGCAAATGTTCGAAAGGCCAAATTGAGACATTTTAAAGGTATGTTTGAACAACTCAAAATGAATTATGATGAAAATATTAGTGACTACATGCTTCGTATGGATGAGGTTGTTAACTCCATGAAAGACCTAGGTCTTGAGGTTGCTGAAAATGATGTGTGTGATAAGATTTTAAGATCTCTTCCTAATAGATTTAGTGAAAATATTTTTGCTATTGAGGAAGCTAAAGATTTAGATAAATTGAAAAAGGATGAGCTCCATAGTATTCTTGCAGCATTTGAGCTGAGAACTCAAGTGAAAGTTGATGTCAAGAAAGAGGCGCCTTTCAAAGCTACCAAGAAATCAAAGGGCAAACAGATTCAAGAGAGTGATGAGTCTTCTAGTGATGAAGAGGCATATTACAGCAAGAAAGGCAAGTTCTCTAGAAAACACAAAAGCAAGAAAAACATAAGATGTTTCAACTGTGGAAAGTTTGGTCATTATGCTACTGACTGTACTGTTTCCAAGAATGAAAGTGATGAAGATATACAGGATGTTAAGAGCAAGGATTCTGAAAAGCATAGGTATTACAGAAAGAACAAAGATGAGCACAACAATCAAGGAAAGAGGCATTCACACAAGAATAAGAAGAGCTTCTACCTAGACAAAGCAAGTAAGTGTTCTAGCAGTGATAGTGAAAGTTCTTCTAGTGATGATGAAAATGAGATGTTGTTCATTTCAAAAAAAGAGGAAGAACCGAAACATAAATTCATTGTCATGAAATGTTTTAGATGTGGAAATTTTGGGCACCTTGAGGATGATTGCACAAATAATGAATTGGTTGCTAGTATGTATGAGGATGCTTCAAAAAATGATAAGGAAGATGCTTGTATGGTTTTTGAAAAGGGTAGCACCTCTAGTGATAAGAAATCTGAAAAAGGCCTTGATGATTCAAAATGCAATAAAATAGAGGATCTTGAATGTGAACTTACTAATGCTCTTAGTGTTTTGAAAAAGGAAAGAAAGAAGAATGCTAGACTCAAGGATAAATTAGATGAATGTTGTATGGAGAGAGATGAACTCATAGAAAGTCTTGACATCTCTATGGCTAAGACACAAGAACTCAAGAATGAGTTAGAATCTAAGATGCTTGAGTATAGTGAATTAGAACAAAAAATGGCTGCCTTGAAAGAGGAAAATAAAGAATACAAGGATAAACTATACAGGTTTCAAGAAAGCTCCAAAAAGGTTAAATCTCTTATCAAAGGACAAAGAAAGACAACAGATAAAACAGGTCTTGGTTTTGTCAAACCACACAAGGAACAGGTTGGGGAATCCAGTAAAAGATTTCAAAAAGAAGAGAGTTCTGATGAAGAGAGTATCTCAGAGAAAGAGTCCGTGAGTGATAAATGCGTAGAAATAGAAAACAGAATTCTGAATGCGAAGAAGAAGTTTTCGGGACCCAAAAGGTCGATTAAAAGAATATTTTATGACAGATGTTTTGCGTGTCACAGGTTTGGTCACACGGCTTCACAGTGCATAGATCAAATAAAAAGGGTAAACAACAATTTCAGAAGTTTTAGTTTCTTTCAAGGATATTGCTACTCTTGTCAACAGTTCGGGCACAAGGCAATTTTTTGCAAGGCAAATAACAAGAATTGGGTTAGTCAGAATAGGCGAATTCAAAGAACAGCTATGCCCGAAAGAAATAATACTGTTACTTGCTATAAGTGCAACAATGCAGGTCACATAGCCAGACAGTGCAAATCTGATCTTCCAAGGTACAGGAACAGGAGCAGTGGTATAAACAGGTCCAAGGATCAAGGTATGGACAAGAAAAGAGATGAGAACAAGAACAAGAAAAGTGACAAGAACAGAAACACTGACAAAGAGTTCAAGAGAAGGCCCGACAAAGAAATTGTAGACACTGATGATGATGAGTGCCTAATGGGAGTTTCACTCCCACCCTTGTTTTAAATCACCTCATCAGGGGGTGGGGGAGGGACTAAGCTAAGAAGCTCATTCTTAGTCCCAAGCCCCAAAGGTGACCCTTTGCCATTGATGACAAAGGGGGAGAGATATGAGTAAGGAGGAGAGCTTCAAGTGAAGAGGAGAGCTTCAAGTCAGGGGGAGCAAAAACTTCAAAGAAATATTCTTAGTTGTCAGCTCAGATTGCTTTCAGTTTTGGCTCTTGAAGATGTACTTTTAGTAAAGGTTTGCCATCAATGACAAAGGGGGAGATTGTTGGCAATTTTGGGTACCTTGGGTACATTGCCTTTGCTCAAGTGTAGATGTTGTCATTGATGTCAAAGAAGTTCTTGAAGCAATTTGTTTTGATGTCAAAGAATTTGTTTTGATGAAGGTTTCAGCATGGTCAGTAAGTTTCCAAGAAGATCAGAGTAGCCTAGTTGCAAAAGATCAAGAAAAAGACAAGTAAGAAAAAGTTTGCAGGCGGCTGGAAAAACTGTCGCGATTTCGCGACATGTTTCAGGAGAGAGAGAGCATTGGAAAAACTGTCACGATTTCGTGACATGTTTGAGGAGAGAGAAAGTTTTGGCAAAATTGTCGTGATTTCGTGACATGTTGGAAGAGAAGAGAGAGCAAGATGGAAAAGTGTCACGATTTCATGACATGTCGCATTTTCGTGACTCAAAAAGTGCAGGAAGGCAGAAAAGAAAAAGTGTCACGATTTCGCAATGCTCTGTAAAGAAAGTTGTACAGACGAAAAAGTGTCACGATTTCGCGACATGATGCTGAAGAGAGAGTCCGCAGGGTGAGCTGTCGCGATTTCGTGACTAGATCGAAGAGAGAGAAAGTCATTCAAAAAGTGTCACGGTTTTGCGACATGCTGCAAAGTTTCAAATGAGAACAATCACATTTTTGCGACATGCTGAAAAACTTGAAGAGAGAACTGTCGCAATTTCGCGACATGCAGCTAAGGGAAGAGTTTGAAATAAGAAGCGTTGCGATTTCGCGATAGGCTGAAGAAAAAGCGTACGGACGCAGAGAGTGTCGTGATTTCGTGACATGCAGTAAAGGGAAGAGTCTGAAAGGAGAAGCGTCATGATTTCGCGATAGGCTACAAAGAAGTTGTACGAATGCAGAAAGTGTCACGATTTCGTGACAGGTTGAGTTGGCAGCTTGCAGTTGGAGAAAGTGTCACGATTTCATGACAGAAACAGTTAGCAAGTCTTAAAAAGAAGAAGCGTCATGATTTTACGATGAATTGAAGGAAGAGCTCGAAGGCGAAAGCGTCACAATTTCGTGACACGTTTCAGTTTCATGGGCATATGGCAAAAAAGAGCTTAAGGCAGCAAAAGCATCACGATTTCATGACAGAGTTGCAGATGACGTCAGCAAAAGCATATGTGTCATGATTTCACGACAAAAGCAGAGAAGAAGGCATTGTAGACTAAAGCGTCGTGATTTCGCGACAGAGTGAAGATGACGTCAGCAAAAATCATAAGTGTCATGATTTCATGACAAAAGCTGAGAGGAAGGCCATGAAGACTAAAGTGTCACGATTTCATGACAGAAGTGAGATGACGTCAGCAAGAGGCAAAGGTGTCGTGATTTCATGACAGAAGCACAAAGGAAGTCGACAAAGGCCAAGGTGTCGCGATTTCGTGACAGCAGGCTATAGAAGGTGTACGGCTGTAAAAATGTCGCGATATCACGACATGTTGTAGTTTCACGCCAGAAGCTACAGGGAGGCAGTGGAGCTGATAGAGTTAAATCTGGGCCGATGCAGCATAGGGTTTTGCATCGACGTTGTTTTAGGGATGTGCAGCCGACTAAGATCAAGGTTCTAATCTTGAGATTATGAGTATAAAAGGAGGGTTGCTTGAAGAGTTTGGCCATCGATCGAAGTGTGCATTCGAAGTGTGACTTTCATAGAAGCAGAGTGCGGGGAGAAGTTCGATCGTCGAAGAGCAGAGTGTGCGAAGACATTGCTGCTATGTTTGCACAGAGGTGCATAAGTGGATATTTGATCGAGTGCTGTAATTGCGTAGAGGTGCAAGTTCGAGGACAATAGTGCCAGACCAAAGGACTGTGTTTTGGTGCAGATAAGAGGACCGACTGTGCGATGATAGAGTTGAGGACAGAGGTCTCCAGCCAGAGTAGGGAAGACAAGTGTCTTCTGTGGATAGAGTTCCACTTGCTAAGGGCTGCAGAGGCAGAGGTCTTCTAGAGGATCACCAGATTGAGCAGAGCTAGGGGAAGGTATCTCCTTTGGGTTGGTGCCCATAAACTTTGTAATCGGGACATGTTTCCCAGAATTTGAGGTGATAAAATTTAGTAAAAATTTTATCCGTGGAGTAGCCCGCATTGGGTGAACCACGTAAATTGTTGTGTCTCTATTGTGGATGATATTCTGTGCATTGCTTTGATTTTT
Organism: Wollemia nobilis; assembly: GCA_028583015.1. Taxonomy (NCBI): domain Eukaryota; kingdom Viridiplantae; phylum Streptophyta; class Pinopsida; order Araucariales; family Araucariaceae; genus Wollemia; species Wollemia nobilis. Next base: position 1,098,012 of record JAQPPZ010003235.1, read on the forward strand.
GTTTTTGATACTATTATATATTCATTGCATAATATTGAACTGCAAGTTGAATCGAAAGAAAAAGTAGAAAGCGGTCTTATATTGTTCACCCCCCCTCTCAGTATAAGCTTGTGTTCTTCAATTATATCGACAGTCTCTCCTCTACAACTGATCGTCTTATGCTAATTTACACTCCTTTGCAACCGATCATCTTATGGAGATCAACACTTCTCTGCAATCGATAAGCATATGTTGATTGTTACTCCTCTGCAATTGATTGGATTATGTCAATCATCTTATACTGATCGACACTTCCTTGCAATTGATAGTCATATATCGATTGACACTCCCTTGCAACCGATCAGCTTATATCGACAGACACTTCTCTACAACCTTGTCAAGTTTTTCGTTGTTTCAAAGCTATTTATCAGTACCTCCTACAGTATATATACGGGTAGTATATGAGGTGAATTGGGCCGTAAAAACAAAATCAAATATAATTTGAAGGCGAATTGTCCATAAAATTGGGTAAAAGTGATCGACAAATTAAAATAAAAATAGAATAATAATTGTCAACGATGGGCTAATTTACCTCAAAAAAACTTATCATATTTAAATTTTTGGTGAATAGCCCCCGTGACATGTTCCAAAATTTGCAAATTTAAAATTTTGAAAATCCTAAATATAGCCAATTTACGATATTTCGTTCTTATGCATAACCCTGGTGAACAACATAGTACTCATAACTTTATAACATTGTATGGAAGATATTACAAAATCCCAAGGAGAAAATTGACGAGATCTTGTAGGTCACATATATCACAACTAGCAAGAAAGAGTTGATGGGATATTTAGATGTTATAACTCTTTTAAACCAAAGCTCTACTAATAGTAACATAATTTACCCTATTTATTCCTTCATTGTGAGGGTAATAAGTAAACTTACCAAAATTTGAAAAGCATAATAATCCATTAATAATGTAAAGGCTATGTGACAAGCCTAATGAATAACATTGCATTCAAAAACTATCATTCAATATTTACCCTTATTAGTAAAATATTTAAGAATTTTAAGCTTCTTACAGTTCAACTCATGAATATAATAATTTTGTTATCAAGAAAATCAAGAAAAAATATTTAATTAATCACCCCAAAATATAATTTATTATTATTATTAAATTTGCTATATTGGATTGAAATGGACCCCACCTATATTACATTGGCACAACATTACCACAGTATTTCAATATCAACTTGGAAATTAGACAAATATCGCTTGGCAAGATTTGAACCCTACAATCATTTATTGCCCAAGTATTACCATGGTATTACAACATCTTAGCATTTAAAATATATTACTTGGCAAGTTTTGAACTCAATTAGCCTTGAGTACCCAAGTTTAGAAATTAGGTGCTTCAATGCCTAATAGACTTCTTGCCTGACATATCATTCATCTTAGACTTCCTTTAAGGTCTTGGTCGACTAAGTTTGACATGTCCTTTGCTAATTGTTTTGTGTGTGGGGTAGACCTAAATTTGTCAAAGATTTATTCTATTCTTGTTGTCAAGCAACAAAATTTTGGGAATATATTTTTGTCAACTATCTTGTTTTGTTTGGTAGAAAGCTAAAATGGAAGTAAGCATTACTAGGTTTTTATGTCAATTTTAATAAAATTTCTAAGTCCTTTAGGCAATTGATTCTTGGTCTTTTTTGTTTTATCAAATGTTATAATTCTTTTCACGATGGAATGCTTCCTTTAATAGTGGAATTTGATTGACTTTTACTATATTCAACAGGTTGATGCTTTGGCCAATAGGGTCATTAGTTCAATGGTTAAGATATATGGTTGATGTAGCTCACATCAAGGCTCAAATCCCAATGGCACCAAATAGACTTTATAGCTTAATGTGACTAAGTTGATTTAAAAGGAAAAGAGGAACCCTTTCAAAACCCTACTTTTAAAATATTTATTTTAAAAAAATAGGTTTAATGCTTTGGATATAAAGTTTTGTGAGGCAATCAAGAAGAATGAAGAGGCAAGGACCAAGTGCAATGTGTTTATTTATGGTTTTGGTATCCACTTGATGTGCAACAATGGCATTGGAGGAGTACAAGCAAATGATTGACTATAAAGTTTTGTGAGGCAATTAAGAAGAATGAAGAGACAAGGACCAAGTGCAATGTGTTTCTTTATGGTTTTGGTACTCATTTGATGTGCAACAATGACATTAAAGGAGTACAAGTAAATGGTGATAGAATACAAACAAGTGATAGTTAGAATACTACCAAGTGATAGTTAAAAAGTCTAAAAATAAGCTTTTCCAACAACTCGCAATAATTTAGGATCAACTCTTAAAGGTCATACAAAAATTAGAGACCAAAACACAAATCTTTAAGGATTTTTTTTACATTTAAATAATTTTATGCATCATTTCCCCAATGTTTTATTGTATGAATAACTAAAACTAATTGATACTCCTAATTTTCTTTTCTTTATTTTATAAATTCCTTTATAACATTTTTTAATTAAAATTAAAAAAAGAACTTTGTTTTAAAATTTACATATTTAATCAATTAAATTCTTCCAATTTTAAGTTGACCACAAGATAAATATAATAAATAATAAATAGTATGTGCAAGAAAAACTTAACCACCACAATAGACAAAACTCAGACTTATACTTCTAATTTTATAAATAATAATAACTAGCTTAGATATTTATAAAATATATATATCTATAATGTCAGCTTTTTTAATAAAGTATTAATATTATTTACGACGTGGCTGACCTTCATTGTAGGACGCCTATCGACATAACTAATTATTTAATATATCACTCTTTTATATATATAAAAGAAGGAAAAACCGCCATATAACTAATTCCTACCGTAGCTTATGATAGGCTTTTTATATATAGAATTAGGTACATGTTGAAATACTCCTAAATATTAGAATAAGATTTGCAAGTTGTACATGTCGTAGACGTGACTTTCCTTCCCCACTCTCATTTTCTTTTTGTTCAACAGAATCTTAAAGATATATAGATAAAACACATTCAATTCAACACACCCGGTCAATAATGGCGTGCCTCATTGAAAAAGTCTTGAGAATAAGTCTGTATAAGACAGGTACTTGGGTTTATGTGGATTGGTAAGTTGGGGCGCTTACCGAGAGAAGATCTAGGTTCCAATTTCATTGGCTTGCCCATGCACAGACAGTAGCCCAGATCCGATTCCTTTGAGTGGTGCGCCAGATTGATGAGATGCAACCCCTGTGTGTCCGACGGTCCCCATCTCACGCCGAGTTACCATGTACCAGGAGCCTTCGTAGATAGTTTGAACCCTACCAGCTGTGCTAGTAGTTACTAAAAATCGTGATTGTAACCATTACTTCTATATTCCCAAAAAAAAAAAAAAAAATCTGTATAAGACAGTAAATGTATATTTACATAGATGTTTGTTAGCTGTTCCCCTTCAATTTTTTTTAAAGTATAATTTCATAAATTTAATCTTTAATGTTTTATATTAAATAAAGGTGTTACCAATTCTTATATGCAAAAAAACATTTTTAATTATTACTACTTTATATATAAAATACCAAATTATTACTTCATATATATAATTAATATAAGGAGAAACAGCCATACAACAAATTCCTACCGAAGCTTATGATAGTTTTTTAACATATGGAATTATTTATATGTTGATATACTTCAAAATATGACGATAGGATTTGTAAGTTTTAGATGTTATAGACGACACTTTCTTTCCCCCACTCTCATTTTCTTTTCGTTAAACACGATCTTGGTTGGAGATGTAAATTAAACATTCAACTAAATACACCTTGCTAATAATGGCGTGCCCGATTGAAAAAATCTTCGGAATAAACCTTTAATTGTGTAAAAGGTAATAAGTTTGATTTTATTTACACTAGCATGACCAAAAAAACTTGGTTTCCGCACCAGTATTTTTACAAATCTACTGGCTTGGTGGTCAAGTCAAAAAAACATATTCACCCTTATCTCCTAATAATAACGAATACAACTTAATATTTGAAGATGACTCATTTTCAATTTAATCTGACAAGAGTTGGGAAAAAGTAAGGGTCTGCAAGTAGCACGGATGGACTTTACTTTTGCGGAAATTTTGATCCGTAGCCTCTAAAAATTTGACCACGTCTCTCATGTGGGGCCTTCGGGTTGGGGATGAATTTATACACTGAAAAGCCAGTTTTAACGCAGACAGAATCTTATCGACCATTGGTCCTTTGGGAGCCTCCAACCGACGATCTAGAATATCTTTTACGAACATGTCATCGGCATGGATCCTCATTGTTTCCTCCTCGAACAATTCATTGTTCTCTTCTCCATTTGCATGTTTTCCGCTCAGCACCTCCATGGCAACCACTCCGAAACTGTACACGTCACACTTCTCCGTGACCTTCATGGTATATGCTAGCTCTGTACAATACACAGTCCATCAATTAAATTCAACAGATGCAGAAATTATGATAAGCAGAGACATGTGTGCTGACAGGATCAATTAAATTATGATATTGAAATATTGAAATGTGTGCACTCTAAAAGCTTTAGATATAAGTTACCTGGAGCCATGTATCCGTACGTGCCTACAACCTTGCTCATGGTGGAAGATTCAACGTTGAGCAGCTTAGCCGTGCCGAAGTCTGAGACGCAGGGTTCGAAGGAAGAATCCAGCAATACATTATTGCAAGTGATGTCACGATGAACAATTGGCGGATCACAGTCGTGATGAAGATACGCCAATGCATGAGCTATACCTTGTATTATCCTGTAACGAGCGGCCCATTCTAAATACTTTGCCCTTTCGCTGTGTAAAACCTGTCCCAAGCTACCATTCTCCACATAAGCATACACCAGAAGCCGTAACGGGCTTTGAGAACAATAGCCGTATAATTTCACAATGTTCCGGTGCCGGATTCCTGAGAGCGCCTCGATTTCTGAAATGAAGCTCTTTCTGTCTGCAACAGCCCCGTCAACAGATGAATGAAACTTTTTGACTGCCAATACCTGGCTGGAGGGAAGAACCGCCTTGTAGACCGCAGCGAATCCTCCTCTACCCACGCAATATTTGTCGTTGAAGTTCTCCGTTGATCTGAGGATGTCGCCCAACATGTCCCTGCTGCTCTCCGAGTTCCATAACGAGAAATTATCCTTTTCCTCCTCTGTTTCCTCCGGCAATTTTGTGACTCTCCTGCACAGAACGAAAAGTCCTACCGCCACTACTATGATGAACAAAACCGAGGCTAATGGAACAACAATGGCAACAATCTTACGAGAATCTCCTCCATCTTTTGAATCTACTGCTGGTGAAGTGCCGTTACATGACTGCAAACCGCCCCTGCCGCACAGGTTTGGATTCCCGTCATAAGACGCCGATATTGACTCTTTGAAATTAGGGACCGGCCCCTCTAGCTCATTGTAAGACAGATCCAGGGAAGAAAGACTGAGCAAATCTAGGAAACCAGTCGGGATTTTGCCGCTGAGATTGTTATGAGACAGATTCATGACCATTAGCGACTGCAAGCTCCCTAATTGAACAGGAATTGTTCCTGACAATTTATTATGACTCAGGTCCAAGATTATTTGCAAGCTCCCCAGATTACCAAGTGTCAACGGTATACTTCCGTTCAAATTATTTCTATCAAGGCGCAGCTCCAACAATTTGTGCAAATTCCCAATCTGCGGCGGTATTTCACCGTAAAGTTTATTTCTGCCCAAGGCTAAATTTTCCAGCGCAGTTAGCTTCTGAAGCTGTACTGGAATTTTCCCTGTAAGCTCATTGTCGCTCATATCGAGCAGAAACAGAGTGCTTATATTCCCAATCTCTGGCGGAATGGCTCCTCTTAAATAATTCCCGGAGACATTGAACCTCGCAAGCTTCTTCAGGTGTGTGATCTCCAATGGAATTATGCCGGTCAAAGAATTCCTGGCCATTTGTAAGACAGAAAGGTTCTGGCACTTACCTAGGATAGGTGGAATTTGGCCATAGAGCTGATTAGAACTGAAATCGAGGTAGTAGAGGCCAGGATATTCTCCAAAGGCATCCGTTATGCTTCCTTCCAGCTGATTCTGCTCAAGCCGAACCCTAAGCAAGCTCTTGCAATCCCTCAGGCTCACAGGTATGGGGCCTGAAAAGTTATTACGGTTGACCGTGAAGAGCTGGAGCATTCCTCTTTGACAGATGCGCGGAGGAAGATTACCCGTCAGACTGTTGTTGGAGATGCTCACCTTCGTGAGATCGCTGTATTTCCCGAAACTCACCGAAAGGTTCCCTGACAGAAAGTTGTCATGAAGATAGACCATATTCAAGTTAGGAAGTACAAGAATACCTTCGGGTATGTAGCCCGTCAGACCGTTGCTGGAAAGATCCAGCGATCTGTAACGCCGTGAGTTTCCCCAGCTCCTCAGGAATGCTTCCGGTGAGACGATTCTCGAAGAAGAAGAGATAGACAAGAGACGTCAAATTCCCAAGCTCCGCGGGAATCGAACCGTTCAACGAATTCTGCGACAAGTCTAGATTCGTCAAGCTCGAGCATTTCCCAATGTCTGAGGGAATGACTCCCTCAAAGGAATTTCCATAGAGAAACAAAAGCTTGAGATTCTGCAGCATTCCTACTTCTGCAGGTATCCTCCCCGACATTTTGTTGTCCTGCAGCTGAAGCGATTCCAAATTCGTCCAATTACTGAGAAGTTTCCCGTCAAGAGTTCCCGTGAGAGAATTACCCGACATGCCTAGGTCTCTTATGAGAGTCAAAGAAGCGAAACTGGCAGGTATCGAACCTTCGAGGTTATTGTCTGACAAATTGATCCATGTTAAATTCCTACACCGCCCCAGCTCTTCGGGTATATTGCTTCCTAACCCGCTTAAGTGAAGATCCAGATGCTGCAACGAACTTAGGGCTCCTATACTAGTAGGAATGCTGCCTTCCAACTGATTTTCAAACAGCTCCAGGATTTGAAGCTTGCTTAGCTGACCTATCTCTACCGGAATCGGTCCCGTCAGATTGTTCGTCCCAAGATGAAGCTCCGTCAGTTTCGTAAGCCGTCGCAGCTCCGGCGGAATCGGACCCTTCAGAGCATTATAGTTCAGGTCCAAGATCTCCAGATATTTGCATTTGAAAATAAACGACGGAAATTTTCCAGTGAACTCATTCAGATTGAGCCGCAGCTCCTTCAGCGACTGCAATTTGCCGATTTCACGAGGAAGGAAGTCGAGATAATTGCTGCCCAAGTCGAGAACGGAGAGGTTCCGACAATTGGCAAGCTCGACCGGTACAGGACCGCTCAGATTGTTGTTAGAGAGAGATAATGATTGCAATTTGGTGAGATTTCCCAACTCTGGAGGTATGCTTCCGGACAAAACATTGTTGACTGACCCTGAAATGTTCATATCCACCAGATTAGAGAGTTTCCCTAACTCTGGCGGAATTTCTCCCTCAAAATTATTGTTTCCGAGGAGCAGGACGCGGAGACCCCGCATTTGTCCGAGCTCGCGCGGTATTGTACCGGAAAGGAGATTATCCTCAACTATCAGCTCTTGAAGATTTGTGAGATTGGCCAGCGAAGCAGGAAGATTTCCGGTGAGACTATTTTGACTGAGATCGAGCCTCTTGAGTTGAAGCAGAGAGGAGATGGAAGAAGCTACGGGCCCCGTCAGATTCAGCGAAGGCAAATCGATCGCCGTGACATGCTGGGATTTCTCGCATGTGATTCCGGTCCATTTGCAGGGCGAATCTGAAGACGCGTTCCATGAGGCGAGGAGGTTCTGCGAATCGTGGCTAAGATTCGCTTTGAACAACATCAACGCCTTGGCTTCCTCAGGCAAACCCCAGCACAAGGAAAATTCACTGAGAAAGAAAATAAAGAATAGCCCGAACGGCTTGACATCCATTTTCATTTTCATCCGCAGAAACAGATTTCAGCAGCAACAAGAGAAATGGAAGCGCATGTATAGATTGAAAGGGCAGAGCAGACGGCCGGTATCCTTATTACACTGTGATATTGGTTCGAATTTATAGCTGTATGCGAGAAACCCGAAATTTTCAACCTATTGTCGTTTTTGTCAAAGTCAAAGTTTTCTCTAAATTCCAGCTAATAGCAACTCGGATGAATTAAGGAGTGGAGGCCGTCTACACATTTGGGGGAGTGTCTAGAACGTAGTGGGGACCCAGTAGAAGATGTTTAGAAGGGAGCAAACTAAACACTGACCAAACGCCCCCAGTTTTGTATTTGCTATCTGGCGTTTGATCTGCTATGTAGAGTACTCTGTTTCGAAATGATATGAAAATTTTTAATTACCTATGTGAAACCCAAACAGGGTTCAAACTTATTCTTCAATGTCTGCACGAGTCGCCATTCACAGATTCAATCTAACATGACTTCGCACGGACACCGACCGCACAGCACTGGTACAACCTCATCACATTTTTTATGCTTTCCTGAAAGTTTCAACATCCTTATGGCTGCAACACTTGCTCAATCTTTATTCACGCTTTACTATTGCTCAATCTTTATTACGCTTTACTATCACATCACTCTTATCTGTTACCATTATCCTTTGAATTTTATTTTTCCAGTAACTGATATTCTTGTGAATATCCTTTTTGAGATTCTTTTAAATGATATGGTATTAGTGTTTGTGTCAATATTATGATGTGAAAGAACCATCCAAGCGCTTTAGAACGTTCACGCCGCCACGTACGTTTCATTAGCCAAGTTGATTTAATTTAAATCTTGGAGTTATGGTGTTCCTCTTCACGGTGGGTTAAATAACAACGAAGTGGAATAGGTGTTGTGAAGGAAGTTTACAGATTTGAACGCTAGTAGGACTATGATGTAACCAACTTCCCTCTAGATTATATATATATATAAAAAAAAAAAAAAAAATCGCAATCTATTAAAGAATTTAATTATATTATGTCAATTTTTTTTTTTAAATAGTTGTTTAAATGTATATTTAAAAAATAATGTGATACGTGAGGCTGCCTATGCATTTAGGGGAGTGTCTAGAACCTAGTGCGGACCTAGGAGTGTCTAGAACCTACTGGGTTAGAAGATTGATCTAAGCATTTAGGAAATGTCTAGAGTTTAGTGGGGATCCAGTAGAAGAAGAGGTATTAAAGTGGTACGAAATTTCAACATAGAAGATTTCTTATGTATGTAGGGGAGTGTCTAGAATTTAATGAAGATCCATTAAAAAAGAAGACCTAGTGGAAAAAGAGGTATTAAAGTGGAATGAAATTCCAACATAGAAGACCTCCTACGTATTTAGGAAGTGTCTAGAACCTAGTGGGAACCTAGTAGAAGAAGAGAACCCAATAGAAAACTCAGTAGAATAAGAGGTATTAAAGTGGAACGAAATTTCAACATAGAAGACCTTCTATGCATTTAGGGGAGTGTCTAGAACCTAGTGGGAACCCAGTAGAAGAAGAGGTATTAAAGTGGAATGAAATTCCAACATAGAAGACCGCCTATGCATTTAGGGGAGTGTCTAGAACCTAATGGGAACCTAATAGAAGGAGAAGAGAACACAGTAGAAGAAGGAGAAGACCCAGTAGAAGAAGAGGTATTAAAGTGAAACGAAATTCCAACATAGAAGACCTCCTATGCATTTAGGGGAGTGTCTAGAACCTAGTGGGGATCCAATAGAAGAAGAGGTATTAAAGTGGGATCAAATTCCAACATAGAAGACCGAAATTCCAATACAAAAAACCTCTTACGCATTTAGGGAGTGTCTAGAACCTAGTGGGGACCCAAAAGAAGAAGAGGTATTAAAGTGGAAAGAAATTCCAACATAAAAGACCACCTAAGCATGTAGGGAAGTGTCTAGAACCTAGTGGGACCCACTAAAAGAAAAAGGAGACCCAGATGAAGAAGTAGAAGACAAAGAGATATTAAAGTGGAACAAAATTCCAACATAAAAGACCTCCTAAGCATTTAAGTAGTATCTAGAACCTAGTGGAAACCCAATAGAAGAAAAGATATTAAAATGAAACAAAATTCCAACATAAAAGATCGCTTAAATATTAAGCATTTAGAAAAGTATCTAAAATCTAATAAAAATTCAGTAAAAAATATTAAAATAAAACAAAATTCCAACATAAAAATGTTTAGAAGGGAGCAAACTAAACACTGACCAAACGCCCCAGTTTTGTATTGGCTGTCTGGCGTTTGATCTGTTATGTAGTGTACTCTGTTTTGAACTGTTCAAACTTTATCTTCAATGTCTGCACGAGTGGCTATTCAGATTCAACTCTAACATGAATTCACACGGACACCGACCGCACAGCACTACTGGTACAACCTCATCACATTCTTATCTGTTATCATTATCCTTTGAATTTTATTTTTCAAGTAACTGATACTCTTGTGAATATCTTTTTTAAGATTCTTTTAAATCATATGGTATTTTTGAGATTCTTTTAAATCATATGGTATTAGTGTTTGTGTCAATATTATGATGTGAAAGAACCATCCAAGCGCTTTAGAACGTTCACGCCACGTACGTTTCATTAGGCATTTTGCAAGTAATAATCACAATCAAGTTCTGCCTTTATTGAGGGGATTTAAATTCAAGCATGTTTGTAATAAGATAGTAGTCTGATTTGCATATGCTGAGTGCGTGCTAACCAACAATACCAATCTCGAGTTCCTCGTGCTTCTCCTCAAGGTAGGTGAGAAGCCCTAAACGCAAGTAGAAAATATCTTGTTCCAAAGTGTTGAATTAGTTTTTCTAGTGTATAATTGTATAAAAATTGAAGGACCCTTTTTAAAAGCTTTTCAAAGAAATGTGGGAAAAGGGAAGTTTATATTAAAAAAAATAAAATATTAGTTTTTATGAAACAATGTAGTGGTTTAAGTGTTGGGCTTTCTTTTTAGATTCATATCCAAACAGTGGAAAGGTGTGTAAGAGAGCTTGTTAAAAAAATATGAATAAAAATAATATGTGCATTTTTTTTTTATAAAATTTAAATTTGTGGTTGTAATTTTTTAAGTAAATTATTTTAATTATATGCGTACATGATATTTGATATTATTTATTATGTTTTTTATTATATATAAATTTATTATGTTAGTGTAGTGAATTTTCACTACACTTAAAATTTTTGTTTTAGAATTTTTTTGAAAAATTGGCATAAGTACAAGTAAAGCAGCAAGAAGAAGAGAATGAAGCGACATACAATGTAGGCAAAGGTTTTGATTAAATTTTTTTGAAAGTTGAAAGACAGAAAAAAGTTCTAAGAGACGAGTCTTCTTAAATAAAGAAAAGTTTCAATCAAAGGCTACCACCACTTTATAAAAGTTTTTGATCAAAGGTGGAAGGCAAAAGTTTCGATGGTTCATAAAGTGTATAAAGTTTTAATGGTCAAAAAATAACCAAAAGTTCCAAAAGGCACAAAGGAGGAAGATTGGAAGTTTATGAAAGTTTTGACCAAAGTAGAAAGACAAAAGTTTTGATAGCCCACAATTGCAAAATTTTGAAGTTTTAAAAGTTTCGACAACCCACAAAGCGTTTGAAATAAAAGTTTTGAGGTCAGATGGTGATAAAAGTCTCGAATGTCAAAGAGCAAAGAAAAGTTCTAAGAGCTAAGACCACCTATGTTGAGGTGTATAGTCTCTTGAGGTATTTAGTACTTTCTTGCAACACATCTTCCAAAGATGCCAGTTAGGATCATAAAGGCAACAATGGAAAGAAAGTCTCAAAATCTACCTACCTATACCACTTGAACCTAAAAGTCCAAGAAAGTGGTTAACGCATTAAATATAGCAACACGAGAACCACGGTGGAAGCAACCTCAAACATGTCATATTAATTGTAGAGATTTCCCATGATCAAACCTCAAGGATCCCCAAAAAAGGTAAATGACAATAACGACGGTAGTTGCACAACCAAAGGACCAAAATATTTAAAAATTAATGATTCTAGATCTAGAGACCTTGAAGGAACCAACGACTTTGTTAGAGATATTACATTATTTGGTATCCCCATGGTATATTTGTACTTGTTGTAAATATTAAATTAGGTGTATGATTTATATCCCCTAAAGCGTGTGTCAATGTGTAGGATGAGTCCAAGTGTCATATAATAAAGTGTACAAGTGTGTAAAAAGTGAAGAGTCATGTGTACGTGTTAAGTGTACAAATGATGATGTAAAGTCAATAGACATGAGAGGTTTGACTTTTGTAAGGAATAGGAAAGGATTTATCTCCCCATATGTGAGGAGAGCAATAGTCATAGTATTGAAAGGTCACTTCTAAGGTTATATTATGGAGACAAAGCTCCATGTATTGCATGTGAAAAGAATCAAAGAAAATATCAAGTTGTATATTTGATTCATCAATAATATTGTGAGTATATTGTTGATTGATATTGTTATATTTCATGAATATTATATTCATTAACATTGATATTATTTTATAAATGAGTGTTCATATAATTTATAAGATTTATACTTAATCTTGGATATTGGGGTTTATGATTTAATATGGCTAAAAAATCATCAATGGTATGAGAGCATGATGCGGGAGCCTATCTTTTGAAGAGCATAACTTTTGATTTGATTGTCAAATCGACTTGAAATTTTACGATGAGCTAGATATTGAGGAGGAAAATATCATGGCTAGGTCACAATAGGACCTAGATCATTATTTTTAGGTCTTTTCAAGATTTTTTCAGGCCCTAATTACTTCATCTAGTGCCTCAAAAATAGACTTTTGTGTTTTTTTTTGTTTTTCTCCCAAGTTACTAAAAATAGGTCTTTGGCTAAAAATGACAATTTACCAAAAATAGTAATCTCTTATCTTTATGGATTTAAGATTTAGGGTTTCATTTTAGGGTTTCTCTTGGGATATATATTCCATTTGTATTGCATTATTAATGGTGGATCTAATAATGAGAAAATAAAATCATTATAGGTTTATTTTTTGCAAATTTCATGTGATTGGAGGTATTTGTTCTGACCTCTTGTAACTAGATTTACACTTGAGCACCACAAGCCCTCACTCTATGTGAGAAGAATTTTAAGGCATAAATATTATTGAGAAAGGGTTGACTACACCCTAGAAAAGTTTGGATAGGTTGATAAGTGCATCCACAAATTTGCAGAAATCAAATTGATGGTTGACATTTTACACTATGAAAGGAGAAGAGATTATTGATGTTAAGATTCTACATTCTAACCTAACCTTATTACTTAACTACTTATTTAATTATGTGTTATATTTACAAATTGACCATCGTGTCCTTTCATAATAGCCTTAGATAGTTATAAAGTAGGGTAGATATTGTTGTAGGAAATCATCGAAGGAAAAAGAGTTATATTTACATTTAATTGGAGGGAGCCCCCTTATAAGAGGCACTGTGATTCTTTACAAAAGTGATTCTTTTTTACCATTTTGCAATTAAATTTTCAATATTACTAAATTAAAAAATTCTTTAATATTGATAGAACCAGAGTCTTATCAATTGGTATCAAGCTCTATTCTACTAGACACGAGCAAGTAAAGAAAAATGAAAACATGAAAATATCTTTGCGCTTAAGCAAAAATAGTTTATCTTTGTGTTTGAGACAGATATCTACGCTTGAAATAGAAGCAAATAAATTTCGAGTACGTAAGCACATTTTATTACATAAAAATATTTAAAAAACAAAAATGTAATGTCATTTTACAAAGAAGGCCATCGCTGGACATATGGTGTAATTTCAAAATCCTGATGTGTTGTGTTCTAGACGATGAATTACGTATCTTAAGGCATAATTGATTTTTCAAACATTCTTTCAAATATCCAATTATCCAAAGGCACATGGAAAAATTATTTTTGCATGTTAAAAGTTTCGGGGATTAAAATCCTCGAGGAGAAGCAGTGCATAGCGTCAAGTCAAAAAATTTATAATTGTCTTAATACCATATTGTGGGTGCGCCTTCCTCACAACACTTTATATGAAAACTCATGTACATAGTGCATTGACCATCTGTGGTCATCCCTTCCATGCGCATCATGCTCGTTAAGTCCCCTTATCGGCACCCCTTACTAACACATGTGCCTCACACCTCGTGCTCTTATGACCTGTAATTCTCGCTTGTCCCGCATCTTGCTTCCTGCCTATGATTTTTACCTCATGCCTCCTGCCTATCACTGCCTCATGCTCTCTCGCATGACTGCAAAAAAGTGAACATTGTTAATTCAAACTTGAAATTCGATGACCGTTGGGGGTTCCTAAATCAAGTTGCTAAAAACTATTTTTTTGAACCAATTTTTTGGGCAACTACATTTAGAATTTTGTCAAAAATTTAAAACAAAATTTAATTTAAATTTTGTGATGACTTAAATTTTGCAACAACTCCTCGAATGGCGAATGAACGAAGATCACAAGACCCTACTCTTGAAAAACTGAATCATGATATTTGTCAACTCAAAGACCAATTTTCTCAAGTTAATATCATCACAATATTAGACCTTCAACAACAAATGATCGGGCTAAACTTGAAATACGATGCATTAACTTAAAGTCTTGAAAAAATGAATCAAACTATGGCACTAGCCTTAACCAACCAATCTTCAAGCTCACAAAGCTCAGGATCATCAGGAGGGCCAACACATCAGGTACATTTTAGGGGCCCATAAACATTTATCCTTCAAAGAACGACTAAATTGGATTTTTCCAAATTTGAAGGAGGCTATCCCACGAATTGGATTTATCGGGTAGAACAATACTTCTCCCTAAACCAGATTCTTGAGGCATAAAAAGTTTGTATTGCATCATTCCACCTCGAAAAAAATGTTATTCAATGGTAATAATGGTATGAAAAAATAATGGCACGCCTACTGGATAGACTTTACACAGAATCTATTGGTACGGTTTGGCCCTAGTAAATTCAAAAATTTTACAGGAGCCCTTACCAAGTTGTGTCAAACCACTTCGGTGCACGAATACCAAGCTCAATTTGATAAATTAGCCAATCATACAACAAGACTAGATGCCTCATTTTTAAAAATTGCTTCATCAGTGGATTAAAAGAAGAAATTTGGTTGGAAGTGCAAATGTTCAATCTCAGTACCATGATGTAGACCATTGGATTGGCCAAATTAGCTGAAGATAAATTCAATGCTCAGCGTCGAGTAGGAAAACCACATATTGGAAAATAACAAATCACTTATACTTCCCCCAAACCTAGCCAAACCTTAAAAATTAAACATCTCAACTTTGAGGAAATGAAGGAACAACAAGCAAAGGGTCTCTACTATCATTGTGATGAGAGATTTGCGCCAAATCATAAATGCACTACACAAAAGTTATATATTCTGGATGCAATTGATCCTTGTAATTCAATAGAAGAAGAAAATGAGATAAAAGTAGAATTAGTGATGGATACAACCGAAGACAACACTGAGAATACACCAAAAGTTTCTTTCAATGCCCTCGTAGGATTTTCTTCTCCATAAACTATGCAAGTTCGAGGATACTTCAAATGATAAAACCTCATTGTGCTTATTGACTCCGACAACACACATAATTTCATCAACCCACATGTGGCCAAACAAGCCAATTATTATGTACAACCTTGTAATAGTTTTGAAGTCATGATTGGTAATACGGGAAGGATTGCCTATAAAGAAAAGTGCCAAAATATTAAGCTCACCATGGGCAATTACAACATAAAAAATGATATGTATGTGCTTCCATTAGAAGGATGTGATATCATACTAGGGGTGCAATGGTTGCGAACACTCGAAACAATCCAATGGGATTTTGAGGCATTATGGATGAAATTCACAACTAAAAACCAGACATATATTCTTAAAGGATTACAATCAGACCCCTCACAAATAGTGAGTTCTCACCACATGGAAAAAATTATTCACAAAGGAGGTAAAGGAATGGTGGCACAATTATTTTCTATTCAACCAATAGAGGAGGAACAAAATTAAGTGACCGAATTACAACTCCTAAAATATCATTTCAGAGTATTTAATGAACCAAAAGGGTTGCCCCCCCACCATAGTCACGATCATGCTATTCAACTTCTTCCTGGGAATCAACCCCCCAATATTCGACCTTATCGATATCCCTACCTACAAAAAACTAAAATTGAGAAACTTGTGTGGGAATTATTGAAGGTAGGTATTATTTGACCTAGTGTTAGCCCTTATTCATCTCCCGTATTATTGGTTCGTAACAATGATGGATCATGGTGTATATGTGTTGATTTTCATGCTCTTAAAAAACTCACAATCAAGGATAAATTTCTCAATCTTGTTATTTATGAGTTATTGGATGAGCTTCACGGTGCTAAATACTTTTCAAAATTGGATCTAAGATTAGGATATCATCAAATTAGAGTCAAAGAAAATGATATTCCAAAAACTACCTTTCGAACTCATGAAGGACACTACAATTTTTTGGTCATGCCTTTTGGCCTTACCAATGCTCCTTAAATATTCCAAAGCCTAATGAACCAGGTATTTCACCCTTATCTTTGAAAATTTATTCTGGTTTTCTTTTATGATAGTTTGATTTATAGCAAGACTTGGGAAGATCACTTGCTTCACTTAGAACAAACCTTAAAAATCTTGGGGGAACACCAACTATATGCCAAATGTTCAAAATGGTCTTTTGGACAACAAGAGATTGAATATCTTGGACATATTGTTTCCAAGGATGGGGTTAAGGTGGACCCACACAAAATTGAAGATATGAAAAATTGGCCTACCCCTAAATCATTGAAAGGTTTGTATGGTTTTCTTGTATTAACCGAGTACTATTGTAAATTTGTTAAAGACTATGGTAAGTGATGCAGGAGCATCCGGCGGCAATAGAGCAATCTTGCATCAAGCAAAATTTTTCTAAGTGTTTTATTTTTACCAAGGTAGAAGTTGGAAGTGGTAGCAAAATCGCAACGTCACGATTTCGCGACGTCAAAGTGAGACCAAGGCAGAAGTCGAAAGTGGTCGCAAAATCGCAATGTAAAGCAAGGCAAGCAGGCAATAGTCAGAATGGTCGCGATATTGCGACGAAAAGCAAGGCAAGGGGGGCAATAGTCGGAAGGGTCGTGATATCGCGACATAAAGCAAGTCAAGCGAGCAATAGTCGGATTGGTCGCGATATCGCGACGTAAAGCAAGTCAAGCGGGCAATCGTCGAAATGGTCACGATTTCGTGACGTCGCGATATTGCGACGTAAAGCAAGTCAAGCGGGCAATAGTTAGAATGGTTGCGATATCGCGACGTCGCGATATCGCGACGTAAAGCAAGTCAAGCGGGCAATGGTCGAAAAGGTCACGATATTGCGACATGTCATGATATCATGACCTGTCGTGATATCGTGACCAAAAGAAAACAAATGGGAAATAAACACGCGGATGACCATGTGCACGAAAAAAGAGGCAATAGTTCAGAAGAACAGTTTGAAAAAATGATGGTTGCAGGTCAAGGGTCTCATTAATGCGTGCTTTCATGGCGGATCAGGGCAGTTGGCCAATTACGGAAGGAAAATTGAAGACTCAATGGGGGAAGCCAATTTTGTAGGTTTTGTTTAATGTATTTTTCTAGAAGGGTCATTAATGGCCTAGAGGGTCGAGACCTCGATAAAAACTCAGTGATTTGTAAGAGAAAGGGGTGGTGGATCGGAGAACGCACACAGAGTGTGAGTGTGAGAAAACCAAGCCGAGCGCTGGTTGTTGTAAATCCTGCGGGCTATTTCTGTGTCTATAACTACGATTTGCAGATTAATGAAAGAAAAGTTGGAGTGAATCTGTATGTGATTTTCTCGTCCGTCGTCAGTGGTATTGTAACTACGATTTGCAGATTAATAAAAGAAAAGTTGGAGTGAATCTGTGTGTGATTTTCTCATTCGTCGTCAGTGGTATCAGAGCCGGAAGTTCTTGAGTGTGTAACAGATCGTCGGACGTGAGGCAGTTACACCAGGATCTGTGGAAAGGCTCATGAGAAAGTGAGTAGAATGCCTCCAAGAAGAAACCCCGTTGGTGGGAGAGGCATGGCGACAGTAGCAGATTTCTAAGTTTTGTAGAGGCAAGTGCAAGCCCTGCAAGTATGAAGAAGTTGAAGATCCTAAGAGGGTCAGATTTGCCAAGACCAAGCTGAAGGGTCATGCCAGCATATGGTGGAAGGGAGTACAGCTGGAGCGAAACAGAAGAGGAAAAGAGAGAATAACAAAATGGGAACGAATGGTAGAAAAATTAAAAAGACAGTTTATTCCTACAGATTATGAATTGGATCTGCTAAGAAAAATGCAGAGTTTGAGATAGATGAACAAAACTATCCAAGAGTACATAGAGGAGTTTTATAAAATCTCCATCAGAACTGGCCATTTAGAGGCAAGCAAGGAGAAGGTGGCCCGTTATATCAATGGGTTGAGACCCAGTATCCAGGAAGAGTTGAGCCTAGTTCGGGTGAGCACCATTGAAGATGCTTACCAGTTTGCTCTGAAAGTTGAAGAAAAGCTGAATAGACAGTTTGAGAGTAAGCAGAACATAAGAGGTTAGGGAGAGAGAATGGGTGGAAGAAAAGATGAGGGAAAAGAGGAGAAGAAAGAATAAGCTAGCAGCAGCCAAGAACAGAAAGTGGGTGATGATTACAAACCCCAAGTTCACAACAATGGCTACCCAAGAGGAAGAGGTAGATCTGGACGTGGGTATGGTAGAGAAGTGTTTCGTGGAACTTGTTTCCACTGTGGAGAAGAGGGACATCGGGCATATGAGTGTCCCCAGCACCACGAGAGGGTGAACAAGAGACCTGTGGGTCCTACCAGAGCTACTGTGGCAGATGAAAGAACCAAATCATAACATTCTAAGGAGGCAGAGAGAGGGGAAGTCATGGTCACAAGGAGAGCCATGCTGATTGAGGAAGACAAACCAGAGTAGAGGAGAAGCCTATTCCGCACGAGGTGCAAAAGCACAGGTAAAGTCTGTAATGTTATTATAGACAATGGAAGTACTGATAACTTAGTCTCCGAAGAGATGGTTGCTAAGTTACAATTGGAAAGGAGGAGACACCCGCATCCATACCGGATTGCGTGGTTGCGAAAGGACCACAGAGCATGGGTCCGTGAACAGTGCTTAGTCATGTTCAATATTGGGAGATACCAAGATGAAGTCCTGTGTGATGTTTTTCCCATGGATGCTTGCCATTTGCTATTAGGAAGGCCATGGCAGTTTGATCGGAGTGTAGTGCATGATGGTCGTGCAAATACGTACTCCTTGACAAAATATGGAGTGCACCACAAGTTAAAGCCATTACAGGCAGTGGACGAGAAGGTGTGCAGCAGTGCCAGAATTTATCTGGTAGAAGGCAGCAATTTTTTTTGCCAGGAGACGGGGTTCAAGCGGGCTGCAGAGGCGGGTGCACGTTTGGAGATATTACAAAATACGCGGACTGAACAACACAGAAGTGAAGGTCACTTCTCCATTTACCCCGGGTGTCTGATGCAGGAGCATCCGACGGCAATAGATCAATCTTGCATTAAGTAAAATTTTTCTAAGTGTTTTATTTTTTTAACCAAGGCAGAAGTTGGAAGTGGTAGTGAAATCGTGACGTCAAAGTGAGACCAAGGCAGAAGTCGAAAGTGGTAGTGAAATCGTGACGTCATGATTTTGCGACATCATGAAATCACGATGTAAAGCAAGGCAAGCAGGAAATAGTCGGAATGGCTGCGATATCGCGACGTCGCGATATCGCGACGAAAAGCAAGGCAAGCGGGCAATGGTCAGAAGGGTCGCGATATCATGATGTCGCGATATCACGACGTAAAGCAAGTCAAGCGGGAAATAGTCGGATTGGTCGTGATATCGCGATGTCGTGATATCACGACGTAAAGCAAGTCAAGCGGGCAATCGTCGAAAATGTCACGATATCACGACGTCATGATATTGCGGCCAAAAGAAAACAAATGGGAAATAAACATGCGAACGACCACGCACACAGAAAAAGAGGCAACAGTTCAGAAGAACAGTCTGACAAAATGATGGTTGTAGGTCAAGGGTCTCATTAATGCATGCTTTCATGGCGGATCGGGGCAGTTGGCCAATTACGGAAGGAAAATTGAAGACTCGACGGGGGAAGCCGATTTTGCAGGTTTTGTTTAATGTATTTTTCCAGAAGGGTCATTAATGGCCTAGAGGGTCGAGACCTCGATAAAAACTCAATGATTTGTAAGAGAAAGGGGTGGTGGATCGAAGAATGCATGCAGAGTGTGAGTGTGAGAAAACCAAGCTGAGCGCTGGTTGTTGTAAAGCCTACGAGCTGTTTTTGTGTCTGTAACTATGATTTGCAGATTAATAAAAGAAAAGTTCGAGTGAATCCATGTGTGATTTTCCCGTCCGCCGTCAGTGGTATTGTAACTACGATTTGCAGATTAATGAAAGAAAAGTTGGAGTGAATCTGTGTGTGATTTTCTCGTCCGTCGTCAGTGGTATCAGAGCCGAAAGTTCCTAAGTGTGTAACAGATCGTCGGACATGAGGCAGTTACACCAGGATCTATGGAAAGGCTCATGAGAAAGTGAGTAGAATGCCTCCAAGAAGAAACCCCGTTGGTGGGAGAGGCATGGCGACAGCAGCAGATTTTCGAGTTTTGCAGAGGCAAGTGCAAGCCCTACAAGAAGAGTGGCGTAGAAGATCGAAGCCAAGAAGAGATGAAGGCAGTGAAGACGAAGTGGATGAAGAAGAAAATCAGTTTGAAGAAGAAGAGGCTGTAGATCCTGCACAAGCCAGACTGTACAAAGCCATATCCCAAATTTGGAAGAGGCCGAAGATGGAGGTTTCCACGTATTCTGGGAACCTAAATCCGGAGGAATTGATCGACTGGATCAATGATCTGGAAGAATACTTCAAGTATGAAGAAGTTGAAGATCCTGAGAGGGTCAGATTTGCCAAGACCAAGCTGAAGGGTCATGCCAGCATATGGTGGAAGGGAGTACAGCTGGAGCAGAATAGAAGAGGAAAAGAGAGAATAACAAAATGGGAACGAATGGTAGAAAAATTAAAAAGACAGTTTATTCCTGTAGATTATGAATTGGATCTGCTAAGGAAAAGGCAGAGTTTGAGACAGATGAACAAAACTGTCCAAGAGTACATAGAGGAGTTTTATAAGATCTCCATAAGAACTGGCCATTTAGAGGCAAGCAAGGAGAAGGTGGCTCGTTATATCAATGGGTTGAGACCCAGTATCCAGGAAGAGTTGAGCCTAGTTCGGGTGAGCACCATTGAAGATGCTTACTAGTTTGCTCTGAAGGTTGAAGAAAAGTTGAATAGACAGTTTGAGAGTAAGCAAAATAGAAGAGGTTGGGGAGAGAGAACAAGTGGAAGAAAAGATGAGGGAAAAGAGGAGAAGAAAGAAGAAGCTAACAGCAGCCAAGAACATAAAGCGGATGATGATTACAAAACCCAAGTTCACAACAATGGCTACCCAAGAGGAAGAGGTAGATCTAGACGTGGGTATGGAAGAGGAGTGTTTCGTGGAACCTGTTTCCACTATGGAGAAGAGGGACATCGGGCATATGAGTGTCCCCAGCACCATGAGAGGGTGAACAAGAGACCTGTGGGTCCTACCAGAGCTGTTGTGGCAGATGAAAGAACCGAATCAGAACATTCTAAGGAGGCAGAGAGAGGGGAAGTCATGGTCACAAGGAGAGCCATGCTGATTGAGGAAGACAAACCAGAGTAGAGGAGAATTTTGTTTCGCACGAGGTGCCAAAGTGCAGGTAAAGTCTGTAATGTTATTATAGACAATGGAAGTACTGATAACTTAGTCTTCAAAGAGATGGTTGCTAAGTTACAGCTGGAGAGGAGGAGACACCCGCATCCATACCAGATTACGTGGTTGCGGAAGGACCACAGAGCATGGGTCCGTGAATAGTGCTTAGTCATGTTCAATATTGGAGATACCAAGATGAAGTCCTGTGTGATGTTTTTCCCATGGATGCTTGCCATTTGCTGTTAGGAAGGCCATGGCAGTTTGATCGGAGTGTAGTGCATGATGGTCATGCAAATACGTACTCCTTGACGAAATATGGAGTGCACCACAAGTTAAAGCCATTACAGGCAGTGGACGAGAAGGTGTGCAGCAGTGCCAAAATTTGTCTGGTAGAAGGCAAAATTTTTTTTTGCCAGGAGACGGGGTTCAAGCGGGCTGCAGAGGCAGGTGCACATTTGGAGATATTACAAAAGATGCGGACCGAACAACACAGAAGTGAAAGTCACTTCTCCATTTACCCCGGGTGTCTGATGCAGGAGCATCCAGTGGTAACAGAGCAATCTTGCATCAAGCAAAATTTTTCTAGGTGTTTTGTTTTTTTAACCAAGGCATAAGTTGGAAGTGGTAGCAAAATTGCGACATCAAAGTGAGACCAAGGCAAAATTTGGAAGTGGTAGTGAAATCGTGATGTCGCGATGTAAAGCAAGGCAAGCAGGCAATAGTCGGAATGGCCGCGATATCGTGACATTGCGATATCATGACGAAAAGCAAGGCAAGCGGGCAATGGTTGGAAGGGTCGCGATATCGTGACGTCACGATATCGTGACATAAAGCAAGTCAAGCAGGCAATAGTCAGATTGGTCGTGATATCGCGACATCGTGATATCACGACGTAAAGCAATTCAAGTGAGCAATCGTCGAAATGGTCGCGATATCACGACGTCATGATATCGTGACATAAAGCAAGTCAAGCGGGCAATAGTTGGAATGGTCGCAATATCGTGACATCACAATATCGCAACGTAAAGCAAGTCAAGCGGGCAATGGTCGAAAAGGTCGCGATATCGTGACCAGAAGAAAAAAAATGGGAAATAAACATGCAGATGGCCACGCGCACGAAAAAAGAGGCAATAGTTCAGAAGAATAGTCTGAAAAAATGACGGTTGCAGGTCAAGGGTCTCATTAATGCATGCTTTCATTGCGGATCAGGGCAGTTGGCCAATTACAGAAGGAAAATTGAAGACTCGGTGGGGGAAGCCGATTTTGCAGGTTTTGTTTAATGTATTTTTCTAGAAGGGTCAGTAATGGCCTAGGGGGTCGAGACCTCGATAAAAACTCAACGATTTTTAAGAGAAAGGGGTGGTGTATCGGAGAACGCACGCAAAGTGTGAGTGTGAGAAAACCAAACCGAGCGCTAGTTGTTGTAAAGCCTACAGGCTGTTTATGTGTCTGTAACTATGATTTGCAGATTAATGAAAGAAAAGTTGGAGTGAATCTGTGTGTGATTTTCCCGTCCGTCGTCAGTAAGATTACTTATCCCTTGACAACTTTACTTAAAAATAATGCTTTTCTTTGGTCCTCCAAGGTTGATGATGCTGTTAAAAAATTAAAGGATGCCAGGTGTTCTACTCCTTTGTTGGCCATGCCATATTTTTCCAAAACATTTGTAATCGAAAGTGATGTGTTGGGATTAGGATTGGGAGTCTTTCTCATGCAAGAAGGACAACCATTGGATTTTACTAGCAAAGTATTTTCTAGGAAAAACTTAGCTCGATCGACATATGAGAAAGAGATGTTGGCTATCATTCATGCCATTTAGCATTGGCGACCATACCTCATTGGTCAACATTTAATTATTCGTACCGATCATCATAGTTTAAAATATTTCCTTGAGCAACATATATCCACCCCTGAGCAACAAAAATGGGTCACTAAACTACTAGGGTATGATTATGAGATCGTGTATCATAAAGGAAAGGACAATGTGGCCGTTGATGCCCTTTTCCAAAAAATTGAAGAATTGTCCCAGTTGCAAGTGCTATCATCACCTATTCTCCAATGGATAGACCAAGTAAAAAAAGAATGGTTTAGTGATACTACAATACAAGATTTAATTCAAAAAATCCAACAAGATCCCTCTAGTAAGCCTCACTATACTTGGAACAATGACATCCTTAGGTTCAAAGGGTGTATTGTCCTATATCCTACCTCTTTATATAAAAAAAAACTACTCCATGAGTTACATGCCATGCCGACAATGGGATATTCTGGATTTCTCAAAAATTATAAAAGGATGGCTCAATATTTTTATTGGGTAGGAATGAAACAAGATATCAAAATATTTGTGGCCAAATGTGAGATTTTCCAAAGGCAAAATGGAGAGACTTTGGGTACCCCTAGCCTTCTTCAACCTCTCCCTATTTTGACCAAAACATGGACCGATATTTTAATGGACTTTATTGAAGGTCTTCCAAAATCATCAGGTAAAATTGTTATTCTAGTTGTGGTGGATCGATTGTCTAAATATGCTCATTTTTGCTCCTTAGCCCACCCTTACAAGGCTATTACTATTTCCCAATTCTTTCTTGATAATATTTTTAAACTACATGGTATGTCTTCCACCATCATCAATGATCGTGACCCCACATTCACTAATTATTTTTGGAAGGAATTGTTCAAACTCCAAGGCACTCAACTCCGTATGAGTTCTGCCTATCATCCCAAAACTGATGGCTAGACAGAGATTATAAATAAATATTTGGAAACTTACATTGTTTTAATTTTTCTCAACCCATTTATTGGTTAAAGAGCAAAATGGTGGTATAATACTTCATACCATACGGCCATTAAAATGACACTCTATGAAGCCTTATATGACCAAGCACCACCAACGATCACATATTATATCCCAAGAAGTACCAATGTGCTAGCCATGGATTCTGAACTCTCTACTCAAGAAAATATCTTTCGCCTTCTCAAAGACAATTTAATCACAGCCCAACATCGTATGAAATAGAAAGCAGATCAACATCATATTGAACGAGAATTTCACAAAGGCGATATGGTATTCCTAAGACTTCAACCTTATCGCCAAACCTCCCTCAAGCTCAAATGTTTGCAAAAGCTAGCTCCCAATTTCTATGGGCCTTATAATATTCTACAGTGCATAGGACCCGTTGCCTATAAACTAGAGTTATCCGAGTCTTCCAAAATTCATCCCGTGTTTCATGTATTTTGCCTTAAAATAGTCCTTGGCGTCCATGTTACAACACAAACTCAATTATATGACTTCACCAAATATGAATCACTCGTGGTTGAACCTGAATCCATATTGTATAGCTGCACTCGTCAACTTTGCCATCGCACCATCACCGAGATTTTGATTCAATGGTGGGACTTACCTTCCAAGGATGCGACTTAGGAATCACTTCATCAATTCCAAAAATAATTTCCTCACTTTTTGCTTTGAGGACAAAGATTCTTTAAAGGAGGGTGGCATTTTAGGATTCTACATTCTAACCTAACCTTATTACTTAACTACTTATTTAATTATGTGTTATATTTACAAATGGACCATCGTGTCCTTTCATAATAGCCTTAGATAGATATAAAGTAGGGTAGATATTTTTGTAGGATATCATTGAAGGAAAAAGAGTTATATTTACATTTAATTGGAGGGAGCCCCCTTATAAGAGGCACTGTGATTCTTCACAAAAGTGATTCTTTTTTACCATTCTACAATTAAATTTCCAATATTACTGAATTAAAAAATCCTTTAATATTGATAGAACCAAAATCTTATCAATTGAAGATTAGAGTGTGTGAGCTAACAATTTTGCATTCCTTTCCCTCACGCTGATGGATTCATGCCTAGATGAGGGATGAGAAGTCAAAATCCCACACCTCGATGTGAGGGGTAACTGATATCATACCTCCTTTGGTGATGGTTGGTTTATTTGGAGGTTCACTACGAAACGTTTAAAGACCATTTCTACACCTTAGACAAAGGGATGTTTGAATATGTTCTTTGATTAACAAAAACCTATTTTTAGGATAGAATGCAACTAGTGCTAAGCTTAAATACAATCCAATTTCCTTGAGAACAACACACAACACACAAGATTTTTCTAAATTAAATGCATTGCTATTTCATTTCTTGGTATTTTCTTAAGTTTTCAAATAATCTATGGATAAAAAGACATGAAACATACAAAAAATAGAAATATGGATTCAAGACAAATCTAATTGAGCACTTATTTGAACCATGTGGCTGATCCAAACCATTTTAGGGCTCATTTTTACAAATTTGAGACCTGTAATCGAATTCAAGACCTGTAAATGAATTTGAGGCTCTAAGCCAGAAATTGTGGAAAACCTACAATCAATCACACAAAACACTAGAGATTGTGATAAGTTATTGGGGATCTATTTAGGCCATTTTTAAATAAATCATAATAGCACGGTGATAAAATCCCCTTGGTCCTTTTAGCAAACCATATGTAAAAAGCAAGAATTTGTAGATCTATTGAAAACATATAAAATACTGAAATAAAATGATGAAACAACGTAAAATGTAAAGTGCAATGCCAATGTAAATGATCAAGATGCAATGTGCAAGATACAATGATAGATATGGAGGCATCAATTTTCCCCCATCCTATGGCTATGCAAATTTGAGACTACCTAGTGATTTCGGGACCTATAAACGAATTCGAGGAACTATTATGAAATTCACGAGATGTATGAAAATATGAATATGCAAGATAAAATATGAAATTGCTTGATCTTGTACTGGTGACGACGTAAAACAATCCCTCAATTGTAATATGGGCTCTAGAGTATTCTTCAGCCTACAAATATTTGTTATGGATGTCCAACTTGCAACATAATTTATCATTTTACAAGCTCTATCAATTCAAACATACTTGCTCACAATCACCATTAGCCTTTTCAAGAGGTCGATTGTTATTTTTAAAGATGGAATATACCAGAAATTATAGGATTTAAGGTGTCGAATCAGGATAGTTTGGGTTAATCAGGAAAACATCCAATTTAGGAAAATTCGGGACCTAAATTTTGAGGCCAAAATTCACAAAATATTTTGTGTTAGGCCCAATTTGGATCAAATCCAAACGGTCACCCAACAGTTCAGGTTGACCCACCATTTCAATGAATTTAGGAGCTATTCTTATTAGTCTTGAATTCGCTAAAAATAACAAAAATCACACATGGAGGTTAAGAAATGGTTGTGAGGGCATGGAAAAAAAAGGTAGGTTGATGAGGGGTGAGGTTACGTGAGTTAGAGGGGTTAGGGAATTTTAAAATGAGTCAAAATTCCATGTCTACATTTTACCCCCTCTTTGGCGCATTTATGAGCAATAAATGCATCAAAGAAACATGTAGACGCTTGAGTGGAAATGACAAAGAACTAACATGGGTGAAAATGGATAGGCGGTTTTGGATGGAAGGTTAGTGCGAAAAACTTATTAATTTTTTTTTTATATGCAAATCGAGGCACAAAAATTAAAAAAAATTAATTTTAATTTTTTGGTTAGGGTGTCCCCTCGAGTTTTGTGATGAATGTGAAATTCTTCATGGAACTAGAAATTGCGGATGGGGAAGACAATTGCAAAAAAAAATTAAAAATGGAGGTGGGTTAAAAAAGGGTTTAGGGTAAAACCCTAATTCATTGTTACAACACAATTCCTTGGTTTACGTATTTGGAGAAAAATGGGTCTTTTGACTCATTGGGGAAAATTCGTATGAACAAGCAACAATGGAGTAATAGCGAGGATTCGGGTAAGCATGAAATCACTTCTTTATCCTTAATTTACATTTAAAAAAAAAATCACATTCATCCAGATTTCTCATTGGATTATTCATCGTGTGGCAATTGAAGTGAATTCAGATCCCTCAACAAATTCAGGACTTCCAAATTCGCATTGATAGGGTTTTCAAATTTGTGAAACCCTAATGAAATCATGAATTCACCCCAAATTTACACTTTTTGCTATGATTTTGCAATTTTGATCTTGATTTTTGATGATTTGACAATTTGATGACTATGATAAACTGATGATGTGTACTGTTTAATTTTTTTTATTGCAGTATGGTACTCTTGTGAATCGAGAGTGGTGGTATAGATATTTTGATGATTAGGTGAGGAGTTTCACTATGATAGATAGGAGGGTGATGGAGGAAGTGGAGCTTATCGATGTAGTAGAGATACCCAAAGTAGATATAGATTATCCTCTATTTACTGCCTTAGTAAAGAGGTGTAATATGAAATCCTCGATATTTCAATTATCGATAGGAGAGATGACTGTGACTTTGGAGGATGTATGGAGGATCCTCTAAATTCTAATCAGGGACAAAATTGTGTATTATTCGATGATACAAGCGAGGACATTAGAGTGGTTGATCAAATATCTAGATTTTTCAATCGATTAGAGTGGCATCAACATGGAGGGGATGGTCACTTATGGATAGAGGGTCCATCCTCTCAAGATAGGGAGAGAGCATGCACTCAACCTTAAGGGTTCCCTCAACCGATATTCTATATGCTTTTTGAGGTCGAGTGACCTCAACCAATGCAAATTTTCAAACCCCAATAAAGCCTACTATTGTAGCAGTAAACCCTTCATTTTAAATTTTCTCACCCTTTCACTATATCTTCATATCTTCCCTAGCTACTAAACACCAATTGTCAAGATTTTTTGATGATCCAAGATATCGACGCAAATACAAAAAAATGGGTAGAGCAACAACAACCACAAGATGGAACATAATTGCTGACCATCTAGACATATGATGTTATAGATCCAATTGGTGGAGAACGCATCAAGATGATTACATAATCAAAAGTAAGAAATCCAATTGTAGAGATGACAGTGGAAGACTATAGTGTCAAAGTGCAAAAATACAACATTTTTGAGATTTCAAAGATAGATAAACCCCAAGATCTGTGCACTGAGACATATACTCTATTTATACAAAGTAATCAGTTATATCTAAAGCTTGTGGTTATAGAAAGGAAGATAAAAAATATAGAGTAAATAGTGAGCAAGGAGAATATTGCTAGAATTAATGTACACTTTACCTATGTTGTGCATGTTATGACACTTGTCATAATATCATATAGGCTCTTATACCTATATATTTGTACTTATTTCTGTGTATTATATATCATATATTTTTAATCCTGTCATTTGGTATTAGAGCAGGTTTTCCTACCTAGTAGGCTTGAGGGGGAATTACCTCTTTGGCAATTCTCCCCTCCCCCATTGGTTGAGTACCTCCATTCCTTCCTTCCCCCAAAGCTCAAGGATTATGCTCTCTACTTTAGTGGATTAGAAACTAGAAATCCAATGGAACCATGAATTTGGTCTAGAGGGTGCAACCTTAGGACTTCCTAGGATGTCACCCATCCTAGTCCTACTCCAGCATTGGAATTCTTAACAATGGATATTTTTAATGGGTGCCCATGCCATTATGACATTTAGTTAAGCATGATATTTAGTTTTGTGATTCCTTACCAGAACACAGGCACAAATGATAGAGACCCCCCGTTTTATCTGACAAAGCCCACTAGAAAGAATCCAATGGTGGTGTTGTCCACTCCAAGTCAAACCACAATGGTGATGGTCATGTTAGAGCTATTTTCCAACTATTATTTGCAGGCCTGCAAGGTGAGGCATCCTCAAAATGGATGGCTTCCATCATATTTTTGCAGAAAATAATTTTTTTCTGCCCAAATAGTGCGTTTGTCTTGCCATGATGAAGAGTTTTCCCCCCAATCCATTGTATTCTCTTGTTATTTTGCTCATAAATTCCATTGTCCACTACATCATCCCATGGTATTGTAAACAAAATTTCTACCTTTACTAGTTTTAAACTAACTCACCAAGCACCGTGGGTACCATGGAGAACGAAGACCCTCATATTTGCTTTCATTATCTGTTGAAACTACCTAGGTGACAAATATAATGACAACGGCGGTTCTGTTGTATGTGGCCATGATTTTGGCCTATGAGTCTGTGAGGTGGTGGAAGATCTTCATGTCAAACCAGTGCTCAAACACCAACTGCTTTGTGGCTCTATTTGTAGTGTCGCTATTGTATTTCCATTTTATTTCCATAAACAACCCATACGAGATAAATTTATGCTTCATTGTAGTGGACACTTTGCAAAAAATCATAGCATTGGCATATGTATAACATGCAAAGGAGAACTTAGGGGGGGATTTTTAGAGCGTGGACCTAATATTAAGTAGTGTTTGGAAGGTTTTGTTGGGTTTTCTATCTAAACACTCATAAGCATTTTGGAGGAAGAATATAGGGCTGGGAGATTTGATGAGGAAAATCATTTGAGAAGCAATGATATAGAGGGCAATGTTGAGAGATATCTTCATTCAAGATTGCAGAATATGCTTGTCCTAAGCATAGAAAAGATATATGGAGTAGTGTTATTCTAAAAATGATGAGCTAATGTGGAGGTTGAGTGGTAGAGGAGAAGCTTAGATCATGATGGGCATGGAAGTCCTCATCCCTCTAATGTAGTACGTTGAAGATAACGTCATTTGGTGAAATATTTTGTAGTAAAGCTTCGAATGGTTTTACATAAAAAATAAGCACACTTTGTTGCATGTATCATGATATTAGGGTTTTCGTTACCCAAAACTCCAAAAAATAGATGCTTTATCCTGGATCCAGCCCCAATGGTCCCTTATGCACTGATTTGTGCGAGGTCAAGATTAGCTCTTGCAACATTATCACCACTTAGCAACAATAGACAATAAAGTCTATTTGTCGAAGAATAACGTAGCTAATGCGTGTCGTTATTGTCATCATTTAATTTTTATAATTATCAAATCTAGGGCAGTGTCCAAGGTTATATGTGATAGTAATTTTTGGCAAATCACAATTTAGGCAATTAGGTTACAAGCTTATTTGGTGAAATAAATATTTATTGGATCTTTCAAGGTCACTTTAATACTAAATTACAAAGATGAAACTATTTTAGCTTTATAGAATTGAATTGTAGAAATCGAACCTTTAAGCTACAATTATAGAAATTGATAATTCTTAACTATAGTTGCAGAATTGAACATTTGTAGAATTGAAAGACTTATTTACTCTTTTTAATGGAAATAGCTTGTAAAGGAAAATGCTAAAATTAAAATCATCTATAATTAACCATGCTGAAATTCACAATGCTGGAAACTGTCAAAAATGCTCCAAAAACTTATCAAAAAAATGTTGCTGGAAAAATTGTTAAAAATTGCTGCAGAAATTAAATTACAAAAAATAAAGGTATTAAAAACATATTCAAAACAAGGGTCAAATGGCTATGAGAATTCTAACACAAATCAAACTTTTCAAAATCAAATAAATTATGCTAAAATAGGGGTTAGTACTGTTGCACAGATTAAAGCAAGAATATGACAAAAATGCTGCAAAAATAAAATTTATCAAAAACCTACACTTTTTTCTCCTTCCTTCTAGTCCTCAAAGTGGGCCCTTACTCCTCAGTCCAAAAGAAATAATTTTTACTTCAAACCTAATAACTAATAACTCATAAACTCACAATTTCACACATGTAAAGAAACTACACTTTATTTGAATTCAAAACATAATGGTTACAAAAGACTTCTACTTTATGACTTATTGACTCTATCAGGACTCTAGCTCAACCAATAAGGAAGCATCCTATTTATAATACTTTCTACATGAATGTTTGCAAACACTAAATTAATCCTATGTATTGGTTATCCTTGATTTGTCTACTTTACTGTAGAAGACCTAGTCTATATTAAGACACAAATTTGTTGCATCATCTTATCCACATCCTCCAACTGGTAGAAATGGGTAAAAATATCCTATGATCATTTTTTACACATGTTTTCACCTTATTCTTCTGAACTCCTCCTAAACATTATGTATTTTTGCCTTTTCTATTGAAACAATTCAATTCTACCCTTCTTTCCAAAGCAACTCTAAAATATAAGGTAAAACGGTAGGAGTGTGTTGTTGCCACCAGTTTTGATCAAGTGGAAGCACTTTAAAACATGCAAATAGTATTTTCTTGTCCTTTCAGATATATTCCAACCATTCACACGTGCCTCCTCTGACTTGGTATGAGACTTCCTTAATAATTGCACAAAACTAGTTATTGTATGTTGTTTCCAGTTGTTCTTGCATTTTCAGTTGTGTGTCTTGTTACTATTATTTGGACCACATGGAATTTCTTCCAGGTGGATCAAGAGTCTTCCTAAGTATTCCTTAATAGTTTCCCATCATTTTTATTCTCTGCTATTGACCAATTCCATGTCTCCTTATATTATGACAAGTGACTGGAATTTGTATGAGGTTGCAGTTGTAGCTGGAATGCCTTGTTTTTCCTTAGAATAGTGGATTTGGTGACAAATAATCTTACCAATTTGTGTTTAGAGTAGAAAAAAAATCAAATTATATTATCCAGCCACAAATAATAACACTCTTTATTGGCTACCAAATTCATTATACAATTTTCACTAACAATCATGCAAAACAAAGTAAAAATGCTAAAAAATAGTCAAAATAGGGTATAGTGGTCCTACACATTAAATCATGCAAACAATTAACAAATAATGTATTATAATCATATACTTGACATAAAATAATATCATATTTGGTTTTAAGGCAGTATTTAAATGTTCAAAAAAAGATGAGTTATTTCTGGGCCTCATCATTCCCCCCAACTTGACCTGATGCATGCCCTCATGCATTTTGGTGGGCCACAGATGCATTGAGATCCAACTCCTGGTACCAGATTCCCCAAAATATTAATTTACCAGTATAGTATTCTCTATATTGTTTCAGCTCCATTAACCATTTTTGAAACTCTTTATCAGGTTGTGGATCAGAATCAAAGTAATATGGTACAAGAGTGATAATAGTGGGTGGCCTAAATATTAATCCTATCCACTAATGCTTAAATACCAAGATTATCTACATTACTGTTTCTAACTTGCTATGTGACCATAATAGGTTAGTAGGTGATATTGGCTCCCTTTTTTGTAAGGAGATAGGTAATTCTTCCCATTTGACTTTGCAAGTTGACAAGGCGTTTGTAAAATTACCTATGCAAAACTACTAAAAATAAACCATGTTGTCCTTCAGATTATGTAAATAAGTGCTTCTGATCTCCAGGTTGTCCATCATGTTGAAATGCTAGCTTTTCAATGCTTTGTGATTGAGTTGAATATGCCTTAACAACAATCTAATCTCCAACTCTATTACCTTATTCTTCCTTTTCTCCTGATTCCAATACAACTGATTGTTCAAAGTGGAGACAAAGGATTGGAGTTGTATGTCCCCTGTGTAGATATGGGGTAAAAACTATACATCCTCTGGCATGACATACTTGTGCAAGAAAAACTCACATAGTATATTTTTTTACTCTTCAGGGCTATGTAAATATGCCTCTAGAAAATCAAGGGTAGTATTCAAATCATAAGTTAACCCTGAGCAAATACGCATTACCTTCCATCTGAAGAAGAGTTATTTAAGGAGTAGTTTATAAATCCTAGTGAGCCTTCTACATTGCACTAACATTTCTGCAATTTGACATAAATTTTGCACCTTTTACTTAAAATCAACATTTTATGCAACCTGTGTTTCATTCTTCTTTTCCAAGGGTTTTAGTGCTACAATGTATGATTATAGGGTTTGGAAGTATGATATCCACCTTGCAATATCCCCATTATATTTTGCTAGTAGAATCATATCAGGTGGATGCACTATCGGTGGAATTTTATGCTCAAATAACAAATTAACTTGAACTCATATTTCTGTTGTTTGCACCTTAGAAATAGAACTATCAACATTTTGATTTAGATATGCCTAAGGTGATGTAGTTACTTGTGGTGGGGTGTTTTTGAGCTTTAGGGGCCTCACTCTCTAATATGCCTTGCTCTTTTTGCTGTTCTGGAGTTTTTTCAAGGTATTATGGCATAATTTTTGGATGTTCTGGAGTTGCTCTAGAATGAGATTGTGTTTTCGCAGGATGTTTTAGAGTTGACCCAGGATGTTCTAGAGCTACGTCCGAAAGTGCCGAAATGGACTCCTTTGCAAATTTTTTCTACAAATTCTATTGTGGGCCCATCTCTAGGGTATGTGAGCCTTCCATGGCATCAACATCTTCATCCCTCCATTCATATGTTGTTTCTGGTCATGTATGTTGTGCTGCTATTACAACAGTAATTAAAATAGAAATTTCAGGTGCATTTTCCATATTATCCTCCTTAGGTCCATGAAGCAGCTATGGGGTATCAACTTGTATTTTTCCTTCTGGAACATACCCTGCTAACTCAAGTAGAATTTCCTATCACCTCTGCTAGAATATGAACTTGTGGGAAGTGCCTTAAGTGGTGACAACATTCTTCTCAACTCTTATATTTCTTGCAACAATTAGTCAATATATTCATATTTCTCCTTAATTGTTGCTTAACCATTTTCAATATATGCTTGCTGAGTTTTGATAATCACCCTATAAATCACATGGTCATATGGTTCATATTCTTCACACTCTTTAGTTTTTGAAGAATAGGTAGGTAAATCCATAGTAGGTGGTGAACTTGGCTCTCCAGCTTCTGCAAGTGGTCCCTCCTCCTGGTTAAATGATTCTGGAAACATAATTTCCTATTCTTGGGATGGAGTTTTCTCAGTCACTTCTTCTTCATCCTCCTAGAGTATCAATTTTCTCATTTTCTTGTGACTGGTTGATGTTGAAGGTGTGATTTCCATAGTTGCAGTTGTACTCTATTTTCTTTGTCTTAAACTCCTTCTCAGAGGAGGGGGTGAAGGTGGTTGAGTTGGAATTTCAACCTCTGTTTCTTCAACCTGTTCCTCTGCAACAGAATGTTCCTGTAATATGTAAGATCTCCTTAACTACCTTGTACATGTTTCTCCCCTAGTTTGCTCAATGCTTTCAGATATTTTTCCTATAGACTTCATTAAAAAATCATATTCTAATTCATCATCCTCCAAGAAATCCATTGCTTCAGCCAACAACCCAATTGTTTTAGGCTCTAACTATGTAGAAGTTTGAGCAAATATTTATGTGACTTCTTCATAGAAAGTAACTTCCTTGGTTTTCCTCTGCTCTATAGATTCAAACTCAACCTTTATTTTTATTTGTGCTCTGGTCTTGGCAGTTGGTGGACCAAGAGGGGATGAGAGGGTTCCTTCAGATTCAGGGGTAACCCTATCATTTGCATTATTTTCAAGGGTCTATGCCCTATCTGCTACTTCATAAAAGGTTTCTACTCTACTTAGATCTTCCTCCTCTACTTATTGTCTGGGTTCCTCTTCCATCAAATTTTATTCAATTTAGGGGGTAAATAACCTATTGAAAATTTGAGGGTTTTCCCTGAAATGAAGTTTGCAAATAAGCTTTATGAGCCCATTGTGTCTAGGGGATTCCTTGCCCTATTGGTACCTCTTGGCCATATTGTGTAGTTCTTGATGCAGGTATAGAGGGATATTGATCTTTACCTGGGCATTGGTTACCATACCTCAAATGACTAAGGATTTTCATATGATGCCCTGATAGTACAACATACTACCCATCATAGGTTAAGAATTTAACTACCCAGATTGCAACTTCATCCTAGGATTTTTAAATACTATTTTTCTTTATTCCTTTACAAATGTTGTTAATTTTTATAACAGACTATACATTCCCTTGTTCAGAAAATGTTTTAACTATTTTAGAGAGTGCATTTCTACTAGTTCTGGTGATTTCTAGTCCTTGCAAAGGCAATTCAACAATTTGGCTTAAGACCAAGGAGGTTTCCTCTATTCTCATACCGTTGATGGTTGTCCTATTATTTAGGATAGTGTGAGCGAGTTCTGTTGCCATACCCTCTGAATGGCCATTGAATTTCTCCATAAATGAGATTAACCCTGCTTGTTGAAAAATTCACATCATCTTAAGATAATTTCAAAAATCCTCCTAATTATCTAGTTCTGCTTTGTTCTTCTACCCAATGTTATCTTTAACTTGTGTTAATTTTGTCTGCAAATTCTTAGGCTTTGGTTACTGTACTTAGCTGGTTCTGTTATGGAAACTTGTTATGTATCACAATACCTTCTTCAAAAATATTATAGTGGCTCTATTCAATGTCTTCTCAAGTGTTGGTGATTATGAATCTTGGTAATGAGTATCTTTGGAACATAGGGTTTAGTTCCCAAAGGTGGTGTAAAACATACCAAGTTTTCATGCAACTGTCGAACACATGGCGTACACTATTTTGTTGGGTATTTGAATTTTTGATTTCACACATGAATGAAGGATGATGGGTTGGTAATTCTCCAGATTACGATGCATGTGCATAAAAAACTACCAGTTGATGTGGATGATCAGATTTTAACCAACTTGAATCTCCTTTCAAAAAATGTGGATGCCCCCTCCTTGGTTTGTGTGATTATGCATGTTGAAGTACCTAGATCACATGGGTCTAGATCAGGTTATGAAAACCAGGTACAATTGGACATAGGAAAACACGTTGGATGATACCCTGTTTGGTCGCTACCATGTATACCTAAAAAATTATGCCTAAATTCACAAGGGTTTATGGCCTACGTCACGTGGATATTTTATTTTATTTTTATTTTTTCACACGTGCGTGCCAACTGGATTTGAGTTTTCATGCCACTGCATGATTTTTAAATTTTCAAACTTCATTTTAGATCAATTTTCATTTTGAAGCTCTTTTTCTTCCTTTGCATACAAACGATAGAATATGAAATTTCATTTCGAAGCTCTTCTTTGTTCTGGAGCTCTGTGTTATTTTCCCTCATTCATTCAGCCATAACATGCAGTTTCATTTCAGAGCTCTGTATTTTTTTTGCATATATACAACCAAAACTGTAGTTTTGTTTTGAAGCTGTATTTCATTCCGGAGCTCAATTTTCTTTTTGCTATTTTCTTGCAACCGGACTTGAATTTCTCATTCAATCCAAGGCAGAATATGGTACTTTTTTATATTTTGGAGAGAAAATCTATTTTTTACTTTCCGAGTTCATAAATTATTTATGCCAAACATGGATTATCATACAATACATGCTAAATGCCTACTATGACAAAATGCAAGAAATACATACCTAGTTGTCCTAAAAATCTATCATGCACTTTACAAATTGTTGCTTTTGATGACCGTTGGCTGAGCATCTGAAATAAAAAATAAAGCATGTGTAGTTGGTGAAATTTATACAATGGTGAAACAATGATGGATAGATAAAAAGACAAACATGCTGAAAACCGGTTTTCATGTAAGACTTAATTCAATAGCACCTTTGAAAAAGTTTTCACTATTGAATTATTCTTTTTTTCATTCATTTTTTTATCTCTTTTTTTTTTCATATTTATTTTTTTTTCTTTTTGTCTTAGTTGTGCCCATGAAGGAATTTCATAATTTCACCGAAATTATGCTCAAGAAGGAATTCACAATCAAGATTTTTTTTCTTATTTTCTATTTTTTTCAATTTCAATTTTTTTCAAAAATCATGCTAAATCTGATACATGTACTTCCAACTGTGCGATCTGCTTTAAAAAACCTTCTTTATTCAATGGTTTATGGTATACCCGAAGGCAATATCCATTAACCACTAACATTATCATTAAATTATCAATGGGAGAAAGATAAACTACTCCACTATCGAACACCTCTTCAATCATGGCCCAAGCCATATTGTCTGCAACTTCCTAAGAAAATACTCATAATGAGAATCGAACAACAGTGCCCAATCTCCTTGCTTGAACTTCCTTTGCTGAATATGGCTATCATGACACAACTTTTACTATTTTTGGATCACCTCTGTTTAGTGCAATGCATCCAACCGAAGTTTATTCAATGCATTAAGTTGTAGAATCCTATCCATTTGTACCTATGACAAATTAATACCAACTTCCAAAGATATACAAAGTTTTAGTAACTAAAATTCAATAGGAAGAAGAGGTTTCTTACCATAAACCAGTTTGTAAGGTGTGAAACCCATGGTGAATTTCTATGTTGTATTGTATGCCCAAACTGCTTCTAGTAATTTATTGAACCAATTTATTCTATGTGAGTCTACTATTTTTGTCAAAATTATTTCTAACTCCATATTTTTACCTCAACCTGACCATTTGCTTGTGGGTGATAAGGTGATGATTTTCTATGTCTAATTTCATGGAGTTTAGTAAAAGCTTCAATTACCTTTGATGCAATTTGGGGCCCATGATTTGTGGTGATAGATTGTGGAGCTCCAAATATTTAAAAAATTTGAGTGTAAAGGAAATCAACAAACTTCTCTTCACGAGCATGCTTAAAGGCATGCACCTTAGCCGACTTAGTCACATAATTAGTGCATACCAAGATATGCACCTTTCCTTGAGATGGTGGGTCAATAGGTCCCACAAAATCCAACCCCCATTTCTCAAATGGTTCTAAAACCACTTAAGGTTGTAGAGGAATTTTATTTTTGTGTGTGTATTTTCTCATTCTATGACATGCATCACAATGGTGAATGTACCTTTTTGTATATTTATGAAGAGATGGCCAATAATAACCAATGCCTAAATTTTTTTGAACTGTGCTTTTTACTGAATAATGTCCTCCTAATGGTTCATCGTGACAAGCATGAAGGATATCATACACATCATCCTTTTGAATGCATCTACGTAAAACATGGTCAGGACCACACTTGAAAACTAGACCTTTTATCCATTTGAAAGACGAAATTTGTCTTACCACTTATTTTTTTTGGAAGTGAAATGAGAAGGAGTTTTTCTGTTACCAAAACGTTAGTTGTATCTGCAAACCAAGGTTATTGTATTGATATAGCAAATAATTTTCATCTGGAAAGGTATCCAAAACTAACTTCTCTACCCCTGTGTTATTCAACCTTGATAGGAAATCTACTACTACATTTGCTTTCCATAGTTTATTTACTATTGTAATATCAAATGTTTGTAATAGCAATAACCAACGAATAATCCTTGCACTAACCATGGGTTTGTTCATCAAGTATTTTATAGTTGAATGATCAGTATGGATGAATACTTGATAACCATTGATATAGTAATGGAATTTATTAATGGTATATACTATTGCTAAAAATTCATTTTCAGTAGTAGTATAATTTTTTATGCTCTAGTCAAGTTTTTGCTTATGTAGTAGATGGCATAATGTTCCCTATTTTCTATACGCCTTAATGCTACTCCAATTGTAGTATTGGAGGTATTAGTTTGGATATGAAATTATAATCCCCAATTAGGACCTTATAACACAGGTGGAGTGGTTAAATTTTCTTTCAAAGCATCAAAATATTCTTGGCATTTTTCAGTCTAGTTAAATTCATAATCTTTGTTCAATAACATAAACATAGGATTTGCTATTGTACTAAAATTCAAAATGAATCTACAATAAAATCCAACGTGTCCTAAGAAACTCCTGACATCGGTTTGGGTTTTGGGAGGAGGAAGATTCTTGATTATTTCAACCTTCTTAGGATCAACCTTGATCCCATTAGAAGAAATGTGGTGACCAAGAACAATCCCTTCCTCCATCATAAATCATTTATCAGAATTCAAGGATGGATGGTAAGTTTCATAGTGAGTTAAAATCTTATCAAGATGTTCCAAAGTAAAGTAAAAAGTTTCTCCACAAAATGTAAAATCATCCAATCTATTTCTATATTTTTAGTAGTTAAATAGGAAAAATGGCCAAAACAACTCGTTGGAAAGTTGTTGGGGCATTACACAGTCCAAAGGGTAAAATCCTATAAGCAAAAGTTCCCCATGCGTAAGTAAAGGTGGTTTTATCCTGGTCTTCAGGTGCAACATGTATCTAATTATACCCATTGAAACCATCAAGAAAGAAGAAATGCTTCTTCCCTGCGAGTGTATCTAACACCTAACCTATGAATGGTTATAGAAAATGATCTATGTGTGTGACTTTGTTTAGATATTATTAGTCTATACACACTCTTAGTTTTCCATTTTTCTTTGGTATGATAACCAATGGAGAGATACATCGACTATCTAAATTTAGATATATGAATCCAACCACCAAGAGTTTTCTAATTATTCCTTGACAATGTCTCTTAGAGCATGATTCAATCATATTTGGGGTTGTTTCATAGGTTTGACATCTTCACTATATATCCTATGAGTGCATACGTCAGGATGAATTACTGATATATCTTTATAGTCCCAAACAAAGGCTTTAACATATTATTTCAAAATAGCAAACAATTTTATTTCTTGTTTATTGTGAGAAGCGGAACAACAATTCAATTATTTGATGAAGTATAAATAATACATTAGGGCTAGGATTAGTCTAGAGGTTGTGGAACCACCCGAGACCAATATAGGTGCAGTTGTAACAAAATAACAACTAGCCTAAATTAATCAATTCTAACAATATAAGATCATTAGGATTGAATTAACTAATGAAAGAAATATTGAAATATATTCTAACATCCCCCCATATTACAATATTTCAGGAAACATATAACTACTAGCTATACTATCATCCCCCCATTATTTTGAAATACATAGAGAGCTGCGAAACAATTCAAATTTGACACGTGCAAGTTCCTTAGTGAATATGTCTGCAACTTGAGGATTGGTGGAGATGTACTGAAGCTGGATTCGGTGCTTTGGTACTTCGTATCGAATGAAGTGGCATTGTGTATCAATGTGCTTCATTTTATCATGATGCATTGGATTCTTAACAAGATTTAAAACACCCATGTTGTCATAGGACAAGTGTATTGGAGATTTTGATGGAAGACCCATACTTTTCAGGATGTAACACAACCATATCACTTCACACAGCTTCACGTGCAGTGTGATATTCTACCTCTGTTGATGAGATAGCAACCACCTGTTGCTTCTTGCTGTGCCAAGAGACATGACCAAATCCAAGATGAAACAAATATCCTGAAGTTGATTTACGATCATCATATGATCCGACATAGTTAGAGTTTGTGTATCCCTGTAAGAAGAATTTGTTATTCTTCTTGTATTCTAGGCCATATTCCATTGTGCCACGGACATAGTGAAGAACTCGCTTTGTTGCTTTCCAGTGTGTAGTCTTAGGTTCATGCATGAACCTCGAAAGATAGTTGATAGTAAATACAATATTTGGCCTAGTTTTGGTCAGATATATGAGACTCCCAATCAGCTGACGATAGAGAGTAGCATCTACCTGAGGTGATTTGTCATATCATGATAACTGAAGTCCTGTTTCTATTGGTGTTGCCATAGGCTTGCAGTGAGTCATGTGATATTTTTCTAGTAGTGTCTTGGCATATTTTTTTGGGACACTTTGATGTAGTGCTCCTTCTGGTTCACTTGTAGACCAAGACAGTAATGGAGAAGTCAGAGATCTGTCATTTCAAAAGATTCGCTCAAATCCTGTTTGACAGAAGAGATTGTTGTTTCTGAACTCCCTATTATGAGCAGATCATCAACATAGAGTACAAGAAACACTATTTCAGAGCCTTGCTTCTTGAAATAGAGGTTTTCATCTGATGAACATCTCTTAAATCCATGCTGTAGTACATGATTATCCATTTTTATGTACCAAGCTCGAGGGGCCTATTTCAAACCATATAAGGATTTGACCAATATGCAAACTTTTTTTTGTTGGCCTTCCACTTTAAATCCTTTCGGTTGAGTCATGTAAAATTCCTCTTGGATATCACCATTTAGAAAGGTACTCTTGACATCCATTTGGTGCACTTTCCACCCATACTGTGCTACCATAGCACAAAGAACTCAAATGGTTGTCATCCGAGCAGTAGGTGCAAAAGTTTCCTCGTAGTCAATACCTTCTATTTGAGCATAACCCTTTGCCACAAGTTGGGCCTTACGCTTATCTATTGTCCCATATACCTTGTACTTGAATTTATACACCCATTTGTAGCCTATGGGATTCTTTTCGTATGGCAGATCGACAAGCTTCCAAGTTTTGTTTTTCATCAGAGACTTATACTCTACATCCATAACGGTCTTCCAGTGAGGCTCACCAAGAGCATATTGCATTGATGCAGTTTCAAGTTTTTCTATTGAGGACATAAACACCTTATCATCATCAATATCCATATCTTCTGTATATCTCTCTAGATCTACAGAAAGTTCCTCAAAATATTGACACAGATCATCAACCCCAGTAATCTCTATTGTAGCTTTCTCCTGTTGAGCCATGCTACGAGTACGAGGCCTATCTAATGTCAAGTCTGGTGGAGTGGATAGCTTAGAGTCTCTAATTGTACTTGTATACCACTTTGGATTCTTATTTTGTGGTGATGAAGAAGATGAAGGACCTCCAACATTGGATGAAGGAGACTTCTCAACCTTAGTTTCCACAAGGTCTAGGTATACATCTGATGTGTTTTATGATGTGAAAGCCTCATAAAAAACTACATCTCTACTGATGTGTATATTCTTGGTTAAAGGATCAATCAATCGATAACCCTTGGAGTGCTCATCATACCCAAGAAGAATGCACTTTAATGTTTTCTTATCTAGCTTCTTCCTCTTTTCTTTCGGTATGTGCATGAATGCTTTACAACCAAAAATGCATAGATGAGAGATGGAGGGTTTCTTGCCACTCCATGCTTCCTATGGATTCATTCCTTGTAGGGCCTTAGTGGGTGCCCTATTCAACATATATACTGCTATGGTGACAAATTTTACCCAATATTATTGCCCAATTCTAGCTCCTGTGAGCATGCAATGAACCATTTCCATGATGGAACGGTTTCTCCTTTCAACAACTCCTTTTTTTTGAGGAGTATAAGCAGTAATCAACTACCATGTGATCCCATTTTAATTTAAGAACTCAAAATTTTTTTTAGAGGTGAACTCCCCCCCTCAATATGAGTGGAGGGTCTTTATAAAAGTCCCTGACTCCTTTTCAACAGATTTCTTGAATTGCTGAAAGAAGCCAAATGCTTCGGATTTTTGAGGAAAGAATACCCACATATTTCGTGAGTAATAATCCACAAATAATTGAAAATACCTCTTACCCCCACAACTGTTGGGAGTTAAAGGACCGCACAGATCGGTGTGAACCAACTCCAAAGGTTTCTTTGCTCTTGTAGAGCTCCTTTCAAAAGGCACTCTATGTTGCTTTCCTGCCAAGAAGTCAGAGAAAATTGGCAATGTGGTAGAAAGGGAAGGAATACCCTTTACCATTTCATTCTTACTTAACTCAAGTAAGTAACCAGAACTCATATGTCTATATCTCTTGTGCCATAGGGAAGTTGCTTCCTTTGTAGAGACAATCATGGCTACATATGGAGAAGAGATAGTATCTAGGGCAAATAAGCCATGCTTATATGAAGTGGTTGCAATGTTCTTACCCCTCCTGGTAATAGAACAATACTTCTTGCCCCCATTAATACTAAAGTTTACAACCATATTTTTGTCCAGAATTTGTGTGACTGACAACACGTTGTTCACCAATCTTGGAATATAGATAACCTTCTCAATATGGCACTTGCCATCAGGAAGAGTAACAAAAATTGTTCCTTCTCCCTGAACCTTGTAGGTTTTATCATCAACAATAGTGACAGGTTTGACCTCTTTGGCCTCAAAATACTCAAACCATGATTTGTCACCAGTCATGTGTTTACTGGCTCCAGAATTGACATACCAAATAAAATCCGTCTGTTTGGATACTGTGGTAGTCATGAGCACTTTGTGTGCTCTTTCAAAATATATGTCAGATTCCTCAACAACAACATTCACTTGTTGTTGTTTGTTCTTTTGTGGTTTGTTCTAGCCTTTTTGTTTTGATTGTTTATTCTTATGCCAACATCTGTTTGTATCATGATCTTCTTTTTCATAGATCTTGCAATATCTCTTTTTATTTTGAGGTTGAGTTTGTTTCCATTTTTAATCCTTTTGATAACTACCTCCCTTTTGAAAATTACCCTTCTTCTTATTTTACCCCTTCCTTTTTGGTGTATAGGTTAGTGTTAGAAGAATCATCTCGCTGTAGTTGACGTGCCTCCTCTTCTTGAAGCATATTTACAAACTCAACATAGGTAACTTGTCTCTGTGATACATGAAGTGAGGTAATCAACATTCTAAAAGAATTCGAAAGAGCTCTCATTACCACTAAGGTAAGGAGCTTATCATCAACTGGTGCTACTAAGGAGTTCAATTTTCCTTTTGACTCAAACACTCTACAAAGAAATTTGTCAACCGTCTCTCCTTGTTTCATGCTTAGACTGTGTAATTGAGACTGAAGAAATAGAATGGTGGAGTCATTCCTCCCTTCATATATAGTTTTAAAGGCATCCCATACCACTTTACTATTTGGACAGTTAGCAATATGAGGTTGAACTTCATCAGAAACAACAAGCAAAATAAGCACCTTTGCTTTGCTATCTTTCTTGTCAAAGTCTTTCTGATCAGCAGATGGAGTTGTGGCTCTAGCTGAAGATGAAGGTCTTACTATTGTTCCAAACACAATTTCCCAAAGATCATCCATCTCTAGGATTACCTTCATTTTTTTTTCCATGGTGTATAATTTGGACCTTTCAATAACTGATGAGCATCAGTCATTAGTTTTGCAAACATTGTGAAGGTTCCTTATAACACCAAATGGTTTCCCCTTCGATATACCTTAATTCCAGGTCGTTATACCATAAAAAATACTCGCCCTTACGTGAAGGAGACTATAGGTATTTTGAAAAACTAGAAA
The DNA here is from genome assembly GCA_028583015.1 of Wollemia nobilis. NCBI lineage: Eukaryota > Viridiplantae > Streptophyta > Pinopsida > Araucariales > Araucariaceae > Wollemia > Wollemia nobilis. The sequence continues at coordinate 1,142,488 of JAQPPZ010003235.1, forward strand.
AATTACCCGCCCTTACGTGAGGGATACTATAGGTAATTTTAATGATTATACGATACGTGGTACTTAGGCGGTATTGAAATGGAATCACCTCGTTGATGGCACCAACCTTAGAAAGCCTTCAATCCTTATGCGTGGGGCGTAACTTCGCCTAAACACTTTGGATATCTGAACTTTCATCTGGATTTAAGCCTAAACACGAGAGTGATTGGGGTAGTGGCTGGAGTAAAAAATAGCAAAATGGCAAACTTATATCTCCCCGACGATTAATAGAGAACAAGCTCAGACATTGTTGTGGCAGCTATATTAGACAGTGGATACAATATCACAATCACGATAGCTTTACCTGTAAGTGCTGGCCAGAGGTATCACAAATACCGAATGTTGTAGTGCAATAAATTGCACGGATGGGTTTTAATTATTCCGGGGACTTAGGGAGTGTTTGATTTTAACTTAAATGATGTAGTGCAAAATAAGGAAAAAATGCAACATACAACATAAAAGTTCCCATAGAAATAACCCACTAGGTGTCGAGCGCAGCCGAAAATGCACCTTTACAATAATTTCAAACTTTGCTTTTTCAAAAAATTACTCTCAATCCCCCCTGGATTTTTCGAGAAAAAAAAATCACTCCCCCCTTTAAAATTTTCCTTTATAAAGCATTTTAAAACATTCTTTTATAATCCAAGTTAAAAAAATAACTTTATTCTACATAGTAAACAAAATTATTTAAAAAAAAATAACCATTAAACTATGATAAAATAAATTAAAATTATATTAAATTTAACTTTTATTAGAGAATATTAAAAATAAAAATTAATAAATAAAAACAATTTTATACCTTTGAGTGGGGAGGGGAGGGGTCGATGGGACTCAAACCCACAACCTGAGAGCTCCTAGAGCCCTTACCACTCGGATAACAACCGGTGAGCCAGTGGGATGATCCGAGAACTATTCTCAGCATCCTCCTCATTAAACAACTTCGATGCGCATTTTGAAGAACGCACAGCTGCTCTGCCACCTTGGGCGGACCTTGAGTGGAGCTTGAGCGGTGAAGAGGAGCGGCAGCCGGTGTAGCTCAGGAGTGGAGCACCAGTGGCAACAGGGTGGTGCTCGGGTGGCGGGTGAACAAAATCATTTTTTTCAATCAAAAAATTGCCACAGATGTATCAAAATGATGCACAGAGATCACAGATGAAGAATAGAACAATTTGCAACCAAACCAAGTGGAGAAAACTGCTCAAAAATGTCTGTCTAATTTTTCCATTGACGCCGTCTGGGAGGAAAAAAAATACTTTGAGGAAATATCCGAGAGCTAAAATGAAATTTTAATCCAGCAAAATGACTCGGATTTTACCTCATTCTCCAAGAAAATTTGCAGATGTTTGATCTACCGACGTCAAAAGTAAGGAAAAATACATCTTGGTTTATGCAGTTGACGCAGGTGACACAGGTGAAGGCATATTCACAGATCCAAACATTTGTATTTTAGGACTCAATGTCCCACATTGAGGGCGCAGTGAATCCGTTAGGAGTTTAAGAGGGTTTCTTCTTCGTAGAGGAGTATCTCCTCTCAGGGATTCCCACTCGAGAGGTCGTGAGCTCTCCTCTCACGCTTGGCTAAGCGGCCTTGGTGTTGGCCATCGAGCTTCATCATGATCCTTCGAACTCCGCTTCGATATTCGACCCTTCTTTGCCTCGTTTGACCTTCGACCGTGCTTCTTTGATCCATCGACCGTGCTTCTTTGAATTCCAAAAATTGAAATAATTGCCTCGAAAAATAAAACCAAGTTTTCTTAGCTTCGCTACCAAAAAGCTCAGCCTCAAAAAATCACCTCCAATAAAAAAAACTCTTCCTCAGCTGCTTCTTTCTCACACTACTACAAGATCATTTAAAAAATGAGAGTTGCGGAGATAGAGTGGTGGTAAGCTCTGATACCATGTGAGAAGCGAAACAACAATTCAATTATTTGATGAAGTATAAATAATACATTAGGGCCAAGATTAGTCCGGAGGTTGTGGAACCACCCGAGACCAATATAGGCACAATTGTAACAAAATAACAACTAGCCTAAATTAATCAATTCTAACAATATAAGATCGTTAGGATTGAATTAACTAATGAAAGAAATATTGAAATATATTCTAACATTTATCAGTCAGGAAACTATTAATGTTCAATTTTTTTTTGGTTGTACTTCAATTTGTTCTGTCCTTGGGTGGATAAAAGTAAATCCCTCGTATTTGTTGACTAAAGAGTTTAGTGGATAGTGGTGTGGTTGAAGAGAATGAAAGACTCTTGTCTCTCTACCAATAGTAATCCCTGATGGAATCAACTCTTGCATAGGATAATGGAAAGAGGAAAGAAGACGATGATGTCATCCATGTGGTAATGTAAAGGGAATTTCCTACAATGGAATAGATGATAGATGTTCAGATGTCTATCCTTCATCATTCCATAAAAAATGATGAACAGTGATTGGTTCATCCTCAAGTCCTTGTTGATGTAGTGTATCCACTAGGATAGTTTCATTTTAAAAATCTCTCTCTCATGTGAATTTATCTCTTTAATGTGTTCTTTTATTACCATTGTGGCTAATGTGGACACAGTTTCTTCCTATTCTTCATAAAAATCAGGATACCATAACTGACCTAAAAATTTTATTGAAGGTTTTGTACGTGGATATAGAGAAATATTTTTCAAATCAATGCCATTGGAAATAGTCATTTCTCCTGATCTATAGTCTATGAAAGCAACTACAGTAGCAATCCAAGGCCTACCCAAGATAATTGGATAACCATTCATAGAATTGTGAGGTTGTAATACCAAAAAATCAATAGGGTATTCCCATGAAGAAATTGTTATAAGAATATCCTCAATGATCCATTATGGTTTGGCAACAGATCTATCAGCCATTTCCAAGATAGTAGATGTAGGGTGTAGATTGTTTAACTGTAATTTTTACATTGTGTCTTTGGTCATTATGTTAATAGTTTCTCCTAAATCAACCAAGACATTAGAAATTTGCATTGATCCAATAGTTATGGTGACAACTAGACTTCCTGGGTCACTATACTTTGGTGGGACAAGCTTCCCAGAAAGTAGGTCAGCCAATTTTCCTTCTACTTGCACAATTTTAGGAAAATATTTATTTTTTCTACCTGATATTTTTATGAACAAGTCCTTAACCGTTTTGTTGATTAAAGGCACATCCTTGATTGCTTGCAACAAAGTAAGTGAAATAGTTAAATTTTTTAGTTCTTTTACTAGGTTTGATTCACGAGTATTTTTAGAACTCTTAAACCTTTCAAGATATGGTATTTTCTCTAAAGAAGGTGAATTTTCTATGTGTAGAATTTTTTGTTTTTCTTCTCCTTTATCCATGGCTGATTTTTATGTTTCTAGACTAGAGGATTCTTGTTTCTCATTTGTTATTTCTTCAATAGTGGGTGGAAAAAGCTCAGGCAATGTCTTGCCTAAGCGCAACTAGATGTTGCTGCAGTCCATGACATTTACTACAAAATTTTCATCAAATTCAACTACATAGACAAGGGTTGCTTGCATTGTATTATTAGTATTGGCCACAGGTTGGTCTGGAAGTGGTGGTTGTTTTACCTGTTATGGTTGTTTTTGTTGTTGTTGAGATCTACCTTGAGAAATTTTTTGAGTAGGAACAATCAACAAATTTTATGTTTGTCCTTATATCTTCGTTGCCCCTGATATGATGGATACAGTTATCCCTAGCTTTGTCCATGAGGTTGGGTTTGCATCCAATGTAGATTGACCTGATTCCATGGTGGATTCATCCATCCAGATTGTGATCAATCTTGAGGAGATGTCCAAGGAGGATGATTCCAAGACCATTAGGGTGGTTCTAGATAACCCCATGGCATATTCCAAGGATTTTATCCCCAATTTGTGGAAAAACATGGGGCATGTTGGTATTGCAAAAAAATTTCCCTCTATTTTTACCCAATAAAATTAAGTTCCTCAGCTTGTGTTTCCAGGACATTTCTGAGTTGTGGAAGCAAATGGTATTTATCAGTGATATGTTCCTTTGAACAAATGCTACAAATAGATGAAATAGAGGTTTTGTTCAAGGGATAGTCTTGCATAGCATGTTTATTTTTTCATATTGGATAGTATATAGCTAGGGGTGGTGTGGAGTTGGATTTTACATTTCTCTCTTAATGTGGCATTTAATTGCACAAGAATATCAATTTTCATGTTGGTCATTTCCTCCATTAGCTCTTTAATCTCATTGTTATTAGTACTCCGTTTTTATCTTCTTTGTCTTGTGTGGGAGTAATTTCTCCATAATTCCAAAATATCTTCAATGTCAAGGGTAATCACATCTCCATTGCCCATTAAATCCAATACTTCCTTGGAATTATTTTGTAATCCTCTAAAAAATATGGCCTTACACATTTCTGGTTTTACAGGCTCACATCTCTTTTGTATAAAAGAAAACCTATCAAGATAATATTCTAAAATATTATCCTATTCTTATTTGATTAAGAACATTTCATGTTTTCTATTTCTTACCCTACAATACTCTTGGTATTTATCCAAGAATTTGCTCTCCATTTGTTCCCAAATTTGGATTGATTTGGGTTTTAGACTCATAAACCAGCGTAAAGCTGCATATTTGAGTGTAGAAGAAAACACTTTAAGCTTTTGGTTGTTGTTTACATAATCATAAATCTAACACACAACCTTAAACTTAAACAATAATTGGTTAGGATCTTTAGATACAACCCCCCTAGATTTTAGAAGTATTAAAGGTGAGATTGTTTTTATAGGAGAATTCTATGTAGGATTCAATCGAAGGGGGTATTCGAAAGTCCTAGAAGGAGTATTATTTGCTTTATTATGGACATTAATGTCCCTATCTTGATTTTACATATCTACCATGATATCGTTCCAACACCTGGTATAGATTTATCTAAATTGTCCTAATGGTATGGATATAAAAGGAGCATATGGAGGAGTACTAGCAAATGGTTCCTCTAATATATCTTGTTTAGGGGATCCTATACTTCTTGATGGAGTTGGTCATTTTCTTTCAAATATGTTAGGAAGTTAAAATGCAGGCAATTCACCTCCTTGGTGTGAGTGTCACCTACCTGTGATAGGTAAGGGGCTAGACTTTATTAATCTTCCTTTATTGTCCCTTAACCTATTCATTCATGCTTGTTTTCTAAATGTTGTAAAATACAATTTTTAATTTTTGCAACTGTTCTCATGCAAGTTGTTATTTTCAAGATTTTCACTTTAAAGTTCATGAATTTCACAATAGCAATTGGTTTTATTGTGTAAACTACTAACAACACCTATGTTCCCCAGCAATGTTGCCAAAAATGATGAGTATCGTTATTGTCATCATTTAATTTTTATAATTGTCAAATCCAGGGTGGTGTACAAGGTTGTCTGCGATAGTAAGTTTTGGCAAATCATAGTTCAAGAAATTAGGTTATAATGTAATTTGGTGAAACAAATGTTTATTGGGTCTTTCAAGGTCACTTTAATCCTAAATTACAAAAATAAAACTATTTTAACTTTTTAAATTTAAATTGCATAAATTGAACCTTTAAGCTATAGATGCATAAATTGATAATTCTAAACTATAGTTGCAGAATTGAAAGGCCTATTTACTCTTGCTAATGAAAATAGCTTGTAAAGTAAAATGCTAAAATTAAAATAATTTATAATTAACCATGCTAAAATTCACAATGCTGGAAACTATAAAACATGTAAAAACTTGTCAGAAAAATGTTGTTGAAAATCTTATCAAAAATTGCTAGAGAAATTTAATTACAGAAAATAGAGGTATTCAAAACAAGGGTCAGTTGGCTATGAGAATTTAAACACAAATTACACTTTTCAACATCAAATAAATTATGTTAAAACAAAGGTTAGTACTGTTACACATATTAAAGCAAGAATTTGACAGAAATTTTGTAAAAACAAAATTTATCAAAAACCTGCACTTTTTGCTTCTTCCTTACAGTCCTCAGAGTGGGCCCTTGCTCCTTGGTACATAAGAAATAATGTCTAATTCAAGCCTAAGATCTAATCACTCATAAACTCACAATTTCACATATGTAAAAAAATTGCACTTTATTTGAATTCAAAACATAACGGTTACAAAAGACTTCTTCTACTTTATGACTTATTGACTCTATAAGGACTATAGCTCAACCAATAAGGAAGCATACTATTTATAATACTTTCTACATGAATTTTTGTAAACACTAAATTAATCCTATGTATTGGCTATCCTTGATTTGCCTACTTTACTACAGGAGACCTCGTCTATATTAAAACACAAATCCGCTATAGCATCTTATCTGCATCCTCCAACTAGTGAAAATGGGTCAACATAGCCTAGGATAGTTTGTTACACTTAGAATCACCTTATTATTCTTTATTCCTCCTAAAATGGATGCATTTTTACCTTTTCTATCGAAACAATTCAATTCTGCCCTTCATTCTAGAGCAACTCTAAAATATAAGGTAGAACAGTAGGAGTGTGTTGTTGATGCCAATTTCAATCAAGTGAAAACACTTTCAAATGTGCAATTAGTATTTTATTGTCCTTTCAAACATATTCCAACCATTCATATGTGCCTCCTTTGACCTAGTATGGGACTTCCTTAATAATTGCACAAAACTAGTTTTTGTATGCTGGGATTCCAGTTGTTCCTACATTTTTGGTTGTGTGTCTTGTTGCTATTATTTAGACCGTGTGGAAGTTCTACTAGGTGTATTAGGAGTCTTCCTATTTCTTCCTTAATAGTTTCCCATCATTTCCATTCACTGCTATTGACCAATTTCGGGTCTCATTTTATTATGATAGGTGGCTGGAATTTGTATGAGGTTGCAGTTGTAGCTGGAATATCTTGTTTTTCCTCAAAATGGTGGATCTGGAACCAAACCATCTTACCAATTTGTTTTTAGAGTAGAAAAACATTCAAAATATCTTATGCAACCACAAATCACAACACTCTTTATTGGTTACCAAATTCATTATACAATTTTCACTAACAATCATGCAAAAACAAAGTAAAAAATACTAAAAAATAGCCAAAACAGGGTACAATGCTCTTACATATTAAATCATGCAAACACTTAAAAAATAATTCATTCTAATCACATAAATGGCATAAAATAATATCATATTTGGTTTTAAGAAAGTATTTAAATGTTCAAAATATGACAAAGATGAGGTATTTTTGGGCCTCATCAATAGTCATTGGAGAGATATGTACTACCAATTAGTAAAGCATATGATATATAAATATTAGAGTGGGCAGTGGGCCTATTCCTATGAACATCATTCTTTGGTGTAGCATGTGGTGAAAGCCATGAACCCCATCATGATCGATAATTCTAACCATGTAGCCATTTGAGAGTGTCAAACGACACAATCTGTTATAAATGCTGGATAGAGAGGCATGGGTGCAATACACCAAAATCTAATGTGGCCCCATAGTCTATTTTTTAATTTTTTTTCTCTAGTATTAAATTTTACATTTTTTACAACTAGTTAATGGCACTACAACCACGTGGTGACTCTTTTGCAATGTTGACACATTGAATTCTTAGCATAGTTGACCTTCTGAGCGTTGTTATTAAGAAAATCTATTCTTTTTAAATATCTTAATTTGAAGAATATTCCAACATGAATATTCCAATTTCAAATTTGTAAAGGGCATTCTGCCTCTATTTCTTTTTGCCCTTGGAAAGCCTGACTATTTTTTTGCCAAATGGAGACTTCATTCAGATCCAGCTATAGCCTTATGTATAGTCATTGGAAAGAATTTTTTGAGCTAGACACACTGGTGGTGTCCATTTTCAATTTTGAGACTCCTTACTAAAATATTTTGGGCCTCAAATATTTTTGTATCATGAAGTGTATTTTCGGTTGAACCTAACACTCCTTAGAAAATGTAAGTGAACCTAGTACCTAGTCATCTTCTATATCACACATGGAGGATGTAGTGACTGGTTATCCATGCATTCTAGTAGGATGAGAGGGTTATAATAAGGATACTTACCACTCTAGAGACTACATAATATTGACACCTTAGACTATATTTGAAGACTACAAAGTTTCTTTTCACACTTTGAATATCGATTTTTGAAGACTACAGACATATACACTTCAAAATATTCTTCTTCTTTATCCATCCTCCAATTTTAGATTCTAGTCTATGGATATTTGTTTCTATAATTTGGAGTGCATTTTTGGTATAATCCAACACTCCCATGTGGCTCAACATTATTGTATAAAGGTGCATTTTTTATAGAGACTGATACCTTATAGAATAGTTTGACCATGAGGGAGAAAAAATGATACCCATGGTGAACATAGAGGCAAAAAATCTAGAAGAAGAGGCTGACCCTAAGGCAATAGATCCAAAGGATGACCCTAAGGCACTAGACAAAGGTTGACCTATAGAGGAAACGAACCCAAGATAGAGTTTAACCCTGAGGCAATAAACCTAAAGATAAAGTTCTTTTTCAAAGAAAAAAAAACAAGAGCTAAGAGCCAAAGAGCAAGAGCCTAGACATTATCCCAAATTTGTGTTAGGGATGCTCATTTATTTTTGTATTTAAGAAAGTGCATCTTAAGAGGTAATGTTAGAATTAATGTGCACTTTGCCTATGTTGTGCATGTTATGACACTTTTGATAACCTCATATAGGATATTATACCTATATATTTATACTTAGTTCTATGTATTATATATCATATCTTGTTATCCTGTAAAAAACAAAGAAAGACAACATCGACAATGAAATATTGGAGCTCAAATAAATAATAGATAAATCTCCCACAGAGGAACAACTACACCAAAAGGATGAAGAGATACAAAATTTGAAGGAGCAGCTATAGCAAGAGAGCAATAAAGCACATGCACAAGAAAAGAAATTATAAGAAGTAAGAATGAAGCTCTAAAGCCAAGAAGAGTTTCTAGTAACAATACAAGTAGAACTAGAGAAAGAAAAAGGGAAGCCTGAGGGCCAAACAATATTTAAAGATATGCTAAAGCATTTTAGGAGCCAATATTGGTTGAAGATCAATAATTTTGTAATGTATGCATTTTATCTCATGAGATGAGTAGCCAGTACAATAAAATTAATCCAGTATATTAAGGGAGAATTCACCAAAGCCAAAGAAGAATTAATGATAAAAATACCATAGGCAGAAGTTGCCTGATAAATTCTTAGGACTAAATAAGAATACCCTAAATTTCTCAAATGCTCACAAAGGTATTTAGGGAAGTCTAATTTTTGTACTAACAAAATCATTAAAGGAAGCCAACTAATTGTAGAGGGAGGAGAAATGATTAATTCCCTCAAGGCAAGCAACAACAAGATGAAGTTGGTAGTCGAACAACTCACAAATCTTGGATTTCTAATATTTTGGAATGCAGATAGGTATTTTTACACTAAGGAGCATTTAAGTAAATATTTTGATGAATAAGTGAGTGATGGAAGTGAATTTGACACATTGCCTAAGCCTTTGATGATAGATCAAGTCATTGTATACTTTCATAGGCTCACTATGCTTCTAACAAAGACAACAAAATTAATGTAGAGATACAAGAATCATATGACCGCTACTATCAATTGTAGAAGATCCTTCAATAATTTGGAGCAATAAATATTCCCTCTCAGAGAACATGGGATAAAATATGCAGGTTATTTCAGTTGCTAGGAGAACCTTTCGTAACTCAAGCAACTAGCTAACATGAAGAATTTTTGGGAGCAACTCTAGATAAAAATTCAAGGACGAATAACATCTAAGGGATGTCCCTTATGCAAGAAAATTTTAATTTTAATTTTAATTTTTTATTTTTATTTCAAATTTTTACTCCATGGCCCAAGCAGATAACGCTAGATGGGTTCGATGCTTTTGCAAGTAGAAACCCCCCTACAAGGCACCAATTATGTGAGTAAAATTTCCCACATACATCCATATTTAGATAGGAAGATGAATTTTGTCAATAAATACCCTACATATTTGCTAAGTGAGACCTTCAGATACCTAGAAAAATGGTTAGATCAGAGAAGGATGAAGCATGCAAGAAAAGATGTAGAATTTTGCTAAGTATCAAAGCATTGCTATAAATCCTAGGGTAATGATGTTAGAAACTCGCATGAAAATATTTGACATCCGATGGTTGAATCAAGTAAGCCCAAGATAATTTTTGGCTAAGTAAAAAGCATCAGACCAGGGTTATGCACAACAACAAATATTCACAAATTAGGCAAATATTAGCATTTTTGAAAATGCAAATTGGCGAATTTGGGGGACCCTAGACATCGGCCAATTCACCCAAAATTTTCGAGACAAACTTTTTAGGTGTTGGTTCACCCGGCATTAATAATAGTATTAAAGAATTTTTTAAACATTTTCTAGCACTCTCGCCTAAATCGAGGACCATTTTCACCATAAATTTTTAAAATTTTTAACTTATTTCTCCAAATTTGCCAATTATACCACTATATATAATTAACATGCCATCAATAATTTTTCATTTAAAACATTCAAACTATTAGAAAATCAACTAGAATGAAAAGTAAAACCTTCCAAGCAAAAAGATAAACTAAAACATTCGATCTATTGTAGAATTCCATCGAACTTCAATTGTGTACAAAAACTAGTCGATCCAGATCAAAACTCTACTTAAACTAAAACTGGACCTATATCTGCATCCGAACAGATCCGAAACTTATTTTCCACCTAGATGGATTGCCAAACTATTTTCTACACTAGAATGACTACCGACCCTTTTCTACACTCAAAATGATAGTCAAAACTTATTCTCCACCTGAACTGACATCTAGAACCTATTTTGCATTCGGACGAACTATTGACCCTTTTCTGCACTCAAAACGATAGTCGAACCCTATTGTACACCCGTACCGATATATAGACCTATTTATGTACCCAAAAAACATTTGAACCCTATTCTACATTCGAACCCAAATTTATACCAGAATTGACATTCGAATCATGTTCTGCATCCAAACCAACATCTGGATCCTGTTGTGCATCCAAACCAACTATTGAACCTCTTTTTACACCCGAACCAACTGTCGAACACTATTCTGCACCCAAACCGACTGCCAAACCTTTTCTACACCCAAACAGACTATCAGATCAGGTTCTGCACTAGGTTTTCTATTTCTCTTAAGACATTGTGAATCTGTGATCCTGTGTTCTTTTTATTTTTTAGAGAACATGAGTGGAAGCAATTGTAGCAATAAGATCTATTTTTCTACCATCTAATTGTGGGTTTTTCGTTTCCTATTTTTTATAGTTTATTGAAAATAGGTCAATGCTTTGTTTCCCATGTTTTTCTCTATTTTCCCCTATTCTGCATGTTTTCCCCTATTTTCTCTTGAGGAAATGTAATTTTCTCTTTTTGTTAAGACACTTTTATTCTATGTTTCTATTAAGATCTACCTTTTTGTTATAATATTAAAAATAGCTAAATGCTTTGGTTTTCTAAAGACATTGTGATTCTCTATTTCTTGTCCATTTTGTACTATAATCTTATATTTTTCCACATTTGTACTATAGTTTTTTTTCTTACATTGATTTGAAATTCTATATTGATTAGTTTTATGCTCTTATTAGTTACAAGTGCTATCACCAAAAAATAGATTAGTGGCATACACTAAAAAATCACAATAAAGTAATCCTACAAACAGGTATGCATTTTCTACCAACCAACCATATATTTATTCTAGTTTCAATATTATCTTGAGGCCTCACAGAAGTAAGATCTCTTCAACATTTTTTTACTTTTCTAAAATGAAAAATAATTTCTTTACAAGTAAAATGTCACCTACTGGCGATGGAAAGAAGGGGGCCAAATATTTTGCTGAAAAGAGTATCCTCAAATATTTTAGCCATATGTCAAAATCCAATGAGCCATTAACATCCATGCAAATTCAAGGTACAAATGATTTTTGACTACTAAACAATTAGTTGTATATTTTATAATTATTTTAAATAATGCTTTCTTTCTCAAATAGTTAATTCTTAGTATGTGCCTCTGGCCATATTGCATGATGATATGAATATTTTTTTTGTTTGTAAGTTTATTTTGTTAAATCCAAAAATGATAAAGAATATTATTGTATGCTACTATGCAGAATACCCTGTTGACCCTGATATGCCTCCACTTGAAGATATCCCTCACAAAGAGATGCCTACTAATGAAAATTATCTTAACAATGACATCCAACAAACATTTGAAGAAATTCCTCAAAATGACATGTCAATTGAAAATGAAAATGATAAATCAAATACATTACAAACTTTATTTGAATATTCAAGCAAAAATACAAAAAAGAGAAAGGCATATAACTGGGCTATTGGTAGGGCATTTAAGGTTTAATTTAGAGAATAATTTCCCTTTATAGAGCCAGTCTTGACTGAGGACAACCAAGTCAATAAAAAAGAAATTAGATGCAAAATTTGTTGTTGGAAACTAGGTAAGGATCATAGGTTGCAAAATAAGATAGATACAATAAAAAATTATAGGAAAGAAGTTAGGTGGAAGGATGCATCAGAATGTATGCATGTTATATATGCGATAGGATATGACAATCACTTGAAACAACAACAATATCTTGTTGAGAAAGGTGGAACAATTGAAGCCCAATTTCATAAAATTTATAAGATCACTTTAGCTTCAAAAAATTTGCAGTTTGCTATTGTATATAGTATTCTAAAAAAGGGTAGACCCATGTCCGATTTTATTGATTATAAGCACCTGTTTCAACTAGACGATGTGCAAAACCTTCCTAGTTCCCATTGGTCAAATCAAAATGGTTGGAAAATGGTAAAATGTTTATCATTAGTTGAGAAGGATGACCTAAGGGAGAAAGTAAAACTTGCTAGATTAATTTTAATTTCTATTGATGAGGTGACAAATGTGGATAACATATACTAGATTTTCATGCATATGTACACATTTCAAAATCATGTAAGACAATCTAGTTAGGATTACATAAGATGGTGGAAAGTTCAAATGCAAAAAACATCTATAATATTGTTGTAACTAGTTTAAAAGATATTGCAAGAATGAATGATATAGACATAGCCACAAGGTTAATATGCGTTGGAGCTGATGGTGCTGCTATAATGCAAAGGCACAAGAATGGTATTTGTGTTTGACTCCAAACCTCAATTATCCCATATATGATACCCATTCATAGCATGGCTTATAGATTGAATATTGCATATAAAATCATGAGCACTTTTGAAAATGTTGTGAGAGTGGAAGACCTCATTCATGTAATTTTATTTTTCTTGCAATCCAAAAAGGTTTTTAGAGTTTCAATAGTTTGCACTAGGAGTTATAGAAGAAAAAATTGTTAAAATATGTGGATACAAGGTGGATTTGATTGTGTCAACTTTCTTGCAGAGGTTTTACAAAATATCAATCATTAACGTGTTTATGTACGCAAATCGTAGGGCAATTGATATGGCAAAATATTTGTTGTTTTGTTTGACTGAATTTGAAACCCTTTTAACTTTATGTAGTATTCTTCTAATGTTACAAGAAATGAATAGATTGATTAAACTTGCACAAGAAAGATCCATCTATATCGTTGATTTCATGAGGATGAGAAAAAAATATTTATGATTATTGATAGGTTATATGTGTCCAAAGGAGATTTTACAGATCCTTTTTTTGATAGTTGGAATACATTGAAAAATGTGAACGATCCAAAAAAAATTTTAAAGTTTGACATCAATGATCATATTTGTATTAATTTTCATGGAAATATAATACCTCTTTACTATTTTGAAAGGTAGTTAAGTATAGTTACATATGATGTTGAACAAGTTCCTATAACACATAATAGATTTAAAGTTGTTTTACACAATACTAAGACAAAATTGTTAAAATAGTAGAATCATTAACTAGTGAAATAAGAGAACTATTTCAAAAATATGAGTTGCTTGAGGCCATGGGTGTGGATAACCCTATGTTTTGAGGTCCTTGTATTGACTATAATTCTACACATAAGATTTTTATTAAATATATGCTCATAATTATTAGGCATTTTAGTAAAAGTGTGGAATTCAATCCCCACTTGCAAGGACGCCACTTGCATTATCGGTGATGTGACCCGAGTTCAATCCCCATGACAAATATGCATATGTATAAGAAGTATTTACTCAATAAAAAAAAGTGTGGAATTCAATGGTGTTGAAATCAAAAGTATAGTAAAAAAAGATCTTTTAAAACAAAAATCATCGCATTTTGAGAGAATAATGGTTGAGAAAATATCACTTTTGAGTAACATCCATAAGATTGATTTCATTGCACGTTTGTGGAAAAAATTATATTCAAGTAGTGTCTTACAAGATACGATTAATGAATACTTTTGTTTATATAAATTATATCAAACAATGATTTTGGGATCTGTGGAAGATGAGAGGGTTTTTAATGCACTATATTTTGTTAAATCTAAGCCTTGCAACAGGCTAGATAGAAAAATAGAAAATTGTTTAAGAATTTATGTGTCATTGTATCAACTGGACAAATTTCCCTATGATAGAGCATTGGTATACTGGAAATCCCTTGCAGATAAAATAGGTACCACGAATACGAACAATAAGGAGGATAGTGATGCTTTAAGTGATCAGATAATGGAGACAAAGATATCCTCTATGCTTAATTGGATAAGCTGAGAAGTGTTCGTTTCAACTACTTGAATTGTGATTTTTCCAGTAATTCACAACATTAAAAAATTTGAATTCATTTGATATCAGATTTCACAATATTGTTTTAGATTTATTAGATTTCACAAAATTTTATTATTCATAAATTTTAATATTTTATATCCCATTGTTGTTTTTGAAATAATTTTAATTATCTTCATATCATAGTATTTGTTTGTTTCAAAAACCTAAATTGTAATTTTTACAAGATTTTACAACATTGATCAATATGAATTTGTTAGTTATCATTTTCATCTATAAATTTGACTTTAGTTTTCATCATAAGATTGCTTCATCTATCTGAATTGTAACTTTATGATTTATATCACAACATTTTCTTTCAAATTATATGTTTTATGTTGTAGTCTTCTAGTGTCTAAACTATGTTCATTCATAACTAATTTATAGCATTGTATTTCAAATTACATTCATTCATAACATTACAATTGTGAATATAGTTGAATCGTTCTAAATTTAAAATTTGCACAAGAATATAAATGGAAAAAACCTTTGAGTGATAGAAGATAAAAATTAATAAAAGACATTTTCATTATTTGCATTAAAAATATACATTGTACAAAACTGTTGATAGAAATACAACAGAACTACTTGTTAAATATGAAATATTTTATAATACTTTAATTTTGATATGGGTGAGAAGGGGTATATTCAGTCGCTCCTTGTATAGCTGGATCACCTTGGGTTTAAGATTCAATTTCTTCTTATATATCTGCACCTCCTTGAGTTTGAGATGCTCCTGAAGTTGTAGGTTCTTTTCCCTTATATTCTTTTCCAATATCCTGCGTAGGTTCTTTTTCATTATCTTCTCTTCCAATATCCTACGTAGGTTCTTTTCCATTATCTTCTTTTCCAATATCTTGTGCATGCCCTTTTAGTGCTCATGTTATGATGAGGCCTTCATAGTCCTTCTGTAATCTCCCCATAAAATATCTATATTCTATGGTTGGATCCTCAAGCACTACATGAACGTTTTGTTGATGCTTCTTCTTAAGCAAGATATTTGGATCCATTTTGTGCTCTACTATAATTTCTCTTAAATAATTATTATCTCTAACCTTAGCTTGTAAGGTCTCCTTCAATGCTATTGCATTTAATATTGATTTCTTTGCAATATTGAGATTAACACCCATGAAATCAACTTATTTATGTAAATTCTCATAATTTGACTATAAAAAGTAAAAGAAAACCTTGGTTAGTTGAGAGTTATATTACAAAATATAATGATAAATTTTATTGCATCTAAAGTATCACCTCAACACATCTCTTATAGCCTCAACGATTACAAATTTTTTCTTATAAAAATCCCATAGGTTGTAATATGCTTGGGCTTTAGCATTCAGGTTCTCCAACCTATTCAACATAATATTTAAAATTTGATCATCATATAAAATAGAAGTGTTCACTGATCCTGATTGAGCTTGATGTAACAATCCAGCAAGCTTCTTAGGTTGGTTTTTGAGCAAGGAGAAAATTTCTTCCCTTTTATCAAAGTTTTTATAGCAGGTATTTATTTCTTTGATAAGGATCTTTGCGCAAAATTCCCAATACTTCATTTCCTTGATATTTTTAAGCAAAGGGTCTTGGATCAACGCATAACAATTATAAGAAACTAATTATATTAAAAAAAAACTAACTTGTTGATCCTTAGTTTGAGGATCACGATCGGTGGAGTTAGAAGGTGACGATGAAATTGGCTCAACTATAGGAATTTCTAGTTCTTGTAGTGCTTGAAACATCTCTAACACTTTAAACCCTTCAATGTTTCCTTGTAAAAGATAATCTTCCTCTAATGGTGTCTCATCTAATCTTGAGCTTGAAATATCTTGCAATGAACAACCAATTGAAAATGACATGGTTGAAAATGTAGACTGTGTCCTGCATGGTGCCTCTTGTGATATCGATCTAGCAAGTTATTTTCCATCAATTTGACATTGCATTAATTTTTGTCATTGTTGAGGTTGTGTTGGTGCTGGTGGCAGCATCATTTCCTTCATTCTTTCAGTAAATTACGAGGGACCTAAATATATTATAATAAGATATTATTAAATAAAATTGTAGTGGATAAAATTAGTACATAACATTAAAAATACACTTACCCGATGACGAGATCTCTTACCGCTCTTCATTTGGTGGACACAACTGGGTGCAAGTGTAGGGAGTGGGGCATAAAACTGAAAATATATGAAAAATAAAAAATAAATATAATTTCAACTAAGCAATGGTAATGAATCAATAAAACTCAAAATAGTAAACTTACCAATAATTGGTGTGACATAACTAGATTCACATTCCATGATATGTGTTTGCACATGTTGATGAGAAACGAGAGAAGAAGTTGGCTTCATATGTTTATGAGGCCTATGCAGTGGTGATGATTCACACATTGTGCCTTTTGAATCACCACCATCCTCTGGCATGTGATCCCTGACAACAACATCATATTTTTTCTATGTTATGGTTGCCTTACTCCGCGTTTAGGTGTAAATAAAAAGTTAAAATAGAAATAAAAAACATGTTAAAATATATAAATTATTTGATAGTGAAAATAGAATAATTACCTTCAGCTCTTCAACAGTCATAGCAATGCTTTGTAATATTGCGTGCACTATAGTCGGTGAACCCGTATCCTGCAAATTATGAAAACTTTCAAAATAAAGTGCTAAAATATAGTTTACTGAGGCTATCATGGTGGGTTTCTTTGATTTTTTTGAGAAATATAGAGCTTTGATCTGATGCAATCTAAAATATATGTACACCAGTCAAATATTTTGTGGTAATTTAGATAACAAACAATATAATCCAATGACCAAAATGGAATCTTCGTTCTTCCAAGCAAAAATAGTCTTGCTTGGAAAAACTCAACAATTACCTTGAAATCATTATTCATAACTGAGGTAATAGTTAACCCTCTTTTGGACTTCATTGTAGAAAAAAATCGATGACATAACAAATTTTAAATTATGAAGTTTAAGATAATCAAGTGATGAGAATTATACCTGATAACAATTTCAAAGAGATGTTGTAGGTGGTCACCAGGAAAGCCTTATCATCCACAAAGATAGCTAGCTTATGTGAAATAGGAGCAAGACCCTTTTGTGGAAGACTAGTCAATCTCTGAATATCAGAGGGTTTGATTGTAAAATCAATTTTTCTATTCTGTATAGTTAGACTAACCACCGCAAGATAATTTTCATAGCCTTCAATGATATTGTATAGAATAATTTTATCTGTTCTAAAATGGGGCATAGAAATCAAATCCTCAAAACCTGTGTCTTTGACCCATGTATGGTCATTTCCAGGCTTGGTTAAGAAGTTTGAAAATCTGACACAACTTTGATTTTTGAATGAAATTTTTTGAGAGGTTATCGACATGGTGTCCATCACTCTAGAAAGATGTAGGGTAATAGTCAATTAGGGGAGGGAAGGATTTGTAGCTTTGCTCTAATCTCTTGTAGAAGAAAAAAACCTAAAAAAATAACTATTGATACCTTTTAATAGATGGAATTGACTAGGCTAGACACGTGGAAATATGTTATTAGGAATGCACTAGTCAGTGATCTACTGTGTGATGTGTGGCCTGACCATTATCTGCACCTTGTCCAAGGTGAGACCATTATCTTCACTCGATCCAAAGTCGAACATTGTTTTACACATGATCTGAGGTCGAACTATTATCTACATTCGATCTAAGGCCAAACGATTATCTACACCCAGTCCGAGGTCGAACCATTATCTGCACTTGATCTGAGGCCAGACCATTATCTGCACCTGATCCAATGTTGGACCATAATATGCACCCGATCCACAATTGGACCATTATCAAAACCTAGTCCGATGTTGGAACATTATCTGCACCCGATTTGAGGTTGAACTATTATCTACACTCGGTTTAATGTTGAACCATTATCTATAATTTTGCACCCGATCTGATGTCAGACCATTTTCAACACCCGATTCGAGGTCTAACCATTTTTTGCATCCGATTTGAGGTCGAACAATATTCTGCATCTGATTCTAAATGTCATATATTCCATTATTTATAATTTAACAATTTACAATGATCTACTAACTAATGGAGAATGAACAATACATTTGAGATGTGAACTAATAATAATAGACAAACACTATTTTAACTACAATCCAAGCAAAGCCTATGATATGTTATGTTGGTACAAGATGTTATAGAACTTGATAGCTAATTCTAAATGTCTAAATATTACAAAATAATGTTAACTATTCGAATATACATAAAAGTACCTTTTACATTTATTCCAAATCATATTTCATATATGATAAAGATGTTACTAAAATCCTATATTTTGATAATATTTGTGAACCGCTTTGCAGATGGGGCAATTATGCTTACTAATATTAAACCACTTGAAAAAAAAGTTGGTATGGAATATGTGTTTTGTATGATAAGGCATGCCTGTCACTAATGCTCCTAGATCGAATTCTTCTAAGAAAATAGTGCATTGGAGGACTTCCTCCAAATCTCTCGGAGACTTCCCTGATTCTTCCATCTTATATAGTAATATCCAATAAAATAATTCCTCACTAATGATTGGAATACCATTAAACGCTAGATACAAAATCCCCATGAAATACCCATGAAATTTGGAAACAAACTGTTAAACCCTAGCACAAAAACTAAAACTAATATTAACACCAAATTTACCTTTTTCATGTGGGATTTGCAACAGGGAAAACAACCGTGACACCTCCCCTTTGTTTGAAGCACACTCCCAAGTCATTCATGCTTCCACGTCATCCACACTCCTAAGTTTTCCATGCTCCCAGGTCATCCACGCTCCCAAGTCGTCCACTGGTTCGTGTTTGTTGTTTTTAAGGAAGGTTTGTTTTTCATTTTTTTGTCTTTATTGTTGTGTTCATTTTATGTTTGTGGTTTGACATTGGACATTTTTTCCACATGATCCATTATTGAACCGTGTTTTTCACCTGGTGCATCATCGGACTGTTTTTTTCACTCGATCTGTGGTCGAGCCGTGTTTTCCACCTGATCCGACCAAAACTATCAAATTTTCCAAGGTTTTGCAATTTTTTTTTTTAAATAAGGTAATTCATCATTTCCTTCTACATGAATTTGGCCAAGATTCACCAGGGTTTCAAAATAGATTCATCAATTTTTTACAAGTACATTTTGGGTTTGACCCCTTATGCATAACCCTGCATTAGATAATTTTGAGTTTTGATGTTAGTAGAAGGGAAATAAATCCCAGGTGCCTGATATGCAAAATCCTAGGTGGATAATGATGTTGATGTTAGAAGAAGAGTGTAAATTATCTAACTAAATATGGAAAAGCATTCAACTCCTTGAAACATAAAATTGACTAAGTATGAGAGTCCAATATTTAACACATTATCACAATCTAGTCAAGTATGATAGCCCTAAATATCAAATGGTTTTGAATGCTTATGTTAGCAAGAGCATTATAAAAACCTGGATCAACAAAATAATAGAATATAAAATCCTAAGACATGAACTACATTTGTATGACAAAGTGCTTCACCAAGTTAAGGAATCAAAAGAGTGTTAGGTGGTTTTAAATGTTGATGTCTGCATGGGGTACAAAAATATCTGGTAGTGATGAATAAAGAACCCAACATATGATAAAATGATAGTTAGAGTTGAAAGAGACATCAAACAAAAATATGCATCAAATTTCCCAAATGTGCTCCTAGCAAGTGAATATGTTGCTAGACGCTTTTAATGATCTCAAGCTTCTTCAACTAGCACCTATACTATTATATCTAAGAAGTTAGTGGGGCAACAAGAGTAAAAAAAACTTGTGAGAAAATATTGTACACTAGATGAGACACAATGGCTGCCACTCTTTGATATAGAATAACAACAAGCCACATCAATGTTATCATGCTAAATTGGTTACAACAAAATAAACTGGAGGAGAGAGAACACACATTGTAGTATCTTATCAAACTTGCAATCCAATCCTTGAATAATGATGATAGCATAACCAATTGTAATTGTAAGTATATATATAGTAAAATATAAGCCATTATGATGGTCGACTCTTTGGCATTTACAATTGGCATAGTTGTATTGATTGAGGACTATATACCTTTTGAATGAATAGTGGATTGTAGTTTGAAATTTTCTCACTTCTTGTGTTGAACATGTATGTATGTCTTACTAAGTAGTTAAGCATTTTTGTTAAAGCTAGGAATGAATAATTCTACTATAGTTATTTTGCATTCTATATTTCTACCTAGATTTACTATTATAGTTTTGGAATGACTTAGCAATACTTAGAGTTCTTCATGTTTAATTGTTCTAAAGCATAAGGAAATTAAATTATTCTATTAGGTAGTTTAATATAAATTTGGATTAAAAGAATCTTTGTACTATGTCTCTTGATGTTGCCAAATCCACACCACTTTTAACTTAGTTTTCTAAACCTCTGCATTTATTACTCTAGTCTGCAAACCCCTCATTTAGTTAGATTAACTAGGCACATAGGAACTGACCTTCTCTAAATATTGATTCAAAAAACCCTATGTTTGAGCCATCCAAACTCTTGGTCGAGGTCTTGAGGGTGTATCTCATTCACCTAGACGTATTTCAGACCAAGAGATATCCTAACTTCCCATTAAGGCTTTCAAATATATGATTCCTTTCATGCTTTCTACTGGGGCTCACTCTTGTCCCATACTCACTCTTAGGTCACATTCACTCTTACATTTCACTCTCTTTCAAATCGTTTTAAAGTGATAATTATTTTGAAAAATTTATATGATTTTATGATGATAAGTTTAAATTAATATGTTTAAATGAGGTATATATGGATTTTATTAGGGTCACTCCCACAAAATCATTAGAATATTACATTTTCTATTAGGTTAATTAAGCCATATCTAACTTGCATTTTATCAAAAATATTTTTTCATTTTTCTCAAAAATTAGTTTTCCTTTATCAAATTCTTGATATTATTTTCATTAGGAGATAGATTTTTTCTTGATTAATTTCCTTCTAAAATTTAAATTTCACCAAGATAAATATGAATCTACTATTGACAATTTTCTACCAATGCATTTTCTTCTTCTTTGTGGATATATTGGCATTTCCAAGACACGACCTCTATTAATTATTAATGGACATCAATAATAATTTATGTATTACCTTCAATTAAAATATATCTATATTTTTTCCATGGCCATCATGATCCTTGTAAGAAGTTCCATAGAATATACCTAGTTATTTATTGAACTTCTATATCATTCTAAGTGCATGATGATATTTTTGCCTTGAACATCCCCAAAAGCACCATTTCCACTAGATTTTCTAGAGTTTTCTTTGAAATCACTATCAAAGTTAAGTTTGAGGAGCCTCAATTTTGGATGGTTTAATTTTACCATTATCTAATTTAGATCCTTCACATTAACTAAATTATTATAGATAACCCTTATATGTATATTCAAATCCTATAACTAAATGGTTAGCACAAATTTTTCCACACTTGAGAATTGGAATATTGAACAACATACCTATAAACATTCTATAAGAGAGGAAATAACACAAATCTAAATTTAGATTTGATTTTGAGATTTTGATTATTCCTTTCAGTCCATAAATTTCAACAAATAATCATAGGGCTAATTTTCCTTAGAATGATTAATGCTTTGGATTTGAAATATATTTTTTTAATAGTTTGTCACCTCTTCTAATGTCAATGGACCAATCTAATAGATTCTCATTTTTTGAAAAAATATCCTCATGTGGTGGAAGTAAAGACATAATGAAGAAGCGAATGACCTATTTTTTAGCTCCTTTTTAGGCACATGTTAAAACATTTTTTGATATCCTCTTCTTTACAAATTATCACCTATAAGAAATTTGCTATGGATTTCTAGCTAAAGGAATTGAAGCCTTAGGGATGGCTTCAAGTGATCAAATAATATTCTAAGGAAAATCATTGGGAGTAGGGAATTCTAATTTCTTTAAAGAAACTTAATATAATATTAACCTTTTTTTATTAGATTTAAAACCAACTCATACTTTCATAGAAAAATGGGCAAATACAACTCTTGAAGCATCTTTTTAAGCTCATCTAGTGCTTGTTTGAGGTACTCTCCCTCAACCAAATCACTAATAAAAATCTAAAAACTGGATTTGTTGCTCACATCAATATAATTTTTAACTTATTTACCTTTATAAACCAAATGAACCTGAGCTAATTATCAACATTTTTTATTAGAAATAATATGATAAGAATTCAACCAATCAATAAAACAAAAATTAGTAGAACCTTCATCATTTACTAACCATATAATATGTTTTTGATTAATTGAGAAATTTTTAATTTGAAGTTCCAATTGATGGATTTTTAAGCCTTATTACTAACACAAATATCACAAGTTAAATATCATAGGATCAAATACAATATAGTCATAATACAACAAGGTCAGGATAATGATATGAGTAGAATAATATAAGCAAATTAATATGTAGAGTAAGTCTTATAATAACACAAATAACATTCAATAATACACAACAAAATGAATGTAATAGCCTTAATCATTCATGTACTATACATGAAGAACATCTTATAGTATTAGTTACTTAAAATCTATGCAATATTTATTACTCTTATTTCTCTTACAAATATGATAGTGATGCTCATTTTTTTCTATAATATGATGTTAATATGATACTATATTCTTCTCCTATGGAGAACTATATAGCCATAGTAGAATGACTCTTTGGATACTTGACTATTCCTTTCCATATTCCAAGTCTCATGACTCTTGGCTTCTCTACTTGACACTTGCATACTTGATGAACACTTGACTCTATATTGTATGCACACCTATACATGACTCTTACACTTCTATAAATTGCACACTCTAATATAATATACTTGTGCACATCTTTACATTACATATTTGATCTCTTACATATAAAAAAATTGTGCACATAGACTCAAATTACACCTGAACACTAACTCACGACATTTGTGCTTTTCCTGCACATTACAACTTTACATGACACTTGTGCATATCCTGCACATTCACACTTACATAAAAGGAATTATTACTCACATTCTAAACAATGACTCAACCATAATATATTATTTATAAATTTACCATGAAGGTACCATGGGAGTACATTAGCATGTATACTCGAACACACCCTGTATTACCTTATTTGGTTATTGAAAACTTTAGTCTTCAATCATGGTCTCCATCTTCATATTCAATATTCAAGAGACCTTGAAATACATGTGATCTTCTACTTGAGCTCCATAAAGTTCATCTTCTTGCTTGAATTCTACTTTGAGTTCATCAACAACTTCATGTTCTTCAATATTTATAGCTTCAAGATGATAAACTTCTTGAACTTTCTCATTGTCATCAGATTCTTGCATAAAAATCATTTCTTTTCCTTCTCCTTTAGAATCATATGTTTCTTTCTTTCTTGTATAGTAACTTCTGAATATTCACTTAGAGTATCATAATAAAATTTTGATTTAGATGAACTTGGAATATCAATACTACATGAAGAATGAAATATCCTTTCTAGAAATGATTCATCTATTTCCACTTTCTTCTTAAGAGATTCAATCAACTCTTTTTGTTTCAAATTCTCATATTTATGAAGCTTAAGTGAAAGCAATGACATATACATTATGCTACCTATATCTAGAGGTATCATAATATTATTTTTTCCATCATCAATTGCTTCAAAAAGTCTCTCTTACAAATAGTATTCAAGAGTTTCAAAACTATCTTCTATGGCTTCACTATAGATTAATTTTGAAACTATATCTATCTTTCCTTTAAATTTTTCAATCAAATTATTAATCCCAAATTTTATGACATCTAAGTTACCTTTTATAATTATAAACTCTATATTGTTACCCATAAAATTTGTAGAATTTGACTTTGAAGTAGACATCCTTATAACTCCTAAGTTCAAAAAATAAAATAAATCAAAGTTTCTAAATTAATTCCTATGAGGTAGGAAACCTTATGTCTCCCTAGTTTTAGAAACTAAAAATAAATCTTTGCAAATTTATATTTTCCTAAGTTTGATGTTGAAAACCTTTTATCTCCCAAATAAATAAATTTGCAAAAACTCAATAAATTCAAACTTGTCTTTTTTTATTTTTCAAAAATAAAACTTAAAAACAAACTTTTAAAAAACTTTGGAAACTTCTTTCAAAAATATCTTTAAGCAAATTAAATAGTAAGTTGACATCCTTAGTACTTCAAAATTTTTAAAAATATACCTAACATACCATATTAATATTACCATTTCATCTAATCTAAACATTTCAAATAAAACTTAAACAAACCTTAAACTTATCGATCTAGACAATAGAGATTTAAATAAAAATTATCAAACTTATATCTCCAAATAATATAAAAAATAACCTTATAAAATTTGAACTTCAAATTAATTAAAAAATCTCAACTAACCTTTGTTTTATATTTTCCACCTTCCAATATCTTGATTCTGCTACATGTGAACAACTCATACTTCCTGCTTCTGCTCCATGTGTGTTTGATATACTCTAAATTTGGCTAGTCTTCCTTTCAAGCTTTTCAAATGTAGTTTACCTTCACCTATACATTTGCATGGGAAGGACAAGAATTTCATATGCTAATGCTTTCATCTCTGGTATAACCTCCTTTGTATACATTATACTACTTTGAATATTAATTGCACTTTGCCATTCACTTCTCATTGCACTGCTTCCAAGGACATTTGAATTGAGTTCAACCTTATGTAATATTTGCTACTGAAGTAACACTTTGTTCTTGGCACTTACACTTTCAATATTCCACTTTTTGAATCAACTCCCACTCAGTTTGTTTTTACATGAATTTTGATTATTCTCCTTATTTAGGGCATTGGTAGACATTTGTGATGGTTATATCATGACCTTTGGCTATCCTCCTTCCTTAGGATATTGTTGAACATTTATTATGGTTGTACTATGACCTTTGGTTATCTTTAGGGTATTGATGGATGCTAATGTTGCTATTCTAAAACAAGTTGAAGACGTAGATGGTTGTTGGTCAGCTAAATACGTTGCTCCCTACCTTGTTAGCTTTGTTTTGAATGTTGTTGTTTTAAAACTAGCTAAAGATGTAGCTCTATACCTTGTTAGATTTGTTGCTAATATTTCTATAGCTTCATAGTTTCCATTCTACTTTGTTAGTATTACTAGAGTGGACCAAAAGACATCAATGTAGTATGAGCCAGATGGCCTTCTATTATTGCTTTCCTTTGGTATGAGTTGAATGGCTCTACATATTATTGCTATGAGTTGAATGAATCTCTTACTTTGATAGAATTTGCCTGATAGTTTCTCCTTTTACTACATTAATGTGAAACACTTAGGATTCTCCTTTTTACTATTGCTATGGCCAATAGACTGCTCCTATGATCATTATTTTCTATGGCCTATATACTTATCTACTACTACTTGAAATGATATAGGCCAAATATTTTACTTTGTATTGCTCTCTTCAATAGTACTTGTTTCTACAATATGAATCTTTTTCTTTAATACATACCTTGGTCCTCTTTTAGAATTTGGGCCTTTTCTCCTTTATTCTAAAAATTCTTAACCAATAGTCTCTATATCATTATAGACAACCTCTATTTTGAATAACTCTTCAAAAATAGGTAACCTCGATCTTCTATTATTGAACTCTTGCTATTGTTGTTCCCTATTTCTTCTTTATTCAATATCAAGGTTTCTAAAAACTAATTCTTATTCCACTTGATGTCAAGATCTGTAGGACCTAAATTTTTTCCTTGTCGAGGTCAATATTTCTGTGACCTAAAACTTTATATCTTGTAGCTCTTATCTATTAATACACTACTCGAAGTAAGCTTACTTTAAGAATGGTATATCTATCTCAAGATAGATGTAACTTTCTCAAGACCTGATATATCTTTCTCCTATTATGCTTTCTTTTGCACTTAGAAGCTGAAATTATTCTCTATTTGCTATAGAAAGTGTCTCATACTTTTCATTATTAATTTTTTTTGTAACTCTTTCTCTAAAATAAATAATATCTTAGGTTGTACGTAAGTATCCAAAATTTATGTTAGAGTATCAAATATCTAATGTCAAGGAGACATTGAATGTTCTTGATTCCTTCAATATTATAAAATCAATGTCAAGGGTTGGATATAGCCTTGAACGATCAACTATCTCAAAGTTCATACACCTTCAATCTAGATGAGTCCTAAGTTTCATTTGTTATTTTTCAACCATGGAAAGAATGTATAGCTAAATCCTAGTCTTTACTGGTTATTCTTCAACCATGGAAATACTCTATAACTGAGTCCTAGTCTTAATTGGTTATTCTTTAAACGTGGAAAGAATACAACCTTTCTACTCAATATGACCTTATAATAGAATCTTGGTCTCACTACCTTCAAAGTAGACATACTCTAAATCAAATTTATCAAACTTGACAACATAGGTTTTGTAAACAACTAAATTAATTCTATGAACATGAGTAGGTGATAACTCTAATAGTAACTCAAATAGTAGCTCTGATACAACTAAGGGATTTTTAAACATTAATACTAACACAAATATCATAGGATCAAATATAATATAGCCACAATACAATAAGGTCAAGATAATGATATGAGTAGAATAATATGAGCAAATTAATATGTAGAGTAAGGCTTATAATAACACAAATAACATTCAATAATAAGTAGCAAAATGAATGTAATAGCCTTAATCATTCATGTACTATGCATGAAGAACAACTTACAATATTAATTTCTCAAAATGTATGCAATATTTATTACTCCTCTTTCTCTTAAAAATATGATAGTGATGCTCACTTCTCTTTGAAATATGATGTTAATATGATACTATCTTCTTATCCTATGGTTAACTATGTAGACATAGTAGAATGAATCTTTGGATACTTGACTATTCCTTTCCATATTCCATCTCATGACTCTTGGCTTCTCTTCTTGACACTTGCATACTTGATGAACACTTGGCTCTATATTGTATGCATACTTATACATGACACTTAAACTTCTATAACTTGCACACTCTAATCTAAGATACTTGTGCACATATTTACATTACATATTTGATCTCTTACATATAAGATACTTGTGCACATAGACTCAACTTACACTTGCACACGAAATCACATGACACTTGTGCATTTATTGCATATTACAACTTTACATGACACTTGTGCATATCTTGCACATTCACACTTACATAAAGAGAAAATATTATTCACACTCTAAACTATGAATCAACTCTAATATATTATTTACAAATGTACCATGAAGGTACTATGGGAGTATATTAGCATGTACCAAATAATGTAATATATTCCAACACTACTTTGGTGAACCCCTAGGAAATTTTTACTTCCTAAGCAATTTTATTGCATACATAGGCCCTTACATATTTTTAAAATAATATATTTTCTTAGTTGTTCCCTTGGATTTGAATAATATCCATACAAAATTTTCCCCTAATGCTAAATTTTCATAACCCTAAAAAAAATTCATTTTCCAATTCAATCATATTGTTTTTCTTATAATTAATATTTACCAGCCACAGGAACCTACCTTAAGAAGATAAGAGATTCACTCAACTGGTTTGGAGTAATAAGCACACCTATCTCTACTCTTACTCAATTCCCTTTGGTAAGATACTAGATGCATAATTTTTGATTGGCTTGTTTATCCTTCTCGTGTACCCACGAGCTATCCCATCTCTTTTCATCCATTGAAAGAGATTGTTGCACCAACCAACTATCACTATCATTCAAATCCTTTCTTGAATAAGCTAGTTGCCTCTTTACAATCCATTGAAAGAGATTATTTCTCACCCCATATATCATTCTCACTTGTATTTTAATGAGCTAGATTACTCCATCCTACCCATCAGAGGAGAACACTCCAACCTCATTACCTTACATAAACTTTTCAATGTAGGTGTGTTGAGTGTGTTATGAGAATTTGGTCAACTTCTTATTAATAGTGAATATGATTATCCCAGGTCCCTTCCACAGGTCTAACCTAGTGATAAGATGGTGTGCCTTCTCTATGACACTACACTCCATAAGGGAGACTTATGGAAACTCAAAAAATCATTCCTAACTCACACTGTCTTTTCAAAGGAGAAAATGGAAGTTCCCTAAACCCATATTTTCATATTGGAACTCTTTTCAAAAACCTAGGGTGAAACTAACCAAATTAAATCCATATGTTGAACTATGCTCCCATTCTAATTTTCCTCCCGAGGAATCATCAACTGAGGAAGTGATGGGGCACCGGGAAAACACACTTCTGCTAACCCCACTTTTTCATTAAACAAATCTAGAAATTACATGCAGAAATAAATAGCCCGTAGGCTTACAATCATTGGCCCTCGGCTCGGTTCTCTTCTTCCTCACTCCTACGCTCTAAGTGCATTCCCCGATCCACCATCCCGACTAAAAGAAAAAACTGGGTTTTTATAGAGGCCCCAACCCTCTCAGGCATCAACTCCCACCTAAAGGATTCACCAACCTGATTAATTACAATTTCAAAAATCGGGACACCAACCCGAATAAAGACCCCTCTCCGCACGGTCCCTGTCATCACTGAATCCGTCAAAAAAATCTCTGTGCGCCCATCCTCTTCGTTCTCCATGCTTCTGGAATCCCTCGCTTTCTCTTCAGCTTTCGCCATGTGTCAACTTCGAACGGTCCTCGAAAATACCGTTCTCGCCATCTTTTTCTCTTCCCGTGCCATTTTCTCTCTTCGTCGCGATATCGCGAGATGTCGCGATATCGTGACGTTTCTGCTCCTTCGTGCTTCTTTGCACTTTCGATCGTGATATCGCGACATGTCATGATATCGTGACTGTTCAGCCTTCGTGCCATCACTTTCAATTCTTGTCACGATATCGCGATGTCCCTGCTTCTCCGCCTTCACTTCGACTTTGTGTCACAATTTTGCGACAGTCACGATTTCGTGATGTGTCGCGAAATCGTGACACTCCCACTACCCCCACCTGCTGCTGCCTTCCATGTCGCGATTTCGCGACAGTCACGATTTCATGGCATGTTGCGAAATCGTGACAGTCCATCTGCTTCCCTCTATTATTGCTGTGCCTCGTCACGATTTCGTGACAGTCATGATTTCGTGACGTGTCGCAAAATCATGACACTTTCGCTGCTCTGCTCCGCCGCTACCCTGTTGTCGCGATTTCGCTACAAGAACCCCGCCTTGCATTAGGTTCTTTCTGCCTTCGACTTCTCATCCAACTTTTGCCTTCGCCTCTGCATTTGTCTTCCTTGCCAACTCCCGCCGAGTCTCTACTCCGACGTCGCGATTTCACGACGTCACGATTTTGCTACACTTGCCAGCTCCTGCCTCCGCTTCGCCCTGATATTGCAATTTTGCGACGTCACAAAATCACGATGTCACGATTTCGCTACTCTTTCCTGTCTTCACCCCTGCTTCTGCCTTTACGTCATGATTTCGTGATGGTCACGATTTCGTGACATTTCACGAAATCATGGCCCCTTCTGCGCCATTTTCTCTCTCCTGCTGATCATCATGATTTTGTGACGTAGCGAAATTATGACAGTTTCTAAACTCCTTGCCTTCTACTTCTTCTTTCTCTGACTCTTTAGCATGGAATTTCCCGCAACTGGATGCCTCTATTGCTGGTGCTGCTAGATGCTCCTGCATCAGACACCCGAGGTACGTGGAGAAGTGATCTTCACTTCTGATTGGTCCGGTTGCTGCCTCCTGCAACACTCCCAAACCCTTCTCTGCCTCAGCAGTCTGCTTCAACCCCGGCTCTCGGTCCATACTTCTGTCTTCTACCGGACAGACTTCCTCATTGCTATAAATTTCTTCTGCAGCCTGCTTTAACTCCTCTTTCTTTCTTCCCGCATTTTTTGTCGCTCCTCTTGCTCCCGTAACTTTATCCTGAGCCATTATTTTTGCAATGCTTTTAATTGTCGTTGCAAAGCTAAGACTTCTTCCTCCGACACCATATCCTCCTTGCTATCTCGTCTTCTTTGGGAATGCATTTTTCTTGCTTTTCTTATAAAGCTTTAACGATCCGATGTAGCTGCCTCACGTCCGAAGATCTACTAACACGCCCGAGATCTTAACTCACTCTCTCTCAGAACCCTCCCGTAGGTCTTGGTGCAACTGCCTCACCTTCGACGAATTTGCTGCACACTCAGGAACATTCGCTCTGATACCACTGACGGGGCACCGGGAAAACACACTTTTGCTAACCCCACTTTTTCATTAAACAAATCTAGAAATTACATGCAAAAATAAACAGCCCGTAGGCTTACAATCATCGGCCCTCAGCTCGGTTCTCTTCTTCCTCACTCCTACGCTCTAAGTGCATTCCCCGATCCACCGTCCCGACTAAAACAACAAACTGGGTTTTTATAGAGGCCCCGACCCTCTCACGCATCAACTCCCGCCTAAAGGATTCACCAACCCGATTAATTACAATTTCAAAAATCGGGACACCAACCCGAATAAAGACCCCTCTCCGCACGGTCCCTGTCATCACTGAATCCGTCAGAAAAATCTCTGCGCGCCCATCCTCTTCGTTCTCCGTGCTTCTGGAATCCCCCACTTTCTCTTCAGCTTCCGCCATGTGTCAACTTCGAACGGTCCTCAAAAATACCATTCCCGCCATCTTTTTCTCTTCCCGTGCCTTTTTTCTCTCCGTCGCGATATCACGACATGTCACGATATCGCGACGTTTCTGCTCCTCTGCGCTTCTTTGCACTTTCGATCACGATATCACGACCGTTCAGCCTTCGTGCCTTCACTTTCAATTCTTGTCGCGATATCGCGACGTCCCTGCTTCTCTGCCTTCACTTTGACTTTGTGTCGCGATTTCGTGACAGTCACGATTTCATGATGTGTCACGAAATCGTGACACTCCCACTGCCCCCACCTGCTGCTGCCTTCCATGTCGTGAAATCGTGACAGTCACGATTTTGCGACATGTCACGAAATCGTGACAGTCCATCTGCTTCCCTCTATTGCTGTTGTGCCTCGTCGTGATTTTGTGACAATCATAATTTTGTGACGTGTCATGAAATTGTGACACTTCCGCTACTCTACTCTGCCACTGCCTTGCTATCGCGATTTCGTGACGTCACGAAATCACGACGTCATGATTTTGCTACAAGAACCCTACCTTGCGTTAGGTTCTTTCTGCCTTTGACTTCTCATCCAACTTCTGCCTTCACCTCTGCCTTCGTCTTCCTTGCCAACTCCCGCCGAGTCTCTACTCCTACGTCGCGATTTCGCGACGTCGTGATTTCACTACACTTGTCAACTCCTGCCTCCGCTTCGCCCTGACGTCACAATTTCGTGATGTCACAAAATTGTGACGTCGCGATTTCGCTACTCTTTCCTGCCTTCACCCCTGCTTCTGCCTTTATGTCACGATTTCATGATGATCGCGATTTCGTGACATGTCGCGAAATCGTGGCCCCTTCTACGCCATTTTATCTCTCCTATCGACCGTCACGATTTCGTGACGTAGAGAAATCACGATAGTTTCTGAACTCCTTGCCTTCTACTTCTTCTTTCTCCAACTCTTCAGCACGGGATTTCCCGCAACTGGATGCCTCTGTTGCTGGTGCTGCTGGATGCTCTTGCATCAGGAAGAGTACGCATAGAGTAGTTTGAGTATAATTAATTATAATCCTTTCAGATCTCATTCTTCGATGAGAGAATTAGATAATATGGAAGGTCCATTTTATCGAGATCATTTGAAAGAAGTTTACTTAGCCAAACTTGAAACAACTACCCATAATTGTTTAGTGATCATTAATAATTTTCTTACATTCTCTTCATAGATTACATAAGTAAAAACATTTGATAGATTGGACATATAAAATCTAACAATCATCACAATTTAATATCAAACTGGAATTGTTCACAAAACACATATATAGTTTTAAAAATAATTTATGATATTCGTTTTCTTTACATTCACCATGTTCAAGTCTCTAGTAAGACTTAACATTTCCATAAACCACATGTTGTATATAATGCAAACGTATTTCCTTTCACTAACATTTGTGAATTACATCAAAGGTTTAAACATATATAACATTCATTGTTGGTGAACTAGCCAAAGTCCTTTCCAAGAGAACATAGAATTTCCCCAAATAAACACAATATAGAAACACAATAAAGTATCTAAGCAAAATAAACAAGGTAAAAATCGAGTCTTTCCACTTTCTTTACTTTGTAGCTATTATTCTAGTTCTTCTCTTTGGTCTTTGCATCGCAGTTAGCGTGAGGTTTATTGAACACCAAAAAGACTTATAACAAAATCTACCACTGCCAATATTAAAAGCAACTGAAACTCAAGTCTAAAAGGTTAAACTTACCCCTAATTTTCCAGTAAGGCATAAGGCTTTTAAGATAGTAAAAAAATTGCACATCCTTACATTCACGAATTAGTAGAGTTTCCTTTCACTATTGGAATGACTTCTACTTCTAGTTTACATTAATCAAAACAAACTGGAATATATTCACATGCCGCTCAATTTAAGCACAAATTATTCCTTCCACAACACATCGATTCCAACACAACCTTGAAAATCAAAGCATGGTTCTTCCACACTTACACATCCTACCATAACACAAAATAAACCACAATCTTTCATTTCACACATTCGGCACTACAACTCTCCAATAGTACATGTTTTGATCAAAAAGTTAAAGGAAGAGTTTTAAGATAAAAATAATGAGCCACCCAATCAGAAGGTGCCTACCCATTGAACATCAAGACCAAACAGCCAAAATAACTAGGTCTACATTTCCCTACAACTACTTGATAACACTATCACTAATTCGTGTTACAACTTTCTTGGTTATAGCACAACTCAAATATGGAAATGTAATGTTCTCTAAAGAACCAGCGTTGTCCAAGATTACCCGACGATTTTGTTTGGTCTACTCTAGTATTACTAGATTGCTAACTATGGAGCCTCCTCCTCGCTATCCAAAAACACACACTCCAAAGGTGGGATGACATAGAACGACTCTTGATCTAACTTCTATGCTATAGTAAAATATCCCAATCAAATTAAATATGATCATGAAGCTGAAACCCGATAGGCCACTACTGCACCTCTTATTCCACTGGTAGAGTTGTCTGCTATGATTCTACTAACATGGGTTCCTAGCCAAGCTACTGGTAAAACCTAAGCAACTATGGTGAAATATCTTTGACAAAACTCAAGCCAATGTTCAATAAAACTATAGTTCTTAATAATCTAGTTGCGGTAACCATAGAGTTTATCTAACTACAAGATTGCAAAGATATAAACAACCACATAATCATGCATAACATAAAACATATCGCTACTGGGTTCATTTCCAATAAAATCTTAACAAGGTAAACCATTAATGTCTAAGTCTTTTGGGGTTACAAAAGTCCTCAGTATTATATACCTAGAGCATACGACGAGAGTTCCACCAAGGATTCGAGACCAGTAAAAATTCAACCGATAAATCTTCTTCTTATCTTCTTTTGCTCTTCCCTACTAAAATTACTTCTCTCAAACATTTCTTCTAGTGGTATGCTTCGAATTTTTCCCCCATCACTCCACTACCCAATGGTCATGAAGCAGCGGTATTGGTGAATGATATTGCTCATGTATCCCCTTCTTTTTGAAATGCGTGGATGAGCAAAAACGTTCGTGAGGTAAGAAACAACTAAGCCATAATTTTAGCGAGGAAACACCTTGTTTTACAACTACTACAGTTGGGATTTTCCAACCACTTCACCCAAAATAAAAGCTTAACAAGGTCACTAAAACTGCTATGACCACCCAAGAATTTTGAATGTAAAGCACCACATAACATGTATTTACATTTTGTCTCACACACACACACACACACATATATATATATATATACGTGTGTGTGTAAATATATATTTATATTTCATAACAAAGCAACACTAAGCCAAAATTTTAAAAGAGAACCCAACTGCTACATTTTCATTTACTGAAAATGGTTTTCTCTTATTTTAATAAGAACAAAATAAATAGTATTAATATCCAAAATATTATCCATAATTTATTATTAATATATTTTTTTAAATTTATTTATATCCAATATAGGCTTTATAATGTTCTTATAGCAAATGAGTACATAACCTTAAGATAATTTTTTAGTAGGTGAGTTCCTCCCGAAACTCAAGGTACTAAACAAAAGCAATACATAAAAGAAGTAATCTTTTCCAACACCAAAATAATGGCACATACATAACCAAATTTATCTCAAAGTAAGATTTCCAAGGGAGGGTCATGACATACTACCCCCTTAGGATTAACAAAGTCCTCTATGTTTCAAAACAAATGTATCACTAAAAGATAAAATAACACATTATTCTCAAACATGAATAAA
Source organism: Wollemia nobilis (assembly GCA_028583015.1). Classification (NCBI taxonomy): domain Eukaryota; kingdom Viridiplantae; phylum Streptophyta; class Pinopsida; order Araucariales; family Araucariaceae; genus Wollemia; species Wollemia nobilis. The sequence goes on from JAQPPZ010003235.1 coordinate 1,177,723, forward strand.
AATTGCTTATGCATGTCGAATACTTTTTCCAAATAAAATTTCCTTCTGAGTACCAATCCTATTGGATCTTACATTGCACTAGCATCCCTTTTCTCATTAACTTGGATTGAAACTCAAGGATCCTTACTAGTCGAACCTCTATAGCCTTTAGGTTCACCATCTATAGATTAGAAAAGTCCCACACATGATCAGGGTTAGAAACATACTTTTTAAGCAAGAAAATATGAAAAGTATCATGATTCTGTGAATATTGGACAAGTTGGATGGTAAGGCAAGTCAATATGCCACATGACTAATCTTCTCTAAAATTTTGAAGGGTCCCATAAAGTGAGGGTTAAATTTTGTGTACTTAATAGCATTTTTCATCGGTCTCACCCTTAAAAATACTTTATCACCAACAACAAACTCACATGGTGATCTCTTCAAATCGACATAACTCTTTTATCAATCTACACCTTCTTTCAGTATTTCCTTGATCATCCTTGATTTTTGTTCCATTTCTATGACCATGTATAGACCAAGCACAATTCAATCCTCTGGATTATCCCATGACAATGGTGTCCTACATATCCTACCATACAATACCTCAAAAGATGTCATGCCTAGAGTTGAATGATACCCATTATTATAGGTAAATTCTACCAGGTGCAATTAATCCTTCCAATGGGTTTTTTGATCCATATAATACATGTGAAGAATATATTCTAACACATGGTTCACTCTTTCAGTCAGTCTGTCAATTTCTAGGTGGTAGGCAAAACTTATATTCAATTTGGTACCAATGGCATGATGCAACACTTGCTAAAAATTGGATGTAAATATCGAGTCCGTATCCGATATGATTACCTATGGAAAACCATGAAGCCAAAATATCTCTTTGTAAAATCTATTACCCACAACCATGATGTCATATTTAGTACTTTCAGGTATAAAATGTACAACCTTGGTCAATCTATCGACCACTACAAGGATTGTGTCATGCTGAAATTGATTTTTAGGTAGCCCTACAATAAAATCCATAGCAATTACTTGTCATTTCTATATAAATACATGATGGGGGTACAATATTCCCATAGGATGTTTGCATTTCGTTTTAACTTTTTGGCATTCTAGGTATCAAGCGATGAATTCAGATGTATCCCTCTTCATCCGGAGCCAAAATAATTTTCTTTTCATATTCTCTCTCATATTTACCCCTCCTGGGTGAGCAAAATGTGGTGATCTATGTGCCTCATTTAATACCATCGACCTTAAATCTCCAGCTTCTGGAATAACTACCCTGTCCTTGAAGCATAGGAACCCATACTTGAAGCTAAAATTTTTGTTATCATCCAGATTCCTTCTCATCTTCTAAAATATTTTGTTGTAATATGCATCCTAATTCTGCTTATTCCTGAATTGTTTCATCAAGTCTACATGAATGTGAGACAAGGCAACTATGTGCATCCTTCTACTCAGTACATCAGAAACTTTATTTTCCTTTCCTTTAATATAATCAATACCAAAATCATATTCGGTGAGAGATTCCATCCACCTTCTCTACCTAGAATTGAGTAAGGGTTGAGTGAAAATATACCGTAGAATTTGATGGCATGTTCTTAGTTCAAATGACCTTCCTACTAAATAGTATCACCAACTCTTGAGGGAAAATATCACTACTGTTAGTTCTAGATCATGGGTCACATAGTTGATCCCATGTCACTTTAGTTTACTTGACTCGAAGGCTATCACTACATCCTCATGTAAGAGCACACCTCTCAAGCCTTCCAAAGATGCATCAATGTAAACCAAAAACTCTATTGAGGATCGGGTATCTTTAGTATAGGAGGTGTAGTAATATTTTGCTTTAGTAGTTCAAAAGCTATCTCACATCTATCTATCCACTTGAATTCCTTCCCTTTCCTCTATAGGTTAGTCATTGGGGAGGTGATCTTGGCATAGTCTTTTATGTAACGCCTATAGTAACCCATCAAACCCAAGAAACTTTTGAGCTTTGTCACACTTGTGGGCGATGACCATTTCAAAATAGCCTTTATTTTCTTAGGATCCACCGTGATCCCATTCGCTAAAACAATGTGTCCTTAGTATTGTACATCTGACACATAAAAATCACATTTGGCCAGATTCCCAAACAACCGATTCTTCCTAAATAGTTCTAGCACAATCCTACGGTGTCTGTCATGCTCTGTCTTGTCTCGAGAATAAATCAAGATGTCATCCAGGAACACTAGAACAAATCTATCTAGCTGGTTTCTAAAGATACTATTGATCAATTTTATGAATATTGCAGAAGCATTTGTTAATCCAAAAGGTAAAACAATAAACTCGTAATGTTCATAACAAGTTTTAAATGTTGTCTTGTGAGTATTCTCCTCATGGATCCTTAATTGGTGATACCATGATTTTAGATCAATCTTTAAAAAGATTATGGAATCCTTAAGTTGGTCGAAGAGGCCTTCGATTCTCGATAAAGGATATCTATTATTAATAATTGGCTTGTTTAACATTCTATAGTCAATACATAATATCAAATAGTCATCCTTTTATACAAAAAACACTGGTGCACCCCACGATGACACACTTGGCTTAATTGATCATTTCTTCAGTAATATCTATAGTTGTACTTTTAGTTCTTGCATTTCTATAGGATTCATTCTATAGAGAGATGGCTTAATTGATCATTTCTTCAGTAATCTCTATAGTTGTACTTTTAGTTCTTGCATCTCTATAGGATTCATTCTATAGGGAGCTCTATGAATAGGTTCTGCTCTAGGTTGGAGATCAATTGTAAAATCGAAATCCCATTTAGGTGGCAACCCAGGTAAATAATAGTTTTTTTTTATAAATAAACCCAAAATCATGGTCATATTTAAATTATATTATTTTCTATCATCCATAATGTTTACAAATAAGGTGCTTATCATGGGAAGTCTCAAGTGTAAAAAGTAAGAGCTAGCCTCTTGGTTACAATATTTGAATATACATGGAAGAATCATCTATGACAATGGAGTTAACACAAAGGACATGCTTCAATCTATGTAAAATAAAAGTGTTTAGAAATTGGATTTATCAAAATTAATTTTTATGGTGCTTCCAAGGAATCTAGGAAAAGATGATAGAGGTGACATATTTCAAAGTAATGAAGGAAAATTTCTCATCACTTACTCATAATCATATGGAACTTAAACTAACAACTATAGAGAGGCTAGGGATACTTCTTACGAGCATCAAAATTGTTATTGAAAAAGGATGAAGATATATTTTAACCAAGAGGGATTCATAAAATATTATTAATGCTTCAATAAAAACAAATGTAGGGATTGAATAAAAAGTAACATTATTGTTGATGTTCATCAACTATTATTGGAGGCAATCTCTTGGAAATGTGAATCTATGTATAATGAATAAACATAAGTAGCAAATAATTTAGCCAATCAAGGTGTTGATCTTCATTTTGGTAAATTTTAAATTTTAGAAGGGAACTGGTCAAGAGATATTTATCTCTTAATGAAAATGATATCAAGGAGTGATTGTAGAAACATAGTAGTTTGAGGAATTTTGAAGAATGTATTTAATAGAATGGGAATAAAGAATATATTTAATAGGACAGGAATAAAGAATATATTTGATAAAAAGGAAAGTCGTATATGGTTTAACTTAAAAATAAATATAATATTTTGTTATTTTTTTGGGAGTAGCATCCCATAGAAGCCACACATAGCTTATTCAAAAAAGAATATTTGAGAAGAGATAAAGTCTTCCTATTTTCCATTCAAATAATGTGTCTTATGCAATTGTGTACAATGGAATACCAAGAGATAACATTGGATATATATATATATATATATATATATATATATATATATATATATATATATATATATCAAAACAATTGGTTATTTATTATATTTATTTTGATGCCAAAATCACATTTGATTGTTGCCCTTAGTGTTAGGCTAGTACTCAAATAGGACCCTTAGATCCTCCTTTTACATTTTCTCTTTGATGAAGCATACTACATATTGTTATATAATAGTATTCTTGTCTCCATTACTCTCTAAATTTGTAACTTCTATATAATCTATGGATTTAGTTCAAGGTGGATATCACTACATTAAAGACTCGCAACAATATAAAATAGACATTGAAATAGTTTTCCAGACATAACTTGCTATATAATATATGGATTTAGGTCAAGGTGGATATCGCTACATTAATATATAATAGACATAGAAATAGTTTTCCAAACAATTGAAGGAGCAATTCTATACTTTAATCTAGCTCAAAGTATAAGAGGATAGGGTAGAAACAATTCAAAATCAATTTGAAGATCTATAAGTTTCCACCGCTAATTTGAATAAGGAAAAGGTGTTGGACAAGAACAAATACATTTACAACTTAGAAACCTATAGTATTACCAAATATATAGCATGAAAAGATGACTTCAATATTTCCTATTTCATTGAAGAGGAATTTTGTTGAATAATTTTTTTTAATTGTTAAGTTATACTTGTTTTCCATTTAGAGAGCCAATACATTATTATGTGACAATTCTTACATATTTTTAAATTATTATGTAAAAATTCTTACATATTTTTAAATTATCGTGATCATGTTGTTATTGCATTTTACTGAATCCTATTATCTTGGTATTACAACAAAACAATATTATCATAACATTAATAAAAACTTAATCCTCTTAAACATTGAGCTATCTTAAACATTGAGCTAAATATGTAAATAATAGTACATGACATTCATGAAAACTGAGTCTTTTTAAACTTATTTCGAACTAAACATTTTAATTAGTTAACTTTAAATTTATAAACAACATTTATTTAATTACATCTAAAATTAAACAACAACCCATTCTTATTATATTTATTTAATTTTCATATATAAACCTTATATCTTCTATTCAAATACTTATTTATACTATTTTTATTTATATAAACTTATCAAGTTTACCTTACCTTTTTCTTATTAGCTTTACCTTACTCTTTTTATTATATTTTTTTAAACATACAACACCAGTGAAAATATAAGCTGAAGGTACATAAAAGACCACCTTCCCATAAATTTATAATATAGAAAGAAAAGTCCAATATTTTTATCTAAATTTCTTTAAAAAGTCTAATATTTTTAGCATTACAAAATTTCCATTACAATCTAACAAATTAAGATTCTCTCCAACACCGATAGCCGCCTCTGTCACGTGCATGCATATGACCCTAAGATTCTCCCCAACACCGATAGCCGCCTCTGTCACGTGCATGCATATGACCCTATGACCCTAAGATTCTCCCCAACACGGATAGCCGCCTCTGTCACGTGCATGCATATGATCCTCTGGAATTTTAAGGGTATTTGTTAATTTTTTTTTACTTTTACCTGTATTTACGAAGTCATTGACGACTCACAAAAGTCTTATATTTATATATATAATATTATAAATAAATAGATTATAATAAATAATTTTAGGAAGAATTATAGTTGGAAGGAGACTGTTTCTCACAATAACCACATTAAAAAAAGATTATAATAAATTATATATTAAATATATTGAAGATAGGTTAAAAATATTCTAAATCGTCATTTAACTTACATCTTTACTTTAAAAAAAAGTATAACATGTTTTTTTTTTTGGGTTGATAGGAGAGTTGGTTACAACCACACTATTTTTAATAGCTGGCAAGTGCAAGGTTCAAAATACTGTACTATCATCCTTAGTTTGGCACGCACTCATAAGATTTAGATCAAACTACTGCCTTTGCTATAAGTTTCCGGTTCTTCTTACTGAATGTTCAATCAAACTAACACTTATCAATGTAACTCTTGAAAATAAAAATAAACAAATCCTACATTAATAGCTATGTTATTAATTGCTGCAGTATGCCCTTTAGAAAGTCTTATATTTATATTAATTCAACCATAATATTTGGTTGAGTTAATATAAACATAATTGAGGGGCACATGTTTTTAGAGGTATAATAGCAGGTGGCCTCTTTTATAAATAAAACACCAATAATACCGTTGGGATGACACGGTAAAGACTATAATATTAAAGTCTTATATTTACTTTTATGCATTTTCTTGCTGCCTTACCTTACCTGTTGTCCCACGTGGTCAATCCTGTATCAAATATGCTCAATTCCATCTATTTAACCCTACCCTAAGCGCATCTCCATCTAGTCGCATTCTCCATCTCTTCCCCTCCGAGATTACTCGACTCCGTTCTTTGAAAGAAGCATAATTAGTCTGGTAAGGTAAGCGAGAATTTAGTAGAAATTTATATTTTATTAAAAATGCTTCTTATTTGAACAGATTATGCCTTGTGCAATTCGTAGCAATCTGACCTGTTTTTTCATCAAGTTTTGCAGATGGATACGTTTCTGTTTACATCTGAGTCGGTGAACGAGGGACACCCGGACAACCTATGAGATCAGATATCTCGATTTGCAGGAGCATGTGATCATGCCTGTGATCCCAGAGAATTACCTTGATGAGAACACGATCTTCCACTTGAACCCATCTGGGAGGTTTGTCATTGGGGGGCCTCATGGAGATGCAGGGCTCACTGGTAGGAAGATCATCATTGACACATATGGAGGATGGGGAGCCCATGGAGGAGGAGCATTCTCAGGAAAGGATCCGACCAAGGTGGACCGAAGCGGAGCATATATTGCGAGACAGGCTGCCAAGAGCATCGTCGCAGGTGGGCTTGCAAGGAGATGCATTGTGCAGGTGTCGTATGCCATTGGAGTGCCAGAGCCTCTCTCTGTTTTTGTTGACACTTATGGCACCAGCAAGATTCCAGAGAAGGAAATCCTGAAGATAATCAAGGAGAATTTTGATTTCAGGCCTGGCATGATTGCAATAAATCTTGATTTGAAGAGGGGTGGAAATCATAGATTCCAAAAGACTGCTGCTTATGGTCATTTTGGAAGAGACGATCCTGACTTCACCTGGGAGACTGTTAAGCCTCTCAAGGCTTAGGCTGAAGAAAAATTTCCCCGATTCAATAAAAGTGGCATTTCTATATACTGGTCAAAGTTTCCGGTATAAACGAAGAGCGTGCCTCTTGGAAAGTGCTGAACAGAGCCAACGTTGCTCTTACCGTATATCCATTTTATCGAAGCACAATAATCAGAAGTTAAATTTATGTTTGAGATATTGCTTTGAATATTCGTGTACTTCTGGGTGCACAATAAAGTAAGCGCCAACCATAATAGTGGTATAATTGGTGTTATATTCGAAGGGTTTATTTTTTCTTGATTTGAATTTCTAGCTCTAACTCTTTTCCTTAAATTAAACTTGAATATTTTAAACTGTTGGAATATGACACTATACTATAATCACAATATTATAAATTGAAATATAACAATATTATAATAAGAACAATATTACAAAAGATTGATACAAATGTATATCACAAAAAAAAATCTTTATTGTATTATGTTTTCATATTTAAGGTATGATACAACCATGGAGAGTTATCTTTAATATAATATAATATATGACTTTTCAATCCTTAAACTGTTGCTCTCATCTACAGATTCGATAAATTCAACCTTTCATATTCTTGTCATTAAGACAAGCTCTCAACATGCCACATGTTAATGTGACTCTTCATACTCCTCTCTCTTTTGACACATTGCACTTTCACAAAGTGACACATACATTAGACCAAATAATGTAATACTCACAACACCCCCCTTTAGTACATTATTTGGTAAAAAAATTGTTACAAATTTTGATGATTACACATTTCCCCTTCATAAAAAATGTCTTCATTCTCTATGTGCCACTATCTCTATATATTAACAACTTTTGATCACACTTGGTTTCCTTTTGAAGAAACCATACAACATTCCTTTTAGCTTATCCCAAGCATTCATATCAATCCATCCACAATTTATTTTTAATATACATTCTTTCCTTTCTTTTTGTAGACAAAACATGTGTGAATGGTTATGTCCTCCACAAAATTTACAAGAATAGAGATTCCAACATTCTCTATCCTATGACCATATTTACCACAATGCTCACATCTGTTTTATGTCACCAATTTGCTATCACTTTTACCTATTACAAATTTTATTCTTGAATCATTTTGATTCACTTGTCCTGTGTACCCAAGACCTTCACATTTTGGTCTTATTATTGGTACAAGTGGTTCTTTCATGCCTTGTTCATGCTTTCCCAAACCTTTCTGTTTGTAGCCCATTTTTTGTAGCAATTTGGAACCAATTCCCTTAGTGTGCTTCTCAAAATGGCCAAAACCATCATCACATTGCTCAACACAAATTTGAGCATCATTATTCCTATCATCATTTGAGTCTGTGTCCTCATCAATTACAATGGCATAGGATCTCTCTGAACAATCACGAACCATGTGCAAGTCACTTTCATTTGGAAAGGGATCACAACATGCATCTGTTTCCTGCTCACAAAGATCATTAGTATCACAACATTCATCCACCATTATAGGCTTCAAATCATTAGTATTACAATATTTATCCACCATTATGGGCTTCAAATCATTAGTGTCACAAAAAACATCCTTCATCAATGGCTTGTTTCCTTGTGCTTTGATTTTGGAAACATTAAGAGTAATTATTCCCTTGTATATAATTTTCAACAAGAAAACAGGTATAGTGATAAATTTTTCATGGCATTCATTTGCATCATTAATGAATCCTTGTATGCATTGTTGTGGTAACAAAATTTCTCCTTTTTGGACTTCTTCAAGAATGAGATTCAATTCTATTATCACTTTGTTTGAAACAATTTTCTTATCTTTTCTAACTTCTTGACCAAATTTTTGCAACAAACTTTGTTTCTTATTTTTTGGCATTTTTATTTTTTTGTTGTTCTTTCCCCTATTAACTTAATTTTTCCTTTGAGGTAGAAAATCTTTTACCTCCCAAAAAAATTAAAACAATTCAAAAAAAACTTTAAATTCTTTTTTTTTTTGGCCTTTTTGTTAGGAATGGAGCCTAATTATGAGGAGGCTAAAGAGAGAAAGTTTCTGGATTTACTGCAGGACGGGTAGGGAAAGTTTCCGATTTACAGATCGTTAGTCTACCGGAGAAAGTTTTCGGATTTACAACGGGACGACCGGGGAAAGTTTTTTTTTGTTTTTATCCCAAAATTAGATGTTTGGGAACTCAATGTTAATCTTGGAATGTATTAAGAAAAGCGGTTTGTTTTTTCTGTTTTTTCTTATATATAGTTGTGAGGAAAAACAGAGATGACTATGACAATGAAAATTACTATGTTGATTCCTTGGAAAAATAGAGAGGAAATTACAGCGAGATGTTGGCTGTAGGTTGTAACCCTCTATTGCTTGGATTGAGAAAGGAAGGACTGAAAATTCTCGGTGGATGTAACCCACATTGGGTGAACCACGTTAAAATCGTTGTCTCTTCTTCTGTGTGTGTTTGTCTTATTTTTCTTTAATTCTGTTGTTAAAGTTTGAAACACTATAATTGCTTTTCTATATTTTATATAGTGATTTACTCTAACAAGTGGTATCAGAGCGGTTGTTTTGTTGGGTGCACTTGACAGAAGGAGAATTTTTGGATCAAGTGGGAGCAATGGCGGAAGAAGGGAGGTTTAGAGTTCAAAAATTCAATGGCCAAAATTTTCAATTCTGGAAGATGCAAATGGAGGATTACTTGTACCAGAAGGATCTTTACTTACCTCTTGAGGGGAAACAGAGAGACCTTCATCTATGTCTGATGAGGAGTGGAGTCTCCTTGATAGAAAGGCATTGGGTACTGTGAGGCTGTGCTTGGGAGCCACCGTAGCCTTCAACATCTCTGATGAAAAGACTACCAAGGGAGTCATGGATAAGTTGGCCAAGATGTATGAGAAACCATCAGCATCAAATAAGGTATTCTTAATGAAAAGGTTATTTAACATGAAAATGAGTGAAGGAGGATCTATGCATGATCATTTAAATGAATTTAATATTGTCACTAATCAATTGCATTCAGTAGGATTGGATTTTGATGATGAGCTTAGGGCCTTATTAATCTTATGCTCTCTTCCGAAAAGTTGGAACAGTTTGGTAATGGCGGTAAGTAACTCTGCTTCGAGTTCAAATAAATTAGAATTTGATGATGTGGTTGGTGTGATACTCAGTGAGGACATGAGAAGAAAAACCACAGGAGAATCATCTAGCATCGCCTTAACTATTGAGAATAGAGGAAGAGGAAGAGAAAGAGGCAAGAGTTCACATCATGGCAAATCCAAAGGCAGATCCAAATCACGTGGAAAAGGAAAGCTACAGTGTTGGCACTGTGGCAAAAAGGGTCATCTCAAGAAGGATTGTTGGCAAAGAAAGGGTGATGGAAATGAAGGTAATGATAATAATGGTAACACTTCAGAAGCCAATATTACTGGACAAATTCTACAAGATGCTTTAATCTTATCTCTTGATAGAAATAGTGATTATTGGGTAATTGATAGTGGTGCTTCATTCCATGCTACCTCACATAAGGAATACTTCATAGATTATGTTTCGGAGATTATGGACAGGTTCTATTGGGAAATGACCAACCATGTAAAATCGTGGGTATTGGAAAGATTTTGATTAAATCCCCAAATGGATGTCAATGGGCTCTTAAAGAGGTGAGACACATACCAGATTTAAAGAGAAATCTTATATCGGCAAGTAAGCTTGATGGTGAAGGATACACGGTTGCATTCGGAGAAAATGCTTGGAAAGTTACTAAAGGTTCATTGATAGTAGCTAGAGGTAAATTGGTGGGTACTCTTTATTTACTTACTGATTTTTCTCACTGCTCCATGAATTTAGTTTCTACGGGTGAGAGTGCATCTTTGTGGCACCAAAGACTTGGCCATATGAGTGGAAAAGGTATGGAAATTTTACATTCAAGAAAGTTATTGCCTAAGTTAAAAGAGATTGATTTGGAATTCTGTGAGGATTGTGTTTATGGTAAAGCAAAGAGAGTTAGATTTCTCAAGGATGGCAAGGAAAGGAAGAAAGAGAAATTGGAGCTTGTGCACTCAGATGTTTGGGGCCCAGCTCAGGTAACTTCTCTTGGAGGTTCCTCTTACTATGTACTTTTTATTGATGATGCAACAAGGAAAACATGGATATATTGCATTAAGAATAAAAGTGATGTTTTTAATACCTTTAAGAATTGGAAAGCATTAGTTGAAAATGAAAGCTGGAAAAAGGTTAAAGTGTCTAAAGTCGGATAATGGTGGAGAATATTGCGGTAGAGAATTTGATGTGTTTTGTTCTAAAAATGGAATTAGAAGAATCAAGGTAGTTCCAAGAACACCTCAAGAAAATGGGGTTGCAGAAAGAATGAATAGAACCATCATGGAGCGTGCTAGGAGCATGAGAATACATGCAGGCTTACCATTATTTTTATGGGCTCATGTTGTTGATATCTGCAGTATATCCGATTAATAGAGGACCGTCTAGTGCCTTGGATGGAGGAATTCCGGAAGAGCTTTGGACGAGTAAACCGATGAAATTATTCTTTCCTTAAGGTATTTGGATGTGAGGCTTTTATGCATATAGACAAAGAGAACAGAAATAAGTTAGATGCTAAGGCCCAAAAGTGCTATTTTATTGGTTACGGTATTGATGGCTTGGGTTACAGATTATGGGATTGTGATAACCGAAAAGTCATTAGAAGTAGGGATGTCATATTTAATGAAAAAAACTTGTATAAAGATCGGTTGCAGGGAAAGAAACAGAAAGAGGAAATTGTTGAATACATAGACCTTGATGGACACATAGAAAAGGTAACTCCAAAAGTGGTAGAAGATCAAAATGTACAGCAGCAACAACAAGCACCTCAATCTCCAGAAAGTGTTGTTAGACGATCTACCAGGATAAGTAAAATTCCTCAACGTTTCTCTGATTATGTTTTGTATACTGATGCTGGTGAGCCAGAATGTTTTCAGGAAGCATTACGAGATGGATACCGGGGAATAAGTGGGAGCTTGCAATGAATGAAGAAATGGACTCTTTATTCCACAACCAAACTTGGGATTTGGTTGAGCTACCCAAAGGTAAAAGAGCGTTGACCAATAAATGGGTGTACAAGATTAAAGAGGAGAATGAAGGGCATAAGAGATACAAAGCAAGACTAGTGGTCAAGGGATTCGACTCGAGAAAAAAGGTATTGATTTTGATGAGATTTTTTCTCCAGTTGTAAAAATGACCTCTATTAGAGCTATTTTGAGTCTTGTAGCTATAGAAAATTTGTTTCGGAGCAATTGGATGTGAAGACAACATTTCTTCATGGTGATTTGGAGGAGGAAATTTATATGCACCAACCAGAAGGCTTTCAGGTGAAAGGTAAAGAGGATTGGGTATGTAAAGTGAAAAAGAGCTTGTATGGGTTAAAACAAGCTCCTAGACAAGTGGTATTTAAAATTTGATAAGTTCATGGCTAATCAAAGGTTTGAAAGATGTCAAAGTGATCACTGTGTATATTTTAAGCAAACTGGAAATGGTAACTATGTTATTTTGCTATTGTATGTGGATGACATGTTAGTTGCGGGAACAAATATGCAAGATATAAACATGCTCAAGAAGAAGTTGGCTAAATCCTTTGCCATGAAGGATTTGGGAGAAGCCAAACAAATCCTTGGTATGAGGATAACAAGAGACAAGGAGAGTCACACTCTGAAATTATCACAAGCAAAATACATTGAAAAAGTGCTTAAGAGATTCAACATGAACAATGCAAAGTCTGTTGCTACTCCATTGGCAAAGCATTTCAAACTCACCAAAGATTTGTGTCCCAAGACACAAAAGGAACAAGAGCATATGGCTAAGGTTCCCTATGCATCAGCGGTTGGAAGCTTGATGTATGCAATGGTTTGTACAAGACCAGACATTGCCCACGCAGTGGGAGTAGTGAGTAGATTTATGAGTAATCCAGGAAAAGGACATTGGCAAGCGGTAAAATGGATACTCGGGTACTTGAGAGGAACTTCAAATTATTCTTTGAATTTTGGAGGCTCTAATATATGCTTGAAAGGTTTTGTAGATTCGATATGGCGGGGTGATCTTGATGGTGGAAGGAGCACTACGGCTACATCTTTACTATGGTAGGAGGAGCGGTTAGTTGGATTTCTAAACTCCAACATGTAGTTGCCCTTTCAACCACTTAAGCTAAATATGTTGTTGATACAAAATCAAGCAAAGTGATGATTTGGATGCAAAGACTAATGGAAGAAGTGGGGAAGAAGCAAGAGGATAATAGGTTGTGGAGTGATAGCCGAGTGCTATACACCTTGCGAAGAATTCGGCATTCCATTCAAAAACTAAACACATCAAACTCAGGTATCATTTCATTAGATCAGTAGTGGAAGATGGATCTTTGAAATTAGGGAAGGTTCACACATCACAAAATCCTGCTGACATGCTTACAAAAGTGGTGTCAAGAGAAAAGTTGAGCTTTTGCTCAACTTCAGTTGGCCTTAAGGAATAAGAGGCCATGATGAGAATTTTTCGGTCCTTGGTTGCGGTATGGTGCAATGGAATTAGTCTCCAAGTGGGAGATTGTTAGGAATGGAGCCTAATTATGAGGAGGCTAAACGGAGAAAGTTTTTGGATTTACTGCGGGACGGGCGGGGAAAGTTTCCAGATTTACAGTCTGTTAGTCTACCAGAGGAAGTTTTCGGATTTACAACAGGATAGCCAGGGAAAGTTTTTTTTGTTTTTATCCCAAAATTAGATGTTGGGAACTCAATGTTAATCTTGGAATGTATTAAGAAAAGCAGTTTGTTTTTTCTATTTTTTTCTTATATATAGTTGTGAGGAAAAACAGAGATGACTATGACAATGAAAATTACTATGTTGATTCCTTGGAAAAATAGAGAGGAAATTACAGCAGATGTTGGCTGTAGGTTGTAACCCTCTATTGCTTGGATTGAGAAAGGAAGGACTGAAAATTCTCGGTGGATGTAACCCACATTGGGTGAACCACGTTAAAATCGTTGTCTCTTCTTCTGTGTGTGTTTGTCTTATTTTTTTTTATTTAACTCTGCTGTTAAAGTTTGAAACACTATAATTGCTTTTCTATATTTTATATAGTGATTTACTCTAACACTTTTGTAGAACCCAAAAAAAATGTTTACACCCCTTTGTAACCTTATATCTCCACTTGGTTTAAGTTTCAAATTTGAAATTTAAAATATTTTACCTTTACTCACTGTCACACTACATGATTTAAAATTTGGTTCTACTGCACCCGGTCAATGACTATATTCCTCCGAACCCACTGCAATGTCAGGGCTAACCTCGACACTTGGCTGGAGACGCCCTTATTGTGCTCATCATGAACTATTTTTTTGCCTGTTTTGCTGGCATTGTCACTTATCTACCTCTCCGATTATTGAAATGCAGCTGCCTTGTAATGTCCCTTTCGCTCGATGTCCCCTCTTTTGAAAAATTGTTGGTTGGCCTCCTCCAAAACGGAATAGGAACGATGAGTATTACTACCTATTTCTCCTACCACTACATGAGGTAACATCTCTCCGACTATACGTAGACCACATACCTCTCACATCCACGTGGCCACTCCACCATGATTCCGCTGCACGAGCCCACAAAACATTGCTCCAATAGCTCCTTTCGCTTACGAAGTTTGATTTGATTTTCTTCGTCTGTTTATTCAATTTATTTATTATCTGTTTATCTGTAAATCTTTCTGTACGCGACCAGTCTGCTTGTGACAGTTTGCTGTGGCACTACAATGATTTGTCCACTCAAAAATCTGCCTCTCTACAAGCAAAATTTGGATGCGTTAGGTCAGTTTTTTAAAAACGTCTCCTAATTTGGACCAAGCCCCAACGAAAACCCCTGGTGACACTTCCAGTAACATATTCCTCCTCGCGCTTCAGTTCCCTCCAAACACTTTACCTCAAGTGATTCGGGTGACTGTTCATCTTCCACTTAGCTCAACAATACGGCAAAGCTTCGCCTAGGAGATGTGAAACTCCTACTGCTAGCAACCGCTGACAACATTTGAGGTAACAAAAATCTCACTGATTGGGTTGTTAATCTCTCCCGCAACAGGCGTCAAAGGTCATACGACTGGGTTAGACCTGCGTGTGCAATCCATACAAAAATTGTCTGTAAAATCATGTGCATCGCTGGTGAAAATGTCAAAGTACCCTTTCCTTCTCCTACGCGATGACTTTCTCCGAAAAATCGGCTGCCTCAACCAGCGCTTCCACACTATCTCCTTCACCTTAACGTTTAGATTATTGAGTATATCTGCAGGGGCATGTGATCCCACATGAACCACACTAATGGCCTTTCTCCTGCAATGACAAGACCAAACCAAAACATAAATATCAAACTTCTTTCCTTTGTAGTCACCCCTCGTGCGTGCATAATCTGCTTGGCAGTTCTTTCTCAACCCAACAAATCCAAACTCCTTCTACTGCCTTTATGTCTACGTTTGTTATGGTGGTGCACTGTAAACTGAAGCACGTTAAACCAGCTTCAATGTGTCCGATATCTTTACCTGGTTTTTCAAACCAGCAATGACCTCTTATATTTTTATATTTTTATTTAAATATTATTTGGATAGAAAAAGTTATAACTTAATTAATTTAATATGAATAAAGTGTTTATAATAATAAATATTTTAAAATCATATCCATGACTAGGGATTTTGATTTGAATCATCTATTCAATCTTTATTTTTTTTAAATTTTTAATCATTTTAAATAGCATTCATATTTAGAATATAATAAATTATTTTATTTTTCTTATTCAAAGACTTCATAATATGTTTAGTATAGTTTTCTACAAAATATAAGTTCTTATTACGGAAATTTCAACCTTTTCCCCACCCAAAAAAAAAAATTATTATTAAATTATAATATAATTTAATATATTTTAAAATATTATTATAAGTTAAATATAAAATAAATATTTTCAAATAATATATGTTTAATGGGTTATAATGGATTATTTTGTTATTTAAAAAAATAAGTCTGAATTTTATCAAATAATATATAATTAATATACCATTATATATGATCATGATAAAATTTATTTTAATTATATATATAAAAACATATTGATAAGGAGTAAATTAGGCAAGAAATATATAATTGAAAATAAAAATCCAATTATTTTTATTCATTTTTTTTTCAATATATATATTACATAAATAGGTAAGATTTGAATAGACATTTATTTTTACAATATAAATTTTGATAAAGTTATACTAATTTTTTCAATCATAAAAAGTTAGATTTAATTATTTACTAATTATTAGTTAATAATAATTAGTTATTAATTAATTACTACTTGATTAATTAATAATTAATTAAATTTCTAATTTAATATTTAATGAAATGAGGAATTTTATATTGGTCCCAATAATATGCTCATTGGATTCCAATGTGTTTAAAAGAGGAGGAATGAAGGATCTGGAGGATGAGGAGGTAGACATAGGGGATGCCAATGAAGTGACACTCAATGCGCAAAGGGAACACGTAGGAAGGTTCTTCAAAACATATTAATGGTACTCTCTTCCCATGAATCCAAATCCTTCATAACGATGGATTTGATTTTTGGAACAATAGAAGCAGGTGTGCCAACATTTAACTTCACTTGGATAGGACTTCCATCTAGGAATATGTTCTTCAACTTTGTATATCGAGAACAAGCTTGCATAGAGTGATCATAGCCCACTCTTAATATAAGTGGTTGAGTGAAGAAATGAGTCTCATCCTCAATGAGATCACCTTCAAATGTATTTTCCAAATCGTTGTCAAGCTTCTGATCCACTAAACCAATAATGGAGGACACTTCTTGGAGTGAAAATAGACTAGAAACATCATATTTTGTGATGTACACTAGAGGAGACAAAGGAGGAGTTGCCTCTCGAGTCGAAGGCGCTATGTTAAACAATGCTAGAGGAAAAGGTCCACTAGGCACGACTATGCTCTTCTTGAGTGTTAGAACCCCGAAGGTTCTAATAAAAATTTAATAAATAAATTAATAAAAAATCATTTGAATCACTTGCCACTTATAGGGGGCTCCCTCCTTAAATTTAATATAATAAAAATATTATTCTTTTTCTTGATGATTTACAATATTGCTCGTACACATATTTATACTACCCTAACCCTAAGTCCGTTCAATATGACGGTTCACATAATAATTAATATATTAATTATTATGACTATCCTAACCTTAATATAATGAATAATTATACTATTAATAATTAATTGTATTATTAGTTATTAATAATTAAATGTTAGGATGTAAGATTGTAACATGCCACCCTTTTGTCGCGATTTCGCGACATGTTGCTCCATCGCGGCCAAGGGTGGAAAGGTGTCGCGATTTTGCGACATGTTGCTCCGTCGTGGCCAAGGGAGGATTGTTGCCGCGATTTTGCGACATGTCGCGATTTCGCGACAGGTTGACTTTTTGCGGTCAGAGGAGAAGTGTGTCGCGATATTGCGACTTGTAGCTTTTTCGCGGCCAAAGGTGTAGTCGGTGAAAACGGCGCGATTTCGCGACAAGTTGATGTAACAGACCAATCAGCTCCCTCAGCTTGCTTGTTATTGGTTCAAGAGATTTGGCTCCATTGCAAATCTTCCTCTTCTCTTGTAATCATGTGTTTTCTTTGTTTTCGGCTGGGAAGTGTCTATTCCCAATTGTAATTGATCTTTGTTTTAATACAAGTTTTTTTCAATTTTTTCAAAAAAAAACATGCCACCCTTCCTCGAAAAACTGTCCTTAAGATTGGAACTGAGCAAAATACGCTCGGGCTCAAAAATATGCTCTGCTAAAAGGTACTGCCACTGACTGAGGAACTCATGAATTTGACAAAGATATATCCACTTAGCACGTCTCTAAAGTGTGTAACATTTGGAAAGTCACCAGGTGGTAAATGGATTCATCGACGAGGTTATCAATGAGGTGTTTTTGAGCCTTCGTCCTTCCCATCATGGCTGGCATCTCTTCGTTTAGATGGTCAATGATATACGTATGAATTTGAGCAGCTCATGTAAGCTGGATAAATTTATTTATACGTCGATCACAGGCCCTTCTAGGAATATCTTCCAAATAAGAAAGAATATTTTTGTGTTCCTTCTCTAATAATTCTTTTCCAAGTGGAGTTGAGATTGGTAAAGTATGTGTAGTTGGAACTCATAAGCCCTCCGTGGATCTTTTGTCATCATTTAAGTTGACGTTGTCATTGCGTTTGAACATGTCGTTTCTACGCAACATTCAATCTGGATTTAATAAACCCAAATATTATAACCTATAAATATGGTATTTAGCATTGTTGTTAGCATCACCTCGTTTCAATTTACACATGCCAAAAAACAATTTACTCAAATACCTCTCACAACCAAAATATTTGGCTCGCATTACTTTTGATATTAATATGCAAGTTGTGTGATTATCGCCTTGACACACGCCATTGGAGTTAGTCTTCATCGAATTGAAACATAAAGCCACAGTGGTGTTCGTAGGGGAGTTCACATCGGCTTGGATGGTGGTAAGCTCCATGATATTTCTGTTCTTTGCTTTCCTCCCATCAGGATTCGATCCCCCGATCGTAAGATGAAAATCCTTCTCAGATAATTATAGAGATCGACATTTTGTAGTATGGCTTACAAAGCAATCACGGGTAGTTGTAGTCAACCACAACTTTCGTCGGAACAACCGAAAGTGCCTTAGAGTAATGAAAATATTTGCTATCTTTATGCCAGGAAAGACAAATTCTTCATGTTTTGCATTTTTTATAAAAATCCTCCGAGTCATGGCCACCAGAGACTTGTGTGCTGCATGTATTGTAAATTTATAATGTATACGATTGTATATATATGAAATCAACTTTGGATTCAAGCACAAATCCAAATAGAAAGAAACAAAGGATACCAGATAGAGGACGACTCGCATCCAAATTTAAGAACGAAGCGATGGTGTGATGTGAGACCATCCTCAAGATCAAATAATATACTAGAATCTTGTTTTCTCTCTAAGATACAAAAGATTGTGTAAATTAAGAACTTAAAATATAGATTATAGAGACCAACCCCACCATTATCAAGATAAAATCTACTACAAATATAAGGAATCTATCCAAAATTATGTGGCATCATGGGTTCTTCCAGCATTAAGGAAGAAGCAGTCGCAGGGAGATGAATTTATGACGAGGAAATTTTTGAGTCAATGGGAGATTCACAAAACCTTTGTTGTAAAGCTTTCTCGCATATTTCAAGCTATGGATGACTCACGCTTGTGATGGTTCAGTCTCTGCCCTCTATGAATACTATTGGAAAGGAGTGCTTCTACCACTTGGTCTACCATAAGTTGAAGACAAATATAATAGAGGCACTGCTGTGTTAGAAGGCAGGGTTTGTTACTATTCTACAGTGGCTACGACATGGTTGAAATTTCCTAGAGAGTACATGATGAAGGCTGAAGGATGTTTGAGCACCAAAATTGAGATAGTTTCTCGTTATCTATATTCTGATTTTGGAAATATATTGAGAGAAAAGTGGCAATCCAACTAGTAGGCCAATATGAGAGCCAAATACTGCATGATCGTAATACAGGTTGCAACGCCTTGTTGAGAGATTACAAGATGGATGATCTCTCAAAGGATGTATAAGTTATTTTTCTACGTGCCCAATGGATTGGAACATGTAGCTCAAATTTTCAAGGACCATATTGTGGGAGAAGGAACATCTCTATTTGAATGTGCTGAATAAGAAGTTTGGAAGGTATTTCATGACTGTCCGAGCATTCATGGACGCACCTGTAACCGTTGATAACATGACTACCTCCGCTATATTGCAATACACTGGAAGCTCCAATACTTCCAACCCTGTAATGCCTGTAATTCCCGAGCTAAACGATACGGCCTTCTATAACAATTTTACCAGTGCCCTTAAAAGCCTGAATTCTGCGCAGTATCCAGCAAAAGTTCCGCAGACAGTAGATCGCCATCTCATGTTCACGGTGGGGCTTGCTCTGGACTCGTGCTCCACCTGCGTAAACGGCACCCGGGCGTCTGCATCGGTCAACAACGTGAGCTTCGTCATGCCAACAGTTGCCCTTCTTCAAGCTCACTATTTCAATATCATCGACATTTTTCGTAGTAGATTGTTTTATTTTTTTGGTTTCACGTGAGAGTTTTATTCTCCAATCGCTGATTGTCTCACATATGAAAATAGTACCGGTAATAAAGGCAACTATGATTCTAGGGTTGTAAATTTCCTTTATTATCAGGAATATTCGTTACAACGATGGGGAAATCTACAGAATTGGAAGTCTAAGAACAGGATCTCGATGAAACAAATCTCTCGTGGGTGGTTATATTGCCTGTATATCATAGATTGACCATTTAGGCTGTAGTTGGCACTACAACAGTGGTAGTATGGTCTTGATATTTGTATCTCATAAATTTTCCTCTCACGGTATTGAGTTCAGCTTGTAAAGATTAAATCTGGTGCTGCAACGTGAGAGCACTACCATGCAACCATAAATTGAATCACATATTCTTGCGTTTTCCTTGTATACAAGATTGTTTGCTGCATCTACCCTTTGGTTTTTTGGGATCTCTTAATGAAATTGATGTTAATATTGATTCTTGTCATGTGGGTGCATATTTACTGACATCAATGGCGTTGGCCACGATGGAGATCGCACGGATGAGAGCACAGTGCAGGTGGTGGTTGTTCACCCATCATATTGCAGAAGAAACCTAAAATGTCTATCCAACACAACTTTCATAGCCATTTTGTGTTCCTTACTAAGCATGTCCTTCACTATATGTTTCGTGCTTTTCTTCTGGTAAGATTTCTATGTCTGACATTTTAATAATTTTATCTAACACATTTATTTAATTGGGAAGCATACCATTCTCATCAGGCAAGTGATCAACTTTGTCATTTAATTGGTAATACTTTAGAACAAATTCCAAAACCTCAAGTTCCTCAACCAAACTATGGAAAATTGAAGAACATAAGCTTATACTGAGAGGGGGGTGAACAGTATAAGATACAACTTTTTACTTTTTAATCTAAATGATAACAATAATAATATCAAAGCAGTGAACAATGCACACATCATCACACACATGAGAGACACGATTTAACGTGGTTCACCCAATGTGGGTTACGTCCACGGAGAAAATATTCCTTATAAATTTTCTCAATGAATATTTTGGGAACCAAATCCGTATTACAATGTTTATGGACCTCTTTCCAAAGGAGACACCAATCTCCTATGCTCAAGTTCGTGGATCTCTATCCACATGAGACCTCTGTTCCCACTGCTTTGGTTTGTGGATCCCTTTCCACAGGAGAACTCCCTTATAACTCCCTAAGTGCAAATTCAAACTTTATTAAAATTAACCCTTATGACTCCCTAATAGCAAAAATCATGTTTCATTAATTTCAACCCTTATGGTACTCTTAATCAAAACCTAACCCTTATGACTCCCTAATAGCAAGCAAAAACCTTTTACTATAAAAAAAAATTGCTTTACCAATTCTGCTATTGCGGGGATTTGAATGCGCGACCTCATGGAGCCACGCTCTAGCACTTGCTAGAGCACCGTGTGGGCTAACTTCCCATACAACAATCTCAATGCACAATATTTACTTTAAACCTATCACAAATCTTTGATCAACAAAACAAAATGAACAACCAATCGCCATTGAGAATCAATCTCGAAACCTCCTCCATGCCACACCTTCGTGGGGTTCACCTACCAATTGAGCTACCCGCTCGGTTGGAAACAACCACACACCTAATTTTACTTAAAACTCGTGTATCATCCACCTGATTTAAACACATGTGTCTCTTTCTCCTCTTTGCCTTCGTTCAAACACCGTGCACTATGCTTTCGAATAGGACGTAGTAAGGATTTCAATTACCAATTAATTCTTTTTCACACATCTTCAAATAATTTTTTATTCCACCTTATATATGTACTTCGAGTTAGGAAAAACGATGTCTGCGCTTTGCCAATTAAAAACGATTTTAATTTTGGCACCATAGGAAAATTCAAATAATTATTATAATAATATTTAATTTTTTAAATTAGATATTATAATTAATCCTTTTAGAACCTTTACCTTTTGCCTTGGAAACTTCTTCAATATTGCAAATAATAAACCTTTTTCAAAGGAGCTTTGTCTACCTTGTCTTCCATTTTCAATGGAGATATTTGTCTTGCAATTTTAATATTTCAACCTAGAATATTATTTTCAATCATTTTACCTTTGACATAAATGATAACCAAAATACTCAAAATTTCCAACAATCTCCCCCTTTGTCATTGATGGCACCTCTTTCTAAAAACAATTATTTTTCCAACCACTGGATTCCAAAACTGCTCCCCCTGATTGAATGCTCTCCCCCTTACTTCAAATCTCTCCCCCTTTGACATCAATGACAAAGGGACTCCTTTGGGACTAAATATATGACTCTTAGGTCAGCCCCCTCCCTACCTCCTCTCATTGAGGTGATTAATTTTGAGGTGGGAGTAAGACTACTCCCAATTTCCTTCTAAGATACTCAAGTTTCCTTTGGCAATGACTTAGTAAATATATCTGCAAGCTATTCCTTTGTAGCAACATATTCAATTTGACTTGCTTATCCATCACCTATTCTATCAGAAAATGATATTTGATCGGAATGTGCTTGGTCCTTGAGTGCATCACTGGATTATTTGAAATGTTTATGGTACTTGTATTATCACATAGTATGGAGATGGGATTATCATTCTCTATCTTAAAATCCTTTAAAGTTTACTTCATCCATAACACTTGTGTACAACAAGCAACTGCTGTAATGTACTTTGCTTCTGTTGTAGATAAGGATATCGATGATTATTTTTGTTGGACATTTTGAGTCCCTAAGCTAAAATGTTGTCATTGATGTCAAAAGGTTTATTTGATGTCAAAAGGATCTATGATGGTATGCACTATGTTTTGTGAAAGTGCAAGGAAGGGTTTTTATCAAAACCAAGGCAGGCAAAATAAAAGGTTTTATTTAAAACCATGGATGGCAGATTTGAAATGGGTTTTTCTTAAAACCCAAGTTGGCTTTTTGTTTCATCGAAAAAGGTGCCCCGATGATGGAGAAATTTAATTTTAAAGGTTTAGTTTAAATTTTAATTTTAAAATTAAATAAAAAGTTTTTCGCCATGTCCGTCGACGTCATGAGGGCAGTTTTAAAAGCATCGATGTTTCCAAGTGAAGGGAAAGGCATATAAATATGCCACCAAGTTTTTAAATCGATTATCCTTGCTCGTTGATAATCTTGCATGGTATATGCGAAGGAAAGAGCTTGTGTTTTGTTTTATGTGATGCAATGAACGGTTAAAAGCAGACAATGATCACTTCCCAAATCACATTGGGCAGCGTGGCCTAGTGGCAGCTTGGATTGTGCAAAGGTGTTGATAGCATGGAGGTCGTGAGTTTGATTCCTGCGAGCTACAGGTCTTGGGTTCGAGTCACCCGAAACCCGTTTTTGCATGGTTTGTTGTCGTCGCATTCTTCGGAGCCGAAAAATATTTTATTTTCTAAGGTATGCCTATCGCTGCAATTTTTGGAGAATGAATAATTAATGTTTTAATTTATCAAAGCTAAGGTTTCAAGCACCATTATTGAGGGTATACTATGGTGATGTGATTTATGAGTTGTGGTTTATATTTTGCACTATTTGATGTGGGAATTTTTGCATTAAGGAGCTTAGTGAGTTGTGCATTAGTGCAAAGTGATTTTTAGGAGAAATAAGGGAATGGTAAATGGTTGTGGTGATATTCATGCTATGCTTAATTAATTAAGGAAATAATTATTTTTAATTATTTTCTAGTGGTGGATGTGATTTTTGACTAGGAGAAATAAGGTGTAAAAGGTTATGATATTTGTTTTGTAAATTCTCCTAACCCTCATGAAGTTTGGCAAGAGAATATTGTGATTGTGGTAGATTTCCAAAGAGGCTTCTTCATCTTCATAAAAGGTATGGGCACATTCTCCTATTGATTGATTTGGGTGGTTGATTTCTAAAAATATCATTGGAGTGAAAAGGATTGATTGTGGTTTCCTTTTCGAAAGTGATTGGTTTAATGCTTCAAGGTTTTCTGGTTTGAGAGTTGTTATTAAACCTTGTTTTATAAGCATTGTTGTTGAAACCATTAGTGGTGTGAAAAACCTGAGTTAGGGTTTGAGAAGAACATGAGTATCATTGTTATGTGAAGAATGTTTTATAAGCATTGTTGTTGAAGCCCATTGGTTGTGCAAAGAACTTGAACTTGAGTTAGAGAAGAACATGAGTATCATTGTTATGTGAGATTTGTGGTTGAGCATTGTTGGAAACATTTTGAGTTGGTTGATACATGCTTGGACTAGGGTTTGTGAGAAAGGGTTGTTCATTAAGGTGATTGGTTGAGTTGAGTTGATTGAGCCTAGTCAAGTGGATGCATGTGGTTGTTCAAGTTCCATAAAATAAACTATTCTATATTCTGAATTGAGTTGAGATTGAGATTTGAGTATAGAAATTTAGTTGAGATTAGATTTGAGTATAGAACATATTGAGTCTCTAACAATTCTCTTTATGCTTCTATGAGATTGATTTGAGTTGAGATTGGATTTGAGTATAGAACATATTGAGTCTCTAACAATTCTCTTTATGCTTCTATGAGATTGATTTGAGTTGAGATATTGATTGAGCATTAAGTATAGAACATATTGAGTCTCTAACAATTCTCTTTATGATTCTATGAGATTGAACAAGTTCTGTGTGAGCTTGTTAAGCAGATTTGAGACAAGTCTTTGAGAAGGCTTATGGACTAATTTTGAGTAAGCTTTTGTGGAAGCTTGCTATGCAGATTTGAGCAAGTCCTAGAGAGGACTTATTGAGCAGATTTGAGCAAGTCCTAGAGAGGACTTATTGAGCAGATTTGAGCAAGTCCTAGAGAGGACTTATTGAGCAGATTTGAGCAAGTCCTAGAGAGGACTTATTGAGCAGATTTGAGAAGTTCTTGTGTGGACCTATTGAGCAGATTTGGATAGGTTCTATGTGGACCTATTGAGAAGATTTGGACAGGTTCTGTGTGGACCTATTGAGAAGATTTGGACAAGTTATGAGTGAGCTTGTTGAGCAGATTTGAGCAGGTTCTGAGTGAGCCTATTGAGAAGATTTGAGAAGGTTCTAAGTGAACCTATTGATAGATCTTTGGAGGTGACAGAGTATAGAGGATAGAGTCTCAGTGGATAGAGATCCAGTAGCCAAGACAATTGAAGATAGATCTGAGTGAGGAGTCTTCAAGTGGAGAGAGATCCACCAGTCAATGCAATAGAGAGACAAAGTCTTCTAGAAGATCACTAGCCAGAGCAGAAGGGGAAAGAGTTCTCCTATGGAAGAGATCCATGAACTTGAGATTAGGGGATCAACATCTCCTTTGGACAGAGGTCCATAAACATTGTAATTGGGAAGGATTCCCATGAGATTATTTGAGAAATATTTAGAAGAAATATTTTCTCTATGGAGGTAGCCCACATTGGGTGAACCACGTTAAAATTGGTGTCTCTATTGTGTGTGATGATTTGTGCATTACTTTGGTTATTGCTATTGATATTGCCATTGATTATATTGATTAATACTATTTGGGAAAGAAAAGTAAAAAGTGGTCTTATATTGTTCACCCCCTCTCAGTATAAGCTTGTGTTCTTCAATTGGTATTAGAGTCGGTTCCTTCGAAAGAAGTTTAACAACTTGAAGGAAGATCCTACAAGAACACAAATGGCAAAGAAAGGCAAGAGTAGAAGCATGAGACACAAGAAGAAAAGAACACCTATGGTCATGAAAGAAAAGGAAGATGAGTTTAATATTGTTGTGTTGGGAGGACAAATGGAAATAGATTCAAGAGATGAATCAAGTAATGGAGAAATATCCAGACTGATAAAGTTTTGTACCAGATGTGGGAACACAGGTCACCATGCAACTTATTGTCCACAAGAATGTTTTGTTTGTGGTCAACTTGGCCATGATGCAAGATATTGTAATGGGTTTAGTAGCAGTGAATATGAATATGATATTCTCAAAAATGAAATCCTAGATATTGGTTCAAGAAAGGATAACAGGGATGATCAAAATAGGTATGAAGAAGAAACTCTACTTTTAGTAATAGAAGAAAAAGAAGATGCTTCAGAAAAAGAAAAAGGGAAAGCCACTCTTAAGGAGCTTATTGAATTGAAAAGAGAGAATTTAGAATTGAAGGCTCAAATACAAGAAGATGAGAAATGTAAGACAAAGCTTCTACAGGATATCTCTAACTTGAGAGATAAGGTTGAAAAAGCAAGAAGAGTTGAAAAAGGTATAATTGAACAATCAAAGGTAAAAGAGATAGAATGTGAAAGGCTTATGGTTACTCTTGAAGAATTAAAAAGGGAGAACTCAGGATTAAGGGTTCAAGCTCAAGAAGATGAAAAAGAAAAAGCAAAGTTTCTACAGGAACTCACCAAATTCAAAACCAAGGTTGAAGAAGCAAGAAGGATTGAAGAAGGTATGGCTGAAAAATTAAAGGTAAAAGATCTAGAGTGTGAAAGATTAGAGCATGAGATAGTTTCACTAAGGATGGAAGTAAAAGGTTCTAAGGACAAGCTACACAAGTTTGAGGAAAATTCAAGGACCTTGGAAAGGACTATCAATGCACAAAGGTCATCAATCACCATAACAGGACTTAGTTCTAAAGAAGAACAAGGGAAACAAGAAGCAGAAAAAGGAGAGTCAAGCTCAAACACCAGAAAAGAAGAAGAGTCAAAAGAAGTAAGTAAAAGTGGGAGTGAGACATCAGAGGATGAATTGGACAATAAAGAGTTCAACAAAGATAGGAGTAATGCACAAAGAAGGTACAAATGGAACAACAATCAGAACAAGAGACCAATGGGGTCTAGGCAAGGTTTCTTCAATGGAAGATGTTTTTCATGTCACAGGTTTGGGCACATGGCTTCACAGTGTAGGACACATGAAAGACAAGAATATGGGAAAGGACAACTTTTCCATGGGTATTGCTACTCATGCAATGAGTTTGGTCACAAGGCAATGAATTGCAGGGTTCATGACAGAAGAGGATATGGCTTCACTAGGAGAAGTCCTAAGATAGTTGCACCTCCAAGGAATAATAACATTAAGTGTTATAAGTGCAATAATGATGGTCACATAGCAATATGGTGTAGAGCAAATATTCCAGAAATAGGCATGAACAGGAACAAGAACATGAACAGGAACATGAACAAGAATAGGAATATGAACAGAAACAAGAAGATGAACATGAATAGAGACTCATAAAAGAATAGAGACTCAAAAAGAATAAGAATAGGAACAAGGATGAGAACAAAATAGAACATGGATGAAAACAAGAACAGGAATAGGAACATAAGTGATGACAGGAACAGGGATGATGACTTGGAAAGAAACAGTGAGAGGATTCAGAAGACTCAGAGAAGAAGAGAGAAAGATAAAGACAAAGAACAGTGCTTTCAGGGAGTAGAAATACTCCCACCCCAGAATTAACCACCTCATGTGGAGGTGGGGGAGGGGCTAAGCTAAGAGGCTCATTCTTAGCCCCGAGCCCCAAAGGTGACCCTTTGCCATTGATGTCAAAGGGGGAGAGATTTGTGTATATTGGGGAGAGTTTTGATATGGGGAGAGATTTGATATTTGAGAGAGCATTGAGCCAGGGGGAGCAAAGTACCAGGGGGAACAAAGTCCTAGGGGGAGCAGAAAAGAAGATCAGGTTTTAGTAAAATGAATATGGGTTGCCATCAATGACAAAGGGGGATATTGTTGGACATTTTGAGTCCCTAAGCTAAAATGTTGTCATTGATGTCAAAAGGTTATTTGATGTCAAAAGGATCTATGATGGTATGCACTATGTTTTGTGAAAGTGCAAGGAAGGGTTTTTATCAAAACCAAGGTAGGAAAAATAAAAGGTTTTATTTAAAACCATGGATGGCAGATTTGAAATGGGTTTTTCTTAAAACCCAAGTTGGCTTTTCGTTTCATCGAAAAAGGTGCCCCGGTGATGGAGAAATTTAATTTTAAAGGTTTAGTTTAAATTTTAATTTATTTAAAATTTAAATTTAAATTTTAAAATTAAATAAAAAGTTTTCCGCCATGTCCGCCGATGTCATGAGGGAAGTTTTAAAAGCGTCGATGTTTCCAAGTGAAGGGAAAGGCATATAAATATGCCACCAAGTTTTTAAATCGATTATCCTTGCTCGTTGATAATCTTGCATGGTATATGCGAAGGAAAGAGCTTGTGTTTTGTTTTATGTGATGCAGCGAATGGTTAAAAGCAGACAACGACCACTTCCCAAATCACATTGGGCAGCGTGGCCTAGTGGCAGCTTGGATTGTGCAAAGGTGTTGATAGCACGGAGGTCGTGAGTTCGATTCCCGTGAGCATCATTTTAGCATTGTATTGGTTGAAGCATTGTTCGTTGTTTAAAAGCTCATGGGCAAAAAGAAGAAGCATAAGGAGCACAAGGTGGAATAGCTTCCACGTGGGAAGCTTAGCCCACTTGGTGGGCGGAGGGAGTGCAAAGGCGCACTCACTGCAGGTCTTGGGTTCGAGTCACCCGAAACCCATTTTCGCATGGTTTGTTGTCGCCGCATTCTTCGGAGCAGAAAAATATTTTATTTTCTAAGGTATGCCTGTCGCCGCAATTTTTGGAGAATGAATAATTAATGTTTTAATTTGTCAAAGCTAAGGTTTCAAGCACCATTATTGAGGGTATACTATGGTGATGTGATTTATGAGTTGTGGTTTATATTTTGCACTATTTGATGTGGGAATTTTTGCATTAAGGAGCTTAGTGAGTTGTGCATTAGTGCAAAGTGATTTTTAGGAGAAATAAGGGAATGGTAAATGGTTGTGGTGATATTCATGCTATGCTTAATTAATTGAGGAAATAATTATTTTTAATTATTTTCTAGAGGTGGATGTGATTTTTGACTAGGAGAAATAAGGTGTAAAAGGTTATGATATTTGTTTTGTAAATTCTCCTAACCCTCATGAAGTTTGGCAAGAGAATATTGTGATTGTGGCAGATTTCCAAAGAGGCTTCTTCATCTTCATAAAAGGTATGGGCACATTCTCCTATTGATTGATTTGGGTGGTTGATTTCTGAAAATATCATTGGAGTGAAAAGGATTGATTGTGGTTTCCTTTTCGAAAGTGATTGGTTTAATGCTTCAAGGTTTTCTGGTTTGAGAGTTGTTATTAAACCTTGTTTTATAAGCATTGTTGTTGAAACCATTAGTGGTGTGAAAAACCTGAGTTAGGGTTTGAGAAGAACATGAGTATCATTGTTATGTGAAGAATTTTTTATAAGCATTGTTGTTGAAGCCCATTGGTTGTGCAAAGAACTTGAACTTGAGTTAGAGAAGAACATGAGTATCATTGTTATGTGAGATTTGTGGTTGAGCATTGTTGGAAACATTTTGAGTTGGTTGATACATGCTTGGACTAGGGTTTGTGAGAAAGGGTTGTTCATTAAGGTGATTGGTTGAGTTGAGTTGATTGAGCCTAGTCAAGTGGATGCATGTGGTTGTTCAAGTTCCATAAAACAAACTATTCTATATTCTGAATTGAGTTGAGATTGGATTTGAGTATAGAACATATTGAGTCTCTAACAATTCTCTTTATGCTTCTATGAGATTGATTTGAGTTGAGATTGGATTTGAGTATAGAACATATTGAGTCTCTAACAATTCTCTTTATGCTTCTATGAGATTGATTTGAGTTGAGATTGGATTTGAGTATAGAACATATTGAGTCTCTAACAATTCTCTTTATGCTTCTATGAGATTTATTTGAGTTGAGATATTGATTGAGCATTAAGTATAGAACATATTGAGTCTCTAACAATTCTCTTTATGATTCTATGAGATTGAACAAGTTCTGTGTGAGCTTGTTAAGCATATTTGAGACAAGTCTTTGAGAAGGCTTGTGGACTGATTTTGAGTAAGCTTTTGTGGAAGCTTGCTATGCAGATTTGAGCAAGTCCTAGAGAGGACTTATTGAGCAGATTTGAGCAAGTCCTAGAGAGGACTTATTGAGAATATTTGAGCAAGTCCTAGAGAGGACTTATTGAGCATATTTGAGCAAGTCCTAGAGAGGACTTATTGAGCAGATTTGAGTAGGTTCTGTGTGGACCTATTGAGCAGATTTGGGCAGGTTCTATGTGGACCTATTGAGCAGATTTGGACAGGTTCTGTGTGGACCTGTTGAGCAGATTTGGACAAGTTTTGAGTGAGCTTGTTGAGCAGATTTGAGCAGGTTCTGAGTGAGCCTATTGAGCAGATTTGAGAAGGTTCTGAGTGAACCTATTGATAAAGCTTTGGAGGTGACAGAGTACAGAGGATAGAGTCTCAGTGGATAGAGATCCAATAACCGGGACAATTGAAGACATATCCGAGTGAGGAGTCTTCAAGTGGAGAGAGATCCACCAATCGATGCAGTAGAGAGAGAGTCTTCTAGAAGATCACTAGCCAGAGCAGAAGGGGAAAGAGTTCTCCTGTGGAAGAGATCCACGAACTTGAGATTAGGGGATCAACATCTCCTTTGGATAGAGGTCCATAAACATTGTAATTGGGAAGGATTCCCATGAGATTATTTGAGAAATATTTAGAAGAAATATTTTCTCTGTGGAGGTAGCCCACATTGGGTGAACCACGTTAAAATTGGTGTCTCTATTGTGTGTGATGATTTGTGCATTGCTTTGGTTATTGCTATTGATATTGCCATTGATTATATTGATTAATACTATTTGGGAAAGAAAAGTAAAAAGTGGTCTTATACTGTTCACCCCCCTCTCAATATAAGCTTGTGTTCTTCAATTTCTTGCTTAGCCAAGAGACTAAACAATCTCCAAGAAAGAATGCTCCTCCACTTGTGTTTTTTTTGTCATAAATACTACCTTTCCAATTTACATTCGTATATGCTGTGAGAGTGAAATTATCATTTCTAGGAGACCAGAGTCCAAAATCCATAGTTCCTTTTAAATACTTGAGAATTCTCTTTACTTACAACACATTTGTTTCCTTTGGTACTACTTTAAATCTTACCACTAGTCCCACTACCTGCATTATATATGGTCTTGTAGCTATGACATATAGTAAGCTACAAATCATAGATCTATACAATGTCTGATTTGCTTCATGAGATTTATCATATTTACTCAACTTGCATCCTATAACCATGGGGGTACTTACTGGTTTACAATCCTCCAATTTGAATTTATTTAACATTTATTTTATATACTTGGTTTGTGAGAGAAATATACCCTTTTTTGATTGTGAAATCTATAATCCAAGGAAGAAGGATAACTCACCAAGCATTGAAATTTCAAATTCATTTTGCATACTCTTTTTAAATTTTGAGACATCTTATCATTACTGCCTCCAAAAATGATATCATCCACATAGACCACCATAATTAATAAGTCATTTCCTTTATTTTTGATGTATAGATTATTGTCAACTATTCCTTTTCTAAAACCCTGTTCTTGAAGACACTTATCCAACCTTGAGTACCAAGCTCTAGGAGCTTGATTTAGTCCATAAAGAGCCTTCTTTAATCTACATACATAATCAGGCTTATCAGTTAGACTGAACCCCTCAGGTTGCTCAATGTAGACCTCTTCTTCTAAGAAGCCATTGAGAAAAGCTTATTTTACATCCATTTGATATACTTTGAAGTTCTTAAAGCTTAAGAAATCTAAAAATATCCTTACGGCATCAAGTCATGCAATAGGAGAAAATGTTTCATCAAATTCAATCTCTTCAACCCGTGCATAGCCTTTGCATACCAATCTTGCTTTATTTCTGACTACCTAACCATCTTCATTTAATTTATTTCTGTAAACCCATTTAGTGCCAATTATATTCTTATCATTTTGTCATGGGACAAGTTCCCACATATCACGTTTCTCTATTTTATCCAATTCCTCATCCATTACCTTGACCCAAAATTTATCTTCTCTTACCTCATTGAAATTATTGGCCTCAATTTTAGATAGCAAGGAAAACTTTACATGTTCATTTGTTCCTATTATCTTCCTCCTTGTTTGTATTTCATATGGATTTCCAATAATCATATCTCTTGGATGATTCTTTTGCACATACTTGTATGGAGTCTTAGGTAGTGTTCTTTGTGCTTCATGTTCTTCTGATTCTTCACCTAATTCTTTTTGGCAACTTTCTTCTTCTTGATATACAATTTCTTGAGTTGGTTCTTTTGACCCTGTCTGTTCATCAATTGTCATATTTATACTTTCCATAATAGTACGTGTCCTCTTATTATAGCATTTATAGACTTTGCTCTTAGTGGAATACCCAAGGAAGATACCCTCATCGCATCTTGAGTCAAACTTACCCAAAATTATCTCTTCCCGTCTAATGTAGCATTTGCTTCCAATTTTTTTAAATACTTCATAGTAGCTGGTCTTCTATTCCAAAGCTCATATGGGGTTTTATGATGATTTACTCTTACTTGAGCTTTATTGATGATATATACAGCTTTATGAACAACCTCTCTCAAAAAACCATATGAAATATTAGACTCATTTAGCATAGCTCTGGCCATATTCTCGATAGTTCTATTATTCCTTTGAACTACATCATTTTACTGTGGACTTCTTGTTTTTGAATATTCTCTTTTGATCCCATGTTGTTCATAAAATTCTATGAATTCACCTGAAGTAAATTCTCCTCCTCTATCTGATATTAGACACTTTATCCTTTTACCAGTTTCATTTTTTACTAACTCTTTGAATACCTTGAACTTCTCAAAGGCTTCTAACTTTTCTTTTAAGAAAGCTACCCAAGTAATTATGGAGAAATCATATATAAATAGCATGAAGTAACTTTCACCTTGTAAACTCTTTGTCCTTGTAGGACCACATAAATCAATGTGAACTAGTTTCAATGGTTCGGATGAAGTAAATTATTTTGACTTGAAACTTATTCTTGTTTGCTTTCCATGTTGACATTGTGCACAAATTGTGCTTTGTGGTATTTTTATCTTGGGTAAATATCTTACTGCCCATTTGTTGCTGATTTTCACTATGTTGTCAAATTTTAGATGACCCATTCTTCTATTCCATAACCAACTCTCATCCTCTTGTGATAAGAAATATTTTTCTCCCTTAATTTCACTTAGTATGTAGAGATTGTTTGTAGTTCTACCAACATCTGCAATAAGCTTTCCTGTGTTGGATTTTTTGATCTCACATCTATTTGGATGAAAAGTGACAATGTGCTCATGATCACAAAGTTGACTTACACTCAACAAATTGTGCCTCAATCCCTTAACATACAATACATTTTATGTATTTGATTTTCCATTATCTAAACTCAAAGTCCCTTTTCCACAAATTTTTTCTAAACCATTGTCACAAAATTTTACTAATCCTCCATTGATTTATTTAAGTGCAAGAAAATTACTTTTGTCACTTGTCATATGACTTGAAAAACCACTATCAAGAAACCATTGATTTCTTTTATCTTATACATGAAGAGTTGTTTGTACCAAAATTGACTTCACATTTTCTTTCTTTTTTTTTCTCTTTCCAAATTGTTGAGGTTGTATTCTTTTGAACCTTCTGATCCTCTTTTTTTCTTAATTCAGGAAATACTATTTTGCACCATTTGGACTTGTGCCCAAATTTATTGCATTTAGAACAAATGATATTGTTATTCATAAGAGGTGCAAATGAATTGAAATTTCTATAAAAATTATTTCTCACACAAATAGTGTAATGTACAACTTTATGACCATATTTGTTACATGAAAAACAACCATGGAAGAAATTTTGTAACTTGTTAGATTGCCTTGAATAATATGGCCGCATGCTTCTTCCTTTGTTGTTTCTGTAATTTACTTTTGTCCATGAAGCTTCTCTGTTTTCTTCCTTCTTGATGCTTTTGCCTTTCAATGCATTAGCATATGTCATGGTCTCTTCTTATTTTGATATATTTGTTCCTTTGGAGCTTGAATCCTCTTTCTGTTAACCTAAATTTATATCTTTCTATAAATTATATTTAGTCTTTTCAACTTCCTTTCTAGAGAGATAATTTCAGACTCCAACCCTTCACATTCTAACTCTTTTGCTTTTAACTGTTCTACCATATCCTATTCAATTTTACTTCCCTATTCAAATTTTACCTTGAGCTCTATGATATTTTGTAGGAGTTCCATATTTGCTTCCTCATCCTCTTGGATTTGAGCCTTCAAACTTGAATTCTTCCTTCTAACTTTTTCCAAGTTTCTAAGAGCAGCAATAAATTCCTCTTTTATGTTGATCATGGCTTCTTATCCATTTTTTGAGGTCATGTATGTTCTTGTGGGATCTTCCTTCAAGATATTAGTATTTTCATGAAGGAACCCACTATGATACAATTTGAATATCAGGATTCAATATTTAGCACCCTATAACACCCTTATAACACCCTAGGATTTAGCTCAGGCTTTAAGCTCCAAACAGATCATTATTGAATGCATTTTACCTTGTTGTAAACATAACCAACCTCTTTTATACGAAATAGAATCAAGATCCAATCTTGAGACTAGAATATTTCAAGATTGAGAAGTATGGTATTTACGTTTACAAGATTCTCGTAGACTAGTGGTCAAAATACGTCTTCAAATGTTTATTGGTCGCCTTTAAATAAGGAGAAGAGTTCATAAAATTTAAATTTTGAATGTTGAGAGAAGCCTAATCTATGTATCCATAATGGGAACTCATAGCTAGCTCCAATAAAAGTAGTCAAAAAGTTTTGCATCAGCTCCAACCAATTCTTTCATTGTAGCACCCTAAGAATTGGCTCACTTTCCCATTGAATCCTTAGACACCAAATCCTAACCCTTCATAAAGTCCATTTATACCACATATCTGCATGATAAAAATATGCCTAAGGTATCACTTAAGTTATTTTATATGCATATTATTCTATTTTCCAAAATTAATAAAATTTGAAAAATATTCCCTAGGATGCTCTCCCCTCGCCATGTGTCCTAACTACCACTACCCCTCCACTTGCCACCTCACTCCCACACCTCACTTTAATCACACCTACCTACTTGCCACCTCTCCTCCTAAGTGAGACACCTTAAGTGCCCCACTACAACTACCCCTGCCACTTCACTGCCCTAGCCTTCCACCTATCTTCACACCATTCACCTCCCACAATCCTACAAATACCCCCATAATTCCATCCACAAAAAGGGAGAGGAGAATAGATACTGTCATGTTGTTGAATTTGCACCAAAAATCTCACATCTCGATCTCGATCGAGATTCAAGTCACACAATCCAAGAAGCGATATTGCAAAGCCCTCCCAAGTCTTCATGCCCGTGGAGTCCCAAACATAACCCTCTACATTTGCATAGTCTCCAAACACATCCTGTGTTTCCCAAATGTAGCACTTTGTATTTGCATAGTCCCAAAATGTAGCCTATGTTTTCCAAACACAACACTTTGTGTTTGCACAGTCCCTAAAAACAACCCACGTTTCTCAAACACAACCCGTATTTCCAAAACACAATCTGTGTTTGCATAGTCCCAAGTAACCAACTCTAGCTCCATATCAGCACAGGTAACATGGTAAGGCACTTTTCAATTTATTTTATCTAAACTCTGCATGTTATTTTTATGATATTTGTGTTAAGTTGCATTAGGTTTTTGTGCACCTTTATGATCTTGAGCCTTATCGAGGAAAGGCCCTGCCCATGCTACTGATCATTTGTTGTTGATATCTTGTATAGGTTACAAGTTTCACATACCGTTGAGGCTAAGGGTGGTCTAGAAGAATAGATAAGCCCACCCATATTATTCTAATTATAGCACAAAGATATTGGCACATAGATCTGTTGATTTGTAAAAGGGGCTTCTTCCCCATTTCTTTGTTTTTTTATTTGTGGAAAACATCCCAAAAGGGATGCCACTTTTGGGTAAGACCCAAGGAGGCAGGGGTATCCATTCCACCAAAAATGCCCAGGACTCGGACCTGGCCTACCACCTTTGACATACTCAAGGAGCAAACAAACACACAAAACCAATTTAAAAATAAGTAAATAACAACAAAAATAATAAAATAAAATAAAAAACATGCTCCTTGAGTGTGTCAAAAACAAAAGCACAACCAAACACGCACAATAAGATAAAATAAACCACAACACGAACCACATAGAAAAACACAAGAACCACATAACAAAACACAAACAAGACAAAAACAACAGAACACTACAAAGACATAACCAAAAAAAAACATGAAAAATAAACACAACCAAAACCTAAAAATTTTAAAAAAATAAAAATAAAAAACAACCAACAATAGACAATAAACAAAAACAAAAAACATAGAAAACACTCACACATAAAAACACGAATTAACACAAACAAAGAGAAACCCAAGAACAAGAATGAAAAAAACACAAGAACAATAACAAAAAACATTAAAAAAAAACACAAAACAACAAAAAACACAAGAACAAAAAAAAACAACACAAAGAACACAAAAACAAAACAAAACAAAAGAACCCACCCACCTTAAAAAACAAAAAAAAAAAACAAAAAAGAAAAAAGAAAAAAAATTGAACATAACAATGACCTATCTAGACCAGAAGACTATTAAGGCAAGAATCAACAGAGGAAACAAAATAAAGAATAGAATGAGCTAGGGAACTAAAAAAAACTGAATGAACCAAAGAGAAGCAAAAAAAAAAAAAGCAAGAAGAAACTAGGTACCTTCAGAACTGGAGCCATCCAAAGAAATGATAGAAAGAAGAGCTTCCCTAATTTGAGAAGCCCACCATCTAGGAGGGTGGCCATAACAAGTAAGATCACCTTTGTCCAAAGCCCAATTAGCTAAAGCATCAACACTCTTGTTTTGATCTCCGACCACATGATTGTAATCAACTTTCAAAAATCCCATCTGGATTAATTGAATCTTCTCAATAATTCTTTTTATTCTCCAATCCACCTTATGATTCTTAGAAGGAGTCTTCAAGAGATTAATCATAAGTTGAGAGTCGGACTCAACTAACACCTTTTCCCATCCAACCTTAGTAGCCTCCTGAAGGCCTCTCAGGATACCATACCCCTCAACAAGGTTATTGGAAAGAATACCCAAATTCTCAACAAAAGTAAAAACCAGGGAGCCATCCGAAAGTCTACCAATTCCTCCCACACTGGCTTTTCCAGGGTTCCCTCTAGAGGCTCCATCAGTATTGACTTTTCCAAAATCCTTAGGAGGAGGTTGCCAATTTCTTGTCCTATCCATCTTACTAATACTCACATTCCCTTTAAGTTGGTTGCCCTTAGAAGATTTAATCTTCAATATTTGCATCACTTGATCCCATATTTGGTGGGAGTTTTGGGGGTGATTAAGGAGTTGATGGACTGATTCAACTAAGTTGGCTATGGTCTTTTGCCAAATATAGTGAATATCCTTCCTATCTTGATTAAAAATTTGGTTGTTCCTTTCATTCCAAATATTCCAAAGAAGAATGGTAGAACCCATCCAAACTAACTGCCTAATAAAATGATCAACACCCTCTTGATTAGGCCAATCCCTCCAAAGCTGTTCAAAAGTAAAAAAATTGGACCACCGTAAGCCAAGTAAAGTGGCCATTCTCCTCCATAGCTCGGAGGCTAAAGTACACTCAATAAAAATATGGTTGAGAGTTTCTACATTCTCTTCACACATTTCACATCTAAAAGGGCCATGAAAACATCGCTTCATATGTTTCTCACAAGTAAGCACCCTACGATGCAATAAAAGCCAATTAAAGAACCTCACCTTAGGCCAGAGATTTTGAGCCCACAATCGAGAAAATATGTCAGAAGAATGGTTGGGATTATTATGGCATAAGGTCAAATAACCTTGAGCAACCGAATACTCACCCTTAGTAGTGTTGTTCCATCCAAAACAATATTTTTCATGGGACCAAGAGAGGGATCTCATATGAAGGATGCCTTGGATATCTTGTCTTTGCCTTTCTGGGATTTGAATAGGCCAGTCCTCAATAGGGATCCAATATCTACCAACCTTTGAATTACCAGTATGGTACCGACAGTAATTAGCCACCTTTATCCAATTAGCTCGGTGAAGCTCCTCCATCCAAGGCCTCCAATCGAGAAACTGAGTTATCAAAGGCTTGTGACCATCCCAAGAATCTATCCAAAAATTTGCCTGTTGACCATTATGAATGATCCAAAATAAATTTTTCTTTATCAAATCCTCACCAGTCTTAAGAACTGCTAAAATGGGAGAACCCTTGGTAGGAAGTTGATAGTGAACAAGGTCTTCAGGACTTTTGTTCTCAGCATATTTAGCACGGAGATTATTGGCCCAAAGAGCATTGGGGTTATGCAACATCCTCCAATATAATTTAGCAGCTAAAGATTTGTTGTTATTAATAGAAGACCGGAATCCTAACCCCCCTTCACTCTTAGGAAGACATAAAGTATCCCATTTCACCAAGGCCCATTTTCTTTTCTCCTTAGTACCACTCCAAAGGAAACGATGACTGATTTGATCCAATTCTCGAAGAACAACCTTTGGGATATTCAAAATGGAAGAAACATAAATAGGAATAGCTTGAAGGACTGATTTTACCAAGGTGATTCTACCCCTAGAAGAAAGCCACCTGTTGGTCCACTTTCCAATTTTCTTCTTGACTTTGTCCAACAACCAATTCCAATCTTTATTTTTTTGCCTTTGAATATTTATGGGAATACCTAAATAAGTGATTGGAAGGGAGGTCTTCTTATATATTAATTTATCCAAGACCATGGATTCCTGTCTAGCAGAGCAGTGAAAGAAAATAACTTTAGATTTGTCTTCATTGATCAACTGCCCAGTAGCCTTAGAAAAACAGCTAATGATTTGCTTAATATTAGAAGCTTCCTTAATTGTAGCTTTACCTAAAAGAGTAGAGTCATCCACAAATTGAATATGAGAGATAGGTCTAGCTCCATGAGCAATGGTAACTCCCTCAAGGGTTTTGTTTTCCCTCTTTTTGGTTATAGTCCTACCCAAGCATTCAACAAGAATGATGAATAAATAAGGGGATAGCGGGTCACCTTGCCTAATACCTCTAGGAATATGGGAATGACCGAGAAGGCCTGCCATTGATAAGAACTAAGTAGGAAACTGAAGAGATACATCCCATAATCCAATCCATCCAATCCTTAGAGAAACCAAATTGCCTCAAAACTTTGATAAGGAAGTGCCAATCCACTCTGTCATAAGCTTTGGATAAGTCTAACCGAATGAACATGGAAGGAGATTTTTGCATATCCATGGAATGGATGGCTTCCTGAGCAAGAACTATCTCATCTACTATTTGACGTCCTTCCACATAACCCCCTTGCTCTGGGAAATAATCTTATGCAAAAGAGGCTTCAACCTTTCTGCCATGATTTTAGTAATGATTTTGAGAAGAACATTACATAAAGCAATAGGTCTAAAAGCTGAGATATGATCAACCTCTTGAGCTTTTGGAACAAGAGTAATATAAGTTTTATTGATAACCTTCAAAATTTCTTTGGCTTTCCTGGCTTCTTCCACCACCTCTAATAAATCAACATGAAGGATATCCCATAACTCTTGGTAGAACTCAATGGGAAAACCATCAAGACCTGGGGTTTTCCCTTTTTGCATTTTAAAAACTACTTGTTGAAGCTCATTGATAGTAACAGGAGCAATCAAAATAGAGTTCTCCTCAGAAGTGATAAGAGAAGGGATTTCTTGAAGAACATTTTGTTGTGAAGCTGAGTCAAGAGGAGTAGCAACAAAAATATTGGAAAAGTAATCAACAACAATAGAGTTCATGCCATCCCAAGTATAAACAACATCTCCATAATCTGATTTTAAGGAAGAAATAAAGTTGTGAGATCTTCGAGCTAGAAGATATTTGTGGAAGAAATTTGTGTTTCGATCTCCTTCTTTGAGCCATTGAATTCTAGATTTTTGCTTCCATAAGATTTCTTCTCTTTTTTCCCATTCCTCTAACCGAGTTGTGAGTTTAATTTCATCTACACTTCTCTTCTCTGTGAGGCCATCTAAACGGATTTTCTTATTCAAATTTTCAAGATGAGCAATAACTTCATCTTTTTTTTTATGAACATCCCCAAACTCTTTCCAGTTCCAAGTCTTGATTTTGGATTTAATGTATTGCAGTATTTTGGCAAAACAGAACATCTTAGTCCCATGCCTAGGTTTACCTTCCTTCCACCATTGTTGCACACGAGGTCTGAAGGAAATGTCTCTAAGCCACATTAATTGAAAACAAAAAGGAGAGAAACTCACATTGGTTTTCCACATTTCCACCATGACTGGCCAATGATCCGAACCAACATTATTAAGAGTCTTCACTTTAGGAATGTGACCATGGATTAAGAAATTTTCAGAGAGCAAAAACCTATCCAATCTCTCCATTATACAAGCTAAGCCTTGCCTTCTGTTAGACCAAGTCATAAGGCCATTATCTAGTTGGATATCCACAAGATGGAGGTTTGCAATATATTCGCTCATGAGGTTAGTGCTTTTGTCCAAATTTCTATTTCCCCCACCTTTTCTCATCCAGAGAGAGGATGGTATTGAAATCTCCTTCGATCAAGATCCAAGATTCAGGAAAATGAGAGATAATATGAGTAATATCCTTCCACTCCCTTCTTTCTTCCTCCAAATAAGTCAGAGCATAAACAGTAATGCAGAGCATAATTTGGTTGGAATGTCTACTTTGAATAGCTATAGCCAACAAACCCCAATTTCCAACCATATGGTGAATAACTACCTCTTTTGGGTCCCAAAGACAAGCAATGCCACCTGAAGTCCCTTGGGAACTGAGGGAAACCACTTTTCTAGCTGGCCAAATTTTACTGGCAATTGAGTCCATATCCTCCATTGACATCTTTGTTTCTTGAAGGAAAACAAGATGTGGATGATTTATCTGAATCATTCTTCTAATTTCATTTTGTTTTGAAAGACTCCCTTTGAGTCCTCTAATATTCCAAGTGATGATCTTCATTAATACCAGGGCTACAAAAGTTGGGAAGGGCATTAATCTTACCTTCCTCTACAAGCTTTTCACCTTCTTTTACCATATGATATTGATTGGTCTTACGACTTGCTTTTTGATTAGAATCCATCTTCAATTTTTTTTCCCTGTTTCTTGACTTATTCCAATTGAATATGAGATGACTTCTAACCTTGAAGAATGCTCGTACATAGCCAAAATTTTACTAGATGGTTCAACAGAGTCTATATTGGGACCTGCATTATTTAAAGTTTGGACATTTGAAAGATTGTTTTTCTTGTGTAAATTTTCTCCCTTTTTTTTTCTTGAAAACCTTTGATTTGTTGGTTTGTCTCTGAGTTCTTCCATTCATATTTAAATTGTGTTTCTAAGATTTCAATTTCCATTATTTCCTCTTCCTCACTCGGGACATCATTTGTGGAAAGGATTTCAAACATATTAGTAGATGACTTTGATTGATCCTTCATAACTGGTTTTTTCTGAGTGTTCTTCTTCTTAGGTCTTTGGAAAACTGCTGAGCTTAAGGCTAATAGGTAAGTGCTCTGGGTTTTATTTGCTCTTAAAAGAAAACATTTATTTTTGTTTTTTCTTAGGAAGACAAAAATTTAAAAGGTTGAAAGATTTCCTTTTAGTAGTATAGATTAAAATATTGCATATATAATAATTGAATCAGAATTGTATTCTAGGGTAATGTGCATTAAAAATTTTATGTGCCAAAAAAGTTCTTATTATAGGTCTTTGTGTGTTCATTTTCTGTATGATTTAAAAAAAAGAAAAATTTGCCATCTTAACTTAGGTTTGATCATTGGTAAACTTGATCTATCTCCTCTTGGCCTTGAACTATTTTTGAGATACAAGAAGAAACACAACCTATATTTTACAAATGCATATCACATTTTCCAAATGCAGATCACATTTCCCAAATGTAGACCGTATTTTCCAAACATAGCCTACGTTTACCCCTGTGCCTTAGACCCATTTTGGGATCTTTTAAATCAATTATGTTTTTGCATCATAGCATAGGAAATTACCTTCTATATATTTCTATGTGTCATTCTACGCTTTTTGCATCCCTAATTGTGCAAGTAGGTATTTTATATAAAATTACATCCTAGTTGTATTTTTTTTTATTTGTGGAAAACATCCCAAAAGGGATGCCACTTTCGAGTAAGACCCAAGGAGGCAGGGGCCCTAGTTGTATTTTAATAGAATTATATCACATTCATTTTCAAATTCACAAAACACAAAACGATAAAACTCAAAACCCCATACACACACTATAATAATTTCTCACTTCAATACATGTATATCATATGAATGCAAGGAAAACCAATTAGTGAGTTGGATTTCATCACCGACCACTGATTACCTTAGAAAAACCATAGTTAGTTCGATAGTCTCTTGGAATCCATCACCAAGAGGCTGAATACTCTTGAGATTAGCTTGAGGTGATCTTTAGGTTAGATGCCCTTTAACCACAAGGCTAAATAATCAGTGAGATTAGATTGGTGTGATATTTAGGTTGGACTATCACTATTGTTCGAGCTTTCCTAAGGGTGAAGCAAAAGTCTAGGTAGATCGATAGCAAGACTTAGACAACATGGCCTCTTTCAAGAGGTAATTTTGGTCTCCTTATGATACCCATTGTCAATCCTTCATTTAGGAAGCCTCATCAGTCGTTCACAACTCATTCCTTGAAAGAGAGGGTGGGTATGGACACAGCCTTCTAGATTCCACTTTATCCCTTATCATTCATAATTCTTAGGTCTAGGGAAAACCAAACACACAAAAATAAAACAAAACCATCTTCAAAGAAAAACTTCAATACTTAAAAAAAAAACAATTATAAAAAAAAGAAAAATAACAATGCTTGCTTGTTGTATGATTGTTTGTTTATAACATAAGTTTCGCATTCACCACATTCACCGCACACCTAACTTTCACCATATTCACCCCATTTCAAACCCCTAGCTTATGATATTGACCAGATGTCAAGCCAAAGACTTAGTTGAAGCCCAAGCTAACACTCAAATCCAAACTCCTTCATCCATGGAGCATTCTACCCAAATCTCCCAGGCGTCGACCACTCCTGTGAATGAGCAAGAGGGTGCATCATAAACCATTTACATGGACCTATCTACTGGACCTTCCCATAATGCACCCCCTTTAACTAAAGATCAGTAGGCTAGACAATATCTAGACATGATATGGAGGGCCACCCATACTGCTATATCAGAGACCCTCGTACCGAGCCATTAATACCCTCTGACCCATGCATCATGCACTTAGATATTGATGCTATTAGAGCTTATTTGAACCTAGTTTTTCCATATCTACTCCCTCTCAACATCCCACCCCGCTCCATTCCCACACTCCATCAGGAACCCACATATTCACATCCTTAACACACTAGAAACCTCATCATTAATCCCCTATTCGAATCCACATCCATGACCATGGATCAAAACCATCCATCTTCCAACAACCAACATATCTCCATACCATCTACCCACACCATCATCTGCTCCAACCTTCTTTATGAAGCATGTGTCAATTTTTCTTCACAAATTTTGTCATCGATTTCCCTATCTTATTACCTCCTACCGAACATATGCAACATACCATCCCTCGCTCGATTGTGATACCCTTCACCACATATCCTCCATCGACATCCATCAATGTTTCCACCACATAAAATACTCAATCTTCTGCATCTCATTCAACTATCCCACCTGCATTAGTAATCATCATCCAACAAGATTTATAACACTTGCAATAGATGCTTGATGGTAGCATTAAGCAAGATGTTCATCCCATCTCACAAACCCAATAACAAGTGGTATATTTTAACCATACCCAACATTGACACAAAATGTCTTCTTCATACATAATTCATCATGGGTATCGTGCCTACCTACTATTACCATACCTATACAACCCCTTCATAATGTATATGTTGTTGCATCGACATTTCTCTATATCCTCAGCAACAATCCCCACATTACCAATAACCATCATTTCATAATTAATATCAGTAAAACATCACACATCATAAAATTTCAACCAACATCAACCCACTCAACTTTCATCATTAGAAGGTCCACAATATCAATTATTGTTATTAATTCAAGGAT
This sequence comes from Wollemia nobilis, assembly GCA_028583015.1. Classification (NCBI taxonomy): domain Eukaryota; kingdom Viridiplantae; phylum Streptophyta; class Pinopsida; order Araucariales; family Araucariaceae; genus Wollemia; species Wollemia nobilis. Next base: position 1,221,971 of record JAQPPZ010003235.1, read on the forward strand.
ATCGTACATGATTTCATCGAAAAGGGAATTATTAAGGTCAATAATCCTATAGCACCATAGAATCAAACCCTTGGGATCTATCAAACACCTCTTCATTAATGTGAGGCAACACAACCAACAATTGGGATGTCAACTTCTATAGTTCTTCCCAACCAAGTCAATCACATAAACAATATTTCACCTTACCAACATTTTGTAGGTTCTATTCACATAGTTACCCAAGGTTAGAGAGGTACAAATCAATCATAATAATTGAATGAACCAAACATACTAGTGCATATTGTACTCACTCCTATTGCAAAAACTTCTATTGTGCCACCTAAACCCATTCATAACCACCAAAACCCTCGAATCCATCTTCCAAATCCTCCATTATACCATCTAAATAATCAACTTTCCATACATCCAATATTCACGTAAGGGGACAATTCTCCAATTTCCAAAGCCAACCACCTAACCCCTCATCAATATCCACAACCATTCATCACCCCTCATCATACACTACTCTAATTCCACCTACATACATTATCCCCCAATATCATCCATCTGCCACACTTATCCCAAATAGGCTAACTTATCCTTCCACCTCACAATCCATAGTCATAGCCCCTTCCTTCATACCATCAGTCCTAATCACTAGACAAACTACCACTATTCCTCATATCCCCTCCACCATATCTAATCTGTCACCTAAGCCACAAACCATCATCTTCTCAACTCAACCAGACCCACCTCCACCATCAAATATATCGTAAATAGATCTAATTATCTGCAACACACCATTGCAACATACACCATTTCCTCCATTTAAGCCACATGCCACTCTTTAGGCCTCCACTTCTGCCTTCATTGCATCCACAATTGTACCTACGAAAGTCATGGTTCACCTCACCAATCCTGGTATTTGTGAATACATCATCTAAAATGTCACAATTACCCCACTAATTATTGAAACTATCAAGGATTACGATCACCCATGCAACCCACATTTAGTAATTGGTGCAATATGGGTTATTTGCCAAACCAAATTAATTTTATGTATGGGGGAAATTGATTCTTCATCTCAACCAACACCTCCTACTGGACCGCAGTCATAGTTTTGTATCAACATCGATTATTTGTTTAATTCATCCTTTCCCATGCATTACTTTCAATGTGTTAACTGGCAAGGACATGATCTAGGGTGACACAAGTAGGGCATTCACAACATTTTTGAACCTCGCTATCAAGATGTGCATGATCGCGTTGGCTTGGGATACAAACCACAATCCTCCACAACCTCCTTCGAGGAGGAATTTCAACAACTCACCATAGATCCCGAGGAGGATAATGAGGATAGTGATGATGAGTACATAGACCCTGAATTCATGCCTCTACTGCATGAGGTTTTTTAATAAAAAAATCCACAAATAGCCATGATTAACACCATTTTTGATGATGACTTTGAGGAGAATTTTTATGAGGCATTCAACACATTTTTTATTACCTTTGATAGGTCTAAAGAAGAGTCAACCTCCATCACACCCATTACTGATGAGGATGAGTTCTACCTCCACATTTCCCCATCTTGCAACCCATATTTCGTCAGCTCTTTTCACTTGATCAACCTGATGCACTCATCGATCCACCACCTCTAGCTTGACCACCTTCGTAGTATAATAATTAGGCAATTTTAAATCAGCTATTTCTACGAGAGCATGTACAAGGGTATTGGTTATAGGCTTATCATAATTCATAATAATTTTTTAAGCTAATCATATTCATAATTTGTAAATATTCCACTTTTTTCTCACTTCACATATCATCTCATGCATTCCTATCATTTGGATTCATACACTTCATCTATCGTATTGATTATCATTTGGTTAGTTTGGATGTTTGTTAGTCCATTGAGTCTTATTTTCTTAATCAGGGGAACCTTCATTTTAGCATTGGTTTTGTTCCACCACTCATGACCATGCTCAAAAATAAAAATCCATCCTTATCATATTCACATTTCCCATTTTCATAGCACCTTATTTATTTAGTAGTATTTGGTTTGAGGAATCTCTAGGTGCTTTCAGTCACTTAGTCACTCCTAGTATTTCATACAACCTCCATTGAACATAAAACAAACCTTAAGTGCTACAGTTTGTTCCTGGTTAAATCAGGTATTCTCTTGGACCACACACATCTATCACAGATTAATCACATTGTGGTGCCTCAAAATGATGAACTCATGTGTGGCTATCACCATAAAACAAACAATTTCTCCTACTCATCCTATCATGCACATGGTTTAACCCTAAGAATTGGCAAAAGGACAAGCACAAAGTAAAAGACAAAAGTCTTCAAAAGTATTAAAAAACAATAAATAAAATCTTGAATCCCTCGAATTCTCAGTTCCTTATATCATGGGTTAAACTCCATCGAGGTTATATATGTTTGACTGGTAGTGGATTACATCCTATGTGGTGACACGTATGTCATATTAATGACCTTATTTTATATAGATTTATGTATGCTTGTGGATGAGTTAGCTTATTGGCATAAGTTACAATTGATTAGTCTACCCTTGCTCACAATTGAAAATGAACATTCACTGCACACACAGTTGGTCCTTGAGAGACTTGACTCCACTAGGACACCCTTAGTATCTTATGGATTTATGAGATTATTATATGGGTTTTGTTTGAGGTCACTAGGATGTTTGAGTCTTTGGAAAATAACTCTATATTCTTTATCCCTAAGATGAACAAACTGATAAGGGAGCTCAAATTTCATACCACCATTGCATTGCTTCACATGTCTTATATTTTATTTCATTTTCCATCATATAGTCAAACCAATATTATTGTGTTGGTGTCCCTGATTAAGCAATTTAGGCTAAGTTTACTAATGAATATTCCACAACTTTCTCGAATGACAATCAATTAAGCATCAACATTCATTCACCCAACATATGCTAATCTATGTCAATCATTATAATATAATATGTATTTCATCTACATTCTACTCATTCCATCACATGTTCAACCATGAGGTTTTAAGGTAGCACCCTTTGCCTTGTTATCATCCATAATCTATTGTGAGGTTTTAAGGTCATGTCCTTTGCCTCACTCTATCAAAATTCAAAAGGTTCCAAAGGAACCAAAATCCTTTGGTCACTTTCAATCCAAAAAGCTCCAAAGGAACCAAACCCCTTTGGTCACTTTTAGTTCAAAAGGCTCCAGAGGCACCAAACCCCTTTGGTCAACATCTATAATATCTTCTCTTTCCTGCACTAGTGTAGGATTTACTCTTTTGTTGTAGATTAGCTAGCCTAGATTCTCAAGTGAACCTTGTACCTAGTAATCTACTCTAGCCACCAATCGATTGTAGCGACCGGTTATCCATGCAATCCGATAGGATGGGTAGATCGCCATAAGGATGATTATTGCATTAAAAAAAAAAAAAAAAAAACAAAATAAAACAAAATTCCACAGTTTCTTCATCCGTTCATGCTATGTTCCCCTTTTTGCTCATCTCATTTCCAATATATCATGGCCCATTCCATGAAAGTTTTCAATTGTGTCTTGAATCAAAGTTCAATATTCAATCACCCAATTTTGGAGTCGCATGTGTCCAAGAATCTTTGCCAAAGGTTATCATCAAAACCCTTTCTACTGGATTGTAAAATCAGACTATATTATAAAATTTGTAATTGGTATACGCCATGCCACTTCCAATATGGGTTTACATACAATGAATGTAATCGAGGTGGTAAAACTAGACCTCCACCTCCAAACAATTCTAGTATCATACGCATTCCCTCAATGGCTGGTCCATCTACCACATCACAAGTGCTCATCATTTTTCCAAAGGTAAAAATTTCGATGACACATGCCCACTCTAGACTTGGGGTAGTTAACATTGATCTTGATTTGTGACATCCTCATCCACAAACCACTCCTCTCCACCATCCACATTGGTCAATTGACTCATGGATCTCACCTGTTTCATATTCCACCCATTCGATACTTGAGAGGGTAATCTAAAATTAAATATTCATTGGTCATTTCATCCTCGCACTGGGACAAAAAAATCAACTCCTCTCCTCTCAATAAATTAGGCGTCTCTTATTTATGCACTGCATTTTGTTTTACACAATGCGGTACAAAAGGAGGCATCTATAGACACCAAATCCTAAACCTTCATAAAGTCCATTTATACCACATATCTACATAATAAAAATATGCCTAAGGTCTCACTTAGGTTATTTTCTGGGCACACATTATTCCATTTTCCAAATTTAATAAAATCTAAAAATATTTCCTAGGATGCTCTCCCCCCGCCATGTGTCCTAACTACCACTACCCCTCCACTTGCCACCTCACTCCCACACCTCACTTCAATCACACCTATCTACTTGCCACCTCTCCCCTTAAGTGAGACACCTCAAGTGTCCCACTCTAACTACCCCTACCACTTGGTTACCCTAGCCTACCACCTATCCTCACACCCCTCACCTCCCATAATCCTACAAATACCCCCATAATTTTATCCACCAAAATGGAGAGGAGAATAGATATTTTTACATTACCAGATTTACACCAGAAAGCTCACATCTCAATCAAGGTTCGAGTCACACAGCCCGAGGAGCGATCCTGTGAAGCCCCACCAAGCCTTTTTATCCATAGAGTCCCAAACATAGCCCTCTGTAATTACACTGTCCCAAACATAGTCCATATTTTCCAAATACAATACTCTGTGTTTGCACAGTCCCGAAACACAACTTGCGTTTCCTAAATGTGGTCTGCATTTGCACAGTTCCAAGCGACCAACTCTAGCTCTAGATCAACGCAGGTAACATGGTAAGACACTTTTCATTTTATTTTATCTGAGCTCTGCATGTTATTTTCATGATCGTTGTGTTAGGGTTTTGTGTACATTTATGATCTCGGGCCTTATCGAGGAAAGGTCTTGCTCATGCTACTGATCATTTCTTGTTGATATCTTGTACAGGTTACAGGTTTTGCAGGTCGTTGAGGCTGAGGGTGGTCCGAAAGGATACACAAGCCCACCCATATTATTTTTATTGTAGCATAAAGACATTGATACCCAAATACGTTGATTTGTAAAAGGATCTTCTTCCCCCTTTCATTGTATTCAAAGCAAGTTGTATTTGTAATATCACCCCTACACATTGGGGCATTTTGTTGTAAAATAAAACATGACATACATCTCAATATGAAATATACATTATTCTCATTGCATTTATGCTTACTTTGTTGTTTTATTTTCTAGGGTGTCATTTTTGTTGCTTACAAATCCTTTAAAACTCATTAAGATATGTGTGTAGCATAGCCTTGCAGATTGTTTATTGAGAGAAATTAATAACTATTAGATATTTTGATTGTAGACTAGCAAGTACAACATTAATTTGGTTAATGTGCCATTAATCCATTTTACCCTCGTGTCCAATGTAGTAAGTTGTGTCATTATATGATTACCATTCAAGTTGATCTCATACACTCTTTCTTCAAGATCTTGGAAGAAATTTCTTACTCAATTAAAGTTGTCAAGCTAAATTCAATTATAATCAAGTACATTGAGGAAGTGCATAGTAGTAAGATGCCATATGGGCTGATTCAGTCTCTCATGATCAAAATTGAACATCATTACCATATCATTATTATTGTTATTTTCAATTTTACATGGTGGAATCGGTAGCCGCCACGAATCCGGGCAGACTGTCCAGCTTTTATGGTTGCCACATACGTTGTCCACCTCGGAAGCCGCCAAAAAAATATTCGCGTAGTCTGCCCCTATAACCACCACGCCACAATCATTTTAAACCTTTTATGTCACTGAAAACACTAGGAAAGAGACAAGCGTTCAATCCGACGAGGCTCGAGATTTGAGATTTGAACCTTGGACCTCCACCCCCTTACGGGGTTTGGTCGAACCAATTGGTCTACACCTCGGACCTATCATTACCATATTATTAACTTTGTGTTTAAACGGTGTTAGGAGACTACATTTCTACTACCGGAAGACTCTATCATCTCTTTTGTTGGGTTGATTTCTAAATGAGATCTCAGTCTTAGTGGCTAAGTAGAGCTTGAAGTTAGCTATGTAGTCTTCTTCTTTAGGTGAATTCTCTAAGAGTTATTGATTTCATTGTTGGTCCTTGGTATTCTCTATACAATGAGTCCATATACAAATAATAGCAAGTCAAACCAAGTATAAAATCTTTGTGCTTACTAAGAAAGACGAGGCTCATTCCCCATGATTTAAACTAAGGTTACAAAAACATAGATAAAACACAATCTACATACCTTTAGGATATCCTCAAGAACTATAATATTATATTAATGTCTCTATACCCTTTGGAAAGTTTTATATTTAATTTTATACTTTTTCTTCTTGCCTTATGCAAGGTATTATAAATATTGTGTTGAACTAGGTAGGCATGGCCCTCATAATTGTTGTTTTTTTTTTTAAGTATATTAGAGCTGAGGTCATAAAAGAAATTATTAATTATGTAGTTTTTTTTTAGTGTATGAGACGTGAGGTTATAAAAGATATTATTAATAAAATGATCGATAATATAATTAAGGGTGAAGAGATTTTTAAGTATATTCTATCACGAAGTTGACGTTTCGGCAAGCGAAGAACGACGCATAAAACAAACTAAAGAAAAAGAAGCGAAATTCTAAGCATACACAAATACCTACGACCTCTTGGACCCTTTGCCATTATGATGCGACAGTCGCCTTTCAAAGTCTTCGCCAACCTCAAATTTGTTCCATTCATAGTAGTTGTGGCAACTATAGCTGCCCCACCTGTTATAAAATAATGGCCTGTGGCAAACGTGGCACTTTAGGCAACACTGGTCGCTAAGCCTGGATTCCGTTTGAAGCAATTCAATTCCTTAACAGTTGTCTCACGTGGTCAATCTTGCATCAAATATGCTCCATTCCATCTATTTAACCCTACCCTAACCGCATCTCCATCTCGTCGCATTCTCCATCTTTTCCTCTCCGAGATTACTCGACTCTGTTCTGTTCTCTTAAAGAAGCATAATTAGTCTGGTAAGGTAAGCGAGAATTTAGTAGAACAGATTAAGCCTTGTACAATTCGTAGCAATCTGACCTGCCTTTTCATCAAGTTTTGCAGATGGATACGTTTCTGTTTACGTCTGAATCGGTGAACGAGGGACACCCAGACAAGCTGTGCGATCAAATATCCGATGCGGTGTTGGACGCATGTTTGGAGCAGGACCCTGACAGCAAAGTCGCCTGCGAGACCTGCACCAAGACCAACATGGTCATGGTCTTCGGCGAAATCACCACCAAGGCCAATGTCGATTACGAGCAGATCGTGCGCAAGACCTGCAGAGAAATTGGCTTCATCTCCGCCGATGTGGGTCTCGATGCCGACAAGTGCAACGTGCTGGTGAAAATTGAACAGCAGAGTCCTGATATTGAGCAGGGCGTCCATGGCCACTTGACAAAGAGACCTGAGGAAATTGGGGCCGGTGACCAGGGTCACATGTTCGGTTATGCGACCGATGAGACCCCCGAACTCATGCCCCTCACACACGTCTTGGCCACCAAGCTCGGCGCCAAGCTCACCCAAGTCAGAAAGAACGGGACCTGCCCCTGGCTGAGGCCTGATGGCAAGACCCAGGTCACCATTGAGTACAGAAACGAAGGGGGCGCCATGGTTCCCGAGCGTGTCCACACTGTTCTCATCTCCACCAAGCATGATGAAACAGTCAACAAGGACCAGATTGCTGCTGATTTGAAGGAGAATGTGATCAAGCCTGTGATTCCAGAGAAGTACCTTGACGAAAACACCTTCTTCCACTTTAATCCATCTGGGAGGTTTGTGATTGGGGGGCCTCATGGAGATGCAGGGCTCACTGGCAGAAAAATCATCATTGACACATACGGAGGATGGGGAGCCCATGGAGGAGGGGCATTCTCAGGAAAGGATCCGACCAAGGTGGACCGCAGCGGAGCATATATTGTGAGACAGGCTGCCAAGAGCATTGTCGCAGCTGGGCTTGCAAGGAGATGTATTGTGCAGGTGTCTTATGCCATTGGAGTGCCAGAGCCACTCTCTGTTTTTGTTGACACTTATGGCACCGGCAAGATTGCAGACAAGGAAATCCTGAAGATAATCAAGGAGAATTTTGATTTTAGGCCTGGCATGATTGCAATAAATCTTGATTTGAAGAGGGGTGGAAATCATAGATTCCAAAAGACTGCTGCTTATGGTCATTTTGGAAGAGACGATCCTGACTTCACCTGGGAGACTGTTAAACCTCTCAAAGCCTAGGCCGAAGAAAAATTTACTCGATTCAATAAAAGTGGTATTTTGTATACACTGATCAAAGTTTCCGGTATAAACGAAGAGAGTGCCTTTTGCAAAGTGTTTGCTCTTACCGTATATCCATTTTATCGAAGCACGATTATCTGAGATATTGCTTTGAAAATTCGTGTACTTCTAGGTGCACAATAAAGTAAGCGCCCTTTTGTTGTGCTTCCGCCTTTTATATTTTATATTTTTTTATTTTTAAAATTTAAGTAACTTTAACTGGTGATATAATTGGTGTTATATTTTTCAAATAATTGTAGTTGATTTGAAGTTGGATAGTTTAGTTAATTCTTCTCCTTAATTTAAACTTAATAACCTAAATAAAAGTCTAACAACATATAACTAAAATATCTTAACGATAAAGTTTTAAGTTTTGTCCCAAAAGATTAACATATTGGTAAGTGCATGAGTGGTAACAATCCCCAACTAGTGGTCCTTTTCACATCAACTTATAAAACAACATAGTGAAATAAATTTTGTTAACAACTCATGCTTGATAGTAAAAAGTGTGAATATAATAACTTCCCTATATCAATAACAATAAAAAAAACCTAAGTTTACTAATTTAAAACAAAAAAAATTAAGTTTCCTAATTCAAAACAAAAAAAATTAAGTTTTCTAATTCAAGGTTTACCCTTTACTTATGCTCCACAATTTTTTAGTAAAGTAATTTTAAGGTAATATGTATAACCCGGTCCTAGAGTTTTTTTTCTTTTTCTTTTTTCATCCAGAGTTCTAAAGGTTTGAAGCATTTAACAACATAACATCCAAGAGTCGTTGAAGTGTATAGGAATTTTATATTATAATATTGTTATTTAAATATTATTTTTAGGAAAAAATTATAATTTAATTAATTTAATATGAATAAAGTGTTTTATAATAATAATTTTTTTTTAAATTATATTTATGATTAAGGGTTTTTTTTATTTGGTTAATGCGAAAAACTTTTACATATACATATTTACCTCTTCACACATTTGCGGTTTTCTTGGGATCTTGACTAAAGAGTTTTTTTTTAATATGATTTGGTTAGTGTGAAAAACTCCTACGACTAAAGCATAGGGCTGTGCAAGCTCCCCCAACCATGACCCCTTCTAAAGTCGACAACTATGCTGACCCCTCCTAAAGCCAACAACTATGCTTATCAATAAGGAATTTAATACACAACTACCACACATCCACCCCCTCACACACTTGTCCACGTTGCGGTTTGAACCTTAGACCTTCGAAGAAGAACGAAAATCCAAACAATTACGCTATCCCTCATAATAAAAGGTTTTGATTTGAATCATCTATTCAATTTTTATTTATTGTATTTAATCATAAAAATTATAATTTATATTCAAAATATAACTAAAACATAATAAGTTATTTTATTTTTTTATTAAAGTTCTTATTATTGGAAAGGTGGTTCCTATATTATAATTTAATATATTTTAAAATATTTTTATTAATATTATTTTTTTAATAAGTTAAATATACTTTTTTTTATTAAATGTATACGTTTAATGAATTATTTTGTAATTTATAAAAGAAAAACTTAGTTTTGAATCTTGTAAAATAATAGACGTAATTAATATATCACTATATGATTATGATAAAATTTATTTTAATTTTATATATAAAAACATATTAATAAGGAGAAATAGTAAAAAAGATATATAATTGAAAATCAAAAGTCAAATATTCTCATTCATTACTTTTCAATATATTACATGAATAGGTATGATTTGAATAGACATGTCTTTTTACAATATAAATTTTCATAAAATTATATTAATTATTAATTAGCTATTAATTAATTATTAGTTAATAATAATTAATTAAAATATTAATTTAATATTTAATAGAATAAGGTCCGAGGTGTAGACCAATTGGTTCGACCAAAACCCCTTAAGGAGGGTGGAGGTCCAAGGTTCAAATATTGGGCCTTGCCGGACTAAACGCTTGTCCCTTTCCTGGTGCTTTCAACGGTGTAAAAGGTTTAAAATTATTGTGGCATAGTGGTTATAGGGGCGGTCTGCGTGAATATCTGTGTGGGGACTTTCGGGGCAGACATCACAGAATGTTGTGGTGGCCATAAAATCCAAACAACCTACTCGGATTCGTGGTGGCTACCGATTCCACCATGTAAATTAAAATATATATATATATATATATATATATATATATATATATATATATATTTAATGGAATGAGGAATTTTACATTCCTCCCAACAATATGCACATTGGACCCCAATGTGTTCATAAGAGAAGGAAGGAAGGATCTGAAGGATGAGGAGGCGAACACTAGAGGATGAGGAGGCAAACATAGGGGAAACTAATGAAGTGGCACTCAATGAGCAAAGGGAGCATGTAGGAAGGTTCTTCGAAGCATATTAATGGTACTCTCTTTCGAGGAATCTAGATCCTTCACAACAATGGATTTTATTTTTGAAATAATAGTAGAAGATGTACCAACATTTAACTTCACCTGGATAAGACTTCCATCTAGGAATATGTTCTTCAACTTTGTATATCGAGAACAAGCTTGCATAGAGTGATCATAGCCCACTCCTAATATAAGTGGTTGAGTGAATAAATGAGTCTCATCCTCAATGAGATCACCTTCAGATGTATTTTCCAAACTATTGTCAAGCTTCTAGTCCACTAAGCCAATAATGGAGGATACTTCTTGAAGTGAAACTATAGACACCTAAAAGTTGCACATTGTCGTAAATTCATCCTTTAGGATTAATTAGGTTGCAAATCCTACCAAATTGCATCAATTAATCTCAAAACACCCTACATTAACAAAAGGGCTCTCCGTAAGCCCCTTTAAGCCATTTAAGCCCTTTCCTACGCCTAGTCATGGTTCTTATGCGACCACCTTCAAATAACCTCACCATGGTGACTTTAACCCTAATTTAAAGTTACTTTATGATAAAGTGCACTTTATGACTTAAACATGATTAATTAGGGTTAATTAAGATTAACACTAATCTTATCCTCACACATGTGTGCAATTTATGACTTAAACACATGATTAGTTAGGATTAATTAATATTAACACTAATATTACCCTCATACATGTGTGCACCCACCACTTAGTTAATATATTTAAAAGATGCTTAACTTAACCCTAATTTAACCTAGGATCTACTTAATCAAGGTTAAACCTAACATTTTCTCACACATGTGTGCACCTAGGGTATTTGTACATATTTAGGGGATTCCTCTTCATGATATGTGAGGGAATGACTCACCTTAAATCTCACTTTTATAACCTCACCATGGTCAGGGCCTAACCCTGACCACACTCCACCTCATAAGGGACACCTTACCCCCTAAGCTCTCCAAAAATTTATAAATAGGAGTAATTTTCCTCCCAAATGGATCCATCTCATTCAACATAACAAAAATCTATCAAAATTACACCAAATTTCTATACATCAATCAATCATCCATCATCCATCCAATCACCATGATAACTAAATGATTTGTACCCTCTTGCATCCCCTTTTGATAGGTCCCACTAGGTACATGAGCACATTCATAGCCAACAAAGAGTTGCTACAGTTACGAGATAGCATAATCTTCAGACAGATCCTAAAAAATATTGTTTCAGTCCCAGTTGCTAGGTACCCTTCAACTCAATCCAATTTCTAGGTAGGGTGCGACTTTCTCTAGAGTGCACTTTTAGCAGATATAAAGTTACAAAACCCTCCCTACAAGTATACTTTACCATATTTTGTCATTTTAAATCATTTACAACAACTTCTTACATGCTTTTTACTACTTTATTCAGTGTCGTTTATTTTCATTACTAAGGGATTTAACCCATTTATAGGTTCCCAAACACATTAACCATATTTTGTAGGTCAAACAAGTTTAGAGGATGGTTTGACTAACTGTGGGATGCATTCACTAGATCCACACCTCTTGAGGATCATTGAAAAACAATCCAGGATGTAGTCGACACTTCACTTCAATAAAAGAGACATTCACCTTGTTGAACCCTTGTTTTGTAGCCTTCTAAGGCATATTTGTGAAAAGGAATACTTGTAATCCCTTTTTTAATATAATACAATTTCACAGAATTTACGCTTGTTTTCCATTGAGTTCATTCTAGCATGTTCGGTGGGACCCCCACTTGCTTTATTTCTTGTTAGTTATCTCATCTTATTGGTTAGCTAATTTTGACTATTTTCTATGTTATAGGAGCTCCCAAAAACCACCTGAAAGCTTACAAAACATTGAAAACTCTATTATGACATGAGATAGTTATTTTTCTAGTCTAAAGCTTTCAGTCACTAGGTAGGGTTGGACCCAATCTAGTCGCTAGGTACCCTACGACCGAAGTAAAAACTCATGGAAATGGTGCATAAGCCACTTCTAATGGAACTCACAACTATTGTAGGTAATTTTGGGGGACTAATTTGTTGCTATATGGGATTGTTATCCCCCTTACCAAAAGATAGCTACCGTAGCTACAAACCACCTACAACGATTAGGCATCATCAAAAGGTATAATCAAACCTTCTTTGTGATTCTTGAACCCTTACAAAATTTAGCATCGTGCCACATTTTGATATTATTTTTAGTAATATTCGGTATCACACCACCATTGCTAATATCTTTATTCTCTATACCTCTTGCAAAACTCAACACTATACCACCTTGTAAGTGTGATTGCAATATGCAACATAACACCACCTTTGCAATATGGATACCATTTTGTGTTTAGCATAACTTGATATCATGTTATTTTACTAACACTTGGATGTTTCTAGTCTTCTTACAAAATTTGGCATCATGTCACCTTATAATACTGTTTGTGATATTCGACATTGCGATATTCGACACCGCATCACCTTTGTAAAATTGCTATATCTCGTAATCTTGCAATATTCAACACTACACCACCTTTGCAAGATTTTTTTTACTTTATTTTTATCTTTTTTAGACTTTTATTTTATCCATTATAGGTCATTTATTGATTTTTGTGGTTGCAGGTACTTTTTTACAATAATATTCACTGATCCTAAGCTCGAATTCGATATGAAAGTGCATTTTTATCATAGTCATTAAGCAGGGTGTGATCCAATCTAGTCACTAGGTACCCAACGATCCAAATAAAAAAGTAAACAAATCATCGAAATCCATCCAAAAGGACTTGCAAGAGTTGGATATATAGGTAAACTCTATAAATACCTTTTGTTTAGTTCAAAAACAAAAAAAAATTGAAGAAATTATAAATCATTTTGTTTATAATTTATTAATATATCTGTTGTTTCCAAGATCATTGTCCATAGTTCATTGCATTTTTTTAGTTTGCAAAGCGCATTTCATTTTCAAAAACAAAAGAAAACTTGAAGGAAAAAGTTGCATAATTCTTTGTTGTATTGCTTTTATTTCTTAAAAGGTATTTCACTTTTGCAAAGGTATTTTATGCTTTCCTAGATTAGAACACACACATTTCACGTTCAACTTAAATAGTGAGAAGATTGTATTTCATCACCAATCCCCACTCGAGACTGGTGACGTTGGATTTCATCTCCTTCCACTAGCTCGCCCCCTACACACCTTAGTAGCCCCCACGAGTGGTTTTTTGGACTTCATCACCAAAAAATACCTTACTCTTGAGAGACCCTCAGAGTGGGTATGTTAGCAATCCCCTTTACCACAGGGCTTTACAAATAATAAATAGATATAACTATCATTAATGTGCATGCATTAAACGCGAGGGTTAAGCGCCCACTCGACTGGGCTAGTAGCAACACATTAGACATTGTGACCTCTTTTTGTAAGAAGATTTTGGACTCATTAGAGCATTTTGAGTTCCCCTTTTTTAGGTATCTTTTTATTGTACCTTCCATTTAGATGCCATTTGCTTGTTGGATACATAGTTTTATTTTATGCACTTTTGGGTATTGTAAAAGGTTCTATGCTATGTCGTACCTTGCTATTTCTAGGATACATCCATCATACCCTATTTTATTTTAGTTTTAGATATATTCCAACATAAAAACACACTTTGCAAAATTTTAGCTTGTGCATGTTTGTATCTTGTCATTGATTTGATTTTTTATTACAAAAAACACCAAAATAGGTTACAAAACCCTCAAAAATAGGTTCCTCACACTCCTAGACACCATTCCAGCATATTTTTATTTCTATTACCAGTTTCAGTCATAGTTTCTAGGTACATAGCAACCCAGTTCAATTGCACCCTACCTAGTGACCCAAATTTTTATTGCATAAAAAGGTCTGATTGCTTCCAGAACAACTTCTTGGTCATTTATTGACTTTAAATTTGGTAAAAACTAAGGGTTTAGCCTTTTTTCCTACAATGGTTGTATTTAATCATAGCCAAGCTAGAGAAAAAGTTCGTCTGGATATGGAGGCTTCTCAAGCCAATCCTTCTCAATATGAGACATCCACTTTGGAACTCAACACCAACATGGCCCAAGACTTTAGATCCTACATTCGAGATTCATCCCAATTACCTTTTGCTCCATCTAATGCACCTAATATCACTCCATATATCGGCCAATATTTTCTCAATAATCTATCCTCTTCATATTCTATTGAGTTTACATGAGAGGCAGATGCCTTTCCAAGCATTATCTATTTTCCACCTGGTGAATTTCAGCTTGAAGTTACCTTCCAAGAAAAATCTTCTCCATCTTCCACTCTTTTGTTGCATCCATTTCTCCAATAGCCATCTCAAAATCTATTATATGGTGAAGGGAACCTCCTACCCACATATCTAGGTAGACAATCCCATGATCAAATTGTAGCTACAATCTTCGCTACAATATTTGCTACCCCTACTCTTGAATATCAGGACACACCCCCACCAACTGTATCAACTTCATACCCTACGGTCACCACTCCTGGCTTCTCTACGAACTTCTTATTACACCCACCTACTAGAACTATCACATACATATTGCCTATGCCCTTACAGCTCGCAAATCCACCTCTTAAATTAGATTTTCTTCATATGGGTCAACCCTTATCTCACGCCCTAATTCAAGGATTGTTCCACACCCATGCATAATTCTATTCTACTAGGGGTAACATTCAAATTTTTGCATATTTACAAAGTTTGCAAGGTTTTTCATATCCTCAAACCTCTACTATGCCACATTCATCTACACAAACATGGTAGCAGTGCCTTTCGACACCTACACAGGTAAGTCATACAATGGCATCTACACCATTATCATCAAATCCCAATTCCATGCCAGGTGAGACACCACCTACCTTCTTCTCATTACCACCTATATGGAATTCTACTTAGACTACTATAATCTCTTCCTATCCTACTCTTACTTCTTAGTATATGTGGCCATCCACTTACCAACAAGCATTAGTATCCACACCTAGTCCACAGGTCCCTCAAGATTATACTCAACATCTGTATCGCCCTTCCACATTCAAATTTGAACAACAACCACAACAAATCCCATTACACTCACAATCGACTACATCTCAACAAAAACCTCAAGCTCACCCCTCCGATCAATATATGTTCCAATGAGAACACCTTGACCCATAAAAACTTCAAAAAATTTTACTCCACCAGCAACAACAATAATAGTTGCAACAACAACAACAACAAAAATTACAACAACACCACCACCAAAAATAACAACATCAACTCTCGCAACATATGCAACAACAAAAATCTCCTCTCACATCATCACAATCACTCCTTACCCAAATATCTACTCAACAAATGTTCAAAATTACTTGTCCATGCCATCCACTAGGGGATAAGTCTCTCTCCCCACACTTACTACATCAACACCTCCCACAAAAATGTAGCTCATGAGGGAACAAATCAAATCTCTCAAATTGTAGACTAGCGACTATGGGCCACATAAACCCACTTATAGTCAAATCTACAATGATCCTATTCATCCATATGTGGCCCTTCATCAATACCCTCAAAAATATGAAATACCCAAATTTGATAAATTTAGGGGTAAGGAGGATCCTCAGGAGCATTTGCGTACATACCAATATGCTTGCCACCTTCTTCAAGGTAGTGATGCACTTATGCTTCACACATTTCCTCTCTCCCTTGGTGGTCAAGCTCTTGACTGGTTCAACAATTTGCCCAAACATAGCCTATACACTTTTGAATAGTTGGCTAATCAATTCTTGGAACAATTTTCCATCAACATTAAGAAAAAGACATCACTCCCAGACCTCTATAGTTTACAATAATTCGACAACAAGCTTATCAATGAATATGTTGCTAGGTGGCATGGAGTCATTCACGATCTCACATTTCCTATCCCACCTACATATTTGGTTAATATATTTCCCAAAAGTTATGCCAAACACATCTTGGCCACACTCTAGATCCAATAGCATCGATCCTTCGAGGATGCCATTTCCCAAGCCAAAATCATTGAAGATATCAAAGTTTAAGAGGGCAAAGTCACCCTTCGTAAATATATGGATTACACCCCAAACACCCACTTTGGTAAAGGGAACTCAAACCCAACTCATCCATGGTCTCCTCAGGACAATTAGATGGTCGTAGATTCTACATCTACCTTATCCATGCAACAATTTCAACCCTATTGCCAAGCAGCCCAACAATCAGGAGCTTCTCTCTTTACCCCTCAAAATTGATACCAAAACTAACAATCACGTCCACAACCCCAAAAACGCAATTGGACTCCCTTATAAGAACCATTGCACAAAATTTTCCAAATATTGTATGACGCTAGATAATTTTGATTTTCCCTGTTTCCTTAGTATCTATTCTTATTTTTATCAAACATATTTCTATTCCCATTTCCATGATTCTTGTGTCAACCCCTATCTCCTTTGGTTGGACCAAGGTTTTTCTTTTTTATGGTTCTTCCTTTTCAGAATATTATTGATAATAAGCTTTCTTGGCCTTATAATTATCTTCTTCTTGTCGAGCCAAGTCACAAGCAACAGTTAGGGTAGTAGGTTTTAACATAAGAATCAAGTGCCCAATTTTTGGATGTAACCCTAGGAGAAATTTTTGAATTTTAATCTCATTCCTCTACTCATATTTAGGCATGTATTTGAAAAATTGCACAAATAATTGGTAGTGCTCAATTATGAACATACTATCCTATGTTAACCTTGAAAATTCTGCAGTTCTTTCAAGGTAAAATTGCAGAGAACCTATCCTTAAATTCCAATACAAATGTATCCCAAGGTACATCGAAAGCCTCTACATTATGATTTTTCCTATATGTATCCCACCAGTCAGCGAAAACTCAGTCAATCGAAATACTGCCCACGAGGTATTCAATTTAGAAGAAAGGGTCCTAACTGCAAAGTATGCTTCCACACTATTCAACCACCTTTCAATTTCTTCACCATCACCTTTGCCATCAAATTTGGCTATATCAATTCTTCGCATATCATTGTACAATTCTGAACCTACTTGTTTTCTTCCTGGTTCAATAGTTGTCTCATCCTCAACTATTACCGTTTCTTTTCCTTTGGATAAATTTTCTATTATTTTCTATTGATGGGATATCATTTCTTGTTGCTGAGTCAGTTGAGCTTTTTTTTCTCCATATGCTTTATCATTTGAGCTATTTTCTCTGCCATGTGTTCAGCCATTTGAACATTTTTCTACTCCATTTGTTCTTTATATTGGCTCATTTGCTCCTACAATAGTTGTACCATTTGAAATATTTTATCCTCCTTATTAATTTGTGTTATTTTTCCTCCCTCTTTTCTCGAGGATGTTCTACGGCTTCTTTTGATACCCCAATCCACATAACTTTTTGAATGACCCTTCTAGGGTTATCGGTCAGCCCTTACCATTGAGCCGTCACAGTTATTTTTGAGGAACTAGCTTTTTGTCCATATGCCATTGTCTTCCCAAACAAAAACAAGAGCCTTGTCAACTTATCAAGTCTTAGGTGAACACATTGATAATATCAAATTAGATTTGACATGGTTTTTCTAAAATTTTGTTATTTAAAAGATTTACAACCTTGTATCTGATACCAAATGTAACACCCCAAGTCTGCCCACTTGGTTGTCCATTCACCCCAAGTCTGCCCACTTGGTTGTCCAACTTCAGAGGTTTCAATTTTGATAAAAATTCTCTACTTTTTTTATTTTATTTTGAAATATTATATCATTTTCTAGTATGAGCATGTTATTTCATCTTCATGAGTGCCATTCCGCTGCAGTCGAAATACTCATGAGATCAATATTGGCCAAATATCATAGAGTTACCTCTTTTGAACTTCACTCTCCTCCCAAGATTCCAAGTTCAGATAGTAGGTTTCTTTTCCTCTAGGGCCCATAACACCTAGAGGTGTGACACATAAATTTTTCATGTCTTAACATGAATTTATGAACTTGTATTTTTATGTCATGTAAGACTTAGCGCATACATGCTCGAGCTAGATGATCATCCATTCTTTTTGGAGCATCGACTAAGGTCTTACCAATACCCGATAAGCACCTAGTGCCTTGTGTAGATTAACCAACACGATGTCCCATACCATCGTGCTATCGGATTCACCTAGTCTAACACAATTCACCACTCATCACTAGTAGGGATAACCTAGAAGAGATGCCCATACAACCCTTCCTTACCTCCCATTCTGATATTTTTCCATCAAAAGTACGGTTAGTACCCTAATCCATGATGAATGCCTACCCGCTTCATCATCACCTACCCGCGACACCATTTAAAACTTGTTTTCCATGGTGATTGCATACCCGCAACACCATTTAATTTATCTTCACAAGATTGTCCTCCCCGCAATCTTGATTTTTATCAAGGTTGTCCTACCCACAACCTTAGGTTGTGTTTAAAGTTTATTTAATCCACAATTCTAAAATTCACTTTTCATAAATTTAGCTATAGTTGGAATTGTCTACAAAGGTTTGACTATTTAAAGGTTTAATAATCACCACTATCTATTGGCTTGAAACTCAATAAGCAACCATACGTTTTCTAGTTTCCAACTTTCTCTAATGTAGCTAAGGCTGATCATAAATTAAAAGACCATGAAAGTATAGTAAATAAATTAAGAAATCCCAAATCCACATTACTATTTTATTTCAATATTACTATTTAATTATTTTCTTTAACTAATATAAACTACCTCTAAAATTAATAGAAAGAAAGACATCTTCTCTTCTCTTATGGTTCTATAACACTTGCGCTACACAAATAAGTGATTAAGCGGTTTACTCTCAATGGACTAAGTATTGGGTAAAAGCTCCATAATGAATGATCTGAAAGAGCATTTTTAAGGAAATCTCATTTCTATTGTTTAAATTAAGAAAACTAACACCATACGTGAATCTTGCTAGACTCCATTCACTATCCTTTGTTGTGTTGGCCGAAATATCAATGATCAACAATTTTTCCACTAAGGTATCCGTATATTGTCTCTATTTAACTTATGCTTGGTTTCAATCTGAAAAGCTTTTCCTATAAACTCTTATACCCGACCTTTTTTTGAATTGGATATCCTTCTACAAGGAATAAAGATTTCATGATTTACTATGTTGAAGCTTCCCTACTAATTATTTCAGCAATTCCTATGCTTTAACCCATACTTTAATCTTGTTATAAGGTTTTCAAATAAAAATGTGGTAAAACTGTAATTCAAATGTCAAAACTAAACCTATTCTACACACCCAAAATTTTACTCATTTTCTCAATCCATCGTAGAATATTAAGGACTATTTAGGGTGCTTTAAAAACTAGATCAATTCATTTTCAATTTGAACTAGTGTAAGCTAGAACCAAGTATACTATCATGAATTCCAGACATGTTACATCTCGGATGAGAAAAGAGAAATAGACATCATTTACTATGTACTAAATTAAGTTTCCAAGACTATATTAAGCATCAACTCTAAAAACAAGAGGTTTTTCCCATTGATAGAGACTTTTATCTCTAAACTATAAATTGTGTTTTAAGAATCACGTCCTTGCATCAAGTCTTCATAACATTTGACCATATTATAATTAAAAATATTACAAATCTAAACAACTACACACAACACTGATGTATACAAGCTCAACATTGCAATTGAAGAATGAAACACACTGTACTTTATCTTATAGAAATACGAATTGCTCTTCTCTTCAATAATATTTATGTTTAAAAATAAAATAATATAAACATATGAGAGTATAATATTTTTACATCATGTTTCTGAGTCCAACCATGCACTTATTTTCGGACTATATGTTCAATATCAATACATAATCTACAACCTCTACTTTGTTTTTCATCCAAGAGCCACATTTTCCAATACTAATGCATGAAAAAAGATTATCTACAACCCTATATGACTCAAGTATCAATATTTCCCTGAGTGGAATTTCTAGATATCCAAAAGGAATAACACATCATTACTCTCACCTCTTTATACATGAATATTGACACCCGAATGCTGAAGAAGTCTTAAAAGAAACAACATGCACAATATTTTGCAATGTTCCACATAAATATTTCTCCTCTCCCAATTACCCGGTGGATTCAAGGGTCAGAATGATCATTCTACCATGTAATGCATCTAATTCTACATGCATCCATCATTTTCAAAATATAAATCAACATGTAATAGTTTTAATATTCATTCAACACTATATACACTTCACGACAACATCTACACAACATGCAACCTCAATATATATTTTAGAGAAGGAAAAATATTCTTGGTTCCCATCCAATAATTCACACAGCAACTTGTCGTTGCTTAAATCATCACAACATGTAGCAATAGTAATTCAAGAAGAATTAATTTGGTTTTAGTTTTCAACCAATGAAGCTTATAGCCATTCACCAACACATAAAAAAAATAATGTAGTAAATCTTCAAGAACACATGCATTACAAACATCACATAGATTGATTGATTTTTCCTTATTGCATATCCTAAATTTTTAATTCAAACATAGCTGAATTTTTCCATTAAATTTTCTTTTAAATTTTATTATCAAGAGCACTTACTATTTTTTTCCTTGCCTCCCACTCTTTTTCTTCTTTTCCTGTACTCTATTCCCTTCTCCTTTCTTCCGTGGTTCGCTTCACCCTTCACTGGAAACCATACCTCACCACCACCACACACACTTTCTCCTCCTTTATCTGCCATCTAGATGATGGTTTTTCCCCACCATCCTTCATACGTAAAAATCGGTGGTAGTTTATAGCTTGTCTAATCTAAAACATTGCCAGGTGGTCTCCACTACTCCATTTTTTAACAACCATCTTAACCTTCATAGATATGCCGACAAGTCCCTGATTGTCTTTTGCAAAGAATGCCCAAGCAATACTCTTTGATATTTGAATTATTATTATATTCATTTCATTTCATTTTTTATTTATTTTAATATAACATTTGCTTAAAGTCCTATATTACCTTACCTCCAAAGCATCCATAGAACAAATATTATTATTATTATTTATTATACTTATATATATTGGTGTTTATACTATTAGTTGTATTTTAATATATATATATATATATATATATATATATATATATATATATATATATATATCATTAAATTTTAAATAAATCCATTCCTTAAAAGAACACACATATTTTTCCTTTAAACCCCAAAATACTTTTAATCATATTCCATTTGTTTCATTAATTTTTAACTATGGCTCCCATGCATTAAGCATTTTCATTGCCATTCATCATCACAATTTCACAAAATATCAAACATCAAACACTCCTATAAATGCATCTACATGATATGCATACTACATGGACCATTGGCGAATGCATTGCCCATAGGGTTCCTTACCCCTATCAACTGGAAAATACACCACCGCTCATCATCTCCCTTGACTTACCTTACACCGAAATAATCCTTTTGCCCTGTTGAGGAGACCACTTTCCTTTGCATTGTCTTTCTAGTAACGAAACCTGTCTCCTGCAACCACATATACATTAGAAGTATCTCATCCTTGCAGACAAATTAGGCGTATAGGAGAATAGATTTTTGGAGGGTTGTTACACCATTGGTATATTTTTCATGTTAATTAATCCATATACACTTTATAATATTAGAGAGCATACTGATCCTATTTATGTTGGACAACATTGAAGGATATTTATAGAAAAATAAGTGCTAGTGTCATTAACAAAATAGAGATAGAACTTTCCAATATCAAAAATTTAAATTTTGGTAATTTTGAAGACTATATATATCACTTCAAATTGCTAAAAGCTAAGTTAGCTAAAGTAGGAGGAAATGTAAAAGGGTGATGAAGAGTATGTCAAATCTATTACTTTCAATCTGACTCCTTTTCATATAATTGGCTTTGTTCTTTATGTGAATTCTATGACTATCAAGGAGCCACAACCTATTTATATTGAAGGATTTGTATGCTTCTTATCCATTATGAAGTTGCAATGACAAATTGTGAAGATCTTTCTCATATACATGCTTATCCAATGGACATAAAGTTAGATGAATATTAGGATCCATTGTTCAAGGGAAACTCTAATATTTTAAATAAGTCAATGACATGTGAGCATTATAAAAGGAAAGGACACTCCATCAAAAGATGCATAACAAGATTGAAGAAGATTGAGATAAAATTCTTGAGATCTTGACACAATATTTCTAATCATGATGACATAGTGAAGGCCCACTAGAGCATCCATCATGGGGGATGTTACTTCTAATGTCTCCCCTCCTTCACCCCTCAACTCAAATTATGGTGAGGAGTTGAAGCATGTGTTATTTGATTTTTAGAACAAGGCTAATAGTGTGAAAGAGTTCTTATGAGAACTATTGATGTAGCCTATGGGCAAGTGTATATGTAATCATAAGGGCATTATTTATGTAAGCCTATGTGCATCACTTATGTAAGATTTCACATATCATTTATGTAAACCTACGGGTATGTTCATATAAGCATAAGGAAACCCTTCATGTATTCATCCTTAGTGATAATGGTTAATCTACCTTTATGGATATCCTTTATTAAAGGTTGTAATATATCTATCATATTGTATTTTAACCTTTAATTCAACTCATGTTGGCTTGAGGTTATCATCAAATCAAAGACTTGGTATCACTATAAATACCCTCCAAACTGATCCATTGTATTAGTTATTGATATGTAAAATATTAGGGTTCCTATGGGCACCCATCTCTTACTTTGTCTTTCCTTTTATTTTATTGATATGGATCATCAAAAAATATATAAAGCAAGCAAGGCTAACTAAGGGATTCCTAAACTAAAATATCCATTTCTTTTGGGCAAGAAGTACAAACATAGGATAAAAATATTTCCTAACTAGGACTTAGAAATTCTTAATATAGATATTCATCCATCTATTCTTACTTTATCATTTTGATTATTTTACCATATGTATGTCTTTAATTTCTCATTCATTTATATTTTCTAAATTTTATCAATGTTTTTCATTATGTGAAAAATTTTCTTAGCTTTAGTATCCATCATTGGCTTTATTAGTTATAAATATTTGTGAATTATATTTCTTCTCCAAAGTGTTTGGTTACTCTTTATCTACTTAGCCATTACCTTTGATTTTATCTTATCCACCTACTCCAACCTTAGTATTTTATAATCCTTTAAGTTTAGAACACCCATATAATATCACTTGGTTATATTCATTCTTTGACTTGAAAATTTAAAGATAATCTTCAAATAAATAAATAAAGTATAACTAATGAATAATTAATCACCTACATATTTTTCTTCACTTTCTCATTTGATCATGGTGAGCTCTGTGATCAAATTTGCACTTTTTTTTTGTTGTTTTATTTTACTAGATGTATTCATTTTCCCTCAAAGGAACTCCATATTCATTTCACTTTACAACAAAATGCATATCTTATGGGGGTAATATGTATATAGGAGAAAAATCAGCTCTAAAATTTTAATATCAAGTAAGTAGGCATATTTATTTTCTTATTAGTTATTCCTAGGAAAGGGAAAGTAATCATTGAGGTACAAAAGCTTAGTTAAACCCTTAGGATTTCCATCCCTTTGTTGAAGCCATAGTATATGGATAATTTTTCTAATCATATAGAAGCCACTTAGGTGCCTTTATACCCATTAAATATCCCTTATAATATTTTTTTTCTTTCATTTTCATTATATTTTTCTATTCTTTTAAGAGCACCTACTTTTTGGTAATATTATTGCTCTATCACAACATATATTTCAAGCATTAATGTTGTCTATTAATAATAGGTGCTCTCAATCATAACAAAATAAAATTGGTTGCATATTTAGACTTCCCTTGTATTGTTTACTCTATTTTGATCATATTAGCATATTCTAAAATGGGGTTGATGTGAGCACTTATGTCTATTTATATTTTTATTAAGATTGGGTAAACATATTTCAATCCAATATTTAATATGAAGTACTCAAATAGCTTGTAATAGAGATATATCCTCTCTTATACCAAGATATACTTTTCACCAAAATCCATATTTTCTTCTAATCTTCCATTGTAGTTATCCTAGAATACCAAGGGAGGTAACAAATGACCTAACACTATCAATTATGTAATTAAAGATAAAGTAATTTCTTGTACAATAAAAGGAGAAATCACGCTACTTTTTACTCTAGTTGTTATTCTTCTTCTATATGGATTAGAAAATTAAAGGTCATGGTAGGGATCCATAAATTAAGAAAAGCCTCATGCCTCCATCAAGAAATGTCAAAGAAGAAGCTTTCAAAAAACATAAGGATAAATATAGAAGACAAGAATAATTTAAGCATCATCAAATATCTCCACTATAGGTTAACACCCACTAAGATTAGTACAAATTATTTTTTTCATCCCTTGTTATTTTTGTTTATTATTTATTTTGAGATTGCTTTGCACATGTTTAGTAATTTTTTAGATATTGCTTTAGCTAGAATATACTATTTAGGTCATGTGTGTTTTCACCTATAATTATCACCCTACATCCTTTGTTAGTTCATCCACCCAAGAGTACCTATACACTAACTTTTCTTTTATATCAAGTTACTTCTTTGGGTTTTTAGTTTATTTGGCTAGTGCTAGTGTTGCCTTCACTTATAGCATATAATGTACTCTACTTCATCCAAAGTTAGGTAAAACACAATAGGTAAAACACAATATGCACAAGTAGTGGTGAGATAAAATGTGTATAAATCACCGAATGGAGTTATTTATATTTTCCTACATTATTTAAACTCTACCTAAGTAAGCTTGAGAAAATTATATCAAGTAGCATAGAGATAGATGATTCCTTAATATAGAGTATGCAGTGATATAAATTTATTTGCAAATTATATCATTTTTGATGCACTACTTAGAGAGATTTATAGATACAACAATATCTGAACATCATTTTGTGATACACATGGTCTATAGGTAAATATTGAAAAATAAAATATTTATATGATTTTTGACATTTCTAAATAGGATGTCAAACAAGTTTTGTTTTTATGTAAATGTTAAAAGATTTAAATTATTTTATTTGATTTTAAATTAATTATATTAGTTTTAAATTGTTTTTAAAAATTTAAATTTAAATTATAATAAAATATATAAAAAATCAATAAAATTAATATTATTATTTTCTATATTATATAAAAACAAAACTAAATAAACCTTAATTTTAAAAATCGAACCAAACAACCTACTGCTCTATCCCAGGTAACATAGAAATCTTATTACAATAAAAAAGCGTACACAACGAGAAAAAATAAGTGATAAGCCGAGACTTGGATCTGATGTTTCGAGACACGCAGATGAATGGAGACCAGCGTTGCCCTTATTTAAGAGTGGAGATTTCCATTCAATTCATTCGGCGGCAATTCTTTCTGATCTCCCCTCTCGACCCAACTAGAGGTTTGATGTTACCCATTCTCACCATCGACTTCCCAAACTCTTTAAAGAACAACTTCTCGTTCTCCGCATATGCACTCACTATGTCTCTCGTCAAGTGGTTTGGAGTGCCCTTTTTCTTAGCATACAACTCCTCATCAGAAATCAACAGCCCCTTCAAACTCTGGAGATTCCTGAAGTAGTTGTTGTCGAATCTGGTGGGGCTTACAACATCCAAGCCTGACAAGATGTTATCTCCGCCTAATCTTGGACATCTCGATTTCAATTCGGCTGAATAAGTCTCCTCCAGAGGAAAATCAAGCTTTCCATTCTGATTGTAAAGCCTCTGCCTGAAGCTTGTGCATCGAGACAGACCAATTGTGTGGCTACCTGCATCACATTTCAACAACAATATTATTTTCTTAACAAACTAGAACAAAGTCCTGTATATACAACCAATGGGATGTGTAATTTTATCAACCTTTAACAATGGTCAATGTGATAAGAATCACCACAGCCTGAAAAAGAGAAGGTAGCTGCATTTGAATCCAAATATTTTGATGTTCTAAGAGTTTTTAAAATAATCTCTAAGTGGTGGACATTATTATTACCTGAAAGTGCAACCAAGTCCACCTGGTTGAGGCCTTGATGTTTGAATTTGGTGATGAGAGTCTGCAGGGTCGAGTTGGGTGCAGGAATATCTTGATTCGCCCCGCTAAAGCTGGCACTCCTTGAATCCCTTCTTCCTAACAACACATTCCACTCCAGTCCTCCACTCTGTCACCACCATTGAATTTACACAAATGTTTTGCATTAACATTATAAGCTGTAAGTGAGTAAAAATTGATGGAACTCTTAATTTGAAGATTAAGAACTAAAATCTATACCAGTACTACAGAATCTCTTGCTGCAACTGCAATGATATCGGCACAAGACACAACGCCGGGGCATTCTATCTCCAATTGGGATTTGATTTCATCCACCACATCGAATCCTCTAATAGAATTATTGTTGGGGACTGCTGTCTTCTCTCCTCTGAATGTTGGGGTGTCGTCTAACAGCACCGATCCATCGCAGCCCTGTCATATATATCTCATCAAAGGAGGACAACAAGAAAATTTAAAATATAGATAGAATATGAAGAATTATTCTACATTGTTTTTTTATCGCATATAAATATCAAGTCTAATATCATGCTTAGAACCTGAACAAAGCAATCGTGGAAATGAAGACGAAGTAAGGAAGCTGCCATCCGAGCCTCTCTCTGGACAGCCTTCTCTACCCCAGACTTGACGATGGACAAGGCATTCGGACAAGAATGGTGATAGAAATCTGGCCTTAAGCCTCTAGAATGACATGTAACATTCATTGCCATTATCAATATTAGAAAAAACAGCTTCCTCCGAAGGATGATAATGTTATATGCAGCCATTACCAAAAGTGAGGGACAATCACAGATATTGAAGACAGGGGCTATATTGACTGGTGATGCCAAAAGAACACCGTTGCTTTATATATACGCACACCGTAAGTTCGGATCGTCCACTCTGCCATGATACAACTAATATTTTAACGGATACATTATAGAAGTCCAACCACCCTTCCACTATACCAAAACATTATTCGTTGATAATTCTAGGTTAGTTGTTGCTATCTGAAATTCCCTTAGCTTTATTAAAACCCCCTTGTTGGTTCAGTTGTGAGTTTTGACCTCTGTCTCTGCTATTGTATATTGTATATTCTTTTGTGACCGGTACGCTCAATTATTAAATTATAACATATCATTTATCTACCTGCATGCATGTTCCTATCCTCATGTCCCGTGTACGAAGAATAATTTTTAGCTTTTAAGATTCACGCGTAGCAGCTGAACATCTTTCCAAGCTCGTTTATCAGTAACTTTTATTTAATATTTAGTTGTTACACGATAATCCACAAACAATACACATATTCATTAATTACTCAGCTCCTAAGCTAATGCTCCACCGGGGTTCCCATTGTATAATTATTATTTATACTAGTGTTCCCATTGTGTTTTTTTTTCCCTTAAGCGTAAGGGGTGAAATTATCTCTACGGCCTTAATACTTAAAAACTAAGTAACGCACACTATGCAGTCTGGATTATATATTATGAATATTTAGCATTTGAATGTTTTCTTATTTTATTCTCAGGATTCATGGTCTTCTACCCAAAGGAATAACGCCATATTAAAAATACGAGAGGCCTTTGGCCAGCATGGACTTGCACCAAACCTACTACGTCCTTTCTGCATTCCAGCCATTATTTCCCCACTACTTTGTTCTAGTATAGTTTCATATAGTCTTGGAATTTAACAAATATAATGATTCTTGCTTTTTGGTAGCAAAGAGCTCTACGCTCTCTTCAATTACCTCTTCCAGTGCCAAGGTGAGAATTAGATATCTAACCCTCTATGTGAAAGGGAAGGCAAAAACAGGCAATGGAGAAAGTGGATGTGATCTTCTGGGTACATCCTGCCGGGAAATGGGACATTGACAATGCATTCTGTCTGAATAATGTGGGTTTCATGGGAAGGCATGCACTCACTTCTAATTCAATTGAATCTATGCAAATTGAGCATCGAGCGACTGCACTATCATATTTCCCAGAACCTCTCTGTTGTAACGATCGAAAACTTTGGTATTCAAATTGCTCTTATGAAACAGACTTCAAAAGCAGTGTTAGAAATTAATGGTTATTAATTTAATTGAATTAATAACCATTATGATAGATTATTGTGATTCAACTTCATACAATATTCTTAATTGCACAGTTTTGTTCGATATCTTATTACATTCCATACAATCTAATCCAATTACTAATGATCCACATAAATAAGAATGGAAAGGATACATCAATATATAAACACCTTACAATGGTTTTTTTTTAACTAATAAATCACACTTTTTTATTTTTAAATCTATCTTTTTATTTTTGCCTTGTGTTTCTATTCTATCACAATTGCTTTTCTATTTTTTTTCTTTATGAAAAACGCTTTCATGTGCTTTTTTAATATTAAGCATTACTTTTTCCAACATTCTTCTCTTTAATACTTATTATTCCAATCTTTTTGAACA
Organism: Wollemia nobilis; assembly: GCA_028583015.1. Classification (NCBI taxonomy): domain Eukaryota; kingdom Viridiplantae; phylum Streptophyta; class Pinopsida; order Araucariales; family Araucariaceae; genus Wollemia; species Wollemia nobilis. Next base: position 1,251,243 of record JAQPPZ010003235.1, read on the forward strand.
ACACTTTTTCATTATATTGCTATTACACATACACATTCAATGTTGTCCACACATATTTGTTTATCTTCAAACACTATTGTACATATATTTGAACATTCAACATTCTTTTCCAAATAACTTGTTTAATCACTCATTCAATTGTTGAATTCTTTTATTCTTCAACATAGTTGTGATCTCATGACTCAACCAAAAGTGTCCTTATGGTCATAGTTTTCAAACTCACAAAATACCTATGAAAATCGTGGGTCAAAAGGTTCTACAAGTTTTTTTTTTTTCTTTTTTTTCTCAAACTTGGGCTGAGTAACTTGTTGACTTGTAGTGAGTTACTTGAGTATAAATTTCTGAGTACTCATCCATTGCTTGTAGATTACTCGATGATTACTCACTAAGACTCGCATAGGTAGAGGCATGACCCAAATTTCATTTAAAAACCTTAATTTTGGTTGCATTTCATTTTTTGCAATCTTGTTCTAGTCTTGAGTAGGGAATGAAATTGTAAATTAGCAAACCACTGCAAACAATGAATCTAAATCGTATTTCAAGATCAAATCAAATGTTGGACACTAGCTCAAGGAGATTTCATGCTATTTCTGATGGCATTTGAAGCCTTACATCAAATACAAAACTCACAAGAATATAATCATAGGATCGAATATAATAAAGTTTTAATATAATGAAACTAATACAATAAATTAGAATATGACATAAAATAGAATAACACAAGAATAACTCAGAGTACTAAAGATACTATTGAATAAAGATCTACTAATGCACACAATAATCTATGCAATTTTGATACAATTTACAATTCTTTATCACACATATATAATTGAATGTGACTCCTCATATGTTGCACTCTTGACCTTCACTCTTCATTGAAACTCTTCACTTTCCTATTCTAAGGATACATGTGCAGTCTTATATAATGAATACTTGTGCATATTTACACTAACAACACTTGCACACATAATTGCATGACACTTGTGCATTTTCGGCACATTATTACATTACATGAAATATTAAATCGCACTCTAATCTAAGAAACACATAACTAATATAATAATGTACGAAGATAGTACATTGGCATGTATCAAATAATTTAATATTCTCCAAAACCCCCTGTTTTATATTATTTTGTTATTGAAGATTTTAGTCTTTAATACAATCTTCATATTTTCAATTCACTTTGCATTGTATGCCTTCTTCATCTTGATTAGGTTCCTTTTCTTCTTGCTTGTCTTCATCTTTAGTTTCAACTTCATGTTCTTCAGTCTTTGTGCTTTCTTGAACTATCATATTATCATTAGATTCTTGTAAAATAATTTTCCCTTTGCCTTTGTTCTTCATATCACACATCTTCTTTGGTATAGTGACTTCTAAAAATTCACTTAAAGCATCATGGTAAGATCCTAAATTAGATGAACTTGATGTATCAATATTGCATGAAGAATGAAATATCTTTTCCAAAAAGGATTCATCTATTTTTGCTTTCCTCTTAACAGATTAAATCAATTCCTTTTGTTTCATACTTTCTTCTTTGTAATATTTGAGTGTAAGCAATGCCATATATAATATGCTACCAATATCCAAAGGAATTAGAATATTATATTTTCCATTATCAATTGTGTCAATAATTCTAGCATGTAGATAATATTCCAAACTTTGAAAGCTATATTCTATTGCTTCACTATAGATCAATTTTGAAGCTAGATCTAATTTTCCTTCAATTTTTGTAAGCAAATTTTTACTCTTGTTTTTATGGTATTTGTCTTTTCTTTTCTAATAGTATTTTCCAATTTATTAATCATTGAGTTTCTAGAAGTAGACATCCTTTCGACTCTCTAGTTTTGAATAATAATTATTTCAAGTTTCTATATTTCGAAAACCTTTGTAGTTGAATACCTTATGAATCAACTAATTAGAAACTATAAAATTAAGAATTTTACAAATATAGTTTTTGTATATTTGATGTAGAATACCTTATTTCTCCATAATTAAATAAATTGCATAAATTCTCTTTATCATGAATTTCAAAAAAGTAATCAAATAATGCTTTGTAAAACTTCAAATTAATTATATTCTTATTACTCCAACAATTAACAATGCACTTAAAGTAACTAAGGATTTAGATATCCTATTAAATTCCTTATCTCTCCTTTAAGCAATTTAAACCTTAGGATAATAATTAATCATAAAGTCTCCTTATCTCTCCTTAACCTTAGCAAAAATTAAATATAAAATTTGAATTTGAATTATACCTCCTTGATGGCACATTGCTTTCGAAAAATATCTCATGTCACTACAATTTCGTAATCCACCTCTTTATGACTACGAATGTTCTACTTCCTTATGGCTACAAGTATGTGTGTTACTTGTCTATCACTATGGATTGTGTGTTTTGCCTACCTATCACTACGTGTATTTTTCTTGCCTATCACTACGTGTGTGCTGCCTGCCTTCCAACATGTGAGAGTATACGAACAATGGGTATTACTCTTGCTTCTGCATTTCACCTCTCACACTTCCATTCACCTTCCATATTACCATGTGTTAATAGGATACTTTACATGCTTGGCATTTTATATTCCAATGCTCATAATGTTCAATTTTATTGGGTGCACTAATGACTTGACGCTTAGATCATGTCACTATCTTTGGTAGTAGATTCAAAGTGTTAGGATTTCTAACACTTGGATCCTAACTCTTGCACTTATTTTGATATACGAGTTGGCTTAACTTTTGTGCTCATTCAACATTCTAGCTAAGAATTAGGGTTTGCAACACCTGGCTCCTAACTCTTGCACTTCCTTTGATGTTTGAGTTGTCCTAACTCTTATGCTCATTCAACATTCTAACTTTTCCTAACCTTTTGTACTTCCCTATGGCTATTACCTGTGATGCTTCTGTTGAGCAAGGTGCAATGACAATATTGTCATTGTTGTCAACACAGTCAGAAAGATCGGTTGATGCAGTGGACAGGAGTTCAGAGGTTATTCAAAGTATGTACAGTGCAGTTAAATGCTTATGAGGATGTTTTTGATGTTTGGGTGAAGTTGTTACAAGTTGTCCAAGAAGACCGAAGTGGCCCATATGCAAAAGATAAAAGAGAAGAAAAAAAAGCAAAAGAAAAAAGTGTCGCGATATCGCGACATGTTGCATTTTCGCGGCCAAGAGAGAAGAGAAAATGCAAGGAGAAAAAGTGTCACGATATCGCGACATGTATTTTCGTGGGCCTAAGCAAAGAAAAAGAGCAAGGAGAAAAAGTGTCACGATATCGCGACATGTTGTATTTTCACGGGCCTAAGCAAAGAAAAAGAGCAAGGAGAAAAAGTGTCGCGATATCGCGACATGTTGTATTTTCGCGGGCCAAAGCAAAGAAAAAGAGCAAGGAGAAAAAGTGTCACGATATCGCGACATGTTGTATTTTCACGGGCCAAAGCAAAGAGAAAGAGGAGAGAGAAAAAGTGTCATGATATCGCGACATGTTGCATTTTGGTCCAAAGCAAAGAGAAAGAGGAGAGAGAAAAAAGTGTCGCGATATCGCGACATGTAGCATTTTTGTGGTCCAAAGCGAAGAGAAAATGCAAGGAAGAAAAAGTGTCGCGATATCGCGACATGTAGCATTTTCGCGGTCCAAAGCGAAGAGAGAAAGCAAGAAGGAAAAAGTGTCGCGATATCGCGACATGTCGCATTTTCGTGACTCGAAAAGGGTAGGAAGGAAGAGAAAGAAAAAGTGTCACGATATCGTGACATGTCGCATTTTCATGACTTGAAAAGGGCAGGAAGGAAGAGAAAGAAAAAGTGTCGCGATATCGTGACATGTCACATTTTCATGACTCGAAAAGGAGGAGAGAAAAAAAGTGTCACGATATCGTGACATGTCACATTTTCATGACTCAAGAAGGGCAAGCAGGCAGAGTAACAAAAGTGTCACGATATCACGACATGTCGCATTTTCATGACTCAAGAAAAGCCTCAAAATAGAAACGAACAGTCATGGAAAAGAAAACGAACAGTCATGAAGAAGAAGACGAACAGTCATCGAAGGACAAAACAAATGCATGCACAAGGGAAAAGAAAACGAACAATCAAACATGCAAAGAGAAAATGAACAGTCATGCCCGAGAAAATGAACAGTCATGGTAAGAGAACATGGTGTCAATTATTTGCATGTGACGTGTTTGATGAAATGCCTTCTCAAAATATACAAAAGGAGTTACAACTGGAGTTACAAAGAGAAAGGATGGTTATAAAAGGAGTGTTGCTTGGAGAATTTATTAAGCACTGGGGATTAAAGTGTCATGAATTTAGCGAGAGGCGAGCGAGAGGCGAGCGAGAAGGATGTGTGTTGTGTGAATTGTGAGAGATGTTGAGTAAGCAATAGACCAGTCAGGGTCTTGTAAAAGTGAAGGCATTTTTATGTCAATCTTCTAGTTTCAAAATTGAAGTCCAAGTTGGTGCTTGGCATCAGGGGTTGGTGCTCCTTCCAGTTGGTGCTAGTAAATCAGGGGTTGGTGCTCCTTTCTATTGGTGTAGATAAATCAGGGGTTGGTGCTCCTTTCTATTGGTGCAGATAAATCAGGGGTTGGTGCTCCTTCCAGTGGGTGTTGGTAAATTGATTGTAAAGTTGTGCTTTGCAAAGGCTGGATTTGGATGGTAGTCCAAACAGTCAATTTTTGAGGAGTAGCCAAATCGGTGAACCTCGGTACATCTTGTGTTGTGTGATGCTCTCTTGTTATATTTGCTTTATTTGGTTTTAAGTTCTCATTGTTTTGGCTTTAAGAGTTTAAGATTTAAGTTTTAAAGAGCTACACTGATTCACCCCCCCTCTCAGTGTCATAGTGAGACTAACAATTGGTATCAGAGCCAAGTTCCTGAACAAGCTTAACCGGCTAGGGTGATCTTGGAAGTGACACAATGGCAGGTGGTGAAGGCTTCTCATCAAACAAAGCACCATTGTTTGATGGAACTAATTACGCATATTGGAGACTCGGGATGCAGACATATCTTTGTGCTTTGGGATACGACATTTGGGATTCAGTAGATAGTGGATACACAATACCCACCACTTCTCCAACCGATGTTGCCGGTAAGAAACTATTTGAGAATAACTCAAAAGCAAAGAATGCTATCATGTGCGGATTAGTGGACAGAGAACTGGTAAAAATTATGAGTTGTAAAATGGCAAAAGAAATATGGGACAAACTGAGGAGCATTCATGAAGGAGACGATAAGATCAAGGAGGCCAAGTTACAAACACATCGAGCTCAGTTCGAAGTATTAAAGATGAATGACGATGAGAACATAGAGGCATATATGCTGAGAGTTAATGAAGTCATTAATGCGATTAGAGGACTCGGTGAGGAAATCGAAGATTCTGTCATCGTGAAAAAGGTATTAAGATCTCTTCCCCAAAGATTTGATTCTAAAGTTTCAGCTATAGAAGAAGCTAAAAATCTAAATTCTTTTAGTATGGATGAGATGCATGGTTCTTTGACTGCATATGAGATGAGAATAGGAAAATCTAAACCCACAGACAGAGAAGCTGCTTTTAAAGCCCATAAAAATATGAAAGCAAAACAAGAATCCGAGGAAGAAGAGGCATCGGATGAAATGGAAGCAAACTTTGTTCAAAAACTAAAAAGGGGAAAAGGAAAATACAGAGGAAAGTTACCGTTTAAATGTTTCAATTGTGGAGGCGTTGGGCATTTTGCAGTTAAATGTCCACTTAATGAGAAGAACAAAATTGATGAAGGATCGCACCAAGAAAGAAGTGACTGGAAGAACAAAACAAATTTCAGAAAAGGCAACTTTAAGAAGAAAAGTTTCATCTCCAAGAATGTCAGTTCATCAGAAGACAGCTGCAGTGAGGATTCTAAAAAGGAAATAGGTGAAGCTCTTTTCATGGCAATCATAGATGAAAAAATAGAAAAAGAACAGGAAAGTGATGAAGAAGAAAGTGATGCAGAAGTAAATTTGAAAGAGGAACTAATTGCAGCTCTGGATGAAGTGAAGATAGAAAGAAAAAAGAATAAGAAAATTTCAAGAAAGCTTGAGGATGCAAATGAAATCATAACCAGTTTGAAAGTACAGATAGAAGAATCCAAGAAAATATCTGAAGATCTCGAAGTGCAAATAACCATGAAAATAGATTATTGCTGCAAACTAGAAGAAGAGACTGTTGGTTTAAGAATGCAGATAGAAGAGATGAATCGTAAAATTAGTTGTCATCACAAACGTGAAGAAAGTTCTATGAAGCTGGATAAGATCATAAATATCCAAAGGACTACAGGCATGAAATTTGGTTTGGGCTTTGTCGAAGGAGAATCATCAAATGGATCAAAGAATGAAGATAAGAAATAGGTTGATCAAGAAAAATTGACTCGAGCAAAAGAAAGCAATAATGCAAGGCACGAAAGGAGAATTGACAATGATGGATTCACCAATGTCACACATCAAAGAAGAAGAAGATTTATGACTCCTACGACAACATGGCAAAGACCATCACCCAGGTTCAATCATCTCTTTTCTGGTTACTATTTTAAATGCAATGGTTATGGACATAAGATTTCAGATTGCAAGTATAACGTAGGACCAAGGAATTTTACCAGTAGAAATGTTTTTTCACCTTTGATGGATTATGCAGTAGAATGTTATAACTGTCATAAGTTTGGGCACATTGCAAGAAATTGTCGAAGTACATTTGCATCAAATCAATTTCAGGGAAGAAAATCTCAACCAAATGGAATGAGACAAAATAGAAAATTTCTCGAAAAACATGCACAAGCTACTGAAAAAGAAAAGTCAAAACAAGAGCCCAAAACTGTAATCAAACCAGAGTGGAAAGAAAAAGATCGATCTAAGGAAGAAAAGAAATCCCTGATCGTACAAACAACATTTAAAGCACAGAATAAATCTGCACCATGGATACTTGATAGTGGATGCTCCAGTCATATGACAGGTGACAAACAAAAATTTGAGAAGTTACAGCAATATGAAGGTGGTTCGAGTAAAATTTGGAAATAATGATGGAGCTAAGATAGTTGGCAAAGGTTCAATGAAGATTAGTGATGAAAAAATCAAGTCAAAAGAAGTCTTGTTTGTGGTTGGTCTGAAGCATAACTTGTTGAGTGTAAGTCAGATTTGTGATAGAGGTCATGAAGTGATTTTTAAGAAGTAGGGTTGTGAAGTCAGAAAAGCAAACTGTGGAAAGTTGATAGCAACTGGATCGAGGACATCTGGAAACCTGTACACTCTCTCAGAGACTTTAGAAGGAGCTTGCTTGATTGGACAGGTAGAAGAAAATTGGTTGTGGCACAAGAGGCTCGGTCATATCAGTTTTGACAATCTAGTAAAAATCAGCTCAAAAAGGGCAGTGAGAGATATTCCCACCATTAGAAAACCATCAAATAGCATTTGTGCTTCATGCCAAAAGGGGAAGCAAACTAGAGTCTCATTTAAAACAAAAGAGTACTACACAAGCAAACCTTTGGAACTAATACATACTGATTTATGTGGACCCATGAGAACGCAAAGTATAAATGGTGACAAATATTTTATGTTGTATATAGATGACTATTCCAGGATGACATGGGTATTTTTTTTGAAGCACAAATCAGAAGCTTTTGAGATGTTCAAGGTTTTCAAAAACCAAGTTGAGAATCAAACAGGAAAAAGGATTAAATGTTTAAGATCAGATAGAGGAGGAGAGTTCATTTCAGAGGATTTTACAGAGTACTATGAAAAATATGGTATTAGAAGATAGTTTTCAGCAGCCAGGACACCTCAGCAGAATGGTGTGGTAGAAAGAAAGAACAGGACAGTGCAGGAAATGGCACGGACTATGTTGACAGAGAGCAAAGTAGCAGACAGATTTTGGAAAGAGGCAGTCCATACTGCGATATACATCCAAAATAGGTGCATGTTGAGGATGCATGAAAGCAAAACTCCTTATGAGTTGTGGTTTGGTAAAAAGGCAACAGTAAGATACTTTAAAGTTTTTGGCAGCAAGTGTTACATTAAAAGAACTGAAGAAAACCTTGGTAAGTTTGAAGATAGAGCTGATGAAGGTATTTTTCTTGGCTATTCATCAAAAAGCAAAGCTTACAAATGCTACAACAAGAAGCTAAAGAAAATTGTGGATAGTGTCGATGTTAAAGTTGATGAAGGTAGGGAACGAGTAATTAGCTATGAAGAGAACTACCCAATTTATGAAGAGGTTATTGAAGGAGATGAGGAAAAGGAAACAGAAAAGAAACAAAAAATTGACTCAGATGATTCAAACAGTGATTCAGAAGTGGAAGAAAATAAGAAATTCAAAACAAGCAGCTGGCAGAAAGATCATCCTAGAGAGCAAATAATTGGAGACCCCACAGTTGGTGTTCAGACAAGAAGAAGAGTAGTAAGCAACTACTCTCTATTATCCAGCATTGAGCCCAAAAATGTTGCTGAAGCAAGCAAAGATAAAAGTTGGATGAAGGCAATAAATGAAGAATTAGATCAGATCGAGAAAAACAAAACTTGGGAGTTAGTACCAAGACCTGCAAATAAAAATATAATCGATACTAAATGGATCTTTCGAAACAAGTTGAATGAAGATGGACAGGTAGTCAGGAATAAAGCAATATTGGTATGTAAAGGCTATGCACAAGTTGAAGGTATTGACTTTGAGGAAACCTTTGCACCTGTGGCTAGACTAGAGGCAATTAGAATGTTTCTGGCTTTAGCGGTTTACAAGAATTTCAAAGTTTATCAAATGGATGTGAAATCAGCATTTTTGAATGGGAAACTCGAAGAAGAGGTTTATATTGAGCAGCCAGATGGTTTCCAACTTGGTGATGATCCCAACTTGGTTTGCAAGTTGAAGAAAGCATTATATGGCTTAAAACAGGCACCCCGAGCATGGTATGCAAGGCTAGACAACTATCTTACTCAACAAGGGTTCAAGAAAGGTATGGTGGATAGTAATTTGTATGTCAAAATAGAAAATGGCCATCTTATTGTTCTTGTTGTATATGTTGATGATATCATATTTGGCAGCAGACAAAGATGAGTGGTGTAAAGATTTAGCAAATAAGATGCAGAAAGAATTTGAAATGTCAATGATTGGTGAACTTTCGTATTTCCTCGGGTTGCAAGTTAATCAAAATGAGAAGGGCATATTTATTTCTCAAATTAAATATGTGAAAGAGATGCTAAAAAGTTCACAATGGAGGATTGTAAGCCAGTTAGCACTCCCATGATGACAGGTTGCAAGTTGAGCAAGGATGAAAAATCTCCACATGTTGATCAAACCATGTACAGATCTATGATTGGGAGCTTACTGTACACGACTAGCTACCGGACCGGATATTTTGCGGGCGGTATGCATGGTAGCACGATTTCAAGCTAGTCCCAAGGAGACTCATGTGACAGCAGTGAAGAGAATTCTTCGGTATCTCAAGGGTACTATGGAGTATGGGTTATGGTATCCGAAAGGTAAGGACTTCACCCTTATTGCATATTCAGATGCAGATTGGGCAGGATGTGTAGATGACAGAAAGAGTACCAGTGGCGGTGCATTCTATCTTGGAGACAGGTTGGTCGCGTGGCACAACAAGAAACAAGAGTCAGTCTCCTTATCCACAACAGAGGCAGAATATATTGCAGCGACAACATGTTGTACGCAGGTATTATGGATGAAACAAACCCTGAAAGATCTTGGTATTAACTTCAGTGAGCCAATTTCAATTAAGTGTGATAACACCAGTGCCATTAACATCTCAAAGAATCCGGTTATGCATTCTCGCACAAAACATATTGCTATCCGGTATCACTTTTTGAAGGAGAAAGTTGCGGAAGGAGAGGTAAAGTTGGATTTTGTTCCAACAACAGAGCAAGTAGCGGATATCTTCACAAAACCGTTGCCCAAGGAAGTCTTTGAGTACCTTCGCAATAAATTGGGAGTGGTCACGCTTCCCAAGAATTGACTAGCTATCGGGACCACATTCTCAGGGGGAGCATTTGTGTATTTGTTTATCTTTTTGCTCATATTTGTGATTTTTGCTAAGTGTAATAATTTTTGCCTGAGAATGTTGTGCATGGACTCAGGGGGAGTCTGCAGCAACCCTTTGATATTGTTGTCAAAGGGGGAGAAGAGTTACAGGAAATTGGAGAAGAGTTACAGGACATTGCACGTGTGTTGCCAACAATTCCAAAGGGGGAGATTGTTGAGCAAGGTGCAGCGACAGTATTGTCATTGTTGTCAACACAGTCAGAAAGATCGGTTGATGCAGTGGACAGGAGTTCAGAGGTTATTCAGAGTATGTACAGTGCAGTTAAATGCTTATGAGGATGTTTTTGATGTTTGGGTGAAGTTGTTACAGGTTGTCCAAGAAGACCGAAGTGGCCCATATGCAAAAGATAAAAGAGAAGAAAAAAAGCAAAAGAAAAAAGTGTCGCGATATCGTGACATGTTGCATTTTCGTGGCCAAGAGAGAAGAGAAAATGCAAGGAGAAAAAGTGTCACGATATCGTGACATGTTGTATTTTCACGGGCCTAAGAAAAGAAAAAGAGCAAGGAGAAAAAGTGTCGCGATATCGCGACATGTTGTATTTTCACGGGCCAAAGCAAAGAAAAAGAGCAAGGAGAAAAAGTGTCGCGATATCGCGACATGTTGTATTTTCGCGGGCCAAAGCAAAGAAAAAGAGCAAGGAGAAAAAGTGTCGCGATATCGCGACATGTTGTATTTTCATGGGCCAAAGCAAAGAGAAAGAGGAGAGAGAAAAAAGTGTCGCGATATCGCGACATGTTGTATTTTCACGGTCCAAAGCGAAGAGAAATAGGAGAGAGAAAAAGTGTCACGATATCATGACATGTAGCATTTTTGCGGTCCAAAGCGAAGAGAAAATGCAAGGAAGAAAAAGTGTCACGATATCGTGACATGTAGCATTTTCGTGGTCCAAAGCGAAGAGAGAAAGCAAGAAGGAAAAAGTGTCGCGATATCGTGACATGTCGCATTTTCATGACTCGAAAAGGGCAGGAAGGAAGAGAAAGAAAAAGTGTCGCGATATCATGACATGTCGCATTTTCGTGACTTAGAAAGGGCAGGAAGGAAGAGAAAGAAAAAGTGTCGCGATATCGTGACATGTCGCATTTTTACGACTCGAAAAGGGCAGGAAGGAAGAGAAACAAAAGTGTCACGATATCGTGACATGTCACATTTTTGTGACTCAAGAAGGGTAGAAGAGTAACAAAAGTGTCACGATATCGTGACATGTCGCATTTTCGCGACTCAAGAAAAGCCTCAAAATAGAAATGAACAGTCATGGAAAAGAAAACGAACAGTCATGAAGAAGAAGACGAACAGTCATCGAAGGAGAAAACAAATGCATGCACAAGGGAAAAGAAAACGAACAAACATGCAAAGAGAAAATGAACAGACATGCAAAGAGAAAACGAACAGTCATGACCGAGAAAACGAACAGTCATGGTAAGAGAACATGGTGTCAATTATTTGCATGTGACGTGTTTGACGAAATGCCTTCTCAAAATATACAAAAGGAGTTACAACTAGAGTTACAAAGAGAAAGGATGGTTATAAAAGGAGTGTTGCTTGGAGAATTTAAAGGGGGATTAAAGCGTCGTGGATTTTATCTTGCGAAGAGAGCGAGAGGAGAGCGAGAGGCGCACGATAGGTGAGCGAGAAGGATGTGTGTTGGGTGAATTGTGAGAGAGGTTGAGTAAGCAATAGACCAGTCAGGGTCTTGTAAAAGTGAAGGCATTTTTATGTCAATCTTCTAGTTCAAAATCGAAGTCCAAGTTGGTGCTTGGCATCAGGGGTTGGTGCTCCTTCCAGTTGGTGCTGGTAAATCAAGGGTTGGTGCTCCTTTCTGTTGGTGTAGATAAATCAGGGGTTGGTGCTCCTTTCTGTTGGTGCAGATAAATCAGGGGTTGGTGCTCCTTCCAGTGGGTGTTGGTAAATTGATTGTAAAGTTGTGCTTTGCAAAGGCTGGATTTGGATGGTAGTCCAAACAGTCAATTTTTGAGGAGTAGCCAAATCGGTGAACCTCGATACATCTTGTGTTGTGTGATGCTCTCTTGTTATATTTGCTTTATTTGGTTTTAAGTTCTCATTGTTTTGGCTTTAAGAGTTTAAGATTTAAGTTTTAAAGAGCTACACTGATTCACCACCCCCTCTCAGTGTCATTGTGAGACTAACAATTGGTATCACAATTGTGTGTTTTGCCTACCTATCACTACGTGTATTTTTCTTGCCTATCACTGCGTGTGTGTTGCCTGCCTTCCAACATGTGAGAGTATAGGAAAAATGGGTATTAATATTGCTTCTGCCTTTCACCTCTCACACTTCCATTCACCTTCCATGTTACCATGTGTTAATAGGATACTTTGCATGCTTGGCGTTTTATATTCCAATGCTCATAATGTTCAATTTTATTGGGTGCACTAATGACTTGACACTTAGATCATGTCACTATCTTTGGTAGTAGATTCAAAGTGTTAGGATTTCTAACACTTGGCTCCTAACTCTTGCACTTATTTTGATATACAAGTTGGCTTAACTTTTGTGCTCATTCAATGTTCTAGCTGAGAATTAGGGTTTCCAACACTTGGATCCTAACTCTTGCACTTCCTTTGATGTTTGAGTTGACCTAAATCTTATGCTCATTCAACATTCTAACTTTTCCTAACCTTTTGCACTTCCCTGTGGCTATTACCTATGATGCTTTGATGGTCCTGCTCGAGCTACCATGGATGAATTTTCAATGTCATATTTTGGACTACAATGAGCAATATTTTTGGTATCCCTTTATTACAATGACATTGGATTTTGACGTAGAGTTTTATCCTTCATTTGATGTAGCCTTTTCTATATGGAATTATAATATTTCTACATTAGAGTAGGGTTTTTCATGATAATGACATTGTACTCATGCTAATCGTTTATGACACTACCCACTTTTTGCTATGCAATTTCACTCTCTCTTTATTATAACAATGGTACTTTCAATATTTCTAATACTTATCATATTGTGTCATATTTTTATTGTGCAATGGCACTCTCTCTTTGCTTTAACAAGGCACTTTCAATATTTCTAATACTTCTCATATTATATGTAGGTAGAGCATGACTTCAAATATTGCTCCTATAGACTTGCACTTGTAAAATTTATGAATGTACCAAATCCCTTTCGCTATTCATTGCACAAATAAAGTTTTCTCTTTTATGTAGAAAAATATGTCTCCTTCTTTGTGGTGGTGCTTTATAAAAAACTATATTCTCTTGGAATTTTCTCTTTGATATCTTGAATATGCATTCAACATTGTCCTAAATATACCTTCAACGCTATCCTAAATATACCTTTAATGTTATCTTAAACTATCTTCAATACTAGTGCTTTTTCTTTTACTATTGTAATAACACCATTTTTTTTGTAAGGACTTAAAGAAGGTGACAAAGAATAATTTTCCAAATGGTGACTGAATGGGTGTAGACTTGTAGCTTTACGCTTCAATACAAAGAATTTCAAGACTTTTATAAATTATCTAATCAATATTTTACAATGCTATCTTTTGCTACACTTCTAGATGTATCTTTGATTCTTTAGTTCCTTTATGATACCTTCAATACTGTAGATTTTACCCTTGCTTGCTCTATTTCCAATGTAGTTTTCTTTTTGGCCAAATCTATAGAGATATCTTATTTCTCTATTTCCTAGTCTTCACAAACTTGTTGGTCTTTGATGTATGCAAGATTTGGCAAGATACTTGCCTTCCAAATGCTTCTTGGCCTATATTTAGACCTTGTTATCCTCAAAACACCGTGTTATATTAAATTTTTAAAGCTTTTCCTCAATATTCATTGGAATCTCCTTCAATGAGTCTCCTCTATCTCTTATGGGCTTGTTGTCGAATAGTGATGATTATCCCAAACTTGATATAGACACTCTTTCAGGAAATTATTCTCTCTATTTTATTACTTAGAATAAAATTATTTAGTATTCAAGAGGACCTCTTTGCTTGGGTCTCTTATTCTGACTTCAATGGCTTATATGGGACCACTTTCCCTAGGTATCCTATCTCTACTAATTTTAGGACCTCTTATCTCGGGTTTCCTCTTTTTTTTGACTTCTATGGGATCAATTTTCCTCGGGTATTCTATATTTGTTAACTATGGGACCTCTTATTGTGGGTCTCCTACTGTCTCTAATGGGACCTCTTCTCATGAGTCTCCTTATATCTTCAATGGGACCTCTTCTCGTGGGTCTTATTTTTTTACAACTTGAATCAATTCCTAATTGAAGAAAGCTTTGGGCCTTCAAGAAACTAAAGATGAAAGTATTCTCTATCTATTTTAGGAAACTTTCCAACTTTTAAAGATCAAATTTTCATTGCAATAATATCTTAGATAGTTTTTTCTAGCATTACCTAAGAATCCAATATTGATGTCAAGGGATTTCTATCCCTAAAACTTTCTATTAATGTTAGGGTTGGCTATGCCCTGAGTAATCAACTATCTTCAAGTTGATTTGTCCAATTAGGGATAGTAGTATTTATAGGTTATTATTTAACCTTGTGGAAAGATACTTGTTGAGTTCTAGTCTTCATAGGTTATCCTTCAACCTTGTGGAAAGACTAGTATTTTGCAACTTTTAAATAATGTACAAAAAATCTTGTTGTAGCTATGATACCATTGATGGATTTTGAAGCCTTACATAAAATATAAAACTCATAGGAATATAATCGTAGGATAAAAAAAATAAAGTTGTGATATAATGAAACTAATACAATAACTCAGAATATGACATCAAACAGAATAACATAAGAATAACTTAGAATACTAAAGATACTATTGAATAAAGGTCTGGTAATACACATAAGCTGTGTAATTTTTGATACAAATTATAATACTTTGTCACACATATAAAAATTGAATGTGACTCCTCATATGTTGCACTCTTGACCTTCACTCTTCATTGAAACTCTTCACTTTCTTATTTTAAGGATACATGCACTCTTACATAATGAACACTTGTGCACATTTGCACTCAAAACACTTTCACACATAATTACATGACACTTTCACACATTTCCTATATATTATTACATTACATGAAATATTAATTCACTCTCTAATCTAAGACACACACCTAATATAATAATGTATCAAGATGGTACATTGGCATGTACAAAATAATGTAATATTCTCCAAAATTTTCAACAAAAAATTTTAAGGTATTTTTGAATCCCCTAGTTGCAAACTAGGTTTTTTTTGGGTTTTTCCAAATTTTTATAGTTCCTTACAAATGGAGAATAGTAGGCTAGGGATGTATTTCTTTTTAATTTGTTCTATTGTATATCCCCAAAAATCTAGGATTTAGTTAGATATTTATTTTTCAATTGTTCTTTTTTTTTTTCTTTTCATGCATGTAGCTATGCATTAAATTTTTATGGTTTGTTTTTTAAAGCATGTAGGTTAGGGCATTTAATTAATAATTTTTTTTCTTATTTTATCTCCTATTAGGAAATATAAATGACTTCTTAATGAGGTCCCTAGAACCACCATGGATAGCAATGACTCTGCTACAAGTGGAACCCAAACAACTCCATCAATGCAAACCCCAACTCAAATCTGAGGAAGAGATGTAATGTGGAAGTATGGAAATAAGGGAAGCTTATTAAATCAAGTGTTGTGTAAATTTTGTAGTAAGGACATACAAGGAGGCATGAATCATCTCAAATTACATTTTATTGGGTAACTATAGAAAGATGTGGATACTTTCCCTAACATAGATGAAATAATTAAAGTTGAGGTGAAGGCTTTTATGTTAAAAAAGAGTCTAAGAAAATATAACATAAAAGGGTTAGAATTGTAGTGGAACAAGGAGTGGAGCAATGGGACTCATTTTATGGGAACGGGGCCAAACTATAGGATATCCATACCATGGCCCAAGAATATGTACTTAGCCCTCATATTTGTTGAGGTGTTTCTAGTGGGAGTGGGAGAAGTGTAGAATAAGCTCTGACACTAGAAAAACCATCATTTATGATACTACAATGGGAAGGGATAGGGTGATGGAGGTTAGAACAACCATAGTAAATTTTTAGTATTATTTCAACATTTACTTCTACTCTATTTGGAAATTGTAGTGAAGGTATTATATGAGTCTAGGAAACGAGTAAAGACACATTCTACACATGAATTAAGTGGAAAACTATTGGAGGAGTGTGTGATTAATATACATTCTCTTGTAGAAGAGTAAATGATGATATGAAATAAAAAGGGCTACAACATTCTTTTAGATGGGTGGATGGATGCAAAAAACTATACACTCCTAAACTTTATGGTGGGTTCAGGTGGATCCATGGTCTTATTGAAGTTATTTGATGCCTCACAAGAGGTAAACAATGCACAATTATTATTTAGTTTGTTGGAGGAGGTTGTGGTATAAGTAGGTATGGAGAATATTGTACAAGTAGTGATAAACAATGTAGCAATATATGTATCTATAGGTATACTTATTTAGGAGAAGTATCCCTCTATATTTTGAAACTTGAGTGCTATCCATTATATTGACCTTATGTTGGAGGACATTAGCCAAATGTCATGGGTGAAAATTGTGGTAGAACAAGAAAATAACATAACATGATTTATTTATAACCACACATGTATGATCAAATTGATAAGGGAGAAAAATGATAAAAATGATATTCTTCACCTAGGGGCCACTCAATTTTACAATAATTTCATTATATTGTAGAGTGTTTTCTCAACATCCTTTGCTTTGAAGCGAATGTGTGTCCAAGGAATGAGATGCCTCACCATTTCATGCTAAAAATTAGGGGTAGTAGATATAAATCCAAGTGTATGATAATTCATTTTGGAAAAGTGTTCAATAAATTCTCAAGGTAATTGCAATTTGCTTTTTGAGTTCAAATTTAAATTTCAAAATCTTATTTTATACTTGAGTATTACGTTTCCTAAGTTTTCAATATATACTTTTTAATTGTAGGTGATTGAATGTTTGGTAAGGGTTCTTTGCCTTGTAGATGGTAAAAAATTGGCCATAGGCTATCTATATGAGGTAATGTATAGAGCTAAATAGGCAATTCACCATTATTGTAGTGGTAGTCTATGCAAATATGAAGCAATTAGATACATTTTTAGAAGAGATGAACAAGGCAACTATATCAACCAATTCATGTTGTGGGATGCTTCTTAAACCCCAAATTATTTTACAACAATAGCCTATGTAGTAATGAAGAGGTCCAAGAAGGGTTTTATACTTGTGTAGAGAGGATGATAGAAAACCTTGACAAACATTACCTTATCCCTATTGAGTTACAACTATAAGACTATATGAGGGATATTTTTTGCATCCCCCTTCACTAGAGAAGCAAGGTCAAGCTTATAAATATGTAATGCATTTGAATTTTTAAAGTTTAACGTTTAAATTTTTTTATATAGTTAACATTCTTGTAGTATAGCATTGTAAATTAATACTTTGAAAATTATCCTTTTCTATAGATTTATAGTGGGAGTTATATGGCTCCAAAAAACCTACCCTATAGAAGATGGTTATTCACATACTGAGTCATACTTTTAGTGCTTCTAGGTGTGAAAGCAATTGGTATCTATTTGAGGCCATACACACCAAGAATAATAACAAGTTGAGCCAAGAGCTCCTCAATAACCTTTTCTATGTACAATGTAATCTTAGGCTTCACACAAGACAAGTGGAGGTAGTGAAACCTATGATGCAATTTGATTAGATGAGCTAGATCCTCTTTTTGATTGGATTATCAAGAGTTCTATGGATCCTAAGTTTACTACAAAGGAACTTGAGGAGGAAGAAAAACATTTAAGAGGAATGAAGAAATCTATCAAGATGATAGTGCACTTGATTAGCCTCCTATTTTCCCACCAGTTCAAGGCCAATGTCAACCATTGGCATCAAGTGCAAGGAGAAGGAAAAACAAAAAATAATTTAAAAATTGCTTTAAATTTTAAAATGTTGTATTTTAATTTGTATTTACCATTTGTGTTGAATTGCTATTTTATAAACTATAAGTGTATTCATTGCAATGAATATCTAGTACAAAATCAACTCTTCAATTGTTGCTTTATTTTTTTTTTATATTTATTAAAAAAATCTTTGGTTTGTTTTTTGTTGAGTTTTTGCTGAGTTTTACTAAGTTGCTAAGTAACTCTCCAAAATTAGGCTACAAAGTTTTTCCCAAGTTATGAATTTTAAACAATGCTAATGGTAACATTTTCATCCTACTGGACTGCATGGATAACCAATTTATAGAACCTATAGGTGTAATAAAGTAGATCATTGCTTACAAGGTTCACTTTATTGTTGCACACCAAATCTTCATCTTTCTTCTCTCATGTGTGGAACATTGCTTCTACCACATATAACCTTCATACAACGGTTCTAATGAGTCTCTCTTTTTCTTTTAAGAATACTATTATTTTTGTCACCTCTCTTTTGGGTAGGGTTATGCATAGTGGTGAATCTTCATTAAATTTTTTAATTTTAGCTTTTTAAAAATGGAAATTGGTGAATTTGGGGACCCTGGAAATCATCCCATTTGCCCAAAATTTTTGGTTCTAAAAATGTTTTAGGGGTTAGCTCACCGCACATTGATAGTAATACTACTATTTTTTTTTTTTAAATCACTAGAACTTTTACTTAAATTAAGGACCCTTTTCACCTTGAAATTATAAAATTTTAAATTATCTTACCAAATTTACCTTTTATACCAGTATATATAATTAACAAAATGATAAATTTTCATTTAAAACATTCAAATTATTAGAAAATTGAGTAGAAGTAGTGAAAAGTAAAACCTCCCAATAGAAAAGACAAGAACTGAAACATTCGATTTGTTGCAGAATTCCATCAAACTTTGATCGAGTGCAAAATTCTACCAAAATTTGGTTGTGTGCAAAAATGAGTTGATCACCAATCATATCCAAGCCCTATTTTCCACTTGGACAAGGGGTGGACCCTAATTTACACCCAGACTGTAGTTGGATACATTTTATACCCATGTTAAAATTTGGACCCATATCTGCACCCAAACTGAATCTGGACCTAACTTTGCATCTAGAACAACTATTGAAGCCTTATCTACACTCAAACTAGATCTAAACCTAGCTTTGCACTCAAAATGACTATCAAAGCCTAATTTGCACTCAGATATGGGTCAAACCTTATTTTGCATATGAAGGAACTGTTAGAACCTAATTTGCACTCGAATAGGGTCCAAACCCTATTTTTCATCTAGACTAACTGTTAGAGCCTAATTTGCACCTAGAAATGGGTTGGACCATGTTTTGTACCTGGGCCTACTACTGAACCCTAATTTACACCCAAGCAGGGGTCAGACCTTCCTTTGCACCAAATCATATCTGGACCAATGTTTGCACCCAGACTAGATCCGAATCATGCATCGGTTGTGAAAAATAAAGGTACACAATTTCACCTCTCTAAATTATTTTTAGAGAATATGATTTCAAGGAGTTGTAGTAGTAACATCTATTTTTTCCATTATAAAAATGTAGGTTTTTATTTTGTTTTTTTCCTCTATTTTTCCTTGTTTTCCTCTATTCCACATGTGAGTGTTTTGATGCATTTTTTAGCTACATGTCCTTAACTTAAGACACTATGATTCTTTATTTCTCTTAAGACACTATGAATTTGTGATCCTCTATTCTCTTATTTTTTTAGAGAATATAAGTTCAAGCAGTTGTAGTAATAAGATTAATTTTTTTGTCATTAAATTGCAAGTTTTTATTTTTTTGTTTTTCTTTCATTTATTGCAAATAGGTTAATGCTCTATTTCCCATGTTTTCCCCTATTTTCCTCTATTTTGCATGTGAGTGTTTTGATGCATTTTTAGCTAGTTGTCCTTCTCTTAAGGAAATGTAATTCTTTGTTTCTCTTAAGACACTTTGATTCTCTATTTCTCTTGATTTTTAGAGAATATGAGTTCAATGAGTTGTAGTAAAAATATCTGCTTTTCTGTTATAAAATTTTAAATAGGTAAATGCTCTATTTATATAAATACAATATGATTATATATTTCTCATAAGACATTATGATTCTCTATTTTTCTTAATTTATAGAGAATATGAGTTGAAGGAGAATATGTTTTTCCCTATTTTCCTTTATTCAATGAGTGACTATTTTCTTGGATTTTTTAGCTAGCTGACCTTCCCTTAAGACACTATGATCCTTTGTCTATTCTACTAATACTATGATTTTCTAGGCCATTTAGAACTATAATATGATATTTTTCCACATTTTAATCTCTAATTATATTTCGTATGTATATATGTTCTTTTTATTAGATTATAGAAATTCCTATGCATGGCTATAAATTTGAGTTTGTATATTAATTTTATATGACCTCTTAATAACTACAAGTGCTATCTCCAGAAAACAAAGTAGTGGCATGCACTAAAAAATCATAATAAATCCTACTTGGAAATTGGTATGTATTTTCTACCAACCAACCATCTGTTTATTCTAGTTACAATATTATCCTGAGGTCTTATAGTAGTAAGATCTGTTCAACATTTTATTAATTTTCTAAAATGAAAAACATTTTATTTATAAGTAAAATGGCACCTACTAGTGATGGAAATAAGGGAGGCAATTCATACTAAAAAGAGTATCCTCAAATATTTTAGCCATATATCAAAATCCAATGAGACATTGACATCTATGCAAATTCATAATATAATGATTTCTACCTACTAAACAATTAGTTGTATATTCTATATATTATTTTAAATAATACTTTCTTCCTCAAAAAGTTAATTTTTAGTATATGGCTCTAGCCATATTGCATGATGATATGAATCTTTTTTCTGTTTGTAAATTTTTTTCTATTAAATCCAAAAATGATAAAGAATATTATTGTATACAGAACACTCTGTTGACCCTGATATACCTCCACTTGTAGATATTCCTCACTAAGATATGCATTCTAATGAAAATTCTCTTAACAATGACATCCAAAAAACACTTGAAGATATTCCTGAAAATGACATGCCACTTGAAAAAGAAAGTGATAAATCAAATACAATATAAACTTTTTGAGGAATCTTCAATCCAAAAAACTAAATGTAGAAAGTTAATTAGATGGACTATTGGAAGGTCATTTAAGGTTGAATGAGCATCAACATACCCCTTTATAGAGCCACTCCAGCCAGATAACAACAATAATAGTCCAACAGAATGTAGATGCATAATTTGTAGTTGGAAACTAGGTAAGGATCATAAGATGCAACTGAAGTTTAGATACAATAGAAAAACATTATGGAAAATTTTATGTTAGCTTTTGATATAATATGCAAAGGGAGATAAAAATCACGATATGTAGAATAATATAAAAGAAAGTAAATATGATCAATGGCTGAGATATGCAATAAATAGAAATGATATAAATGAATACATTGTAGCTATGGAGAAAGTGAACACTCTATTAATAATTCTACTAGACTACATTACACCCATCACCACTGGATGGTGATCCACATAGAACTGTACTACCTAAAAATATGCTCTAAGCTACTGTATCACCGACTCTCCTTGTTCTATATCTATCTAATAATGAGGCCTTCCTTATATAGGTAAAATAGGATACTTGACCAACACTCTATCTAGTTGTACAAGTGACACCTTGCACATTTACAACTTACACATTTACACTTCCCCCTTTATTACATTGTATGAAGTAACTAGATAACTTCCCCCTAAAGTAATATAATGTCCTAAGTATGTACCTTATAATATACATTTACATAATCTAAATGATGGAATATAATATATTTCTAACACCCATGTATTACATTATTTGGGTATCGAAGACTTTTAGTCTTCAATATGGATCTTATTCTTCTTCATAATATTTGTACTCTCCTTAAGCATACTTTGTATTCAAGTTTAGCAGGTAATTTGTGTCTTCATATGATGCAAAGTAAGTTGTAGCTGAAGCTAAATATTCTTCTTTCATTGGATGATATTTGGCCTATTCTGATTCATCTTCATTATATTCTATCTAGCCATATTTATAGTTCTCTTTGCAAGTGTCTTCATTCGGTTGTGATTGCTTATGTATAAGTAGGGCATGGTGCAATTGTCCTCTCATATTTTTGTTTTTAATACTTCTGAGCTTACCTTTTTGGTGTACTAGTTCTTCATTCTCTTCAACCTGTTCCTCTATAAATATGTTAGTAGCATTTTGAACCATCACAATATCTTGTGATATTCCCATTGAGTCTAGGATGTATGTATTTTCATGGATTAAACTCATTTCTTTTATTTCATCTTGATTCATAATGAGACACGTATTGATCCCATTCATATATCCAAACTTAATCATATAGTTTTTTTTCTATTAGCTTTCTTACTGAGATGAGATTGAATGTTAATACAAGAACATACAATACATTTTGTAGTAGAATATTTGGAAATAATTTGCTGGGAGTTACACATCCATATCCATGTATAGGATAAGTTTGGTTGTCTACAATTCTTAGTCTGTAACCTTTAGAAACTTCAATACAGTCAAACTAATGTATATTTCCTGTCATATGATGACTGGATCCTAAGTCAATATAGCATATGTGCTCATGTTTTATGAGCTAGTTCCTGTTGGAGCAAGTTTTACATTCATTGTATAGCATTACCTTACCCATTTTAAGAGGTTGAATTTGATGAGATGAGATAGAATTGTAGTCTTCCTTACAACTCCCTATATTAGGATATTCAAACCCTAATTGAAGTATATAATCTTGATTTGATAAAAAAATTAGTAATATTTTAGATTTATAGGCTTCCTATGTCTCTCTAGTAATGAGAGTATGAACACCTAATTTTAGATTTTGAAGAAATCGTATATCTTCCCAACTTAGCAACCTTTGATCAAGTTTTGTAGAATGCCTTATGATTCTCTAATATTTTTGGAGTATAATATAGTGCTTTTGTAAAATAAAGTTCAATTTTATGATTGATTTTGTACATTCAAAAATCAAATTTTCTAACACCTTATTTCTCCTAATTGAACTAAGCACTTTTACAATTTTGAAGAGGTTTTAATGTTGGATTTCTTTTGTCCCTTTTTGAGAAATTTAGAGACAAGAAAAAAATATAAATTTCCAACTTTAAAAATATATATATATTTAATAACCTCTTTTTATAACCCGTAGGTTTTAATTTCTAATTTCCAAATACCTAGTTTGATGTTGTAACCCTTATCACTCCCAAATTTGGAAAATTAGAAAATTAATAATATTTGCAAAATATTAAAGAATTTTTTTTGAAAAATAATTTGAAAAATATTGTATTAAAACAAATATCATTTACAAGTTGGAATGAGACTTCTCCTAGCATTAGCCAAAGAGAACACATGTTTACAATAGTAAAAGAAGATTTGCATTGGAGCCAAATCTCTTAAACCATATTTCTACAATGGTTGTTCACCTATTTACAACTATAAAATAAGATCTACATTGGAGCACAAATATCCTAAACCATATTTATGGAATGGTTGTCCAAATTAGCTAAACATTGGCTTTTATCACCAACCTGCTTAATCATCTCATACTCAATAGCCATATCACTGTGCCACTGAACCCCTACCTCCTTCTTAGTGCCCATCTTAGCCAGGAAGTCTACCACTTTATTTAAATCTCTACTCACATAAACTGGAATTACATCATCTAATTCCCACCACAATTCCTTAATTTTAATGACAATAATCCTCAGCCTCCATGTCTTCAAAGTAAAGTTCCTCACGCAATCTAGAGCTCCAACCATTATTTGAGAATATGATTCTAGGATTATCCTCCTGTAACATTGTTTTACTACCCAACTAGAAGCAAATTTGATTATTAAAGCTTCCACTTCATTGTTTGTGGCCCTTCCCAATACTTGCATTTCCCAATACAACACTTTTCCAACATGATTTTGGCAAACCACTCCAATTCCAGCTCTACCCAGATTACTTTTGCAGCACCATCAGTATTAATTTTAATCCAACCTTTTGGGGGTGGTTTCCAACTAGCTCTATCCTGCCCTCTTGCACTTCAACTTGCTTCTTCATTGTCCCTATAAAACCTAAGTTTCCTCTTTATCATACACTGCCACAATTTCTGTGACTTTTCTCCAAATGAAATGTCAAACTCCATCTAAATATGAAAATATTTCTCTAAAATTTTTGCCATTTCTCTCCAACCACACTTGCCACCAAATGAAGTTTAACTCAAGCTCCCAAACAATACAAAGAGCTTTAGATTTAAATCTACCTCTATTCCATATTTACCAAATATTAATCCGATTTAAATCACCATTAACTCAAATTTTATAATTTAAAAACCATCTCTCCCATATCTAGTGCGTGAATAGGCACTCAAACATCAAATAATCATCTTTTTCCTCACTCTTGTAGTATAAAACACATTGAGATGGACCAATGATTCCCATACATCTGAGATTATCAAAATTTAGATTTCTGAGACACATTGAAGAGGTTTTAATGTTGGATTTCTTTTGTCCCTTTTTGAGAAATTTAGAGACAAGAAAAAAATATAAATTTCCAACTTTAACAAAAAAAATATTTAATAACCTCTTTTTATAACCCTTAGGTTTTAATTTCTAATTTCCAAAGACCTAGTTTAATGTTGTAACCCTTATCACTCCCAAATTTGGAAAATTAGAAAATTAATAATATTTGCAAAATATTAATAAATTAATCCAAGTCGAATTCCTTATTTCTCCTAGGTTGAGATGTAAATATTATTTTAATTTGGTAAGTTATCCCTTATAGCTTTTTCTTTCAAAAAAATAAATTTTGTTCCTTAGTTTATAACCCTTATATCTCCAAAGTTGAAAGCAATAATAAAGTGAGATTTTAACCTTAACTTTTTTATGCTAATCTCCTCACTGTTTAGCACTTCCTTCGGTTAATTATAATAGTGATGTTAATGTTTCCTTGGGTGCTAGAATCAATGGAGATCCTCATATTCAATGTTAGAATGTATACGTTGTTGAAAATGGAAGATTTGTCCTTTAAGACCTAGAGACTTAAATGCTCCTTATACCTTCCTTCTACATTGTGCTTAATAGGATTTGACTACGTTTCGCTCTCCTGTGATATTCAGACTTTGGGCATATTTTATTGGAGGAGTAAAATTAAGCCTTGTGACATGTGTCACATCCGTTATGTATGAGTGCTCCTTCTTCTTAACTCTTTATTATTCAACGTCGTTGGTCACTTTGTAACGCTTGCTCACTCATGTGGGACTTGAGGAAAATAACAAGTGTTACCACATATGCTTGAGCATTTAGAGATGAAGTTCTTGTAATGTATGCTTGAGTGTTGACGTTCTTGTAATGTATGCATCTTAGAAGATTTATGCCAAGTGGCATTCATGCTCTCTACATGTAGTCCTTCACTGTAATGCCTTCCAAGGAGATTATTATAACTCCTTAAGTCCTTTCATCTACCATTCCTTTGCTTTGCTATGTTTCTTGAGCAGCAAGTAAACTTATCTTCTACAGGTGGATTGATGAGGTGCTATGGAGCTTGAATAGTGATTTTGATGCTTTCTTTGGTGGATGATCTTCACCAAGTTTTGAATGCAGCTCCTTTGTTATTTATATTCTATACCTCCAACGTATTAATACCTATGCATCTTTGTAGTGTAGATGCTATCCATTTCATGCTGATAGATGTAGATGCCTTTTAGATGCTATCCATCCCATGTTGATAGATGTGGATGATGTCCGTCTCATATTGGTAGAAGTAGACACCTTCTCTTTGTAGTGTAGATGTTGTTTGTCCCACTTTGTTATTCATGTTACATTGGTAGATGTGCACTTTTTTATCTACATAGATGTATCTTTGATGATAGCCTCTTGTGGGATTTGTTTTGCATGTTCTTCTGTCCAATATGAGCCCTTTGAGTGGCTCTTATTGCTTGGAAAGAAGAGTGCTTACATTTGGCATTTCTTGTCTGATTTTTCCTATTGATATTGTGTCTTTCGGGGACACATTCAAATCTGCTCTTGGGCTGTAAAAAACCAGATTAAAGTAGTGCAATAAAATGTGCTATAGATTGTACATAAACCTCCTTTTGCACTCTTATTTCAGATCTGAAATTCTGGTTTTATGGCAGATTTTTATCCTACAATACAAGGGTTTTGAGGTTGTCTTTTATGAGTAGACATCTTCCCCTTATTTATTGGACACTTTTATAATAAATTCAAGCTTAGATAACAATAAATAGAAGCTTTTTAGTTTATGCAATCTTCTACATTTTCTTTTCTTGCATCTGATCTTGTAATGCTTTGGATTTGAGACTCACCAAAGTTCAATATTTAAAGCTTCTATTTTTGTTTTTGGTTATTTGTGTTCTTCTCCAAGTTTTGGAGGATTCTAACCTTTTTGGGTGGCTTCTTTCGACCACTATGAGTTGCAGATTTTTGTGCTTCAATAGTGTCTTTAGACACTTGATATAAATCATATTTTGTGCCCTTCAATAACACAAAACTAATTTATTTTGAGAGTAGTATAATAGTGCAAATAAATATAATAGAATTTCATTTTAATGCACTAACAATTTCACCTTATCACTCCAATCAACTCTCAAGATAATGCACTTCATTAATCTACTGCAACTAATCAAGAATAACCTAAAATAAATCTTCAAGATTTATTTTGCAAATTCATTACAACTAATATTGTAGGACTTAGTCTTCTTTCCTATTTCCAAATTAGATGATAGGTAGTTGATAGATATAATTTTGAAATCTAATCAACTCCTAATTAATGTGCAAATGAACCTTAAAAATAACCTTTTCCTTTTTGCACTTTTGAAGTATGTAATCTACTTTTTATTCATGCAACTTTATTCCAGATAAGGTGCTCTAATGAATATAATAAGTAGTCTAATTAATGAGTTAGTTAGCACCAATATTTGCATACATTTTTATAACCTTATATGGCTCCTTTTTCTGCTTTTGTAGAGGATGTGGATCTTGGTGTCTAAGATCATCACTGCTTAGAGTAGGATTTTGCAACTCATTGTAGATTGTTTTGAACAAATTCTTTAACAAATGATGGTCTCAAAATTTCTTTCACGAGCCTAAAATTTGGTGGCTTGTTCTCCTCTTTTAATCTCCTTATGTTGTAGATTTGGAGAAGTTTGTATCTCTAAAGTGGTGCCTTATTTATGTGAGAGGTAATCTTCAAATATCCTATATTTTATGAGATTCTTATGTCTTCAAGTCTTCTTGCTGAATTATAAATTCAAGAAGGATCTCATTATCAATATTTTGAATGTCTTGAGGTCTTTCACTGGATTATTCTTCTAAAATTTGGTACTCCTTGCCAAATTCTTCTTCACATATTTGACACTCATTTCTAAATTCTCCTTATCTTGGGCTTGTTGTCAAATGGTGATAATTATCCCAAGTCCTTTACTATCAGGGGCTTCTCCTTGGTAGTGGATTGCGCTAGTGATATCTCATTTGATGATTTCTTCAGTAAGGCTTTCCTAGCCTTTTTCTGGATGCTTGATGAGACCTTTACAAGGTCTTTGATCTTGTAGCTTCTACTGGTCTTCCCTTGAGATCTCTTCAACCTTCTTCTTCTGGAAGTTTTCATGGTGTGATCTGATCCTAGATATCTGATTCTGATGCTTCTAGATTTGAGTAGGATTCTTCTAGTCCTTATTATTCTTCCAAGTTTGGAATTCCTTCAATGAGATATTCTCTTGATCTATTTTACTTTAGGTGCTAAATTGATTCTTAAGAAAATACTCTTCCTAACTTTCTTGTAGGAAGTTTCCCAAATAACTGAATCTTCTTTCCTTGCAACAATAATGTTAGTACCAAAATATTAATCTTCTTCTAAATCAAATATTCATTTCGAATTCTTCTTCAGGAACAAGGCTT
This sequence comes from Wollemia nobilis, assembly GCA_028583015.1. Classification (NCBI taxonomy): domain Eukaryota; kingdom Viridiplantae; phylum Streptophyta; class Pinopsida; order Araucariales; family Araucariaceae; genus Wollemia; species Wollemia nobilis. The sequence goes on from JAQPPZ010003235.1 coordinate 1,279,221, forward strand.
TTGTGGCTTGTTTCAGTATTAAGGCTTCTATTTCCTTTTTAGTATCAAGGCTTCTATGGCCTTTTCAGTATCAAGACTTCTGTGGTTTTTGCTTCATAGCTTATATGGCCTTTTCTTCAAGGATTCTATGGCCTTTTTGTATCAAGGATTCTATGGCTTATTATTAAAGGCTACTATGGAATTTTTGTGTCAAGGCTTCTATGGTCTATTCTTCAATTTGCAATGGAGATATTTAGTCTCCTAGCTTCACCATATCTATTCTTTAGAATTCTTCCGTAGTGTTCTTCTCCTACACAAGGAACTAATCTCTACATTATGAGGGCACACTGACATTCAGGTAACAAAGTTGGAGTCTCCTAGCTTTCTATCATAGGAGGAGTACCAATCCTCTAAGAATTAATTATCTATAATAAAAGAAACTTTGGGTAAAATTTAGCAAATTTTAGATATCTTTGATCTTCACTAGATGATCTATCAATCTAGTGGATTGAATGTAGAGTCCTGGTCTTCACAATTTTTTTCTATAACTCTATGAAAATACTCTAGTCAAATGCAATCTTAGTGTTTTATAGAACTAAGATTTCTTTTAGTCCTCACTTGTGAATCTCCCTGATTCTATCACCTATATTCTTTTGAGATCTTTTGATAGTGATTGGCCCAATAGTGCATCAGGTTGAAAAAATATTAGGCTCAATAATGATGGAGATTTTCCTGTAGACATGCACAAACTAGATCTACTGTAGCTCTAATAACACTATTAAATTTTGATATAATAAGCATAGAGATAATAATCACAAGATGCAGAATAATATAAAATAAATTAAATCTGCTAGATGACTGAGATATGCAATAAATAGAAATGACATAAATGAAGATAATGTAGCTATGAAGTAAATACTCCATTAATAAAGCTACTAGACTACATTGCACCAATCACCACTAGATGGTGATCCATATATAATTGTACTACTTATGAAGATGCTCTAAGCTACTGTATCATTGACTCTTTCTATTCTATATCTATCTAATAAAGAGGCCATCCTTATATAGGTAAAATATGATACTTGGCCAACACTATATCTAGTTGTACAAGTTACACCTTGCACATTGACACTTGTGAATTTATTACATTGCATGAAGTAACTAGATAATTTCTCCCTAAAGTAATCTAATATCCTAAGTATGTACCTTGGAAGATACATTTACATAATCCAAATTATGGAATATAATCTATTTTTAACAGTTTATTCAATAGTTATATAAAGTGATGGAACAATTAAAAAATATTTACGTGCAAGGATGCATTGAAATGTATGCATGTTAGATATGCAAAATAATTGAACCTACAACAATATCTTGTTGAGAAAGGTGGAACAATTCAAGCCCAATTTCATAAAATTCATACGACCACTTTAGCTTTAAAAAAATTGCAGTTTATTGTTGTATATAGTATTCTTAAAAGGGTAGACCCATGTATGATATTATTGATGATAAAAACCTATTTCAACTAGTTGATGTGCAAAACCTTCTTAGTTCCCTTGGTCAGATCAAAGTGGTTGGAAAAATGGCAAATATCTATCATTGGTTGAGAAGGAGGATGTGAGGGAGAAAGTAAAACTTGCCAAATTTATTTCACTTTAACTTGATGAGGTGATGACTATGGACAACACATATTGGATTTGAATTCATGTGTACACATTCCAAAATCATGTAAGTTAACCTAGTTTGCTAGCATTACATAATATGCTGGAAAATTGTAATGCAAAAAATATCTATAATGTTGTTGTAACTAGTTTAAAATATATTGTAAGAATGAATAATATAGAAATAGCCATAAATTTAATATGCATTGGAGCTGACAATGCTGCTATAATGCAAGGAGATAGGAATGGTTTTTTTGTCTAACTCCAGATATCAATTGCTCCATATTTGATACCTATTCATTGCATGGCTCATAGAGTGAATATTGCATATAAAATTGTGAGCACTTTTGAAAATATTGCGAGAGTGGAAGATTTCATCCGCAAAACACATACTTATTTTTTGTGGAGTCAAAAAAGGTTTGTAGAGTTTCAACAGTTTGCACTAGGAGTTATAGAAGAAAAAAATGTTAAAATATGTGGATACAAGGTGGATTTCATTATATCAACCTGCACATAGAGTTTTTATATAATATCAATTGTTAACGGGGGTTTATGTACGTAAATCATGGGGCAGTTGATAAGGAAAAAAAATTGCTATATTGTTTGATTAACATGGAAAGACTTTTAACATTATGTGGTATTATTCTAATGTTACAAGAAATTATTAGATTGATTAAACTTGAACAAGAAAGATCCATCTATATTGTTTAATTTCATGACTATAAGAAAACAAATATGTATAATTATTGATAAGTTATATGTCTCTAAAGGAAATATTATAGATACCTTGTTTGATAGTTGGAGAATATTAACTAATGTGAATGATATAGAAAGCTTTTTGAAGTTTGACATCAATTATTGTATTTGTATTAATGTTTGTGGAAAGATGATACCTCTATATTATTTTGAAATGTGGTCAAATATAGTTATGGAAGATATCGAACATATTTCCATAACACATAATGGATTTGAAGTAATTTTACACAATACTAAGATTAAATTATTAAAACTAGAAGAATAATTGACAAATGAAATACGAGATCGATATCAAAGAGATGAGTTGCTTGAGGCTATGGGTGTGGTTAACCTCATATTTTGGGGTCATTGTATTGACTACAAATCTACACATGAGTTGTTTATTAAATATATGTACATTCAAAGTGTAGAATTCAATGATGTTGAAATCAAAGGTATTCTCAACAAAGAACTTTTAACGCAATAATCATCATATTTTGGAATGACAATGGTTGATCAAACACCATTTTTGAGTAACTTGCATGAGCCTAGTTCCATTACATATTTACGAAAAAATTGTATCCAAGTAGTGTCTTACAAGATATGATTGGTGAATATTTTTGTTTATATAAATTATGTCAAACAATGATTTTGGGATTTGTGGAAGATGAGAGAGTTTTAGTGCACTATATTTTGTGAAATCTAAACTTTGTAATAGGTTGGATAACAATTTAGATTTTTTTTTGAGAATTTATGTGTCAATGTATGAGTTGGACAAATTTCCCTATGACAGAGCATTGGTATACTAGAATGTTGGAAATTTTGAGTAATTATGTTGTCATTGATGTCAACTACTTGGCGAAAGGTAAAGTTCATAACGGTACAAGGAATTTGGAAAAAAAAAATGGTTATAATATTTTATATTATAAGCCAAAGTGTTTGGTTTAAAGGTTGTGCTATGGTTTCAAGAAGTTAAGGATTTAAATTATTTAATATTTAAATTAAAGATTTAAATAATTTAAATATCCTAATTAAAAGTTTCGTTTAAACTTTATAAAAATAATAATAAACTTTTTTCAAAGCTTCAAGCTCCTACCCATCAACGTGTGAAGCATTTTGGAAATACATATTTAAGAGGACCAAAATTTTCATTTATGCCTATGTCTTCTAAGAGCAATCGATTCAATTTCGTAAGGAGGAGAGAAGAGTGCTAAGCATTTAGTTCGATCGACGAAGGAAGAGAATAAGTTAAAGCGATGGTGGAAGACTATCCATGTGGGTGGCTAGCTCAACTGGTCGTGAGGCTAGTGCTAGAGCGTTGGTGGAAGGAAAATCTTGTGTTCAAATTTTGCATATGCTTTTTGTAGAGTAAGCCAGTTAAAACACGTTTTCGATAGAGATAAGGTATAATATAAAGTGTGGGCAAGATACTTTCCAAGTGGATGCCTAGCCCAGATGGTCGCTAGGCTAGTGCTAAGGCGTTGGTAGGAAGGGAGTCACGGGTTCAAACCTCATGATCGTTATTTTGCTAGGTAGAGAGGATAGGTTGTTCGTGTGAGCACGGTTACAAGCAGAGGAGATAACTAATATTTTCAAGGTATGAAGTCTTAATTTTTTTTATTATAAAATAATAAAAGGTTATGTTGTATAGGATAAATAAGGAGTTGTAAGGTTTAGTTGGATTATGATTTTTGAAGTCAAATATTGGAGTTATAAGGTGTAGAAAAGGAATATTATTTTGTAATATGCTGAATGATAAGTTGAGGGTATTGGAGTAATAAGGTATAAAGGGTGATATTATTGTTTACAAATTTTTGAAGGGAATTTGCTAAGAGAACTTGTGTGAGTTAATGCATGGTCCTTGAGAACAATAAAAGAGTTATTTTCAGAATTCTTTGAGCATCATATTGAAGAAAATTAATAAGGATAAATTTATGACATCTAACCATTAATATTGTCAAAGATATTGAGTGTGATTGAGACAGGTCTTGAGGTCTACTATTTATAAAGCAAAAAGGTATGGGCACATTCTTCTTTGGTTGAGGTGTTTGATTGATTGAGGTTTTTTGAAACAAGGTGGAGTGAAAAGGATTGTTTGATGAGAATTGTTGAGATATACAATATTAATTGATGAGGGTTTTTTTGGAATAAAGGTTGATGATAGAAACATTGTTTGATAAGCATTATTGGAAATATTGAGTAAACCTTCATGTGCATGATTAGGGTTTGTGAAAGATCATGAGTATCAATGTTATGTGAATTTGATAACTATCTTGAAACTAGGGTTTGTGAAAGATCATAAGTATCATTGTTATGTGAGATTTTTTGATAAGCATTGTTGGAAAAAGTTGAGTGAGTGTTCATATGCTTGGACTAGGGTTTATAAAAAAGAAGTGTTTCATTGAGTAATTGATTGAGTGGAGTTTATTGAGCATGGTCAAATGGAAGTTTTGAATTTATAGTTCAAGTTCTATGAATTGTTCTATATTCTAAACTTATTTGAGAAAGAGATTGAAAGTGATTGAGCATTATTGTGAGTGTGAAGAATATTGGGTCTCTAACAATTCTCTATATGTTTCTATGAGATTAAAAAATATTATGTGTGAAGCTTTTATAAGTGATTGAAGAGGATTTTGTGTTAGATTGAGTTGAGTTGAGTAAGCTTTTGTGGAAGCTTACAATACAAATTTGAGGTAAGTCTTGGTGAAGACTTGTTGAGCAGATTGGACAAGTTCTAGTGAGGACTTGTTGAGCAGATTTGAGGTAAGTCTTGGTGAAGACTTGTTGAGAATATTGGACAAGTTCTATAGAGGACTTGTGGACATATTAGTGTGATATTTTGTGGAAGCTTACAAGGTAGATTTGAGACAAGTCTTTGAGAAGACATGAAATCAAAGTTGATTTATTAATTTATTCAAAACTTGGGTTAAGGTTTGGGGTAGATCTAGTAGAGTTTATTTTTTATTGTGTCAAGCTTTGTGTTAAGGCTTGAGAGCTGATTTGAGGATAGAGATTGAGAATATTTGTGCTAGACCAAAGGATTGTGTTTAGTGCAAATTTGAGGATAGATATTGAGAAGATTTGTGCTAGACCGAAGGACTATGTTTAGTGTAGATTTGAGGACAGATATTGAGGAGATTTGTGCTAGACCGAAGGACTATGTTTAGTGTAGATTTGAAAAAAAAAAATGAGCATATTTGTGCTAGACTAAAGGACTATGTTTAGTGCAAATTTGAGGACAAATATTGAGCAGATTTGTGCTAGACCGAAGGACCGTGTTGAGTATAGATTTGAGACAAAGCTGAGAGCAAGCTTTGGAGGTGAAAAATTATAGAGGATGATAGTATCTAATGGATACATGTCCATTAGCTAGGGTAGTGAGGACAAGTCTTCTACGTGAGGGTAGGAGTCTTTAGTGGATAGAGATACATAAGCCAGTGCAGTGGAGGCATGAGTTATTCTAGAAGATCACCAACCTGAGTAGAGGAGAAAGGAGTTCTCCTGTCGATAGAGATCCACAAAATTGATTAGGGGATTGGTGTCTCCTTTGGACAGAGGTCCATAAACATTGTAATAGGGAAAGGTTTCCCAAGATATTTGTTGAGAAAATTTTAGTGAAATATTTTCTCCGTGGAGTAGCCCACATTGGGTGAACCACATTAAATTGGTGTCTCTATTGTGTGTGATGATTTGTGCAATGCTTTAGTTATTACTAGTGATATTGCCATTGATAATACTAGATATTATTATTTGGGAAAAAAAAGTAAAAAGTGGTCTTATACTTTTAACCCCCCTCTTAGTATAAGCTTGTGTTCTTTAATTGGTATCAGAGCGGGTTCCTTCGAAAAAGGTTTAACAACTTGAAGGAAGATATTACAAGAACACAAATGGAAAAGAAAGACAAAAGTAGAACCATGAGACACAAGAAGAAAGGAACACACATAGTCATGAAAGAAAAGGAATATGAATTTAATATTGTTGTATTGGGAGGAGAAATAGAAATAGATTCAAGAGATGAATCAAGCAGTGGATAAAAGGCTAGATTGATAAATTGTTGTACCAGATGTAGGAAGATAGGTTACCATGCAACTTATTGTCCACAAGAAGGTGAAGAATGTTTTTTTCGTAGTCAAATCAGTCATGATGCAGGTTATTACAATGGGTTTAGTAGAAGTGAATATGAAGATGATACTTTTAGAATTAAAGTCCTAGAGGATGGTTCCGAAAAATATAATAGGGATAGTAAAAATAGGTATAAAGAAGAAACTCTACTTTGGATAATAGAAGAAATTGAATAACAAAGAAAAGAGAAAAATTCAGAAAGTGAAAAGGAGGAAGCCACACTTAAGGAACTTGTTTAGTTAAAAAGGGAGAACTTAGAATAAAAGGATCAAATACAAGAGGATGAGAAATGTAAGACAAATCTTCTACAAGATCTCTTTGACTTGAAAGATAAGGTTGAAAAGGCAAGGAGAATTCAAAATGTATGGTTGAAAAATCAAGGGTAAAAGAGCTAGAATGTGAAAGACTTATTGTTGATATTGATGAATTAAAAAGGGAGAAATCAAGATTAAAATTCTAAGAACAAAAGAATGAGGAAACAAAGGCAAATTTTCTACAAGAGTTCACTAACTTCAAGATAAAGGTTGAAGAGGTAAGGAAAACTGAATAAGGTATGACTGAAAAATTAAAGATATAAGATCTAGAGTGTGAAAGATTAGAACACGAGGTAGTTTCACTAAGGATGAAAGTGAAATACTCTAAGTACAAGCTACACAAGTTTGAAAAACATTCAAAGACCCTAGATAGGATTATCAATGCACAAAGTTCTTCAGTCACCAAAGCAAGACTTAGTTTTGAGGAAGAACATGGGAAACATGAAGCATAAAAATGAGAGTCAAGATCAAGAACCAAAGAAGAATAAGCTTAAAAACAAGAGAGTGAAAGAGATAATGAGACTTATGTGGATAAGTTGAACAAAAAAAAGTTCAACAAGGAAAGGAATAGTGCACAAATGAGGAACATATGGAACAAGAACCAACACAGGGTAAAAGAAACTAAAATACTAATGAGGTCAAGGCAAGGTAGTTTCAATGGACGATGTTTTTCATATCACAGGTTTTGTCACAAGGCTACACAGTGTAAGACACATGAAATACAAGAATATTGAAATTTTAAAAATAGACATCTCTTTCAAGGATATTGCTACTCTTGTAATCAGTTTGGTCATAAGGCAGTGAATTGCAGGGATCATGGCAGGAATGGGTATGGCTTCACTAGGAGGAACTACAAGACATTTGCACCTTCTAGGAACCACAACATAAATTGTTATAAGTGCAATAATGTTGGGCATATAGCAAGATGTTTAGAATAAAATTTCCAGAACTTCCAAGGATAGGCAAGAAAGAGGATTCTCAAAAGGTTCAAAAAGGTATGACTTCAAAGGTATGGAAAGAGAAAGCTAAGAAAGGAGAAGAGTAGTGTAATATGGGAGTAGAAATACTCCCACCCTAGAATTAACCACCTCAAGAGGAGGTGGGGGAGGGGCTAAGCTAAGAGTCTCATTCTTAGACCCGAGCCCCAAAGGTGAACCTTTGCCATTAATGACAAATGGGGAGATATTTGAGTAAGGGGGAGAGATTTGAGTTAGGAGGAAAGCATTAAGTCAAGGGGAGCAGTTTCTCAGAGGGAGCAAAACCAAAAAATATAAAGAAAATGGTAAAAGTAAAATGGGTTACCATCAATGACAAAGGGGGAGATTGTTGAAAATTTTGAGTAATAATGTTGTCATTGATGTCAAGTACTTGGTGAAATGCAAAGTTCATAATGGTACAAGGAATTTGGCAAAAAGAAATGGTTATAATATTTTATATTATAAGCCAAAGTGTTTGGTTTAAAAGTTTTTCTATGGGATCAAGAAGTTAAGGATTTAATTTATTTAATATTTATATTATTTAAATTAAAGATTTAAATAATTTAAATTTAAATATCCTAATTAAAATTTTAGTTTAAACTTTATAAAAATAATTATAAGATTTTTTCAATGCTTCAAGCTCCTACCCGCTGATGTGTGAAGCATTTTGGAAATGCATATATAAGAGGACCAAAATTTTTATTTATGCCTATATCTACGTCTAAGCACAATCGATTCGATTTCGAAAAGAGCAGAGAAGAGTGCTAAGCATTTCGTTCGATCGATGAAGGAAAGGAATAAGTAAAAGTAGCAGTGGATGAATTTCCACGTGGGTGGCTAGCTCAACTAGTCATGAGGCTAGTTCTAGAGTGTCAGTAGAAGGAATATCTTGTGTTCGAATCTCGCGGATACTTTTTGCAGATTAATATAGATGAAACACGTTTTTGATAGAGATAAGGTATAATATAAAGTGTGGAAAAGATTATTTCCAAGTGAGTGGCTAGCCCAAATAGTCACTAGGCTAGCACTAAGGCACTAGAAGGAAGATATTCGTGGGTTCAAACCTTGTGATCATCATTTTTCTAGGTAGAGAGGACAGGATGTTCGTGTGAGCACGTTTGCAAGTGAAGAAGGAGATAATTAATATTTTCAAGGTATGAGGACTTAATTTTTGTTATTATAAAATGTTAAAGGATTATGTGGTATAGGAGAAATAATGATTTATAAGGTTTAGTTGGATTATGATTTTTGAAGTCAAATATTGGAGTTATAAGGTGTAGAAAAGGAATATTATTTTGTAATATGCTTTTAATATGTTGAATGATAAGTTGAGGGTATTGGAGTAATAAGGTATAAAGGGTGATATTATTGTTTATAACTTTGTAAAGGGAATTTGCTAAGAGAACTTGTGTGAGTTAATGCATGGTCCTTGAGAACAATAAACGAGTTATTTTTAGAATTCTTTGAGCATCATATTGAAGAAAATTAATAAGGATAAATGTGTGACATCTAACCATTGAGATTGTCAAAGAGATTGAGTGTGATTGAGAAAATTTTTGAGGTCTACTCTTTATCAAGAAAAAAGGTATGGGCACATTCTTCTTTGGTTGAGGTGTTTTATTGATTGAGGTTTTTTAAAACAAGGTGGGGTGAAAAGGACTGTTTTATGAGCATTGTTGATATATCCAATATTGATTGATGAGGGTTTTTTCCAGAATAAATGTTGATGATAGAAACCTTGTTTGATAAACATTATTGGAAATATTGAGTGAATCTTCATGTGCATGATTAGGGTTTATGTGAGATCATGAGTGTCATTGTTATGTGAAGTTGAGAACTATCTTGAAACTAGGGTTTGTGAAAGATCATAAGTATCATTGTTATATGAGATTGTTTGATAAGCATTGTTGGAAATAGTTGAGTGAGTGTTCATATGCTTGGAATAGGGTTTGTAAACAAGAAGTGTTTCATTGAGTAATTGATTGAGTGGAGTTGATTAAGCCTAGTCAAGTGGAAGTGTTGAATTGATAGTTAAAGTTTTGTGAAACAAATTGTTCTATATTCTAAATTGATTTGAGAAAGAGATTGAAAGAGATTGAGTATTGTTATGAGTGTGAAGCATATTGAGTCTCTAACAATTCTCTATATGTTTCTGTGAGATTAAACAAGATTCTGTGTGAAGCTTTTCTAAGTGATTGAAGAGGATTTTGTGTTAGATTGAGTTGAGTTGAGTAAGATTTTGTGGAAGCTTACAATACAGATTTGAGGTAAGTCTTGGCAAAGACTTGTGAGAAGATTGGACAAGTTCTAGTGAGGACTTGTTGAGCAAATTTGAGGTAAGTCTTGGTGAAGACTTATTGAGCATATTGGACAAGTTCTATAGAGGACTTGTGGATATATTAGTGTGAGCTTTTGTAGAAGCTTACAAGGTAGATTTGAAACAAGTATTTGAGAAGACTTGAGAGTAGAGTTTATTGATTTATTTGTACAAACCTTGGGTTAAGGTTTGGGGTAGATCTAGTAGAGTTGATTTGTGATTGTATCAAGATTTATGTTAAGGCTTGAGAGCATATTTGAGGATAGAGATTGAGAATATTTGTGCTAGACTGAAGGACCGTGCTTAGTGCAAATTTGAGGACAAAGATTAAGCAGATTTGTGCTATATCGAAGGACTGTGTTTAGTGCAGTTTTGAGGATAGAGATTGAGTAGATTTGTGCTAGACCGAAGGACTATGTTTAGTGCATATTTTAGGACAAATATTTAATAGATTTATTCTATACTGAAAGACTATGTTTAGCGCAAATTTGAGGATAGAGATTGAGTAGATTTATGCTATACCAAAGGACCGTGTTTAGTGCAAATTTGAGAGAGAGCTGAGAGTAAGCTTTGGAGGTGACAAAGTATAGAGGATGATAGTCTCTAGTGGATAGAGGTCCATTAGCTAGGGTAGTGAAGATAGGTCTTTTGAGTGAGGGCAAGAGTCTTCAATGGATAGAGATCCATAAGCTAGTGTAGTGGAGGCAACAATTATTCTAGAATATCACCAACCAAAGCAGAGGAGATAGGAGTTCTCCTATAGATAGAGATCCATGAACTTTATTAGTGGATTGGTGTCTCCTTTAGACATAGGTCCATAAAAATTGTAATAGGGAAAATTTTCCCAAGAGATTTGTTGAGAAAATTTTAGTGAAATATTTTCTCCGTGGAGTAGCCCACATTGGGTGAACCACGTTAAATTGGTGTCTCTATTGTGTGTGATGATTTATGCATTGATTTGGTTATTACTATTGATATTACCATTGGTAATATTGGATATTATTATTTGCAAAAGAAAAGTAAAAATTGGTCTTATATGGTTCACCCCCCCTCTCAGCTCTTAGTATAAGCTTGTGTTCTTCATAGAAATTTCTAGCAAACAGAAGGGGTGTCATTAATACAAATGATAATGAGGATAATGATACTTGCAGTGATCACACAGTGTAAACACATTGCTTCAAAGTGGTTATGGACAAGTTGAGAAGTGTTTGTTTCAGCTACCTCCATTGTAATTTTTCCAAAATTTCACAACATTGATAAATTTGACTTTATTTGATATCAAATTTCACAATATTGTTATCAAATTTATTAATTTTGATAAAATTTGTGTACTCATAAGTTTTATTTTTTGTCATATTGTTGTTTTTGAAATTGTGTGTTTTATATCGTACCATTCTTAGTGTCTTAACTGCCTTCATATCATAGTATTGTTAATGTATGAATATTAATGTATTGGCACAATTAAGTTCTTTTGTTGTTTGAGATTAATATAGTAAATATAATTGTATCATCATAAACTAATTAAGCAACACAATATTATAAATGGAAACAACCATTGAATTATAAAAGACACAAAATTAGTAATTACCTTTTTCATTAATTCGATTGGAAATATATTACATTGTAAAAAATTATTGATTTCAATTCAAAATAAATATGCAATAAACTAGTAAACATTTCATAGTTTTATAATTCTCATATTAGGGATATGCTACCTCAAATTCTCCTAGAGTTGCCTATTCCTTTTATTTTTATCCTTCATTGACACCTTGTGTTGGTAGTGCTCTAGATATGATTAGGTTTTCTTCTATTTTTTTGAAAATCCTCAACAATGCACTTTTTTCTTGGGTTGGATCTTCTAGCACTGTTAAAAGTGTTTCTTTCTCCTTCTGCTCCTTTAGCACGAGATCCACATCCATGTTGAGTTTTTCCCTGATATATTTTCTTAAAAGGTTACTATCCCTGACTTTGGCTTGCATTGTTTTCTTCATTAATATTGCATTCTTCAAAAATTTCTTCGTCATTTGGAGATTAACTTCCAAGATTTTAACTTATTTTTTTAAATTATCAAAATTTGATTGCAAAAGAAAAAGAAAACATAAGTGAGTAGAGTTATATGACAAAATTTAACTTGTTTTTTTAAATTATCAAAATTTGACAACAAAGAATAAAAAAATTACAACTAAAGTCTCACCTCAGCCACATCCCTTGCAGCCTCAACGACTGTTACTTTTTTCTTATCCAGAAGCCCATTGGTTATAATATGCTTGGGATTTAGCATTAATATTCTCAATTCTATTCAACATAATGTTTAAAACTTCATCATCATACAAAATAGTAGACTTCACTAATCCTAATGTAGCCTAATCTAGCAAACCACCAAGATTTTCTAGTTTGTTCTAGACCAGAGAAAAAATTAATTCTCTTTTAGAAAAATTTTTATACCGGGCATTAAGTTCCTTTACGACCTTGGACCAAAATTCCCACTCCTTCATCACTTCTAAATCTTGAAGCACCATCTCTTTTATGGTTTCTTCACAAATGTCAACCATTAAATTTTTTTATCAAAATTTACTTTGTCTTCCTTAATTTGAGGATGATGGTCATTTTTCTAAGTAGATGATGATAATGTTTGTTGATCTATAGGGGATTTTATTTGTTGTGCTTCTATTTGTGGATATTTAAGCACATTTTTTCCTTGAAGCATAAATTATTTCCCTACAATAGATAATATTCATCGAGTGGAATATTATCTAATCCCATGCTTGAAATGTCTAGTACCTCTGTATTTGTGTCAAATGAAAAACAAGGAAATATAGACATAGTATCACTTGGTGTTGCCCCTCATGATCTCGGTTATAAAAGTTATTTTCCAATTCCAACTCGTATTTGGCCTCTTATTTTCTGATCCTATGGTTGCATGATTTACTGGGCTTGGTTTCTCATAGTTTGTTGTTGAGAGGTGCCTAAAAATAGTAAAATAAGATTTTGCTAGAATTATTCAAAACATAAAATAGAAAAAAATAAATATATGTTAATTTAAAGTAAATACACATTGATTTACCTGATGACTATGATATCTGATGTATTTTGGTGTGGATGGGGGTGGGGCGTAATTATGAAAACATATGAAAAAATTCATAAAAAATATTATAATTTTAAGTAAACAAATATAGAGATAAAAAATCAAAATAGAAACTTACATGTTGTAGGGGTGGCCTCACTAGATTCACATTGCACATTTTGTGTAAATAGAGGTGGACGAGAAGCTTCAATAGAAGCAACATACCTCAAATATTTTTTTGGCCTTTGTAATGGTGATGCTTTTGACCCAGTGTCTTCAGAATCACCAATGACCTCTGGTATGTGACCCCTTACGACAGCATCCTATTTTGTCCTTGTGGTGGCTGCCTTACTCTACATTTAGGTGCAAATAAAAATTAAAAAATAAAAACATGCTAAAATATAAAAAAATATTTGATGGTGAAAGATGGACTTATTACCTTCAAATCCTAGGGTGTCGTGGCAATGCATTGTAGTGTTGGATGCACTATAATTTGTACAACAACATTTTATAAATTATGAAAGAAACTTTCATAATAAAGTTCTAAAATATAATTAATAGTGTCCACCATGGTCCTTGAGTATTTTTAGATGTTATGCAACTCTGTTATGATGCAATCTAAAATATATGTGCATCAGTCAAACTTCTTGTGGTGAAGACAATGAACCATATAAACCAATGTTCAAAACTAAAGTTTCATTCTTCCATGCATAATTAGTCTTACTTGGAAGAACTCAACAATGGCATTCAAATCTTGATTTTGAATATAAGTGTTTGTTAACCCCCTTTTTGACTTAGCAGTGGAAGCTACAAAAAATATTAGATGACAAATCACAAATTTTAAATTTTGAACATTAATAGAATCAAGTGATGAGAAATTAGAATTATACCTATCAATAATTCTGAAGAGATATTGTAGGTCAACAATTCTAAAGAGATATTGTAGAAGTAGGAGAAATTCGATTCAGAAGGGTGTAGGGTAACGATTTCTCAGGGAGGGTCACTCTGGTTGAGTGCAATTGTAGAAATGAAAACCAAAAAATTATTATTGATGCCTTTTATAGATAGAAATGACTACAAGTGGACACATGGAAACATGTCATTCAACATGAAAGGTGGGTTTTTGATCGTGTGATACCTGGTAGCATAAAACTTGGTGCACCCAGCCTAAACCTGGACTCAGTTTTGTAATTGAACCATAGATAAATATTGTTTTGCAACTGGTTTACCATCGACCACTATTTTACACCTTATTTAAATCCAGATCTTGTTTTTCACCCAATTCCTATCCAAACCTTATTTTGAGAATGGTTAGCATCTGAACCGTAATTTGCAACTTGACTACTTACATATCCTATTTTGTATCATGTTTACAATCGAATCTTGTTTTGTAATCAGCCTAAATCTGATCCTTGTTTTACACCCAATTTTCATCCTCACCATATTTTGCAATCTAATCGTATCCAAATCCTATTTTGTAACCAAACTGCATTTGGACCCTATTTTGTTAACAAAACGTATCCAGACCCTACTTTCAATTAGACCACTTACAAACCTTGTTTTGTAATTGATCAGGTTACAGATCCTATTTTGTATCCAATTTACTATCAAAATCTATTTTGCATCGGTCCAAATCTAGTCCCTATTTTGCACCTGGTTTTCATCCCAATCCGGTTTTGCAGTCGAGTCATATCCAAACCTTGTTTTGCAATTGGGTCACATTCAGATGTTGTTTAGCAATTGGATCGCATTCGAACCCTGTTTTACAACCGATTCTCATCCTGATCATGTTTTGCACCCAATTCTCATCCAAATCCTTTTTGCAATTGGTTTAATTCAAAACTATCAATTTCTCCATTGTTTTACAATTTTGATGAAAAATAAAGACAATTCACCATGTGTCCTACATGAATTTGGCTAGGATTCACCTTGATTTTGAAATTGATTTGTCTTATTTTTATAATTAGATTTTTGGTTTAACCCCTTATGCATAACACTTATTTTGGGGATTATCTTACTACTACTATGTATTTATTTGGATATTTTATCCTACTAAAGGGATGGACTAGCTAGGACTCGAATCTAGGACCTCCATCTATTAAGGTTGCTCCACCAATGAGATTTTGAATCCTCCTTAAACCACCTAAAATTTAGATGTAGGAGTCCTACTTATTGCTCCAACATCCCTCCAAGCCACTATATGAGTTATGAGGGATTATAAATTTAACACCATATCTGACACCAATTATCAGGGTTAAATATTTTTATACTGTGGATCTGATATCGATTGGTAGTATCTATTAGCAAATAAGTTATATTTCACACAATATATCACTATAAAAAATCTCACACAATGACATAAACAAGTATTCAAACACACTTACTATATTTCATGGATCATACAATAGTATTCCAATACTAATGAAGTACTAAAATTTCAATTACATACCTCTTCCATATTTGCTCTACATATAGCCTTTACAAAGAATCTTAATATTTCAACTTCATCTAACTATTCATATTTTTAGACTCTTCAATTTTCTAAGAAATATGAATCTTCATATTTCTCATATAAGAAAAATATTCCAATGAATCCTAATAATAAGAAACCTCTAATGATTACTATGGGAAATTTTTCCTACAACCCTGCTTCACCCAAATAACACTTAATAAAAAGTAGGATAAGCCAAGTTAGATAGTCAAAAGGTGCCTTCCACCTTCAATTAGAAGGAAAGAGTTCCAAATAAGAGGTATACAAGCTTAGAATCCATGCCAATTGCTAGATCTCCCATTCATGGTCATCACTCAGCTTCCACTTAAAATCATCTACATAAAGGGCACTAATATCCATAGGCCATTGATTTTCAATCCAATGGTTTGCACTATCCTTCTAGTGGAGGTGAATGCAGAATAAAATAAAATGATCTGATGAAGCTTGGAGCCATACATGTGGTGACCAATCATAAGCCCAATAAGGAAAGCACTAATGCTCAAAATATGAAGGCTTATCATTGTCTAATCAAGGTTCCAACTCAATTGAGAACACATGGAAACTACACATGCAAGGAAGGAAGTAAGAGAAATAGCATTTAATAAGAACACCTATCATTGGTGATAAATATTAAATTTCATAGACAAGCCTATTAGACCCAACCACATATTAGTTAAGGCAACTACCTACCATAAGTGTGAGCCTACCTTGCCAACCTATACTAGTTAGGGAGGCAATGCTCACCACATAATCAAGGAAATATATTTTAAGATAAATATGATAGAAAAGTAATGGTGCAACCACCCCAATGCAATAATAAAGAGATAAGTTAGAAATAGTTAATAATTTGAAGATCTAAAAGCTATTGTTCCATAGTTACAAAAGGATTTTGACTATAAGAGTAGAGGATTTTTTTATAGGATTTTTACATAGTACTTTGGAGGGAAGTAACCCTCCTCCTAGATTATAAATAGGTCCAACTTATATTATAAAAGACATTAGAAGTTGTTTGCTTGTGCTTGGTAACCAACCTTGAAGTCCCTTTCCTTCATCCTTATTTTTCATTGTAATAAAGGGATCCCAAACCATGGATCAGTGCCTAAGGAGAATCGTGCCCTCTAGGTATCATTGTCTTATAATCATTTTTTGACATGTTAATGGAATACATGACTAATTTTTCTCTATCCTCCTTTCTTTAACTTGTTTTTTATTCTTGGTAGTGTGTTTTTCTTGGTTGTGTTCAATAGTCATAGGATGACATTTGTCATGTTCAATTGCCACTTATTGAAGTCAAAAGTTGGTATTTAAAACTTTGGCACATCACCCCTTTAACTTAGGTTTCTACAAAATATTTATTTTCTTGTTTTTACTTTCATTGCAATTCCTTGTAACTCTCTTAGCCTTAAATTGTGGAGGTATTTGTGCATGAAAGATTAAATCTAATGAGGAGACAACCTCGATTATAAACCTTGAAGGTTACCCCATAGCTTGTTTTCATATATAGAACTTTCTATTGTTTTACTTTATGTG
Source organism: Wollemia nobilis (assembly GCA_028583015.1). Classification (NCBI taxonomy): domain Eukaryota; kingdom Viridiplantae; phylum Streptophyta; class Pinopsida; order Araucariales; family Araucariaceae; genus Wollemia; species Wollemia nobilis. Next base: position 1,296,414 of record JAQPPZ010003235.1, read on the forward strand.
AGGCATTGGTGCATTTGTCTTGTTATGCCCCCAGCTCATGTTGGTGGGTGCATTCAAATATGATAATAATTTGTTTGGTATACTTGGTGGAATGAGAATTGAGATTCTATGTTCACCCCATGAAGATTGAAGAAGATGATTTTGATGAAGTTCATAGTCCACCTACTTGAATAAAAGCACCTAAAAATTACCTTGTGACTTTGCTTGATGATTAATATTGAAAAGAGATGGACTTTTAAGAAGTCATATGACAAAAGATAAATTGATATTTTTATGGGGATATCTATCTCATGAGCTTTTTGAACCAAAATATCCCCACTAGGTGAATCTATTTTTAAAGGAAGGGCTCAAAATTATATGAGTAGAAGGCTTGTAAACATAGCCTTCACCTGAGCCATTCAACAAGAGTTGGTGCCACCATTGAACTAAAGAAAAAGGAGGAAATAATGATTCAACATGGTAGCTATAGTACATCATCCTCCTAGATTATTTATAGCATGGAATGATAGAAGTACCCCAATTCCACAAATCCACTTGACATATGGGACCTAATTCCTACCTCAATGCTCAAGTCCTTACATTACTTCTCAAGAGAATATGTTGTCACTCTAAAAAACACTTGCAACACTTGGTGAGCTTAAGTGTTGTGCATTTCATAAAAAAATAAGACATAGCGTTGAGACTATTGGAAACTTGTTTTTTAGAGAGTTCATGAATGGTACCATAGTCTCATACCATAATCTATCAAAATATTGGAATAGTTGGAAGATATCTTGAAAAATATATTCAAATATAAGGCAAATGGAGTATCCCTCTTGGAGTAATTCATGACCATAAAAAAGGTATCTACTTATACAATATATGATTTCACATCTAGTTCCACAAGTCTTGGCAAAGGATCCTTAGTGATATCTGACCACCTTTGGGTATGGCATTTATTTACTATCTAAAAGCTTTCAAATATGATATTGTTATGATGGCAAATTCTAAGGGTTGTACTTCATTACCATAGGCCTATGAGATATCCATTCAAGCTAAGAAGGACATAATCCAAACAGGAAGGCTACATATTAGACCACCTCCATAATTTTTTCCTTCCATTCAACCTTTTTACCATTCCTCTCTAACCATACAACCTACCTCTAGTCTAGCTCATCCTATCACATTTTAAAAACAAAATAAAGTTTCCTCTCCTATAGATCATAAAATAAATTTATTATTCAAAACTATGAAGAACATCTCTAGTTATGTCATAAACCTAAAGAGGCAGTGTAATATCCAAAGGTTTCCCTATCAAAATTATCCAAATACTTCCTTCCAATAGGGAAACCTAAGTGTCTAACCACCTCTAGTTGGATATCATATGCCTCCATTTTTTTCCAACAAGAATCCCAATCATTCTCAAATTCCAACTCAACTTATACTAACCATGTTATTCATAGTCCAAGAAATGCCTACAAACTCAGCTAGGGACTTGGTTGCTACCAAGAACAACTACATTAAAGACCCTAGTGGCTTTTACTATCTTGATTCTAACAATCCTTATTTTGACTATTATGTAGAAACACAATATCAAGTTGTTAAGGCATCCCCATTTGACCACAATGTTGCAAATCCTCATTAGTGGGATGTCCCAATGCTAAGTCTAGAACCTACTACTAAGTATTTCATTGCACCATAAACTATTGACTTGTCAACTTTAGAGTAGACCTTTGTTACCTAAGATGAAGCAAAAGTGTAGATTTGATGCTTTGGGTTAAGTATCATATCTATCAAGAGTTAAGAACCATACTGCACATTCATGGTAGGCAAGAAGGTGGATCTTAAAGAGTAAGGAGTTCAATAGATCAGAGGGAAGATAATATTTTTTTAAAATTAAATCAAAACCAAGCCTAGAAGGCAATGGTCGATTCCCATCACCTCCCCCCCAAAAAAAAATATTTTGCTTGCATGAAGCAATTAAAGTTGATCTTTGTGCTAACACCCTAAAGGAAGATATATAAGAATGGAAACATCATCCTTCAAGTCCTTTCTTGCAAGCATGATGCTTGGAAAAAATTGAGGCATTAAATAGTAAAGGGAAGATAGAACCTAATTTGATAAGAACCCAACTATATAAAAGTGTTTAATAAGTAATGGAGAATAGAATAAGCAACACTAGTAGCCATGTTCCAAGGGTAGGACATATGCTTGCTCCATAAAATTCCCCCTAACCACATATAGAAAATATGTGACAATTCCATTCCATCAATCCATGAGCTCTAAATTCATAAATAATGTGTTATGAGGGGTAGTGAATCCCAAGCTATCTAGAAGGACCAAGAGCTTGAGAGAAGTGGTGCTAGAGTGCTTCAAGAAAAGTTCTTTTGAAATTTTAAGTAGCCAAATCTGGAGTAGCACTTTAATGTAGTACATAGTGCTTGAAGTGCATAACTATTTTGAAATAATTACCTCATACATTGAGCTATACAACCCTCACACTTGAGAGATTTAAATTCCTGATGGAATCTTTAGAGTGATCATTAATGTCCACCTGATGTAGAGAATGTTAATGGTGGAGATGCGGTTCATTATGATAAATTTTATGAGCACAATAGAGCCTTATAACACCATACCTAATAAGCTTTACTATCTTCAATACAAATGCATTATGAGGGGAAAATAGCTATCAAAATTTACCCTAGATATTAAGTGTTTAAAAGATAACATTAGGGCTATGAAAAGAATATTGGTATTTATATTCACCTTAAAGGAGGAGAGGGAGTTATTTTAGGCTTATATTTAAGTCCTATGTTGATTGAGACACATCCCTAGCAAGAAAAGGGTGGTTTTTTACTTTATCATTTACATTGTGATAACATATATGGACTGGTAAAATTTTGAAATATTGGTTGTATTCCACTACTCAACATACCTAGATTATTTTAAGTTGTTCTAGAACATGAGTTTGTACCCTGAACTAGCTATAAATCCAAGGATAATTTATGTCATCCACAACCCATATCCTCCTAGATAGAAGGTTTGAGGACAAACTCTTCTTCTTTTTATTACAAGTTCATTGAAAATTTCTTATTCCCACACTCATAAATCTTAAGGGGCAAAGGCGTGAGCACCTCATTGTAAGTTATAATAAATTATTGGGGGGACAACACTCTAGTGATTGATTTTATGTTGAGGATCAAAATCTCACTAGGATACATCATTTCAACAAATAAGCTTACTGGTTGTCAAAATATATGACTGAGTGGGCCTTCACCTTTGAGGCCCACCACCAGCTAGATATTAATATTTTTTTTAAAATTGTAATTAGCCTTAGATGGAGTTATCTTGGTGAGAATAAAGGTTCATGAGATCATGGAAAATAAGCTCAAATAATTTAAGCTATAGAAGGATTTAGGGAGTGTAAATATGATCCCAACAAATCATTTGTAGAGTGGCTAATTAAAGTTAAGAATTTGATACAGTTCATACATGAACCTAGGCTAGACTTGGAGGTTCTCAAAAACCCCTAAGGTGAGGAAGGCACAACCCTATTTAGACAACTATTGGAACAATATATATCTCTACCATCAAGGAGGAAACCTTACCATACTTTTTATAAGGTAATAGGGAAGGTGGACCCAAACTACTAGATACACACACCTAAGCTAAAGTTCTTGTTTTTCATGACCTTCCCTAGCAAAAATTTTTGCATGAAAGACTAAGTGATGATCAATGTTAATTTTATACTTAGTTTTGTTGTAAATGAATAACTATATAGTGCTTAGATTGATTTATCTTTAAAGAACATGGTACTGCTAATAAATTGTCAATGTGCAGGATCAAGTATGCTCGTAGGTGGAAGAAATTGAATAGTCCACCATAAATGGGGCACTTGAAATAGGGGAAGTGATGATTTAGATATCTAGGGATAACATGGATGACTACCCTCATATAGGCATAAATTATCGTTTTAAGGATAATTATCAACTAACCAACCACCTAGAGCCACAGTTGATAGCCTAGTAGCTATCGAAATTGTTCGGCTGAGATGGGTGACTGGGTTGATGGAAAAACTCCCTCTGTGTTTGATTGAATATGTTTGGTTGTATTTTACTTCATCACTTTACCGTATCTTTGGTTTTAAAGAAAAATTGCATAAGTTGGTTGCCTTTAAAACTCCTTTGTTGCTTAAATCCTTTAAAGAATAACATGATGTTAGTATTTGGTAAAAAAACCCTTATGCTTTTAAGATTATATGTATATATATATATATATATATATAGCTATATAATTTAAATGATGAAATAATTTTATTCAAATGAATAATAAAACCATAGTTTAAATGAAAATGGAATTTCATTTAAATAGATAATAGAATCTTTATTCAGATGATAACAAAATTTCTTTTAAAAATAATAGATACTTTATTTAAATAAAAATGGAACTTTATTTAAATAATTATAAAAATTTATAATAAAAAGAGGAAATATATTAAAATGAAGTTTTAATATAATAATAATAAAAGAAATTTATTATTAGCTAAGATATTTCTCTAAGTATAAACTCTTATCTTAAAAAAAAGGGAACTTGCAAGATTTGATTCCAAGGATCACATTTTTAAAAGAGATAAGATTGTGCTTGCAAGGTGAAGCTTCCTGATGATGGTGGAAAGAGAGCTTCATTAATGTCAAATCCTCTTATTAAGGAAAAAATAAATTTAATATTGCTTAACCTGCTTGATTATAAAACTAATGGGAGAGCAAAGTAAATATAAGCAGGTGAGTGTTATTAAGGGGTTTAGGAGGCTTAGGGTTAAGGGGGATGGACCCCTCATGTCATGGGAGGATAAGATCAAATGTCACAATTGGAAGAGAAGGGGAAATAAAATTTATAGAGATAGGGGATGCTTCACAAAACATCATTCAGTGAAGGGAAGGCATAGTCGATCTGCAAGAACTATAGGTTGGATATCAAACTTACTTTCTTCTACCCTTGAACTATTATTTTTGTGGTTGGGTAGTTGCTACTGCTTGGTTGTGTTTTATGTCTTACTGTTCGATGTTCCTATGGGTCCTTGGTCTCCTGGTTTCACTATGACTTTCTCCACATTAGAACCAAGTTTGGGTTTTCTCCATTGGTTGCTCTTGAGTTTCTAACTCACATTGGCAAGTAGTTACTCTTTTCTCTAGAACATGTTCATCCACCATTGTAACTATGTTCAGAGTAGTTTCATCTAGATAATGCCTAGCTTTCTTGATGTTTGAGGTTATCAACATAGTTTTTTATCATTGTGTTGATTAATATTGGGTTCAGTTAGCTCTAACTGAAGTGCTATCCTATCGATAATGTCTTGTAGAACCCTTGGTTTTGGTTAAACTTCTTCTAAAAATTTCTATTGAGTGTTAGCTATTTGAGGAGTGTTCTATTCGGTAGTGGTTCATCCTTTTCTTGTTTGTGATGTTGTAGTTTACCCATCCCTTGTGTGATGTAACTCCATAATCATTTCTTGAGGTAGGTTATACCATATTTTATCCTATCACCACCCGAGAATTGAACCCTCACCCTGTTGGTGTTTGTCTTAGTTGGCTTTCTTGGTAGGACTACAATTGGGAGGGACTACCATGTTTACCATGTATTCAGTGGCATCCTTGTCAGTTTTTCACTCAACCGACCTTTGGTTGACCACATTTTCTCTGTAGAACCGCCTGGCTTGGGGATCAAAGTCTCCTCCTCTATCCCATCTCAATTTTCTTTTAGGTAAGATCGTAGGATGTCGAATGGTTGTTGGGTGCTTTTGTTGGATTATCTAAGTGATGAATTATATTTTACTAATTATTAAATTTAGATCTTAATATTTGGAATCGGTCTAGTCTATGGTTAAATATATTATGGAAACATAAATAAAGGAAATTATAGTTTATATAGTTAATTGAAGGAATGGGAATTTGATTAATGTGAATAAAAGAAATTATAGTTTATTTAGTTAATTGAAGGAATGGGACTTTGATTAATGTGAATAAAGGAAATTATAGTTTATTTAGTTAATTGAAGGAATGGGACTTTGATTAATGTGAATAAAGGAAATTATAGTTTATTTAGTTAATTGAAGGAATGGGACTTTGATTAATGTGAATAAAGAAAATTATAGTTTATTTAATTAATTTAAGGAATGGGACTTTGATTGATGTGAATAAAGAAAAATATAGTTTATTTAGTTAATTGAAGGAATGAGACTTTGATTAATATGAATAAAAGAAATTATAGTTTATTTAGTTAATTGAAGGAATGGGACTTTGATTAATGTGAATAAAGGAAATTATAGTTTATTTAGTTAATTGAAGGAATGGGACTTTGATTAATGTGAATAAAGGAAATTATAGTTTATTTAGTTAATTGAAGGAATGGGACTTTGATTAATGTGAATAAAGGAAATTATAGTTTATTTAGTTAATTGAAGGATTGGGAAAGGAAATTATAGTTTATTTAGTTAATTGAAGGAATGGGACTTTGATTAATGTGAAAAAAGGAAATTATAGTTTATTTAGTTAATTGAAGGAATGGTACTTTGATTAATGTGAATAAAGGAAATTATAGTTTATTTAGTTAATTGAAGGAATGGGACTTTGATTAATGTGAATAAAGGAAATTATAGTTTATTTAGTTAATTGAAGGAATGGGACTTTGATTAAATGATAAATATAGAACCCGGTGAATAATGAAAGTATGTTTCATTGAGTGATTTATGTTGAATAATGAAAGTATGTTTCATTGAAAGATTTATATTTGAATAAATATGGATTAGGTTGAATAATGAAAGTATGTTTTATTGAAATATTTATATTTGAATAAATATAGATTAGGTTGAATGATGAAAATAGATTATGTTCAATTGAGATAAAATAATCTATGTTTTTAATAAAAATAGATTAGGTTCAGTTGAGATAAAATAGTCTATGTTTTAATAAAAATAGATTATGTTCAATTGAGATAAAATAGTCTATGTATTTAATAAAACTAGATTGTGTTCAATTAAGGTAATATAGTCTATGTTTGATGAAAATAGATTATGTTCAATTGAGGTAATATAGTCTATGTTTTGATGAAAATAGATTATGTTCAATTGAGATAAAATAGTCTATATTTTTAATGAAAGTAGATTATGTTCAATTGAGGTAATATAGTCTATGTTTTGATGAAAGTAGATTATGTTCAATTGAGGTAATATAGTCTATGTTTTGATGAAAGTAGATTATGTTCAATTGAGATAATATAGTCTATGTTTTTAATGAAAGTAGATTATGTTCAATTGAGGTAATATAGTCTATGTTTGATGAAAGTAGATTATGTTCAATTGAGGTAATATAGTCTATGCTAACCCAACTGTTAAATCAACTTACAAGCTTTTGCTTGATGACGAGGATTTTGTCCTCCAAAAGGACTTAGTTTGGATAAAAAATTTAATTCCAAAAATTGTAGTCTTTTCATGGCTGGTTATCCAAGGAAGAATTCTAACCATTGATAATATGATGCGTAAAGGTATTTGTATCACTAATCATTGTTATCTATGCAAGGCTAATTGGGAGACCATTTATCACATTTTCCTTGAGTGCCCTTTTTCCTTGACTATCCTAAGTGGGGTTTTTCAGGCCTTCAATATATCCTGGGTTAAACCAGCCATCGTACTTGATTTTTTTGTCCAGTGGCCTTGCCCCTTTTCAAGCCAAAGATTTAGATACATGTGGAAAATTTGTCTCAATCACTATCTTTGGCAGGTGTGGTTAGAAAGGAACCATAGAGTTTTTAATGAGTCTATCCATGATCATCAAACTATCATTGCCAGGATCCTATCCTTTGCCAATGAGAATGTGAACCTTATCCATTTTGATAGTCGTAAACCTCATTTGCAGGAGACCACGATTGCTCAATATTTAAGCTTAACTTTGTTAGATGAGTATGTGCCTAGGGTAGTCAACCCCAGAGCCAATGTTAAGTGGTCCCCACCTCCTACGGGTTGGTTTAAGATTAATTTTTATGGAGTGACTAAGGAAAATCCTGGCAAAGTAGGCACTGGTGGCATTGTGCGAGATCATAATGGGAATATGATGCTTGCATTTTTTGAATATTTGGGAACAAGGACGAACAATGAAGCTAAAGCTAGAGCTATGTGGAGAGGCCTTCAAATGACTCAAGAATTAGAAGGCAATTTGATCGTAGAAGGAGACTCTATGCATGTTATAAATCTCCTCAATAATTGGAAAACACCTCCTTGGAGGATTAAAACAATTTTTGAAGAGGCTAGGATCCTTTTCCAGGGAAGACAAGACAGAAAAGCCCAACATGTCTTTCGGGAAGCTAACAAAATTGTTGATAAGCTAGCCAATTTGGGTGTCGATGGTGACAAACTTTTCAAATGGGAACACGGTGTCCCGAGTGAAGTAGAGGAGCTTATTCAACAAGAATGCCAAGAATGATAGTCAAATTTACCAACAAGGAAGGCACTGTAAGTTCGAAGGCTAGGAGTATTCCTACATCTTTTTTGAAATGGACTCACAATAAAATTTATCTGAGCTATCACTCTTCGTGGATGTTGCTTGGAAATACCACAAAGACTAATGGGGATAGTCACATGTCAGATAACATGGCTCCTAGTCATATTAGTAATTTGAGGTTGGTTGATAATCACAGGGCAGGAAAGAAATGATAATATAAGACTTCGAACCAGAGCCACGTGGACCACCAGATAGCCACCGCCATAAATCTAGCTAGCAAGTTCACTTCTCCAAGGTTGATTGGCCAAGATGGGATGTGGTCCCAAAGCATGTCATATACGAAAGAAAGCAATTACCAAAGAATTATTAAGAGTAACTGTCAATACAGAGCTTGTGGGAGTTTTTTTCAATACTTTGCTATGTGTGTCTGTAGATTTTTGTTTCTCCACTGTTTCAAGGAAGGGATCCATGTCTGTTTCTTTTTTTGTAATTATGATGCAAGTGTGTTTTCTCGAGGTATACCCAAAATGTTGTATGGGAAGTTTATTTCTTTTTGATAACAGGCTATGTGCCTTACCGGATGTAATGGCTTTGGCGGCATGTAGATTTTACATATATAGGATCCTTAGTAAGGACATGTTCATCAATAGCCTTGGGCTGATTTTTGTAAAAGGTTTTGGGTCAACCTGTAAAACCTGGTATTAATGCTATAGTATCTTATCTACCAAAAAATATATAGTATATTTGAAATATATTCATTTCAATGATATAAACTTGTAATGAAAAAGATTATCTTTTGAGATCTATTAGTCGGTTTGATGAAATTTTTTTTTGGATGAGGAAAAACTACTCTGCTAGGGTTTGATGAAGAAAAACTGCTCTACGGGGATGGTAGCAGCTTTCGGAGGAGGTCTAAAAAATTGGAGGAATGTCGTGATGGCATCGGGTCCAGCACAGAGAGTGCATGCTCGTGATGTTTTTTCATCTAAAAATGATTGGAAGGAACAGGATTTTCTAGTGCATGTCGGGAACCGCTTGTTAAAGAACAATGGATGTTTGGAATGATGTGAAGCCAGGCCAGTTCTAGTGGTTCAACCAGACTCGGTGGTGGAAGATGTGGAGTATCTAACCAAACATGCCCTTATTGGCAAATTTTTGGGCATCCAAATTTCTCTCCCCTTTGTGGAGGCTTGGGTTAGGAAGACTTGGAATCCTGAAGGTGATGTGGAGGTGATGTTGAGTGCGAACAACTATTTTATGGTGGTTTTCTCTTGTATTGCAGATCGTAACAAAGCATTTGAAGGGGGTCCTTATTTCTATAACCAAGTGGGACTCTTTCTTAAACCCTGGCATGTGGGTTTCAACCCATCAGAGGAGCGGCCATCGTGGGTTCCAGTATGGGTGCGGCTTCCATGGCTCCCATTGGAATTATGGAGAATTGATATCTTGCATAAGATTGCCCTTATGCTTGGGAAGCCGGTTGGACCGTCACAATAGACAATGGATAAAAAGGTAATCTCTATTGCTCGTATTTGTGTTGAAATTGACTTAAATAATCCTATTCTAGATTCTATTGAAATACAATTTGGATCAACTACATGGGTTCAAAAACTTGACTATGAAGCTCTTCCATTTCGTTGTCGGATTTATCATGAATATGGCCACCTACAAAGAAAATGCCCTAAGTTTGTCCCGCCTGTGGCTTCAAATCCTAGGCCCTCTCGGTCTGGAAAAAGTTTGGATAAAGGAAAAGCCTCGATAAAGGAAGGGGAATGGGATAAGGAAGGTTTTGTTTCGGTAAAATCCCGAAATAGAGGACGAAGGGCAAACAAAGACCTTAAGGATAGCCAACCAGATGCTCTACTCAACCATTTTGAAATATTAGATGATCTTGATCAGTGCATGGAGATACCTGAAATGTCGCTACCTGATGCAAATATAACAAGGCCGAATCAGATGTCTCTTCTTGAGGGGGAACTTAAGGAATCAGATCTAGGGGGTTTAAATGAAGAACAAAGGGCTTTGGATATGAGTATAGGGGACATGGTTGGGTCTAGCCCTATAAGGGAAACTATTTTGGAAAGTGGTACAGATTTAGTTATGCCCTCTCCTACTCAGGCACTGATGCAGTCATCCTTGGACTACAAAACTCCTACGGTGTTGGGATTGCAGCAGAAAATAATTAAAAAAAGTTTTTCGGATAAGAATATGAAGGTGGGTCGAAAGAAGGACCAGGATAAAATTAAGTTAATGGGGGAGACTTTGGTGGAGTCAGGCTTGGTGAGAACATTGGACTCCCATTTTTATAACCCCCAAAAATGATTATCCTCTCATGGAATGTAAGGGGGTTGAACAACATCCCCAGACAAAAAGTTGTTCGTGATTTGGTTCGTGTGCATTCTTCGGATGTGGTGTTTATTCAGGAGACTAAATTGGCTATTGATAGTATGTTCAATATTACTCCCAAGTTGTGGAGAAGGGGGCAATGCCAGTGTATTGGTGCATGTGGATATGTTGGTGGCATCGCTTGTTTATGGGATCCGGTTAAGATATCCCCTCTTACTTGGATTTCCAGCAGATGGTCTATTTCGATGGTCGGGCATGATAATGAATCTGGTGAAACCATCCTACTTACAAATGTGTATGCTCCTATTGATTACAATGGTAAAGTGAATTTGTGGGAGCACATTTGCTTTGTGAGAAGTTTGGTTCCCCTGTACCCATGGATTTTGGTTGGAGACTTCAACTCTATCACTTGTCTAGAGGAGAAACATGGTGGGGTGGACCGTCTCGAGCCTTTTTCTTCTATCTTCAGTGCTCATATCCAGGCCCTAAACTTGGTTGACATCAAGCTAGATAATGGGATATTTACTTGGCACAATAGAAGGTGTGGGGAAGCTTCCATCTCAGAGAGACTAGATAGGTTTTTGATATCCAGTTATTGGATGGGTAATAATAGAAGTGCTAGTTCTATGATTATGGAGGGTAGGGGATATGATCATTGGCCTATCAAACTCTCTACTTTGGAGTTAGGGCTAAAAAAGAATCCCTCCTTTAAGTTTCAACTTATGTGGCTTCGTGATCCTAAGCTTCATGATTTCATGCGAGGTTGGTGGACCATTGGCAAACCTCCTCATGGCACCGCTATGTATTCCTTTATGAAGTGACTACAATTTGTAAAACATAAATTGAAGAGATGGAATAGACTAAATTTTGGGAACCTTTCCTTGGCTAAGTTGGCAGCTCTTAGGAGGATGGAAGAAGCTTCAAGGAAGATTAGAGATCAGGGATTCATGAAGGAGCTTCTTGTTGAGGAATATGAGGCTACGAAAGACCTTGTTGAATGGGAACTAAGGGAAGAAATTTTTTGGAAACAAAAAGCTCGAGTAGATTGGCTTCAGGAAGGGGATAGGAACACAACCTTCTTTTATAACTCAGTTAAGGCTCATCGTAATGGTAACATGATTACCTCTCTTGTGAATTCTCAGGGTGCCCTGCTCTCTTCTTTCAGGGATATTTCAGAAGAGACTAAGAGGTATTTTTCCTCTCTCTTCAAGGAGGACTCCCTATCGGATGATGAGAATGAAAAGCTTATTCTAAACTGTATTCCAATGATTGTTTCTAGAGAGATGAATGAGCACTTGATGGGTCCAATTTCCCTTGAGGAGTTGGAAAATGTTGTATTCAAGATGAAAAAAGGAAAAGCCCCAGGCCCAGATGGATTCTCGATTGAGTTTTATCAAGAGTTTTGGGATTTAATCAAATTTGATCTTTTGGAGGTGGTCCATGAGTCCCAAAAGAACAAACAGATGCTAAGGGCCCTAAATTCTACCTTTGTGGTGCTTATACCCAAAAAAGAGGGAGAAAATTCCTTGGATATGTTTAGGCCTATTGCTCTCTGCAATGTTGTGTATAAGATCATCACAAAAATTATTGCTAAGAGGTTGAAGATATGGTTGAGAAAAATCATCTCTAAGGAGCAAGGAGGGTTTGTTGTTGGCCGAAAAATCTTGGATGGGGTTGTTATTGCTACAGAAGCTATTCACTCGATGGAAACTTCTAAGGAGAAAACTATGTTCATTAAGTTGGACATGGCCAAAGCCTATGATCGGGTCAGATGGTCCTTTCTTCAGAAAGTTCTTGTTGCTTTTGGATTTGAGGAGGAATGGATTAGATGGGTGATGAGTTGTGTTTCTTCTTCCTCATTCTTTGTTCTTGTTAATAATGAGCCATCAGAGTTATTTGAGGCCTCAAGGGGATTGAGGCAAGGAGATCCTTTATCTCCTTATTTGTTTATCATTATGGCGGAAGGGTTGGGAAGATTGCTCAAGTCTCAAGTCATGCAGGGTCTCATTCAGGGGTGGAAGTGGGATAGTAGTTTGCCACCTCTTTCCCACCTTCAATTTGTTGATGATACTACTTTGTTGGGAGTTGCCACTATCAGGGAAGCTGGCAATATTAGACAGTCTCTTGACATATATCTTGGTGCTTCTGGATAGTTGATTAATGAGGACAAGTCTTCTATTTTCTTCTTCAATACCCCTCCTCTTATTCAAGCCAGGATTGCTCGCATTCTAAGATTCTAGGTTGGGACTCCCCCCTTCATTTATCTTGGTATTCCAATTTCATCTCATCCTCTACCTAGATCTTCTTGGCAGTCTATGCTTGATAAGTTTAGAAGGAAGGTGAATCACTGGACTTTCAGATGGCTATCCACTACAGGTAGAGTGTTGCTTTTAAAATATGTTGTTCAAGCTTTACCCATTTATAGATGTTTTGTACAAATAGCTCCCTCTCACTTCATCAAGGACATGGATGCTTTGTCAAGACAATTTTTATGGTCTGGAAAACTTGATCAATCTAAATGGAGTTTGGTTAGGTGGGATTCTATATGTAGGCCGATGCAAGAGGGAGGCCTTGGGTTGTGACAGACAACTCTTTTTGGGCAGGCTTTGGCTACAAAACTTTATTGGAGATGGTGTACCTCTCAAGATCATATTTGGGCTAAAATATTATCTTGTAAATACTTGAGAGGTATTTATGAGGCTGAGATCCCTAGAGTCAGCTTGGTTGGGAAAGGTTCAGTTATATGGGACACTCTAAAAAGAGGAGCTAATTTAATCAAGCAGGGTTTGTTCTGGATTTGCAATCAGGGATCAAATGCTCTTTTTTGGGAGGATTCTTGGGATGGTCACCCTCCTATCTTGAATCAATATCCTAGGTTACGTTCCCTAAGCATTTTTTTCTTGGAAGCAGGTTGGTCTCGTGTGGAGGACTTTAAAAAAATCTAGTCTTTTGGAAATATGGAGATGTACAGGTGGAAAGATCCGCAAGAATGGCCCCAGGGGGACTGGCCAAGGACAGAGAGGTGCTTGCTCTTATTCTTATGGGGAGGCCTTGTTCTTCATTGAGGGGTAAAGATATTATGGCTTGGAACCCTGATCCTAAGGGAACCTACTCGGTAGCCTATGGTTATCAGGTTCTTGATAAGCAAAAGTATGGGAGTCTTCCTATCACTTGGTGGAAAAAGGTGTGGAACAAATTTTCATGGCCAAAATGTAACTTCTTTCTCTGGTTGGTAGCTCGTAATAAATGCCTCACTTGGGATAATGTGAGGAAGAGGGGATTTTAGGGTCCCTCTTTTTGTGTCCTTTGCAGTAAGAATGAGGATGACTCTTCTCATTTATTTTTCCAATGCTCCTTTGCCAGAGACATTTGGCACCATTGGTGGAGCGCTTGGAACCATCCATGTTTTCATGTGTTGTCCCTGGTGGAGTTTTGGAGTAGTCTGGGCAGACCTCCGGCCAAGGCCCCCTTCCTTCGGGTGGCTTGGAATTTGGGCCCTTCTTGCATCATCTAGAAAATTTGGCTCGAACAGAACCGACGCATATTTTAGGGTAGTTATTTGGTTGTTCAATAGATCTGGCAAAGGATCCTGTATATGGTTCAGGAAACCATCCATAGCAAATGTGATGTGGACCCTCTTTTGGATTCTAGGGAGGAGAAGGTACAACAAGCCCTTGGTCTCTTTGGGGATGGTGTGAACTCTTCTAGCCCTAGTAGGGTTCCTCAGCTCAGCAAGAAGGTTAGGAGAGATGGTAGGTGGAGGCCACCCCCTAGAGGAGTTTTAAAAATTAATACTGATGGATCGTCCAGGGGTAATCCTGGACATGCTGGCATTGGCGGTGTTGGGAGAGATTCTACTGGTGGTGTCAGTTTTTTCTTTTCCATTTATAAAGGTGTTCACTCCAACAATTTTATGGAAGCTCTTGCAATTCTTGAGGCCTTGCGGAGGGGGTTTTCTCTTGGCTGGCATAGGATTATCTGTGAGTCTGACTCTCAAATTGTGGTTAATATTTTAAATAGTAAAAGGGTGGAGGAAGTTAATTGGCAGTTGGCCTCTGTAGCCGTTCAGATTCTCAGAATGAGTGAAGAGTTTGAATTTATATCCTTTGTGCACATTCCAAGGGAATGGAATGTGGTTGTTGATTACCTGGCCAAAAGGGCTTATGAGCTGTTGGATCCTTGGAGTATCGATAATTGGGAGAGTCTCCCATCTGGGGACTCTCAACGCCTGTGGGAGTTGATCCACAAGGATGTACAGACTTAATGTGGTTTGTTCTTGTTGTCTTTTTTGGGTGTCATTCTAGTCTAGTGGTTTTAGCCTGTTTGGCTGTTTATTTGAGTCCTGGTTGGAAGCTCAGTTGTACTCTGTAATCCAGAATTTTTATCAATAAATTTTTACCCCTTTATTTAAAAAAAAAAGAGTGGTCTCTTACTTAATTAAGGAAATATGGTTTGAGTTGTGGTTGCTTGGTTAAGGTTATGGGCTCTTAGAGGAAACCAATGGAATTATTCCTATGTAAAAATTGGTACGGATGGTATGAATACATTAGATTTTTAGGGAGATACTACTCATCTAATATACTAGGAGGAAGGATCTACTCCTAGAGAAGTGATTGTAGAATCTGTTATGTGGATTAAAAGAGCAATTCATGGTAAATATGTGAGAACTATGAGTTCTTATGCACTGTATTGGCATATGTTTGGAAGAAAGGATTATAGGATTCCTTGTATTAGTGAAGTCAAAATTTATGCAATAAAGGAAACATTTGAGGCTAGGTTTTCCTGTAAGGAATTTTCCTAGGATATATAATGTGTTATGGGTATCTTCTTTTGGATCTTGCTTTTAATGTATCTCTACTAGTTGTTTCCTTGTTTGATATAATTAATTAAACTTTATGGTTGTTAAGTATGTGTTAGTATTTTATATTATTAATTAATTTAAAAATAATAAATAAATTAAATTAATGCAACCCCTTAGTTGGATTTTTGGGTCTTTACATTGTTAAAGTAAAAATGAAGAAAAAAGAAGATCAAGACTTGGTGGAAAATGTGGCAAGAAATCAATAATACAATACCTACATTTGTTCATATATATGAGGATGTAGAATTTGAAGAATGCTAGGATAATGAGCATACTAAAGAAGAGAAATCCTACATAATTTGAGGAAGTAGATAAATGGTCATAGAGATCATCACCTAAGCAATGGAGGTTGTAAAAGCAGGATCAAAGGAACTCATTCCTATGGATGATTACCCCTATGGGAAATAGAAGTTGCAATGAGAGAGTGACACTCCCCAACTCAAGGATCACTACACCAAATATCTTCCTTGAATCAACATAAGTGGAAGAAAAAGGAGTCATATTGTAATTTATATCCCTACCTACCAAGAAGAAAAAAAAAATTCTCCAAGGTAAATCCCCAATTCATGATGACCCAAACAACTAAGGAGGTATCTAACACTCCTCTTCCACCCATGATGTATGTGAGAATTTCACCACCTTTAGCACCACCCCACCAATTCTAACTAATGTCCCTTAGGTCATAGTATCCACTCCTCCTCTAGGGACTCCCATTGTGTTGACCCTCCACATTCCACTCCAAAATCTTGAATCCATCTTATTGCTAGATTTTATTATTACCACCCCTTAGGTAAGCATCCAATACTCATTAGCTAGAGGATTCCCACATTTAATTCCACCTCTCAACCACTTCCCTCCTAGCTTTTCTTCCAACTCATATTGTGATCCACTACACCAAAGCAACTTGTGGTCAGCTTTACCATTCCTTCAAGCATACAATAATACTTTATCAAGTAACCAAGGAGGCTAATAGAGTAGCCAAGCTTGTGGTAAGGGTACTCAAATTCTAAATTGATTTATAGGAAAGGGTTCTCCACTTTTCCTATATGTACCCAAATGTTTTCAATCCAAACTATAAAATGCAATCCTAGGATTATCAAGTACCCAGGGAATCCATTAACCTACAAGGTACTAGGGCTAGGGGTACAATTAGGGTTATGCATAAGAGGTTGGACCCAAAATATACTTGTAAACAAATTGTGAATCCTAATCGAAATCAAGGTGAATCCTAAGAAAATCAAATCACTCATCTCCACACCAAAATTTGGTGGAATTTGAATCTCTAAAAAGTAAGGTCATCTTTGGGGTAACTTTTGACCTATTAAATCACCTTATAACTTCATTAAAAACACCACCATTAGATAAATCTTGAAAAGAGCTTTCCAACGAGTACAAATATGCATATCTTTGGATATATATTGTGGTGAACTAACCCTAAGAAACAATTGGTCCCAAAAAATTTAGGCGAATTGGCCGATGTTGAGGGTCCTCATAATCGCCAGTTTCCAATTTTGGAAATCCTAATATTCACCCAATTTGTGACTATTTGCCACTATGCATAACCCTGGGTACAATAAAATTTATCCATAATGTAGGTAATCTAGTCAAACACAATTTGTTGACCCTAGATGAAATATTATTGAAAAGAGAAAAAACTCCAAGAGGTCAAGGACATTGTTAGAGACTCATAGAATAAAAATAATGGGCTCTAGAATAAAATGGAATATATCACAAGTGCTTGAGAAAAGAATTCTCTATTGGAATAATATCAAATAAAGAGTCAGGAGGCATTGGATCGATTGTTTGTTGTAGAAAGTCAACTCAACTCATATATGGATGACTTCAAGAGGGAAATAGAGGAATAGAAAAAGAAATGATCTAAAATCATGCAATAGAAAACTATCATGTTGATCTAATATGTTTGTGTCACATACTAGAATAACATAGTCAATTCAATTACTTTGATGTTCTAGCTCATCGATTTCATCAACTTAGCTTCTTGATTGAGTGTGGAAATCATTCAAGAGGTAGAGCAGAACTTCACAACCAAATAAAAAAAGATGTATGAAGTAGATAATTTTTAATTTTGGATCATCCTCACAAGCATGCAAGAGCTAGAAACTATTGAATATAGAATTGAGAGGTAATGTTAAAAAAAGCAAGGGATACCATAAATAGAAAATAATTGGTGTACAAATGTGTAGCCCAAGCAATAACATTGAACAAGGTGATCAATAGTTTGCACATCTCTTTGTATTATATGATTCAAAAGGGCCTACTGTAACATCCCAAAAAGCTAGCCAACCTAAGAGAGATTTTTTTTTAAACTGTAGAAGGTTCATAGGAGTATCCATGAAATACATATATTGACTAGACATACCCACATTTATAGTCTAATATGTTACAGACATCACTCGAGTGGATAGGAGAGGCCAAGATCTTGTAGGTAATTAGGGTTTACCTCTTTTACCTCTATAGTATAGATGATGCTTTTAAAATATCTCCCTACATTTTTGGCATTTTGTACGAATGCAGACTACTTGACCTTAGCGTTAGGATTATTCTTTCTCATCCTTTATATAGGGAGATACCAGTTTCATGTTCCAACCATAAGTTAGTCTATGTTAGATACATAACGCATAATGCCTTAGTCTAGTTTAATTGCACCTTCATGGTGATCCCTTAAACTTCATGTTTGTCTTCCCCATATTCATGATGGCCTCTAAGTAACAATCACTTCGTGCAATTATCTTCTCATGGATATAGGAATTAGGTGTTGCTACCCTACAACAACCCAAGTTAAAAGGAGAGTTTTAGATAAGGTTACCTTTAGATCCCTTCCCAAAGAAACCCCTGAGTCAAAGGATTATTCTCTCTTTCTATTTCTCTCTCTCTCCCTTTGCAATCATTAAAACAAAGCACATTCTATGATGGAAGCAACAAATTTTATCGTTAGCTTGCAAAATAAATCTAACAAATATTTAAATCAAAACATTAGCATGGATAAGAATCATAGAACCATTCAACAACACGACACCATATATTCATCCAATTAAAGGTCTATATTACAAAATAATAGTCTTTGCTTCTATTACAATAAATCCTCTTTCACCAAGAGAGATTTTCAACAGTACTCCAATAATAATTGAAGCATTAATTTAGCATGATCTAAAATATTCTTCCCTTGGCCTCCATGATATTTTTATAGGAAGGTGGGGATCATAACAACTCATATGCAAGTATGAATGCATTCTATATGATTTAATGCATAACAATCATAAGTGAAAGAAGCCCATACTTCTTTCCCAAAATATTTTCCACAAATATTTTAAAACCAAAGCCTTGCATTCCTATGCAATCCAATTCAATATAGCAACACTCAAGCAAAAGAATCCCATACTTATTTCCAAAATATTTTCCACAAATATTAAATCCAAACACATCCATTCCATAAGCAAAAGAAGCCCATAATTATTTCCAAAATATTTTCCATAAATATTAAATCCAAACACATCCATTCCATAAGCAAAATAAGACCATACCTCTATCCAAAATAGTTTCCATAAATATTAAATCCAAACACATCAATGCCATACGCAAAAGAAGCCCATACTTATTTCCAAAATATTTTCCACAAATATTAAGTCCAAATCCATACATCAATACCATATCTAATTAATCAATCCATCATTAGCAAGTCTTGTCATTCATTGCAAGACTACAAATTAATCTATCATTTGATTAAATACCAATCTAATCTATCCTTTGATTAATTTCCCATCTAAATATTGAGATAAATTAATCTATCATTTGATTAATTGAAATCTAAAGATTAAAATAAATTATTTGATCATTAATCTATCATTTGAAACCATATATTATTAAATGATAATCTTCCTTTTGATTGATAGCAATCTAAAGTTTACTTTGCATTAATCTACCCTTAGATTTTTGCAAAACTAAATATTAATTAATATTAATCTTACATTAGATTAAACAAATCTATAGTTAGCATTGCTTCAATCTAACCTTAGATCATTTACAAAACTATAGAATGATTAACATTAATATTACATAGCAAATCTAAAGTAATATTGCACTAATCAAACCTTAGATTATTGCAAAACTCTAGATTAATTAATATTAATTTTACAACATAAATCTAAAGTTAACATTGCATTAATCTAACCTTAGATTATTTGCAAAAACTCTAGATTAATTAATATTAATCTTACAAAGCAAATCTAAAATAATATTGCATTAATCTAACCTTAGCTATACATTAGATTAAAGCTAAAGAATTATTTTTCTCAAGCATTGACTAGCTAAGGGTAATTTCAATTATCCGAAGCAACAAGAAATAATTAACTTTAATAATTCTATCCAAAAGCTAAAATGCTTGAAAGCTCAGCTAACTAAGCAATGAAAGGCTAGAACTAATAATTGATTCAACCTTAGCATTAAACACTAAAACAAACCCTTATGGCATATGCACATAGTGATACCATCTATTTCGATGTTAGAAGAAGATGAACAAAAGAGCACCAAGCACACTGCAATCCAGGTGCTAACAAAAAACAACCATGGCATCAACTAATGGGTAGGATTTGAATTCCAAGGATCAAGGATACTCAGCAGTGGTGCAAACGCATAGAGAACATTCCAACTCTACCATACTCCTCAATGCCCTTCACCACACAAGGAAACCTATTCCAGGATGATGAAAGTAAGAAATTGATTCTAGGCTCAAAAATCAAACAAAAACCTACATAAAGATGTAAACCAATGCATAGTGTAGTGGCTAATATGGAAGTACAATCAACTAGCAACAACAATAAGGAAAAAGGATAGAAGCACAAAGTAAAACCAAGCATTTCAATTACATTAACTTGTGGATAATACATAGAACACAACAAAAGAACTGGCAGCCTACATCTCCCTAATCCTATTACTACATGCACTATTTTATCCATTTGTTGCACGTCCACAATATTTATTTTCCCTTAGTCCTGATTAATGGTGTCATCCTCCTCTTCATTTTGGAAAACCCTCTATTAAATTTGCAAGAAGGAGGAATGTAAAGTGTTATGTTTTAGGGCTAATTGGCAATGCTAAAAGTGTTTCCTCCATGTCCATTAAAACCTTACATAGGTGTATCTTAACGTAGCAAGGAGAGAAGAACAAAAATCATCATATGTTAAACCAAAGTTGTAGTATAGGGAGGATTATTATCAAAGGGGGAGGTGAATTGGGAGGTTTTGAAATTAATTCTAATGTATTGTAATGACTTTGGTCCAAATCATACGGGTGTGCGATTTTCTACTGAACGATTTACAAACTTTATAAAATTGCTTGTATGGTTTCCAAATCATACAATTGTATGATCCAAATTGTACAACACCCTAGAATGTATGATTTGCCACTTGTACAATTTTTTGTAAGTTGTATTGCAACTCAAATTGAACAGTTTTATAATTTTTCTCTTCTAAACCCTTGTTTTCCTTCTTTGGCAAGTTTAACTATGCAATTGCACTTCCAAATTAGGTAAATATCAATTGTACGGTTTGGCTTATCTACTTACAATTTCACAAAACCCTCACTACAAATGTATAATTGTAGATTTACCAACTTACACTCATATTCTCCACCAAGTAAGATTTATTTATGTTTATAGTGCAATTACCGACCAAATAGTCTAACATGCAAACCCAACTTCCAAGTTATGGCATCAAATTTGATAATTGTCATTCCTAGTAATTGTACAATAGCCTATAAATGTCCAAGTACAACAATAATAATACATAAATATAATTCTCCAGTATCACAACAATTTGTGGGTTCATCAATAGTGCAATTCCATTGTAACTTCATCCAATTGCCACATCATTTTGGACATACTTGCATAGAATGTACAATCTGGTTTCACCAACAATATGTACAACAGAATTCATAGGAACACACAATCCATAATGTTGCATTCATATTAATATTACTCTATAAAATATACAAGATCAATCCCAAACAACAATACAAATGAACATAAGTGAACAACATCCATGAACAACCATAGTAATCATCAACTATCATGAACATAGCAATGAAAAATCATAAAAAATAAAACCGAGGGGCTTTATAACGCTTTCCCAGATCGTTCCAAAATAGTTCCTAAGACAACCAATATTCACAATTGCCACCTCGTAAGACAACTAACTTGCATTAAGGGTTCCCTAAGTCTAATTTTATTATAATCAAATTAACCTAAATGCACATTTTGACTTAATTTCATTTCATATCTAATTGCACATTTATGAATTTGTACAATTACACCCCAATTGTATGTTTTACAACCCAACATTGCGCAATTAGACAAACACTACATTGTATGTTTTAACAAAACTATATATTTGAAAAAATTATGCAAATCCAAACTCATTTATTCTTCTTATAAGGGGTGGATTTGTTGCCTACATCTACCCTCCCATTTACATCAGTTGGTGTCCTTGTCGACTCGATTGTCTTTATCTTGGCCATATAGTCTTACTAAAGATCATTAAGATGAATGTGAATGCTGGCATGATCATTTTGCAAATTGGCCATATAATTGCTGAGATATAAAGCCTTCAATTCATACTAGCTAGCCCTTTATTTAGTATTAGTGAAAATCTATACTAATTTCTTTTCTCACTTGGTTGTACCCTTTGCATTACTTCTCCATCAATGCTACCTCTGTCTGAGTTGTAACGACCAATTCCTCATTCTTCTTAGTTACAACACTAAGACTCTATTGCAAGTTAGCTTCATAAGATGATATACACTCTTCCTTCACCTATAGCTATACCTTATGATCCATGATCATATCATTGTAGCATGTGGCATCTTTCACCATCTCTTCAATCTTGCGGTCTTTCATCTATAGTAATTTTGAATATACCTTCAATTGGTCCTCTTGTTTGACCAATTTTTCTTTCTGAGCTACTAGATGTTCTTCCTATTGCTTGAGTTGGTGATTATACAAATTTAATTGCTCCTCTTGCTATTTAATTTGTGTTGCATATTGTTGCAACAATACCTCTTGTTCTTCTAATCGCTTCTTTTATTTCTTCGCTTACTAGATCATAAGTTGTTTCTCTTCCTCTTGCAAGTGTAGCTTCTCTTCATGAGCAATTTCATGTCATTCATCACAATATTAGCCTATTTTAGATTCTTTGATTGCAATCATATATTTCCACATTGCATCTACTTCCTCATTTTGTGCTTCCTTGGCTTGATAGATATGTTCAAGATCTAAGCTTGGCCAATCAATCTAGTGTGTTAGGAAATTTAATTTTTGAAGGATAAAGGTCAACTCTGGAGATGTCCATTGATAATCAGTATCTGACGTGTTCAATGGATATCTCTGATTTGTATCTAAATCCAAGTATACCCATGGTTAATCTCAATTGTTGGTCCTTACTCCTTCCAGGATATCCACAATTCCCAATATACTTGTTACCTCTTCCCTAGGCAACTATCATGGGTGTTGTGCATGAATTTGGACTATTTTCTATGTTTGATTCTCACTACACACCTACTCCATGATCTTGTCCAACTTAGTGAAGGTCTTATCCCTCCATTGTTTTAACTTCTCAACATAGTCTATGTGAAACTACAATAAGGTACTTGTGAATATATCACAAACCTATTTCAAAAAATAGTACACTTGATCATTCATATCTGCTCTCTATTCATTCAAAATGTCAAATTTGGGTACCTTCAGCAAATTTTTTTGTCTAAAGTCCTCTAGCACTTTATTGTGGTGGAGACCTTTCCTCTTCTTCATCCTACAGATGTGAAATTACTCCCATTTCCTTTATTGGACCCGTTGTAGTCTCTTCCTATGGTGAATTATGTGCTACAATTCTACCTATCTCTTCCTCTATCAATCTGATCTCCTCCACATCAATGATATCCCTTGTCATATACTATTATTCCATAGGTGCTTAGACTTCCTCTTATGGTTTTGGAAACTCTTATTGTTGTATGTTTACCAATACTTTTTCTTATAAATTTTACTGCTCTTCTACCATTCTTGTAGAGATAGGGATAAAATAAGATCATTCCTGTAATGGATTTGTGTTCTCCTTACCCAATTGATTGTTTCCAAATTACATTATGATCTATGGCTTCTTCTTATCCTTTGTTTTACCCAATGGTGCTACCACCATTTCCTTAGCTTTCATCCTTGATGGTGTCATCACTCTATCCAACCAATGTTTAGATGTCTTCAAAATTTCACTCATTAGGCTAAAGAAATGAAGGAGATCCCATCGCTTCTCCTGATTGGCCTACACCCACTGGTATGTTGATGTCATCCAATTCTAAGTCCTCCAATTCCAAGTGCATCTCATCTATATCTATGAGTGAAGTGAATAGTTGTTACCTCTACACAAGATATTTATCATACCTCTATTTTTCCTATTGTATCTATATCACAATTTGCACTGGACTAGATATTGGTGCTACTACCTCCTCCTCCTCCTCTTGAGATAATGGTTGCTCCTATAGTCATCATGCAGGTGCCTACTACTTTGAATCAGAATCCAAGTTTAGTTGTCATCATCTCTTTCTCCTAGGGTGTACTTCCTCATATGATGAAGTCTCATGCTCTTCAACCAAGGGAGGTTCAGGTTTCTTTATAGTCTTCTTCTATCTTGATTTCTTAGGTGTTACATTTTGGAGCAGCACTGACTTCACCCATCGTAGTATATAAGGTTTATCCTTCAGTAGATCACAAGGTAGTGTTAGCCCATGAAATGTAATGATGGTTTGTGATACTACATATAGCATGATAGATATTGCATGGAATGCCATTGCAAAGTTATTCCTAAATATTTACAATAATTTTTGCATCCACTACTTTAAGTATGTCCCCAAATCATACTATACTCCTTGAGTTATGCCTTCTATGCATTGTACCATCTAGATCAACATCTCATAATATCATGCTTCTCTCGACAATTGAGACATGATGATTCCTTATTCTTTAGCATACTCTACTTGATTCCTTATCCTCTTAGACCAATAGCCTTTTTAGCTGATGGGGATTTTAGCTTTTTCAGTGTGGTGATTAGTCTTTTGGACTCAATTATGTCCACCATATTTTTTTAATCAGGTGCCCTTCCTTTGGAAAACCAAATGTCCTTTGAAAGGTAGTATCCGAGAATTATACCTTGATATGGTGGTTACCAACTTGCACATAAGTGCAATTTCGATTGGGATTGTACGAATGTACAATCTGCAACAAGTATTCATTAAAGAATACCTTGTATTATGGTAGAATTTGTGCTAACACACTTACTCTAGCTTGAGTCAATATTATATTCATTGGATTCTTGTCATCATTTTTGCTCCACCACTTTCGATAGAAGTTACTTGTCGATTGCATAAAATTGATAACCTTGATATCTACCTACCCTACTTCATATTCACTTGGTGCTTTAGTTTGCTCATCCATGGTAGCTTCCTTATGAAGCTCCCTGTGGTGTGCCCTAGGTGGTTTCATATCCTCCTTATGGAATTGTAGTTGTACCCTTCATCTACCATCATACCAATTTTGGTGTCCCCTCCACAATCTAAAACCTCTTCCCTTCCAAGGATGATAATTATGTCCTCCTTGAAGCTAAAACCCTCATCCTTGACCTTGTACTGGATAAGTCACTTCTACTTGTATAGGCCATGAATCCCTCTGGTGTATTGTTCTTGGTAAGCATTCAACCCTTATTGCTGTAATCCATCATAAATGAGCTTGGATTCCTATTTGATGCTCATTCTTCATCGTTATTCATCATGGAACCACTTATCTATTGATCCTTTTCAATTTGGTAATTTAGTATAATTGCATCATAAAATGTACAATATGTTCAAATTCCATAAAAGTACTCCAAAAAATGTACAACTACTTCAAAAAATGTACAACTGATACTCACAATCATACAGGTGCTTCTTGAAATCATACAACTCCCTCCAAATTGTATAGTTGTTGCTAAAATCATACAATTGCACTCCAATTTCATAAATTTTCCCCAAAACATACAGTATAAGCTTCAAATCATACAAGGGCACCACATATCCATCCAATTGCACTGGAAATCACACAATTTCACTCAAAATCATACAATTGCACTCAAACTACATAGTTTGACCTCCAATTTTCTCTAAAATCATACAATATCTCTCCAAATTGTACAATTTCACCCCCAAATCATACAATACACTTTTTATACCATCACTTACTATAAAATATTCATGTTTTTATGATTTTTGCAATTCACTTTGCACCCTTTATCACCATTTGTGCAATTTTTCTCTTTTTAGTGCATTTTCGGTTCACTTGTGCAATTCTAACTTCCACATGTGCAATTTATCACTTGTACGAGTTAATTTGAAACTATGTGTAATATGTTGTATAACATTATTTTTATTCTTTTTCATATGCAATGCCTAAGACATTTTTACTTTTTCACCAGCCGAATTTCCATGCACTAGGGTTTGAACATTTCCACCCATTTATTTTATTGGAACCAAATCAAACCCTAGCAACGTGTTTCTCTACTTAGGATTTTTTCTACCATGAATTTGCTTAAAACCCTAACTCTACCAACCTAAATTTTTCTTGCAAGTATGTTTTCTAAAAAAAACCTAAATTTTCTTTCAAATTAAACCCTCACTTTTGCTACTTTTTATCCAATTCTGGTTTGCTTTTTGAAGACAAGAAGATTTCATGGGGCAAAGCCATGATGGGTCAAAACATTTAGTCAACTTGTGATGTTTGCATACCCATGTGAAAGAAAAATCCTCCATGCACTTTTCTTGCTCCTAGATGCTTCGAAAATCAACTATTCCTCCATTCAATTTTAAAATATTGTAACACTAACATGCCTGGTGTCTGCTTTTTATAATTAAATCATTCTTTGCATGAAATTCTACCACCTCAACCTTCTTTGCATGTAATTTCCACTTTTTGTATGGATGCGTATCAACTCATCTCTATTTGCATGCAATTGCGTCCTTTCTTGCTTTTCTAAATATTTTATTCTTTTCTTTATCTTTTTTTTCTTTTTCTTTTTAGAGGAGGCCGCCATTTCTGGTTTTCAACCATATTCCATATTAATTATGTCTCGAGGGATTTTCATAATCAAGATCATTTTTTTTAATTACTAATTTTACACTTACCTTCTAGGAAATCCTACAGTGACATTCAATTGTATGATTTCATATGTTGATGTGTCATTTGAAGGTTTCACTACCTCATTTTGTGCAATCGGGTGTTGTGTAATCATACAATTAGGTTCTGGTTAGTCGATGACACGATTTACTCCCTCTTTCTAGTCAAATTTATAATTTAGATTTATACAAGTACCATTTGTATCATTTGGATTTGTATAATTGCAAGTTATACGATTTGCAATTGCACAATTTCCTCCTTCCAAAGTTGAATTTTCTTGTTCCAGGATTCTTCTTTGACCACTTGATTGATCATTTGAAGAACACAAGCTTATATTGAGAGGGGTGTGAACAGTATAAGATCAATTTTTATTTTTTATTTCCCAAATAATATTATCCAATATATCAATGGCAATATCAACAACAATAATCAAAGCAATGCATAAATCTGGTCTAATATAACTGAGTGCAACTTAGAATCAAGATGGACATTTGGTGATCCCCAATATATCAATGGATTGAATGAATCTTGCCTGGAATTGGGGTAGGCTTATGTATTTCTAATATATTCATTCACACATAGGGATAGTGAATATCTTGATCTTCATAACAAAAACTTCATATTTCAGGAGTCTAGTATGGTCATTATACAACTTTTGATTAATAAACTAGGGTGTTTGAGTCTCATGAAAAACCTCAAAAATCCCTCATAGCAACAAATAATTTCATCAATCACATCACCAAATTTCTTTATGAGGTTTTGTTCATTACAGGGTATTCATGAAATAGTATAGATACTGGATGAATATCAGCAATGATATTTAGATGGCCACTAACTATTTGGTTCATATCTTTTAAGTTACATAAGCTCATAAGGAAAACACATACATATCACATTATCTCTTCTCACATTAGGATATTTAAATGATTAATTCTTATGCTAAAGAGTTACCATTTTCATTCATGATTTTTATACATTCAGTGGTGTTGTTCATTAGATCATTAAAATCATATCAAATGTATTCCTTATGTTTTAAGTGATTAACGTATACAGGTCCATTTACATTAGATCATCATCATGTAAATATTGCATTACATACATTGCATTCACCATATCAAAACAACATAAGATAAATGCATAAACAATTGAAACAAATTAAACATACATTTAACAAAAAGCAGTGCATCCATATATGTCCATCATCATAATGCATCCATACATATAAATCATAGCATATAAGCAATACATATATCATCTAGCTAGTGCATGTCATCAATACATTGCATCCATATGGCATAAGTAAAACATCCCATAAGAATTGCATACATTTACATCACATAAACATAAAATAATAAAATGATACACATAATGAACCATAATAAAATTGGAATATCATATGTGTGTGTGTGTGTGTGTGTCAAATAAGTACATAGAGGTACAAAAATACCTATAGGCTACAATAGTGTAGGTCATATGACCTTACACTCAAAAAGATAAAATATAGTCAAGCATGATCATGACTGGCCTGCACCACTAGTAGCACCTCCACCCTCACTGCCCTCTCTATGAGGTGGCCTAGAGCTAGTACCTATTGCCCTCTCTTACTGGGATCATGTCCTATGGTTGGGCTACACAGAAAAGTGATTTGACTCACTCCACCTACTCTAGTGCAAGCCCCCTGCTGTAGACCTCTCTCGAGGAGTGTCACCTAGCATCTGAATCTAAATTTATAGAGATGCAATGTACCGAGCATATCCTAACATTTGGGTATCAAAATCCTCCAATATCCCTTGTAGGCACCTAATATTTGCCCCTAGTTCTAAACCTACTAGCCCGTGAATAGCCAAAGTAGTTGGTACAACCTGCAATGCAACATTTATCTCTATAGTAAGTTGCTTTATATAGACCTATACTAAATCCACCTGTACCTATAGGGTGGCCCTCTCCTCCTCAAAGCCCCTCCACCTGGTCTGGCCTATCGAAAGTTGGGCCTATAATGGAGAGTATGGAACATCGCTATGGAAGAATATCACTCTAGAATATATCACCTAACTACCTAATTATCAGACTCTACATTGTGTAGTTGAGCCCTGAGGGGAGACTTCTGCTCCTCTAGAGCTAACTCCTTCTCCTCCTCTAGTGTTGACTACTCCTCAGTAGCTTGATCCCACTCCTTGGTCCTGAATTACATCTGTCTTGTATCAGGATCCTCCTTAGGAGCTACCTCATCCCTGGATTGACCCAAGCTACTACCACCCTACCATAGCCACATAATCCACCACTGGGTATATGCCTCTATTATCCTAGCATCTGCTACACCGACATCAACTATAGGAAGATCTACCTACTCTATAACAATTGTAACATGGGGTATGGGAAGGTCCCTGTCTACCTAAATATACCGGTAAAAAATTGGATCCAGTGGGATGTCGTACTATATCCCATACTATCTGGTCACCCGAGAAAAGTAGAAGTACTCTCTGATGCCTACCTTGCAATTGATGACCCATCGATCATGCCAATTTTAAGCTAAAAACCTATTTACCTCAGGCCATACTAGTCAATATGCAAACTCCAGATGATATCTTAAGCCTATAGCCTGGTCAAAGAGCTTGCATAGTGGGCTAAATCCCCTACACAAAAATGACTCCATCGCTCCTCTACAACTCATGGCCACTTGGACCTGTAGCACTGTATCTCTATAGATATATCAATAATATATTGGGGTAATCCAACTAGATGATCTATCCTAATATGCTCCCAACCCCAAATCTATAGGAGAAAGCTGCAACCAAATCTAGCTTAGTCTTACCACTGAATCTTGTACATATCATCATAGAGTTGTGCTAGTAATACACTCCCCCAAGACATAATTATGGGTGCATAACTGTATAAAATATCTTGTACCATTTCTAGGAGGTTCTAGGGGAACCTCACTCCTGATGTATTGAGGAGGAGAATGTTGTAGATAAAGTACATCAACATGGCCTGACACCATGAGAAAATTTGCTCGTGATACCGAGCAATAGGGAATCCTCCATGTTGAATCTCACCCAATTATGCCTATGCCTGGGCACTAAAGAATCTATCAAAAATCACTGGCCTCTATC
Organism: Wollemia nobilis; assembly: GCA_028583015.1. NCBI lineage: Eukaryota > Viridiplantae > Streptophyta > Pinopsida > Araucariales > Araucariaceae > Wollemia > Wollemia nobilis. The sequence goes on from JAQPPZ010003235.1 coordinate 1,326,405, forward strand.
TAGTAGGATATGAGATGATGGCCTATCCATCGAATGGGATCCTGAAGATCCTATATACATCCTCAGGGGTGATGGTAATCTCACCAATTGGAGGATGGAAGGTGTTAGTTGGATAGTCCCATTTGTGAGCCAGTGCAGTCAGGTAAGCCTGGTCTGACATCATGGTTGATAATATGGTAGTGTACATCAGGCCTCAGGAATTGAACCATGATCAATCTACCTATTTCATGAGAAGCAATAGCACTTCAAGTAAATCAGGCTCTCGATCCCACACAAATAAGAGATAAAAGTAAAAAAAAAATGCTTCACCATAGAAACAAGGTATTAGTTGCATTTCTTCCATGAAATTTTAGTAGATCATCAAGTGATTCATCATAAGCTAAACTAAATTATTATCATTTTGATTCCCTAATAAGGCCATGCTGGTCAGACTGCTCCCCGAGATAGGATGTACAATTACTATTAATGGTTGAAATCACACCTGTAGTAGGGCCTACCATATAACAATAGATATGAAACTCTTAAATCATCCAAATCAATATGCTTGATCAAGTGACTCATTGCTTTATTCATTGTCTTGCACTCATTAACGCGTCGTTTGAAGGGTAGTCATAATATCAACAATTATAATCAAAATCAACAAAGGATCACTCAATCATGTCAAATTGAGTTCATCTTATGAATAATTGCTAACAACTATCATAAGCTTACCCTTTGTTGAGGTAAAAATCAAATATAATATTTAATCTTGAATATCTCCTCCTATCGGACTAATTGTAGCACTGATGCTACCCGATCGCTGTTGGACTTGTGAAAGCTTTTGCAAATTTAAGCCTTCCATCCTGTTGGAATCAATGATTCTAAGATGCACACCTTTTCTCATGATCAGAGCATCTGATGTTGATTAGACCAATGATCATCATACACCCTACAATATGGTCATAGGTGGTCTATTTTTTCTCAGCGTTGTGTTTCCCATAGTGCATCACAAAAAGGGGTATCTATAGACATCCAAAAGACATCATATTTAGGAGACTACTCATATGGTCACATTCGCAAACCATATGAATGATATTGGATCTCTCCAAGAGCTAGAAATGGTTCTAACCCAAAACTAGGGGCACTTCTAACCTATTTAGGCATGGTCGCTATCAACCAGAGAGATTGTCATCCCAGGCTGCTAAAGCTCAGAGCGGCCACAACTAGTCACTATTGTGGATAACAACTAGCATTGAAACAAAGCCGACCATGAATGCAAGCACGAATCATGCATGATAACTGAACTTGCATTAGATTTGAGTGGTTTTGAGTGTGAATCTCATAGAGTTCCTCCTAACTGTCACCCCCATGCAAGTCTAGAATTGGGCCTTCCCCCCTGATGGCCAGTTTCATGCAGATCTAGTTCTTGGCTTCTCTAAGAAGCCAAGATCTCAAATTTGGGAGGCCTACATATGCACCCTCCTAGAAACAAGTATGGATCCAAAATTTTATGCAACAAAGCCCTGTTTGACTGAGCAACAAGTTTACAACCCTTGAGGAGATTCAAAGTGTTGCCCATTTTTTAGATTGTTGAGCCTGCAACCAACCATGGAGCTTTCGAAGGACTGAGAAGCATACATCATAAATCCACAACAATATGATGTGAATCCCCATGATGTTTATTGCCAATACATATATGGATACAAAGGTGAACATAAATTTGGATGAGGAATTGAGTGTTGCAATCCCTGGTTTTTGAGGTAAAAGGTCATAGTTAGTAGTCGTTGCCTTCGACAGTGGCCTGCAGGCACATCCGCTCTGAGCAATAGAGGCTAGGATTTGAGTCATCATTTATTTAGTTTTAGCATAGATTTCTTATTTACTTCTGCTTTATCAGCTTAGATTAGAGTAGATATGTCCTTTCCATTGCATTTTATGATGAAATCTCATTTATTCATGTATCTTTGCTTATATTTGCATATTTTCATGCTTTATTGCAAGCTTTATCATATTACATGCAAATATTTGAAAAGAGCCTCATCATGAGAGGCCTCATATGCTACTAATAATTCTATGTTGTTTCTTGAATGTAGATCATAGGTTATTGATAAATTCAAAGCATACTTGGCCTCAAATCCCTCCAAGAAAGTGAGAATAAGAATCTATAAGCCCTTGAGCAAGTTCGTGTTGAATATAAAAATCCTCTGGATTACACCATCCCCACTTAGGGAATTTTTCATATTGGTAATCATTGTATCAATCATTTGGTATCCCTAAAAGGGACCTATTTGTAATCAGATTTCAATATGAATTAATAAGAAGAGACTTTATGTTTTGTTAATTCATTATCTTTCATGTTTTCATGATGTTATGCTTGATATAATGATGCAAATAGCTCAGGTGTATGCTTTTTAGTATCATATAGGTAGTAGTTTTATAAAGGTTGAAAATTAGAAAGCTATGGAGATATATGATGTTAGTGGTTATTTAATTTTTGAGTTTTAAGGTTATTAAGTTTTTAAAGTTGTGTGAAAATTTGAAAACATTAAATAATTAGAGATTTTTGAAAATTTGAAGATTTTAAAATTTTTTAATTTTTTCAAGTTTTGTAAATCAAATATTTGGAAGAAAAAGGTTTTCTACATAACATATTAGAACTATTAAAATTTACAAAATTTATATTTTGAGTTATTTTTTAATTTGGGAGTTATAAGGTTTTCTACTTAAAAGGAAATAAATCATTGAATTTATGGAAGAAATTATTAGAAATGCATTCAATAAGGTTAGTGAAGAAATGGTGAACAACCATAATTTTTATTCTCAAAACTTAATATGTGATTTTGATGTAAATAAACAAATGATAAATTTTTTAAAAGAGAAACTATATTTATTTCTCAAGGATGCAGAAGACAAAAAGTCCACAATGCTTATAAGCTATATTCATGAAAAACTTTTTAGAACAAGGTGGAATTCACAAAATACCATTATACTTTCATCAGAAGAATGCTTAATGATGTATTTTTCATTACTTAGCTTTGAGATATTTCAATAGAAAAGAAATATGACACATGCAACTTGAATGAAGCTTATGTTAGCTTCAATGAAGAATCATTAAAATAAAGAATGCATTATTATGATGATTTACTAAGTCAATTTTTAGAAGCCACCTCATCAAGTACATCACAATTAAATATGAAGAAAATAGGGAAGGAGAAAAATAGAAGAAATCACACAAGGAGGAATAATAAAATATTTGAATCCAAAGTCAAAGAAGAACCACATCCTACAGATTTATATATTTATCTAAAAGATATGGACTGAAGACAAATCTCAAGTAGGGTTTTATGAACAATGTAAGGTCACTTTAATATTGAATACAAATACGACAACCAATATTGAAGACTAAAATATTCAATAACCAAATAATGTAATACATGGGGGTGTTGAGGTTTATTACATTATTTGGTACATGCTAATGTACCCCCATGGTACCTTCATGGTACATTTATAAATATGTAATAGATTAGGGTTGAGTCAATAGAGTGTGATTTATATTTCCCCTTTGATGTAAGTGTTAATGTGTAGGAAATACACAAGTGCCATGTAAGAGTGCAATGTGTAAGAAATGCACAAGCATCATGTAATTTAAAGTGCAAGTGTAGGCTGAGAGAATGTGCATAAGTATCTTAAGAGTGCAAATATGTAATGTGAGGATGTGCACAAATTTCCTAGATTAGGAGTGCAAGCAGAAGTGTCAAAGTCATGTGGATGTGTGCAAGTTTTACAAGTGGCACATTGATAAGCCAAGAGTCATAAGACTTGGCATATGGAGAGCAATAGTAAAGTACTTTAATAGTCACATTACTATGGCTATATTATAAATACAATGATCCATGAGAAGGCAATAAAAATACAATATTCATATGTCAGTATCTGATTGTAAGAGGAAGAGTTGTAATAAAGCTTATATATGGATTTTTGAGCAATTAATATTGTAAGTTTTCTTCATGCATAGTTCATGAATGATTCAAGCTATTTACATTCATATTTTAGTATATAAATCAATGTTACTAGTTTTTTTTATATAAGCTTTGATATACATATTAATTTGATCATATTTTCTACTAATATTATTATAATTGTGACCTTTAATATTGTTGTTATTTTATGTTTGGTACTTGTGATATTTTGTGATAGTAAGTCTTAATTAACCAACACACACCCAAGGAAAAGGTAAGAAGCCTAGGTTTTATCCTTTTTAGTAGGTTGAAAGGACCTGGGAGCCACCAATATAACCCCACTTCACCCAAAAAACACTTAGTCAAAAGTAGGATAATCCAAGGCAGATAATCAAAAAGTGTGTTATATATTCAGTTAGAAGGAAGAGTTCCAAATAAGATGTAAACAAGCTCATAAGCCACACTAACCATTAGATATTCCATCTACAATCAACGCTTTTCTTCTACGCAAAATCAACCACATCAAAGGTGCTAAGGCCCATGGGTCTTGATTTTTAAACCAATGATCCACATGGTCCTTGCAATGGAGGAGAGCATAGAAGAAAATAAAATAATTTTATGAAGCCCTAAGTTAGACACATGGCAACTAGTTAAAATCCCATGAAGGAAAGTATCGGTTCTCAAAGAGTGAAGGCCTACCATTGACCAAAGGAGGTTCTAACTCAACCAAGAACACATGAAACTACACACACAAGGGGGAAAGTAGGTGAAGGAGCATTTACTAAGAATACCTACCATTGGTCACAAATATTGAATTTCATGGCCAAGCCTACCATAGGCAACCACATGTTAGCCAAGGCAACTATCCACCATACACATGAGCCTACCCTACCAACCTACACTAGTCAAGGAGGCCATACCCACCACATTAGCAAGGATATGTATTCCTAGAGAAATGCAATGGAAGAGTAATGATGCAACCACCCCAATGCAATAGCAAAGATATGAGCCAATAGTAGTTGATCATCCAAAAGCCTAGAAGCTTTTAGTATTTATGGCCCTATATCTAGAGATCTCAAAGTTGTTGTTCCATAGTTTTAGAAGGATTTTGGCTATAGGAGTAGAGGATAATTTGTATATTTTGTACATGACTTCAAAGGGAAGGAACCCTCCTCAAAAATTATAAATAGGCCCAACTTATATTATAAAAGATATTGAAAGTTGTTTACTTGTGCCTAGTACCCAATCTTGTAGGCTCTTCCTTTCACCCTTCTTTTTTATTGTATCAAGAGGAGCCTAAACCTTGGCTCGTTGCCTAAGGAGCATAAAACCCTCAAAGACTCATTGTCTTGTAATCATTTTTTTGGCATGTTAATGGAAGCTATGACTAATTCCATTTTTCCTCCTTTCTTTAACCTGCTTCTAAGTCCTAGTAGTGATTTTGGCTTGGTTGTGTTCACTAGCTATAGGATGGACCTCCATAGATTAGTTTTTTTTTGTAAAGTATTTACTTTTCTATTTTTTATGTTCATTATAATTTCCTATAAACCCCTTGGCCTCAAATCCTCGAGGTCTTTTTGCATCAAGGATTAACTCTAATGAGGAGCAAAACCTAATTTAAAAACCCTAGAGGCTATCCCATAGGCAATATTCCATCCATGATGCTTCTTGCTATTTTTATCTATCCGAGGCATGGATACATTTATCTTTTTGGGCACCCAAATTAGGTTGGCAGGTGCATTCGAATATGACAATAGTTACTAAATGACAAACTCTAAATGACTGATATTTATAAGATACTTGTACACCACATATTTACAAACTATTTACAAAGGTTCTTGCAATGTATTTGTAAGGTACCAAATAATGTAATAGACTCTAGTACCCCTTGTATTGCATTATTTGGTATACTTTCAATATTTCATTATGGTCTTGGTCTTCCTTATTACTTGTTATTATTCATGGTGATGACGTGCTTTGATCATTTTTGGAAATTTGTCTTTATCCTTATTCAAGTAGTACTTGTCTCTATCCCAATAATTATAGTATATATTACCTATGTTATACTTTTGAGTTAGTCATCACAATAATATAAATCATCATTAATATCACTTATATCATTATTTTCCTTGTTGCAATCAATATTTTTTCTTAACATATTCAAGGTTGTAACCATATTAATCAATTTTAACCACATACCTGATAGTATGCTTTTCATTTTTATTAGAGACTATTTTAGTCTCATCAATATTGCTTGTAGTGAATTTTCACTACACTCAACATGTTGCGTTAGGGAAATATTAAAAAATGGCCTAAGTAGATGCAAAGTAGATGAGAAGTGAAAAATAAAATATTATACAAGTGTCGGTTAAAGTTTGATGGCTTTTTAAGCCTTAATACTAACATAAAACTCATAGGATAAATTCCATAGGATCAAATATAATATAGCCACAATATAGTAATATCAAGATAATGATGTAAGTAGAATAATATGAGCAAATTAATATGTAAATCAAGGCTTATAATATATCAAATAACATTCACTAATAAACAAAAATATGAATGTAAATATATTGAATATACATGTTTAGAGCATGTAGCACAACTTATAATATTAATTACTCAAAATGTATGCAATCTTTATTACTCCTCTTTCTCTTATAAATATGATACTTGAAACTTAGATATTTTAATATGACTCTTGATTTCTTTGTTACTTATCTATGGACTACAATATATCCATAGGATAATGACTCTTTGGATACTTGACTATTCCTTTCCATATGCCAAGTCTCATGACTCTTGGCTTCTCTACTTAACACTTGCATACACATGACTCTATCTTGTATGCACACCTAGACATGACTCTTCACTTTGCATACTCTAATATAAAGACACTTGTGCACTCTTACATATAAGACACTTGTGCATATAGACTCATGTTACACTTGCACATATACTCACATGAAACTTGTGCATTTCTTTCACATTAAACAATTATATAAAATATTATTCATACTCTAAACTAAGAATCAAACCTAATATTATATTTACAATATGTACCATGGAGGTACCATGGGGGTGCATTAGCATGTACCAAATAATGTAATATAATCCAACACCCCCTTGTATTACATTATTTTCTTATTGAAGACATTAGTCTTCAACCATGGTCTTGATCTTGGTCTTCAATCTTTAACTGACCTTACAACGCAAGTAATATTATCTTGATTTCCATCAAGTTCTTCTTTCTTGACTTTATCTTTGGATTTAGCTTCATGTTCTTCAATATTTGTAGCTTCAAAATTACAAGTCTCTTGAACTCTCTCATTGTAATCAGATTATTTCCTTTGTCCTTAGACATATTATTCTTTATTTTACTATATAGAGACTTCTGAACACTCACTTAAAGAATCATAATGGGATCCCGAGTTAGATAAACTTGGAATATCAATACTACAAGAATAATGGAATATATTTTCCAAAAATTATTAATCTATTTTTAATTACTTCTTAAGAGATTTAATCAACTCTTTTTGTTTCATATTTTTGTCAACTTTTGATTCTAGATATTGATAAATCAACCACACGATATAAAATTAGAATGCAATATTGAATCTATGATAATGACAATATACTAGGCATGTAAAAAACATAAGAAACTTTTGAAATAACTCATAAAACTGCCATTAATGAAAGCTCATGAAAATAGGAGGAAATGCTATAAAATGGAGATCTACTAATACATGTTATGAGCAATGCACTTTTCATACTTATTACAATGCTTTATCACAAATATATAATAGTATGTGACTCTTCACTTTCCTACTCTAAGGACACATGTGCATTCTGCATGATGGACACTTGTGCACATGCACACCTAACTAAAGACACTTGTGCATTACCTGCACATTATTACATTACATAAAGTATGTTGGAAATAATGTCTATTCCATCATTTGGGTTATGTAAATGTATCCTCCAAGATACATACCTAGATTACTTCCTGTGCAAGTTATCTAGTGACTTCATGCAATGTAATAAATGGAAAAGTGTCAATGTGCAAGTTGTCCATGTGCAAGGTGTCCTATGCACAACTAGATAGAGTGTTGGGCAAGCATCCTATTTTGCATATATAAGGATGGCCTCTTAGATAGATAGATAGGACAGTCGAGGGACATCATCAGATAGCGTAGGTTAGTGGATTGTGTTGTTCTATGTTCCACACCATTTACTAGTGATGGATATGATGTAGATCTGTAGCTTTGTTAATGGAGTGCTCACTTCCTCCATAGCTACATTGTAATATTTTATATGTTTTATATTTCAGCATACTTCAGTCATCTAGCAGATTTACTTTCTTGCATGTTATTCTGCATCTTGTGATTGTTATCTCTCATGGCTCATTCATCAAAATATAATAGTGGTATCAGAGCCATGGTAGATCTAGTCTATGCAGGTCAATAGGGAAACCACCATTGTTGGTTTACCTGAGAGTTTTGTCAAACTGACGCACCATTGGACCAACCACTGGCAAAATATCTTAGGAGTATCTAGGTGGTAGATTTTGGGAGAGTCACAAAGATAGGACTAAAAGGAATCTTAGTTTCAAAAAATATTGAGATCATTTTCATCTAGAGTCTTTTCCATAGAGTTGTTATGAAAACTCGTGAAGACTAGGACTCAACATTTCAATCCACTAGATTGACAAATCATCTAGTGAAGATCATCCAGGTCATCTAGAATTTTCTAACTGGTGCCTAAAGTTTCTTTTGTTGTAGGAAATTAATCCTTAGAGGATTGGGACTCCTCCTACGATAGAAAGCTAGGAGACTCCAACTTCATTGCTCGAAGGTCGACATGCCCTCATAGTGCAGAGGTTAGTTCATCATGCAAGAGAAGAATACTACGAAAGAAGACTTCTAGTGAAGGATCATGGTGAAGATAGGAGACTGAAGATCTCCATTGCTAGATTGTAAAATTCCATAGTTGAAGAACAGGCCATAAGAGCCTTGATATAAAAAGGCCATAGAAGCCTTGAAGAAGAAGCCATAAAGTCTTGATACTAAAAAGGCCATAGAAGCCTTGATACTAAAAAGGCCATAGAAGCCTTGATACTAAAAAACCACAAGAGCCTTGGTACTAAAAAAGGCCATAGGAGCCTTGACATTGAAATAGGCCATAGAAGCCTTGATCCTGAAGAAGAATTCGAGAAGAATATTTGATTCAGAAGTAGACTAAATATTTTAGTACTAATATCTTTGTTGTAGGAACAGAAGATTCAGTGAGTTGGGAGACTTCCTACAAGAAAGTTAGGAAGAGTATCTTCTTTAGAATCAGCTTATCCTGAAGCAAAAGAGAGAGATCAGGAGAAGATCTCATTGAAGAACTTTCAGTCTTGGAAGAAGAAGAAGGACTAGGAGAGTCCTGCTCGAAGCTAGAAGTAGTAGAATCAGAAGATCTAGGAGAAGATCTCACCACCAACACTTCCAAAAGTAGAAGGTTGAAGAAAATGTCTCAAGGAGGACCATCAGAAGCTGCCAGATCAAAGACCTTGTGAAGGTCTCATCGAGCATCCAGGAAAGGCTAGGAGAGCCTTGCTGAAGATCAAGAGAGTTCTTTGAGAACTCATTGGAGAAATCCACTATCTAGGTGAAGTCCCTGATAGTGAAGGACTTGGGACAATTATCACCATCCGAAAACAAGCCCAAGAGAAGAATTTGGCAAGGAGTGCCAAATATGAGAAGAAGAATTTGGCAAGGAGTGCCAAACCCTAGAAGAAGATCCTGCTTGAAGTCAAAATTTGACAAGAAGACTTGAAGATAGAAGAAGCTCACCAAATATTGGATATTTGAATATTACCTCTCACAGTAAGAAGGCACCACCCTAGAGACATAGACTTCTCCAAATATATAGCAGAACACAAGAGGAGAACAAGCCACCAAATCCTAGGCTCGTAAAAGAAAGTTTGAGACCATCATTTGGTGAAGAAGGAGTTATGCAAGACATCCTACTTGAAGTAGCAACTTGGTGTTTTTAGACACCAAGGTCTACATCCTCTACAAAGGTGGGAGAAGAGCTACAGAAAAAGGTATGCAACTTATGGTGCAAAAATATTCATTAAATTGAACTATTTATCAGATTTATTAGAGCACCTATATATTGGATTAAAGTTGCAAAAAGGAAATTAGATTACAGTCTTCTAAAGTGCAAAGGAAAATAGATTCTTTTTAAGGATTCAATTGCACATTTATTAGGAGTTGATTAGATTTCAGATTAGTTTCTATCAACTACCTATTATCTATTTTTAAAAAAGAAGACTAAGTCCTACAACATTGATTGTAGTGAAATTGCAGAATAACTCCTAAAGATTCATTTTAGGTTATTCTTGATTAGTTGTAGTAGATTATTAGTGCATGAATTTGAGAGTTTATTGGAGTGATAAGGTGTAATATTAGTGCATTAAAAGTAAAAAACTTGTACTATTATACCACTCTCAAAAAGAAAATTAGTTTTGTGTTTCCTGAAAGGCACAAAGTCTGATTTGTATCAAGTGTCTAAAGACACTATTGAAGCACAAAAATCTGCAACTTGAAGTGGCCAATAGAAGCCACCAAAAGGGTTAGAATCCTCCAGTATATTGGAGAAGAATTTAACTAACCAAAAATAGAAATAGAAGCTTATGAAAGTGAGACTTGGTGAGTCTCAAAATCAAAAGCATTACAAGTTGAATGCAAGGAAAAAGAATGCAGAAAATTTGCATCAATTAAAAAAGCTTCTATCTACTGTTATTGAAGCTTGGACTTGTTATCAAAAGTGTCCAAGTAAAAAGGGAAAGGTGTGTCTATTTTTAAAGACAACCTCAAACCCTTGTATTGCAAGAAATCTGCCACAAAACCAGAATTTAAGATCTGGAAATAGAGTGCAAAAGAAGGTATATTAAAAAGCCTTATTGTACAAAATATAATACATTATCTTGCACTACTCTAATCTGGTTTTTGACAACATAAGAGCAGATTTGGAAGTGCCACATTAGGGCACATTTTTCTACAGGGAAAAGAACAGCCAACAAAGGTCGGACGTCAACACTCTTCCTCCCAAGCTAGAAGGAGCCATTCAAGGGCTCATCTTGGATGTACATACCTACAAAATCAAAGCTCATTTTAGATCATCCATGAGCCACATTTACATAGACAAGCGAGTGCATATCAATCTCAAAAAATATGTCAAAATATCAACAAGGAAATCAATACGTTTGGAGGCATAAAAGAAAGAGGGAAAGGTGTTACATTCATGGTCTCTATCTTGGAGAAGACCACTCACCAAAGGAAGCATCGAACTACCATCCAAGCTCCATAGCGCATCGCCCATCCACCTACGGAGAAGAAAGCTTGCTTGCTGCCCAAGAAACATTGCAAAGCAAAGGGGTTATGGAGTTATAATCTCCATCTTCGAAGGTATTACAAGAATGGTCTCCATGCAAAAATGACACTTGGCATTCTGGTCATCATTCCTCTCAATGTTCTAGAGACTTCTACGAAGGAGTTACAAGCAAAGACGTGCCACTTGGTATTCTCCACCAACTTCACACAAAGCACCCATACATTATCGAATTTATCCAAGAAGCATTGAACAAAGGTTTTGGAGCATTACATGAAGAAAGGAGCGCTCACTTGTAATGGACGTGACACTTGTCACAATGCCTATGATCAACAATGCTTAAAAGGCATCTTAAGTCCAAGATCAACATGCAAGAGTGAAGCACAGTCAAAGACGTTCGAAGGAGGAACGTAGCACAGTCAAGGCGTGAGAGAAGCAGCAGAAACATTTGAAGTGCAGCATGGAAGATAAGGGGAAGGAGCATTAAAAGCTCCCCATTTTGGAAGGTCAACATTCAGCGCCATACGTACAACATTCACGTCAAGCCATTCCATCGAATCTCCATTAAATCGAGCACTCAAGGTACCTCTTATACGTTGTTATACTCAACCATAGAAAGCGCCAAATATTGAGGAGATATTGCATCCATAAGGTAAGGTCTAAATCCCATTTATTATTGCTTTCATAAGTTGGAGTTATAAGGATTATAAACTAAGGTTAAAACTTAGGTTTTGAAAGCTAAAGGGGTGACTTATCTTATTATTTTAATATTTGCAATCTTACTTAGGAGGAATAAGGAATTCAACTTGGATTAAACTATATTGCAAATATTATTATCATTTCTCTAATTTTCCAAACTTGGGAGTCATAAGGATTACTCCATCAAATTTATTTTATTTGGAAATTAGAAATAATCCAAGGGATATAAAAGAGGTTATTAAGGGATTTTATTAAGGTTGGATAAATTTATTTTTACTTGTCTCAAATTTCTAAAAAGGGGACAAAAGAATTCCAACATCAAAACCTCTTCAAAACTGAAATAGTGCTTAGTTCAATTAGGAGTAATAAGGTGTTAAAAAGTTGATTTTTGATTCTTGCAAAACTTGTACAAAATCAACCAAAATTGAACTATATTTTTACAAAAAGCACTACATCATTTTCTTATCACTAGGGAGTCATAAGGCTTGATATTAGGAAGTTTTGAAATGGCATCTAACAAATTCTTCCTAGCATAATCTCAACTTCTCAAGGGTCCTAATTATTTTTCTTGGAAAAATAAAGTGAAAGCAATTTTAGTATATGAAAAACTTTGGGATGTTGTCAAAGGTAAAACTCATAAACCTACCACAGGAGAAACAGAAATCCTAAAGTTTGAAGAAAATGATTCAAAGGCCTTAATGATAATAACTTTTGCTATCACTGATGAGATTCAACCATATATCAGTTCAGCCAAAACATCTTCAGATGCATGGATAAGCCTAGAAAAAATATTTGAAGGAAAGAATAAGGTAACTATTCTTCATTTACAAACTCAACTTCACTCATTGAAAATGAATAGTGGAGAGAGTATAGAACTGTTCCTAAGGAAGGTAGCAGATATTAAAGGGAAATTGTTAACCTTAGGTGAAACAGTTAAAGATGAACTTCTTACTCAAGTAACCATGAGAGCACTTCCAGACAACTATAAGCATTTGGTAACATCTTTGCAGGTCCTAAGTAAAGATACATCTTTTGATGATTTAGTCAATATACTTCAAGAATATGAAGTAGAAAATACTTTGAAAGATGAAATGACTAACACTGCATTGGCCTCAAAAGACAATCCATAGGGAAATATTGCTTCTACAACACGAGGATGGAAAACATGGTATTGTCAGATCTGCAGAAAGAAAGGACACAGTACCAACTATTGCAGATATAATCCCAAAAATCAGAACCAAAGAAATCAGACAAATCATGGGAATCAGTTTGAGCCATGACAATACCAAAGGAACCCTCATCAGCAGTAATTTCAGTGACCTGGCAATTATCCTCAACTTGAATATCAGAAGAAAAGTCAGAAAGGTCACCTGGTTCAGAGGATAGAAGAATTTGAAGAACTGGAAGAACCCATAGAGGATTTTGAAATGAAAGCTCTATCAGCAAATGGAACATACTACCGAAACACTAACTATTTGCTTGAACAGGTTACAAAGAATGCAGAAGAAGAAGACTACGAAGATCAATCAGAAGAAGATGAAGAAAATCCATATTGAAGACTAAAGCCTTCAATACCCAAATAATGTAATATAGGGGGTGTTGGAAATAATGTCTATTCCATCATTTGGGTTATGTAAATGTATCCTCCAAGATACATACCTAGATTACTTCCTGTGCAAGTTATCTAGTGACTTCATGCAATGTAATAAATGGACAAGTGTCAATGTGCAAGTTGTACATGTGCAAGGTGTCCTATGCACAACTAGATAGAGTGTTGGGAAAGCATCCTATTTTGCATATATAAGGATGGCCTCTTAGATAGATAGATAGGACAGTTGGGGGACATCATCAGATAGCGTAGGTTAGTGGATTGTGTTGTTCTGTGTTCCACACCATTTACTGGTGATGGATATGATGTAGATCTGTAGATTTGTTAATGGAGTGCTCACTTCCTCCATAGCTACATTGTAATATTTTATATGTTTTATATTTCAGCATACTTCAGTCATCTAGCAGATTTACTTTCTTGCATGTTATTCTGCATCTTGTGATTGTTATCTCTCATGGCTCATTCATCAAAAGCTAATAAAGTAAAGACTCTAATACTAACTTAAGACACCTAATCTAACCATGTACCCATGGTGGTACATTGACATGTACCAAATAATGTAATATTATCTCACAATTGTCTTCTTTATAAAACTTAAGTGTAAGCAATGCCATATACATTATGCTACAAATATCTAAAGGTATCATAATACTATCTTTACATCATCAACTGATTCAACAATCATTGCTTGTAAATAGTATTCAAATGTTTCAAAATTTTCATCTATAGCTTCACTATAGATTAACTTTGAGACTAGATCTATCTTTCCTTCAAATTTTTGTTTCAAATTATTGATCCCAAATTTTATGGTATTTATTTTATCTTTTCGTGTCATGAACTCCATATTGTAATCCATTGGATTTGTAGATTTTGATTACTTTTATGTAGACATCCTTGTAACTCCCTAGGTTTAAATATTTTTAAAGTTTTTAAATTATATCCTATGTAGTAATCCTTATGTCTCCCTAATTTTTAGAAACTAAGAAAAATGAATTTTGCAAATTTTATTTTCCTAAGTTTGATGTTGAATACCTTTTAACTCCCAAATAACTAATTTGCAAAAATTCAATAATATTCTATTTTCAAAAAACTATTAAATCAAATAAATTTCAAATTTATCTAACAAATAAAAAACTATTAAAGAAAACCTTATAACTCCAATTAGACTATCATCCTACTTATCCCTCCATTAATCAAATCTAATAATTAATGACAAACTCATTATCACTAATTATTTCGTGTTCAACTCTAGTAAATCACTTTAATAAATATCTACCTTATCACTCCTAAACTTAATAAACCAAATGAACTTTATAACTCTTAGAAACTTATTACTCGTAAGGTTTTAATATGATTGAATTCCCACATGATAAGGTGGGTCTTCTTCCCATGTGGTGGGCCATCAAGGAAATAGAAGTGTGGCTTTTCATGAATGAAAATTTAGGGCTCTCTAATCCCAATAGTTTCTTCTTACCCTATTTTTTTCCTTCTAATGCTTGGTTCACTTGATCTGACAACCAGCAGGATGAGAGTCGTGTACTAAGAAACCTAAATAGATCCATGCTCTTATATTTTGATATTTTATCCTTTGAGAAGACCTCATCGTATTCCCCCTTTATCTTTGTCCATCCTAAACTTTTTTTGTCTGGCGATTCTCCCATTTACTTTTCCATCTTGGTTTCTTACACCCCCTCCACTTTCTCAGTCATAATTCTACCTTAATACTTGTATTCTACACCACCTCATGTTGAAAGCCTATGTTATTAGAATTTGGAACCTAGTCCCTAGACCAAAAGGGAAGTTTGGTTGGATTGATTGATGAAATGCTACTATCCAACACACTACTAACTTCATACACTCATTACGACACAAGATTTCCAAGCTTTGTTGTTGCTCCAATGGTTCTATCAAGCGAGAGTTGGAGGTGGCCTCAACTCAGATGTAGTCCAATCCTTTCAACAAGGAGCTTTAGAGGCACCTCACAACTATCAAATACCAGTTTATAAAGGTAAAGCACTATGATGCCAAAGGGATGCAGATCAAGGTAAGGTTGCACTAGCTTAAAATTGGTGATAGGGTAACCAAGGAGTTATTTTAGTGCTTGCATCCTCACAATTAATTTTTGGGTATTAAAGCCCTTAACATTAATAGAGAGTGTGTTTCTAAGTTTTCTCGTATTCTCTCCACTTTTGAATAACATTACTAGACTGTTTTTATGGCTCAGTCTACTCCCCTCAATGTGACTAGGATCTTAACTCATGCCTCTCAGTTGTCTTAGACTCTTAGTGTAGCTTTATGAGTCTCAAAGAGTTACTTGTTGAAATACCCTCTTTGAAGTATCTAGAGGAAGCTCTTTACCAAATGGCCAACAATAAATCCCATGGTCTTGATGGCTTCCCTTGTGAGTTCTACAAGTCCTTTTGGAACACTATTAGACTTGATCTTCTCAAAGTTTATCAGGAGGTCTTCTTTAAGGGTTCTTTGGGCCATATTATTAATTAGGGGATTATTAAATTTATCCCCAAAGCTAGTGATCCAAAAATCATCAATAATTGGAGGTCTATTACTCTCCTTAATATTTCCTATAAGATCATCGCCAAAGCCTTGGATTTGTGCATCCACCATATCTTTCCCATAATCATGCACCCAGAGCAAATTCGCTTCATTCGAGGTGATTTTATCCTTGGCAAAATTATTGTTGTCTAGGAAGGCATGGAGTGGGCTCACAATTCCAACCAATGATCCCTGATTATCAAAATTGAATTTGGAAAAGCTTATGATAGGATCGATTGGTTGTTCATTTTGGCCATGCTTAAAGCTCTTGGTTTTGGTCCCTTCTTCATTAGCTCTGTGGAGATGTTGTTTGTTAAGGCTTTGGTTATTTTATCTATTAACAGGCATAAGTTCTCATCCATTGGGATATTTCATTCCATTCAATAGGGATACCCATTGGCGCTATCCCTGTATGTCCTCATTTTTGAGGATTTTGGCTATTTATTAGCTCACCACATTGCTCAAGGTTCTATTCGAGGAATTTATCTCCCTGGAGGTGAGTCTTAGTTGATTAACAATTATTTTATTAATGATTATTTTCTCATGCTTATTGAGGATGAAGATGTTATTCAAAAAATACTTGCTTTCTTTGACACTTTTTGTCTAGCTTCTAGTTCCTTCATTCAATGGAGAAAGACTCAATGTTATAGGTAATATCTTGACCTAATGCTCCACTTGCTTTTTCAATATCAGTAGAGGATCATCCAAGAGGGAGAAATATTTTCCTTTTTAGGTATTCCTTTTTCCTTTAACATTTCAATGACAGAGTTGTGGAAGCATGTCATTAATAGGATGGAATAAAAACTTACCTATTGGTCCACTAGGAAGCTTTCCCTTGATGGTAAATTCCAAATTTGTTCAAAAGTCCTTACAACCACCCAAGTTTATTATTATTCTTAATATTTCCCCTCCAAAAACTACTATAAGAAGCTTTATAAGCTTCTACATGACTTTTTATGGTCCTCTTTTAGTAATTATTTGGGGTTCCACCATGTTTCCTAGGAGTATTGTTGTCTCCCCAGAAGCCATGGTGGACTTGGAATTCTCAATACCTAGCATTAAGGTTAGGCCCTCTACGTTAAGTGGGTCATCACAGCCCTTGTCGGCAATGGGGATTGGAATATTATCATCTATCATTATATCTACAAAAGTTATTATTTTGGTCATAAGAGTTGGAGGGGAATAGGTTTCCCTTCCCTCCTTGTTGCTCCTATGTCTATCAAAGTGATAAGATCCTTTGTCATCAGGATTATTTAGAAATCTTGGGAGAGTGTTAAGTCTTGGCTGAGATGGAATAGTTAGAGCTTTTTGCATGACCTCTCCATTGACTAGATGAATGTCTAATGGACACCCACCATCATCTACTAGGGTTATCCACTTATGTAGGTTCCCTGGGTTCATGCGCTTAGATGTTTTTACAAAGGTGTGTGGTACATCATCAATTTCTTCTCTCATTATACCAGGGATTGGATCCCTTGGAATGAATTATAAGTTAAATTTAGGCTCAAGAACTCTGACAAGGACATGTTTGAGGCCATCAAGGTTGCTCTCCCTAACTCCATGTTTCACAATTTTTCTATGGTTTCACAATGACCTTGGTGGAAGGACTAGAAGTGGTATCTAGATACTCCTCTATGAAATTACAAGACCCGTTTGGGGTAGGATGACTCTCTCCTTACCTCCTCATGATTGATAAGATCAATCAATGGTGGAATGTCTCTTCCCCTTAGACTTTGTATGTGTAGGTTGTCTAGGCTCCTTTCTTGGAGCCCAAGCTTTCCTGTTTTATTTGGAGTCTTCATCAAGGGCTTCCTATTGGGGAGTGTCTCCAACATTTAGGCATCCCTATCACTTCTTGCGCTTTTTATCTTTAGTCTAAGGAATTTATCCATATTTTTTGGCTTTTTTCTCATGCTCATTCCTTTTGGAAGTGGATTTTTCCTTTTTAGATCCTATTCCTATGCCATTCTTGAGTGGAAGTATACCATTCTAGGAGACTCCCCATCCTTGTTGACCATTTTATTTGAAGTGTGGCATTTTTTTTGTATGGAAGCCCTATACAATATATGAAAAGCTAAAAATTATTTTATATTTGGTAAGTGTTCTTCCTCTCTTCACATCTCTGCTTTTGCGAAGTCTAATATTATTTCATCTGTGTATTTTTAGATTGTTGTTCAAGCCAATAAGGTGACTATGGAGTTCTCTCATCTTCAACAGCTTATAGATCATTGGGGGAACACTGTGCAAAATAATTTATGTTCCTCTTGAGTAGGATTATCATCGAATACAATATAGGTCCAGGAAACATCATCGCTTAGCCCCAAATTGCACTCCTACCCCAACTAAAGGTCACCCTCCTTATAGAGTTGGCTCTGCTCCTCTCTCTACCTGGTTCCTTAGCTCAATGCCTAGATCAATTTGGGTGCTCCATTTTTTACCAGCAACAAGGATCTGTTGCAAAATTGAGTTATTTTATGTTGTCATTGATGTCACATGAATCATTGATGTCATATGGATCACATTGAGTTTTGATGGGCAAATGATATCTTGGAAAGCATGGAGCAAATCAGGGTTTTTGTGAAAACCAAGGTAGGCAAAATAAAAGGTTTTATTTAAAACTATGGATGGTAGATTTGAAATGGATTTTTCTTAAAACCTAGGTTGGCCTTTCGTTTCATCGAAAAATGTGCCCCGATGATGGAGATATTTAATTTTAAATATTTAGTTTAAATTTTAATTATTTAAAATTAAAATTAAAATTTTAAAATTAAAATTAAAGTTAGCACCGACATCTAAAGAAAGAGGAAAAATCAATAATGTGTCGACATCATCGAAAATGAGGAGAAGACTATATAAAGGGGGATCCTAAGGTTCATTTGAAATTAATCCTTACTCGTGTTAATCGCTGGCTAAGCATCCAAAGAGAGCTCGTGTGAAAATCATTTTGAAAATGGAGACAATGAATAAATCCAAGGTTGATCGAAATCTCAAGACATTGTGGGCAGAGTGGCGCATTGGCAGTTGGCTTTTTGTTAAGGTGTGTGGCAGCGCTTTATGTCAAGGTTTGAATCTCCTCGACTGCATTCGAAGGCATTGGAAGGAAAGCGCTCAAAGCCTTTTTGGTTTATGTGGAAGGGAGGAAGGACTTAAGGCACATCGTGAATTTTCATTTTGAAAAAGCAACTAGCTTGTGTGGCAACCTTAGTCGCGGCTAAGGCGCTCGTGGTGTGTGCAAGTTGGGGTTTCAAATCTCCACGAGGAGGTAATTATGTTTTGCTCTAATTAATTTCGTTGATGCCCTAGGATAGGAGTTATAAGGTGGTTAAGGAATAATTAAAGTTTTTAATTAAACTTTATTTTTATAAGGGTTGTGATTATTATTTGAGAGGTGGATGAGTTGTTGATTTATTTTGATATTCATGAAATTGAAAATTAAGATTTAGGAGAAATAAGGAGTTGTTATAAAATATTTTTAAGAGCCTTATTGATTATTATTTTTGATAAGGGTTTTATTAAAAAGGACTTTGTGGATGTGTTTATTAAGTTGGAGTAAAAATGTGCAAATTGAGTTATGCTTATATTGTGATTATTATTTGAAGTCCACTAATCCTTATTGAGATTGGAAAGGAAATTTGTGTTTAGTGTGGCAAATTTTGTGGATAACTTCTTGGCATCAAAAAGGTATGGGTACATTCTCCTATTGATTGGTTATGGTGGTTGATTTCTAAAATGTCATTGGAGTGAAAAGGATTGATTGTGATTTCATTTACGAAATTGGTTGGTTAAATACTTCGAGGTTTTTTTGTTTGAGAGTTGTGTTTAAACCTTGTTTTATAAGCATAGTCATTGAAGCCCATTGGTTGTGAAATAACTTGAAAATAACACAAGTATCATTGTTATGTGATATTTGTGGTTGACCATTGTTGGAAACATTTTAGTTGGTTGATACATGCTTGGACTAGGGTTTTTGTGAGAAAGAGTAGTCCCTTGTGGTGATTTGAGTTGAGTTGAGTTGAGAGTGAGATTAGAACATATTGAGTCTCTAACAATTCTCTTTATGCTTCTATGAGTTGACTTGAGTTGAGTTGAGATTGATTTGAGTTGAGTTGAGTTGAATATTGAGCTTAGAACATATTGAGTCTTTAACAATTCTCTTTATGCTTCTATGAGTTGATTTGGGTTGATTTGAGTTGAGATCATTGTGGATCATTGTTGTCATCCATTGAAGATTACATTGCCATTCATTGTTGAGTTCATCTTTGAGCTTTGGCTTGATAGATTTGTGGATGAGATTTGAGTACTACTTGAGCATGATTGATTGAGCCTTTGAGAAGGCCTTTGTGGATAGTTTTGGGACAGCTTTGTGGATAGCTTTGTGGAAAGTTTTGGGACAAATTTGTGGATAGATTTGAGTAAGTTCTTGGTGAGCTTGCTAGAGCATATTTGATCAAGTTCTTGGTGAGATTGCTAAAGCAAATTTGAGCAAGTTCTTGGTGAGCTTGCTAGATAATATTTGAGCAAGTTCTTGGTGAGCTTGCTAGAGCAGATTTGAGCAAGTTCTTGGTGAGCTTGCTAGAGAATATTTGAACAAGTTCTTGATGAGCTTGTTGGAGTAGATTTGGGCAAGTTCTTGGTGAGCTTGCTAGAGCAGATTTGAACAAGTTCTTGGTGAGCTTGTTGGAGCAGATTTTGGGCAAGTTCTTGGTGAGCTTGCTAATTCATATTTGAACAAGTTCTATGTGAACTTGTTATTTAGTTTTGGACAAGTTTTGTGTGAGCTTGTTATTCATATTTGGACAAGTTCTGTGTGAACTTGTTATTGCCTAGCTTTGAGTAGATCAAAGAAATTATTGTATTGGATAAGGATCCTTATTTTTGTGTGAAATATTATAAGGATATTATCTAGTGGAGTACCCCACATTGGGGGAACCACATTAAATATTGTGTCTCAATTTTGTATGGTGACTTGTGCTCTTGCTTACTAATGCTATCTAAGTTATTAATGTACACTGATATATTTGGTTATTATAATTAAGGACATTAATTGATATTGATTTGGAAAGAAATTAAAATGTGGTCTTATATTGTTCACCCCTCTCTCAGTATAAAATTGTGTTCTTCAATTGGTATCAGAGCGGGTTCCTTCAAAAAAGCTGACAGTTTGAGGGTAGAATCTACAAGAACATAGATGGCTTCACAGAATGGATCATCTAGAAATAAGGCTCCATTGTTTTATGGTAATAATTATGCTTTCTGGAACATGAGGATGAAGAAATACTTGATATCACAAGGATATAATGTATGGAAAATGGTTGAAAAAGAGTATAGGGTTGAAGGTTATCCTGAGGCAGATAAGACTATTAGAAAATTGGTTGAGATCAATGCAAGAGCAATGAATTGTATTTTGAGTGGGCTTCATGAGATAAATTTTGCAAAGGTTATGGTATGTAATTCAACTAATGAGATGTGGACCAAGTTGTGGAATACTTATGAAGGAGATTCCAAGGTAAAGTTGGCAAAACTACAAACTCATAGAAAAATATTTGAGGAATTGAAAATGGAAGATTCTAAAGATATTGCAAAGTTTTTACTTCATGTTGATGATATTACTAACACCATGAGAGGCCTAGGTTTTGAGATGAAAGAATCAAAAGTTACTCAAAAGGTTTTGAGATCACTTCCTATGAAATATGATTCTAAGGTTTCAGCAATAGAAGAGACAATGGATATCAAAAAGATAACAATGGAAGAATTGCAAGGAACTCTTACAACTTATGAGATGAGGGTAAGTAAGCATCAAGTTCCAATAAAAGAGATTGCATTCAAGGCTTAAAAAAAGAGAAAGGGAAATTTTTAGAGATATATAGAGTTCTAGATAATGATGAGGAAGCTAACTTCATCAAAAGGAATAAGGACTCAAGGAATTTTAGGGATATAAGGAAATTCAGATGCTACAAGTGTGGTGATCTTGGTCACTATACATACAAGTGTCCACATGAAGAAAATAGTGATGATGAAAAATATGGTCACAGAAGAAAAGAATATGGAAAGCATAAGCATGACAAAGATGACAGATACAAGCAAAAAAGGTATGAGAAAAATAAAAAATTTCATAAGGTAAAGAAATCTTACTACATTACATAAGAAAGTGATAGATCAGATCATAGTGATAGAAACAAATCAGATGATGAAAAGGAGAACATCTATTCCTAGGAATAAAAAGTGAAAGAGAACAGTGCTTTGTGTGTGGTCAAAGAGATCACATATCAGGATATTGCAATGGTTTCAGTGATAGTGAAGATGAGATGACACATCAAGGAAACAATCATGGTCAAAGAAATCTTGAGAGTTTGTTTGCTATATAATATTATAATGATCTTAGTGGCAGTGAATATGAAGAAGGTTTTTCTATGGAATAAGAGAATTAGAAGAAGAACATTCACTTCAAATAGAAGAAGTTAAGCAAGAGGATAATGTCTCAATTGATCTAAAGGAAGACTTAAATGTTATCCATGAGCAACTACAAGAGGTTAAAGAGAATATGAAAGAATTGAAATGTTCCTTACTTGAGAAATTTGATCCATCACATGACTCAAAAGGTGAAGATATTTTCACTAAGAAGGAAACATGTGTTTCAAAGGCTATAAATATGGATGCCAAGTTGCTACTTGACACAAATAAAGAAAAATAAGAGGAAGATTCCAAAGCACCAAAGGTCTCATATTTCATGTTTGGGGAATCACACTCAAAAGGAAAGGAAGTTCTAAAATATGAAAACAAGGAAGCACCTAAGGTTTGTGAGGAAAGTTCCAAAGTTCCTATGGCTCCAAATATTCAGTTTGGATCTTTTTTTGAGATAGGTGAATCAAGTTCAAAAGAAAAATAAATTCTTGAAGAGGAAAGCAAGGAAGAAACTAAGGAAGAGGATTTAGATGCTACAAAGAAGGTTCAAGGATGCAATGCACAAGTTGAAAATGATCATAAGGATAATGGTAAAGAAAGGTATGAGGAACCAAGGCATGAACAAAGGGATTTTCAAGGACATTGTTTTTCTTGTAATGGATTTGGACACAGGGCTATACACTACACGATCCATGGATCAAAGAAGTTTGATTTTCTAGAAGAAACTTCAAAGGAAGAAGGTAAGGTTTCTAGGGGCATTGCTTCTCATGTAGTAGGATTGGTCATAGAGCTTTTTAGTGCAAAGGAAATGAGCAACATGGTTTTGGTTTTAGAGCTTCACAATTCATAAGTCATGGGAGTAATGGTCATGAAAATAGAGCTTCACAATATAGGGTTCAGGAAAGGAATGGATATGGAAATTATTTCAAGAAAGAATTCAGGACATGGGCACCATACAAAGGCTACAATATCAAGTGTTTTAATTGCAATAACTTTGGGTATATTACAAAATGGTGTAGGACTCAATTCAAAACAGGTTCAATGCAACAAGGCCAAATAGGTTCAAGGCAAGAAGGTCAAACAAGTTCTAGACAAGAAGATCAAGTAATTCATCAAGAGAAGGATATCAGAAAAATATGGAAGGAATTTGATAGAGGAAAGAAACAATGTGAGATGGGAGTAAAAGTACTCCCACCCCAAAATTAATCACCTCAAGAGAGAAGGTGGTGAGGGGGCTAAGTTTAAGATTCATTTCTTTTAGCCCCATAGGTCTCCCTTTTACCATTGATGTCAAAGTGGGAGAGATTTGAGTAAGGGGGGGAGCAGCCTCCAAAGAGAGCATTGAGTTAGGAGAAGCAACCTCCATAGAGATTATTGAGTCAGGGGGAGCAACTTTTATTCTAAGAGATGGTTTTTGCAGTGATTGTGGTTTTTTCTTTAGAGGTGTTTCTATAAATGACAAAGGGAGATATTGTTGGAAATTTGAGTTATTTTATGTTGTCATTGATATCACATGAATCATTGATGTCATATGGATCACATTGAGTTTTGATGGAAAAATGATATCTTGGAAAGCATAGATGAAATTAGGGTCTTTGTGAAAAACAAGGTAGGCAAAATAAAAGGTTTTATTTAAAACCATGGATGGCAAATTTGAAATGGGTTTTTCTTAAAACCCAGGTTGGCCTTTCATTTCATCAAAAAAGGTGCCCCAGTGATGGAGATATTTAATTTTAAATATTTAGTTTAAATTTTAATTATTTAAAATTTTAATTTTAATTTTAAAATTTAAATTAAAGTTAGCGTCGACATCTAAAGAAAGAGGGAAAATCAATAATGCGTCGACATCATCGAAAATGAGGAGAAGACTATATAAAGGGGGATCCTAAGGTTCATTTGAAATTAATCCTTGCTCGTGTTAATCGTTGGCTAAGCATCCGAAGAGAGCTTGTGCAAAAATCATTTTGAAAATGGAGACAATGAATAAATCTAAGGTTGATCGAAAGCCCAAGACATTGTGGGCAAAGTGGCGCATTGGAAATTAGATTTTTGTTAAGGTGTGTGGCAGCGCTTTACATCAAGGTTCGAATCTCCTTGACTGCATTCAAAGGCATTGGAAGGAAAGCGCTCGAAGAACTTTTGGTTTGCGTGGAAGGGAGGAAGGACTTAAGGCACATCGTGCCTTTTCCTTTCGAACGAGAAGCTAGCTCGTGTGGCAACCTTATTCGCGGCTAAGGCACTCGCGGTGTGTGCAATTTGGGGGTTCGAATACCCTTGAGGAGGTAATTACGTTTTTCTCTATTTAATTTCGTTGATGCCCTAGGATAGGATTTATAAGGTGGTTAAGAAATAATTAAAGTTTTTAATTAAACTTTATTTTTATAAGGGTTGTGATTATTATTTCAGAGGTGGATGAGTTGTTGATTTATTTTGATATTCATGAAATTGAAAATTAATATTTAGGAGAAATAAGGAGTTGTTATAAAATATTTTTGAGAGCCTTATTGATTATTATTTTTGATAAGGGTTTTATTAAAAAGGACTTTGGTGGATGTGTTTATTTTTTTTTTGGTAAATTAAGTTTGTCATTAAACCGGGTTTTAACGGTTGACCCAAAAATTATTTACAAAAATCAGCCCTTGACTGAGGAACCCAACCATGAACCAAACTAAGGAAACTCTGTCCTCTAACCTAACACTACTGCTTAGCCAGACACCAAAAAAAACCAGACCATACTACCCACCATAGTCAAAAAACCCTTTAACAAAAAGAGACAAAGGTCCTATCAGGACCCTAACTACCCCAAGCATCCACACTTCACACAGGAGATCACCCATAAGCCCGCATGAAACAAAAATCCACTGCCACAACCGACACAAAAAAACAAAACGCATACCGTCCATCCACAACAAAGGCCTATTGGAGGAAGACCCTATCGGTGGATGTGTTTATTAAGTTGGAGTAAAAAGGTGTAAATTGAGTTATGTTTATCTTGTGATTATTATTTTAAGTCCACTAATCCTTCTTGATATTGGAAAGAAAAGTTGTGTTTAGTGTAGCAGATTTTGTGGACAACTTCTTGACATCAAAAAGGTATGGGCACATTCTCCTATTGATTGGTTATGGTGGTTGATTTCTGAAATATCATTGGAGTGAAAATGATTGATTGTGGTTTCCTTTTCGAAAGTGGTTGGTTAAATGCTTCAAGGTTTCTAGATTGAGAGTTGTGTTTAAACCTTGTTTTATAAGAATAGTCATTGAAGCCCATTGGTTGTGAAAGAACTTGAAAAGAACACGAGTATCATTGTTATGTGAGATTTGTGGTTGAGCATTGTTGGAAACATTTGAGTTGGTTGATACATGCTTGGACTAGGATGTTTGTGAGAAAGAGTAGTCCCTTGTGGTGATTTGAGTTGAGTTGAGTTGAGAGTGAGATTAGAACATATTGAGTCTCTAAAAATTATCTTTATGCTTCTATGAGTTGACTTGAGTTGAGTTGAGATTTATTTGAGTTGAGTTGAGTTGAAGATTGAGCTTAGAACATATTGAGTCTCTAACAATTTTCTTTATGCTTCTATGAGTTGATTTGAGTTGAGTTGAGTTGAGATCATTGTGGATCATTATTGTCATCCATTGAAGAGTATATTGCCATTCATTGTTGAGTTCATCTTTGAGCTTTTCCTTGATAGATTTGTGGATGAGATTTGAGTACTACTTGAGCATGATTGATTGAGCCTTTGAGAAGGCCTTTGTGGAAAGTTTTGGGACAACTTTGTGGACAACTTTGTGGACAATTTTGGGACAGATGTGTGGACAAATTTGAGCAAGTTCTTGGTGAGCTTGCTAGAGCAGATTTGATCAAGTTCTTGGTGATCTTGCTAGAGCATATTTGAGCAAGTTCTTGGTGAGCTTGCTAGAGCAGATTTGAGAAAGTTCTTGGTGAGCTTGCTAGAGTAGATTTGAGCAAGTTCTTGGTGAGCTTGCTAGAGCATATTTGAGCAAGTTATTGGTGAGCTTGCTAGAGGAGATTTGATCAAGTTCTTGGTGGGCTTGCTAGATCAGATTTGGGCAAGTTCTTTGTGAGCTTGCTAAAGCATATTTGAACAAGTTCTTGATGAGCTTATTGGAGCAGATTTGGGCAAGTTCTTGGTGAGCTTGCTAGAGAAGATTTGAACAAGTTCTTGGTGAGCTTGTTGGAGTAGATTTTAGGCAAGTTCTTGGTGAGCTTGCTAATTCAGATTTGGACAAGTTCTATGTGAACTTATTATTTAGTTTTGGACAAGTTCTGTGTGAGCTTGTTATTCATATTTGGACAAGTTCTATGTGAAGTTGTTATTGCCTAGCTTTGAGTAGATTAAATAAATCATTGTATTGGATAAGGATCCTTATTTCTATGTGAAATATTATAAGGAGATTATCAGGTGGAGTACCCCACATTGGGGGAACCACATTAAATCTTGTGTCTCAATTGTGTGTGGTGACTTGTGCTCTTGCTTACTACTCGTTATCTGAGTTATTAATGCACACTTGCTATATTTGGTTATTGCAATTAAGGACATTAATTGATATTGATTTGGAAAGAAAGTAAAAAGTGGTCTTATACTGTTCACCCCCCCTCTCAGTATAAGCTTGTGTTCTTCAGAATCCATTTATCCACAATTGGGAAGATGTTCCCAACACTTATTATTTTGGATAGGGATGGGATTCAGCCTAGTCTCCTGATGATAATGCTAGGTGGTATTCGATCCAAGTGGTGGCTAAACTTGTGTAATGATTCTTCTGGGTAGGGATGGGATTTAGCCAAGTCTCTTGATGATAATGTTAGGTGGGATTCGGTACCAGTGGTGGCTAAACTTGCAGGGATTCCTCTTTTTTTTGCTTTTTCTCTTGTGGTGTGCCCTCAACCATCATTTTCACTATGCAGTCATTTTTATAACTAGTTGATAGTGTCTACTCATCAGTTCTATTAGGCGATTTTGATTAGATGTTAATTGGTTTCTTGGTTTCCTATGTTGTTTTTACAACAATGGTTTTTATTGATGGCATTGTTTTTACAGTGGTATTTTTTTGGTTGATGATGTTTGCTACATGACATGTTTATCTGCATTCTTTTCTTGTATGTAAAAATGTATTCTATTACTTCTTTAATATAATGCTTTTTACATTAAAAAAATATTTTTTAATATTTAATTTTGTATTCTTAGTTTTTTATTGATAATTGGGTTTTGAAAGGTCCCCAAAACCTTATACAAATGGGTCAGGGAGAGGATCTCCACAAGGAGAGGGTCTCCACAAAGCGAACACAGAACAGGAGATTGTCCCAGTGGAACAATCTCACAAAATAAAAAAGTAGGACCATCCCACGCAACACAAGCAAGGAAGACCGGCTTATGGGAGCCCGGGACAAAGAGTAACAACAAGATTAAAACCCGGCTAAAGGGAGCCCGGGACAAACAAAAAAAACAACTTAAATAAAATCCAGCTAGTGGTAGCCTGGGACAAACAACAAGAGGAGACACCGGTCTAGAACGGGAGAAACTGACAACAAACTTAAAATTTTGAAATTTAAAAATCAAAACCCAGCCCAAAAAGGCCCGGAAAAGAGAGACCAGCTAGCACTGTTTGAAATCGGGTATCCCGCCCAAAAGAAAACAGCCCAGCACGAAACCGGACCCCAAAAATCTGCCTGGGAAAACCAAAAATTGCAGAACATGAAAACCCCGGAAGGCACAGGAACAACCAACAAATGAAGAACCCGTCTAAGAAGGCACAAGGAAAGCCTGTAAATGAAAAACCCGTCCACAAAGACACAAAAAAAACATGTGAATGAAAAACCCACCCGTCCATGAAAATATAGGACCAATCTAAAGATAATGTTAATTTAACCGATATTAATTTTATAATCTTAATTCAAAAAATAAAAGAAAAAAACTATTGTGAGAGTATGTACCTGTAAACTCTGTTATGCTATGTGCATGTAGGTTTGAACTTTAAACCTCCGGAGTACCTGCTACGTCAATAGCGATTGTTTACCGAATATATAATTAAAACCTCCATACGGTATTACGTTAGAAACTGAGTAATTTATGAGTATATGTATTGATTGTGGATTATTACATCAAAACTAAACCATTGAATAAAACCTTATTAATAATTTTTCAGCAGCTAGAGGCCAACACTAAAAACTTAAAAAGGCCAAAAGCTTGAAAAAGCTAAAAAGGTAAAGAATACGAGTTTTATTCTTCGTACAAGCGACATGAGGATATGAACAGGCCGGCATACTGATAAACTAATAATTGAATGTACAGGTTACATAAGAACATACAATAGCAGAGACAGAAATCAAAACTCAGAACTGAACCAAAAAGAAGGTTTTAAGAAAGCTGAGAGAATAGCAAGCAATTAATCCAGAGATATCAATGAATAATGTTTTGGTATAGTGGAGTTGTTGGAATTGGACGGTGCAACTGCTAAAATGTCGTATGTGGATGACATAAACTTACGATGTATATATATAACATATTGCTCCTTGTCATCTCCATTCAATATAGCCTCTGTCTTCAATACCTCGATTCTCTGCTTCTCCCTCACTCTTGGTAATGGCAGCATATAAAAATCTCATGATTAACTTTTTTGGTAGGACATTGCTTTTTCTAATATTATTAATGGCAACAAGCGTTACATGCCATTCTGAGGGCTTAAGGCCAGACTTCTATCACCTCTCTTGTCCGAATGCCTTGTCCATCGTCAAGTCTGTGGTAGAGAAGGCTGTCCAAAAAGAGGCTCAGATGGCAGCTTCCTTACTTCGTCTTCATTTCCACGATTGCTTTGTTCAGGTTATAAACATGATATGTAGAATTTATATTTACATACAGCAAAACAAAGTAGAAGAATTTGCCATTTTACTGTTTATATATAAATTATGCCTGGTAATCTTCCCTTTGATGCGATATATTTGACAGGGCTGCGATGGCTCGCTGCTGTTAGACGACACCCCAACATTCAGAGGGGAGAAGACAGCAGTCCCCAACAATAATTCTGTGAGAGGATTCGATGTGGTGGATGAAATCAAATCCCAACTGGAGAAAGAATGCCCCGGCGTTGTCTCTTGTGCTGATATCCTCGCCGTTGCAGCCCGAGATTCTGTAGTGCTGGTATAGATTTAAGTCCTTACTTTCAAATTAAGAGATCTCTCCATTTTTATTCACTACCAGCTTACCATGTTAATGAAAAAAAACTTGTGTGCATTCAATTGTGGTGACAGAGTGGAGGGCCAGAGTGGAATGTAATGTTAGGAAGAAAGGATTCAAGGAGTGCCAGCTTTAGTGGGGCGAACCAAGATATTCCTGCACCTAACTCGACACTGCAGACTCTCATTACCAAATTCAAACGTCAAGGCCTCAACCAGGTGGACTTGGTTGCACTCTCAGGTAATAAAAATGTCCGCCACTTAACGATTTTTTTACAACCCACAATAAAATGTTATAATTGAACTTATGATGCAGGTGGCCACACCATTGGTCAGTCTCGATGCACAAGCTTCAGGCAGAGGATTTATAATCAGAATGGAAAGTTTGATTTGCCTCTGGCGGCGAGTTATTCGGCTGAGTTGAAACCGAGATGTCCAAGATCAGGGGGAGATAATATCTTGTCAGCCTTGGATGTTGTGAGCCCAACGAGATTTGACAACCACTACTTCAGGAATGTTCAGAATTCAAAGGGGTTGTTGATATCTGATGAGGAGCTGTACGCTAAGACAAAGAGCAGTCCAAACCAGTTGACGAGGGAGATAGTGAGTACATATGCGGAGAACGAGATGTTGTTCTTTGAAGAGTTTGGGAAGTCGATGGTGAGAATGGGTAACATCAAGCCTCTGGTTGGGCCGAGAGGGGAGATCAGAAAGAATTGCCGCCGAATGAATTGAATGAATAAAGGGCAAGGCCAATCTCCGTAAGTCTACGTGTGTCGTAAAATCAGATCCAAGCCTGAAATAATGGCTCCTTTTCTCGCTGTGTGCTCCTTTCTGCCGTAATAAGTTTCGATGTTGGTCTACGCTATTTCACTTTCTTAACGTTTGGATGTTGGTCTACGCTATTTCACTTTCTTAACGTTTGCCTTTTTTCATTCTGCTGCTGACATTGACCTTTTAAATGGCCCTCTTTTTAATAGGTCTTTTAAATAAAGTTGTGTTTGGTTTTCCATATATTATGGAAAATTATGTATTATGTATATTAACAAAAGTAAATAAATAAAATACTAAATATTTAAAGACAAAGAGAATTTTGAAAATAAATTATAAGTTTCACTGTTTCATTATTCTGTGGTGATTTTATTTAATCATGTTATTCTAAAGAAAGAACAAGATGAATGTTTTTTTTTAAAACATTAATATAAAAAAAAAAAATCTTTGAAGGAACATTGACAAAGATTTAATATATTCAATTCTTATACATAAAAATACTTAAATAAAATTAGGTAAACATATGAAGAAGTAAATTGTGTCTACCTAAATAGCTTATATATATATATATATATATATATATATATATATATATATATATATATATATAAATAAAAGCTATTTAGATAGAGATAGTTTACTTCTTCATATGTTATATATATAGCATTTAAATATAAAATCATTTTCAATGTTTTCAATGTCTAGTGCTAGTGCTAGGGTTTAAATTTGGTTATATGATGCATCTAAGGAATATGATTGTAATTTTTCATGAAAAAAGATTTGAATAAACTTTAAATTATACATCAAAGTTGTCAAAGGTGATTGGGTTCACTTGTATACTATGGGATTGGGTGAGACTATCTTCAAAGTGAAGATATGTATTGTATTAATGACAAAGCTTCAAATAAAGACATTATAAAGGCTTCAACAATTTCAACTATAGATAAGATTTAAAGTTCTCATCCTTCGTACTTCTTTTAATCTCTCTTGTAGATAACTTTAGTACATTTTTGAAAAAAAATTATGAAGGAAGCTTATCAACGTCATACTTCATTCATATTCATAGTATAAAATCCTTAGAATTTTAGCCAAAAATGTCCCATGATATGTTCTTTACATAGAGAATTTGAATGCTTAATAGATATATTAGAATCCTTAAAGAGTTGGTCATTCCTCTAATATTGTGTATCATAGTTACCACTTGGAATATCATAATTATAATTGGTTAGGCTATGTTAAACTCAATAAGAATGATACATTAAGGAATTGATATTTGGCATGGAGATGCTTATATAACGTTGAGGTAAATACTCTTTCTATTCAACTTTAATCCTTTTTCCTAATTTAAGGCCCTCAAAACTCAACAACATATAAAAATTAGATGTAACAAGTGAGCGAATCAAATGCATATGTATTGGCATATCCTCAAAACTAATAACTTTATCATTATTTCTTAAAAATGACCTTAGAGTTGTATATCCATTGTTTAGTCTATACCCAACAACTAATCATAAACTAAAATGTGGACCAAAGGAAAAGGAACCTTGGATATATACATGAGTAAAATTCTCTCAACCTTCTAAAATTTATATGTAAATAAAACTTGTTTGACCTCCTGTTTCAAAGTGTTAAAAACTATATCTTTTACTCTTTCAAGATTTTTTTGAAAATTATGTGTATCACAAAAGGATGCTAAGATATATAGTTATCTTTATAAATTTATTTTTAGTCAAACATCACAATGATATCATCTATAAATATAATAATAATTTATATACTTTATTTATTAAGCAATCATATTTTCTTAGTCTACTTAATATGGTTTCCTCAAGCTTAATTCATCTACATAGATACCAAAGAATATAGGGGAAAGCAAATAATTCATTTAACCTCATTAGGGAATTGTATTTATTTTTCCTCATCAATACTTGCACATACTCTATGTTTTAACTAAATTTAGATAAACCTAGGAGAGCGCTATGCCCCATAAGTGGAGGTAACACTGGCATCAATATAGATTAAGTAAAATCCCAAAAGGATGATATATAAAGTGGGGAAGGCTAGGTTGGACTCATAGATATGGGTATCATTAGGGATATGATATAAGCAGGGTTATGCATAGTGGCGAATCACCATTAATTAGCAAAAATTAGGATTTTAAAATTTTGAAATTGGCTAATCTCGAGACCTTTCACTGGGGTCCAATTGCCCAAAATTTTTGGGATGCAAATTTTTTTGGGGTCGGCTCACTAGATCTTGATAATAATTTTTTTTTTTTTTTTTTTTTAATTCGCCAACCACTTTCACCCAAATCCATGGACCTTTTCGCCTTCAAATTATAAATAATTTTATTTTTCTCACCAAATTCGCCACTTATACCACCAATATATATACCTAACATGATAGCGATACTCATATACCCAAAAAATGACCCATAGCACCAAAAACTATGCAATGGCAAAAAAAATTTAAAGCAGCAAAAAACCACCTATTGGCAGTTTTGCATCTTGCCACATTAGAATTTTTTATGAATTTTTGATTGACAGTGTTATTGTAACAACAAAAAATACAGTAAATTAATGTTGTAGTATTTTCTATAATGTGTTGCAGTTCATTTTTATGTGTTAATATTCTTATTTGTTTTTATGAGTTTTGTGCTTGGAAATAATGGATGTTGCAAGGAAAATTGGTTGTGGTAAATGATGTAAAAAATCGGTTGGAATTGCTCGAAAACATCAACAAAAACAACGCTTAAATATTAAAGAAAATTTGGATGAAACAACCTTTTCATCCCAAGAGAAGGGCGAAAATATTTGTCACCCTTCCTCATGGTGAAGACGACTTTATTTTTGAAAGAATGGTAAAGATGCGTTCGCCCAAAAGTGGGGCGATAAACCCATTCGCCCCACTTCAAGGTGAATGTAAAATTTAAAAAGAACAAATAAATGCTAAGTTTGGTAAAACAACTTTCGTCCCAAGAGAGGAGCAAAAATCCCAATGTTTAAGTTCATGGTGGGCTCGAAGTTAAAGAACAACAACAATGGAAACAAGTGTTTTCACCCCAAAATTGGGGTGAAAGCAACGTTCGCCCCACTTTGGGGTGAATGCCATTTAAAAATAGAGGATGATTCACCCAATCAGCGCATTGAAAATTCAAGGCTTTGTTCACCCCAAGAGAGGGGTGAAAACACCTTTTG
Organism: Wollemia nobilis; assembly: GCA_028583015.1. Lineage (NCBI taxonomy): Eukaryota > Viridiplantae > Streptophyta > Pinopsida > Araucariales > Araucariaceae > Wollemia > Wollemia nobilis. The sequence goes on from JAQPPZ010003235.1 coordinate 1,360,143, forward strand.
CCCTCTCTTCGGGTGAATGTAAAAATAGAGGTTGTGGACCCCACGTTAGCATGAATTGAAAGGAGTAAAAATAACAGCACTTTTGCCCTAGTTGAGGGGTAAAAGTCCCATTTGCCCCTCCCAGTGGTGAAGCTACATGAAGATGGCCCCATGAATACGTCAAGAGTTTTATCTTCGCTTCAGGTAAGCATTAAAAGATAGGTTTTAGCTTAGTCAAATCTACGTTCGCCTAAGGTAAAGGGCAACAAGGGCTTTCACCTCTTTTGGGGGTGAACGTGTATTTTAAGAAGAGAGACATTTTATGTGAGTGCTTTTGCCTTGGGAGAGAGGCAAAGCTCTCAGTCACCCCTTATAGGGGTGAAACAATATAAAGATGGTTCGAAGCATCGAGTATGAAATCAAAGGGGTATAGTAAGTTGTTTTAGCCCATATTTTCTCCAGGTTGACTATTACCACGATGAGAAGATGAATGCAATGCTAAGAATTTTGAATTGAGTAAATTTGGGGATTGTACATTGAGCACAATGATGTCAGGGTTGTGAGTGGTGATTCAATGGTAGATTAAAGCATTTTTTTCTTCTCCCTTCGGCAAAATTATAAGGAATAATGCAAAGATCAACTCAAAGGTGCAGAGAGAGCAAAATTACAAAGGTTGATGGTTTATGGGCACGTTCGCCCATCACTCTGTATTAAGCAAAGTTCATTTTAATTTCAAAGAAGACTTTTCAAAGGTGCCCCGATCAGACAAATAATGAGAATTTAATGATTGAGGTGAAGAGTGGTTGAATTTTTTGATTTCATGTTGAAAATGCTGAAGGGTTTAATATCACAGGGCGATTTTCATGAGTTCCAAGATATTCTAGACAAGGGTGAATTTCTAAGTAATAATGGAGGTATCAATTCAATGACCACCTTTGCATTTTTTCGTGCACAAACACCCAAATGTGTTGATTTCCCAGGAATCTTCTCTTAAAAGTTGGATCATTGTCATAGAAGGAAGATTTTCAAGAATTTTAAGGAAGAATTTATTCACAAAGGTTCCTGATCTGTAAACATTTTTTCTTTTATGTATTAAATGAACAAAGGTGAAACCCTCTATAAATACTAGACATTTTCAATGTAAAATAGGAGGATAGACACTGCAAAAAAATTGTTCAATTTTTCTACGTAAATAGAAGGAATTTGGTTTCTAATTTTTACAAGAAATTTCTGTGTGATTTCTTTCTACTCTAAGCATTTCTATTTTATATTCATGTCTATTATCTGCTACTAAGTTCAAATTATGCATCTGGATTTGAGCACTGTTGGTGAAGGAGTGAGTAGTAGAATGCAATTCTTGAATTTTTCTCCATGAAATTATAAGTGGATTCTTTTGCCTTCTTTCTATTCTATGTTGCTACATGCTTGATTTGGATTCCTGCTACTAGTTTATCCCCAATCCTATATCATTGGCTTGTGGCTATATTTTACATATCTTTCTATTATTTCCATTTATTTCTTGTAACTCTATACTTAAACTCGTGTAGGATTAGTAAGGGAGCCATCCCCCTCTGGATATTGACCTGGAGGATATTTCTTTCCTCCAGCATTTCAATTTTGGTCGTGCTTAGGGTGCACAAACACACATTTGTATTTTAGGCAGATATTTGACCAACAATTTTTGGCATGCCTGGTGGGACATTTAAGTCTCGTATTGAGCAATATAAATAATATTAAGGTCTTGATGTTCACCTTTATATTATGGAGTTATAACATCTAGCGACTCAGTTATACCCAGAAGCCTCCCAATGTGAATTCAGTAAAAGGTATACTTCATGATCACAAGATCGAAGGCCAAAAATCCTAAAAATCCCATTGAGTTTTTTGAACTTGACACCCAAAAATTAGGAGAACATCCTAGATTAGTTACCCCACCTCATATATCAGTCACAACATCTTCACAGATAGCTGGTATGTTTTCCAATTCTTCAAGTCTAACTAGTACTGCAACTAGCATTCCTCTGCCTCAACCTCACACGCTAGTCAATATGGCTAAAAATCTTCTACCATGACAACCACAGCCACCAAGGCAGTTCCTAGCATGGAATAGCTTAGGAAATTTGAATTTACAAGCACAAAATCCAATCTCTCAAGCAGCATTGAAGGCTTTGCCTACCTATGATGGTACTGGTAAGACTGCTTATGAGCATATCCAAGATGTTGCTTCTTTGGCAATAATCCATGGCATCACAAACGAAGATATTATGGTGATATTACTAGTGTTATCACTTAGAGGGAAGTTTCTATATTGGTATCGATCCTTGCCACCCGCTACTATCACCACATGGGATCAGTTGGTGCAATTGTTGATAAAGAAATTTCATGAGCAAGTTGATCCATTTTCTTTATTGCACCAATTTACAAACATCCAAAGACATCCATAGGAGGAAATAGTGGATTTTAATTTCAGATTTGCTCGAAGCTGGCAGATATTTCTTGATGGTCTTCAACCCACTCATGAGCAAGCTATTTTTTACTATCTTAGAGTATTTAACTTTGATATTGGTATGGCAGTATAAAAAGCCAATAGCAACACGTTTCTAGATTTGTACACGTAGGCATAGAAATATGAGGCAGATATGATTGCCATAGGTAAGTTGCCACCGAAGATAAAAATACCCATTCTTCCTAATATTTCGTAATATTTGTATTTTGGTGTTTTATTCTACAACTCCCCACCCCAAGTATTTCGTAATTACCCACATCGGTCATTCCATAGTTGCCAGTCCTAGTTTTGTTCCCAACGCTACCAGCACCACCTATTCCATTGCAGTTGCATATTACACCAATACCTCTACCTATGCAAGCACCTCCTACGCCCTCAAATTCCTATCCCTACATGAAGATATTATAGGAGATGCAATAACTCTATTCAATAGTGAGGATAATGTCGAATTAAATTACATTTGTAAAGAGAAAGTAGGTTGAAGCTTACTTCTAGTCAAGGATATTTTAAAACCACCTATTACCAAAGAACAACTGATTGCTAGCAAAGGTCCTAAAAGAAATAAAACTGTGTTGGCAAATAAAGAAGCTAGTACATCGAAACGGGCATATTGGTGTTCACTTGTAATGATCCTCACGATGAAAACACGTGCATGGTCTATCTGAACTATGTACAAATATTAGCAAAAAATTATGCTGGTGGACAAATCAATATGATAATAGAAGATGATCATAATTTTATGGTCCCTTCAATGGAGCAAGTTTCAGTCCTTACAAGGGCTAGAAAGATTCTGATGACTATTGATCTAGTAGAAATGGAGCTGCTAAAGGTTCCCGTTAAACAAAAGGTACAATATGAAAAGGCATAGTCGCAGGTGAAAGCACCTGGTGCAAAAACTAAATAACAAGATCCTGTCTTGTTGAAGGATATTTTGCCTAGGCAAGCTCAAGATAAGTTGTAGGTAAAGGCATCAAATTTACAGCCTACAATTTCTCAAGTACAAATTGAGATAAGAGAACAAGCCAAATAACACCTCAAGTACCCATCATTGGCCAAGCAATAAAGGGTAGAAGCTACATAACAATACTAAAAAAATATGAGTCGGCTAGTGAAGAAAAGGGCTTAGATACTTTTGATTACAATATTGTTGAGGAGATGAAGAAAATTCCTACAAAGGTAAGCTTGTATGATGTACTACAATTACCTGGACAAGTTGACATGTTGCATGAGTCTCTCAAGACTGTGAAGGATAAAAATAAAAGCCTTGCCCAGATAGTGTTAGCACAAACACTGACAACCTCTACCACCAGTAAGAACATACCACCCCCATTTTATTTATCTCTCAAAATGGAAGGGTGGATCGTGCATAATTGTATGATCAATTTTGGTGTCGTGACTACTGTTATGACAAAGACAATATGTGAAATCATGGCGATGGAGTATACAAATATTAGTCTAGGTGTTTTAAAATTGGATGGAACTCCAATAAAAATGGTGGGAGTAATTAAGGATATTCTCATTGTTCTGCATAGTATGCCATAAATCACTGTTATTCAAGAAGTAGTGGTAGTAGACTTAGAACCATACTTCAGCATGTGTCTTTCATGGGAATTCATAGTGAATCTAGGAGGATATTTATCCCTATATTATTCCCATTTGGAGATTCCTTTTAAGGGAATAAGAATATGCATCTATAATGAAAAGCCTTCCACTTTTCATATAGAGAAACTTGAAGAAGAAGAAAATCCCATTGGCATAGTTAATATGATGACAAAAGATATGCAAGGAGTGGACTTGATGAAAGAAGCTTTTTATGAGATCCACTTGGAAGATGAGTTTTTACTGATGTATTTCAATGCAATGGTAGAAACCGATATTGAATATTATACCATAACTAAACCTGAACATATTGAAGCGGAATTTTTTGATTCCCCAAACCCTATTTTTGATCATCTATGGAAGCTATATTTTGATGGTGCAAGATGCAAGAATGGTGCTGAAGCCGAAATTGTTCTTTTTTTGCTTGTAGGATTTACAGAAAACCTATTCATATCAGTTGACCTGGATCTGCATGAGTAATACCACCAAATATGAAGCGTTATGTCTTGGTCTGAAGAAAGCTAAAAAGTTGGAAATAAAATAGTTTTAAATCTTTGGAGATTTTGAGCTCATCGTCAATCAGACTACAAAAAAATACGTGTAAAAGTAGCACTATTTGAAGGTCTACCATAATATGGTATAAGATCTATTTGAGTCCTTTACATCACTAAAAATCCAAGCAATTTAGCGAGAATAGAACAAACATGTAGAAATCCTAGCTTACCTTGGTATCAATTTCTCTCCCATAGAGCAAGTGGTTAGGAGGCCAAAGACTATGAGGATAATTTATAGAGCAAGTGTTATTGTAACAACAAAAAATACAACAAATTAATGTTGTAGTATTTTCTATAATGTGTTGCAGTTCATTTTTATGTGTTAATCTTCTTCTTTGTTTTCATGAGTTTCGTGCTTGGAAATAATGGATGTTGCAAGGAAAATTGGTTGTGGTAAATGATGTAAAAAAATGGTTGGAATCGCTTGAAAACATCAACAAAAAAAATGCTTAAATATTAAAGAAAATTTTGATGAAACAACCTTTTCACCCCAAGAGAATGGCAAAAATCTTTGTCGCCCTTCCTCAGGATGAATATGACTTTATTTTTGAAAGAATGGTAAAGATGCGTTCGCCCCAAAAGTGGGGTGACAAACCCATTCACCCCACTTCAAGGTGAATGTAAAATTTAAAAAGGACAAATAAATGCTAATTTTGGCAAAATGACTTTTGTCCCAAGAGAGGAGTAAAAATCACAATGTTTAAGTTCATGGTGGGCTCAAAGTTAAAGAACGACAACAATTAAAAGAAGTGTGTTCATCCCAAAGGTGGGGTGAAAGCAACGTTCGCCCCACTTTGGGGTGAACATCATTTAAAAATAGAGGATGATTCACCCAATCTGCGCATTGAAAAGTCAAGGCTTAGTTCACTCCAAGAGAGGGGCAAAAACACCTTTCACCCTCTCTTCAGGTGAACGCATATAAAAACATAGGTTGTGGACCCCATGTTATCATGCATTGAAAGTAGTAAAAAAAATAGTACTTTTGCCCCAGATGAGGGGTAAAAGTCCCATTCGCCCCTCCCAAGGGTGAAGCTACATAAAGATGGCCCCATGAATGCATCTAGAGTTTTATCTTCACTTCAGGTAAGCATTAAAAGATGGATTTTAGCAAATTCAAAGCTATATTCACCTAAGGTAAAGGGCAATAGGGGATTTCACCTCTTTTGGAGGTGAACGTGTATTTTAAGAAGAGAGTCATTTTATGTGAGTGCTTTTGCCTTGGGAGAGAGGCAAAGCTCTCAGTTACCCCTTATAGGTGTTAAACGATATGAATATGGTTTGAAGCATCGAGTATGAAATCAAAGGGGTATAGTAAGTTGTTTTAGCCCAAATTTTCTCTAGGTTGACTATTACCATGATGAGGAGATGAATGCAACACTAAGAATTTTCAATTGAGTAAATTTGAGGACTATACATTGAGTGTAATGATGTCAGGGTTGTGAGTGGTGATTCAATGGTAGATTAAAGCATTTTTTGCTTCTCCCTTAGGCAAAATTATAAGGAATAATGCAAAGCACAACTCAAAGGTGCAGATCAAGCAAAGTTACAAAGGTTGCTGGTTTATGGATGCTTTTTCCCATCACTCTGTATTAGGTGAAGTTCATTTCAAGTTCAAATAAGACTTTTCAAAGGTGCCCCGATCGAACAAATAATGAGAATTTAATGATTGAGGTGAAGAGTGGTTGAATTTTTTGGTTTCATGCTGAAAAGATTGTAGGGTTTAATATCAGAGGGCAATTTTCATGAGTTCCAAGATATTCTAAACAAGGGTGAATTTCTAAGTAATAATGGAGGTATCAGTTCAATGACCACCTTTGCATTTTTTTATGCACAAACACCCGAATGTGCTGATTTCCCAGGAATTTTCTCTTAAAATTTGGATCGTTGTCATAGAAAGAAGATTTTTAAGAATTTTAAGGAAGAATTTATTCACAAAGGTTCCTGATCTATAAACATGTTTTCTTTGATGTATTAAATGAACAAAGGTGAAACCCTCTATAAATACTAGATATTTTCAATGTAAAAGAGGAGGATAGACACTCTGCAGAAAATTTGTTCAAGTTTTTTACGTAAATAGAAAGAATTTGGCTTCTAGTTTTTACAAGCAATTTCTATGTGTGATTTCTTTCTACTCTAAGAATTTCTATTTTATATTCATGTCTATTATCTGCTACTAAGTTCGAATTCTGCATTTGGATTTGAGCACTGTTGGTGAAGGAGTGAATATTGGAATGCAATTCTTGAAGTTTTCTCCATGAAATTATAAGTGGATTATTTTGCCTTCTTTCTATTCTATGCTGCTACATGCTTGATTTGGATTCCTGCTACTAGTCTGTCCCCAATCATACATCATTGGCATGTGGCTATATTTTCCATATCTTTCTATTATTTCCATTTATTTCTTGTAACTCTATACTTAAACCGGTGTAGGATTAGTAAGGGAGCCAACACTCTGTGGCTATTGACCTGGAGGATATTTCTTTCCTCCAACCTTTCAATGTTGGTCGTGTCTAGGGTGCACAAACACACATTTGTATTTTAGGCAGATATTTGACCAATAGTTATTGGCACACTTAGTGGGACATTTAAGTCTCGTATTGAGCAATATAAACAATATTAAGGTCTTGATGTTCACCTTTATATTGTGGAGTTATAACATCTGGTGACTCAGTTATACCTAGAAGCCTCCCAACGTGAAGTCAGTAAAAGCTATACATCATGATCACAAGATCGAAGGCCAAAAATCTTGAAAATCCCATTGATTTTTTTGAACTTGACACCCAAAAATTAGGATAACATCCTAGATTAGTTACCCCACCTCATACATCAGTCACAACATCTTCATAGATAGTTGGCATGTTTTCCAATTCTTCGATTCTAGCTAGTACTAATACTAGCATTCCACTACCTCAACCTCACACACCAGTCAATATGGCTCAAAATATTCCACCACGATAACCACAGCCACCAAGGCATTTCCCAGCATGGAATAATTTAGGAGGTTTGAATTTACAAGCATAAAATCCAATCTCTCAAGCAACATTGAAGGCTTTGCCTACCTATGATGGTACTGGTAAGACTTCTTACGAGCATATCCAAGATGTTGCTTCTTTTGTGATAATGCATGGCATAAAAAATGAAGATATTATGGTGATATTACTGGTGTTATCACTTAGAGGGAAGTTTCTATAGTGGTATCGATCATTGCCACCCACTACTATCACCACATGGGATCAGTTGGTGGAATTGTTGATCAAGAACTTTCATGAGCAAGTTGATCCATTTTTCTTATTGCACCAATTTACAAAAATCCAAAGACATCCATAGGAGGAAATAGTGTATTTCAATGTCATATTCGCTCGAAGCTGGCAAAGAGTTCCTAATGTTCTTCGGCCCACTCATGAGCAAGCTATATTTTACTATCTTAGAGTCTTTAACTTTGATATTGGTATGGCATTCCAACAAGCCAATGTCAACATATTCCCAGATTTGTACACACACACATAGAAAGATGAGGCAGATTTGATTGCCATAGGTAAGTTTCCATCGAAGATAATAATACCCATTCTTCCTGATCTTTCGTAACATTTGTATTTTGGTGTTTTTTCACAATCTATGCCTTCCATGTACCTTTTTCCCTCATGGATCTTGGATCCACCTCAAATCACTCCATTTTCAATTCCACAACTCCCCGCCCTAAGTATTTTGTAATTACCTGTATCGGTCATTCCATAGTTGCCAGCCCCAGTTCCGTTCCCAACGCTACTAGCACCACCTATTCCATTGCAGTTGCCTATTCCACCAATACCTCTACCTATGCAAGCACCTCCTACGCCCTCAAATTCCTATCCCTACATGAAGATATTACAGGAGATGCAATCACTCAATTCAATGGTGAGGGTAATATCGAATGAAATTACATTTATTAAGAAAAAGTAGGCTGAAGCTGACTTCTAGTCAAGGAGATTTCAAACACCACCTATTACCAGAGAATAACTGACCACTAGCAAAGGTCCTAAAATAAATACAACTATGTTGGCAAATAAAAAATCTAGTACATCGAAGTGGGCATATTGGTGTTCCACTTGTAATGATCCTCATGGTGAAAATACGTGCATGGTCCATCTGAACTATGTATAGACATTAGCAAAAATTTATGTTGATGGACTAATCAATATGATAACAGAAAATGATCATAATTTTATGGTCCCTTCTTTGGAGCAATTTTCAGTCCTTACAAGGGCTAGAAAGAAGTCGATGATTGTTGATCCAGTAGAAATGGAGCTGTTAAAGGTTCTCGCTAAACAGAAGGTACAAGATGAAAAGGCATAGTCATAGGTGAAAGCACCTGGTGCAACAACTAAATAGAAAGATCCTATCTTGTTGAAGGATCTGTTGCCTAGGTAAGCTCAAGATAAGTTGTAGGTAAAGGCATCAAATTTGCAACCCGCAGTTTCTTAAGTACAAACTGAGACAAGAGAGCAAGCCAAATAACACCTCAAGTATCCATAATTGACCAAGCAGTAAAGGATAGAAGCTACTCAACATTACAAAAAAAATACGAGTCGGCTAGTGAATAAAAGGGCTCAGGTACTTCTTATTAAAATATTGTTGAGGAGATGAAGAAAATTCCTAAAAATGTAAGCTTGTATGATGTACTACAATTACCTGGACAAGTTGACATGTTGCATGAGTCTCTCAAGACTATGAAGGATACAAATAAAAGCCTTGCCTAGATTGTGTTAGCATAGATACTGATAACCTCTACCACCAGTAATAACAGAATGGTGCTGAAGCCGAAATTGTTTTTTTTTTGCTTGTAGGATTTACAGAAAACCTATTCATATCAGTTGACCTAGAGCTGCATGAATAATACCACCAAATATGAAGCATTATGTCTTGGTCTAAAGAAAGCTAAAAAGTTGGAAATAAAATAGTTGTAAATATTTGGAGATTTTGAGCTCATCATCAATCAGACTACAAACAAATACGTGTCAAAGTAGCACTATTTGAAGGCCTACCATAACAAGGTATGGGATCTTTTTGAGTCCTTTACATCACTAAAAATCCAAGCAATTTAGCGGGAACAAAAAAAACATGTAGACATCCTAGCTTACCTTGGTATCAATTTCTCTCCCATAGAGCAAGTGGTTAGGAGGCCAAATACTATGAGGGTAATTTATAGATCTTCGATCCCTGATAAAAACCTTTATTGGCAAGTGTTCGATAGTGATGAAAAAATAGTTAATTTCTTGATTAAGGAAGTTGCGAGTGCAAAATATAGAACACTTGTCGAGGAGGAAATGGAAGGAATGATTCAACTGAAGAATAACCACATTCCTAGGGGACTGATTTCTCTTAAAATCTTGTTTGATCAAAATGATAGGGTAGATAAATATTAGATCAAGGCAGACACAAAGGAGTATAAAGAAATGTTGTTGGAGTCTGATAAGATCATTAAATTTGGAACAGACTATACGTCAAAAGAGCTCGAAGCTATCATGTTCTGAGTTTCTAGACATCATCGCTTGGAGCTATCATGATCTGAAAGGATATGACAAGAACGTGATCTAGCACACCATTGAATTTCAAGAAGGTGTGAAGCCTTTTCGATAGAAACAATGACCTATCAATCCTAAAATTAAAGTGCTTATGAAGGCAAAACTGCTAAAAATATTGGAGGTAAAGATAATTTATCCTATCAAGCACTCGAAATGGATGGAAAACTTGGTTCCAGTTAAAAAAAATGGAGATATTTACCTGTGTGTAGAATTTTGAAATCTAAACCAAGCATCCTTGAAAGACCACTATCGATTGCCACAGATCGATCAAATTCTGCATTTAGTCGCTGGAGCACAGATATTTCCATTGCTTGATGGTTTTTTTGGCTACAACCAGATCTAGGTGAAGGATGAGGAGCAGTACAAAATAATATTTACTATAAAGTTGGGCACCTTCGCATATCAAAGAATGTTGTTTGGTCTTTCCAATGCTTGCACCACCTTTTAGAGAGCTATGAACATTGCTTTTGGTGAGTTGTTGAATCAGATTATTGTAATTTACCTTGACAACATGATTCTTTTCTCACATTGCAGGGAAGATCACATCTCTCATCTAAGACAAGTGTTCAAAAAGTATCGATAATTTGGAATTTCCATTAACCCGAAGAAATCCATTTTCACTATCAAAGAGGGAAAAATCTTGGGACATGTGATTTCACAAGAAGGACTGGTGATTGATCCTGTGAGAGTTGAAGCTCTCTTGAAGTTACCACTACTAGTTAACAAGAAGGATTTGTAGTCGTTATTTGGCCAGATAAATTTCATTCAAAAATTCATTGTTGATTTTTCTCAAGTAGTTAAGACAATGACTAAAATCCTGAAGAAGAATGTAAACTTCAAGTGGAAATAAGTAAGAAGATAGGCATTCCAGGAAATCAAGGAGAAAATAATCCAAGTGCCAGTACTGATTAATCCATATTATTCAAATGATTTCATCCTTTACGTAGTACATGAACAAGAGAGTTATGTTGTTGTCCTCACTCAAAAGCAAGATTATGGGGATTAGAAACTGATTGCTTTCTTGATTCAAGTTATTGTGCCATGCCAGGAGAAATATAAATTCATTGAGAAGGTGTATGGTGTCATGAAGTCTTTAAAGAAATTATGGAATTTTATCTTACAAAGTAGGACAATCATCTACATTATCCATCTAGATGTCATGAATTTCATCATCCAAGGAGAAATGGGTGATAAAAGAGTAGGTTGGGTTTCAAATATTCAAGAATATGATGTGGAGATTTAGCCTACTAATTTGGTTCATGGTCGAGCCCTCTACCAAGAATTGGCCAAAAGTGCAGCTTTTGGATCACTGGCTTCAATACAATACAAGGTCATGAGTGAGAGTAATCTTACCAATAAAGTAACAAGTGATCATGACTGTACAGAGGACATTGTCGATTTATTCACATCTAGAATATGTCCATCACATCTTGATGCCTCACAGTGGCAAAGATTTAGGCTGCAAGTGCTCAGGTAAATCATATTTCCAAGCGGGTTATTCCATAAAAATATATATGGAGTACTCTTTAGATGTGTGAAAGAGTATGAAAAGCAAAAAACATTAGAGGAGTTTCACTCTGGCTTATCTAACGAGAATTATGCAGGAAGGCCTATGGCCTTGAATATTATCCTATCTAGGTATTTTTGACCTACCCTCTTCACAAATACACATAAAGTGAGCCAGAGTTGTGATAACTATCACCAGTATGTTGGCAAGAATAAGAAATCATCTTCGCCCCTGCATCTGATATAGGTAGAAGAACCATTCCAATGGTGGGGTTTGAATTTAATTGGAGTTATTGATCCTTATTTCTCCATAGAGCATAAATATATCTTGATAGCGACTGATTATTTTACCATGTGGGCAGAGGTTATAACTACCAAGAAGGTAGACCAGGCTACAGTCATATCCTTCCTAGAAGGATTTATTATCCATTTTGGTGTACTAGATGCCATTGTAATAGACAAAGAGACTTCATTTATTGGGACCAAGATCACTGAATTGCAAGCATGTATGGGATTTATCTGAAGACTTATTCCAATTATTATCCACAAGGAAACGGTTTGGCCGAATCCACAAATATAAATTTGCTTCATATTTTGAAAAGAACACTTGGCAACAACAAAAGTGATGCAGGAGCATCCAACAAAATTTGGGAAATTTTATTTTTTTTCCTAAATTTTAGTGCATTTTTCCGAGGCCATAACTTCTCAACCGTAGCTCCGATTGATGTGAAATTTGACAGGGAGCTAGTTGGGAGAGTTCTAAACAAATACGACTCCCTAAAGTCCTATTTGTTCAAAAAATCTAGTTTTCGGGGCCAAATTCCATCATCTAGTGCCCCGAAATTAGGTTTTAAAATTACTTACCTAGTTTTTTATGCTTTTTGAGCTGTTCGGAGGTTAATATATCCTAATGTATTTAGAGTTAGGATTTGAAACTTTATTTTTGGCTTGTCTATTGTAAGAGGGATGCGCACCCAAATTTTGGGCCCCATCCGACTCATTTTTAGTTTTTGGGGTTTTTTTGGCTATATAACCACAAAATGAGGGTTTGTGAGGGAAGCTTTCCAAGTTTTTGAATGAGAATTGGTTTGAGCAAGTTTGGATCTCCATCAAAAAGGAACTGGTATATATTTTTGAATTAGGCTCTATGGGTGGATCGTATATCAGTGAAGAAATCTATTAAAACTTTTCCTTACTCCCTAGTGTATGGAAAAGAGGCAGTTTTACCCACCCACATCAAGCTTCCAGTTCTCCAGACTTTGTAATTGTTTAAAGATGAAGATGATGAATCTGATCTAATGAGTGCAAGGTTGGCTTAATTTCTGTAGCTAAAATAGGAGAGAGAAAATGTGTATGAGGCTTTCACAGAACATTCTAAAATGACACAGAAGTGGTTTGGCAAGAAGACAATAGAACACAAATTTTAGGTGGGAGATCTAGTCCTCAAGTGGAACGAGAACAAAGCAAAGACAGGGAAGCACCACAAGTTTAAATTTATTTGGAAGGGTCCATTTCAAGTCTCTGAGGTAAATTCAGTGAATGCATATTATCTACAAGATATGGATGGTTGGGATCTTCCGATTCTAGTTAATGGCATTCATCTCAAGTCTTATTTTTAATGCCATGATCAAAGGTGTAAGTATGTAAATATGTAAAAAATTTATTTTTTGCAAGTATTTTACTGCTTTATAGAGAGAAAAAAGAAGAAGAAAGAAGATGTATGAAGTTGACTCTGCTAAAATTACTAGGCCACCCTCAAGAAGAAAATCACCTTCACTCCACGATGTTCTTCTCTTTTAAATTTATTCCTTTATGAAAAAGGGTCTCTCAATGCCATATTATGAGTTTTGGGTAGAATTAATTATTAAATTGTAAAGTTCTTAGCATGTTTGAAAGCTCCAATTTTAAGTTGCTTTACTATCAGATTCAAAGGAGTTCAGGAAATTAAGATATGTTAACTTTGTATGAAGCCCTAAAAAAAAAAACATTTTTGGAAAAATGTCCAAAGGCACCAGGAAAAAGTATAAAAGCGGAAAAATAAATGCCTCAATCAAAGCACAAAATATAAGTGCATGGGGCCTGATTTCAAAATCATGGAGTGCAGAAAATGGAAAAATGCTTTCGCCCAAAGAAATGGGTGAAACTCCCATTCGCCCCTCCATAGGGGTGAAGTTACATGAAAACATTTGAAAGCATAGGGGTGTGCTCTGGCATTTTGAGCAATTTTCTATAAGAGGTTTCGACGAAATTAGAATTGGAGCGAATTAAAAAGAAAAGGGAGGAAGAAGAGCAAGATTTTTTGTTCATAGCTCTATTATTGAAAGCTTTAGGGAAAAGCAAAAAATTAAAGTTTTTTTAATTGATTTTATTTTCTAAATATGGCACAAAAAAATAAAAAATAAAAAATAAAGTCAAAATTTAAAGCTTCAGTTAAAAATATTTAAAAAAGTGTTTTTTCTAAATATGGGGCAAAAAAAAAAGCAAAAAATTATTTTAAAAGGAGGATGTTCATCATGAAAATAATCAAATAGGTGAAAGGAATTTCAGGAGCATAGCAGAAAGGGAGAATCGCCCTCTCAAGATTATTTTGCCCATCAGCATGTAGTGAATTTCTAAGAACATTCGTGGATGTTAAAATGTATTTTTAGAGCGTTTGATTGAAAATGTGCACCCGTTTGCATTGGAAGGCGTTTTGGCATTCCTAGGGACTAAAATATCACAACATAAAAAGTAAAGACGCTCATTGGTTTGCAGGTGGTAGATTTATTTTTTCAAAGAAAACATTAGGGAATCAGGGCATGTTGTTCAAGAGCATAACGTGGCAAAGGGCACACATTTCAAAAAATATAGTGTGGCAAATATGGGTTGATTACCATTAAATCATGGGAAAAAGTGTCGAGTGAGTGGACCAAGGTGCACAATCCCTCTAACTCACCAAATTGATTCATCGTATTTACTGTAGCAATTGGAGGCGCAGTCTATAAATATAGGTAAAATTATCCAAAGATCATTTTTAAATTTACTGGTGCATTTTTGAAGCTTTCTATTTTTAGAAGTTGCAGAGCACTTTTAATACTACCAGAATCTTCACCATGGGAAAGAAAAGCACAGAAGTGAAAGAAACTGGAAAACACAAGAAGTTAAAGAAGAAAGCAAAGGGCAAAAAAAAATCCAATAAAGCCCATAAAAATGAAAATGTGTATTTGGACCCATACTCTAACACCATGGCATAGGTTGGGGACTGCGTAATCACCAATACGGGCGTTGTTAAACTTTGGTAAGATTGATGTCGGAGAGCCCCCTGACTATGTCATTTTTTTGCATATTTATTTTGGTATTTTTGTACGCCCGTACATGCTTGCTCAGAGCTAGTGAAGTTGATTTCTTGTTTATATAACCCAGTTACCAGGACTATTCGAAAGGTGAATGGGGAGGTGCTTTTCTCCATCTCGTCCAATGTAGTGAGGCAAGCATTTGCTTGTCGGTTAAAACCTCCCTTTGACATGATTTTCAAGAAATTGCACATTAATGAACAGGAGGAGAGATATTTGTCTATTGTAACAATGCACCAGTTCATGGAGGCACAATTAATTAGAGATTCACATCTAGCGTAGTTGTCAAATCTGCCAAATATGCTTTCGTAATTTAAGAGCCCAAATATTTTTTGATGATGGCATGGGTTTCTGTTCTCTCTACAGACTCCATAGTTCACAAGTGGCGACACTTGCACAATTCATATCACAAGTGGAGTTTTACACTCCAACAATGATGAGAAAAGGTACAAACCTGATTTATTTCGACTAGGCTGATTTCAGATATCAAAAACTGCATATTCAGTTGGAAAAGATGAATACATGAGAGGCGACTTCATTCAAGCATACATATTTCCTAATCTGGTATTTCTTCTTTCATTTACATTAGTATTTTTTGTTTATTGTGGTTAAACAAGTTGATGAGAAAAACAAGGTTTTATCGGTTTATATGTGGACTCCCACTCTTTCAATAAGGTTGTCATTCTCTAATTTTAATTGCTTATTTTTTAGGCTCGCCATTGATTTAATTTGTGGCACAAGTGAAAGGGTGCTACAGTAGATGCGATAAATGGTTGTTACTGCAAAGAAGGGCGATATCTTTTTGCTCACTCAAGGTATGGTTGTGAGAATTTTTGGCTTTATGGGTAAGCCATTCCTACTCCCCTACTTCACCACTGAATATATTTTTGTTATGTATTTGGTGCACCAGAATTATTATGTGAATGATGTATATGGAGCAAGGTGCAGCAAGAGAATAACATGCATTATTCCATTTAAGTTTAGAAGTATCGAGGTGAATCATGTTGGCCAAAATAGGTTACTCACAAAAGCACTTCAAGACCTGGGTCTGGTGGAACTACTGCAAAGATGGAGATACGACCCATTAGGTCATTTTTTAGAAATAATTAATACCAAGAATTTTTATTATTGCCCATGGTCGAATATTTAGTAAAATCACAATAATTTTGAAGGGAACGATTTGGAGTGGCATGTCAAAGCCATGATGCCACTTTCATCGTGGCACAAATTCTATGAGTAAGAGGTTGAATATAATACCATAGTGCACAAAGATCATATTCCACCATCAGGACTATTTGGTCAAGTGAAAGAACAACAGCCCACATGGTCTGAAGAGAAAATCATGAACTAGTGGATTATGCGAGTCCACAGTGGAAAAATTACATCAGCCTATGGGTTGAAGATGGATGAGGAATTTTTTGAGGTATATGATGAATTTGTTAATTTTTATTAACCTATTGATTTCACCAAGGTTGTACCTCAAAGTTTTCAAAAGTTTGATAGTGAAGGAAGCGTATCTGAGAAGAGCACCCCGTAGTTGAGGAAGTGACACATGAATAAGAAGAACAACATTTTGTGTTTAAACAAATATCTTAGCGGGTGAAGCGAAGTGTGAAAGAGGCATTTCCTTTCCAAAATACTATAAAGAAGTTAAGAACTTGTGTTGTTTATTCATCCACTATTTAGTTTCCATGGTTGTAGTTACAGTTGTTGCAATTGCAGTAAATCCTCCTCTACCATTGTCAACTTTTCAAGATAGTTTTTCCCAAGAGATTTTATTAATTTACGAGTAACCATTGGACCAACAGGTGGAGATTGTAGACCTTGAGGTGGAAGTGAATAAGCAATAAGAGGAACCTATTATACAGCCACCTCCATCACCGGATTACACAGTGCCCATGCCCGAAGCTATGTACCCTCTTCCCTCTTCTTCTACTCAAGATCAAGTAGTGGCTATCAGTTCATTTCATTCTGGTCTGAAATTTATTGCCCCTCTATTTGATATGTCCTCCATTTCTATTTCACTCCCCACCTCTCACTTATAATTCACTACTACTCCTTCTTCTCTTCCCTTCTCTTTATCCTCCCTTTATTTTAGTTTGTTTGCATCAGGTCTGAATCCATTTTTGCATCCCTCACCTTCTATTCCTGTCACTACTTCCACTGTAGCTGCAAGTACACAAGCTCCTCCATGAGTGAGCATAATCATAGCCAAGTCTAGTGCTTCTATCCATTCTATTATTTTTATCCTTCCTCTCATTTTTGTTTTCTCTTCTTCCTTTGAGCTAGACCATGCACAGGTTCTACTCCCCTTCACACAATTTTTGGAGATGCATGCACTGCCCAAGATCGAAGTGATACCAAAGCGACCCGATATAGAAATGATTAATCATGCTCATCTCAATTCATCATAGTGGTTGAAGAGTCGTAGGAGAAATGAGGCACTTTCTCTCGCTATGCCGCTCAAGAAAGTCACCTTAATCCAGTTACTATGGAGGCTCACACTACTAAGATAATTATCCTAGTCCAAAAATCACAAGGAGAAATGACATCGAGTGATTATGCTTATGAGATCATGATGGAGGACCTAACGAAGATTGATCCTACTAACAAAGTGGGGAATATCTAAGTTGATATGAGCTATGTTTATATACACGATGAATATTACAAGCAAACATTTTATGATGTCGAGGCAAAGATTTTTGATCTTGAAGAAGCTTTGGCAGAGAGTAGAGCATAGTAGGAGAAGATGGCAATGGAAGTTGAACAATGGTGTCAGCAAGTAGGGGCTCATAAAAAGATAAAATATGTGGTAGAGTAGTAGGCACAAGCGCTAAATATATAGCTCGATTCCATACATATTCAACTAGAAGAGAAGGTCACACAAGTTGCAGGCTTATCTCAAAAAATAATTAAAGAGGCTCGTATTCGATTGGTTCAAAGTTGTGGGAAGTTGACAACAAGAGCAGTTCAATTTTTGCAGTATCTCTATGAGACTCAGATACAAATTCAATTGAGCCAGAAAGTGGTGGATAGTATTGAGGAGAAGCTGGATCCACATTTAGAAATTACTATAAAGACTCAAGCCTTGGCTCAGTTTCATATATGTATTCACCCCATGAGTGAGATGGATCGATCCTGGTCTGCCACCAAAGTTACGCTATGCAATTACTTCCATAGGTTGGGTCTGATAAGATAAGGCAAAAATCTCCTTATCGCAATTGAGCAAGAGCATACTATTTCGATGATCCATTTCAATGCTCTTATGATATGGAATTTCTTTATTTTACCAACGAATGGGGTGTGTCGCTGCCAAGGGAATAGTTATAAGTAGCCTAGAAGAATTTTATGGAGGACACATCAGAAATCTACAAGTGGGAGGAGCCAATCATAGAATAACAAGTGTTGCCACTCGTGAAGAAGTTCACTCGCATGGAGTTGTCCTTATTTGATTTAGCTCAATGATCTAAGTGCCTTATCCTGTAGGATACCCAAAATATATGGTATATTAATGAATCACTTAGTATTCCTTGCTTGTTCACCATGGACACTTGGGCTGAAGCAGTTACAGTTTACAAAATAACCTATGAAATTTTTAAGGAATAGGAAGAACAAGCAACAATAGAACATGCAACAGCGGAGTAAGCAACGGTTGAGGGGTAAGTAGTTGAACAAGTGTAGAAAAAGACATCCAAATCAGAAGCATCGACCAAGGCAATTGGTAAGAAGGATCACTTGCATCCACGCGAGTTGGATACCCCACGATCCACTAGAAATATTGGTAGTTTTGTATCTTGCCACATTCAAATTTTTGATGAAGTTTTGATTGACAATATTACTGTAACAATGACAATACAGTAAATTAATGTTGCAGTATTTTCTATAATGTGTTGTAATTCATTTTTATGTGTTAATATTTTATTTGTTTTCATGAGTTTTGTGCTTGGAAATAATGGATTTTGCAAGGAAAATTGGTTGTGATAAATGATGTAAAAAATCGATTGGAATTGCTTGAAAATATCGACAAAAACAATGCTTAAATATTAAATAAAAAATGGATGAAACAACATTTTTGTCCCAAGAGAAGGGAAAAAATATTTTTTGCTCTTCCTGGGGGTAAATATGACATTATTTTTTAAAGAATTGTAAAGATGTGTTCGCCCCAAAAGTGGGGCGACAAACCCATTCGCCCCACTTTGGGGTGAATGTAAAATTTAAAAAGGATAAATAAATGCTAAGTTTGGAAAAATGACTTTCACCCCAAGAGGGGTAAAAATCCCTTTCACCCCTCCTTGGGGTGAAAACACATCCAAATGTTTAATTTCATGGTGGGCCCGAAGTTAAATAACGAAAACAATGGAAAGAAGTGTATTCACCCCAAAGGTGGGGTGAAAGCAATGTTCACCCCACTTTGGGGTGAACGTCATTTAAAAATGGAGGATTATTTACCCAATCAACGCATTGAAAATTCAAGGCTTCATTCGCCCCAAGATAGGGACGAAAAAACCTTTCGCCCTCTCTTCGAGCGAATGCATATAAAAATAGAGGTTGT
Source organism: Wollemia nobilis (assembly GCA_028583015.1). Classification (NCBI taxonomy): domain Eukaryota; kingdom Viridiplantae; phylum Streptophyta; class Pinopsida; order Araucariales; family Araucariaceae; genus Wollemia; species Wollemia nobilis. The sequence continues at coordinate 1,379,732 of JAQPPZ010003235.1, forward strand.
GGACCCCACGTTAGCATGCATTGAAAGGTTTAAAAATGGCAATGCTTTCGCTCTAGGTGACGGGTGAAAGTCTTGTTTACCCCTTCCATGGGTGAAGCTACATGAATATGGCCCCTCAAATGCATCAAGAGTTTTGTATTCACTTCAGGAAAGCATTAAAAGATAGTTTTTAGCAAAGTCAAAGCTCCATTTACCCAAGGTAAAGGGCGATAAGGTATTTTGCCTCTTTTGGGGATGAAAGTGTATTTTAAGAAGAGAGTCATTTTATGTGAGCACTTTCACCTTGGGAGAGAGGCGAAGCTCTCAGTAATCTCTTTTAGGGGTGAAATGATACGAATATGGTTCGAAGCGTCAAGTATGAAATCAAAGGGGTATGTAAGTGTTAGAAAAGGTGAGCAGGATAATTAAACCAAAATCATTAGCTATATTATTCATGAGGTATGGTTTATATACAAATGCTCTAGGCTAATAATAGCCAAGCCAACTGCGTAAACAACATACCCTATTACGAAGCTAACCTACTAACAAATTAATAATTACTAACAATAATATATCACATCTAAATAGTGTGATATATAACCATAAGATATTCGACATGAATATCTTCATGGTAAAAGTAATCTAACCTAGTAGGTAAATACTAATAGTAAAAAGTAACAAAATACTTTTTACTATGAGGTAAATAAAATCTACTTTAATGTATAAAAATGGTAAATATCCCAAAGAATGGAATATTACTCTAACATCCCCCCTTATTACATTATTTAGGTAATGTATATAATTGTCCCAATATAGTGAAAAAGATGTTGATCTATTGGTTTTTGCTTTTGTCACAGTGCTTTGGCTGCTCCTAAGAAAAAATTGGGTCATTCCTCACTTTGTCTTCACATCAACGAATGTCCTTGTAATCTTGTCATCCAACCGGATTGCATGCGTAACCATCCGCTGCAACCACTAGGTGTAGTAGAGTAGATTACTTCATACTAGGTTCATTCTATTTACAATATGATTTTGCAAAAAAGTATTGATAAGGTAGTTAAGGTGTCAATCATTGCCAAAAATGCACCCTTATAAGTTTCCCCCCTTGTTGCAAAACATATTGTAATCAAATTTCTGAAAGAAGTGTGACTAAGGTGTCGGTCGTTGTTGAAAATGCACCCTTATAAGTCTTCTTCCCTTTTTACAAAAATTTGTGTGAAGTAAGAAAAGAAATGTTTATCCCCCCTTAATTGCAAAATATGTGCAACTCAAGAAGCTTTGTTAAGGTTTTTGTACAAATATTGCCTCCTAGGAAATTTTACACTAGAAAATTCCCTCCTTTTGTTACAAGTACTTCAAACAATGAGAGTTTGCTATTTGTGAAGCTTAAAAAAGAGGTACAATCACCCCTTTATTGCAAGTACTTCAAAAAAAAACTTATGACGTTTATGAAGCCTAAAAAAGAGAGAGGAAATGGTGCTTTGCTTAAGGTGACAAATTTGTTTCCCCTCTACAATATTGTCTTAGCCATAAGCACTTTGTGTTCTCTCTATGAACCAGAATTAGAATCATACACTTCACTAGAAACCTGGTTTTTATGATGTGCCTTTGCCATTTTAGTTTTGCTTGTTTGGAAACCAACACTAAATGGTGTCATGGTTGTCCTTTTTACAATTTGTGCAAAACTTTGTCTTCTAGGAAATTTTATCAAAAATATTCACCAAATAATCCTTTGATTTTTCTCAAGTAGTTAAGCCAATGACTAAAATCCTAAAGAAGAATGCAAACTTCAAGTGAAAATAAGTAAGAAGATAGGCATTCCAAGAAATCAAGGATAAAATCACCCAAGTGCTAGTACTGATTAATCCAAATTATTCAAAAGATTTCATCCTTTACGTAGTACGTGAACAAGAGAGTTATGTTGTCCTCACTCAAAAGCAAGATGATGGGGATTAGAAACTGATTGCTTTCCTGATTCAAGTTAGTGTGTCATGCCAGGAGAAATATAAATTCATTGAGAAGCAGGTGTATGATGTCATTAAGTCTTTAAAGAAATTCTAGAATTTTATCTCACAAAGTAGGACAATCATCTACATTATCCATCCAGATGTTAGGAATTTCATCATCCAAGGAGGAATGGGTGATAAAATAGTAGGTTGGGTTTCAAATATTCAAGAATATGATGTGGAGATTTAGCCTACTAAGTTGGTTCATGGTCGAGCCCTCTACCAAGAATTGGCCAAAAGCACAACTTCTGGATCACTGGCTTCAATACAATACAAAGTCATCGGTGAGAGTAATCTTGCCAATAAAGTAACAAGTGATCATGATTGGATAGAGGACCTTGTTGAATTCTTCACATCTAGAAGATTTCCATCGCATCGTGATGCCTCACAGTGGCAAATATTTAGGCTGTAGGTGCTTAGGTATGTCCTATTTCCAAATGGGCTATTCCATAAAAATATATATGGAGTACTCCTCAAATGTGTGAAAGAGTCTGAAAAGTAAAAAACATTAGAGGAGTTTCACTTTGGCTTATCCGACAAGAATTATGCAAGAAGACCTATGGCCTTGAATATTATCCGAGCTAGGTATTTTTTACCTACCCTCTTCATAGATACACATAAAGTGAGCCAGAGTTGTGATAATTGTCAGCAATATCTTGGCAATAATAAGAAGGCATCTTTTCCCCTGCATTTGATCTAGGTAGAAGCACCATTCCAATAGTGGGGTTTGAATTTCATTGGAGTTATTGATCCTTATTTCTCCATAGAGCATAAATATATCTTGATAGCGACTAATTATTTTACCAGGTGGGTAGATGTTATTCCTACCAAGAATGTAGACCAGACTACAGTCATCTCCTTCCTAGAAGGATTTATTACTCATTTTGGTGTACTAGATGCCATTGTAATAGACAACGAGACTCCATTTATTGGGGCCAAGATAACTGAATTGCAAGTATGTATAGGATTTATCTGAAGACTTATTCCAATTATTACCCACAGGGAAACGGTTTGGCCAAATCCACAAATATAAATTTGCTTCAGATTTTGAAAAGAACACTTGGTAGCAACAAAAGGAGCTGGTATGTATTTTTGAATTAGGCTCTATGGGTGGATCATATATTAGTGAATAAATCTTTTAAAAAATTTCCTTACTCCCTAGTGTATGGAAAAGAGGCAGTTTTACCCACCCACATCGAGCTTCCAGTTCTCCAGACTTTGTAATTGTTTAAATATGAAGATGATGAATTTGATCTAATGAGTACAAGGTTGGCTCAATTGCTACAGCTAGAAGAGGAGAGAGAAAATGCGTATGAGGCTTTCACCGAATATTCTAAAATGACACAGAATTGGTTTGTCAAGAAGATAATAGAACATAAATTTTAGGTGGGATATCTAGTCCTCAAGTGGAACGAGAACAAAGACAAGCCAGGGAAGCACCATAAGTTTAACTTGATTTGGAAGGGTCCATTTCAAGTCTCTGGGATAAATTCAGTGAATGCATATCATCTACAAGACATGGATGGTTGGGATCTTTCGATTCTAGTTAATGGTGTTCATTTGAAGTCTTATTTTTAATGCCATGATCAAAGGTGTACGTAAATATGTATAAATTATATTTTTTGCAAGTATTTTACTGCATTATAGAGATAAAAAAGAAGAAGAAAGAATATGTATGAAGTTGACTCTGCTAAAATAGCCCTCAAGAAGAAAATCACCTTTGCTCCACAATGTTCTTCTCTTTTAAATTTATTCCTTTATGAAAAGGGGTCTCTCAATGCCACATTATGAGTTTTGGGTAGAATTAATTATTAAATTGTAAAGTTCTTAGCATGTTTGAAAGCTCCAATATTAAGTTGCTTTACTATTAGAGTCAAAGGAGTTCAGGAAATTAAGCTATGTTAACTTCGTATGAAGCCCTAAAAAAAACATTTTTGGAAAAACGTCCAAAGGCACCAGGAAAAAGTATAAAAGCGAAAAAATAATTGCCTCAATCAAAGCACGAAATATAAGTGCATGGGGCCTGATTTCAAAATCATGGAGTGCAAAAAATGGAAAAATGCTTTCGCCCAAATAAAGGGGTGAAACTCCCATTCGCCCCCCCATAGGGGTGAAGTGACATGAAAACATTTGAAAGCATAGGGGCGTGCTCTGGCATTTTGAGCAATTTTATATAAGAGTTTTCGACGAAATTAGAATTGGAGCAAATTAAAAAGAAAAGGGAGGAAGAAGAGCAAGAGTTTTTGTTCATAGCTCTATTATTGAAAGCTTTAGGGAAAAGGAAAAAATTAAAGTTCTTTTAATTTATTTTATTTTCTAAATATGTCACCAAAAAATAAAAATAAAAAAATAAAGTCAAAAGTTAAAGCTTCAGTTAAAAATATTTAAAAAGTGCTTTTTCTAAATATGGGGCAAAAAAGAAAAGCAAAAAATTATTTTAGAAGGAGGACGTTCATCATGAAAATAATCAAACAGGTGAAAGGCATTTTAGGAGCATAGAAGAAAGGGAGAAGCGCCCTCTCAAGATGATTTCACCCATTAGCATGTGGTGAATTTCTGAGAACATTCATGGATGTTAAAATGCATTTTTAGAGCGTTTGATTGAAAACTTGCACCGGTTTGCATTGGAAGGCATTTTGGCGTTCCCAAGGACTAAAATATCACAACATAAAAAGTAAAGATGCTCATTGGTCTGCAGGTGGTAGATTTATTTTTTCAAATAAAACATTAGGGAGTCAGGGCATGTTGTTCAAGAGCATAACGTGGCAAAGGGCACACATTTCAAAAAATATAGTGTGGCAAATAAAGGTTGATTACTGTTAAATCGTGGGGAAAAGTGTCGAGTGAGTGGACTGAGGTGCACAATCTCCCGAACTCACCAAATTGATTCATCGTATTTACTACGAAAATTGGAGGCGCGCTCTATAAATAGAGGTAAACTTATCTAAAGATCATTTTTAAATTTACTGGTGCATTTTCGAAGCTTTCTATTTTTAGAAGTTGTAGAGCACTTTTAATACTGCCAGAATCTTCACCATGGGTAAGAAAAGCGTAGAAGTGAAATAAACTGCAAAACCCAAGCAGTTAAAGAAGAAAGCAGAGGGCAAAAAAAACTCCAATAAAGCCCATAAAAAAGAAAATGTGTATTTGGACCCATACTCTAACACCATGGCAGAGGTCGGGGACTACGTAATCACCAATAAGGACATTGTTAAACTTTGGTAAGATGTGGAATTCATAGTTAAGCAAGGATTAACATCGAAGAGCCCCCTGACTGTGTTATTTTTTGCATATTTATTTTGGTATTTTTGTATGCCCGTACATGCTTGCTCGGAGCTAGTGAAGTTGATTACTTATTTTTATAACCCGGTTACTAGGACTGTCCGAAAGGTGAATGGGGAGGTGCTTTTCTCCATCTCGTCCAATGTAGTGATGTAAGCATTTTCTTGTGGGTTAAGACCTCCCTCTGACATGATTTTCAAGAAATTGCACAGTAATGAACAAGAGGAGAGATATTTGTCTATTGTAACAATGCACCAGTTCATGGAGGCGTAATTAATTAGAGATTCACATCTAGGGTAGTTGTCAAATCTGCCAAATCTGCTTTTGGATTTTAAGAGCCCAGATATTTTTTGATGATGGCATGGGTTGCTGGTCTCTCTGCAGACTCCACAGTGCACAAGTGGTAGGCAATGCTTACACAATGCATATCACAGGTGGAGTTTTACGCTCCAATGATAATGAGAAAAGGTACAAACCCGATTTATTTTGACTAGGCTGATTTCATATATCAAAAAATGCACATTCAGTTAGAAAATATGAATATATGAGAAGCAACTTTGTTCAAGAATACATCTTTCTTCGTCTGGTATTTCTTCTTTCATTTACATCAACATTTTTTGTTTATTGTGGTTAAACAAGTTGATGAGAAAAACAAGGTTTTACCGGTTTATATGTGGACTCCCACTCTTTCAATAAGGGAGTTGTTCTATAATTTTAATTGCTTATGTTTTTAGGCTCACCATTGATTTAAAGGGTGCTACAGAAGATGCGAGAAATGGTTGTTACTGCAGATAAGGACAATATCTTTTTGCTCACTCAAGGTGTGGTTGTGAGAATTTTTGGCTTCATGGGTAAGCTATTCTTGCTCCCCTACTTCACCACTGAATATATTTTTGTTATGTATGTGGTGTGCCAGAATGATTATGTGAATGATGTATATGGAGTAGGGTGCATAAAGAGAATAACGTGCATGATTCCATTTAAGTTTAGTAGTATCGAGGTGAATCAGGTTGGCCAGAACAAGTTACTCACAGAAGCACTTCAATACCTGGGTCTGGGGGAACTGCTGCAAATATGGAGATACGACCCATTGGGTCATTTTTTAAAAATAATTAAGACCAAAAATTTTTATTATTGCCCATGGTCGAATATTTAGGAAAATCACAATAATTTTGAAGGGCATGATTTGGAGTGGCACATCAAAGCCATGATGTCACTTTTGTCGTGGCACAAATTCCATGAGTAAGAGGTTGAATATAATACCATAGTGCACAAAGGTCATATTCCACCATCAGGACTATTTGGTCAAGTGAAATAACAATAGCCCACATGGTCTAAAGAGAAAATCATGAACTAGTGGATTATGCGAGTCCACAGGGGAAACATTACATTAGCCTATGGGTTGAATATGGATGAGGCATTTTTTGAGGTATATGATGAATTTTTTAATGTTTATTAACCTATTACTTTCACCAAGGTTGTACCTCAAAGTTTTCAAAAGTTTGACAGCGAAGGAAGCGTGTCTGAAGAAGAGCATCTGGTAGTTGAGGAAGTGACACATGAATAATAAGAACAATATTTTTTTCTTAAACAAAGATCTTAGCAGGTGAAGCAAAGTGTGAAATAGGTATTTCCTTTCCCAAATATTGTAAAAAATTTGAGAGCTTGTGTTGTTTATTCATCCACTATTTCAGTTTCCACGATTGCAGTTACAGTTGTTGTGATTGTAGTAAATCCTCCTCTACTAGTGTCAACTTCTTAAGATAGTTTTTCCCAAGAGTTTCTATTAATTTACGAGAAACTATTGGACCAACAGGTGGAGATTGTAGACCTTAAGGTGGAAGTGAAGAATCAACAAGAGGAACCTATTGCATAGCCACCTCCATCACCGAATTACATGGTGCCCATGCCCGAAGGTACGTCCTCTCTTCCCTCTTCTTCTACTCAAGAGCAAGTAGTGGCTATCAATTCATTTCCTTCTGGTATGAAATTTTTTGCCCCTCTATTTGGTATATCCTCCATTTCTATTTCACTCCCCACCTCTCACTTATAAGTCACTACTGCTCCTTCTTCTCTTCCCCTCTCTTTAACGTCCCTTTATTTCAGTTTGTTTGCATCAGGTTCGAATCCATTTTTGAATCTCTCACCTTCTATTCATGTCACTACTTCCAGCTATAGTGATATTATAGAGTTTTCAAATAATATCAATCCTTAGTAGGTTTTATGAATGCTAATAAGAGGGCAGTTGATAAGGCAAAATATTTGTTGTACCGAATGATAGACTTGGAGACACTGCTCACTTTATGTGGTATTCTTCCAATGTTGCATGAAATGAATATTTTGATAAAAAATTTCCAAGAAAGATCAATCTATTTTGTTGATTTCATCAAGACTAGAAAACAAATATGTATGCATATTGATAATTTATACTTGTCCGCCGAAAGCTATCAGGATCATTTGTTTGATGGTTGGAGAACTCTTATGAACGTCAATGATTCGAGTAGTTTTTTGAAGTTCAACATCAATGGTCATATTTGCATTCGAGTGAATGGAATAGAGATACCATTATATTGCTTTGAAAAGTGAATGGGAATATTTATAGATGATCTTGAACAACTACCCGTAACACATAGCAGGTTTGATGTAGTTTTACAAGATACAAGGATTAAATTGAGAAGAATAGCAAAAACATTGACAAAAGAAATAAGAGACCATTTTCAAAGAGATGATTTGCTTGAGGCCATGGTTGTGGTTAACCCCATGTTTTGGGATCCAGGTACTGATCAAAATATTACAAATGAATAGTTTATTAAATATATGTGTATTATTATTACACATTTTTCAATACATGTGGAAGTTAATGGTATAAATATCAATGGTATTCTCAATAAATAAAATTTGACAAATCAATCAACTTATTTTGTATCAAAATGGTTGATCAGATTTTTAATTTGACTAATCCATATGAAGCAGTTTCAATTACACGTTTGTGACAAACATTGTATCTTAGTAGTGTTTTGAAGTCTACCATGAGTGAATATTTTTGCTTATATGAATTATTTCAAACAGTGCTTTTGGGTTAAGCAGAAGATGAAAGGGTGTTTAGTGCATTATATTTTGTGAAATATAGAGTTTGTAATATGTTGGATAATTTTTAGAACATTTTTCAATATTATATATGTCAACATATGAAATGGACAATTTTTCTTACGAAAGAGTGTTGGCATACTAGAAGTCTCTTGCAGACAGAAGAGGTATCACTAATATCCAATATGATGAGGTTAATGATAACCACATTGATCAGATTGTGGAGCCACAATATTTAGATTTGCATACTGTTGATTTTGGACGGACTCAAAACTTTTTATTTCAGCTTCAAACATTTTGATTCGTGTTTGTCCATACTTATATTTTGGAAATAATGATTTTTATGGAATTCTGATTTTATCAAAAATTATGTTGTGAATTTTCATTAAATGTTGATTTTTACATTGTATATTATTGTGTTCTTTGTAAAATGATGTAACTTCGTATAGAATTTTTTTTATTATATCATAGCCTTGTGCTCTTTTCAAATCATAGCCTTCATATAGAATTTTTTTTAATACATTTGATAGACTTTTTTGCCATGATTGAGCATTGTAAATATTGGTCATTTACTTGTTAAATAATTTTATGATAAAATTATATTGCAAGTTTGAGTAGAAATTAATAAATCATTCGACATTACTTTAGAAAATATCGATAAATAGAATAGGAAGCAAGTTTAATTGATTATATGAATCATTCAGAATAACATAAAAAAAAAAGGAATTATATTTGCAAAATGGTTTTTCATTAATTAAAATAACATCTCATTACATAATTCGTACAAAATTAGTGAACTATAAGTCCACTTAGTATCTATTCTACTACATTTCTCGAACTAGTTCTTATCTCCAATGGATGTTGAGGAACTACAAAAACTGTCTCTAAGGGAGGATCGAATCCCATTAATGGAGATATTTAAAAGCTGTCTCCAAGCACTGATTTGGCACATCAAATTTCTGCATAGCTGTTTTTGATAGTACACAATCTCAAACCAACCCCTCTATCATTTCCTTAAAGCTATTTATCAATACCCTTTCTTCCTTAGTAGGGTCTTCTTTACATGCTGAAGCCAGTTCTTTTTATTTGAGCTTTAGAAACAATTTTAGATCCTTATTATGTTCCATAATAATCCTCATAAAAAAATTATTCTCAATAATAACTTGGGCTAATATCTCTTTCAGCTTTATGGTGACAAAAATATTCTTTGTCACCATCTCCAAAAACACTTGCAGATTATCCACTTGATTCTTCAAATTCACAAAATTTGACTACAAAACAGAAAAGCAAAAATTATTAGTTTCATATATTATTACAAATAAATCAAATGATAAACAATAATTACTATAACTTACCTCTGCTATTACTTTTGCTACCTCTGCAGCTTGAACATTTTTCTTATCTTTAGCCCATGGATTGTAATAGGTTTGCGCTTCAACATTTAGATTTTCTAATCTATTCAAAATAATATCTAAAATTTCATCATCATAAATATTTGTGGACTTCAAATTTTTAGATTTGGCTTGATCTAACAAAGCCTTAATATTTTTTGGTTCATTTTCAACCAAAGAAAATAAATTATCCCTTTTATCAACATTTTTGTATTGCATACTTATTTCTTCAATAAGAATTTTTTTGCGACACTCCTGGTCTCTCAATTCAGATAAATCAGGGAGGAGCAAGTCTTTAATTGTTGCTTCAATACTATCAAATAAAATATTAGTTGAAAATTTTATTTTTTCATCATCACAAAGAGGAATAGTAGTAGCACCACCAAAATGATGAGGGGACCTCCTACTAATTATTGGTACCTCTGCAACATTTATTTGTTATTGTGGTTGTTGCAGCATGTCAAAATATTTGAAATATTAAGGAACACCACTTTGATAAAGATAATCCTCTTCAAGAGGTACTTCCTCCATGTATGTGAGATCATGAATATTTGATATATTACCAACCGAAAGATCCTAAAGGCTTGAAAGAGTCAAGATTTATGGTATTCCCCAACTCCTTGCGGTAAACAATTATTTTTAGCCATACATTGTTGATACCTCACCTTTGGTGAGCATGGTGGAGGTGGTGGGGGCATCATTTGATTTCCAACATAAGGTGCTCGAACCAATGCTGCTAAAAAAATAATTAGTAAATTTGTTGACAAATGCATAAAAAAATTAAAAATTTAACTAGTTGCACATACCATATTGAGTTGTCGATCCCGACTCTGTCAGATTGATGGTTTGTTGCTCTAAAAAAAAGCAAAATAAAAATTAAAGTGAAATAAAAATTACCTAAAATATTTAAAGTAAATCTCACAAACAATGAATTTCACTTAAATTTATGAAAGATAAACATTACATGTGGTTGTTAAGGGATCCGGTTGGGAAACTTCATATTCAATATTTACTTGTACTCTTTGTGCAACTCTTGATTGAGTTGCGCAAGGAGCATATGATGTCGTTGGAAGAGCAATAGGAGATGCATGTGAATGAATGACAAGAGATGCATGTGAACGAATATAAGGAGATGCAGTTGCAGAGGTCTTCAAACATTTAGACCTATGAAAAGTTAGGGGTGTGTTTGATTCTAATGAACCTTCGAAAGATCTTGTTTCCTCTGGAAGTATTTCCCTGACTACAACCTCTCTTCTAGATGAGACTGAAATTTTTTTTTTTTGCATTCACATACAAGTCAATTAAATTTAGTAAAAAATATATTCAAAATTTAATTTAGAAAAAAAATAGTTATTAAATTTAATTTAAATTTATGAAAATTTGAAATTTACCTGCAACTCTTCATTTGTCAAGCTAAGTGACATTAGTTTTGGGTGGATCAAGGTTGGAACCAAGGAATTTCAAAATTTTTAAAATGATTCATAATAAAATGCAAGAATAAAATTTGTGGTACAAAGAGTACCACCAACGTTTGACTTGGCAATGATTAGTTCAATTCTAATTTTATTTGAAAGATATGTGTACTAGTAAAACTTATTAGAACTGAGGCATCAAATCAAGTACCTGAGCCCCCACAATGAAAATTTGGTTGACTTTCCTAGCAAAATAATGCAAGCTTGGAAGAACTCGATCACAACCTAATGAAACTTGTTGTTAACATTTTTTAAGGCAAGACCCCTCCTAGATGGATTTGCATGAACTACAAAAAAGAGCATAAAATTAATAACTTAAAACTAATAACATATAATTAGAAAAAAAATATATGTACCTAATACTAATTTCAATGATATTTCATAATTGATCTCGATGTAATATTTCTCTTCATATTTTAAAGAGAAATTAGATGTGATAGTTGGGTAACCAATGTGTGGGAGCCCAGTTAATCTCTCGATATCTTGAGGGTTCACTATGAATGATAGAGTCCTATTGTTTTCAAGGTCCATCTGGAATACACCTGTGTCAGTATTGTAATATTTGACAATCTTCAGGAGTATATTTGTATTTTGGCTAAACTAGGGCATTGGTACCAACTTAAAAAAACCTACATCTTTTACCCATGTAAGATTGTATCTCAGCATGGTGAGAATATTTGAGATGGTTGTGCATCACATGTTCTTGAATTGAATTTTTGATGTGACAATGGAGACTAAGGCAGCCATTGATGCAATAGATCTATCATTTGGAAGGTTTTGTGAGGATTTGGAAGGCTCTAAGAGTGTCTGCTACAATAGATCTAAGTTTGGAAGGATTTACAATGCTCTAAATGGATTTGGTGTAACATATCTAGCATTTGGATGGATTTGTGAGGCTCTAAAAGGCTTTGGAAGGCTCTACTACAATATATATAGTGGTTGGAAGGGTTTATGATATTTTGGAAGGTTTTGGAAGGCTTTGGTAGGCTTTTTAAGGCTATGAGAACATGATAGTAAAGTTGAAAATGAAAGGATTTTGGCATTTTATAGATAATTTGGAAGCATCCATGCTAACATGTGGCTTAATTAAGGTACATGATAACACATGGTGCCTTCTAGAAATATCAGTAGCATCTATAGGCTGTTGGTCCCATGAATAGAATTGTAGCTTCTGTTGGCTATCGGTATCATTGATAGATCGATAACCTACAGAGGCTACCATTTCCACACATAGGCCAATAGCCTTGTTTGCTATTTATGCTAGTGATAAGTCGATAACATATTTTGGATACTATCCCACTAACATTCTGATAACCTATAGAGGCTACCATCTCTACTGACACTCTCATAGCCTGTATAGGCTACCATCCCCACTGACACTCTAGTAGCTAGCAGAGGCTACCTCTCACACACACACTCTAATAGCTTGTAGTAGCTAAAATCCCCATTAACACTCTGGTAGTCTACAGAGGCTATCATCCCCACTAAAACTCTGATAGCCTATAGAGGTTGTCATGCCCACTAACACTTTGGTAGCCTATAGAGGCTACCACTAACACTCTATTAGCCTACAAAGGCTATCATCCCCACTGACACTCTGATAGTTGGTAGAGGCCACCATCCTCATTGGAACTCTAATAGCCTATAGTGGCTACCATCCCCACTAACACTTTGTTAGCATTTATAGGCTACCATCCCCACTAACACTCTAGTAGCCTATAGAGGCTACCATTCCCACTAAAACTCTGGTAGCCTACAAAGGCTACCATACCCATTGACACTCTGGTAGCCTGTAGAGGCTACCATCCCCACAAACACTATGATATCCTATAGAGGCTACCATCCCCACTAACACTTTGATAAAATAGGTATATAGGATGATCATATAGGTAAAACACAAATATAAATTAACTAGTATGTTCTACCTAGTGATACATCTAAGCAAAAACTAGAGAAGTGCAAAGCAATATTAAAATAACGCATAGACAAAGTAAAAAAAATAAAGCAATATAACAAGGAATAAATTAAATATTTTATACTAACCTTGGATGGTACTAACATATTGCAAAGACACTTGATTATGCTTACTATATTCTTGTATTTTATATTTGTCCTTTAAATCCTTCAATGCTTTTGATGAAGACTTGAGATAGTTCTTGATAATGACTCCCTACAATGACCTTGAAGTAGGTAATCCTTATAGAAGAAGAATACTAAATAGAGGTCAAAAGTAGAATGATTTTATATTCAATTATCCAAGAAACAATAATGTTGTCACTTATTTCCTCTCCTAGTATCCTAATATGACTATAGAGGAATATTAGAAAGAATGGTAGATTTGTTTTTTAAATCTAGTAGAAGAGAGGATCCACATTATCATGGGTTATTTGCTTACTCTATATCAAATATTAGATTGGAATATTCTTATAAATTATCTATTTTTTCTCTTGTTTATGAACTTTTTCCTCTAGCTTACCTTGGTAAAAGTATTGGGTAATACAAACACTCATTTTGACCTAAGTTTAAAATAGGATATTTAATTAGGATGGATTAAACAAGACCATAGAAATATAAATATATAATCAATTTGATAATCTATTATTATTTAGATGAGAGACCCTGATATAAATAGGTGGTATTGTTAATTGACCCTCATGCTATGATATAGCAACAATGCTTTTGGAAAATCAATGCTCTTGACAAAATGGAAAAATGTAACTAAATTCAATGAAAAAATAATAATTGTAAAGGTTTTCTAATAAAACTAAAGGATCCTAGTTGGTTCAAAAAATGAATATCTTATGGCTTGGACAAAGGGAAGGAAACCCTAAGGTTCTAACTGATTTTTTGTACCTCAATGACTATCTACACTTTCCCAAAAACCACTAATCAAGAAATGAAAGAAGCATACTTAACCCATGATAGGTAATTTTATATCAATGTTAATATAGCAATGTATTTGCATATCTAAGGATGTCCAAAATTATTTTTTAAGGTGATTAAAGCAAAGAAATTCATATAAACCATCTATCTCTACTTGCAATGAAAAGAAAAGAAAATTCTAGTTGTTAGAAATTTATTGCAATAAAAAAGAAACCATGCTACATTCACTTAAATAAATAAATTAGAATTGAAAGTAAATTATGCTTACTCAAATAAACTGTTTGGAATTGAAATATTCATTCTAAAATACTATTTTAAAAATAATAAAAATAAAAGCATAAATAAAAATGTGTTACCTTTTTCTAACCTCAACGATGTGTTGACATTGTTCAACAATAGAACTAAAATTATAGGCATCAATAAATTGTTATTCTAGGATCATATAAATTTATTCCAAAACGTGTAGTATACAACCATCTATAAAGGAAATCTAGATCTAGCTTAGCTACCTTGCTATGAAGCCAAAATAATATTTTTGCTATCCTAATCTACTCCTACTCTAATGGGCTATGGATATCTATTCCTTATGTAAAAAAGGGATCCTACCGTTGCTATATTTGAAGGAGATATTCATGCCCTTAAAATAACTATAATGTCATTTAAACAATAAAATAAGAGAAAAATATGAAAGAGGTATTTTTAAATTCAATTCTTCGGTATAACCTATTCATACTTCTATAAAGCATTACCTCCCCTTTATAGAAAATTTATACAAAACAAATCAATAACAACCTACTAATATAGAAGAATCCTAACATGAATTAGTTGGAAACTAATCCAACAAGTTCTATCTAGAGATGAAAAACTCCAAAATTATTTGGTAGAGATTCTACATCATTTGTATCTAACTAAATAATTTGGGAACTATTTTCAACAACTTCAACTTCCATCTAACTAATTTGGATCCAACCAAATTTGTTAGAAATCAATTTCAACATATTTGATTTTGTATCTAACTATTATGGATCCAATCAAATTAGTTGGAAAACCATCCTAACAAATTGTATTTCCATCTAATAAATCATGTTCTATAGCTATGACCTTTCTATAGCAATTGATTATGTTGTCATGTTTCTTCTACCACATGACTATTATTTTTAGTAGACTCACTAGATCTCTATAATATGACTACAATAGACTGACCAAATGCTATTAATTAGCTTATTTGGAAGTCAAAACCATACCCTTATTCAAATTTATTGTTATAATTTACAGCATCCATAAAATGGATAAAAAAAATACAATGAATTATCACATGATAGTGTACATAAAACCACCTTTTCATTCTAAATATTAGCCTATAAAATGACTTTATTTTTGCCCACCATTTTCCCCTTCCTAAATTTTTTATTAGTCCCATAGCAACACATATCTCTATTTAACTTGTTGTGCCACCTTTTGTTGCATCAAATTCACTTGAATAAATGATGAAGTATTATGATGCTAGAAATCCCTAGGCTTGATTGTCTAGATTTTTGCACCTACATCACCAAGCCACCTGTTGTGGCCTCTCCATAACAAGCCCCAAATTTTGGGGACCCACCTTAAATTTGTGTTTTGAGCAATTTTAGTATTCTTGGAGCGATATTTTTGATAGGTCCCATCCTTGATGTTTGTAGTTTCATTTCCAAGATTCCATGATTGGACCTCGTTTTCTTGTTTACCTTTGTTGAGAGTGTTTAGTATTTTGTCTAGGTTTTATTTTAGTTATTTTGATTTTAAAGTTTTTTATTATTTTAGTTTTAAAGTCCTTAATAAAACAAATAAGTTTCAAAATAAAAAATAAAAAAATAAACAAAAGAAAATATATTGTTATATATTTTCATTTAACAGCAATAAATAAAATAAATAAAAATAATAAATAAAAAATGAATAAAATAAAGGAAAGTGGTTATATTTGGTTAATTTTGTTGCACATTAATATTTTCCTTTTTGTAGACTTTCATCTTTATGTATTTACGTTTTATCTTCATCCTCTGGTGGTACTGTTTGTAATGGGCTTTAACACGTGGTTCTTTTGCATGCAGGTTTGATGGAAAGTGGAAAACTAGCAAACGAAAGGCGAGGTGGAAGACGTAGTCTAGTAGAGGCAATTGCGTGGCACCCGAAGACAAAGACACCCTAGAAAGAAAAGATGACGTGGACAAATCATGTCGGGTAGCAATTGCAGAGATGCAGCGCTAGCTGGCTTACCAGACTACAGGGATGAGACCTACCAGGTTTTGCATATGTGGATGATAGACCACCATGGCATTCGTGGCAATGATGGATATGGATATCTCAGGACAATGACCTGGCCATGGCTATGGATATCAACACAGAGGTGTTGCGCGGAGGCAGTAGAGGTTGTTAAATGAAGTCATTTGGTGACACGGAGGTATTGGGTTAAAAGAACATGTGGACGGCAGATCCAACATGGATTCAGGCCATAGAAAAATTATATGACAGGAAGCAATTAGGTGGTGTTGGAATATTTTCAACATTGCCTCCTTAGTCCTAAGTATTAAGTCCTAGTATTTAGTTTTAGTTTAATGTTTTGATTTACATATTTCTAGTTAATTTGATTAGCATACGTTGAGGTTTTGGCTTGGTTGATTAATATTTGACCATAGTCCAAGATTAGCATGTTGTTAGGATAAGAGCTATCTTTAAGTTAGTTTGTTGTAATAAGTTTAAGAGGATTTCTCTCAACCACCATGTCTATTTTTAGTTCTTTCAAGAACTATAAAACTATGTAATGCATTGTTGATCAATAGAACAATTTCACCATTGTTTCTCATTTGGTATTAGAGCAGGTTTGCTCAAAAGGATCAAAACCTATGGAAAGTGGTGTGAAGAGATCTGAAGCACACACTTTTTCAGAGAAACTCAAGTGGCCAGCACTCAGCAGATTTGCAAGAGCTCGAGTAAATCATTAATATCTCACGAATCCTGAGGTATTTGATTATGAAATTTTTAGGGTTGTTATGTAATTGTATCAAAAGGATGCAGTAAAAATTTCAGGTTATTTGGAGCTAATTTTCTGATTTTATTAGCATTTTTAGTTTTTCAATAAAATGGTTGTATAAGGTGGAATACAAGGTATTTGCTTCTCAAATTTTGGGAGAAATATTATTTTGATAAAATCATAATTCAAACAAAATTTCAGATCATTGGGATCTGTATTGATTGATTTATGTGAATATTTATTTTTCCTTCAACAATCCTAGATCCGGAATTGTGATAAAAAGGGAAAAAGTAAATGATCACATATTTTTCACCTTTGTGATTTTTCTTCTGAAATTTAGAGGGTTTTCAGATTATTGTCTCAAGAATACAGAGTTTAATTTTTAGAAATTTTGGATTTGTATGGATTTATTTATGTGAAGAACATTGAGGTTGTCTCAAAAACACTCTAAGATCTAGAAAGGGCAAAAGTAAATTGATCACATATTTCTCATTTGTGTGAATTTGGATCTAAAATTTAGTGGATTTTCAGATAAGTATATCAGAAGTCTACAAAAAAAATTTCAATTTGTTTCAATCAGTATTGGCCGATTTATGATAAATTGGGTACTTGAGACTTTGGTAAATAAAAGGAAGCCATGTATGCAGACTTGGTTGTACCAAAATTTGATGGAGATAATTATGCTATTTGGAGCATAATTATGAAGACCTTATTGAAGGCTCAAGACTTATGGAATATAGTTCAATAAGGCTATGAGGAACCCACTTGGAGAAATCTACAAGGTGAGGAGAGAAAAGAGAAGAAGGAGCAGCAATATGCAAATTGCTTAGCTCTTATGGATTTGAGGAGAGGAATGGAAAAGAATGTTTTTCCTCTCATAGCCAATTGTAGATCAGCTACAATGGCATGGAAAGTGTTGAAGGATGCTTATGGGTTTGATGAGGATACCCATAAAGCCACAAGTGACAATCATGAAGATTGTTTAAGCAAGGAGGATCCTTGCTTCCTTGAAGTAGTTTCTGAATTAGATCCTTTTGAAGGATTTTTTGAAGAGTCTTGTAAAGACTCATATGAAGTCATGCTTTGTAATGGAGAATTATTTCTTGCAGAGGAAGGCCTGTATGTAGAAAACCAACAAGATGAAGAATGCTTCATGGAGGAAGCATATGTTGCTGAATTTTGTGATGAAAAGATAAGAAGAGGTGTGTATTCCTCTAGAGGACGAGGAGGAAGAAGAGGATTTGTTGTTGATAGAAGGAAAAGTGATAAAAAATATCTCATGGAGGAGATAAATGAAGAGTGTATTATGGATAATGCACCTAAAATTCTCATGGGAGAGAATAAAGATGATAATAGGATCAACCAAAATTGTTGGCATGTTGATGGAGAAGCAATGTTTATGGAAGACCATTGTCTTGAATACCATTCACTTGGAATGGATGTATGCTCTCTTGACAGAGAAAATGAAGATCTCCAACAAGGAGAAGATAAAATTGTTAGAGTTCCTCTAAAAGGGGAGAAGAATGTGAAAAATGAGATAGAAACAGAAAATAGAAATGAGATTGCTGATTTTCTTATCGTAATGGCAAAGGAAACATCACTCATGGATGAAGATCACTCACTTGGAGTGACTACATTGCAGAAAGAGAGTTGTCTTGAAAAGGCAACTATGTATGATTGCTTGAATGAATGGTGTTTCAACACACCAACATGGATTGAACAAAGGAGGATAACTATTAGTGAAGAGTTGATGATTGATCTTGAAGCACCATACAATGAAGGAGAACTGCTACAAAATAGCTTTATGGGAAGCACCAAATCTACTCATACTAAAGGTAATGTTTTTATGATTAATGATTTGTTTTTTGTGAGCAGGCATGAAAAGAAAGGAGAATGTCTTCCAAAGGCATTATTGAGAGGTGATTGTCTCATTGAGACAACTTTGATGAAGGATATTCTTGGAGAGAATACAGTGATGGAGAACTTGGGTCACATGGATCAAAATTATGTGTTAAAAATTCCTTGGGAGAAGGATTCTTGTAAAGTCATTGTTGTGAGAGAATATTTGTGTGAGGAGCAACTTTATGTTGCATATGTAGTTGGTCATTATATGGCCATATTTGTTGTGATATTTTGTGTGAAAATATGTGAAAGAGTTGTATGGTATAATCATCTATGTGAGATGATTAATTGTAAATACTCATGTGGAGTATTGTTTAGTGTTGAAGATGTAAAAGAAGATCAAAATGTGAGAGCATGGTTTAAAGACCATAATGATAAAGATGTAAGAGAGTGGTTGCTGAAAATCACAAGAGGATATACTTTTGTTGAAGGGGGAGCTAATCAACAAAATAAGGCACTCAAGCATTTGCAGGAAATTCCACATGAAGAGTGGAAGGAGTGCCACCATAAGTATTTTGTAAATTCTGATTTCTTGATTCAAGATTGGAGGAAATGCAAGAGAAAAAATTTCTTCCAACTCTGTGATGCTTAAAGAACTTTTGCATGAGTGTCTTTAGCATCAAGGGGGAGAATGTTGGAATATTTTCAACATTGCCTCCTTAGTCCTAAGTATTAAGTCCTAGTATTTAGTTTTAGTTTAATGTTTTGATTTACATGTTTCTAGTTAATTTGATTAGCATACGTTGAGGTTTTGGCTTGGTTGATTAATGTTTGACCATAGTCCAAGATTAGCATGTTGTTAGGATAAGAGCTATCTTTAAGTTAGTTTGTTGTAATAAGTTTAAGAGGATTTCTCTCAACCACCATGTCTATTTTTAGTTCTTTCAAGAACTATAAAACTATGTAATGCATTGTTGATCAATAGAACAATTTCACCATTGTTTCTCAGGTGGGTCAATGAAGTGAAAGACAGTGGACAAGATACGAGTAAGATACGTCAATGAAGCAACGGTAAATGGACACGGTGTTTGACTACGCAAAGTATGATCGTGCGAGAGGCACCCATGAAGAGTGCTCT
Organism: Wollemia nobilis; assembly: GCA_028583015.1. Lineage (NCBI taxonomy): Eukaryota > Viridiplantae > Streptophyta > Pinopsida > Araucariales > Araucariaceae > Wollemia > Wollemia nobilis. The sequence goes on from JAQPPZ010003235.1 coordinate 1,399,819, forward strand.
AAACAGCACCAAAAAATGAGTTCTCAGATGACGATGGAAGCGATTATGAAAAAACCTATTTTGGATGGGCGCTTACCAATCGATAGCTCATTATAAGGCTTGTAGATGCGATTTCACTAGCACAGTATACCCTTGCAAAAATTGAACGTGTATTGGAATAATTAAATGAGTTTTAATGGCCTTCATTACATGGTAGATTACGCAGGAAATTACGATGATTCAGTGGGACATCAGACGATTTAAATTAGGAACCAGGTCGGCAGTGACATGGAGGCAATCTGAACAGTTCGACGTGCTCGACATCAATGAGAATACAGCGAACTACATGGGTAATCAACACAGTGACATGCAATTATAGACATTACAAGCTGAATAAGGAAATTAAATAGCAGTTACTAATGTAGATCCTTTTCACATTATCTCATTGTATATATGTTATTGCTAGCCACGCGTATAATCTGCCTTGTCAGTCGCACATGAAAAAACGGGAAATCCGTTTCAAATTAATAACATATATTTAATAAGGGCAAAAGCTTTATTGTGGGGAACGAATATTGTGGCAGATATAATCATTCCAAAATGGATACGGCCAAGAAAAAAAACATCTATGAGGATGAGTGTTACATAAATAGGTTCCCATTGAAAGAACAGTGGAAGGAGTTGATCTGGACAGGGGATATGCGGAACATATGATACACAATGTGCGTTGGCTGCAGTAGGGTGTAGAGGTAATGGGGCATCGTATGCAAAATTAATATTGGAAGGTGCCATTTGGCATTGAGCCGCACACAAGGTAAGGTGAACAGAATATTTCAAAAAAGGTGGTCTGATTAAAAATATATTAAATTAACTATGCGTGTTGCCCACCATGTATGGTCAAAATTGTTTATTTGATCAAATGAAAAGAAATAGAAATATGCTCGTACGATGAAGACGTCACCAAGGCATGCGAAGGAAGAAAAGATTCAGAAGTTACAAACAAAGGAAAAATGTTAGCATGAAGAAGGGAAAGCCAAGCAAAGGAAAAATGTTATCATGAAGAAGGGAAAGCCAAGCAACACAGAGGGAGTGAAACTTTTAAATAGTGAGGGAGAAAGAGGAAAAGGGGTTGCAAACTGTTTGAAATGGAGTTGTAGGTTTAAGAGCAATAGATCCACTGGATCTATTTTGAAATTTAATTTTTCTTTCATTTCGTTGGGCTTGGCTTGTATTGTTTTTCACCATGGATGCCTTTTAGGATTGATATTTTGTATTTCTGAACCTTATTAAAAATCTGTCTTATGTAATATGTTTAAAATATTTTGAGTTTTCATGTATGCAAATGGTGGACTCATATACTATGTTTAATTTGTTACACATTTTCCCTTGAAGATGGCACCACATTAAATACTGGATTGCATGAATATGGATCTGATTGATGCTGATTTTATGCAGAATATTAACATTTTCAGGATCACTGTGTGTAATTGCAAAGTTGCAGAACTTTATTTTTTATTATTTAAGTTTGATTTTTAAGTTTATTTTCTAACCCTGTTTTTTCTCATTTTTTTAATGTTTTTAAAATAAAATATAAATATAAAAATATAAAAAATCCAAAAACAGTTGCAGGCTTCCCAAAATAAGCTCTAAAGTTTCATTTAGAGCAAGTTTGATTTTGTTTGAGGCAGAGACAAAATTCTAAAATTATTTAAACTTTGCAGTTTTAAAAGGAATTTTGTATTTTCAGTTTTGCATGATTTCACATTTCAAGTTTTGTCTTTCGTGTTCAAGCGGTAAATTATTTTCTCTATGAAAACTTCAATTTCATTAAAGGGAATAATTTACAGGGCATTTCAAGCAAACAATTAACTCTCTTTGTGAAAAATAATTTCATTAAAGATATTCATTTTTGAGGCACATCAAAGGCTACTAGAGCTACAAAGTTAGTCATCCAAGTTTATTTCATTTTCATGTTTGAGGTAATATAAAAGGAATCTTGGCGTAATTTAAGATTCACTTGTAGAGCTAGATCTTGATATTTTATCCCATGCTTAAAGCAGTGTTCAATAAAAAGATACAATGGGTTAAAACTTGCTTAAAGAAGAAAAATGTAATTTATCTAAAACACTTCAAGATAAAGGGAATTTCATTCCTACATCATTGTCATATAAGGGCCAATCACATTTATTCTCCATTTAAGTTTCATGAACAATGATAGCATAACATAATGAAGTAACCCCAGCACAGGTCCCTTGTTAACAATTTTTTTGCAAAGCACTAATGTATTCCAAGAACTTTGGATACATTTATACAAACATACATGCACACATTAAGTAAAATGAACCCTGGAGAAATGTTTATTTCTTTGTAAGAGAGGGTTTTCTAATAAAAATCCTAACTGTGAGTGTGGTTTTACACTCAGGCAAAATTACTACTCAGCACCACTTGTTATAGGTTTTCAACTTGGTGCTTCATTAGACTATCATTTCTACTTTCTATTGTAATGGAATATTCTTCCTCTCTTTTTCCTTTCTCCTTCTTTTTGATAAATTCATTTTTTCGTGTCATTATTTCATCCTTCATACTTCATACATTTAGTAATTTTTAAATACCCCATGCTTCATGCTTCATAAACCAAATTGTACTATAATATATAATTTAGTGACACTTCACTTTCATCACCACAGAAGGCATCTTATGCATTTTTAGTTTAAATGTTAACATAACTTAGTAATTTTTAATTTATCCTATATTTCTTGAATTATATATTCATAGATGAATGACATTATATACTATAATATTTACAAAAACATACTATATACATATATATATATATATATATATATATATGTATGTATGTATATATATATATATATGTATATATATGTGTGTGTATATACATATATGTATACATATATTTGTATATATACATATATGTACATATATGTATATACATATACATATGTATACATATATGTATATACATATACATATGTATACATATATATATATATATATACATATGTATATATATATATACATATGTATATATATATATATATGTATACATATGTATATGTATGTATACATATATGTATACATACATATACATATGTATACATATATATATATATATATATATATATATACATATGTATACATGTTATATATATATATATATATATATATATATATATTCTAACAAGGTTACTAACACAACTTTGGAGGCCTCATATGGGTTAGATCATCACTTTACAATGAAATTTATGTAAAAATAAGTATTAGAATCTAGATTCTAAGCATATAATTTTAGTTTAGTTTTATTATAGTTATATATTTTTCATTAATCGGTTAGTAAGGGTATGCCTAAAAACAAAAATAAACTCTTAAGTAGAAAAAATATAAAAAATGCATAAAAAAATTATAAAGCACATCCTTGCACTAGTTCTATTTATCTATTTTCATTATATATAAAAATGGTAAAGAGTTATTGGTGTTTGGTGTCCCAAATGATAATTTTATGCTTCTTGATTTGAAAATGAATAATAATTAGATTGAACAACAAAAGTATGAAAATGATATTTTGTACTATATCTATTCATGTAGGGAACGTATTCATCCAAGTAAAAATAGTCATGTTATATCAAATTAACTATTCATCACACTCAATCTATTCTAATAAAGCTTTAAGAAAATAAGGACAATCTCTACTAAAACTTATATCCCTATTCTACACTTCATTTATAATGTTTTGTCAATTTATTCCTTCCTCTATTTCTCAACTAAAGTAGCGCTTATTCCTTAATGAATTTGAGCGTACTATACTTTTTAATAAATTTATGTCAAAATGTAATTTTTGTAATGAAATATGCTAAAACTATGTCACAATAATCTTATTTTACCTCATCACCACGAGCATTAGACAATGAAATACTCGTGCTCTTACTAAAATCAATAAGTTTTTTTAAATTAACTTTACAACTAACCTATTTTTTTTCCACTATGTTTATTTCATTAATCAATTTTATCCTATTTCTCTTGGATGACTAGAGCATTGCTTATTAGTCAAAACTCTTGACCCATTAAACACAAATATCAAAATCACTATACATAACAAGTCAAATTAGGTGTTTCCATCATCTTCCTAGTGAATTCCAAGTAATTTCTAGTGAACAAAGTAGACTTGGGTAAAATTTAGCTAAAGCAAGGAGATTAAACCTAGAGGTTCTTCGTCAAATCCTCACTTAGCACCATGTGCTATGTCTCATCCAACACAGCTTCTCTAAAATATTTCAACTCTCAAACGTATTTCAAATATTTCTCAAAACATACTTGTTGACTCTTCCATACCTCTTGGCTCTTCACCTATTGTAAGAACCCTATTCATTTCCTTCCAAGACTAGTAATTTTCTCCTAGAATTAAGTTCTTGACTCAAGGCCATTTTGGTTAGGATCCCCATTAACCAACAAGGTTAGAATACAAAGGATAAGACTCAAAATTCTCAAGCATCCAAGACACTTGACCATATTCATCAACTATCAATGTAATAACATTCTAAGGTTAGTAATATTCCTCCCTACCCTTTACTTTTGTATGCACTTTACTTATATTATTCCACTTTACTTTACTACATATTTGATGAATTGCCTTTTTTTATACTTTGCTTTCACTAGTTATATTTTACCTCTACTCTTTCTCTCTTTCTCCTATCATACTTCTCTTCATATTTTATTCATCTAGGGACATCCATATATCATATTCAACCTAACCATGTTCAATATAATCTTGGTGTTCTTTGAATTAAATGTTTCTCTAGGTTTGGCTTGCCCTTATCTTTCCTTGATTTACATGGTTAGTGACTTTCTTGGCTTGTCAAAAACATCTTGGCGAACCCAACATGAATAAATCCTTATGAGTGGGGATTAGTATTATCATTAGTATTTATCCTTTCTCAATGAAATATAACATGGGAAATCCCTTCATCAATCCCACTACAAGTATTCCTCTTACTAATATCCTATGGGTGGCCAACCTCCTACCAACCAAATTTCTTATATTGCTAATCAAGTCTTTATAAATCAAGTAGAAAATAATCCTACCTATCTATTTTATGATGTCTAAATGTGGAACCAAGTTATAATAACCATTCCAATCAACATAATGAACAAAATGACCCTAAAAATATGGTCCTCACTTATGGTAATAAGTAAAGTTATCAAAGTAACAAAGACAAGGCAAACCAAAACTAAGAAGAAGATAAGATGGTTTATCTACCTCCTAAACAAGAACAATAATAACTCTTTTTTCTCTAAGTATCCCTCCCCATAATTTCCAATAAATATACTATAATAATATCAATTATATGGTATAGAAAAGCACTTTCTAGAGGTCAATAATCTCAATCTTAAATGGGATGGCTATGGATAAGAAGTCATGATATTCAATTGAAAAAATAAGTCATAGAAGATTAAAATCCAATCTAGTAGAACCAATCATAAAAATAACAACTAAAGACAACAAAATAATCAAGTGATAATCCTAATACTTTAGAATAAATTATCAATGATATTCCTACACTTAGATAACTACATAAAAAATAATAATAAAGTATTTCCCTATAATTACAAGGTAAAAATACAAATATCCAATAAAATACCATTCAATAAAATACATCATAATAAAAGGAATCCCATTAGAATTTTAATATTCAACAAAATGCTAACATCACTCAAAAATGGGTATCTCAAGTACATGTTAATAAATAAAATATAAATAGAAATATTCTAACCAATAAAATATGGCCTATCAATATACCTAGAGCTAATATTGGCAAATGGATGAAATGAATGCATTACAAACTACATAAAGTGTGTGCCTTAAAAAACATATGAATTGAATAGATAAATGTAAAATATATAGGTACAACAAGCAATTCCTCAAGAAGTATATTTGATTGAGGTTATAATTGTACCCAAAGAAAAAGCCCATGGTTATGCCTCCACCAAAAATTATAAGGAAATAAATTCCAACATTATCCATATGTTTAATACCAAGCTCAACAAGTGGTTCAATAAATATCTAGTACTCACACTTTTGCCTATATCTGACCTCTAACCTTCTCGTGTATGAAGATAAAAATGTGAAAGACTTTCTTAGTGGGTTCTTTAACACTTATAAATATTGGATAGCTTTCAATACTTATGCTAGCATGAAATTGCTTGCAATATCGTTTTAGAGGACCCATGTCGGAGTGGTATGCAAACTTACCCATATGTTTTCTCTAAATATTAGAATAATTAGTTGACTTCTTATATCTAAATTCATAGGTAGAACAACACCTTATGATGTCATTTTCTAATTTGTAACAAACAAATAAAAATACCATGATACCATTAACACCTTTATTAGAAAAAAAAAATATAAATCTAATCATAATTTTGATGATATTAGTCCTAATAAAATGTTCACAAAATTTTTCCTACCTCCAATTAGAAAATACATCAAAATATTACTCAACCTTATGACTTTACATGATTATATACAATATGCTAGAACTATAGGAATACTACTAGAATATAAATATGGCCTAAATCCATAGCCTAAGAACAACAATAGCTATTCCTAATAATAGTAAAAGTAATGTACAATTAGTATAACATGTACTTACTATTTATGCTAATGGACAACAATAAATCATCCTATCTACTTCAAGAAGAAAGCCAAATAGACACAATGAAAATAAAATCCACCAATGGACTATGCCTTTGATGGTGTCTTGCCTATGAAAATGGACCAACTTAAAATATATATGCTTGAGCACATTATTAAGTCACTCATTTAAACTAAACCAAATTCTAAGTACCCAAGATTCTATGATGGCTTGTTTTGCTTTTAGTATAGTATTCGTAGACATTCCTATGGCATGTGATAAATTTCAAAATATAAATGTATAACACTACCTTTTATAAGAATGTTTCCTTTGAAGCTACCAAAAATAAATATAAAGCTAAATATGATGCTTCTACTAAAACTTACATATTAAAAGTGATAATTCTTAATATGTATACAATAAAAATCTTGAGATCTATAAAGGCCTAATTTAGGACTATTCTCAACAAGCCCTATTAAAAAACAACCTTGTTGACTTCTTCCATGAAGATGTTCAAAATATTATTGTTCACATAGACATAAGTTATCCCCAAAATATCAATAAGGGTCAAAGTCATGGTGTCCATAATGTGAGTCAAAATACTCTTAAGATTATTTCCAAATATTTTCCTAAGCATGTCAAACAAATGTCTTACAATTATTCCAATCTTATTGATGATGTTAACTATATGAAATTACCCTCCAAAAAATAAAAACTACAATAATATTAAAAAACCAAAGATGAGAAAGTAGAAATCCAAAGGGTTGAAGTTATCATAGCTAACCTTCTTTCCTAAAATATTTAAAAATATAAGGATAGTGCTAGTGAGTATTATAAATTTTCTAACCCATGTAAATGCATTGATAATTATGCCCAATTTTTCTCACTAGATTGTGAATTCTATTTGCCCTTTTTTTTTTGCTCACTGATTGTATCCTTAACCAACTCTTTATTAGTAAAATGTAATGTGTCAATTACTCTATATAGACTAAGAAAAAATTATCTTTCCCATGACTCACTTACCCATATTTAATTTGAGTATATCCCCTAGTCATGTATGTGGGAGAAGTCCAAATTGTAAGTGTCATAATTCTAGTCCTATTCATTATACCCCATTCCCTATGTCATCATCTACATGTGTCATATATATCCCTAATATAAGATATTCTAATATCTATCCGCCGGCCTAAGAGATATCCTAAAGGTGAGAAGCATATCTTCAATATACCAAATGAGTCTTTGTAAAAAATAGATGATAATATAATAAGAAATATTATATGTGACAATAAAAAAAATTATTTTGAATACTATTTGCCTTATATTATCTTTAAGGCCAAATGATAAAATAATTACATTACACATCATCTTAATGATTCTACTTGGAAGGCTTACCCTCAATTATATGCATAATCCCTATCAGGTACTTCATCACACCCTTTGACCCTTAAGGGTAAGGTGTTCTCTATATCCAATCATTCCTTTCTCATATTCAACATTATATTAGGATTTATTCTATATAACTATAAAGGAATTACTAAGGTATGAATTATTTCCAAGTATCACTTTCTCACAATCATACCATCTAATATTTTTTCCTTTCATACCTTGTTTTATAATATTTCATATTATAAATGTTATTATTAGATGTTTCTAAGGTTGTAAAATAAACTTGTAAATCCTCTCCTTGATCAACAAAAGTCATAACTCAAAATAATTTCAAAAATTTAGCAAAAAATATTGAAAAATATTTCACATGCCATGTTACATCCCTAAATAAAGTCTCACTAAAATTATACACTATAAGAATTTCCTATAATATGCTTACTATTTCCATGGATTGTATGTTTACCATAAAATTTATGTAAAATAAAAATTACAATGATACAAAGCTACGTCATCCAAAGTGATTCCATATCCCCTTAGAGGTTACATAACTATTTATAATAGTTGGTAGTATATATTTTTTAGGACCTTAGACCTTCACAAAATGGTCTCAGTATTATTAGTATGCCATGTTTTCCAAAGTGATTGCATGCCACCATAATAGCAACAAAACTAGTCTTAGGGGTTAGTAATGTAGCTTTGTTAAGACATTAAAGCATAAGGAAAAGCATTGGAAAAAACATTATTTGTGCATAAAAAATAATATACATATGGAAAATGGAAAGAGGGATTAAATGTTGAAATCAATACCTATTTCTAGAATTGGACAAAAGCAATCCATCCACTCAAATCTTATATAGAAGTGTAAAAGGATGAAAATCGAATGAAAGAGAAACAAAATTAATAGGTGCCTTTAGGAACCATAAATAATTATTGTATTATTCATATACAAGTATAACAACACTCTAATACAATGAATGGAGTAGTGGTGGGTATTTATACCAATACCAAAATATCAATTACATTATTTAAGTTAACTTAAGCTAGAATAATAAAAAAAAATTAGGTTAATTATAAAATATAAGATGGTTTTAATAATAACAAGGTTAATCATGGACCATATGGATTACATAAATTAATAATTAAATACATTGTATAATAAATACCCATAGGCCTTTACAAAATTACACCATACAATGTTGGCCCTAGACGTAAGCTAAATGACATGAACCACGAGGTTCAACATTTGAAAAGGAGGGAGATTAGAAAGGATAATTTTCATGTATTTTGCATCATATTTATTTTTAACTCTAGAAGATGCAATATTTGATCTTAATTCCTTGAATCTCATTATATAACCCTCAACATTATAAAACTTGATCAATTTGAGAGAAATAACTCTAATTCAAAGTGACTTACTTTGGTTGTACTTTCCTAAAAAACTCATACAATGTTGACCATACCTTCATAGATTCATTCACTTCCTTGATATGGAAAAGTAATTCTAGTTCATTAAGAAAGGATAATAGGACAAGAGTTTCTTCTTGCTTATGCTAGCAAGTTTCTTAATCAAGGGTTATTGATTTTACCTCTTGAATTATGCATCATAGGTTCTTACAGCATGTTGAAATTATAATTTTTTTCATGGCCCAGAGCCCATATTATATGATGTATTGAATAGGCCTAAGTGTATTTCATTGTATAATGTATTTTATTTTGTAATATTTTAGTATATAATCCAAATGGGCCTAAGTTAACCTTGTTATGGTTAAACCCTTATTGTTCTTTGTAATTAACCTAAATCACACTTATTATGCCTACTTAGATTAAACTCTATGGTGTAATTAGTTTTGGTATTGCTATAAATACCCCCCCTCACACTTCTCATTTCTCATCACAGTATTGTGCAACATCATCTATAGATAGTTATTATTTATGGTGCCTATGGGTTCCCCCAAATTCCTTTGTATCTCTTTTCTCTTTCGTCTCTTTATGCTTTTAGTATAATATTTGAGTGGATGATTTGCTTATATTCATTTCTAGAAAGTATTATGAATTCAAACATGGTACCAAATAAAATATGGAGCAACATCATTTGGTCAAATAGAAGCCTTCTTCAAAGCCTCTAATATTTATTATAATTTTCTAGACAAATTTTATAAGGGTTACCCAAGTTCTTGAGAATCTTGAAATTTTTAACTGAAAATCCTTCTTGCTTTGTTGTTATCAAAGCATATCTATTTTTATAATCAGAAAACTAGATTTTACTTTGGATTTCCACTCTATTCTCTCCCTTTGATATAGTAGGAAGGAAGACAATAAATGAGAAGAATTTAATTTTGAAATTTTCTAGTATGGCATCATTTTTATTTCATGTGCAAACATGTGCATGCAACTTGAACCACTTTCAAGTTCTTTATGGGATTGATAGTACTTCTATAGGTTTGCTATACTTTTCAACCCATGTTGGGGCTTTAATGAGTTGGTTATGAAGGATTTATGAAACCCATGGAATATTTGTTTTTAAATGATGCATATCCCCTTTTATTAACTGCCTTAATGGAAATGCAAGGACAAGGTGTACTTATCCTCCTGGATTCTAGCAATCTGCATTGCATAACATTATGCACATTGTTTTATATAGCATGGGATTGAGGAGGTCATGTTTTCAATCCTTTGTGGGAACCTGTTTGTAGATAAAGTGTGCCATATTGACTCTTCTAAGGAAATCCTACTGCTTTTATTATAATAGAATCCTATGCATAGTTGGTTATATGGAGTTTTTTTACTGCATGGAAGTCTAGGGATTGAAATTACCCTTTGTTTTTCATACTTATTGCTTTTAGGCTAATGGCATATGTTTAGAAATGTATCTAGAACCTTCAGTGAGGCATTGGTTCCTTTGCTATCCCAAGGGTTTTGGGTGGATGGCAACTTGTGTTCAAATTACATAAAAGGTTTAGTTGGTGCTTTAAAAAAATAATGAATTTGGATCAACAATGTGGTTAATGTGACACTATTTCTTGCAATTGAAACCATATTTTATATAAATATATTTCTCCAATTATAACTACCCATGTGTCATAATTTGTGTGGTTTAAGGAGGCTGAGTTAGCAAAAAATAAATGGATTGCTCTAATGAGTCTTGGATCACCAAGTGGACCTCTTTTCTAAGGTTAAGAGATTTAATTTTTATTTTTATGGTTCATTAGACCAAATGTTCTAAAATACAACTTTTGCATATGGAAGTTTTTTTATCCCCCTTTTAAATCACATGATTTTTTGAGCTCTATGTAGTAGTGGTATCAGTTCATAGACTTGTCCTTTTTGGACTCACATTGTGTAAGATGGACCACAAATCCCTAGTTACTCATATTAAAGGATGAAAGTTTAGTGTTTGTTCAACTTATATGATGGGCTTACTATGAAGTAAGAACCTGTGGTGCATCAGTTGGGAGGATAAAGCAACAGTTCTTGATAATAAAATTTAGCATCAAAAGGTAGAAGAGACTCTAGGTTTATTTTCCTTGTTTATTGAATTAGAGTTTCTTTTCCATATCAAAGAGGGGAATGACCCTATTAATTATTGGTCTAATTTGCATGAATTTTTGTAAAAGTTAATACTACTAAAGTGAGTTTTTTGTAATTAAATATTTCTTCTTCTAAGCTAGTTGATTTTGATAACGTTGAGGACTATATTGCAAGATTTAAGGCTTTGAGGGTAGATATTGCATGTTTTGGAGGTAAAAAAAATGATATAGAATGTGTTAATATTTTCCATACTAATAGCTCACCCTCCTATCATATTTTTAACTTTATGGTTCATATGATTCATATGTTCTTGGAATCCCAAAAGACTCTTGATTAGCAATTTTCTCTCCTAGTTTATTTTCATATGACAATATAGAATTGTGGTGGAACTCTACAAATATAGGTTCATGCAAAGGAATTTAAATCTAAAGATTCTAAGACCCATGGGCCCAAGGGATAGGCTAAGTATTAAAATAAAATGAAGATGTCTTGTAAATACTATAAAGGAAGTGGTATTTACTAAATAATTGCTTACTAAAACTACAAATAATTGAACCTAGGTTCTTGAAGCTAGGTGGACATCTTCTAGATGATGAGGGAGATTTAGATGGATTTGCATCAACTACAAAGGCCTTCCAGAGCATTTATTATTGTTTGAAGATATTATTATCAATAAATTATTCTCTCCATGGCCTCCCAATTCAGATTATAGAGGGTGTTGAAATTATAATCTATTTTATGGCCAAGAGCTTACATTGTGCAATGTTGGCTAAAGGGTATTTTATTGCACATTGTATTTATTATTTTAAAGTATTTTATTGTGTAACCTGGATATGCCTTGGTCAACATTTTTATAGTTAAACCCTATTATTATTTTTAATTAACCTAAATCCCACTTATTATATTGATTAGTTTAAACTCTATGATATAATTGGAGTTTTTGTATTGCTATAAATGCCACCTCACATTCCTCATTTCTCATCAGAGTCTTGTGCAATATTATATATGGATAGTTATTATTTATGGTTTCTACAGGTGTCCCAAAATTCCTATGTCACTCTATTCTCTTTCATCTCTTTATATTTTCTATTTAATTTTTGAGTGGATTATTTACTTCTATACATTTCTAGAAAGTAGTTTGAATTTCAACACTACATAATAAATTAGTCATTTGAGTTTACCATATGCTATGATTTTTCCACTAAGATTATTAACATAGATTTGAGGATCTATGTTATATAACTTGGCCCTCAAATCTATAAAAAGTCCTTGAATTATCGTCACCAATGTGAAGAGCTCAAAAATTATGTGATTTAAAATGTGCTTAACACGGCTCCATATGCAAAATCTATGGCCTCCATATGGTTAACCTTTTGAAATCATATAAGCCCTAAACCAATCAACAACTTTGTAAGAAAATTAGCCTTGATATAGTTGACACCTTCTATGAGCAAAAAAATCTTGATCCAATTGGCACTTTTTGCAAGCAAATCGGTCTTAATCCAATCGATCCTAGTGCTAGACTTAAGATAAATTTTGGATGGTTTTGTAAGGCATATGTTGCTTGATCCCACTACTTTATGCTCCTTCAAATTACATATCCCAAGGTAGTACCAAGGCACTATATCTATAATGAATTCATGGGACAACAAACTTAATTTGCAAGAGATTCTAAATCCTACCTTTATTCTTTAGAGTTTTTAAAATTGAAACCCCTATTGTAAAACTATAAAATGATGGGTCACCTTTGTTTAGCTTCGAGGTAAAAATTTCAAAATTACCTTCCAATTAGTGTGTGAGGATACATTTTGATCATCCACATAGCAACATTCAACTACTCATATTGATCCTTTGGGAGGATATTCCCATGATACTCTTTATTCCTTGACTTTCCCAATTGGATTTCTAGTTCAATCATCTCCTTTGAAGCACCTGGTAACATTATATATAGATACCTCCTCATTGTATTTATCTTCATTAATGATATTGATTACATATATATAATTGTCATTGATAAGAGATCACCTCAAGAAAACTCTTATTTAGTAGCCTTTGCTTCTCCTTTCTCAATTCAACTTTCATTCCAAGAGCATCATAGAAATATTACACCATTAGAGTCTCCCTTGCTTGTAGGATATGTCCTTCAACAACATGTTTATTGTATTTTATTTGACCTACCCATATACTTAACTTATTCATTATATGGTGAGTTATTCAATATGTTTTACCTTGGATGTTGTGGTGTAGATCATGTTACACAAGCAACACTGAACAAATGATACACAGGTGTTTTTCCTTTGAACAACTTAGAGAATCAAACATTTCCTTACTTTCATGCCAAAAATGAGGATACAAAAGAAAGAGCCCTTTTACAATTTCGAAAATTCCCTCAAATACCATGTTTTCCCCTTTTCCCGCCTAAAACCATCTATTTCAAATTTGAAATTTGGGGGCAACTTGTCGAGGTCGTAACTTCGCGCTCGTTGACCCGATTGACTATTACAACATATTTTTGGAAATGGCATGAAACAAGCTAAGCATGTGTCTAGTCAAAAATCCTCATATTTGACCTCTAAGACCTTAAAAAGTCTCCTGCAAGTTAAACTAGTTTTACTAGTTTTACAAAATTAAACAATTACAATTTTTTTTTTTCGGGTGATGCAAGATCACTCTTACACCATTGGATGCTCCTACATCATGTTGGCTCCTCTTCAACCTACCTACTTGTATTTTAAGAACAAGGTCTCACACTAATTGATACATGTGGCTTACACCTTAGCATAAGGGGTATTAACCTTATAAATTTTAGGTGTGCCAAAGCACACTTGATCATAAATGGATTGGGATTGCCCCACCACTAAGATCTTGACTTTTATATTTTATATTGAAATTACTTTGATGGCAAATAGCCCCTATTTTTCATTCATTAGCCAATACAATTGGATCATGAATATAGAAAATATTAATACTCTTTCCATAGGTGTTATCTTGATCAATGTGCCTTCTTACATCTAATTTGGTGCCTAAAACTTACTCTGTATCTTTTCTCTTAAGCCACAATTTTACCTAGTGATGGAATGACCGATAATAATAAAGGTTGAGGTGCATCTTCATTTTTTGGATTACCTTGTATGGTTTTGATTATATTGGGGGAAGATTAGTGTTTATACTCACATGAATAGTGGACCAATTAATACAAGGATTCTAATTTTACATAATTACATGGATGATTATTTAGACTGGGTTATGATTAATGACAAGAGAGATTGAAATTATGACACATGATGCCTCACAATGATGCTTATGGTTTGAGGGTACCAAATAATGGGTACAGAGGGGATGTTGGTTATAGATTGAAATATTATAGGGAAAATTGGAGTGGAGATGGCAAGTGAGATGATCCTATATTTTGAATAGGTAAACATATGGTGACACGAAGACTAGGGCTATACTTATTTGAGGTGATATGGATATAGTAGAATAAGTTAGGGGAATTAGAAAATTAGGAGTAGATGAGATAAGAATTAAAGAAAGAATAGAGAAGGTAATATAAGTAAGGGTGAATATGGTAATGAGGTGCTCTTATATTGGTGGTTTTCATTCTTGCCACTCTTTTTCCTCAATAATTTCTTCTCTTTTATATCTATTCTTTTTAGGGTCATCTATAACTTATATTTATTATTTTATCCTTTATTTCTCTATATCATAAAAGGTATTTTGGACTAAGCCATTTTTACGAACCTTCATATTGATAATGATTTCTCAAAATACACTATCAACAAGGCCTATCTTAGACTCCACCTCATACATTGGGCTATATAGTTAGAAGGAAGAAAAATCATACCTTCCTATAAGTGATCTAGATATTAGGAATCACCTTGCTATAATTGAATTCCTACATTGGCATCTCATCTCATTATCTCTAGAAATAAAAACACTAATCTTAGAGATATCTACAATCAATATTAGAAGAAAATAATGTAAATAAATGGGAAATAAACTATCACTTGTGAGATTTTTCCTTAGGTGAAATAGGGATTTTTCTTTATCTCTCTCTTTTTTCTAAAACATAACTTAAGAAGGGGAAATGAGGAGAGGAAAATTATAGAAATAAATAGCTATCTCTTTGAGCAAAATATAGTGACATTCATAGGGTTGGTAACATAAGTGCCCACCTTTTCTGACATCATTGTTCTAGCTCAGGATTTTTCAATAACTATGAAAATATAGTAAGTTGGTAGGATTAATGGTACATATGAAGATCCTTTGCTAAGGGGGATTCCCTAATTTAGATCTTCATGGGAAATTTTTAAAATATAGTATATTTCTTCATCAAAATATTTTAAACCCTAAGTAGATATCATAATTTGGTAATTTGGAATAACTTTTTCTCTTATCATTCCCTCTACATGTCTTTTAATGCCAAATATATTGGAATTGATACATTCAATTAATTTTTAAGTGGTGGGAAGTATATGTGGGTGCTCCAATTTCCATAATTGTGATAGCCTCTCCACTTTTTACCTCACTCCATGATGGATTTTGATGGTAATTATTAGTTTAGGCCATTGTATTTATGCAAATGGACAACACAACCT
Source organism: Wollemia nobilis (assembly GCA_028583015.1). Taxonomy (NCBI): domain Eukaryota; kingdom Viridiplantae; phylum Streptophyta; class Pinopsida; order Araucariales; family Araucariaceae; genus Wollemia; species Wollemia nobilis. The sequence goes on from JAQPPZ010003235.1 coordinate 1,415,960, forward strand.
CATTCAACAATAATGGTTCTCTTTTTGTTACTCCTTGACCAACTTAATGTCATCCTTCAAATAATTAAAATGTTAGAATACAAATTCTACCCTAGCAACACTACCTAAGATTGTAGAAAAATACCCCATTTCTAGAATCATGGCTTCTCTATTACTAAATGTAACCCATTAATCTAAAATAACTTGAGCAATATCAGGATTCATAAGTGAATCCTTCTCTATTTTTTTGCATAATATTTGCTTCTAGAATTTTATCCTTGACCTCTAGTATCAATACCTTCTCTGGTCAAAATGATTCATATTCTAATTGAGCAAATATTTTATTTTCCTTAATGATTTATAAAGACCATTAATGATGAAATCTTGATAATGAAGATAACATTTACTGACCTTAGGTTCTTTAAGTATCATAGCAATTTGAATTATTGCATATAATTCTAGGAACATGATAATTTTCCTTTAACATTTATTTATCTAGGAAGTAAAATGCCTTCATGATAGGTGATTCACATGTCAATTATTTTGTAGTGTCTTATTATCCTTCATATCCTAGCCCAAATCCTATTTTTTTAAATAAAGGGGTAAAAATTTATTGATAAGAAGACAAGATTACAGAGTACGATAAAGCCCCCAACCAGGGCTTAAGTAGGCAAAAAAACAAGCTAAAACCACCAAACATGGTCAACCCGAAGAAGACAACAAGAACAAACCACATTAAGTTTGAACATCATTTTGGATCAACTCCTAGAGGCACTGAGAGTCCCCAGATGGGAGACTCTCCTAGTTATCCATAATCCATGGACCTGAAATCTCAGAAGCCCTTTTGGCCAAATAATCTACAACACCATTCCATTCCCTTGGAATGTGCACAAAGGAGATGAATTCAAACTCTTCACTAATTCTGAGAATATGAATGGCCATAGAGGCCAACTGCCAATTAACATCCTCCAACCTTTTGTTGTTTAAAATATTAACCAAAATTTGAGAGTCAAACTCATAGATGCTCCTGCGCTAGCCAAGAGAAAACCCCCTCTGTAAGGCCTCGAGAATCACAAGAGCTTCCATAAAATTTTTGGAGTGAACACCTTTATAAATGAAAAAGAAAAATATGACCACACCAGCAGAGTCTCTCCCAACACCGCCAATTCCAACATGTCCAGGATTGCCCCTGGATAACCCATCAGTATTAATTTTTAAAACTCCTCTATGGGGTGTCCTCCACCTACCATATTTCCTAACTTTCTTGCTAATCTGAGAAGCCCTACTAGGGCAATAAGAGTACACACCAACTCCAAAGATACCAAGGGCCTATCGTATCTTCTCCTCCCTAGAGTCCAAAAGAGATTTCACATCGTATTTGCTATGGATAGTTTCCTGAACCATACCCAGGATCCTTTTCCAGATCTGTTGAACAACCAAATGTCTACCCTAAAATATGCGATGGTTTTGTTCGAGCCAAATATACCAAATGATGCAATAAGGGTCAAAATTCTAAGCCACCTGGAGGAAGGGGGTATTGGCTGGAGGTCTGCCCAAACTACTCCAAAATTCCACCAGGGAGAGCACATGAAAACAAGAATGGTTCTAGGTGCTCCACCAATGATACCAAATGTCTTTAGCAAGGGAGCATTGGAAAATTAAATGAGAATATACATCCTCATTATTACCACAAAGGACACAAATAGGGGGATGCTGAAATACCCTCTTACTCAAGTTCTTCCAAGTCAATTTATTTTGAGCTACCAACCAGATAAAGAAGTTACATTTAGGTCAAGAAAATCTGCTCCACACCTTTTTCCAGCATGTGATAGGGAAGCTCCCAAAATTTTTCATATCAAGAACCTAGTAGCCATAGGCTACAGTGTAGGTTCCCTTGGGATCAGGGTTCCAATCCAAACTGTCTTTACCCCTCAATGAAGAACAAGGTCTCCACATAAGAATACAAGCAGGCACATATTTATCCTTGGAAAATCCCCCCTAGGGCCATTTCTATGGATCTTTCCACTTTTACATCTCAAGATTACCAAAATACTGGATTGTTTTAAATTCCTCCACATGAAACCAGCCTACTTTCAAAAAAAAAACACTTAGGGAATGTAGCCTGGGATATTGAGTCAAGATAGGATGGTGGCCATTCCAATAATCCTCCTAGAAAAGATCATATGATCCTTGATTGTAAATCTAGAACAAACTCTACTTAATTAAATTAGCTCCTCTTTTCAGAGTATCCCAGATAATCAAACCTTTCCCAACCAAGCTGACTCTAGGGATATCAACCTCACAAAAAACCTCTCAAGTACTTATAAGATAAGATTTTAGCCCAAATATAATCTTGAGAAGTACACCATCTCCAATTAAGTTTCACAACTAGAGCCTACCCAAAAAGAGTTGTCTGTCGCAACCCAAGGCCTCCCTCTTGAATCGGCCTACAAATATAATCCCACCTAACCAAGATTCATTTAGATTAAGCAAGTTTTCTAGACCATAAAAATTGTCTTAACAAAGCTTCCATGTCCTTGATGAAATGAAAGGGAGTTGTTTGCACAAAATATTTGTAGATGGGTAAATCTTGAACAAAATATTTTAAAAGCAACACTCTACCTACAAAGGAGAGCCATATTATGGTCCAGTGATTCACCTTCCTTCTAAACTTATCCAAAATAGATTGCAAATAATATCTAGGCAGAGGATGAGACAAAATAGAAATACCAAGATAAATGAAGAGGGGAGTCCTGACCTGAAATTTTAGAATTCGAGCAATCCTGGCTTGAATAAGAGGAGGGATATTGAAGAAGAAAATAGAATATTTTTACTCATTAATCAACTGTCTAGAAGCACCAATATTTATGTCAAGATACCATCTAATGTTTCCAGCCTCCCTGATAGTGGAAACTCCTAGTAAAGCAGTGTCATCAATAAATTGAAGGTGGGAAAGAGGTGGCAAACTACTATCCCACTTCCAATCCTGAATGAAACCATGCCTAACCTAATACTTGAGAAATATTCCCAACCCTTCTACCATAATGATAAACAAATAAGGATATAGAGGATCTCCTTGCCTCAATCCCCTCGAGGCCTCAAAAAGCTCCGATGGCTCATTATTAACAAGAAAAGAGAACAAGAAAGAAGAAACACAACTCATCACCCATATAATCCAATCCTCCTCAAAGCCAAACCAAGCAAGAACTTTCTAAAGAAAGGACCATTTGACCCAATCATAGGCTTTGGCCATGTCCAACTTAATGAACATAGATTTATCCTTAGAAGTTTCCATCGAGTGAATAGCTTCCATAGCAATAACAAACCCATCCAATATTTTTCGGCCAGCAATAAACCCACCTTGCTCCTCAAAGATGATTTTTCTCAACCATATCTTCAGCCTCTCAACAATAATTTTTGTAATGATCTTATACACAACATTGCAAAGAGAAATAGACTTAAACATATCCAGGGAATTTTCTCACTCATTTTTGGGAGTAAGAACCACAAAGGTAGAATTTAGGGCCCTTAGCATCTGTTTATTATTTTGGGACTCATGGACCACCTCCAAAAGATCAAATTTTATTAACTCCCAAAACTCCTAATAAAAATCAATCAAAATCCATTTGAACCTAGGGCTTTCCCTTTTTTCATCTTAAAGACAATATTTTCCAACTCCTCAAGGTAAATTGGACCCATAAAATACTCATTCATTTTTCTAGAAACAATCAAGGGAATATAGTGTAGAATAAGCTTTTCATCCTCTTCATATGATAGGGAGTCCTCCTTTAAGAGAGAGGAAAATTACCTCCTAGTCTCTTCTAAAATATCCTTGAAAGAAGAGATAAGGGCACCCGTAGAATTCACAAGAGAGGAAATTAGGTTACCATTACGATGAGCCTTAAATCAGTTAAAAAAGGTCATGTTCCTATCCCCTTACTGAATCCAATCCACTCGAGCTTTCTATTTCCAAAAAATTTATTCCCTCAGCTCCCATTCAACAAGGTCTTTTGCAGCCTTAGATTCCTCAATGAGAAGCTCCTCCATGAGTCCATGATCTCTGATATTTCTTGAAGCTTCTTCCACCTTTCTAAGAGCCACCAACTTAGCCAAGGAAAGGTTTCCAAAATTTAGACTATTCCACCTCTTCAATTTATGCTTAATGAATTGCAGTCGCTTCATAAAGGAATATAGTGATGCCATGAGAAGGTTTGCCATTGGTCCACCATCCTCGCAGGAATATAGACTATTCCACCTCTGGAGAGATCTTAGGATCCTGAAGCCACAAGGAAGGATTCTTCTTTAGCCCAAACTAAAGAGTAGATATTTTGATAGGCCAATGATCAGATCCCTTACCCTCCAGAGTCATAAAACTAGCACTTCTATTATTACCGATCCAAAAATTGGAGATCAAAAACCTATCCAGTCTCTCTGAGATGGAATCTTCCCCACATCTTCTATTGTGCAAGGTAAATATCCCATTATTCAGATTGATATCAACCAAGTTCAAGGCCCGGATATGAGCACTGAAGACAAAAGAAAAATTCTCAAGATGATTAACCCCACCACATTTCTCCTTTAGACAAGTGATAGAGTTGAAATATCCAACCAAAATCCATGGGTACAAGGGATCCAAACTTCTCACAAAGCCAATGTGATCCCATAAATTCACTTTACCGTTGTAATCAATAAGAGCACACACATTTATAAGTAGGATGGTTTCACCATATTATTATCATGCTCGATTATTGAAATAGACCATCTACTGGAAATCCAAGTAAGAGGAGAGATCTTAACCGGATCCCATAAATAAGCAACGCCATCAACATATCCACATGCACCAATACACTGATATTGACCCCTTCTCCACAAATTGGGAGTAATATTTAACATACTATCAGTGGCCAATTTAGTCTCCTAAATAAGCATCACATCTAGAGAATGAACACGAACCAAATCATGAATAGCTTTTTGTTTGGGGATGTTGTTCAACCCCATACATTCCATGAAAGGATAATAATTTATAGAGGTTATAAAAATAGGAGTGCAATATTCTCACCAAGCCTGACTCCACCAAAGTCCCCCCCATTAACTTAATTTTATCTTGGTATTTCTTTCAACCCACCTTCATATTCTTATCCTAAGAACCTTTTTTAATTGTTTTCTGCTGCAATCCCAACATCGTAGGATTTTTGTAGTACAAGGATGACTACATCAATATCTGAGTAAGAGAGGGCATAACTAAATCTATACCACTTTCCAAAATATTTTCCCCTCTAGGACTAGAGCCATCCATATCACCTGTACTCAGAATCAATGCCCTTTGTTCTTCATTTAAACCCCCTAGATCTGATTCCTTAGGTTCAACCTCAATAAGATATATTTGATTCGACCCTATTATATCTACATTAGGTATCTCCATGCACTGATAAATATCATCTAGTATCTCAAAATAGTTGATCAGAGCATCTAGCTAGCTATCGTTAAGGTCTTTTTTTGTCCTTTTTACTTTGTTTCAAGGTTTTACAGGAACAAAGCCTTCCTTATCTCGATCCCCTTCCTTTATTGGGGCCTTTCCTTTGTCTAAATTTTGTGCAGATCGAGAAGGCACAAGATTTGAAGCCACGGATTGGACAAAATTAGGGTATTTTATTTGCATGTGGTCGTATTCATGATAAATCTAGCAACAAAATAGAAAATCTTCATAATCAAGTTGTTGAACCCATGTAGTCGATACAAATTGTATTTTAACAGAATCTGGAATAGGATTGTTTAAATCAATTTCAACATAGATACGAGCAACAGAGATACTTTTTTATCCATCGGCTGTTGTGATGGTCCAACTGGCTTCCCAAGAAGAAGGGCAATCATATGCAAGATGTCATTTCTCCAAAATTCCAACGAAAGCCACAAGAGTCGAACCCACACTAGAACATGCAATGACCACTCCTCTAATGGGTTGAAACCCACATGCCATGGTTTAAGAAAGAGTCCCGCTTGGTTATAGAAATAGGGACCCCCTTCAAATGCTTTGTTACGATCCACAAGACAAGAGAAAACCACCATAAAATAATTATTCGCACTTAGCATCACCTCCACGTCACCTTCAGTATTCCAAGTCTTCCTAACCCTGTTGGAATATGTAATGCAACATTGTGTAAATTATTCTTAGACTAAAATATAAAGCCTAAATAATAATATTTAGAAAATAATTCTATGTAAAAATATTCCCAACCAATTAATAAATAAAATAAGGGTGCTAGGAATATTTAATTTATGAAAAAAAGTTATTCCCCCTTTTCTAGCAAATATTAGAAAGTTATTTTGTCATATTGACTTGTGTTGTAGGTTATGTTGATGCATATTGTTGCATAAAATTGAAGCATTCTTGTACTGTTGAATAATTGAGTAATATAGTGAGCTTCATAGTAGATTTTTCCCTTCTTCATTTGAAGTAGGGTTTTACCACTTAATATTGGTGTTGTGGTTTTTTCCTTTTTTGTGTGTGATTGGTCTTGTGGAGCATTCTTCGATCTTGGGGAGACTTTGCTTGTCTCACAAACCCAAGCCTCCACAAATCAAAGATAAATTTGGATACCCATAAATTTTCCAATAAGTGCATGCTTGGTTAAATACTCCACATCTTCCGCCACCGAGTCTGGTTGAACCACTAGAACCGGCCTAGCTTCACATCATTCCAAACATCCATTGTTCTTTAACAAATGATTCCTAACATGCAATGGGAAATCTTATTCCTTCCAATCATTTTTAGATGAAAAAATATCACTAGCATGCACGCTCTATGATGGGCCCAATGCCATCATAGCATTCCTTCAATTTTTCAAACCTCCTCCAAAAACTTCTACCATCTCCTTCGGGTTTTTATTTTCTCCAACTCTGCTAGGGTTTCTTTCGAATATATTTAGCATAGAAACTCATGATGCTTCTCATAGATATCCACTCTTTAGCCCAACTCCTCTTTTTATTACTTTTGTATGATCTAATTTATCCTTTGATAAAATCACCAATGCTTGATGATTTATGAGACCTAAAAATACCTCATTTTATACAACCTTTTTACTCCTTTTTGCACTATTTGACTATGTTTTTCTTCATCATTGCATTAGTTACTTGATTAAATATAGTAATTAGGATTAGTACAATACTTAAGTAGGTAGTGTGATATTATGTACTAAAAATGGTAAAAAGGGATATTTTTGTTGATTAATACTGAGCTTTAGGGAATAAAAAGGATTATTATATTTTTGCACAATAGTTGGAGCTCCTAGGATAGCTTAGAAGCTAGATCTAGAAATGAAATTTCACCTAGAACCAAATGCTAAGACTGAAATAAGAACTAGATATAGCTTCACACAATTAACACTGGACTCAATAGCACCCAACTGGTGTTGAAAAAGGTAGCACTTTGCTACAATTAAGCATTGGAATGATAGGTTGGTGTTGGACATTGGATGATAGGCTAGCACCAGATATTGGATGATAGGTTGGCATCGGATACTAGGAAGGAAAAGGTCTCCAAATATAGTAACAACAAACAACAATGGGTATGGTAGTAGAGGATAAAAGAAGACATGGCTAAAGATTAACAACATCAAACCACCTAAAAATCTTATTTTTCTATTTCAGTCAAACAAACTTCTATTTTTCTAGCCACATGTGAGTGATGTCAATAGGTAGTCAAATACTGCTAACTCAACACAACTAGTAGTCATTTTTGGGAAAAGTTAAGATCTTTTTTACACAAGTAGACCTGGGAAACCATTTTTAAATTATATTTTCTTGTTTCCAACATCTCCATCATGGCAGCTAGGATTCCATGTAGGTGGATATGACCAGTTTAAACTATTGTTACACCTCAATTTCATATTTACCTAGTAATGGAATTTACTATATTTTTTGTTATTGTAATACTTTAATAATGAAGGTAGAGGAGGGTCTTGTCCTCTTCACTTATAAATAAAGAAAATAGCTCTAAGAACTAGGCTATAGGAAGTATGAGAGATATTGACATGTTGTAATTTTAATTATCATTTATTGTAATTTGTAAGGAAACTCTATTATTTTTAGACCTGCAATAATATGATGATTTGGACGGTTTAGCCTTTGAAAACATGAACGGTTGAAACCGGAAATTTTTGAGCTCTGGCGATTTGGCGGGAAACCTTCTGAACTGCCGACGGCCGAGGCTCTAGGGTTTCTGATCGGAAGCCTCTTCCAGGGTCTTTGGGGGTTTGCTGCTGGTCTTTGTTGTCGGCTCTTTCGTTGCCCCGGGAGGGCCCAATGGGGTCTCCTCCAGGTTTTCTCGAGGGGAAGAAGACCTCTTATGCGGAGATATTACGAGAAAACCCCTGCGTCTTCCTCTGATGATGCTCGCCGGAGTGCTTTCCATCTCGCTATCCAGGAATGCGGGCAAGGGTTCTCCCGTGCATAGAGTCAATGGATGTCTCCCGCAATCTGCGTCAAGACCGAAGATAGTCATTGAACCGTAGCCGGTCGAAGACACGATAAACTATCGTGCTACTCATGATCCGATTTGCAAATTCATGGGCATTCGACCCACCCCCGCACTTTCTCGCATTCCCTGGGTGAGACAAAACTGGGAGCCTATCGGTGAGTACTCCTTATGGCCCATAAGCAATGGGTATTTTATTATTAGTTTTTCTTCCTTATTGGATAGAAACAGAGCATTTGAATCATAGAAGAGGAGCCATGGCCCGACAGGGTTATTTGTCCAACCGTGGAGAGCGGGTTTCGACCCTCGCATTGAGCCCACGGCTGTCCCGGTTTGGATCCGGCTGTATGCTCTCCCGATGGAGTTTTGGGGTGAGCAGATTCTTGAACTGATAGGCAACTCTCTAGGTAGATATTTGGGAGTTTCCAAGGATACCATAGAAGGAAACACTGCTGTTTATGCGAGAATTTGTGTAGAACTGGATATTAGCCAACCGCTACCAGCTGAGATGGAACTGGAGTTAGCAGGACACTCCTGGATACAACAGTTAGACTATGAAGCCCTACCTTTCCGATGTAGAGTCTGCCATATGCATGGCCATTTGGCAAGGCTCTGCCCAAATATCTTGAGCACCAAAGCGGATGCTCCACAGGGAATGTCAAATCGCCCCCGAGAGGGTAAGTCCACTTCGGTCAAGGAACCACCCATCATTCCCCCTGGTTCTGAGGGCCAGAAAGATGGCTTTGAACAGCAGAAGAGAAGAAGAAACAAAAAGAGAAATGGCAAGGAGCAAGCTCATCCCAAGCCAACCAACCGGTATGAAATCTTCAAATCTCTTGTGGATCAAGAAGACCAAATTATGGAAGGAGCAGATGGGAACCTTGAGGATAATATCATCCTTACTCATGCTCCTCCCTCATCAACCCCTCGTCCTTGAACAGGTGATTGACTCCTCCGAGACTTTGCAAACAAGAAAACCCAGGGGACTCCGGTAATCCACTCCCCAGTACAGCCAACTATCAAAGATGTTACCATGGGAATTGCAGAAAAGTTCAGAGAAAGACCAGTTCTTGGGATTACCCAGGTGGAGAAGAGGTCGAAAAATAGTAATTCCCAAGGGGTGGGCAGGAAATCCAATAAGGATCTAATTGCAGTGCAAGGAGATAAGCTAATCAATGGAGGATTGGCGAGAACAATTGATTCGTATTGCTCCCAAGGTTTCCAATGATTATTCAATCTTGGAATGTGAGGGGTTTAAACAAGTAGAACCCATCAATATGCTGTTCAAAGACTTTTAGAGAGAAGTAAAACAGACTTTCTGCTCATTCAGGAGACAAAAATGTCATTAGACCTTATGAGTAAAACTGTCAGCCGAATCTGGAGGGGTGCTGGCCATATGGCGGTGGCTGCTCTAGGTGCCTCGGGAGGGATTGCTACTCTTTGGAATCCTCTGGCGTGGATAGCAATAGAACATATAGCCTGGAGAGGTGTCCTCACATCTCTTTTTAAGAATATTGTTACAGCTGAACAAGTCTTAATTACAAATTTCTATGGGGCTCAGAACACCGATGGTCAGCGGTTTCAATGGAAAGTTGTTCAAAACATGAGGTTCTCCCGGGAAGATTATGATTGGATTATTGCTGGGGACTTCAATGCTAAATTATCTGCTAGGGATCAGGAAGGTGGCATCCCAGTTTTGGATACAGGGGACCGGCTGTTTATTGCCCAAGTCCAGGCCTTTAACCTTGTTGATATCAAAGGCCCTGGTACAAACTTTACCTGGACTAATAAGAGAAGAGAGCCATACAACAGGAGGGTTAAGCTTGACCGGTTTCTGGTCTCGGAGGAAGCTTATGTTAGATGGAATATCAAATTCCAGATTTTGGAGGGCCCAGTCTCAGATCACTCTCCCATTTTGCTGGAGGGAGGGACTATGTCAGGGAGGTATTACAAACCTTTTAAATTTGAAAATTTTTGGTTGCAAAAAGAGGACCTACGAAGGAAAATTCCACAGTGGTGGGAAGAAGGTCGTCTCCCTTTTGGAACAGCTATGTTCAAATTTCATAAACAGCTTCTTTTTGTTAAGAGTAAACTAAAACAGTGGAAGCAAACTAACAAATCTGATTTCCAGCTCCAACGGGCTCCCTTGTTGGCCAGATGGAATGAGGTGCAAAAACAATTCAGAGAAGGAATCATTTCTGAGCATCTTAAATTCGAGGATGACGCTTTACGCAAAGCGGTTGAGGACATTGATAATCAAGAAGAGATCTACTGGAAACAGAGAGCAAGAAATACTTGGTTATTAGAAGGAGACAGAAATACAAAATTTTTCCATCGCTCTGCCTGTGCTAGAAGGCAATTGAATAACATGGAATTCCTTCAAGACGAGAATGGAAACTCTTTTGACACTCTCCCTGATATGCACTCCCACTCTATGGAGTATTTCTCAAACCTCTTCAAGGAAAGTATGCAGCATGATGTGGAAGCCCAAAATGAAGTCATTGAGGGCATTCCCTCTATTATTTCTCATGAAGAGAATCAGGCCCTTCTTAAGCCCATTGATCGTGATGAACTCAAGAAGGTGGTCTTTGGGATGTGCACAGGAAAATCGCCTGGTCCGGATGGTTTCCCTATTGAGTTCTTTCAGGCCTTTTGGGATATCCTGGAGGAGGATGTGTTGGCTGTCATTGAGGAGTCCCGAACTAACAAAAGAATGCTCAAGGCTCTAAATCACACCTTTATCACCTTAATTCCTAAAGGAGAGGGGGGGGCTCACATTTCTGATTTCAGACCTATTGCCTTATGTAATGTGATTTACAAAATAATCACTAAAATTATGGCTGAAAGACTAAAACCCCTTCTTCAGAATATAATCTCCCCTGAGCAAGGGGGTTTTGTTGAAGGAAGACAGATCTTGGATGGAGTGATCTTGGCTCAGGAGGCTATCCATTCTATGCACAATTCAGGTAACAAAGGAATGTTCATCAAACTGGATATGTCTAAGGCTTATGACAGAGTAGAGTGGGGCTTCTTGGTCAAGATGTTGGCAGCCTTTGGTTTTTCTCAGGACTGGATTGCCTGGGTCATGAGCTGTATCTCTACGCCTTCCTACTCTGTTTTAATTAAGGGACTTCCCTCGCCACCTTTTGGAGCCTCTCGGGGTCTCCGCCAAGGAGACCCTTGCTCTCCTTATCTCTTTCTCATCTTGGCTGAAGGATTAGGCAGACTCCTCCTGAGAAGAAGACGTCAAGGACAGATAATAGGAATTAAAATCGGGGCTGAAGTTTTGACTCATTTACAGTTTGTGGATGATACTGGTTTGGTGGGAGTTGCCAGCCTCAGGGAAGCAAGAGGAATCAAAGATTCTCTTAACGTCTACCTCCGGGCTTCTAATCAAGTCATCAATGAAACAAAATCAAAAGTGGTCTTCTTTAACCTTGATCAAAGGTCACAAGAGAGAGTTATGGAGATCCCGGGTTTCACTAGGACCTCTCTTCCCGTTGTTTATCCGGGGGTTCCTCTCGCATTTCAAAAAACCGAAAGCTGATTTCTCGGAAGGACCTTTTGGATGGCATCAAAGAGAGAATGAATCACTGGTCTCATAGATGGTTAAGCTATGGGGGCCGACTAACTTTCCTGAAGTCTGTTATTCAGTGCCATGCCAATTTATAAATTCTCTATTCCGGCTGCCCCTCCATCAATTTGGAAAGAGCTGGACAAAGTGGCTAGAAGTTTTCTCTGGGAAGGTGCCAAAGGAGAGAGGAAATGGGCCTTGGTTGGTTGGGATAAGGTCACCCAGCCCAAGGAAAAAGGTGGGCTGGGATTAAGAAGCTCCAAGTTTAACAATCGGGCCCTGGCTGGTAAATTGTATTGGAGGTGGATTTCCCAGCCTACGTCCCTCTTCAGCAGAATCCTTTCTAGTAAATACTTGGGTCTTGTTCATCCCAACGACTTGGGCCGCTTTCCTTTGGAGGGTAATGGATCTCTTGTGTGGCAGGCGCTCAAGCTCGGATCTCGCATTATCAAAGATCAATTGTTCTGGAAAGTTGGGAGAGGGGAGAAGGCCCGGTTCTGGACTGATTCTTGGGATCAGAATCCTCCTATCCTTGCTGTGTTTCCTGAATTGCATCCGTTAAAATCAGCTCTTGAAGATAAGGGATGGATTAATATTGAGAGCTACTTCAATACCAGCCAATTGGGGGAGTATAAGGTTCAAAAGTTTAAGCGGCTGGGTGAATGGCCTATTCCAATCCCTCCGGAGCAGGCTCCAACTCTGGAAAAACTATTGTCAGAAAGGTTTCTTACTGGGAGAGATGAGGAGGATGAGCTTGCCTGGGGCTTTGGGAACCTTGGGGTTTATACAGTGAAGGAGGGCTATGATTCGATCCTTCCTGAGCCCCCCCCACACTCTTTTCCAGTTCAAGAATGGAGGAAGATATGGCATCCCAAGGGCTGGCCGAAAGTGAACTTCTTTGCTTGGCAGCTGATGCATAATGGTATCTTGACCTTTGACAACCTCATAATTAGAGGCATCATTGGCCCTTCCCAGTGTGTTTTATGTTATAGGAATGAGGAAACTGCGGATCATCTTCTGTTTGATTGTCCTTTCACACAGCAGATTTGGCATCGTTGGTTCTCCCACTTTAAACTTCAGGCTATTGGAGACTTGTCTCGGACCAATTTATGGGAAAGCTGGAAGAGAGGTAGATTTACATCTAAAGCTCTTCGTACTGGCTGGGAGCTCGGTTTCCTTTTTATTTGGTGGCAGGTGTGGTTGGAAAGAAATGCTCGTATTTTCCGTGAAACCTTCTCTTCGGTGGATGGGATATGGCAGGTCATCTGGAGCAAAGTTGTGGAAACCGTTGCCATCTATGCTGAGGAGGAAAATCAGCCTGCTTCTAAGCCTTTGGAAGGGAGAGCTGCTGATCTTGAGAGACAGGTAAGAAGTTGTTGGAAACCTCCCCCAGAAGGCTGGGTCAAAATCAACACTGATGGAGCCGCAAAAGGCAATCCGGGCAATGCTGGAAGTGGAGTTATTTGCCGTGATCATGCTGGGACTGTGCTCTATTGGGAATTGCAAGGTCTGGGATATGCCACAAACAATGAAGCCGAGGCCTTTGCTATTAAATCTGCCTCCATCTGGGCCGTCAAGTAGGGTCATAGAAAGATAATCATTGAGTCTGATTCCCAAATCCTGGTTGGTGCTCTTGATTGCATGAGGAACTTTGCCTTAAAAGCTTGGAGGCTACGGATTCTGGTCTCCCAAATTAAAGAGCTTTGGAAGGAATTAGAGGATGTGATACCTGTTTATGCTAGTAGATCTCTTAATAAAGCGGCTGATTTCCTTGCTAAGATGGGTGCTGAGAGAGAGGTTGGGATGCATCTGCATAGTAATATGTCTGTGGAGGATGCAGAGATTAGACAAGGCCTTGAACAAATTTTGAAATAATGTGCAAAGTTTTTTTTGCTAAGGACCTTTTTTGTCGCGATATCGCGACATGTAGTGCTGTCGCGGCCTCTGGCTGGTTGCTGTCGCGATATCGCGACAGGTTGAGCCTCCGCGGCCTTTGGTGGGTTTCTGTCGCGATATCGCGACAGTCGCGATATCGCGACAGTCCCGCTTTCGTGGTCCGTGTGGAGTTCTTGCCGCGATTTCGTACCCTTTATGAAGTTGAAAAGCAAAGTTAAAATTTCGTCGCGTTTTCGTGACAAGTTTGAGAATGGGAAGCTGTAAGGAAATCCTGTCGCGATATCGCGACACGTTTGGCACTTAAGCGGCTGGGAGGAAAATTGTCGCGATATCGCGACCTGTAGCGCTGTCGCGGCCTCGAGTTGGTTTTTGTCGCGATTTCGCGACAGGTTGTGCCTTTGCGGCCTTTGGCGAATTTCTTGCGCGATATCGCGACATGTCGCGCTGTCGCGGCTCTTGTTGGGTTTTTGTCGCGATATCGCGCCTCTTTTGAAGATGCAGTTCAAAGGTGTTAATGGGTCACGATTTCGTGACAGTTTGGTTAATTGGAAGCAGCTTGGCATTTTTGTCGCGATATCGCGGCACGTTTGGCTCTTAAGCGATTGGATGGTTAATTGTCGCGATATCGCGACCCTTTTGTGGCATGAGTGTCGTTTAGTTTTTTCGTCGCGTTTTCGCGACTCCTTTTGCGGGCGGCTGTCGAGGGCCCTTCTTGTCGCGATATCGCGACATGTCGCGTTATCGCGACTGTTGGCGCCGAAGCGGTCGTGTCGGGGGTGACTGTCGCGATTTCGTGACATGTCGCGTTTTCGCGACATGTCGCCTTTTCGCGCCGTTTGTTCTCTTTGCCCTGTGGCTGCTAGTGTTGCCTTTGTGCGTTGTCCTTGTTGTGTTGCTCTTGGCTCTGGGTCGGGATGTGTTCTCTCCCGCTTGTAACTGGTCTTTGTATTAATACAAGTTTTCATTTTTTTCAAAAAAAAATAATATGATGATTTGAATTGTTGGTATATTTTATTTGTGTGAGTTGAGCTGAATTTTTTTCTTCCACATTGCTATGTATCAAGGGCCGAATCCTAGATAGATGGAAGGTACATTTTTTCTACATTTTATATTTGTTGTAGAATAGATTAATTTGTTGTTATTTTTTGTATTTTATGATAGGTAGTTATTTTATTTCATCCCCTAGGAGGACTAGATAGCCAAATAGTTTTATATTATTATTGTTGTAGTATAGTGTTGAAAGAAGAATTGATTTATGTTTGGTTTTCCATATTGTTCTTTATTTCTTTTTTGCTATAATAATTTCCATTTCTAGCATGTTATGTTTCTTAGCTTAGTTCTTTCTATTTCCTAATGTAATGAGTTATACTATTGCTTTCTAAATATTTTAGAATAAAATATAGAGATCATATACCTGAGCTTACTTAAGCAATTCCTTGCACATATAGCTTAAGGACACCACCCTAGATTTGATAATAAATTATAGTTAGGTTTAACAACACCCATAATTTTTTGCAACCGTTGCTAAGGACATGGTGTTTCTAGGATCATTTTAAGAACTTGATAAATATCCAACATTGTAACATTTTAATTGGTTAGAAAATTTATTATTTGTAGAATACCTCCTTAGTTGGTCATTCTTGATATAAATGTTCACTAGGATAGATTAAGGTTTATCTTATAAATCAAGATACCTAGTGCCCTTATTTGTGCCTATTCCAATAAGAGACTAATTAGTTAAAACTGAGTAAAAACTAGTGGTGTTGAGAAGGAAAGGTAGAGGTGTTAGAAAAGTATTTATTTGATAAGTTAGGATGTATGAATAGATTTAGGGATAAGAAGGGGATATTTGTTAAAAGGAACCCCGAACAAACTATATGTTTAAAACAATCACATCTAGAGGTTGTGTAAGAGTACTCAGTAATTGTAGCCATAGTTCCAAGAAGCCCATTACAAATAAATGAAGAAGAATTACTAGTAGAACCTATGTGAAAACAACATAGGTGATGGAAAAAATGGCATATACCATCATGGATAACCAAGTAATGGTACTAGGACCTTCACATGCCTTATTTGGTTAGATCCCTATATGCAAGCTCCCATGAAAAATATTTATGTCAAACTTACCCATCTTTAGGGGAACTACAACAGAAGGCAGATAATTTTGTATTCAATTTTAAATTCATGTGTTAAACTTATGATTATATAACCAACAACCAAAAACTCAAATTGTTTCCCTCTACACTCAAGGATGTAGTTATGTGATGGTTTATGGGGTTGGCCTCATATTCCATTCATAGTTGGGATAATATGGAAAAGGTCTTCCTAGAGAAATACCAAGAATATTTCCATGTCAAGGATTAAAAAAAGAAGAATTATTTAGGATGAAAAAAAATGAGGATAAAATTCTTGAAGACTATCTAGTATAGATTCCTCTTTATCCATAGAATATATGGATAAGGGATGGACCTATAATTATTCAAGGTAATATTTTTGTGAGAATTAAAATATGGGTCAAAGGATGTCCTAAACCTCATGGTAAAATATGATGTGAATAAATTAAGCCTTCTTAATATTATGGAACTGTTAGAAATTAATCCTAAACAAGAAGAAGAACTTATAGACACTGAGTAGGAAAGAGTTTCAATGAGGTAGGAGAAATATTAGAAGACTTTTCTAGCTCTAAAACCAATATTCTCCTACACCTAAACACAAAATTGAATAAATTTAAACCCAAATCAAGGGCCAATAAACAACTAGCCATATACTACCCAAGGTGTAGGTAGAAACATGTCTTACAAGAATACCCTTTAAACAAGACCAACATATATATCATCTATAAGAAAAGAAACCCCTATGGATTGATGTGATCTCTTGTATAAAATCAAGGTAACCCTTGGAAGGAGTCATCCTCATACAAAATATCTTAATTATGTAGGAGAAAAAATATTTTTTCCATGATCAAAGATCTTCATGTGTACAAAATCCATGGAATGCTCCATGGAATATGCCCCCACCACAATAACAATGGGTCTAGTATCCCTTGTATCCATGAAGGTTTAATCCACCATGGATGTAATCAATACCTAATCAATCATGTTCAACTCAAAATTAGCAATGGTCAATACCATCCCAATCTAATAAACCTTATGGAGGATAACAATGATTTCAAAATCAGCAACAAGCATTTCTACTAGGAGCCATTGGCACTCCCCAAATAGTACAACCACAACCACCAAAGCAACCTACACAACCAGCCAACACATGGCTAATGCAAATAATAATAGGTAGGTAGCCCCTATCTACAATACATAACACAATGATACAATTAATCTTAATGCTATAAAATGTGAAAATGTGTAGCTTTTCTCAAGAAAATTATTGCTTGATCTAGAACCACCAATAATAGTATAATTACAAGAAGAGAGGCAAAAAAATCCACCAAATCCTAATATATCAAATAAAGAAGAAAAAATATTCCAAAAACCATACCTTCTAGAACTTATAAAGCACCATATCCTAGATTATTAGAACCCAAACAAGAGCACTCTAAGGATTTTGATCTATTAAAAAAACTAAAATATTTAAATATAATAATCCCCTTACTCCAAGAAATCAAGGATGTACCAATTTTTAACAAGGCTATCTAAGAAATGTGTATTAATAAGCCTAGGAGAAGATAAAATTCTTATCAAAATACAACACAAGGGGATGGAAAATTATCTAACCTCTTAGCAGGGAAGCTCATTCCACCTAAATATGGAGATCACATAAACCGTGTCATTACATTCTCCATCAGTGCAATGAAAATACCTAATGTATTGGTTTACTTAGAAGCAACTATAAATGTCATGACTATGGAAATGATGAATCAATTATCCTTGAACAATATGTGACCTATCTCTACTATACTTCAACTAATTGAACAATCTACAATACAACCTAAAGGAAAAGTAGAAGACGTACTAGTAACAATAGAATCTTGGAAATATTCTATCGATTTCATGATTCTCCAACAAAGAAATATGATGAATTCTTATCCATTGATCTTTGGAAGACCTTTGTTGGCCATGGCTACTACTTTCATGGATTTCTATTCAGGGAATATGACTATCTCCAATGATTGAATTCCAAAAAAATCTCTATACCCTCTAGTTTGACCTTCCATGTATTTGTCTAGAAATCTATGGATGGATGAACTTGGTGAATAAAATAATTTTCTTTATTTGGATATTTTAATAGTAAAAGAGTGTTTAGAAGAGTTAGATCCACTAGAATAAGCTCTCTTTTAAGATGATACTATTATATTAGAATCCTCAAATGAATACTACTCAAATTTTGAGGAGACTACAGTCCACAGATTCTTGTGGAAGGATGAGGGTGAAACCTTTGAGCCCTTGTCACATGTATCACTAGAATATAGTCCATTTACTTTGAGACATAGATAGAAAATGCACCTCCTCTTATCTTTTAAATGTTCTTTAATGAATATCATTCTTGTAGGGATTACTTTTAACAAAAACACTAGAATTTTTCATTCCTTGATACCCCATCATTGCTCCTTAAACTCATTGGTAAGTAAAGGAGTTAATAAGAAAAAGAGAAAATAAGAAAATAATGTATTCTTAACTTCATAGGAGACCAAATAAATATTTAATATTTAGCACATAATTTAATTCACATATAGCGATATTTAGGACTTGTTTTCTACTTCTATATAGTATCCTTACCTCTTAAAATAAAAATTATCTACTTCCTTATCAAAATATAAAATAATATTAGCTTTAGTCCTTGATTGTTGAATCACGGCCAAACTAGGGTAGCTTAGTCAAAGAAGCATCTTAGAAGAAATGTATGTGTCTTTAAAATTAATCCATCAAACACTAAGCTCTAAGCTCACAAAATATCCCTATCGTTGAGGTGATAAGAGAGAGAGAGTTGTGGTAAATTCCCCAAGATCCTCCCCATGATATTATTTCCTAATCTCATATATACTACAATAATGAAGGACATCCAACCAAACATTGCTTGCTAAAATTGCAAAATATTGAAGTTGATTTCATAAATATGGATGATCATCTTCTAGATGATGAGGATTTAGAAGGGTCTTCCTCAACTACAAAGGCCCTCTAGAGCTTCCATTATGGGAGAGAAAATATTATTGACAGTAATGCCTTCTCTATTTGGCACCTTAGTTCAAATTATGATGGGTTTTCGAAAGTGGAATCTGACTTATGGCCAAGGCTAACATTATATGATCTAATATTTTATAGGCCTACAAGCAATCATTGTGCAACATATTTTATTTAGTTTATTATTTTGTATGTAAGCCCTAAGGATTATCATGAGTCTTTTTGTAGTTAAACCACCTTCTAACTTGCTTAATCCATCTTGTTATGTCAACGTAGGTTAACTTATATCATGTAATTAGGGTTTTGGTATTGGTATAAATACCCCCTATCACTCCATCTATTAAATCAGAGTTTGTGATCCTTATGTTGGAAATTTTGAGTAGTTATGTTGTCATTGATGTCAAAAGTCAGTTCATCTCAGTGCAAGGGAATTGACAAAAAGAGGGTTAAAATATTTATATTTTAAGCCCAAGAGATTTGGTTTAAAGCTTCACATGGTTGGTCAAAATATTGTCTAAATACCCCGAAGGAAGGAAATACCTAGGCCCAAAGGAAATAATATTTTAAAATTTATTATTATAATATTAAAGTTGTCAAGAGAAAGCCTAAGGTGAAGGAAGGAAATACCTAGGCCCAAAGGAAATAATATTATAATATTTATTATTATAATATTAAAGTATTAAGAGAAAGCCTAAGGTTAATTATAAAATAATTATAATATTTATATTATAATAATTTTATAACCCTAAGTGGGTTTGGCGCCAAGAATAAAATTTAAATATTTTAATTTCCATCGACGTCCAAGCAAGGAGGAAAAATGGTATTTATACCATAAAGTTTTGAAGGCCAAAAGTAAGTCTCTCGAATGCATGTGTGAATGTTTAATTTAATTGATTGATGTAAATTTCATGAGCAAAGAAGGTCGAAGGTTTTTAATTTTAAAGGCATAAAGGAAAACATGAAAAATAAAGAGGCAAGGGTGCATGCCTCTATCACCAACCACGTGGTTGGCCTAGTGGCAGGCTTGGCAGCGTTAAGTCTTTGGTGGATGATAGGTCTCACATTCGATTCCCGATGGCAGCAGAGAAGAAAGGTTTTTGTTTTAAACGGTTTTGATGCTAGTGAAAGGTATAAAGGAGAGTGGGCATGTTAAATGTTTCAAGTGAGTGCTTAGCTCACATGGTGGTTAGGTCACGACTAAGGTGCATGCGGTAGACACAACGGGGGTTCGATTCCCGTAGGAGGCAGCACACAAGGCATTAATTTTTGGTTAAATAAATTGATGCCTAAGGTTCTAAGTTGCAAGGTATGTGCCTAACGTGGGAGGTATAAGGTGTTAAAATTAATTTTTATTTTTTCTATAAAAAGGGTTTTAATTATTTTGGATTTTGATATAGTGAAGATTGTTAAGTGCCTTGGAATATTATTTTGAAAGGTGGTTATATTTATTTTGGAAATGCATTTATGATAAGTGGGAGATATAAGGGAATAATTTATTATTATTCCATGCATTTAATTTTTGAAGGAAGTTATAGTGAATTAATTTGAAAGTGAATTATTGGAGTAATAAGTATCCTTGCTGATTTTGTTTTGAATGTGTTAAGAGGGAGTTAAAAGGTGTATGAGGTATTTTGATTGTTTGTATGTTTTGCTAAAATATTTTGAAGGGTTTGATTATATGAGTTGATGCAATAATTTGAGAAACCAAGAGAGTGGTTTGGAATTTAATTGGGCACACATATTGAAGGTTTGCTAACTCATAAAGAAGTGTTGTGCTAACATTTTATAGTTGCAAAAGATATTGTGAGTGAGACAGGTTTTGAAGACATATCTCCATCAAAGCAAAAAGGTATGGGCACATCATCCTTTGTTTGAAGTGTTGTTGGATTGAATGTTGTGAAATATAAGGTGGAGTGAAAAGGATTGTTTGATAAGCATTGTTGGAAATATTTGAGTGAGTTTTTATATGCTTCATTGGTGAATGTTTAGAGAACATTTGAGATAGAGATTGAAGATTATTTGAGTTAGGGTTTGAGACCCACATTGTGCTCTTTGTTTGAAGAAGTATGAAAACACTTGTTTAGGGTTAGTGAGCAAGTTGTGTTTCATTGATTGAATGATTGAGTGAAACTTCTTGAGCATTGGTTTTGAGTGATATTGAAAGTGAATGTGCAAACATTAGAAATCAGATTTGTGAAAGCGACAGACTTAATGATTGAGTAGAACATATTGAGTTTTTGATAGAGTACATCATTCTCTATATGTTCCAGAGGTTAAATGAATTCTGAATAGAATATGTCTAAACTACTTCAAGTTAAAGGAATTACTTTGAAGATTAGACAAAGCATTTGATAGCATTGTGTGCAAGATTTGAGATTGATTGAGCATATCTTGTGAGTTATTTTGAGCATGTGTTTGAGCATATTTGAGCAAGTCTTTGTGAAGGCTTGAGAGTAGAATTGAGCAAGTTCTTGAGAGGACTTGAAGGTAGATTTGAGCAAGTCTTTGTGAAGGCTTGAGAGCAGAATTGAGCAAGTTCTTGAGAAGACTTGAAGGTAGATTTGAGCAAGTCTTTGAGAAGACTTGAAGGTAGATTTGAGCAAGTATTTGAGAAGGCTTGAGGGCAAATTTGAGCAAGTTTTTGAGAAGGATTGAAGGTAGATTTGAGCAAGTCCTTGAGAAGACTTGAAGGTAGATTTGAGCAAGTCTTTGAGAAGGCTTGGAGGTAAATTTGAGTAGAGTTGATTTGTTGATTTGTTCAAGCTTTGTGTTAAGGCTTAGGGTAAATCTAAGCAGATTTGATTTATGATTGGATCAAGCTTTGTGTTAAGGCTTGAGGATAGATTTGAGATAAATATTTATGAGCAGATTTATACTACACTTGGGATAGATTTTGGTGTAGATCTAAGATAGATTTGAGAGTAATATTTGGAGGTGATAGAGTAGAGGATAATAGTCTCTAGTGGATAGAGATCCATTAGCCAAGGTAGTGAGGATAGAGGTCTTCTATGGAGAGAGATCCACAAGCTAGAGTAGTGGGGGTAGAAGTCTTCTAGAATATCATCAACTAGAGAAGGGAAAGAGTTCTCCTATGGATAGAGATCCATAAACCAGAGCAAGGGGAAAGAGTTCTCCTATGGAGTGTGATCCATGAACCAGATAGGAAGATAGAGTTCTTCTATGGAGAGAGATCCATGAACCAGTTGAGGAGAAAGAGTTCTCCTAGATCAAGTTCCATGAACCAAAGAAAAGGGGAAAGAGTTATCCTATGGAGAGTGATCCACAAATTAGAGCATTAGGGGATTGGTGTCTCCTTTGGATAGAGGTCCATAAACATTGTAATAGGGAAGTGATTCCCAAGATATTTGTTGAGAAAATTTTAGTAGAAATATTTTCTCCATGGAGTAGCCCACATTGGGTGAACCATATTAAATTGGTGTCTCTATTGTGTGTGATGATTTATGCATTGATTTGATTACTATTATTGATATTGCCATTGATAATATTGGATAATATTATTTGGGAAAGAAAAGTAAAAGTTGGTCTTATACTGTTCACCCCCTCTCAGTATAAGCATGTGTTCTTCAATTGGTATCAGAGTGGGTTCCTTCAAAAGATTTTAACAGCTTGAAGGAAGAGTATACAGGAACACAGATGGCATCTCAGAGTGGATCTTCAAAAAATAAGGCACCATTATTTGATGGGAACAATTATGCTTTCTAGAGTATAATAATGAAGACTTACTTGATGGCACAAGGAAATGAGACATGGCAAGCAATTGAGGATGGATACACACCTCCAGCTAGTCCTCCTATAGATAAATATGGTAAGCTCTTACACCTGTATAATGCAAAGGTAATGAATGTAATATTAAGTGGTTTACATGAAGTAGAATTTGTAAAAGTTATGCATTGCAAATCAACAAAAGAGATTTGGGAAAAGTTGAAGAAAACATATGAGGGAGATAAAAAGGTCAAGATGGTAAAATTGCAAAATCACAAGAAGACATTTGAAGACTTGAAGATGAAGGATGAGGAAGACATTGCTACATACTTACTTCATGTGGATGAGGTTGTTAACTCCATGCGAGGACTTGGATTTAAAGTTGAAGAATCTGATGTTTATCAAAAGGTTCTAAGGTCACTCCCTATGAGGTATAATGGAAAGGTTTCAGCCATAGAAGAAACAAGAGATATTGAAAATTTGACTATGGATGAGTTACATGGAACACTCACAACATATGAGATGAGAATAGTAAAGGATCCTATCCCCAAGAAAGAGGTAACCTTCAAAGTAGCAAAGAAGACAAAATATAAGAAACCAAGATTCAAGTGATGAGTCAACCAGTGATGAAGAAGCTAACTATGATAGAAGGAACAAGAAGGATTCAAGAAAGCACAAAGGTATAAAAATAGTAAAGTGTTTCAATTATGGTAAATATGGTCATTATGCATCTAACTATACAGAAGCTAAAAGTAGTAGTAGTGAAGAGAAACAAGATCATAAGAGAAAGGAAGCAAGAAAATCTAGGTATGAAAAGAAAAATAGGGATGGACAAAGAAAGCATGGAAATAAGTTTTTCCAAAGGCATAAGAAGAGTTTCTATGTAGATAAGACAGGCAAGATTTCAAGTGATAGTGATGGAAGATCCTCAGATAATGAAGAAGAAGAAATTCTCTTCTTGGAAATAGAAGAAGAAGGAAGTGATCCTATTGAAGATAAATATGAAAAATATGAAGATGCTCTTGAAGACAAAGAAGTAGAGGAAGAATCAAAAAATGAAGAGGAAGGAGTAGTAGATCTAGAAGTTGAGATTATTTATGCTCTTAAGGAATTAAGAAAGGTTAGAAAGCAGAATTCAAAACTCAAGATTCAATTTCAAGAATGTGATGAAGAGAAGGAAAAGCTTATACAAGATCTGACAAACTCAATAGCTAAGACAAGGAGATTTAAAGAAAAGTTAGAGGTAAAAGTCTTAGAATGTGAAATATTAGAGCATGAGGTAGTTTCACTAAGGAAGGAAGTGAAAGAGTCTAAAGACAAGCTACACAGGTTTGGGAAAAGTTCAAAGACTTTGGATAAGATTATCAATGCACAAAGATCTTCATCAAACAAGACAGGACTTGGTTTTGAAGAAGGACAAAGAGAACAAGGAGAGGAGTCAAGCTCAAGCTCCAAAGAAGAAGAAGCTTTAGAAGAAGAGAGTGAAGGAGAAAGTGAGACTTATGAGGATAAGTTGAAAAATAGAAGGTTCACCAAGGAAGGAAACAATGCACAAATAAGGAACAGGAAACATCACAGGGAAGAAAGGACTAAGAGACCAATGGGTCCAAGGCAAGATTTCTTCAAAGGACATTGCTTCTCATGTAACAGGTTTGGTCACAAGGCTATGCAGTGCAGGACACATGAAAAGAAGGAATATGGTTTCACTAAGAGAAATTTCAGAGATGGGCATCTCTTTCAAGGGTATTGTTACTCTTGTAATCATTTTGGTCATAAAGCAATTCATTGCAGGGTTCATGATAGGAATGGGTATGGCTTCACCAGGAGGAACTTCAAGATATTTGCACCTTCTAGGAACCACAACATTAAGTGTTATAAGTGCAATAATGTTGGGCATATGGCCAAGTGGTGTAGAACAAAATTTCTAGGGACAAGCAAGAACAGGGATATTCAAAAGAATTAGAAGGATCAATTGAGAAAGAAGGTGGACAAAGAAAAAGAGCATTGTATGCTGGGAGTAGAGATACTCCCACCCCAAAATTAATCACCTCAAGGAGAGGAGGTGGGGAGGGGGCTGAGCTAAGAGTCTTATATTTAGCCCCAAAGGAGTCCCTTTGCCATTGATGTCAAAGGGGGAGATATTTGAGTTAGGGGGAGAGCATTCAATTAGGGGGAGCAATTTCTCAGGGGAGCAGAATTGGAAAAAGGAAAAAGGAATGGTTAAGGAAAAGGGTTGCCATCAATGACAAAGGGGGAGATTGTTGGAAATTTTGAGTAGTTATGTTGTCATTGATGTCAAAAGTCAGTTCATATCAATGCAAGGGAATTGACAAAAAGAGGGTTAAAATATTTATATTTTAAGCCCAAGAGATTTGGTTTAAAGCTTCACATGATTGGTCAAAATATTGTCTAAATACCCCAAAGGAAGGAAATACCTAGGCCCAAAGGAAATAATATTATAATATTAAAGTTGTCAAGAGAAAGCCTAAGGTGAAGGAAGGAAATACCTAGGCCCAAAGGAAATAATATTATAATATTTATTATTATAATATTAAAGTATTAAGAGAAAGCCTAAGGTTAATTATAAAATAATTATAATATTTATATTATAATAATTTTATAACCCTAAGTGGGTTTGGCGCCAAGAATAAAATTTAAATGTTTAATTTCCATCGACATCCGAGCAAGGAGGAAAAATGGTATTTATACCATAAAGTTTTGAAGGCCAAAAGTAAGTCTCTCGAATGCATGTGCGAGTGTTTGAATTAATCGATTGATGCAAATTTCATGAGCAAAGAAGGTCAAAGGTTTTTAATTTTAAAGGCATAAAGGAGCACGTGGAAGGATAAGGAGGCAAGGGTGCATGCCCCTATCACCAACCACATGGTTGGCCTAGTGGCAGGCTTGGCAGCATTAAGGCTTTGGTGGATGGTAGGTCTCACGTTCGATTCCCAATGACAGCAGAGAGGGAAGGTTTTTGTTTTAAACATGTTTTGATACCAATGGAAGGTATAAAGGACAGTGGGTGCATTATAGGTTTCAAGTGAGCGCTTAGCTCATACGATGGTTAGGCCATGGCTAAGGCGCAGGCGAAAGACATAGCGGGGGTTCGATTCCCGAGGGAGGCAGCATGCAAGGTATTTATTTTTGGTTAAATAAATTGATGCCTAAGGTTCTAAGTTACAAGGTATGCGCCTAACTTGGGAGGTATAAGGTTTGAAAATTAATTTTTATTTTTGCCATAAAAAGGGTTTGAAATAATTTGGATTTTGATATAGTGAAGTTGTTAAGTGCTTTGGAATATTATTTTGAATGGTGGTTATATTTCTTTTGGAAATGCATTTATGATAAGTGGGAGATATAAGGGAATAATTTCTTTTTATTCCATGCATTTAAGTTTTGAAGGAAGTTATAGTGAATTAATTTGAAAGTGAATTATTGGAGTAATAAGAATCCTTGCTGATTTTATTTTGAATGTGTTAAGAGGGAGTTAAAAGGTGTATGAGGTATTTTGATTGTTTGTATGTTTTGCTAAAATATTTTGAAGGGTTTGATTATATGAGTTGATGCAATAATTTGAGAAACCAAGAGAGTGGTTTGGAATTTAATTGGGCACACATATTGAAGGTTTGCTAACTCATAAAGAAGTGTTGTGCTAACCTTTTATAGTTGCAAAAGATATTGTGAGTGAGACAGGTTTTGAAGATATATCTCCATCAAAGCAAAAAGGTATGGGCACATCATCCTTTGTTTGAAGTGTTGTTGGATTGAATGTTGTGAAATATAAGGTGGAGTGAAAAGGATTGTTTGATAAGCATTGTTGGAAATATTTGAGTGAGTTTTTATATGCTTCATTGGTGAATGTTTAGAGAACATTTGAGATAGAGATTGAAGATTATTTGAGTTAGGGTTTGAGACCCACATTGTGCTCTTTGTTTGAAGAAGTATGAAAACACTTGTTTAGGGTTAGTGAGCAAGTTGTGTTTCATTGATTGAATGATTGAGTGAAACTTCTTGAGCATTGGTTTTGAGTGATATTGAAAGTGAATGTGCAAACATTAGAAATCAGATTTGTGAAAGCGACAGACTTAATGATTGAGTAGAACATATTGAGTTTTTGATAGAGTACATCATTCTCTATATGTTCCAGAGGTTAAACAAATTTTGAATAGAATATGTCTAAACTACTTCAAGTTAAAGGAATTACTTTGAATATTAGACAAAGCAATTGATAGCATTGTGTGCAAGATTTGAGATTGATTGAGCATATCTTGTGAGCTATTTTGAGCATGTGTTTGAGCATATTTGAGCAAGTCTTTGTGAAGGCTTGAGAGCAGAATTGAGCAAGTTCTTGAGAGGACTTGAAGGTAGATTTGAGCAAGTCTTTGTGAAGGCTTGAGAGCAGAATTGAGCAAGTTCTTGAGAGGACTTGAAGGTAGATTTGAGCAAGTCTTTGAGAAGACTTGAAGGTAGATTTGAGCAAGTATTTGAGAAGTCTTGAAGGTAGATTTGAGCAAGTCTTTGAGAAGGCTTGAAGGAAGATTTGAGCAAGTCCTTGAGAGGACTTGAAGGTAGATTTGAGCAAGTCTTTGAGAAGGCTTGGAGGTAGATTTAAGCAGAGTTGATTTATTGATTTGTTCAAGCTTTGTGTTAAGGCTTGGGGTAAATCTAAGCAGAGTTGATTTGTGATTGGATCAAGCTTTGTGTTAAGGCTTGAGGATAGATTTGAGATAGATATTTGTGAGTAGATTTGTACTACACTTGGGATAGAGTTTGGTGCAGATCTGAGATAGAGTTGAGAGCAAGATTTGGAGGTGATAGAGCAGAGGACAATAGTCTCCAGTGGATAGAGATCCATTAGCCAGGGTAGTGAGGATAGAGGTCTTCTATGGAGAGAGATCCACAAGCCAGAGTAGTGGGGGTAGAAGTCTTCTAGAAGATCATCAACCAGAGAAGAGGGGAAAGAGTTCTCCTATGGATAGAGATCCATGAACCAGAGCAAGGGGAAAGAGTTCTCCTATGGAGTGTGATCCATGAACCAGCTGGGAAGATAGAGTTCTTCTATGGAAAGTGTATCATTCCAAATTTTTCACACCCTTACCTTCAGGCTATAGGATCAGCACCCGAAAGGGGGATGTGAAAAGGATGGGACAATACCTCGGACTAAGAGGCCTTGCGAAGGTCCCACCTCTCGGGGGAGGTGTATTATGGTGATTTTTTGACGGATGGTGGGGTTCACCAGGAAACGTTTAGTGGCAGTTTCCACGCCTAGGTTGGGAATGTGTTTTATGTGTTCAATTTTATCTTTAAACATTCAAATCCTAGGTTTGGCCAAATGAATCTAAGTTATTCTATATGAAATACAGATTTAAATACAAAAAATAGATTTAACAGAAAACATAGAGAACAAACTAAGTGAAGAAATCCATGCCTGGTTTCGGATGTCTGATGGAGGTTCTGATTTTTGAAGCAGTCCAGATCATCTAGAATTTGACAGGATCATCTCCTATCTGACAGGATCGTCTGAGATCTGACAAATTTGTCAGACGAATTCATCAGAGACTTGCAAATAGAGAAATAGATACAAAATACCAAAATTACAACTATTCTGATAAAGGAAAATTATATGAAACAATAAAAAGGATGTTAATAAAATAATCCTGAATGGAAATGCAAATAAATTACGATACTTTAATAGCTAATCATGATCTTATTATGCAATTAAACTACATGGGTGAACTCCAAGATGCAAGATAACAAGAAATAATAATAAAACTGACTAAATGTAGAATAAAATAACAACAAAGTATAGAAAAAGCGCAAACTCTGGGCACTGATTGCCCCAATGCAGACTGTAGTCGAAATCGTCTCGGATTGATACAAAATCGTCTCGAATTGGACAGGATCATCTGCGACGATTTGAGCTTGCTTCGACTAAAGAATGACAAGGTTCCTGCAACAAAATTTGGAAAGTACAAATGCAGATGGTAATCCTGGGTATTCTAATGCGTGTAAAGGTCAAGTTATAGGAAATTTCAGCTAGGGGAAAGTCAAGGGGGGTCCTAAGGTTTAAATAGGCTTAGGAGGGAAGTTGGGAGGTTGGAGATCATCCTAATTTGGAAGATCTCCAACAGGGGAGGTCTCTAGCGGCACAGACACGCTTCTGCCCAACTTAGAGACGTCGTTGAAATAGAGGCTAATTATGAAAAATTAGTTTTGGGACAAGATCGTCTGGATGTCCTAGTCCAGACGAAATCATCCAATCTGAGGCGATATCGTCTGATCGGCGACGATATCGTCAAACGGTCAAAACAAACTCTAAAAATGGCACGAGAAACGAGGAAACGGGTTAAACGACGGTTTTGGATCGGTTTTGGGGTTGAATTTGAATTTGAATTATTACTAAGGTAATTTTAATTATTGCTAAGGTTTTACTGCGCCAATTTTAGGGTGCTACATTTTGCCCCCTCTTTAGCGAATTTTTTGAAGAAAATGCGTTAAATATGAGTTCTTCTCGATCTATGAGAAAGCAAAAATTATTCCCATTTTTAGGCGACGATTCTAGGTCGAATCGTACGACAGCTTACTATGGTGCCCCCTCCGTGTTTTTACCCAAATCGACGTTTGAGGTAAAAATGCGGAAAAGCAAAATTTTAAAAAATTGTTAAGTGTTTTTGAATAAAATTAAGAAAAATAGGGAAAAACCCTAATTCATTGTTACTGTTCATTTTTACTGTTTTCTAGAGCTCTGCAAACAAGATGGTCGAAACAGCGCACAGATCGACAGAGGTCCGGCGTGGGCTACGGGTAAGGGTCTAAACTAAATTTAGAGTGCTTTAATTTAGAATTTCATGCTTTTTAGATTATATTTGATTGATTTTTGAGCATCGCGGCCAATTTTGGGTTGTCGACGTCGTTGGGACGAAATCATCTCGATATCGCCAAAATTGTCTCGATATCACCGATTTCGTCCAAGGGCGAAATCGATGATATGGGGACGATTTTGTCCAATAAGGGATGATTTCCTCATGCGAAATCAGAGACGAATTTGCTCAAATTTGGGACGATATCACCCAATGGTGGATGATATCATCATTTGTGAAAGTGAAATTATTTTACTTGCATTTTGATTAATGATTTAATGATTTGTATTATTGATTTTTTTATTGTTTATGTTGTTTATGTTGCAGAGAGGATTACTAAAGAGCCAAGAATGGAAATACGGTAGACTAAGGGATGACTTGGCCACTCTATCTCAGGTAGAGAGATATCAGTTGGCTCAAGTCAGCTTGCAGCATATGGCAGATATGCCACAAGTGTCTACAGACATGGGGCTATTGACAGCCCTAGCAGAGAGGTGGTATCCGGGTTCTTCTTGTTTTCGGTTACCGATAGGGGAGATGACTCCCACATTGGAGGATGTATGGAGGATCTTGAGGATCCCCATACAAGGATGACTGATCACTCCTACGGCCAATCATGGCCACGCTATGATGAGACTATGTGAAGATCTGAGCTTCACCCTGGAGAAGGGTGAAGTGAACATCGAGTCTCTACGCCAGATGCCTGGGGCATTTAGGCTGACATAGGTTTTGGCTGGGATGGTAGGTGGTCTGCTGCTATGCCATTAGAGTGGATGCAGGCTGCCATGGCTACTGAAAAATGTGGTCTACGACATGAGATACCACGGATATAGGTTTTCTTGGGGGATCTTTCTACTATGCCGATTGTATAGGATCTTATATGGGGTCGTATACAAGGGCGGCCGATGTCTGGTCATGACATCACTACTATAGGTTTGGTGCTAGGAGCACATCACGGTGCGAAGACCGATAGGGCTCCCACTGATAAGGATTGATGGGGAGAGGCCACAACAGCGGGAGAGGAGGGAGGAGAGACCCCCTTCTCCACAGATAGAGAGACCACCATCGCCCGATAAGGGCAAGGGTGTCGAGGTAGGAGAGAGTAGCGAGATGGCTACTCTCTGGGTGGAGACTATCTGTCTCTAGGAATAGGTGCAGACTTTACAAGATGAGGCTACACATCACCGAGCAGAGGCTACACAGCTTAGACATGAGGTTGCACGCCTCAGAGCATGGAGCGGAGGAGCGAGCACTCAAGAGCTGGCGTGGTCGATTGCTCAGACCGTGTTCTAACAGGGTATCTACTTCCAACTGGTGTCAGAGGGCCAGAGGGTACAACTACCAGCTGGCATTGCGGATCCAATCAGGGTTGGGTCATCGAGGACTTCATCCCGATCGACAACTAGGACTCGCAGTACCACACATACTATGATGGGGCCACCTCGTCCACCTCAGGACAAGGGAGGAGATGAGGCTGAGAGCTCGAGGGGTTCTTAAGGCTAGGCTACTGCACTGCACAGACTGGATATATGATTGAGAGGATTGAGTATGCCAAGATGTAGATTGTGGCATACCAATCTAGTTTTGATATGATGTACATACATTGTTGAGATATATATATATATATATATGATATTTTTTATCATATGACTTGTCTTATGTATGGTGCTTTAATGTTTTTGATGTGATTGATTTGATGATTCATGTAATTATGTTGTTTGAAAATATTATAGTTTGAATGTCATGCTTTAAAATTTAAATGAAATAATCTGATGTAAACAAATTGGTTGTTGAGATGATAATTTGATAAAAATAAAAGGGACTGTTAACAATAATTTCAAAGGACATAGTCGCTATTATAGACCATTTCATGGAGTCGCTGCTCACTCGGTCGTCAAGCTAATCCCGTTATAGAAATATTGTTAAAAGTAAAAAGAGTGCTTAAGAGACTGTCTTAAGACTTTGTTGTGATGATAGAAATGATGATGGTTTGATGGTAATTTGTTTTCAGATTTTCATAAAAATGATATGCATGAAATATTTTAAAATGATTTTTGCTAGGCATAAATTCCTAAGTGTGATAAAATTTTGAATAATTCCTTAGAAATTATACCATGGTTGCAAAATTGAATTTGAACATAATGACATGAAAAATAGAATAAGTTGCATTCTGTTTGAAAGCATAATTGTGGAACATAATGATTTAAGTCATATGTTGGAATAAATGGGAAATAAAATTAGTTCGATGGTTTGCACTAGGCATAGAATATTTAGGTATAGACTTATACCATCATCGCGAAATCCAAAAGAAGAAAATAAATAGTTTTATTGCATGGTTGATTTTTAATTTTTGAAAATAAATAGAAAATATGAAGATGAGGACTTGTGCTAGGCATAAAATTCCAATTTTGGTTTTGGAAATATACCATCGTCGCGAAAGTCAAAAATTATATGTAAATTTATTGCATGTTTTTGAAAATGATTTTGATTTGTTGGTAATGCATGTAGTTGTCTTTATACTAAACAACTATTCTCAGAGAAGAAAATGAAATTATTCCAGACAATTTGCAAAAATATTTCAAAGTATCTTAAAGACAAAAGTGAGATTTATAAGGAATCCCATGTGCATATGTGAGTTCATTTCCAATCTTGATTTATCATAATGATACACAAAATCTCTCAAATACAAATGTGTGTGCGATTGTATTGTTCATTCACCAGGTTTGAGCAAGATACTATGATACAAGTGATTTAAATTAACCAAATAAGTGTTCATTAACCATGATTTAGATGCATATAACCATACCAGACTACTATGTAAGTCGGATTATCAAGAGCTAGCTAATCCATAAGCAGACATAGGTCTATACAAAAGAAGGTCGCTAATGTGACAGACATATCACCATGCTAGGAGTTACCCAAGGCCAAGCGGGTTGGGCACAAACCACCTGTTATGGGACTTACATCACAGTTTTTGAATAATTGAGAATTCCAGGGATTCAATCTCATCAACCCTTCTTTTCTTTTTAAGGGGTAGGGAAAGGATTTTATTGCTTTTGCTTTTGCTCATTTTGTTGTCTTTCTTTCTTTGCTTTCTCTCTCTTTTTTTTTTTTTGTATCTTTTGCTTTGATATTTGAGATAATGCTGAAATAGTGGTACATGATTTTGCTTGATTTTTCCTTTTCTTTTGCTTCCTATTCTAGGGATACTTGCTTGGATTAGCTGTAGAGCAAGGGATTTTTATTTCGGGTAGGGGTGAGCTTGTCCTTTTGTCAATTCTCAAAGATTCTAGACCATGTGCATGATAGGATAGTAGGGGAAACTTTTCACTCAAGAAACCACTTCTACTATGTAGGATAGCATGGACATTACAAATATAATCATTTTATTGTGAAAGGATATGTTTGGCTTAAGTAAATAACAAGATCAATTCTCTATGCTCAAAACTTTATTTAATTGAATTTTGTGGACTTTGATATAAGAGAGATTAGTAATCATACCAAATAAATCAAGATATTTATTCATGTGAGTGTGAAAGTGCGGGATTCCAAATAAATGCTAATTTATCCAAAATAATTTGAAAATATAACTGCAATGTGTCACAATGTGAGAAGTACAAAAATAAAAGATGTTTTTGATGATTTTGAATGTTTTTTAGATTTTTAAGTTTATAAATTGAAAGAAATACAAGATAGTGATTTTTTTGAAATATTTTAAACAAATATATACAATGATGAAATGAAAAATTTTGTTATGCATAGTAACGTTTAAGATGTAAAATGTTCATGGGTTCTTTAAGTTCTTTACCATCTAAGGTAGATAATTTGTAGGCTCCTGATTCAAATTTAGCAGTGATAATATATGGTCCAAGCCAGTTGGGCTCAAATTTACATTTAAGGTCTTTAGTTGCATTAGTATTTTTTTTATTTTCTTTTAAAACAAGGTCGTCGACCACAAAGGATCGATGACAAACTTTCTTAGCATATGATCTTTTAAGCTTGTTTTGGTAGGCACGAAGATGCTCCAAAGCATTGATGTGCTTTTCATCTAGGAGCTCCAGCTGACTAAGTCTACCAGCTCGATATTCATCTCCTACTTCGCTATCTTGAAGTAGTAGAGCCAAAGAAGGAACTTCTAATTCAAAGGGAAAAAATGGCTTCAACATCATAAACCAAAACAAAAGGTGAAGTTCTAGTGGGGGTTTGAACACTAGTTCGATAAGCCCACAAAGCTGGATATAATTGAATGTGCCAGTCGCGGCCAGATTTATTGACCAATCTTTTGATAATTTTGATTAAGGTTTTGTTTGAAGCTTCTACTTGGCCATTACCCTGAGGATAATAGGGAGTGGACCAGCGATGTTGAATCTTATATTTTTGGCATAATTTTTTAACATATTTATTTTTTAAACAAGTTCCATTGTTTGAGATGAGATTTTTAGGAATTTCGAACCTACAAATGATTTGATTAAAAATAAATTTAGATACTTGTGTTCCAGTGCAGGAAGCTAAAGGCATAGCTTCAACCCACTTCATGAAATACATAATGGCAGTTATGATGAATTTGTGTCCATCAGATGACACAGGATTAATTTTTCCAATAATGTCTAAGCCCCATTTTGAAAAGGGCCAAGGAGATGAAATAGCCTGCAGTTCTTGTGCAGGGGCATGGACAAGTTCAACATGTTTTTGGCACTTGTCGCAATGGTGCACATAATCATGTGCATCATTCTCCATGGTAGGCCAAAAGTATCCTATCCTAAGGAGCTTTTTAGCAATGACACTACCACTGAAGTGTCCTCCACAAGATCCATCGTGGGCTTCACTCAAAGTTGATTTGGATTCTTCTAGATTCAAACATCTCAATAGGATACCTTCAAAAGATCTCCTATATAATATATTGCCAATTATTACAAATCGGCTTGCTCGTCTACGTAATAATCCACGCTGGTTTCTATTAGAATTGGTAGGGAAAGTCCCATTGTGAAGAAAATCAAATATATCTGTATACCAAGGTTCAGGAGTAGTTTCATTGATTAGAAACACATCCAAAGGTTCTAAGCATGACTTATTTGAAGCGGTTTCCTAGAGTCGATGAATAATGATGGTGGCATATTCGTCATTTAACTCCAAGGGCAGAAGAGATGCAGCTACGGCCATAGCGTCAGTCGCACGGTTGCTAGTTCGAGGAATAGATTCCACAGTAACTTTATCAAACAAGGATAACAATTGCAAAACACATGCTTTATATGAATGTAATTTATCATCTCTGGTCTGATAAACTTCATTAATTTGGTTTATAACAAGTTGAGAATCACCAAAAACTAATAGATTTTTAATTTTTAGCGCCAAGGCAGCTCGTAATCCAAGGATTAGAGCTTCATACTCAGTAGTATTATTAGTGCAAGCAAATGTTAATTTAAAGGACAAAGGTATAATGTGCTTTTGTGGAGATATTAAAATAATACCTGCACCAGCCCCACTCATGAATCGGGCTCCATCAAAGTATAAGGACCATTGTTCAACATGGTCTGCCTCTAATTGAAGGCATTCATTAGGAAACTCAATGATGAGGGGATGGGTAGACTCTAAGGGTGCAACAACTAATTGATCTGCTATGATTTGACCCTTAACAGAATTTTGTCCTATAAACGTGAGTTCAAACTCGCTTAGAGCAAGAACCCACTTGGCTGTGCGACCCGATAAATAAGGTCGACTCATGAGATACCGCAAAGGATCATATTTAGCAATGACATACGTTTTTTGACTAAGCATATAATGGCGTAATTTTTGCATAGAAAATACGATCGCTAGACATAGTTTTTCTAATGTTGTGTAGCGGGTTTCATAACTAATTAAAGTTTGGCTAATATAATAATTAGCACATTCTCTCTTCTCATCATCAAGTTGAGCTAACATAGCTCCTAAAGCAAAATCTGAAGCTGAAATATACAGGATAAATGGGCGGTCAAGTCTAGGTGATGAAAGCACAGGTGGGTTAATGAGGCATTGTTTAAGAAGTTCAAAAGCTTCCTTACATTCATTGTCCCAATTAAAAGGGATATCCTTCTTAAGGAGCTTAATAAAGGGATTGGTTTTGTCTGCCAGCTTATCGATGAAGCGACGGATGGCTTGAAGTTTACCTTGTAAACTTCGTAACTCAGATATATTGGTAGGTGTGAGCATATCAGTGATAGCCATAATTTTGAGAGGGTCGATTTCGATGCCACCTAAAGAAACTATAACCCCTAATAGTTTACCGGACTTAACTCCAAATATGCATTTAGCTAGATTTAATCGAATAAGGTATTCTCTTAACCGATTAAATACTTTTCTCAAATCATCTAAATGATCATCTTCTTTAATAGAGCGAGCTATAATATCATCTACATAATCATGTAGGATATCATGCATCATGTCATGAAAAATATAAGTCATAGCTCGTTGATAGGTTGCACCTGCGTTCTTTAAGCCGAATGGCATCACTTTCCAACAAAAGGTACCCCGGGGGGTAATAAAGGCTATTTTAGCTCTGATCTTCGAGAGCTATCCTGATCTGATTATAGCTGGAGAATCCATCCATTAGGGACATCATCCCACTCCCAGCAATAAAATCAATGATTTGATCCATTTTTGGAAGAGGAAAATCATCTTTAAGGCATGCAACATTAATATCTCTAAAATTTGTGCAAACCCTAACTTTGGTAGCTTCTTTCTTGGTGACTGGAACTACATTCGAGATCCATTCAACATAATCAATAGCTTGTATAAAAACAACATTCAGGAGTTTTTCTAACTCCCCTTTGACTAGCAAAGCCACTTTAGGATGCATTTTTCTAAGTTTTTGTTTAACAGGTTTAGCATCCGGATGGACTACTAGGTGATGCATGACTACAAAATGGTCTAAACCTGGCATATCTTCATATGTCCAAGCAAATACATCTTCATATTCTTTAAGGAATGCAATGTATTGCTATTGTTTTTCTTGACTTAATTCTGACCCAATATTGATTATGTGAGGATTATCCTCAATTCCCATGTTAACTTTAATGACGTTTTCTACTTCCATGTGTAGATCTTTTTCAAAATTAGGTGGGGTAGGTGAGACGCCCAATTCTTGTAATTCTTTTAAGGTTAACTTAGATAAGTCATTTTGAGGAGTAGTGGCCTCAAGCTGAGCTATAGTTGGTATAGAACCATCAAAATAATACCCATTGTGTAAAATCTCTTCAACGAAGACATCATGGAAAATATCACCTTCCAACTCATCATCGGATCCAACAATCATTTCAGGATAAGCTATGGATAGCATATTGCATGTAAATGGCTGATTTTGTAGAGGCAAATCATCACGCCTATCCAAATAATATTGATAACATATGAGTTGATCATCATGTTCAAAAGGGAAGGGTTGACCCTTACTAGGAAATAGGCCCACACCACATCGGGCGGGCCATGGTTCTACCTCGAAAGGTTCTTTCATACCATTTTGGAAAGGTCCCAAGCCTTTCCATTTATATCCCATTTTAAGCATTATAGGTTTAGCTTTAATTTTAAGCATTATAGGTTTAGCTTTAATATACTCATTAGTAAAATAACATCGAGCATATCCCTCATGATGAGTTTTGATGTTCCTGGGTATTCTTCCCCAGTCATATCCCTTATAAATGAAGGCACAACTCCCGACTTGGTAAGTACTTCCCATAGGTTGTGGGAGGCCCAAAGTACGAGGAGATGGCGGCAAATTACTTAAGATAATGGAATTTTGCATAGAAGCATTTGTTTTTTCTGATATAAGAATTTTAGATAAATCAGGTAAGAGTTCATCGAAAAGAGCATAATATGTAGAAGGATCATTCCCTATATCTTTAGATGTGGAAGGTATGATAGATGTAGATAATGTAGAGGTGTTAATAGATGGGTCTATAGGTTTTGAAATTATAGGGATAGAACATGAAGGATTGGTTGTAGATCTAAGATATTTTTGAGGTTCTAGTGTGGTTTGTTCAGAAGATGGTTGAGTTAAATGTATAGGTGTAGTTGATGGGGTAGATGATGTTATGTGTGTGTGTTTCACACGTTTAGATGAAAAATAAGAATTAGGATGTGTGGATGACAAAGCAGGGCAAAATTGCACTCCAACAGGTTCTACCAAAGCACACATATCAAAGGGTCTAGGGTCACCATGGATAGTGACCAACTAATTTTTAAATTCAAATTTAACACATTGATGTAAAGTGGAAGGAACCGCTCGCATCGCATTGATCCAAGGGCGACCCAAAAGTATATTGTATGATGCAGGGCAATGTACAATAAACACGGTTGTATCTAGGGTTCTAGGACCAACTTGCAAGGGTATAGTAATGACTCCACACGTTTCTTGTGTCTCGTCATTGAAAGCTTTGATAATCATGTCAGTTTTTTTCATTTCATCACTTCTAAAGCCAAATATTTGGTAGAAGTCAAAAGTGCAAATGTTTAGAGATGAACCATTATCGATCAAGACTCTTTTAATAGCTACATCTCCAATTAGAGCAGTAATATATAAGGGATTATCCTTATGTAAACTATGTTGTGGTATATCTTTATCTCGAAAGTCAATACAATCAACTTCTCTAGTGATGATAGTATTGGCCATGGCTTCGGGTTGAATATTTTGAGGTACCATCATTTGGCTTAATGTAAGCATCAATTCATCCCTATGGGTAGGAGAAGATCTTAACAAGTCCAAAAGGGAAATTATGGTTGTAGTATTGGATAATTGCTCATTAATATTGTAAGGGGGTTTAGGTTGAACATTAGGAGCATGATTCCCTTTATTGGGATTTCTCAAAACAAATGGAGTTGATCCATCATTCTGATTTGGTTCTTGTTGAGAATTTTGAGTCTGTTGTCTGGTAATGACTCCGATGGTACCTACAATGTTATATTGAAGACGCTGAATTGGTCTCGGTTGAGCGTTTATGGCTTGTTCATTAGGAAGGAATTTATTAGAAGAGGGTCGAGTAGTAACTCTTCTAGGAAATGGTTCTTCTGGAACCATAGCATCTGTGATGGGTTGAATAGGATCTGATTCATTTTTAGAACTATTCGATTGATTTGAGGTGATGTCTACTTCACTTTCAGTATCCGATTCTACATCACTAGGATCGGGAGTTTGAATATTATGTAGGGGCCTGGTCGTGACCATGGATAAATTTGTGCCAAATATTTGAGGATCCTGAATAGATAATTGTCTGCTAATAGTCCCTACATATCGGGTAGGAGGGGGAACATTATGATGTTCGATTTGATTGGCCACTTCTTTACCATGTTTTGGTAAAGGATGTTGAAATATATCTAATGATTGATTAGAATTTTGATTCTGATTTTGGGGAATGGTCTTTTGAGCATTATTAGGAGCATTTTGTTTAGGCTGGAAAGCTTGCACCTCCATCTCATTATTATCAATCAGATCTTGTATTTTATGTTTTAACCTTTTACAAGAGTTGGTAGAGTGTCCAGGCCCTCTATGGAAATCACAGTGTAAATCGGCTCTGTATCCGGGTATAGTTGGATCAGGTTCCCAGATAGCTGGTAATTGAATCAAACCTCTTTCGAGTAATTGGGGTAAAATAGTTGACAATGGTTGATTCAATCTAGTAAACTCTCAAGGAGGTTTATCAGGAGGTTTCAATATAAATTTTTCTGTTGTCTTGGTTGTATTGATATTAGCAATGTTTCTACTATCAGTGACTCCGTCACCTACAACTTGTTTATTTTTGTACTGATTTCTGGATGTTTTCTCATCATATTTCTTTTTGAGCTGACCTCTCCTAATGAGAGCATCTTCCACCCTTCGAGCTAAGTCTATAGCTTGATCGAAGGTGGTCAAGGTAGCAGTTGATAACTCATAGGATATTTGTTCTTGCAAATTATTGATAAAAATATCCAACATTTCCCTATAAGGTAGCACAAAGTGCAGTTTTCCTGTCAACTGCCTCCATCTAGCTAAGAAATCAGTGAAACATTCATCTTTATCTTGTTTTAAGTTGTATAAATATTTAATGGTGACATGCCTCTCGATATAAGCACTAAATTGATGAACAAAAGATTCAGCTATTTCTTCAAAATTTCTCAAAGAATGAGTGGGCAATTGATAGTACCACTCTAATGCCATTCCTCCTAAGCTTTTTGGGAATATTTTTAGTAATAGCAAGTCATCACGTGATATATCATGACATGCTATCCTAAACATGTGAAGATGCTCTATGGGATCTTCAGTTCCTTTATATATAGGTAGGACAGGCATGGGAAAGTGTTTAGGGTATGGATGTTCTACAACTATGGGATCCAGAGGTTGACTACATATCTCTCGATAATTGTACAAGGGACGGTAGGGATCTATCTGGTCTATGCGGGAAGCTAACTGTTTCACCATGGCTTCTAGATTACTGGTTTGCCCACCATATTGGTTTGGTAGGGCATTAATATGAGATTTGTGAACATATGATGGAGGGACATGAAGATTAGATGCTATATTGTTATTGTGTAAATTGTTGGTAGGAAGGGTGTTATGAAGAAGTTTTGAAGTTGTATTATGTTGTATCCCAAATTGTTGAAAATTGGTGTTTGGCTTCATTTTAGGTTTTTGTTGATTTGAAGCATATTGATTAATAGTTTGGTGAAATAAAGCAGTGAATGAAGGTCTCTTTTGTGTGGGAATGATTTTAGGCTCAATAACAAGTTCCTTAGGGGGTTGGGTAACCTGTTGTTTTTGCATGTTCTGAATCATAGTGACCATATCTCTATTGGATGGTCCAGCTTTATCATTTTCTTGATCAATGAAAGACAAGGGATTAGTGTGTATGTCAAACATATGTTCCATGGCTGCTTGAGTGTCACTAATTTGTCCTCTATCAATACGAACTACCATATTAAGAGCACCAATGTTATTATTGAAAAATTTCCAGAAATGATCTAAGTTATCAAAAGCAATAGTTCCATCTGAAGCCATTCTAGGGGATGAGGATCCTTCCTCTTTAAGATTTTCTTGTTGTTCATTTTCTTCAGCCAGCTCATCTTCTGGCTGTTCTAGAGTTTCTCCTTCTAGAATTGATTCCTCAGGAAGGACATTTGGGTTTTTTGTTTTGTCTCCTAACCAATCTTCTCCTTCTTCTTCAGTTTGTTTACCATTCCTAAGTCTAGGCATTGTGCTTAAATTTAGATTTCAGAAAATATATATTTATATATATATATATATATATATATATATATGTGCAACAATCTTAAGAGGTATATATTTTAATTATATAACTACTATAATATTTAAAAAAAAATTGGGTTTTTGTTATGTTTTTTGGTTTTTCTTATTTTTTATAACAATATTATAAAGATAACAAACAACACTCAAAATGCAAGAAATAATAATAATGAAAGCAATGATCTAGTTTTCTATAAACAATTTATAAATATCATTAATGGGCTCGAGTTCTTCAGGAGTCATGAAGTGTTCTTCTTCAAATTGAAAATTTTCTTTCAAGAATTTGACAAAAAGTGCTATAGTGATATTATCTGTCTCAGATTCTGGTTGGTAGAAATAAAGTTTGTGGCAATATTCTCGATATAACACAGCCCTAGGAACTCTATTCCATCTTTCTCTATCCGTAAGAACGACCTCTTGGTCTTCTACATGACCTAGGAATTGGTGTATAATGGCTACGTTCTCGAGGTATTCCTCGAAGGTGAACAATTCTGAAGACACAAGAGCTCTCCTATAAGCTAACCACCTATGGCAGGCTCTCTGAAGTTCATGATAAAAAATGAGTTGATGAGGATCCAAGATTCTATCTAGGACAAGCCTCTTGATTTGTTTAAGTTCTGTTGACCTAGATGAAATGACACCTAGTCTTCTATCAAGTTCATCCCACAAAAGTTGGTTTCTATCTGTTTCAGGCACACTAAGCACAAAATTAATTTCTAAGGCTGCTAATTGGTTTTCAACATTTATAGTAACTGCTAGTCTTTTCTTAGGAGCTACCATCTAAACATGATATGCAACTTAGTAATTTTCTAATGATTTTAAATGCATCTATTTTTTTTTTGTTTTTTTTTTCGTTTTCAAAAGGTTTTAGTTTCACGTCGGGTTCACCAAAATGTATCGTTCCAAATTTTTCACACCCTTACCTTCAGGCTATAGGATCCACGCCCGAAATGGGGATGTGAAAAGGATGGGACAATACCTCGGACTGAGAGGCCTTGCGAAGGTCCCACCTCTCGGGGGAGGTTCATTAAGGTGATTTTTCGAGGGTTCACCAGGAAACGTTTAGTGGCAGTTTCCACGCCTAGGTTGGGAATGTGTTTTATGTGTTCAATTTTATCTTTAAACATTCAAATCCTAGGTTTGGCCAAATGAATCTAAGTTATTCTATATGAAATGTAGATTTAAATACAAAAAATAGATTTAACAGAAAACACAGAGAACAAACTAAGTGAAGAAATCCATACCTAGTTTCGGATGTCTGATGGAGGTTCTAATTTTTGAAGCAGTCCAGATCATCTGGAATTTGACAGGATCGTCTCCTATCTGACAGGATCATCTGAGATCTGACGAATTCATCAGAAGAATTCGTCAAAGACCTGCAAACAGAGAAATAGATACAAAATACCAAAATTGCAACTATTCTAATAAAGGAAAATTATATGAAACAATAAAAAAAATGTTAATAAGATAATCCTGAATGGAAATGCAAATAAATTACGATACTTTAATAGCTAATCATGATCTTATTATGCAATTAAACTACATGGGTGAACTCCAAGATGCAATATAACAGGAAATAATAATAAAACTGACTAAATGCAGAATAAAATAACAACAAAGTTTAGAAAAAGCGCAAACTCTGGGCACTGATTGACCCAATGCATATTGTAGTCGAAATCGTCTTGGATTGATATGAAATCATATCGAATTGTACAGGATCTTCTGTGACGATCTGAGCTTGCTCCGACTGAAGAATGACAAGGTTCCTGCAACAAAATTTGGAAAGTACAAATGTAGATGGTAATCCTAGGTATTCTAATGCGTGTAAAGGTCAAGTTACAGGAAATTTCAGCTAGGGGAAATTCAAGGGGGGTCCTAAGGTTTAAATAGGCTTAGGATGGAAGTTGGGAGGTTGGAGATCATCCTAATTTGGAAGATCTCCAACAGGGGAGGTCTCTAGCGGTGCAGACATGCTTCTGCCAAACTTAGAGACGTCGTTGAAACAGAGGCTAATTATGAAAAATTAGTTTTGGGACAAGATCGTCTGGACGTCCTAGTCCAAACGAAATCATCCAATTTGAGGCGATATCGTCTGATCGATGACAATATCGTCAAACGGTCAAAACAAACTCTAAAAATGGTGCGAGAAACGAGGAAACGGGTTAAACGGCGATTTTGGAGCGGTTTTGGGGTTGAATTTGAATTTGAATTATTACTAAGGTAATTTTAATTATTGCTAAGGTTTTACTGCACCAATTTTAGGGTGCTACAGAGAGATCCACAAACCATTTGAGGAGAAAGAGTTCTCCTGGATCAAGTTTTGTGAACCAAAGAAAAGGGGAAAGAGTTCTCTTATGAAGAGTGATACACAAATCAGAGCATTAGGGGATTGGTGTCTCCTTTGGATAGAGGTCCATAAAAATTATAATAGGAAAGTGATTCCCAAGATATTTGTTGAGAAAATTTTAGTGGAAATATTTTATCCGTGGAGTAGCCCACATTGGGTGAACCCCGTTAAATTGGTGTCTCTATTGTGTATGATGATTTATTCTTTGCTTTGATTACTATTGTTGATATTGACATTGATAATATTGGATAATATTGTTTGGGAAAGAAAATTAAAAGTTGGTCTTATACTATTCACCCCCCTCTCAGTATAATCATGTGTTGTTCACCTTATGCATGGATTAAAAAGTGATTATTTATGGTTCTCAAGGGCACCCTTAAATTTTGTGTCTCTCACTTTGGTTTTCATCCTTATATGAATTTTGTATAAGATGAATTAATGGATTACTTCTATTCATTTCTAGAAATAAGTTTAAATTCGAACATTTTCTTCCAATTCACCAAGCAACACCACAATCCTTATGTATGAATGAACGATAAAGAGAGTAGTATTGCTTTGGGATAGATATAATCTAAAATTATGGAGATCATTCATTATGAAAAATAATTATTTTTCTATTAAAATATATTGCTCTTCATAATTGTGAAGTAATTGTCTCATGAGAGAATTAGGATATTCTTTTTCCTTTTCATATTTTTGAGTCAACATGATTGTGATACTTTCATCAATTCCAAATATATATAATTTAAACTCTCTAGAAAACTCTAGGCTTATTAGGACTAAGGAATTAGGAGTAAAATATTTTATTCCATAGAAATATTATTTGTCTTCTTCTAAGAAAATGTGACCTTATTCTTTATCATATTGATTATAGATCAAAATAGTTATGCAAAGTTAGCTATAATATTTGCCATAAACTATCTACCCAAGGAATGATCTAATACCTTTGATTGATGAGGGCAAAATAAATTGTTAGATAATTTTGATTTTGTTAGGATCAATGGAAATGCCCTTTTTTAACACCACATGGACTAGGATATTTCCCTCTTATACCATAAAAATGGACCTTTTTAGTTTAATGAGATTTTATACTTTCTACACATTTTAAAAATGAATTCTAAATGTTTAATTTGCTTACCCATTATTTAGAAAAGATAGTTAAGTCATCAAACTACATGATTATGATCTCATCTATCAAGCCTACAAATACAATATTCATTATACTATAAAATGTGAACCCTGTATTAGATAGCCAAAAGGTATCCTTTGAT
This sequence comes from Wollemia nobilis, assembly GCA_028583015.1. NCBI lineage: Eukaryota > Viridiplantae > Streptophyta > Pinopsida > Araucariales > Araucariaceae > Wollemia > Wollemia nobilis. The sequence goes on from JAQPPZ010003235.1 coordinate 1,460,460, forward strand.
AAGCCAATGTTTTTCACTTGTTGGTAAATGCCATCTTGTGTTGATCATCATATTTGACCCATATTTAGTTGTATCTAGAGAAGCTATTAAGTAATGATGGTATTTAGAAAACTGTCAATTTCTATAGAATCTAGTCAATGGGTGATAATGACTTTTGATACTTCAAAGATGCCCTAATCATGTTTCTAAAATCAACACATGATATTAAATCCCTATTTTTATTACATTTTAAAACTAGGTTTACCACCCATGTAGAATGTTTGATAAGGAATATCATCTAGGCCTACAACATTTTATGGAGCTCTTTTATTATCAATGATTTGATAGAATGGTTGAGCTTCAAGTTATATCTCAATTTCATATTCAATTATACTTCTATCATATACCTTTAGGCATTCATATGTCTAGGCAATCATGGCCCTATAGTTTCCATAGAGATTTTTGAACAGACCTATTTCTTCTTCAGTACATTCCTTCCCTAGAAGTAGGATCTTCCCTTCGGCCATATCAACTTGATGGTACAAATATACATTCACTTTGATGCTTGACCTCCTAATATTATCATCAAGGTTGAATAATATCTCTAGTGTGATTGTCCATTTTTGCAACTAGTTGACCTTCAATTGGATCAGCCTATACTTAGTGATGTCTTCTCTAACAAAGAACTATATGATTGATTCATAATTATTATAGTATTTTCACTGGTTAGACTTATTAGGGGTATTTTATTTGAATAGTACCTCAACCTCTTTTTGTTTATTCCACATATTTATGGGAAATTGAATGTTGCAATTATGAAAGCTAGGTCATTTGCTTTGCTATTTAGATACTTAGGAATTACCCTAATTTCATACATGATTAAGTTTTCCAATAGATCCTAGACTCTATATTTGTAATATTTTAGGTGCTTGTTTGATGGAACATTCTAAATTGACATGATTTATGACAAACTCAAAGTCACAAAAAATATTGATGTTATTGACACCCATATTTTTAGACTTTCTCAAACTAGTACATAATACCTCATATTCAACAACACTATTAGTGTTTTTTAACAACCTACAAGCATACTTTAATTGTGCATCTTAGGGTTAGTTAGATGAATACCATCCCTAGTTATCTACTTTACTAGTTTCACCTCAAAACAAACCTATTACTACAAATCCTTTGAATAAAGATAACATGTGGAAAATCCAAATCTTTGAAATGATGGAAATTATGAGAGCCTTGATAAATCAAACTAGCATAGAGAAAGGACAAGGAAATATATGGAATTTTAAGAGTAGTTTGAAGTAATTAAAAACCTTATACCTAATAAAGGATAAAGTCCCTCAATCGAGCAATAAACACTTAAGCAATTAGATGTAAAATAAAATTATCAATGTAAATCTATAGATCATTACTTTAAGGTAATTTGTTTGAAACACCAAGCACAATTCTACCAGATATACCATGGTTATTAGTCATTCTCAAACAAATATATATAAGTAGAAATATTAGGTATAACAAGCTACAACATTTGAACAAGTAGTTCCAATTATAAATCAATCACCCATGGTGAATTCATCTATTTATCAACCACTAACTCCCATCCAACAATTAATCCTAATGTTAAACCGAAATAGTATAGTGTTTACAAAATTTTCTCTTTTTGAATAAGATGAGGATTTACCTTTTGAATATAGTGGTATATGCATCACTCAACAAGGGCTTGGGACTAGGAGCAAGAGGAACACAATTATTAAACAAAGACCAACAAATAAGCAAGCAATATCTAGTATCAAAACAATAGTATTGAGAAGGGGTTTGCCATTTTATGTTAAGGACAAGGGGCCAATGGAATTTGAGTAGCCCAAATTATGAAAAGAAAGTACATAAAAGGGTCCAATAATGAATCCACTGGTTGGCACTATGCAATAAAAATGGAAAGAAACCTAAGAGGAGGTATTGCTAGTAAATAAACAAAACAAATTATAAAAGCTATAAAAGGAAGCTAGAATTAGTTGAATTACCCATCCCTAACTAGTGAATAATTGATTATTGTGACTAGACAATACAAAAATTTTACACCACACAGTGAGAGTAGCACCGCTAAACTTGGATTCAACATTATAAAAGAGATGAAAAAAGTTGGCTAAATTTAGCATGTTAGAAGCTCTCTCCTTACATAGATAGAAATATTTATTTTAGGAAGCACTCAAAGAGCAAGAAAATAGACATGCTAAAGCTAAATCCATGATATAGTAGCAAACATAGTCCAATTTAGTAGAATAGAAAAATCTAATAGCTAAAGATCCATCATATATCCAAGTAAATGTGATTGATATATCAAATACATCTAAACCAAAAAATCTAAAGTTTCTAAACAAAAAATTTCCTATTGAGGAATTGTATAGTGGATTCAAGACCCACTTAGGGGTGATTTTGAAATTTATCTATGAAAATATGGGATTGCTATAATAATAAAATTACCAAAATTTTATTCAAGTGGATGGGACTAGAGTGAATTCCATATGAGTATTGAAAATTTTGATCATGATAGTGGAAAAGCACCAATACCTAGTAGTTGTTCAAGAATTTGTTATAGTTGGTCTCCCTCTTGATAGTAGCATTCCAAGGTAAGGATGGAGATCAACAACAATAATGTATGAAACAACTTCTAGGTCTAGGTGTTTTTCTAATATCATGACCATGTTGAAATTATAATATGCTTCATGGCTAAGAGCCAACATTGTGTGATGTATTGAATAGGCCTAAGGGAATTTCATTGTATAATGTATTTATTATTTTTGTAATATTTATTATGTAAACCCAATGGGCCTTGGTTAAACTTGTTATTTTTTTTTGGTAAATAAAAGTCTTCATTAATTACTGGGTTTTGCAGGTTAACCCAAAACCTATTACAATATCCAACCTTCTGTTGAGATTGTAAATCCTAGTCATCCTTGAAACTTTCTTACCAGAACTTGTGTTGAATCCCCTACAACACCTTACTAACAAGGCACACCCATACCTAAACATAACTGTAAACATTGCTTACATTGACAGGAAATTGAAGTTTGGAACTTTGCACTTGTGAAACCTATTGCTTGCCCATTTCCTATTCTCTATCAGAATCTTCCAAGGCTTACACCCTGTTACCTTCATTTCAAATTTGGTATGATTTATAGGGAAACCCCATAGTTATTACGAGCTCCATGGGGAAAGAACACCCATTCATATTTCTCCTTAATGGGTAGTTTTCTTTTAATGACTAATAATGTTTTCCACTTCACGTGGCACACCTTGTGTCCATGTCACCAAACTACCAACATCAACACCTATGTTGGCTAATTTTTCAACTAACCTGTTGGCCTCACGATACATGTGACGAGCCCTCATGTTCTGTCTTGCCGCAAAAAGGATCCTCACTTCATGGATGACTCCCTTGATTCTCCATGGAGGTTTTTTGCCATTGGTTAACAGGTTGATGATGTTCATCGAATAACCTTCAATCATCAAGTTACCTTGAGTTGCTTGGACTACTTGCAACCCTCTCAAAAGGGCTCTAGCTTCTGCTTCGTTATTAGTTCTGATTCCCAATGGTTCAGTGAAGGCCTTGACCAGATTTCCTTGATGATCCTTGATTATTCCTCTAGCTCCAACTCTTCTCGGGTTCTCCTTGGCTGCACCATAAAAATTTAGTTTAAACCAACCCTGGGGGGGTGGCTCCCAAGAAGTCCCATTTCAAGGAATGGAAGGTTTGTCCTCAATACCTAAGGCCCACGCTAATTGTTTTTCTTGGGGAGGAATTGAGTGGTTCTCATCCACTAAGGTGCTAAGGTTTTCTTTCGCAAAGACAATAATCCTATTGAGGATGGTTTTTGGGTTGTGAATGGTATCCTTAAAGGCTCTATGGTTCCTTTCTAGCCAAATCTACCAGAGAAAATGATGCCAACAAATTTTCCATAGGTACTTAAGTTTTAGGCTAACAAAGGGTTGAGGCCATTGATGGAACACTTTGGATATAAGAGCAGGCTTAACCCACGAGATCCTAAAGGCTTGGAAAAGTTCATCCAGGATGGACTCCGCTATCGGACACTCTAGAAATAAGTGTTGGGTTGTCTCCCATCCTGCCCTACACATGTAGCAATGGTTAGCAATAACCATACCTTTGGATAACATATTGTCCATAGTGAGGATTTTACCTTGAATCATCAGCCATGAAAAAAAGGATATTTTATGAATTAAGCCTTTGATCCAAACCAAACTCGGTTGAAATTGTTGACCTTCCACATTGAGAAGCAAGTTATAGGCAGTCTTAACTGTGAAGTCACCACTTTCAGTCTTAGCCCAAACAATGTGATCTTCATCCTCTCTAGAGGGAATAATTTGCTGAGTTAATATGTTAGATAGCTCTTCAGACTTCGCTTCAAAACCCTGTACTCTAATGTGTTTCCACCTGTTGATATTTATATCCTACCACATATAATTTGCAACCTTCTTCCCAATATGTTGCTCCATATGCTCTTGAATCCTAGCCAAATGAGGATTCTGGGATAACTCCTCAACTCTCACCCACCGATCCTTCCAAAAGTCTATTGTTTGCCCATTTCCTAGAATCCATCTAAGACCTTTCTTGACAAGATCCCTGCTTATGAGGATTGCCTTCCAAAAAGTAGACCCCTTGCTTGCTAAGTTGTCATTAAGGAAGTTCACACCTTGGAGGTATTTCCTCCTAACTATGGTAGTCCATTCATTATCGACCTTAGTCAATAACCGCCATGCTTGTTTGGCTAACAGAGTTGTATTGAGATGAGCAACTCTCCTCAATCCTAACCCCCCATCAGCTTTAGGTTTGCAAACCTTGTTCCAACCTACTAAATGAATCCTTTTCTTATCCTCAGTCCCTGACCAGAGAATTTTTTTTTAAAGCTGTAAAATCCTTTATACAAATAACATCCTAGAGCTCATTGTAAATATATCCTAGTTATTTTACAAACTAATAAAGCTATGTGTTTTAGTTGTAATTCATTCTATGAATGGAAACTATGCTTAGTTTTTCTACTTGACAATGTTCCAAGTTCTCATACCTCTCTACGTATGAAGGATGTTTATGGTGATGTCCTTACACTTGTATATTATTACTCCTTTCCATTATATGTATGCTTGGATAAAAATATATTGTTGTTATTTGGTTTTCTCCAAATGACACAATTGGTCACACACTAGCATCTCTATGGTCTCTAGACATAATTTATTCTTCTTGTATTTAATTTTATCTCTCGCACTATTATCTCATCATATGTTATATTTTACATTTATATTAGTTATATTAGTGTAGTTTAGTGGGAATACAACCAAATTTTAGAGGTTAAGAGGATTGAAACCTCTTTTTTTCCAAGGTGATGAACATGGGGTCACAGGTGTGATCTTGAATTAGTTAGCCCCATGAATCATCACCTAGGTAAGGGTGAATTTTGGTTTTTAAATGCAACCTTTTATGCCTTTATAGGATAGGACATTGTGATAAAAACTATTTTACCAAGCCTTAGGAAATAATATTAAATTCCATCAATGTAGAACATGGTATAACTTAATATTTTATTATTAAAAAAATATAGAGAATAGCTTCATAATTGGATTTTAGGGTCTAATGATACTTGTGCATATTAAAAGACCCTTATTTTGAATTTTCTACTTTTTGAGAGTTAAGGTGGTTATAAATATTCAATATATATATAGAGAGAAAGAGAGAGGTGAGTGAGGAAATTTGCCATCATCCTCCCACACTTGGTATTGAGTGGTGGCCATGGATGAGACTTGATGAAAAGCCCTTGTAGTTTTACAAACTATCCATATTTTAGAAATATATTTTGGAAGATATGAGGATTTTGGTGTGTGATTGGGATATTTATTATGGGAATTCCATGGCCATATGAGTCATGATTAGAATGAAGAAAAATTCCATAAACAAGTTTGGAATATTTGACAAGTTTTATCTTCTATGCTTTCTATAGATTATGTTTCATTCCTTGATTTTCTAGTTTATTAGTGTTAAAAAGGACATAGGTATTTGTATACTAAAGTAATAATTTCAAATAGTTATTTTTTTATTTTGTTCTAAAATAGAATTATTTATGTTTTTACAACATTTTGTTGAAGGGGATATAATAGCACCTACAATATTTGATTTCATGTTGTATGAATATTTGAGTGCTTAAATGTTTTATTTGTCACTTAAAACAAAAGATATTTCACTTCATTTGATTTTATTATCCTAAATCAAAGAGGACACTTGCATTCCATGGTTGCATGCTATAAAATGCATATGAAAAAATTGTTTCCTCTATTTATTATATGGGTCTTTGGGGAATTTCTCCTACCTAGGTTTTACTTATTGACTTGAAGCTAGAATAAAATGTATTGCTACATCCTTGAATATGCATATTCTCTATTATGTGTTTTTCCTTAATGATGATTTAACCTAGTAATGAAACCTTAAAAAAGGTTCTTACTATATATAGGATTTTTAAATAAAGATTGAATCTGGATGTAGAAGTACTTTTGTATTTAGAAATCCTTGATTCTTTAGAAGAGTTTGGAAACCTCAAGATCCATTCTAGTATATCAAAGAAAAAAAAAATGTAATAAGAGCTTGTATTCATGTATGTTCTTCCATGTAGAAATAAAAGGCTAAATCAAAATTGCATGGATAAATGTTCTACATGAGGGAAGAATTTTAGGTTTAGAAAATTTACAATAAAAATAAGATTTCCTCTTGTCATTATAGGGTATATAAATTGCATATTAGTATGCATAGTGATGATCTCAATGTAGCTTAAGATCTATTACTATTCCTTCATTAACATGCATTTTGAGTTAAATTCTTTGGTTGAAAAACGTCATGCTCATGAGAATTGTATGCCTATTTGAGAATGCAATTTATAAAGGATATTATTTTTATATATGATGTCTAAAGTACTAAAATATGATGAACTTGTAAGTTAGCATATTTTATAGTTTATTAACAACAAAATTCCTTTATTTTAAATTCCTTATTGATAAAAGAAATCTTTACCTATACATGAGAATTATAGAGTTATGTTTACATTATGAGGGTTTAATTTCTCTAAACATCCATACATGAGATATGAAAGTTAGATAGTATCCTGAAAGTCTCAAGTTTTAAGTATGAAATGTTTTTTGTGTTGCAAGTGTTGGAAGAGTGATAATTTATTCAACTAGATAATATGATAGTTTGGGAAAGTAGTATAGATTATTTTATTAAACTTCACAAATAATATCTTAACTATTGGTATAAGTATGTTATTGCGTATATAGAACTTCATGCATAAGGATGTAATTTATTTCCATTATGCTATAGCAATATAATACCTATAGCTTTTGAGCTATTTTTCCTTGATGGTCTATAATTTATTGGTGTGTGTATTGATCTAAAACTTGTACTTATGGATAATGTTGATTCAAATTTATGTTAAATAGTAGTTGCATTGAGAGAAAATTGAATTAAATACCTTCATATTTTAATATAAGATCCTAACTATAAATTGTTATTGAGGATAATTAGTTAGTATTATGGAGTATATCATTTCTAAAGGCAATATGATATAGTAGGTGATTTCTATAGTTACATAAAAATAATATAGATGAATCTTAGAGGCTATAACCTTGAAGAGAAAAGTTATCTTGAGTATTTTTATGTATATGTTATTCATACTTGCATGTCTTATTGTTCTATATGTTGGTATGCATCTTGTATTGGAACATCCATAAGTAAAGTATGGATGATTTCTAGTATGGACTAGATGGAATTAATGTTGAGTAACTTACTCAAATAAGCCTAGGTACCTACATATATAAAATTAAACATAATAAGGATATACATGTTGACTTGGTAAATACTAGAATAGTTTCATTTAGATGTGTCCATTGAATGTTGATGGGTATCTAATTTAATGCATATTTATTACATTTTTCTTAGATATAAAGTTGATCACTATGTAAAAAAAAAATTCAAATATTGTAAGTGTGTACTTATAATAACCAATAACATATAACTACATGTGTTTTTTTTTGGCAATTTTGGGTACTTTGGGTACATTGCCTTTGCTCAAGTATATAAGTTGTCATTGATGTCAAGAAGCTTTTGAAGTAATTTGATTTGATGTCAAATAATTTGTTTTGATGAAGGTTACGGCATGACAGTTTCAAAGGTCTTTTGCAAACCCAAGCTGACAGGTTCGATAGAAAGAGCTCGCAGTGAAAAAGTGTCACGATATCGTGACATGTCAGGTTTTCACGACCCGAAGAATAGAAAAGAGCTAAGGAGTAAAAGTGTCGCGATATCGCGACATGTCGCATTTTCGTGACTTAAGCAGGAGAGAGAAAGAAAGTTATAAAAGTGTCGCGATATTGCGACATGTCACAATTTTGTGACTCAAAGAGCAAAGAAAACGTACAGAAGTTGAAAGCGTCACAATTTCATGACAGGTTGCAAAGAAAACGTACGAAAAGTTGATAGCGTTGTGATTTTGTGATAGGTTACAAGGAAAGCATACGAAAGCTGAAAGCGTCGCAATTTCGTGACGGGTTGCAAAGAATGCATACGGATGTAGAAAGTGTCACGATTTCACGACAGGCAGAAAAGAAAGCAGACGAAAGCAGAAGTGTCACGATTTCATGACAGAAACTTAAAGCAGGTCTTCTATAGGAAAAGTGTCACGATTTTGCGACAAAAGCAGAGAGGAAGGTTATGAAGACAGAAGTGTCACGATATTATGACAGAAGTGAAGACGAAGTCTATAGAGGCAGAAGTGTCACGATTTTGCGATAAAAGTAGAAATGAGGTCGACGAAGGGAGAAGTTTTGCGATATCGCGACAAAAGCAAAGTTGATGCTAACAAACACAGAAGTGTCGTGATATCGCGACAAGAGCTTAGTTGAAGTCGACAAAGGCTGAAGTGTCACGATATCACGACAAAAGCCAAAAGAAAGTATACGGTTGCAAAGGTGTCACGATATCGCAACATGTAGTTTCACGAAAAAAGTTATAGAAGAGTTACAGAGGTAGTTGAAGCCGACAAAGTAAAATTTGAGCCGACAAAGATTAGGGTTTGCAGTCGACGAAGTTTAGGGTTGTGCAACCGACTAAATATCAGGGTTACAGCCGACTAAGATTAAGGTTTTGATCTTGAAAGTGTTATTATAAAAGGCAGGTTGTTTTGAAGAGTTGGTTGGGTTGTTAGTTGCGACGTTTGTAGATAGAGTGCGGAGTGATAAGTTCGATCGCCGAGATCAGAGTGTGAAATTCGATCGAAGTGCATAGAGTGTGCGAAGACAGTGCAGAGTGTGTGCAGAGAGACGACTGAGAGAAGATGAAGTGCGGCTGTAAGAGCACAGAATATGTGTATGTTTCTTGAGCAAATTTGGACAGGTCCTAGCAGAGGACTTGTGAGTTGAGTTTGATAGTTCTATCATAGAACTTGAGGACAGAGGTGCATTGGTTCTATGAGAAGAACCTGAGGACAGATTTGGCAAGTCTTTGAGAAGGCTTGTATGCAGAGGATTGATTTGTTCAAGAGTTGGATAGATCTGACAAACAAAGGAAGACTTGTACTAGACCGATTGATTGTGTTTGGTACGGGTTGTTGAGCTGCTATGGACGTGATCATAGAAGGCAGAGGTCTCTTAGGCTAAGCATTGAGGACAGGAGGTCTTCGGTGGAAAGGAATTCCACGCGTCGGCGAGATGTAGAGGCGATTGATCTTCTGAGGGATCATTTCCATAGTAGAGGGGAAGGTATCTCCTTTGGGCCGAGGCTCATAAACATTGTAATTGGGAAGTATTCCCAAAGAACTTTGAGATAACTTTTAGAGAAAAGTTTTTGTGGACGTAGCCCAACCTTTTTGGGTGAACCATGTTAAAAATGGGTCTTCAATGTGTGATGCTTTCTGTCTTGATTAATGTTGTATTGATGCCACTGCTATCTAAAGTTAAATTTATTAATTGGTTAAGTCTTATACTGTTCACCCCCCTCTCAGTATAAGCTTGTGTTCTTCATTTTTATGGTGCATGGAGATGGAGGTACATAATTCTATATATCATCCTAAAGGTACTCATATATACCTCCACTACAGAGTCAAAATTTCCATGAAGAAAATAGAGATGAGTAATTTCTTATGACATTCATCTTATTTGGATGGTAAATCACCTAGATGATATTCTCCCTCCTATATATGTCCCTTGACAGTGGTATGGATGGATAACTATTGTTGATAATATTTTTATTTAATATTATTTTGGAGGTGTTACATTATCTGGTAAATTGAGTACCATTGTAAATATTTATATTAGAATGTGATTTTATTAATTAGTATGTGTCCAATTGTGAAGAGTATTTATATGTCATGTGTGCAAGTGTGAGTTATGAGTGAAAGGTGTCATGAGTTTAAGTGAAGATTCAAGTGTGATTTATCACTATTAGAAGTAGAAAGTTATGTAAACATGAGAGACTTTATCATTATGTACAAAAATCATATGAAATTATGCATCTCCCATGAGTTTGAGGAGATAAAAATTTAGGAGTATTGAAGAGTATTATGTAATATTGTATATTGATGACAAATATCTATGCAATGTGACGAAGAAGATGAATGTTTGAGATTATCAATAAATAAAAATGTTTTAAGCAATATTGGTGTTATTATTGAATGCATGTGATTATACAACCCTGAGAGATATAGATCTATGATATTTGGGCCCATTTCCCAATAGTGGTATTAGAGCTACTTTGGCAGGCTCTATTTAAGGTGGAGAAATAGGAAGATATTACAAAAGGAGATTGAATATCAAGTGGAGAATAGATAGCACCAAAGTATGGTGTGAATTTGGAGGAGTAAGAAGAAGAAGATTATTGAGGAAGAATTTGAGAAGATATTTGTTGGAGTAAAAGAATTGCTAGAATAGAAATATTGGAGTGAAAATGAGGAAGCATTGAAGGAGAGGCTATGGAATAGTGGTCTGACTTGAGAGTGAAGCTACAAATTTGTGGTATGATTTGAGAGTGAAACAATGGATTGGTGGTCCAAATTGAAAGAGAAGCTACATTTGAAATGTTGGAGAAAATATTGGAAGACTAAGAGAAGATGCCAAGCTAGACAATAGTGTGGGAAGAGCATGGAGATTGAAGAGAAGGTTTCAAGTCAAAGGAGCATGAATATGAAGTGGATGATGTTTGAAGAAATAATGTAGAAGAATGTTGAAGTAGTAGAGTAGAATCATATAGAAGATGGATGTTGGAGGAACAAGAAGAAACATGCATGGCTATTGAAGAATTTGTTAGTAAGAGCTAGAAGGAAGCACTAATAGATTGTGAAAAGTAGGCCTAAAAGTGAATTATAACTTGAAATAAAATGAACATGAAGCATCGAATTGAAAGCAACAAATCATTGTAATGAGGGGAGCATTAGTAAACAAAAATAAATAGTATATGTTACACAAAGGCAGTCAATGAAGGTTGCATAGTGTGGAAGATTTGTTATAATTTGAATATATTAGTTTTCCTTGAAATTACATGTTATTAAAGATTTATTTTATTAATATTTTGAGTACATTTGATTAAAGAAAATTGTATGCACATGTTTGAATTGATATTAATTAGTCAGGAGTTACAAGTTGATTGTTTTTAATATTTAAAGAAATAAAGTGTTAGGGTATATAAGGTCATTAAAGGAGATTAAATAATTAATTAAATAGGAGGTATAAGGAAACTAAATAATTGAAATATTATATAAATATTGGTTAATATTTTAAAGAAATTGAAGATTGGAATTGAAATCTAAAAATAAAAAATTGTGAAATTGAAATTTATTAGGGAGACATAAGAAGATTAAAATTGGTTGTTACAGATTAAATAATATTTTTTTATCAATTGAAAACACAACAATGTTTAAATAAGGATATGACACAAATTTAGTAAGAAATAATTGGTATATTAACATAGGGTTAAGAAAATAGATGACTGGAAATAAATAATGGTTTAATACTTTTCAAGAAAAATGTGAGAAACTCGTTGCTATAGTAGATGATAGGATATATGAGGTCAAAGGGGTAGGAATTATATTAATCAACTTATCTAATGGAGAATGCATGATTAAAAATGGGTTATGTGTGCCAGGTATAGCCGCTAATCTACTCTTGGTATCTCAGATGATAAATAAAAATCTAGTGGTTGAATTCAAATTTATTGGAAACAAAAAGAAATGTATCATCACTAAATAATAAAATCTCACTGGATCCTTCACAAATGGTTTATTTTCTTTTAATATACTATCAAATATTGTTCTATCAATAAGAACATTAGAAATAAGAGATATTTGGCATAAAAATATAAGGCATATAATATCATCTTCTTTAAATTAAATGAGTATATATTATATGGTAATAAGATTACCTAAATTAACATGGCAATCTACAATTTATCCAAAATGCCTAGCAGGAAAACAACATAGTATCTTTTGATTTAAATTTACGAAGAGCTCAAGAACTACTAGAAATAGTGTATACAGATTTATGTGTACCAATGGATGCTTGTCTTAGAGGACATAGATGTTTTCAAATATTTATTGATGACTATTCTAGAAAAATGGGCGTATACTTCTTGAAACTAAAATCTAAAGTCTTTACATGTTTCAAACAATTTAAGCAACTAGTAGAAATAGAAATTGGAAGGTTATTCAAGAATCTTCACTCAAATTAAGGGTGGTGATTTTCCATAAAAATAATTTGAATCATTTCTAAGACAAAATGGTATAAAAAGACAACTTACTACAACTTATTCACATCAACAAAATGGTATAGCCAAAAGAAGAAATTGTTCCATTATACAAACGATATGTTGTATGCTAAAAGAAGTACAATTGGTCATCAATATTGGGCCTAAGCTACTAAAATTACACTATATATTAAACTTAGATCACTCACAAGAATACTTATAAATGTTACTCCTGAAGAAATCTGGTTAGGATATAAACCTTTAATAGAACATCTAAGATTCTTTTTATATAAAGCATAAATGCATATTCCAAAACAAAAGAGAAAAAAATTAGATGAAAATACTATGTATGGAATATATCTTGGATATGATGATGATTCAAAAGGATATATAATAATTGATTCAATCACAAAGAAAATCTATGTGAGCAAAGATATGATTTTTTATGAAGAAAATAAAAATCTTGAATTTCCAAAAGCCAATAGAAGTCCTATTCTGGATATTTCATTAGATAAGGTGAAGAATTAGAATAAAAAAAAATTAATGAACTAGTTGAAGAATTAGAACTCATAATGTCACCACAAAGAATAGAGGAAAAATGGTTTATAAATTCACTTAAGGACTCAAATCTATAACAATTGTCAAATCTTACCACTACAAGACCTCAAACCCATAGTATGACAAGAAAAAATATGGGGTTAATGAGTTCGGTAACAAAACCTACAACTACACAAGATGCCATAATAAAACCAGAATGGAAAAGAGCCATGGAATCAAAATATGTAGCATTAATGAAGAACAAAATATGGGATTTAGTTTATCTACCAAAAGGAAAAAATAGTAGGATGTAAATGGGTCTACAAGATAAAATACAAAGTAGATGGTTCTCTTGAAAAATACAAGGTATGACTAATTGCAAAAGGTTATACTCAAATATAATGAATTGACTATGAAGAAGTTTTCGCACCTATAGCAAAAATGACTACTATTCATATAATTTATGTATTAGCAACACAACTTGGTTGGAAACTACATTAGATGGATGTTAAGAGTGCATTTCTTAATTGTGATTTTGAAGAGGAAGCATAAATGATTTAGCCAGAAGGATTTTCATCAAGGGACATGAACAAAAGGTTTGTAAATTAAAAAAAATTACTATATGGATTAAAACAAGCCCCTAGAGCATGGTACATTAAAATTAATGACCATCTACTATGACACAATTTCAAGAGTCCATCAAATTCAAATCTTTATACAAAAAAGGTTGGATCAAAGAGAACAATTCTTGTGGTATATTTTGATGATATAGTAATCAAATTAAGTCTCAAAAACATTGTAGATGATGTTAAAAATGATCTAGAAAAAAATCTTTAAATGACATATTTGGGACTTCACTATTTTCTTGGTCTAGAAATTTATCAAAAATAAAATAACATCATAATAACTTTGACCAAGTATGCAATATCATTACTTGTAAAGTACTAAATGATAAAATGTAAACCTAAATATACTCCAATGGAACAAGGGATACAATTATCAAGATATGACGAGTCACCACAAGTTTCTACTACTATGTATCGACAACTAATTGGGAGTCTTCTATATTTAACAAATACTAGACCTGATATTATTTTTGCTATGAATTATCTCTCTAGATTTATGCAAGAGCCTAGAAAAATTCATTGGAAATATGCAAATATAATAGTAAAATATAATAGCAAAAACCACAAAGTGTAGTTTAAAATACAAGAGAAATAATAATTTTTACTTATAGGGATATTCAGATCCTGACTATGTTGGATATATGGATGATAGAAAATCAACATTAGGCTATTATTCCATCTTAGATCAGGACCTATTTAACAACATAGTAAGAAACAACATGCAATAGCCCTCTCATCAATAGTAGCATAGTATCATATAGAAAGGGATGTAATATGTAAAGGACTTTGGTTACAATACATTCTATCAGACATGGGAATCTAAAAAATTCCTACAATAAGGAATTTAAAAATTAATCAAAAATATTATAATTCGTGAAATAATAAAGCACGTTTAAGTCCAATTTAACTTTATTAGAGATCGTGTTCTAGACCATCATATTCAAATAAGATATGTTCCTACTAAAGATCAACTCGCAGATATTTTTATTAAAGAACTTGGATGAATCAAATATAAAATATTTTAGATCCATTTTTGTACAACAAAATATCCTCATACCAAATAATGTAATATGGTGGGATGTTGGAGGTATTACATTATTTGGTACCTTGAATACCATTGTAAATATTTATATTAGGATGTGAGTTTATTATTTAATTTGTCAAGTTGTAAAGAGTGTTTATGTGTTATGTGTGCAACTATGAGTTATGAGTGAAAGGTGTCATGTGTGATGTGTCAAGATTTGAAGTAGTAAATTATATAATAATTATAGACTTTGTCATTATGTAAGAAAGGCATATGAAAGGTTGCATATCTCATGATTTTGACAAGAGCAAAAGTTAGGAGTATTGAAGAGTTTAATGTAAGATTATATATTGATGCCAAAGATCTATGCAATATAATGAAGAAGATGAATGTTTGAGATTATCAATAAATATTTTTATTTTATGCAATATTGGTTTTATTGTTGAATGCATGTTATTATGTGACCTTAGGATATATATACATTTGATATTTGAACCCATTTTCCAACATAGTATAACTATTAAGATCAAAGATGTATAATTCTATGAATGTATACCTTGATTACTTGTATACAATAGTAAAGTTGTATGTATTGAATGTATATTGGATAAATAAAAATATCCTTTGGAATTTTTTTTTTAAATAAAGGGGTAAAAATTTATTGATAAAAAGTTTAGATTACAGAGTACAACTAAGCTTCCAACCAGGACTCAAATAAATAGCCAAATAGGCTAAAACCACTAGACTAGAATGACACTCGAGAAAAGACAACAAGAACAAACCACATTAAGTTTGTACATCCTTGTGGATCAACTCCCACAGGTGTTGAGAGTCCCCAGATGGGAGACTCTCCCAATTATCGATACTCCAAGGATCCAGCAGCTCAAAAGCCCTTTTGGATAGGTAATCAGTAACCACATTCCATTCCCTTGGAATGTACACAAAGGATATAAATTCAAACTCTTCACTCATTCTGAGAATCTGAACGGCTACAGAGGCCAACTACCAATTAACTTCCTCCACCCTTTTACTGTTTAAAATATTAACCACAATTTGAGAGTCAAAATCATAGATAATCATATTCCAGCAAAGAGAAAACCCCCTCTGCAAGGCCTAAAGAATTGAAAGAGCTTCCATAAAATTATTGGAGTGAACACCTTTATAAATGGAAAAGAAAAAATTGACACCACTAGTAGAATCTCTCCCAACACCGCCAATGCCAGCATGTCCAAGATTACCCCTGGATGATCCATCAGTATTAATTTTTAAAACTCCTCTAGGGGGTGGCCTCCACCTACCATCTCTCCTAACCTTCTTGCTAAGCTAAGGAACCCTACTAGGGCTAGAAGAGTTCACACCATCCCCAAAGAGACCAAGGATTTGTTGTACCTTCTCCTCCATAGAATCCAAAAGAGGGTCCACATCACATTTGCTATGGATGGTTTCCTGAACCATATATAAGATCTTTTGCCAGATCTGTTGAATAGCAAAATAACTGCCTTGAAATATGTGTCAGTTTTGTTCGAGAAAAATTTCTAGAAGATGCAAGAAGAGCCCAAATTCCAAGCCACCCAAAGGAAGGGGGCCTTGGCCGGAGGTCTGCCCAGACTACTCCAAAACTCCACTAGGGACAACACATGAAAACATGGATGGTTCCAGGAACTACACTAATGGTGCCAAATGTCTCTTTTAAAGGAGATTTGGAAAAATAAATGAGAAGATTCATCCTCATTCTTACTGCAAAGGACACAAAAAGAGGGACCCTAAAATCTCCTCTTCCTCACATTATCCCAAGTAAGGCATTTATTATGAGCTACCAACCAGAGAAAGAAGTTACATTTTGGCCAGGCAAATTTGTTCCACACCTTTTTCCATAAAGTGACAGGAAGACTCCCATACTTTTCCTTATCAAGAACCTGATAACCATAGGCTACCGAGTAGGTTCCCTTAGTATCAGGGTTTCAAGCCAGAATATCTTTATCCCTCAATGAATAACAAGGCCTCCCCATAATAATAAGAGCAAGCACCTCTCTTTCCTTGGCCAGTCCCCCCAAGGGTCATTCTTGTGGATATTTCCACCTGTACATCTCCATATTTCCAAAATATTGGATTTTTTTATAGTCCTCCACATGAGACCAACCTGCTTCCAAGAAAACAATGCTTAGGTAACGTAACCTAGGATATTGATTCAATATAGGAGGGTGGACATCCCAAGAATCCTCCTAAAAAAGAGCATTTGATCCCTGATTACAAATCCATAAAAAACCTTGCTTGATTAAATTAGCTCCTCTTTTCAGAGTGTCCCAAATAACTAAACCTTTCCCAACCAAGCTGACTCTAGGGATCTCAGCCTCAGAAATACCTCTCAAGTATTTACAAGATAATATTTTAGCTCAAATATGATCTTGAGAGGTACACCATCTCCAATAAATTTTTGCATCCAAAACCTGCCCAAAAAGATTTATTTGTCATAATCCAAGGTCTTCCTCTTGCACCGACCTACATATAGAATCCCACATAACCAAACTCCATTTATATTGATCAAGTTTTCCAGACCATAAAAATTGTCTTGACAAAGCATCCATGTCCTTGATGAAGTGAGAGGGAGCTATTTGTACAAAACATCTATAAATGGGTAAAGCTTGAACAACAAATTTTAAAAGCAACACTCTACCTACAGTGGATAGCCATATAAAAGTCTAGTGATTCACCTTCCTTCTAAACTTATCAAGCATAGACTACCAAGAAGATCTAGGTAGAGGATGAGATGAAATTGGAATACCAAGATAAATGAAGGGGGAAGTCCCAACCTGGAATCTTAGAATACGAGCAATCCTAGCTTGAATAAGAGGAGGGGTATTGAAGAAGAAAATAGAAGACTTGTCCTCATTAATCAACTATCCAGAAGCACCAATATATATGTCAAGATATTGTCTAATATTGCTAACTTCCCTGATAGTTGCAACTCCCAACAAAGCAGTATCATCAACAAATTGAAGGTGGAAAAGAGGTGGCAAACTACTATCCCACTTCCACCCCTGAATGAGACCCTACATGACTTGATACTTGAGCAATATTCCCAACCCTTTTGCCATAATGATAAACAAATAAGGAGATAAAGGATCTCCTTGCCTTAATCCCCTTGAGGCCTCAAATAGCTTTGATGGCTCATTATTAACAAGAATAGAGAATTATGAAGAAGAAACACAGCTCATCACCCATCTAATCCATTCCTCCTCAAATTCAAAACCAACAAGAACTTTCTGAATAAAGGACCATCTGACCCGATCATAGGCTTTGGCCATGTCCAACTTAATGAACATAGTTTTATCCTTATAATTTTCCATCAATTGAATAGATTTTGTAGCAATAACAATCCCATCCAAGATTTTTCGACTAGAAACAAACCCTCCTTATTCCCCAGAGATGATTTTTCTCAACCGTATCTTCAGCCTCTCAGCAATAATTTTTATGATGAACTTATACACAACATTGTAGAGAGCGATAGGCCTGAACATATCCAAGGAATTTTCTCCCTATTTTTTGGGTATAAGCACCACAAAGGTAGCATTTAGGGCCCTTAGCATATATTTGTTCTTTTGGGACTCATGGACCACCTCCAAAATATCAAATTTGATTAAATCCCAAAACTCCTAATAAAACTCAATCAGGAATCCATCTGGGCCTGGGGCTTTTCCTTTTTTCATCTTGAATGCAACATTTTCCAAATCCTCAAGGGAAATTGGAACCATTAAGTGCTCATTCATCTCTCTAGAAACAATCATTGGAATACATTTTAGAATAAGCCTTTCATTCACATAATCTGATAGGGAGTCCTCCTTGAAGAGAGAGGAAAAATACCTCTTAGTCTCTTCTAAAATATTCCTAAAAGAAGAGAGCATGGCACCTTGAGAATTCACAAGAGAGTTAATCAGGTTAACATTACGGTGAGCCTTAACTGAGTTATAAAATAAGGTTGTGTTCCTATCCCCTTCTTGAAGCCAATCTACTCGAGCTTTTTTTTTCCAAAAAAATTATTTCCTTAGTTCCCATTCAGCAAGGTCTTTCACAGCCTTAGATTCATCAACAAGAAGCTCCTTCGTGAATCCCTAATCTCTAATATTCCTTGAAGCTTCTTCCATCCTCCTAAGAGCTGCCAGCTTAGCCAAGGAAAAGTTCCCAAAATTTAGTCTATTCCATCTCTTCAATTTATGTTTTACAAATTGTAGTCACTTCATAAAGGAATACATAGTGGTTCCATGAGGAGGTTTTCTAGTGGTCCACCAACCTTGCATGAAATCATGAAGCTTAGGATCACGAAGCCACATAAGTTGAAACTTAAAGGAGAGATTCTTTTTTAGCCCTAACTCCAAAGCAAAGAGTTTGATAGGCCAATGATCAGATCCCCTACCCTCTAATAGGACTGAAAAATAAGGCACATCTTATTTACAGGTTATCTTACAATATATAAGCATCAAGATTAGGAGGGAGATATGACAAGTGTCATAAGCTCCACTCCAAGTGTCTTTCAGAAGACACCACTCCAACTCAATTGAAGACAGGGACAAGTGGCAGAAGACAAACGTCAACCTATCAATTATAGGCATAGTGCACATTATAACAATAATAATATTCTAACATTCCCCCTTAATGTGCACTATCCTAAAAAATAAGTCAACATTAGATAACATTCCCCCTTAATGTTGACTTCTTTTACATAGATATAGCAAATTTCTAAACTGAGAAAACTTGTCTTTCCCAAGTGACTTGGTGAAGATGTCTGCTACTTGATATTGAGTTGGTACATACTTCATGTGTATAATGTCTTCTTGGACCATTTCTCTAATGAAGTGATGATGGATCTCAATGTGCTTTGTTCTAGCATGGAAAACTAGATTCTTGGTCATCTTGATGGTACTTTGATTGTCACAATATATATATATATATATATATATATATATATGTTGGACCATGTATGAATAGCCCAATATCCTGAATTAATTGCCTCAACCATATTGCCTCCTTAGTTGCCTCAACTGCTGCTCTATATTCTACTTCTGCTGAAGATAGTGAAACTGTGTGCTACTTCTTTGTGCTCCATGAAATAGAGCCTTGGCCTAATTGAAAGCAATAACCTGATGTAGATCTTCTGGTTTCAGGACAACTGGCCCAATCTGAATCTATGTATCCAATCAAAGAAAAATTATCACTTGATTTATACATAAGGCCATGATGAGGTGTGGCCTTTAGGAATCTCACAATCCTCTTAGCTGATATCCAATGGCTCTTCTTAGGATCCTACATGAATATGGAAATAAGGCCAACTGAATAGCAAATATCTGGTCTAGTTGAAGTTAAGTAGATCAAACTTCCAACTAGTTGCCTGTAAAGTGTACCATCAATCCTTTCTTCTTCATCATTATTTAGCAATTTCAATATAGTTTCCATGGGAGTTAGAGAGGGGTTACACTCCTCCATGCGAAACCTCTCAAAAATAGACT
Organism: Wollemia nobilis; assembly: GCA_028583015.1. Classification (NCBI taxonomy): domain Eukaryota; kingdom Viridiplantae; phylum Streptophyta; class Pinopsida; order Araucariales; family Araucariaceae; genus Wollemia; species Wollemia nobilis. Next base: position 1,480,923 of record JAQPPZ010003235.1, read on the forward strand.
AAATTTACTTAGCCTGTGAGATAAAAATCTTACCAAGTTGTTTCCATACCTCTATTCCTAAGAAATAGTGGAGGAGGCCTAAATATGTCATCTCAAAGTTCTTGCATAAGTCTTCTTTGAGAAACCTTATTCCTTCTATGTCATCACCTGTAATGAGGAGATCATCCACATACAATGTAATCAAAATGATGCGGTTCCTCCAATGTTTTACATAGAGAGTAGATTCTGCTATAGATCTAGTGAAACCAAGGTTGAGGAAATAGGAGTCAATCTTTGCATACCAAGCTCGGGGTGCTTGCTTCAACCCATATAGAGCTTTCTTTAATCTAAGGACTTTGTTGTCTTGGCCTTCAACTATGTACCTTGGTGGTTGTTTCACATACACTTCCTCCTTCAAATGACCATTTAGAAATGCACTTTTGACATCCATTTGATATATTGGCCAATGTTTTTGAGCTGCCATAGCAATAACCGTCCTGATTGTAGTCATCTTAGCCACAGGAGCAAAGGTCTCCTCATAATCAATTCCCTCTTTTTGCTTATAGCATTGAGCTACTAGGCGAGCCTTGTAGACTGTTATTGCTACCCACCCCCACCCTCAAATGAGGGGAGCATTAGACCATGGGATGAAATTTCCCCATATAACCATATCATTTGTTGTTTAACCTTGGTATTATTTTGTTTAGACACCAAAAATTAGGTATTATACCTATTCTATGCATATTAAATCCCACCTTTTTAGCATACCTCCATTTTTTTACTATTGTGTTTGACAGTGGCCATGAAGATATTCTAACATGGAAATTTTACCTAGCAAAAAGATCTCAATCTTTGATCCATTTCAAACATGGAAAGAGGATATTTTGGTCTCTTCTAATGGTTTTAAAATGGAAATGTTGGTTGCCTCAAGGGTATGCTTGGCTAGAAGAAGAATAGGAGTCAGTTAAAAAATCAAGGGGTTTCTATATATAGGCACAAGGCTATTATTGTCTCTTTATGGCCTAGTAATAAAAATGTTTGGATGAATTTTGGTTTTTAAAAATAATTTAAATTCATTATTGAATTCCTTTGATGAGATTTATTTAACAAGGAAATTGCTTGTTATAGAGATTGAAGGGATTATTTTTTAAATGGAATTACATTTCTATCTTAGAAAAATAATAGAATAAACTATTCTCATTTGCATGCATTTAAAGTTTTATGTTGGAAAACTTGGTAATTTGATGCCTACAAGAATTATTTGGCTCTAAAATTTGGTATAATGCCTTGAGTAGAATTTTTGTGGATATTTTATTGTCAAACCTAAAACCCTAGACATTTTCTCTCTAGATGGTCTATTTTGTGGAAGTGTTGTTTATTTTATTTTGTATTTTTTGTATACATTGAATGGACAAAATAAACCCTACTAAATCACTAGGAAATGGATATCAATATTATTGCTAAATAATGCATGAAAACAATTTTTGAAGGGTTTTAAACAAGGAATTTATTATTGTTGCATATTTAATTAAATGTATTGTGCATTAACATAAAATAGAACTCTAATTTTATTATCTAAGTCAAATGGATATAATGGTCTATGACCCTTCTAGGATTTTCTAGCTTTAAGTGTGACTCATTTTATAAGAATATTTCTATCTCCATCCATACCTATGAAGATACTTAAGAAAAAGAGAGAAAGACATTATTTTCAATTCATAGAAGATTATTATATCTACATTCAAGAGTTCATATTTCAATACTGCAGAGAAAAATAATTAAGAATGGATTTTTATTTTTAATTTTTAGATATTATTAAAATATATTGTTGTTTAAATCAATCATTGGAGATGAGTGTTACCACTATATCCTAGATGAGAACATAAACGTTAAAACCAATAGCTAGTAGGATACTTGATCCCTATGCTTTTTGTAGTCTTGGTATTTTTCACAAATAAACTATGCTATATAAATATGAGGAAAATTCATTAAAGATTTGTTTGCCTAGCTTGAATGAAAATCATGGATTGTTCTTTGTATGTTGGAAAAAAATTATTGATATTCTACTTAATGTATTCTCAAGGTTATGCTCATTAATAAAATAAATACATGATTGCATATCATGCATGAATTCCTATAATTGGTTGTGATTGAAGGTAGTATTAAATGTAGTTTAACTCTTATGACAAGTGTAATTTTAGTTTTAAACTTGTATAGTTAGTTTCACTTGCTTAAAAGTTATGAAATACACAATTATTGTATGTAGATTTTCTAGTAAATATTAGAAAAATGTTGTGTTTCAAATATTATAATAGAATACTGTTAAAATAAATAATTATTCTCTTATGTTTTACTAGGATAAACTTAATTGATTTATCACTCTTCCATGAGTCAGGTCAGTTTATACTAGTGATTTGTTGTAATCGAACGGCTCTCAATGATCAACTTTGCTATTTATACAAAGTTGATCCATGGAATAAATCAATCAGTTCTTGAGCTTTTCAGTAATGCTTTGCATGTCTAGTTTCCTGGTTTCAATATTGCTTCTCAATATTTCTAACATGGTACCAGAGCAAGGTTAGATTTTGCAGGCATTCAGTTTTTCAAGATCTGGTTCAAACCTATTCCTTCTCCTTAACATTTTAGAATAAAATGTTAGTGAATTTTTTTTGGTGAATGTGTTTGCCTCTACATTTTTTTCAGCATCTTCATTTCTTGTTAGATTGATGGTTTTTGTGGAGGCAGTTTTTATTCATGAAATATTGTAACACGTTTGTTTTTTGCCCTTTCTCTTTGCTATTTTTTTGTTTGCATTTGCAGATCTGTCAACAGATGCCTGAAGAGATTCAAAATCGGTAATTTCTACGTTTTGTTCAACTGTATTGTGCTACTTTTTTTTCCGCTGGCGGACATCCACCCGCAGGCTCATCGTAAAAAAAAAAGGAGGAATGTTTCTACGTGTGCTTGAATCATTTTTTTTAAGTGGCATGCAAATCGGCTAAAAGATCACTGCAAAACTAGTTTTTTAGCCATTCCCATTTGGCCATCTCAATTGGCACCCGCCAATGACCGTTGACCCAAATTTGATTTAAATCCTTGTTTGGTACATTTAACATTCCTGTCCAATAGGCATGCATTTATCCTTGTTTGGTTTAATAGTGAATGTAACGTGAGCGACGTGCCTGCGTAGAAGTTGAAAGATAGGCAGATAAAGCAATTGATAGAGCATTGAAACAAAGCGGAAAAGAGAAGGTATTCAATGAACTAAAAGTTGCTTCGATTTTTGGAGCCGTTTGCAAGGTGCATCTATAGCTGCGGCAGTTCTTTTTGGTGCATTCAACGGGCAGCCAATTTGATTTAATCCTCGTTTGGTTGGTGCTTTAATCATTCCTGCCTTTTTAGGCATGAAATCATGATGCAAACGACTACTTCACACTGAGCCTTTATAGCACATTTTTCGACGTGATTTCATGCCATTGGCAGAGTTAATCATATATCTTGAAAATATCCATTGGACATATTCTTGATTTTCTAACTATCGTCCTTATAAATATATTATGCTTCTTCCAAAACATATATGTTTTTTTTAGGATGAGATTTATTTGACGCCGCCTGATGAATGTTGTTCAGTGAGAAATAAAAGCCTGGCAGAGTTTAGCTTCGTCTGTGGTAAGTCTCTTCGTGAGTCTATTGCACCACCAATTCATCTCCGGTGCGCCGTCTGTAAAAAACTCCCACCTCGCAGGGTTCGTGGACTAATACCGCCTGAAGGGTGCGTTGAAGCCGTACCACCTTGTACATTTGTAATCCAATCCAAATGTGGCTGATGCATAATTGATTGCAACGCACAGATGGAGGATTCTAGAGTGGTAAACTTTCGTTGACTGCTAGTTTAACTTTTGGTGATGCACAAACGGCTAATACGTCCACTGCTAACGGATAGCGATATATCAAGTTTAACTTCTGGTGATGCACAAACGGGTACCGCTTCAACTCGTCGACTGCAAGTAAAATGTGGAGAATATTGCACCAAGTTGACCTCTCTCCCCTTTAAAACTCCTCGCACATTCTTTTTTATAGCATCCCCTTGCAGTTTGAGAATGCATTTTTTTTTACATTTGTTTTATCCGCTCTGCTGGGAGCAACAAACAAGCACAGTGATAGGTTTTCTTGATCGTGACAGTGCTTCCTAGTGCAATCAAGCTAGCAACAAAAATCTTGCTCGTACAATCACAGCTTCAACCCGCGTGAGGAGTTTCTTTTTTTCGAAACCGGCATCGATTTCCTGCTCGGATCTGCGCTACGTTCAGGGTGACGACAATGGTAAGCTGCAGACTTCTCTCTTTGCACATCCAGGCACAACCAACAGCAATCATAGCGTCATCAAAAGCTTCAACACATCTCTCTACTGGTTCAACAGAGTGGTGTATCTCTGTAGGTATCAAGATAATTCGAGAGCTTGTGCGCGGACGTCATCAAATTGTAAGGTGAGAGGAAGCCTCGAAAGATCAATTTTGTGTGTAGTAAAGTTTTTCGTTCGAATGCTATTGTGCGGGTCAAAAGAGATGCACTCACAACTGCATTCATTGAGAGCCTTATAATGTAAAGGCATTCTTTTTCTCACACTTCCTCCATTCCTTTGCTTATATCATATTGTAAAAGAGTCATATTTTGGACTCAAAGAACTCTTCATCTCATTATTGTAACCGTCAAGCTCTCAAAGTGAAGGAATTTGTATCTCGACCTCAAACATCTAACTCTTTTTTTTCACTATTTTTGTGAGCCTATTCTAGAAGCTATTAAAAAAAAGGTGAAAAGAGTCCAATTGTAATCTCATAAATACATTTTTTTTGGGTGGGGGTTATTGGTGTTGATTCATGCACCTATTGTTTTGTTGGATTCTTTGAGGGGGAAGCTTCATCATGTGTCTAACTTCATGAATTGCAGTCTCCACTACTGCTGCACCATTTAATATTGCTGCACCTATTACTGTTGCACTAAGCACTTCTTTCTACTGCACTTTTTCTACGACTGCAGCTTAAGTTGATTCTTACCACAAGTTTGCTGCACAGTTTATAGACATACTCTTTTAGAATTTTTTATGTTTGATGCTTGCACCACATGTTAAAATTGCAATCACTTAAAAATTCACTCTATGCAACCAAAATATTCACTCTATGTCCCACGCATCGTTCTTCTCATTGACTTATAGTTTCCCTCATGTAAGGACAGGTATTTTGAGAAGATTCGATATAGAGGTTTGGCTGATTACTCTTGCTTCATAAGCCTATGTTCCATGTGTCAATTTTTCTCATTTACCTATAGTTTCCCTCATGTAAGGACGGGTAAATTGAAGAGATTGGTATAAATATTGGGCTTCTGCAGCCTCCCTTAATAGTATTTTTGCAAGAGCATCATTCTATTCTCTAAAAGGTTATTGAAGTTAAAGGGGGGATTATTGGTTCACTTCAACTTTATTTGGAAAAATGAATACAATTGATCCACTCACCCCTCATAACTATCACACATGGAAGCCCAAAATATTAAATCTCATTTCTCAAAAAGGGCTCACACACTTGCTAGAAGAGAAGCAGCCTGAATTTGAAAAGGAATATGAAATCTTTGTTCATAAAGGAAAGATGTATGAAATAATGGGTATCATAAGCACAAATATGAGTGAAAGCTTATGTTTCACATTTATGAATGTAAAAACCCATTTGAAAGTTGGAAAAAACTAAATAACTTGTTTGGTAAAGTGGATAAAATAAGGTCAATGTAGCTAGAGGTAAAGTTAAGAGCATTATCTCCTGAAGACTTCAGCAATATTATTGAATTTCTCACCAAATTTAAAGAAGTCCTCACTCAACTAAAAAGGTAGTGGTAAGGATAAAACAGAAGAAGAATGCATCTATCTTATTCTTTCTAAGTTAAATGGAGTGTTTCAAATTTTTTCTACCATTTTTTTACTACAAAAGATGCACTTGGTACAAGTTTTAAAATACCCTCTTTGGAGGAGTTTTGTGATAGGCTAACTAGAGAGGAAATGAAACTTGCAAAATATGAGATCTTTCCCTCTTTCTCAAAAGCCTTAGTAGAATTAACCTATACTAAAGAAAACTTCAAAAAGAAAGAAATAAGTCTCATCACTTGTACTCGCTACAAAAAGAATGGTCATTCTGTGAACAAATATTAGAAAAGACTACAATAACTAGAGGCAACAATGAAGGATCACAATATAGAAACTAAGAAGAAGATAAGAAAAGCTTTAAATGTTCAAGGTAAAGCTATAAAAACATTATCAAAATACTGGGTTCTAGATTCAGGAGCAACTCATCACATGACTTCCTCAGATGAGTCATTCACTTCAATCTCCTCAAGTTCAACATGTAGCATAGAAGTTGGTGACTCATCCTTCATTCCAGTCAAATGAAAAGGTGATATATCTATTGATGGTGGTTATATCAAAAATATTCTCTATGTCCCAAACATAGCTACAAACCTCCTCTCTATCTATCAGATTTGTACTTCTAAAAAAGGTAAAATAGTTCTCTTCTCACCAACTGGAGTTGAGATAAGAGACTTTCAAGAACCAAAAACTCTCATAGCAAAAGGAGATATTGATCACAACACTCACCTATTTCACTTCAAAGGATTCAAAATTTTAGAAGGGGCCTCTTGTTTTGTTGCACATGGAGATCTTAAAAGAAAAATTTGGCATGAAAGGTTTGGACATCTTAGTTATAACTACCTAAAGGAATTGAAAACCCATGAAATGTTAATAGGGTTGCCAAAAATATCTTTCGTTGATGGAGTATATCCTAGTTGTGCTCTTATAAAGCAACATCAAGATCCTTTCCACCCAAGTGGTTCTCACAAAGTCTCATCCCCTCTAGAATTAATCCATAGTGACTTTGTGGTCTTTCCAAAACCTTCTTTCAAAGGAGCAAAATATACTTTAACCTTCATTGATGATTTTTCCAGAAGAACTTGGGTCTACTTTCTAAAATACAAAATTGATGTTCTATCCCACTTCAAAATCTTCAAGGCCTTAGTTGAATATCAAGCCACTTGCAAAATCAAACAAATTTATACAGATAATGGGGGCGAATACTTCAGTTTTGAGTTTTCAATTTTCCTCTGAAGTCATGGCATAATTCATCAGCACTCAGTATCCCATAATCCATAGCAAAATGGTATTGCATAAAGGAAAAATAGAACTTTAAAGGAAATGGCAAATTGTATGCTTCACTCAAGAGATCTTCCAACAGTTTTTTGGGTTGAGGTAATTAATTGTGCAAACTATATTCAAAACCGCACACCTCACAAAGCTCTTGACCATTTGACTCCCAAGGAAGCATGGACTAGATCAAAACCTGATGTCTCTTTCTTCAAAAAATTTGGGTGTACTACTTAGGCACATATCCCAAAGAAGAAAAGGAAGGCTCTAGATAAGAAAAGCAAACAACTCATCTTTGTTGGTTATTGTGAGGAAATTAAAGCATACAGGCTTCTTGATCCCACAACTCGTGAGGTCTTTTTTCATAGAAATGTTCAATTTGATGAAAAATTCCCTAATAAAAATCCTCAACCATCCTCTTCCAACATTATTTCTCTTGAGCCATCTCCAATATTAGAGCCTCAATATAATGAAGATCCCATTTTGGAGATAAATAATCAAAATGACCAAAATGAGGACCCTATACTCCAAAATCCAACTCAAAGCCCTGCCACTCTAGTTACTCCTTCCACAATGCCAAAATGGACTTGCACCATAGTTGAAAAAGCCACTCCTTACATCAAAAATCTTCCATCATCCAGATTAGGCAACACCATAGGTTCTGGTCTTGTGTGTCAGTCCATCTCCATAGATCCTAAAACCTTCAAAGAAGCAACTAGAATAAAAGAATGGGATGATGCCATGGAAAATGAATTCTCTTCCTTAATAAAAAACAACACTTGGGATTTAGTTCCTCTACCTAAGGGAAGGAAGTTAGTTCACTGTAAATGGATATACAGAACTAAGTATGGACCTGATGGAGAAATTGACAAACACAAAGCTCGCTTGGTAGCTAAAGGTTTCTCACAAATTGAAGGCATTGATTATTCTAAAACCTTTGCACTAGTTTCTAAAATGGATTCTATTAGGCTGGTACTTGCACTAGCTGCTTCCCAAAAATGGCTTGTTTTCATATGGATGTTAAAAGTGATTTCTTACATGGGGACTTAAAAGAGGAGATATTCATGGAACAACCTGTTGGATTCACTCAAGACTCCTCCCTTGTTTGTAGACTAAGGAAATCTCTCTATGGCCTCAAACAAGCTCCTAGAGCTTGGTATGAAAAAATGGACTCCTTCCTTCTTTCCTCAGGTTTTTCTCATTGTGAGTCTGATGCCACAGTCTACATTTGGAGAGATGAAGAGAATATCACCTTACTTGTTCTCTATGTTGATGATCTACTACTCACTGGTAGTGACATTTCTCACATTCAGACTATCAAAGACTCTCTTTCTAAAAAATTTGAAATGGTTGATCTGGGTTTAGCTCATTACTTCCTTAGGATTCAAATAAATCAAACAGATACAGGAATTTCATTACATTAACATAAATACACTCTAGACCTTCTTCAACGGTTTAATATGACTGATTGTAAGCCCTCTTCTACACCTTTTTATTTTGGAGTCACTCTAAGTACTTCCTGCACATCCCCTCTATGTGATGCTACTCTATACCGACAACTAGTAGGGAGTCTGTTATACCTCACTCATACTCATCCACATATTTCATATGTTGTTGGCTTGATATCTAGATTCTCACATCAACCTCATTTCAGCCATTTGCAAGCAACAAAAGGAATCCTATGCTACTTGCAAGGAACTACTCAATTTGGGCTCTTATATGAAGTAAAATCCATGGATATCATTGGTTACACATATTTTGATTGGGTAGGTTTAGTAGAAGATAGATGTTCAATTTTTGGTTATGTCTTTTGTCTTGGTTCTTCACCAATTGCTTGGTCATGCAAAAAATAACAAGTAGTAGCATTATCATCTACAGAGGCAGAATACAGGGCAGCAATTTTAGCAAGTCAGGAAGCTCTTTGGCTTCATCAAATACTAAGAGAATTTGGTTTTTCCATGACAAACCTATTACTCTTTGGTGTGATAATCATAGCACAATTTATATTACCCATAATCCAATTGAGAATCAACGTACCAAGCACATTGAAATTCACATGCACTTCATTCAGCAACATATTCAAAGAGGGTAAACACACTTGGACTATATTCCCACAGAAAATCAAATTGCAGACATCTTCACCAAATCCTTTCCTTCTTCGCATTACATTCAGTTGTGAGAGAAACTTGGAGTAATGCAGATACATTAGAAGGTACAAAAGAGGTTTTCACCTCTCCTTTCTTCTTATTATTTCTTTTCTTTGGAAGATGGTTTTTTCCTATGTGGTTTTTTTACCATCTCTCCTATATGTAATAACATTGTACATGAGTACCTCATCAAGCCCAGTTGTCGGGACTCATTTATTTTTTTGTTCAATGAGGACAATCTTCGCCATCCGAAGACATGCCTCTTCATTTTTCTTTTTGATAGATGGTTTTTTCCCATTTGGTTTTTTTACCATCTCTTCAATAAGAGTAATTGTAAATGAGTACCTCATCAGGCACTATTTTTAGGACTCATTTGTTACATTCACCCCTAGTATCACTTAAGGGAGGTGTTAGAATACACAATTATTCTCTTAAGTTCTACTAGGATAAACTTACTTGAGTTACCACTCTTCCATGAGTCAGGTGAACTCTCAGTTTAGACTAGTGAGTTTTTGTAATCCAACGGCTCTCAATGATCAACTTTGCTATTTATACAAAGTTGATCCATGGAATAAATCAATCAGTTCTTGAGCTTTTCAGTAATGCTTTGCATGTCTAGTTTCCTGGTTTCAATATTGCTTCTCAATATTTCTAACAAATACATATGGTTGTTAAGCAATCTATAATGATCATTTTCTTTCTTGCTTGGTTTTATTTTAAAATTTCAAAAAAATCATGCATGAAATGCGTTTAATCTCCATGTATTGGAATGTTACAAAATATAAAAGGAGTTTTTTTGTAAAAATAAAACATAATTGTTTACAAATTAGTGAAAAATAATATCTTTTGTTGTTGAGCTAACCTACAAAATACGTGTATTTTTAATTTGTTTTTTGAAATTTAGTGATATCTCATTGCATTAGTATTTTCATTGTTTTGGAATGTTAAAATTTCTTTAGGAACAATCATTTCAAACCTCTAAAACCCCCTAATTTTGCTAAGTGAAGATCAAAGGACCGGTTGACTCTAAAAGGACTGATTTGCTCAAAGGGAAGTGATTGAATCATAAGAACAACTGGCTAAGCATGATGGAAGAAATTGTATCATAAGAGCAAAGTGTTAGTATACAAGATAAAAGCACTACTAAACTAGAGAAATTCCCTCACCTCCTAAAGTGAATCACTCATAAATAGGTAGAGGGGTAAAAAGATATGTATATATCCTAAGGAATGTTTTTTGAAATTGATATTTTGGCATATAGTTGCACCACCAAGTATTTGAGAGGCCCACTAAATCATTTAGAGTTGTAATTAGAAGCATGAAATATTTGGAGGTACATCATTTTTTTAGAGATACTCCCAAATATTTAGTTTTACTAAGAGAAAGAATTTATCACCTAAGGTAACCTAAGGGTGAACTCTTCCTATAAATAGGAGCCATGGGTGCCATTGTAAACATCTTTTGGCCTTGAGAAATTTAAACCTAAATCCTTTGAACCCCACATTATGTTATTCCTTATTGATATTAATGATAAATTGATAAGTCTTTTCCTTTCAATCAGTGATATTTCCCTCCTAGATTGTGGAATATGCAATTATTATGGCATTACCCTTTTGTCTATTTGGTCATTCCTCTCATAATATTATTTTATGTGAATGGAAATACATTGTTGTTATTTAATTTCGCATGTGTTGATTGATCATACACTCTTCTTGCTATGATTACCACCATATTTGCATTCAATCTCTTGCATCCTAAACTTCACAATTTACTTATATGCATTTAAATTATATATTTACTTTTTACAATTTAATTTCTTGTATTTTATTTCATGCAATTAGATTAGATTAGCTAAATTTTATCACATACAATAGGAAAACTACCTAAATTAGAGGTTGGAAGAGGCATTGTCCCTTCCAATTTGTTGAAATGGAATTATAGGCACATGAGAATTTAAATGGTTCCATGATTTAAAATAGTACTTTAGTTGTTTAATTAGCTACATTTCATGATTTTTCTATCAAATTTCCATTTTAAATAGGCAAAAAATAGTCAATTTGATTTTAAGATTTTTTTCAAGTCCTCATTCTAGAAGTGATTCCCTCTAGACTTGGAGAAATTCAATCTACTTGAGATCAATCAACTAAAAAACCATCAATAAAATCTTTCAATTCAAATTCAAGGAGTGATTAACTCAACTAAGCCATTGATTTGCTCTAAATAAGTAGAACTTTTCCAAGTTGAATCCAAATATATATTCATTAGGGCTAAGGTCTTGATATTTCAATCCTAGTCCCAAATTAACCTTTAATTTCATATATTTTTCATTATTTATGTCCAATTTCATAGGTGCTTTACAAATCAAAACTCCATTAAGAACTTTAGAAATATAAACTTTTAACAAGGCAAGCAAGCAAGGTGGCCCCAATTGGTAAACTTTATCACTTTTGGCTCCAAATTTCCATCTACCATAGGTAGAAAACAATTGGGACAAATTTAGGAAATTTGTGTTGAGTTCTCACTCAATAAGTGGTTTGCTCCAAAATAAGAGTGATTTGCTCAAAAATATGAGTGATTTTCTTTGCTTAAGATTAATTACCTATAAAAGTAAAAAAAAATCCAAAGTCCAACCTAGAGAGAAATTTGTTCCAATTAGCTAGTGATCCATTCCACAATGATAAAATTCTTTAAAATAGAATCTAAAGAGTGATTCAATTAAAAGGTTAATAAATCTTTCTAACTGTGACAAGGAGAGTGATTTACACCAAAATTAAAGCAATTCACTTGGCCCTTGATTTACAAAAAGTTTCTAATTGTAATTCCTAGAAATGATTTGCTCCATGTAAAATTTCAAAACTATATATGGGTGAAATGGTTTTCATCTCCATGTATTGGAATGTTACAAAATATAAAAGGAGATTTTTTGTAAAAGGAAAACACAATTGTTTACAAATTAGTGAGAAATAATCTCTTGTTGTCAAGTTAACTTACAAAATATGTACATTTTCAATTTGTTGTTTGAAATTGAGGAGATAGTTCACTACCTTAATATTTTAGCTATTTTGGAAGATTAAAAATCCTTTGGTAACAATCAATTCAAACCTCCATAATCCCCTAAGTTTTCTAAGTGAAGTTCAAAAGGACCAATTGACTTTAAAAGGACCAATTTTCTCAAAGGGAAATGATTGGATCACAAGAGCAATTTTTTAAGCATTATGGGAGCAATTGGATCATAAGATATAAGTGTTAGCAGACAAGAGAAAATTTCTAGTTAACTAGAGTGATTCCCCTCACCTCCTTAAGTGAATGGCCCATTGATATGTAGAGGAGTAAAAAGAGATGTATAGATCCTAAGGAATGTTTTTTGAAATCGGAACCACCAAGTATTTGAGAGGCCTACTAAATTATTTAGAGATGTAATTAGAGGTATGAAATATTTGGAAGTATATAATTTTGTTAGAGATACTCCCAAATATTTAGTTTTACTAAGAGTAAGAATTTTTCTCCCAAGGTAACCTAGGGGTGAACTCTTCTTATAAATCTTTTTGTTAGCCATTGTATTAACTCAAAGATCCATTTTTATGATAACTAAAATGACTCTACCATTGTAAAATATGTAGCCCAAAAAAAAACTACAGGTTGGTTCTACTTCTCCACAGATAAACCTATAGACCTAAGTAGCTTCCACATCTATTTGGATTCACAGTGCCCACCCAAGCATCCATCATATCTCCACTATGATCATAAGATACTATTGGTGAGAGATATGGGTAGGAATAATTCATTAGGCACAAGAGATAGAAGTCCCCATAGTGCCCAGAACTCAAGAGATCTATGGTTCATTCATTGCAATGTTAAAAGACCTTCATGACCAATACATCAAATAGTTCTCCAATATTTTATCTATGAAGCTCCAATCTGAGCTCCTTCATGTTTATGGTCCCATAAAAAGGGGAGGGGGATAAACTCTTAATAGTTCATTGGAACACAAGACCATATTGGAGCACTTCAAATATTATATCTATGCCACCCATCCAATCTCAAATCAATAGTAGGAACTAGTCTTTTGGCATGAAAAATGGCAGATGAGCATTAGAGTCACACCATATTTTGGATATTTCATCTAAGAGGAAAGTATAGATTCCAAACATAGGATAAATTTATAACCAAATTGGAGTATGAATTTCTACTTGTTGACTATCAGATTGAGTTGTTTAGAAAACTTCAAAACCTCAAGAAAAGGAGTTGGGAGTGAAAGAGTATAAAAAGAGTTTTATAAATTGACCATAAGAGTATGTCATATAGAATATGGTGAGGAGAAAGTGATAAGATACATATATGGACTAAGGTTTTCCATACAAGATAAAATTGATATGTTTCAAATTAGAACTATTGAAGAAGCATATCAATATGCACTCAAGGTATAAGAGGCATTGGAACACAAGAAATAAAATAACTCTAGAGGGAGAGGATGGTCTTCTAGTTTCATGGAGGAAGAGGGCAACAAGCTCATGATACAAGAGAAAATTTCTTACAATGAATAATTTCAATCAAAGTACTCATAAATCATCAAGAAGATGAGGTGGATTTTGTAGATGTAGAGTACATGGTTTTTATATAAAGTTTTATAGGTTCTTGGAAGAAGGGCATTGATCATATAGACCAATAGGTATAGAAAGGAAGCCTATAACCAGATTGCATAAGCAAATGAAGAAAATATTACTTCATCAAAGCAAAAGGAGAAACCAAAACAAGGAAATTCACTTATGATGTAGAGGATATTGCTAAAATCACCCAAGGAGGTGCAAGAACCAAAGCAAAGAAGCAGCTTGTTCAAGACAATTTGTAAAGCAAGAGGTAAATGTTACAAGGTGATTGTGGACAACAGAAGCACAAACAATTTGGTATCAACAAATATGGTAGAGAAACTTGGCTTGAAGAGAAATGAGCATTCAAGTTTGTAGAAAGTGTTGTTGTTACAAAATGGACACCAAATTTTGGTAATTGAATAATTTATGGTGAATTTTAGATTGGTTCTTATAAGAATGCAATTCTATGTGCCATCATTTTGATAGATGCAAATCATATTTTATTGGGAAGACCATGGAAATATGATAAAAAAGTAGTACATGATGGTATATTGAACACTTATTCAATTGTCAAGGATGGTTAAAGTTATGTGTTAATTCCATTAAAGGACAAAGTAAAAGAGGTGGGTAGTAGTTATATTGTTTGCTTGATCTTCCAAAAAAAATTCATGGACCTAAAGGAGGAAGTGTTATACATTAGAATAAGAAAGGAAATGTATATCATTCCTCATGAAATATCTAATATGCTGGAATAATTTTAGATATTCTATCTAAGAATTCAAATGGATTGCTACCTATGAGGAGCATTAGTTAAAACATAGACTTCATACCCGAAGTAAGTTTTCCAAATAAGGCAACCTATCATAAAATCCCATGGAAAATGAAGAGATAAAGAGACAATTCCAAGAGCTATTGTACAAGGGATTAATTAGGGAGTTCTTGATCCCATGTGTAGTGCCATCCATACTAGCACCCAAGAAAGGTGGATAATGGTGTATGTGTTTGGACTCCCAGGCTATTAATAATATTATGATAAAATACAGGTTTTCATTACCTCATATGGATGACTTGATGGACTATTTAAGTGGAGAAAAGTACTTCACAAATATTTACTTGAAGAGTGGTTATCATAAAATTCAAATAAGATAAGGAGATGAGTGGAAGACTACATTTAAGACCAAATTTGGCTTGTATGAATGGTTGGTCATGCCATTTGGGTTAACGAATGCACCCATCACTTTTATGTAATTAATGAATGAAGTATTGAAGCCTTTTCTTGGTAAGTTTTTGGTGCTTTATTTGGATGATGTTTTAGTGTTTAGTAAGACAAAGGCAGAACATCTAATTCACTTGAGGTTAGTTATGAAAAAGTTGAAAGAAGAGCAATTATTGATTAATTTGAAGAAGTATAATTTTTTGGAGTTGATATATTTGAGTTTTGTCATTTCAAAATATGGTTTTTGGATGGAACCAGCAAAGGTAGAGGCTATTCTTGATTTTCATCACCAAGAATTATGTTTGAGGCAAGAATATTCCATGGTTTAGCAATTTTTATAGGAAGTTTATAAAAAAATTAGTAGAATTTGTGCTCCAATCATGGAAACAATGAAATATGGTGGGCATGAGTTCAAATGTATGAGTGTAGCAAAAATGAGCTTTATAATATTGAAAGAGAAAGTCACAAAGCAGCCAATGTTGGCATTATCACACTGTAACAAGGTTTTACAAGTAGATTGTGATGCCAAGAGGACATCCATTGGATGAGCTTTGAGCCAGGAAGATAAGCCCATTGCTTACTTTAATGAGAAGTTATATTAAACCAAGAAAAAATATTCAATTTATGATCAAGATTTTATGCTATTGTGCAAGCACTTAAGAAGTGAAGATAGTATTTGTTACCAAAAAGAGTTTATGTTGTTTATGGATTATCATGCTTGCAATAGTTAACAACCAAAGCAAATTGAGCCAAAGACATATGAAATGGGAGGAGTATGTTCAACATACTCATTTTTTTTGAAACATAGGAGTGGTAGTTGAAATAAGGTAGTAAATGCCTTGAGTAGAAGAAGTTTGTTGATGAATTTAATGAGGATTGAAGTTGTACATTTTTATTCCATGAAAGAATTTGATGTCAATGACTTGGATTTTAGAGAAGCTTGGGTAGAGTGTAAGAAGCATACAATAGGATATAGGACACCATGGCTTGATTATTTTATCCAAGAAGGATTATTATTTAAAGAAAAATAGTAATGCATACCATGGAGTTCAATGAGAGATAACTTCATCAGAGAAAAATATAGTGGACTTATTGGACATTTTGGGGTAGAAAAACCATGGGATAGCTTTGTGCAAGTTATTACTAGCCAAGAATAAATATGAATATAATAATATTTGTGTAGCTTTTTCAAGTTTGTCAATATACAAATGGAAGAAGCCAAAATATTGTATTGTATAATCCATTACCAATACTAGAAAGACATTAGGAAGATATAAGTATGGACTTTATCCTTGAATTACCACAAACACAAAGGGGTAATGATTCAATTTTTTTTGTTGTTGATAGATTATTGAATATGGCATATTTTATACCCTACAAAATATCAAATGATGCTACTCATATTGCTGATTTATTTTTTAAAGAAGCTATAACATTGTATGGTCTTCCAAAAAGTATTGTGTTGGATAGAGATGCTAAGTTTGTAGGTTACTTTTCGCACACTTTATTGAAAAATTTGGACACAAAATTGAGTTTTAGTTCAGCTTATCACCCACAAATAGATGGTCAAACTAAATTAATGAATAGAAGCCTTGGAAATTTGTTGAGGTGCTTAGTTGGAAAGAAGCCAAAATAATGGGATACGATATTAGCATAGGAAAAATTTGCATATAACAATTTGGTAAACTAAAGCATAGCCAAGAGTCCATTCCAAATTGTGTATGGAATTCATCTAAGATGAGTGGATGATTTATGGAGTATAACTAGTTTAAAAAGACCTAGTGTTATACTAGATGATTTTGTTGATTATATACAAGCTTTATATTGGGAACTAAAGGTTGATTTAGAAAAAAGTTCCATAAAATGCAACATGCTAATATAAAAATAAGGATACAATAATTTCATGTGGGAGACTTAGTTTTGTACATTTTCAAAAGGAAATATTCCCAAAATTCACTTACAACAATCTTAATTGGAAGAAATTGGACCTTGGAAGGTCTTGAAGAAATTTGCAGCAAATGCCTATGAAATTCAACTCCTAGGAGTAGACATCTCACCAATTTTTAATGTGGAAAATTTGTCTCCATACTATGACCAACCTATGGAGAATACCAAATATATTACATCTAATTTTCAATATAAGAATAATAGCACAATTACATTAAGAGATTCCCTATTTTTAAAATAGTTTGAGAAAAGGATGATTGAAGTAATGCTAGATTAGAGTTATCAAGAGGACAAGAGGTAAATTATATTATGATTATTTGGTAAAATGGAATAATAATCCATGACATGGATGAATGATTTTGAGATTTATAAGTATGGCATATTTATTACATATTTCAAGAAATATTCATGATATTTTGCTCATAAAATATTTCCTCTTACCCAACAAGTATGATGTGGGAGCACCCAACATATAAAATTTTAGTAAATAGTTGGTAAACTATTTGGGTAGCTATTGAATAATACATATAAAGGAAGGTAGATAAAGGATAAAAGGTATGCATAAGAAGAATAAAAAGGAAAAGTACAACAAGAGAGGAGAAGAAAGAAGGCCTACATGAAGGTGTCTGAGTGATTATTCTATGAGTCTATATTGGAAGTGGTACATTGGTATGTGTAGTCAAATACTTTGAAAGCAATACAAATCCACTTGCCACTTCCAATATATTTGATGTGTATATATCAATTGGTGAATGCAATTGTGTTACTTGAATTGTTTTTCATAGTTACATTATTTAGTGTGTGCAGGTTTGCATGATTGCAAAAGGAGATAGGGTATGGTTGTAACCCATGCAAAGGTATTGAGAATCATTCAATAAAATTTATCATTCAAGTTAGGGAGTGAATGTCATTCAAAAGGAAATACTATTCAAAATAAAATATGAATATCATTCAAATATAATATGTTAAAGTGAGGAATGTGTGATTACCATTCCTATAATAATAAGAGCAACGTTCAAGTTATCACCAATCAACTACTTGTTGTTTAATTTTGGTTTTATTCAACTAAATGTTGAGGTGTCATATAAGGGTCATTCGATTGAAACCTATAGTACCGTTCAAGTTGCCACCAATCATCTAGTTTTCATTCAATTTAGGTGTCATTCAACTAAACATTAAAATAACATCCAAGAAAGCAAGAGAGATGCATTTGAATAAGAAATAATAGTATCCAAATAAACATTAAGGTAACATTCATGTAGTGACATTAGAACCTATTATCATTAATTGTGTTGTGCAAGAGGAGATAGTTCTTCATTAAACCCCTCCTTATAGTTGCATAAAAAAAATATGTGGTGGGCACATGTAGGCACCATATGTTAGCTTTTTAGGATATATGTAGTGGGAGATATCTAACACAGGTCCTAATAAGATGTAGAAAATATGAAATAAAGTAATTCTACAATATGACTAAAATATACTATAAATAGAAATGATAAAAATACAATGCAGTATGGAGGTAATGGTTACTCCATTAACAAGCTAAACAACTACATTGTACTCCATACAATAGTTCTACTACTATCTACTACTTCCTACTACAATGCACTTGATATGTGATATGTCTCTATAAGGCCCTTTATATAGGAATATAGATTCCTTGGCCAACACTATACATAGTTGTACAAGGGGACACCTTGCACATTACAACTTGAACATTGTCACTTTTCCATTTATTACATTTCTTGAAGTAACTATCTAACTTCCCCCTAAAGTAATCTCCTACTCTAACTTTGTACCAAAGGTGGTACATTTGATGTAATATACTCTAACTCTAACACCCCCCTGTATTACATTATTTGGGTATTGAAGATTTCAATCTTCAATATGGATCTTCTTCTTGAGAATGGTCTTGATCAGGTTCTTCTTTGGCTGCTTTAGTCTTCATGTTATAGCTTCTTGTCTTTTCCAATCCTCTGTTCTTTGGCATCAGATGTCTTTGATGAACTAGTGATCTCATTATTTTGCATGTCTTAAGTGGATCAAAGCTTACCCATTTTCTCTCCTTTGCACCTTTGTATGACCTATCTTTCTAATATTCATAAGTATCAAGGTTTATTTCATTGTTAGTAGATGCTTCTAGAATAATATTTTGAAAGTACCAATCTATTCTATGTAGTAATCTTTCTTCATGGCTTTTATAGTACTTGTATTTATAGTAACAAAAGAAAGAAGAATGATTTTTTCCTTTGCATTATTTGCATGGATGGTAATTCCAACAATTGATATTTTCATGACCGTATTGATTGTAATAAGTGCACAATAGAGACGTTCTAGCTACTTTGTAGTCTATTTTAGAGATATCATGTTTATCTATATCCTTGACTAGATCCTTAAACCATATGTGTGCAATTGAAGCTATTTCATTTTTACTTCTATGTATGTTATCTTCTTGATATCCTTTTTGAATGTGGTCATCAGTTTTATTAGAAGAGTCTATTTTTTAATAGTTATTTGTTTTGGAACTTATTTCCCAAATTATTGATTCTTTTTTCCCTTTTTTATTTTCCTTATTTCTATCCATTGTATTATCTTCTTCCTTTTTTTGTATTTACATGGTGGAATCGGTAGCCGCCACGAATCCGAGCAGGCTATCCAAATTTTATGGCCACCACAGTATTTTGCGTTGTTTGTCCCAAAAGCTGCCACACAGATCTTCGTGCAATCTGCCCCTACAACCACCATGCCACAATCATTTTAAACCTTTTACGCCACTGAAAGCACTAGGAAAGGGACAAGCGTTCAGTCCGATGAGGCCCAAGATTTTAACCTTGGACCTCTGCCCCCCTTATGGGGTTTGGATGAAATATCCATTGTATTATCAATCATGCTTTTAATCCATATTGGTATATTTCTCATTCCACTTCTAAGTGTATTGCTTTAGGTGGACATCCTTATAGCTTCCTGGATTAGAATATAAAGTGACTTGATAGTGCCTTGAAATAGTATTTCTTGCAATTCCTTTGTAGAATCTTTGTAGTAGTCTACCTTATGACTCCCTAGTTTAGAGTATATGAATTTGATTTGATAGAACCTTTGTAGAGCTTAGGTTTTGTAGGATTCCTTATATATCCCTAATCAAGAGATTTGATTTAATAAAATCCTTGTAGAATTTATAGAAACCTTATGATTTCCAAATGGATTGAGTACTTGATAAATTTTGAATGAATGCTATTATTATCAAGTTTTGTAGAATACCTTATGTCTCCCTAATGAGTTTGAATATGTTAAATGAGTGATAAAGTGATTTTTGTAAATAGTGGTTTAATTTTAGGTTGATTTTGTAAAGTTTTGTAAATACCAAAATCAACTTTTGTTACTCCTTATTTCTCCTATTGAACTAAGCACTTTCTAATTTGATGAGGTTCTAATAGTTGGATTTCTTTTACCCTTCAATGTATTTTTGAGACAAGAATACCAATTAATTTCCAACTCTTTATAATTTTTAATGAACATCTTTTTATAGCTTTTGATATTTGATATTTAATGTTTCTAAATTCTAATATCCTACTTTGGTGTAGTATTCCTTATAACTCCCTAATTTGGAATATTAGAAAACAATAATATTTGTAATAATGGAATTTTAATTTTCCAGGTAGAAATCCTTATTTATCGTAAGTTTGATTTGCAAATCTATTTTTTTTATTTACATGATGGAATAGGTAGCTACCACAAATCTGGGCAGATGTCCAGCTTTTTATAGCCACCACAGTATTCTGCATTGTCCATCCTAGAAGCTGCCACATAGTTCTTCGCACACTTTGCCCCTATAAACACCATGCCACAATCATTTTAAATATTTTACGCCACTAAAAGCACCAGGAAAATGACAAGTTTTCAATTTTACGAGGTCTGATATTTGTACCTTGGACCTCCGCACCCCTTACAGGGTTTTCTCAAACCAATTGATCTACACCTCAAACATTTAATTTGCAAATATTAAGCTATAAATTTCCTTTAATTTTTGCTTTCAAATATGGTTGATTTTCCTATAATTTTCAACCTTATATTATACCCTTATAACTCCTATTAATGAAAGCAAATTAGAATAAGCTAAATTCTTACCTTTGTAATGTTGCAAACCCGAAACATTTGGCACTGAAATCGGTCATAGATGACAACAAGCTTTATGTCCTTTATTTGGGTGCTATAGGTAATGGAATGCTTTGATTCTTCCTTGGCTTCAATGCTTAGATGGTGGCACCTCAATTCTAGAGTCTTTGACCTCCCTTGACAAGAGCCTTTAATGCTCTTCACCTTTCTTCCGTGCTACAACTTAGGCTGCTATGAATGCTATTATGAATTTAGCTATGAATGCTGACCTCCTTGGTCTTTGGAACCTTTTAACAAAAGAAAAATCTTGAAATTTATGACAAGTGTCACGATAATTATCTTTGAGTGCTTGAGGGATGAGAAGATGCTTATTGCCACTTGTGAATTTTTGCTAGGTAAAGGATGAGTGTTTCAGTCTTAGATGAGCACTCATTATTTTTTATGACATGTGTCTTCTTCCAACCCACCAACCTTCTTCCCTACAACATTTTCTTGGTAAAAATTGTAATGGATGGGCGCTCATGGGGGAAACGTTAGGATTTCCTTCTAGGTGATAAGTTTTACCTTCCTTTTGTGCATGATCTTTCTATGTAATGCCTCTTCAATGTATATTTATAATACCCTTATTAAAAATGCAACATGGCTAGCTCTTCCTTTGTTCAATGGCACTTGGTAAGAGTTGGTTCTAGCTAGAGTGGAGAGCAATGCCTTTGGAGACTTAGAGCTAGAATTTTAGAAACAATATTGAAGGCTTAAAGCAATGCTATGGTGGAGTTTGAAATACTTCAATTATGATCCTTGAATGTACATCTAGTGTAATATTTTGTGCTTTTTATTCTTGCAGGTTTGGCTATCCAAATCATAGAATATATGAGCATTTTGAGAGACTCTTCTACCTTGCTTGGAGAATGCTCTTTACATGACTGCTTTGAGCTAATTTTCCTTTGTGAGGAATGTGCCTTTGTGGCACTTAAATCTTGTCCTTTTTCCTATGTAGGATAGATTATTCTGGTGCAAGATAATGTAAATAAACTTGTAAATAGAATACCTTCTTTTTGCACCTCCTTTTGCACTCTATTCTATTGGTTTTAATGGCAGATTTCTTATAGGCAAGGGCTGATTTGACATTATCTCTTTTACTATACAACTCTCTCCTTTGCTTGGTTACTTGGTAATAAACCCAAGCTAATAACCACATAGATAGAAATTTTTTTTAGAAGTAATTTATGCACTATTTGTTCTCTATAAATAGACTTTAGTGCACTTTGAATCTGAGACTCACTAAGTCTTGATTTGAAGCTTCTTTTGTTGATTTTATGGTGGCTTTCTCCTCCACTTTCTTGGAGGAATCTAATTTTATTTTTGGTAGCTTCTTTGGGCCATGAAATGTTGTAGGTTCTATGCACCAAATAGTGTCTCTAGACACTTTGATAATTTTTTGGTTTTTGTGTCCTTGATCTTTAACAATCAACAAACACAAACTAATCCTTTTGAGAGTAACTAGTTAAATATTAACTAGTGTAGTTCTAATGGATTAATAATACACTTTAATGGTAACAACAATATCTCCTTAATTATCCAATAAAATCTTAAAATAATTTTTAAATTCACTTAATAATCTTCTGCAACTTTACAAGATTAATCTGTAATGAACCCTTAATGAGTATTCTATAATTTTTCACTACAATCAATATTGTAGGATGTAGTCTTCTTGCTTTCTAAATAGATAACAAGTAGATGATGATTTTCTTTCTTTAAAAAATTCCTAACTCCTATTAAATGTGTAAATATATCTTAAAATAAATTCTCCTTTTTGCACTTTCTTGAAGACTATAATATGGGTTCTTCTTCTTGCAACTTATAATCCAAATATGGTGCTTAATAGAATTTGATAATGAACCCTAATTTGAAGTTCAACTAATTACACCCTAGTTGCTTACCTTTATTGACTTCTGAAGTAGATGTAGATCTTGGTTTTTGATTCACCAAGTTGATGCCTTGCCTTGTAGTGGATGAATTTGTGGCTTCTTTTTGACTATCTTGAATAGCTTCTTGCGTCACCAAACTATGGCCTTGAACTTTTTATCTTGAGCCTAGGTTTTGGTGGCTTGATCCTTTCAATGATATTTTATTTTCTACTATATATGCATAGAACTCTTTTCTCTAAATTTTGCTTTCTTACTGTGAGAGGTAATCTCCAAATCTTTCAGATTTGGTAGGCTTATTTTGTTTGAATCCTCCTTCAATATTCTTGTTGAATTCTAACTTCAAATAGGATCTTCTTATTTTCAATATTTTGAATGTCTTGAGGTCTTCACTGGATTATTCTTCTAGGATTTGGCACTCCTTTCTAAATTCTTCTTCTCTTGGGCTTGTTTTTGGATGGTGATAATTGTCCCAAGTCCTTCACTATCAGGAACTTCTCCTTGGTAGTGGATTTCTCCAACGAGTTCTCCTAGGAACTCTTTTGATGATGATTCTATAAGCTCTGCAACAAGGCTCCCCAAACATTCTTCTTTTTTCTCCTTGAGACCTCTCCAAGGTCTTCTATATTGTAGCTTCTCTGGTCTTCTAATTGATACCTTTTCTTCAACCTTCTACTTCTAAAAGTGTTGGTGATGAGATCTTCTTCTAGGATCTCTGAAATTTGATGCTTCTCTAATCAGGAACAGTGCTCTATTAGTTCCTTTTTATATCTTCCAATATTGGATTTTTTTCCAATGAGATATACTTTAGATCTCTTCAGCTTCTTCTGAAAGAAGTCTCTAATCAGTAAAGGAGATCACTAATATCCTATTTTTTGGACTCTTCTCTGGAGTCTTATTTGTTAAATCTTCTGTGGAGTCTTCTTATGAATTAGGAATTCTTCTTCTAAATCAAGAAATATTCTCTAAATTCTTCTTTAGTAACTCTTCTTTGGAGTCTTTCTTCTGAATCAAAAATTATTATCTGAAGTCTTCTTTAGAGTTAAGGCTTCTACAACCTTCTCTGCTTCTATGCTCTGTAGGTATTGATCTTGAATTGAGATCACCAATATCCTATCTCCTTCTTGACTCTACTTCTAGAGTCTATTATTCCTTAAGTATGCTATAAGGCTACTGTGGTATTTTCTTAACTTTTGCAATCTCCAAGATTTTTAGCTCTTGTAATGGGACCCTTTTTTTCAAGGTCATTGAAATCTTTAGTCTTTTCCTTGTTGTTGCAAGTTCTAGAATTATTCTAAGGGGATATTCTTCCTAGCTCTCTTGTAGGAATCTTCCCAACCCTTTTCCAGAATCTCCTTTTCCTGCAACAAGTTGTTAGAAACTAGAAAAGAAGAATTTATAGTTTTAAACCAAGGCTTCTATGGCATTTTTTGGATAAAGGCTTCTATGGTATTTATTTTGGATCAAGGCTTCTATGGAATTTCTTATATATCAAGGCTTCTATGGCCTTTATTCTGAATCATGGCTTCTATGGCCTTTTTTCATACAATGTGAAGTTTTTCAATCTAGTAATGGAGATCTCCAATCTCTAAACTTCACCAAGACTTTGCTTCTGGAGTCTCTTTTGCAATGTTTGTTTTCTACAATAAATAACTTAAGATAATGGTTGGCATGAAAATATCCATATCTCTTGAGATTAATAATCTTCATTAGTTGATCTGTCAAACTAGTGGAATGAAATGTTGAGTTCTAATCTTCACGATTTTTCCTGCAACTTTGTAGAAAGACTAGCTAGATGTAATCTCATAATTTTGTAACTAATATTTATTTAAGTCCTCACTTGTGACTCTCCCTATTTCTATCTTGATTCACTGTGGCTTTGATGCCACTATTAGCTTTTGAGGATAGATGCAGTGGGAGAGATCTAACACAGGTCCTAATAAGGTGTAGAAAATATGAAAGAAATTATTTTGCAATATGACTAAAATATACTATAAATAGAAATGAAAAAAATAAAATGCATTATGGAGGTAATGGTCATTCCATTAATACAATATAAAGAGCTACATTATACTCCATACAAGAGTTCTACTACTATCTACTACTCTCTACTACAATACACTTGATATGTGATATGTCTCTATGAGGTCCTTTATATAGGAAGACATATTCCTTGGCCAACACTCTACCTAGTTGTACAAGGGGACACCTTGCACATTACAACTTGCATGTTGCCATTTTTGCATTTATTACATTGCTTGAAGTAGCTAACTAACTTTCCTCTAAAGTAATCTCCTACTCTAACTATGTATCAAATGTGGTACATTTACATGACACAAATGATGTAATATACTCTAACTCTAACACCATAAATAATCACTATATCCATAGATACAATTACACAACAGTACAATAATCAAATGAGTAAGAGGGAGTATTTATACCAATACCAAAACCCTAATTACATAATAAATTTTAACCTAATATGACATAATACGAGGGCTTAAGGTTAAGTTATAAAAATGGGTTTAACCATAACAAGGTTAATTGCAGCCCATAGGGCTTGCATAATAAAATCTTACAATAAATTAATATATTGTACAATGAAATTCGCTTAGGCCCATCCAATTAATTATACAATGTTAGCCTTGGCCATGAATTACATTATAACTTCAACATAACTAAAGGATTCATTTGAAGAAAATCCTGGTAACATGCAAGAAAATTCATTCTTTAAAGTTCTCATTGGAAGTAAGGATACCCTAGTTAGTGACGAGATAAAGTGAATCTATTCCAAACCCTATCTAGAAAGTAGATACTACACTAGAAGTGATTATCAAGGATGAGATGATCAAGCATGATATAATATTTCTTAAAACTAGAGGGTTAATATGTGATTTCCATGGATATTGATCAAGTTTTTCTGAGATTCAAAACTAGATCAAGTGGAAGTGGGGATTAAATTGAAACTACTCTATGAATTTTCTTTTGAAAGGATTTTTCCTCATTATCTTGTGTAGTTCATAAATAAAGGATAAAATAAAGGATTGAATCCCTTGGTTTTGGGTCAAAAATGTATTATATGTAAGATTATGGAGTGAATTTTTTGTGGAGATAGAGACTATTAAAAATATCTCAATGTGGATTAGGATTTTTAGACTTTCTTATCAACTAATGAATAAGGAGGTTTTAGAAAATATTGGTAATACTCTAGGCAAGTTCATCTAGGAAGGACCAACTACTAAGAAGAGAATGCATGTCATATACACTTTAATATGTGTTGCCATGGATACTTCAAAATATTTACCACAACCCATTAGGATTAAATTTAAATCAAGATAATAGGATCAACAAGTATATTATGAAAATTCTTTCATTCCATTTTCACAAATGTCATGAAACTAGATACATGGAAAGAATTGCAAAGTGAAAATTATGGAGAAAGAGATGGAAAACTATAGGCATGAGGTAAACTTCAATATAAAATAATGATGCCATATCATAGGATAAACTAGATCAAACCAAGGATTTTTCACTCTAATAAAGTGGCAATAAAAACCCAAAGGCCATTATAATTCACTCAAATCAATCATTAGAAGAAAACAATGGCATACAATATGAGGAAGTACAATCTACAAGTTTAAATATAGGATTTAAATGTGTTAAGGGAGATAGGGAGGAAAATTTTAAAGTGAATGAGGTGAAGGATGTCAATATTAGTAGACATAAGTCATATTCATTTTTATCAACTAGAATAAAATCTTCTCCTTGCAATAAAAATAAAAGTGGAACAAAGTGTATTTATTGCACTTTAGAGTTTCAAGAATAACACAATAAAGAAAATAATATGAAGGATATCCAAGGAAATTTAGGATTTCCAAGGTAGCATAAGAAAGTAATGAGTATGGAGGATCATCCACATACTTTAGGGTTTTCGAGGAAACATAAAAAGTAAAATATTCATGAGGTTATTCCTTGCATTTTAGATTCTTTAGGGAAACATAACTCTTTAGAAAATAAATCTCATTATAAAATAAATGTGAAAAATAGGATATTGATGAAGATAAAAGTGTTGGTGGGAGTTAAAAAAGTAGAGGAAGACCATAAAATCATAAACAAAGAGAAAAAAACTCAAAGGAATACTAATTTAGGAATCCAAATAAAATTATTATAGGTGTTAACAAGAAGTGGGGCTAAGCCCACTAATAAAAATAAAGAGTGATGATAGTGAAAATGATATATGGAATATTAGGGGTGTGAATAATACCCCTATAATAAGAGTTATTAAGGAATTGATAGGTTGTTATAGTCCTAAATTTATTTTAATACAAGAAATAAAATTAAGCAGTGAGAAATGTAAAATATATTTTCAAAAATATTTCAAAAATGGGTGATTATCTAATATTTTCTTCTATAAGAGCTTCAAGTAGTTTTGCAACAATATGGAATAAACACAAATGGTATGGATAATTGTTAGAAGAAAAAAGTATTTGAGTCACTATACTATTTTATATAAAAGAGGAAAAAAACAAATTTGTGGGTTATAAATGTATATGATCCAACTATTGTGACTCCTCATGAAATATGTTTGAAGGACCTTAGCATATGTTTGTCAAATACAATGATGATTCATAATTGTGACCTATGGATCCTTGGGGTGATTTCAACATAATTTGAATGGTTTAAATCAATGCAGGATTTTGCTTCATTTGTAAACTTAACTAGACTTTGGCATGTTATTCTTTTAATTTTTCAATAGATATGGTATAATAAATGCATTGGAAAAACTCATAGTAGGAAGATTAGATAGATTCAGTTTATCCAACATATGGTTGTGAATAGAGTATACATCTCTTTAGATATTTTAATTTGAGTAGGATTAGATCATAAACCTATTCTTTTAACTTGTGATTTACCCAATAATGATTATCCAAAACCATTTTACTTCTAGTCTATCTGGCTTCAAGACCCTAATTTCTTCTCGATGGTTATGTTATGGTGGGATGAAGCAAATTTTGAATGATCATATATGTACAAGTTTCTTCAAAAGAGGAAATATTTAAAGGTGCAAATGAAGGTTTAAAATGTCAAATATTTTTGTAACATTTTTAAAGAAAATAAAGAAATTGAATCTAAACTTAAAAATTTACAAGAGATGGTAGAAATCAATGGAATAAATTAGGATTTTTATGTGAAATAAAAAAATTACTTTCTAAATTATAATGCATTAAAAAATGAGTCATAATATCCAATAAGGACAATGCAATGGTTAGGACTTTGACCTTTCTTTTGGTAGGTTCAAGGCTCAAACCATAGCATACCCAAAAATGGATAGGTTGGATGGTAGTGGTTGAGTGTTTATTGGTTTGTTATCCTAGTTTGATGCCTTGGAGGGTTGGGAGTCCCATTGACTTTATCTAATCCATTGGCCTAGGGTTTATAGTGGCAATGCCCAATAGTGTTACCAATTCATATATGTATTAAAAAAAGTAAAAAATAATCATATTGGTTCTAAAAATCGAGGGAGAAATGGATTAAGGAAGGAGATAGAAATACAAACATTTTTCACTCTACAATAGAAAAAAAAAATTCTTTTCATCACATCAAAAGTATTTTAGCTCAATATGGAAGAAATATTGAGAAAGAAGAAGATATAAGGAAAAAAGCAATTAATTATTTCAAAAATATCTCATTATATACTAGGCAATATAAGGAGGCATGAGATAAGCTTTTGTAAAATATTCCATCAATTATCACACAAGGATAAAATAAAATCTTGATGAAGAAGATATCTATGGAGGAGCTACACAAAGTAGTTTTCTCTTTACATCCTAATAAGGCACTTGCCTTGATGGATTTCCTATAATTTTCTTTCAAAAAATTTAGGATTTATTGAAGAGTGATATGTTGGTTGCAATTGAAGAGGTTTGAAAAAGGAAGACTACAATAAGTGATATCAATACCACTTTTATTACATTGGTTCCCAAGAAATATGAGACAAAATATTTTGATATTTTTTGTCCAATAATATTTTATAATATGATTTATAGGATCATGTCAAAAATTATGGCAAGCAGGATGAAAGGTATCCTATATTGTGTTTTCTCAAAGGAACAAGGTGGTTTTGTTCTTTGTAAATAAATTCTTCATGGTGTAATCATTACATAGGATTTCATTCATTCTTTTAATTCCATGAAAAAAATTGTATGATTATGAAATTAGATACCAACAAAGCATATGAGAGGGTTTCCTAGACTTTTATACATGATATTCTCAAATTTTGGTTTTGATTATAGTTGTTATGAATGAATTAATGTTGTTATAACATTACAAAATATTCTATTTTGATAAATAATTCTTCTGCTAGTTGCTTTCATTCATCTTATGGAGTCTACCAAGGTGATCCATTATCATGTGGTTGTATTAGAGAGGGCCTCCTTGAAGAAAAAAATTAAAGGAAAAATCAAAGGAATCCAAGTTGTAAAAATGGTCCCTTCATATATCATCTCCAATTTATTGATGATATGTTTCTTTTGGGTCATCCCTTATTCAGTGATGCCATGAAGTTTAAATCAATATTATTTTGCTATGAGAATTATACTAGATAGTTGGTTAATACTACAAAATCTAGGATTTTTTTTATTAACACTATTCTAAAATTACAATGAATTATTTGAATATTTTAGGGTTTGAAATTGAAAATTTTCCATCAACCTACTTGGGTTTTACTTTGTCTCATAAAGAAAAGAAAATAGTCATTGGGTGTCATGTTTGGATAGAATAAAATCTTGTTTGGGAGGTTGGAAAGCTGAGTTCTTAACCAAAGCAGGAAGAACTCATAAAAACTACATTGCAATCCATCTCTATTTATATAATGTCACTTTGAAGGTTTTAAATAGGTATAGCATCAACAATTGATAATATTCAAAGAGACTTTCTTTGGAAACAATGCAAGAAAAAAATTAGGTTTCATCTTTGTAAGTGGGATAGGGTTTGCAAAGAATACAATATTGGCAAAGCAAGCTTGCAAAATCGTATATTTATGAGTTTGGACTTAGGGGCAAATCTTGGATGGAGATTATTTAGGAATCAAAGAAAGAATTGGAAAATTTACTTCAAAATTATTTACATTCTATTAATGCAATGAAATTATTTAGGAAAATAACCCTATCCAAAAGACCATCAACTAGGAATTTCATATCAAATTATTTGCAATTGATCAAGAAACATATTAGATGATTAGTCAATGAGGGGAATTATAAAAAAAATTGGTATGATGCTTGGTTGAAGCATTATCCTCATATCTCTAATTCAAAATGGAAACCATTGGCTTGGGCATGCTTAGCTTGTAAATGTCCAAATGTCAAATACTATAATAATGTTGGAAATTCTACCAGATTATCTCACAGGTTAATTTTCATAGAATCTTACAAATATTACTCACAATATAACACATAATATTTTATTAGTAAAGTCTATTATAGAATGCATGAAGCTATACTATTTTGAATCATTTTACAATACTTTGTCATCAATATATAATTACATTCGACTCTCCACATGCATGCCTCTTGACCTTCTTTCTCCTCTCATAATGATAAAGTATCTCATAATTACATAAATCTTCACTTGCCTACTTGACATATCACACTCTCACACTTGACTCACTTAACTAAATGTTGCATACTATATAAAAACACATACCCCTCTTAACTTAAATTTTGGACATATGAAACAAACTTAACATTAGAAACATTAGTGGAGTCAATCCACTTCTTCTGCTTAGCATCATATGTTTCTAAGCTATTTGGATAGACAAGTATAGACTTATTTATGACCTTTTGAATGGAAAGAATCAAACCATGAATAAATTGAGGTGGCATACAGTTAATGCCAACAAAAATTACCTTTTCACATGAATCGGTTACAGAAACATATTTTGACATGGAATCCCAAGTCACTATATTCATACCATATTTGGAATTAAATGAAAACTAATATCATTATCTTCAATAAATTTAACATTATCCTGAGCCTCTATTTCATAAACGAACCAAAAACAATTAATCCTATCTATAGTAGTCTCATTATCTCCATAAATCCATAATTGGACATTGCTACATTTTGCATATATGTCAGGTTTATGGCATTTTTCATGTAAGCAAATAGTATCTATCGAAATCTACTTTTGAGTGAGCAGTAAGTCATTGTCTATAAGCTAGAGAAATTTCTCAGGTGAACAATTCCATTTTACATGCAAATTAATTGAACATTTTTCCTTCATAAGCATCTCTAATAGAATATTTTTTAAATTGTCCAGCAATAAAATAGGCATCCAAACATGTGCTAGTGCAATCATTTTTGTAACGTCACCTTTAACTACCAATATTTCATGGTTAACTAATAAAAAACCATTTCACATTAAATATTGTTCCTGAAATATTATCATCCTTAAAATAGACTCTCCTCTATTCATTTGCAGTATTTTATTTCAAACTTATTAAATATTTGTCTTCATCCAAAGCACCCAAATAGTTAAAAACTCCAATTCTTGCATTAATAATTCTAAATGGAAATCATCAAAGTAATTTTCCAAAATAGGTAAATAAAGTTTAAAAACTCTTAGCTCAAAGTAATTATGACTAGCCTTTATTTTTTACATTATATTAAGGTTATCCTTATGTACCTTCATCTTTTCTAAGAACATGTTTTTTTGCACCTTTTCCAAGACATGAATAAACTAAATTGTTTGAGGTATACCTTTACTATCTTTTAATATATTATTTTCATTAACATTGTTGGCGTATTTCACTAGTGTCCTACGGAGTGGAATATCTTCAGCCACATCTTGACTACACATGAAGTTCCCCGTTTAGGTGGCCAGGATGAAAGGTTTTTCTCTCTTCACTGTAATCGAATCAAGAGCATAGATTTTATCAACTAGAAGAATACATATCTTATCTAAATTATTTTTTTCATTTCTCCTGAGTCCAAACAACTTAATAAAAAATGTTATCACTTTCGGTAGCAATCACAATCACAGTAGCTACACAACCAAGCACATATATTTCATTGTAGAAGAACACAGGCATGGTGTTTCTAAACAATCAAAAATTCATTGCTGTAATTGCTTTCTCTTAATAAACTATATTCCATGCTATTATCTCGGTCTCCTTCAACTCCAACAACGCTCCAATTTCTCTAGCAAGTAAATTTCTTCTTCAAAATATTCTAAACTTCAAATCCAATAATATAAATATCTCCAGCAATCTTTCCTCCAATTAATTTAAATTTCTTCCTCCAAAACAATATTCTTCTTATCTCTCCAACATTAACTTCTTCAACTAATATTTTCAAAATACTTGAAATCACTTCTTCCAAAAAAAAATACTTTCTCAAATAATCTTAATTTTTCCTTACTTTTTTCATCTTCAATCTTCACTAATTTTTTGCAATCTACTAGTAATTCTTCCACGTTCAATATATTCCTTATTTAATCAATATTCTCCTCCAATATTTCTACAAATTTCTAGCAAACAATTTCCATAGTTTGGGCCACCAGCCCTACTTGGACCACCAGTCTATTTCTTCAAATGCCTTCAACCTTCTTCTTGTTAACCTTATTCAAATTCACACATCCAATATTCACACCAAATTTAGTGCTAAATTTCTTCAATCTCTCTTCACAATATTAATTTCCACAGATCTGCATAGATATGATCCAATATGGCTTTGATACCACTACTAATAATTTTGTTATATTATCTCATAGGTTTATTTTCATAGGATCTTACAAATATTACTCACAATATTGAACACATAAAACACAATATTTTACTAATAAAGTCTACTATAGCATGCATGAAGCTATGCTATTTTGGTACTTTTTATCAATATATATTTACATGTGACTCTCAAAATGAATGTCTCTTGACCTTCTCCCTCCTCTCATAATGACAAAGTATCTCATAAATACATCTCTTCACTTGCCTACTTGACACCTCACACTCTCACACTTGCACACTTGACTCACTTAACTAAATGACACATACTATATAAAACACACACCCCAAACTAAATAATAAAATACTCATAAACTATTACATGACCAAATAATGTAATATCTTCAACAAATAATTAAGAGCAAAAAATCTAGATAATTAAGGATATTAACTCAAACAAATTACAAACGAACTTCTAAATATGCTTCAAGATTTTTATTTATCGATATTTACATGAAATAATGATTTGGTTTGGAATCTATCAAAAAATGGTGGATACTCAATCAAGTTAGGATATGAGGATTTAGATCAATCAAAATTTTCTTCTCCCAAAGATTTTCCTTGGAAGAATGTTTGGTCATTAAAGGCTCTCCTTAAGGCCTCAACATTCCTTTGGTTAGTAGTTCAAAGTAAAATTCTTACTAGAGAAAGTCTACAAAGAAGAATATGGCATGGAGCTTTCAAATATACCTTGTGTGAGAAGGATTTAGAAACATTGGACCACTCACTTATTCATTATCCCTTTGCTCACACCATTTGAGATTATTTTTTTATAAATATAAAAATATATTGGGGAGCTCCATCAACATTGCAAGAGTTGAAGAAAAGTTGGATAGATTATTTCAAAGATAAAATATTATATATTTTATGAAGGATTGCTCCTACCAGTTGGAATTTATGGATTGAAATGAATAATAAAATTTTTTAAAATAAATCTTAAAATCATGCCCAAGTTTAGAATCTTATTATTGCCTCTATTAAAAAAAAATTATAGATATGGTGATCATCATGGGAAGTCTCAATTGTAGAAAAAGAGGTGGTAACAACTTGGTTATAAGATTTTAAAATATATGGAAGAGTTATTTGCAATAATTACCTTTAAAAAAATGATCTACTTTAATCTAACGTAAAATAGAAATGTCCAAACATTGATTTTATAAAAATTATTTTTTATTGTGCTTTTGAAGTAAATCTAAGAAAAGTTAATGGAGGTGGTACTTTTCATAATAATGAAGGTAAAATACTCATCACTTACTCAAAATTATATTGAACTTCAACTAAAAACTATGTAGAGGCTAGGGCACTTCTAACATAGATTAAAATTACAGTAGAAAAGGGATGGAAATACATTTCAATTGAAGGGGA
This sequence comes from Wollemia nobilis, assembly GCA_028583015.1. NCBI lineage: Eukaryota > Viridiplantae > Streptophyta > Pinopsida > Araucariales > Araucariaceae > Wollemia > Wollemia nobilis. The sequence goes on from JAQPPZ010003235.1 coordinate 1,515,163, forward strand.
TTCACAAATTATGATTAATGTTATCAACAAAAATGGATGTGGGATTGGATAAAAATTATATTATTATTGATGTTCATCATCTATTATCAGAGCCAATCTCTTGAAAATGTGAGCATATATAGAAAGAAGAAAATTGGTTAGCATATAATTTAGCCAATCATGTTGTTGATCTTCATCTTGGTGAAATTGAAATTTTAGAAAGCAACTAGCCAAGAGAAATTTTCTCTTAATAAAATGCCAATAAAATACGAAGAATTTAATTGATAGAACAAAAAATATATATAGTTGTGATACAAAGGTATACTAAATATGTTTTAATTGATCTAATAGCAAATGTAATGTTAGTAGTTTTACATTATTTGGTACCTTGAGTACCATTGTAAATATTTAGATTAGGATGTGATTTTATTATTTAGTATGTGTCAAGTTGTGAAGAGTGTTTATGTGTCATGTAATCAAGTGTGAGTTATGAGTGAAAGGTGTCATGTGTGCAAGTGTGAGTTATGAGTGAAAGGTGTCATGTGTGCAAGTGTGAGTTATGAGTGAAAGGTGTCATGTGTGCAAGTGTGAGTTATGAGTGAAAGGTGTCATGTGTGTAAGTGAAGAGTCATGTATGATGTGTCAAGATTAGAAGTAGAAAGTTATGTAATCATGAGAGACTTTATCATTATGTAAGAAAGACATATGAAAGGTTACATCTCTTATGAGTTTGAGGAGAGCAAAAATCAGAAGTATTGAAGAGTCTTATGTAAGATTATCTATTTATGAAAAATCTCTATGCAATGTAATGAAGAAGAAGAATTATTGATATTATCAATAAAGCTTTTATTTTATGTAATATTGGTGTTATTATTGAATGCATGTAATTATACGATCCTGGGAGATATAGACTTGTGATATTTGGACCCATTTGCAAATAATGGTAGTAAAGATACTATGGTAGGCTCTATCTAGGGTAGAGAAAGAGGAAGATATTGTGGAAGGAAATTGAATATTGAGTGGAGAATAGCTAGCACAAAAGTCTAGTGTGAATTTGAAGTAAAAATTATATTGTTGAAGAGGAAATATTGGAAAAGATATTTGTTGGACTAAAAGGATTGTTTGAATAGAAATGTTGGAGTGAATTTGAGGAAGAATTGAAGGATAGGCTATGAATTGGTGGCCCAACTTGAGAGTGAAGATACAAACCAGTGGTTTGACTTGAGAGTAAAACAATAGAGTGATGGTCCAAATTTAAAGAGAAACTGTGTTTGAAATTCTAGAGAAAGTGTTGGAAGACTGAGAAGATGCCAAACTAGACAGTAACATGGGAAGAGCATGAGATTGAAGATAATATTTTGAAGGGAATACTAGTGAGGAGACAAATATGCAATAATTGTTTGTTGAAGAAATAATGTAGAGGAACGGTAAATTAGCAAAGTAGAATCATGTGAAATATTAATGTTGGAGGAACATGAAGAAACATGCACAATTATTATCATACCCCACTTTGGCAAAAAATTGCCTAATAGACTATGTATTGATAAATGACTAATTGATGCCTAGTTTAGATGCTTTGAATGATTATGCATTGTATTGTCGATGTGCAGCACTAGGTACATCCGTGGGTGGAAGAGGTAGAATCAACCATCGAGAATGGGATACTCGAAAAGGGAAGTGATGATTTAGGAAGCTCAAGGTAACATGAATGACTACATTCTTGCTTTTATGGGTGATCATCGGTGATCCATCCATCTAGAACCGAAGTTGATAGCCTAGAAGCTATCATAAATCCTCGGCTAGGATAGGTGATTGGGTTGACGATAAATCACCCACCTTGTTTGATGCACTTGATTGTTCGATTTGTTTACATGTGTGTTGTGTGTAAGAGGATTGGGTAAAGAACACCTTCGAAAAGGACTAATGGATATAAAGGGTCCATTAATCCTAAGTTCACTTAAAATACCATACTAATGTTTGATATTAGTATGGGTATTTTAATTAAATAATAAAAGGTTTTTATTTAAATGGGAAAGAATATCTATGTTTTAAATAAAGAAATATTTTTATTTAAATAGAATAAAATGTTTTGTTTTAAATAAAAAAATATTTTTATTTAAATAGAATAAAATGTTTTGTTTTAAATAAAGAAAGATTTTTATTTAAATATAATAAAAAGTGTTATTTTAAATAAAGAAAAAAAAATAAATTGAATAGAATGTTTTTATCTAAATAAAAAGGAATGTTTTTATTTGCATGAAATACTTTTATATAATTAGAAATGAAATATTATTTTAGAAGCTAGATATTTTGAAGGGGAGGAAATATTTTTAAAAATTTGAAATATCTCTTTTTTTGCCGTTTGGATTAGCTTGTCATAGTTGTAGTTAGATGGCATTTATGTGAATGAGAATACTTTGGGAAGAGGGTAGATAGGTTTTTTTTGGTAAAAAGGGAATTTTCTAACTGGGGAAGCATAGGCAATGCAAAAACAAGAGAAAAGGAGAAATAGCGAGGACACAAAGGAGCCAAGATTTGTAGAAAGAATCCATTTTTTTTAAAGGAATTCAGGTTGGAGTTTGCTTCAACTAGATTTTAAAATTTTATTTTATGTTTTCAAATTTCTAAAAAATGCTTCATAGCCCCATGTCATTGTATTTGTTAGTTGATTGTAATTCTGGTAAAAGAGCATACCCCCTTTGTGATTCTCTTATTCCTTCTATAGGATGTGGGTCAACCTGTACCTCCTTGTCCATTTGATTATTTAATGATTGTATCTTACTAATATTTATTGTAAAAACTTGAGTTTATTTCCAATCATCCTACGTCAATTGACCTAACTCTTTTTAGTTGGTTGTGAAGCTATTATTTCCCCCCTCATTTGTTGAGAATCTAAGGAGAACTATCATCCTTAATTGGATGTTCTAGACTGTGTCACGTCATTAGAGAAACCTAAAACCATTTTGCTCCTCCATCAACATACCACTGGGTTGTAGGGGATGCCAAGAAGCCAAGACTATCTCCTTAATTTTTTTCAGAAAATATTGTTAGTGTGTTGGACCTCAAAGATCGATTGAATCTTTCCCTACCTAGTTGGTGGAATAATTGAAATTTAAAAGGAGAAATTGTGAAATTGAAATTGATTAGGGAGAAATAAGAAGATTAAAAATTATAAAGGTGCAATGAAATTTGGAAGAAGAATATTATGAAAAATAATTGAAAAGGTGAAATTTAAAATTGAGGTTGATTGAATGAAAAAAATATTTTGGAGATATAAGAATATTAAGAGTTAAAATATTTGAACCATTTCTATTATGGCAAATACAAAAAAAAATCTTTCTAAATCACAACTTTTGAAAGGACCAAATTTTACATCATGGAAAAATAAAATGAAATCAATTCTCATTGTTGAAAAACTTTGGGATATAGTAAATGGAACAAAGGACATGCTAGAAGATGAAATTGGAAAACAAATATTTAAGGATGTGTTGCAGAATTTTATTATTATTAACATAAATCATTCACTAATATGCAAAAATATCAAATCATTCATCCACAATAACAATCCACAAATGAGAGAGAGATAGATAATACCCTTAAGGTAGAGAAACACCAATAATAATCCTTAAGGAAGGAATCACTCCACAAGTTCTCCCAAGATGAGAGAGCCACTTAAGGAGGGCAAAGTCCCATAAGCCACTTCATGGGTAAATATAATTACATAAGATTGATCTCCATGATGATTACAATGACAAATATTTCTTCTTTATATATCCATCTTCTTATTCTACTTTAGGGAGCCTACTACTAATATAATATAATATTATAATACAATCAACCTTGGGTTACATGTGGCCCATGCCAACCCTTATACAATATAATAATATATCCTCAAATATCTATTCCTAGGTACCCTAACATGCCACACTTCTTACAAATGTTTCATCCTCGAAACATATGATGATAATATGATTTGCTAAGCAATATTAGCAACTGGTACCAATCTTGATCATCCATCCATCCAAGTGAACCACGCTGATGTTGGTATACCATTTTGTTACTTGAGTATCCAAATATGCTTCATTGGCTCCACACTTCTACTGTTGTATTTTGATAGCTTGAATGATGGGTCCACTTGTTCCTTGATGTTGATGAACCGCTTTGAAAACTAGGATCACTATGCTTTCTCTACCAAACATTGCCATAGTTGGTGCCCTTATGATTCCATGTGGAACCATAATATTGTTGCCTTGAGCCATGCCTCCAATAATACCACCGATCATGGTAGTGTGCATGGTGATATGGTGCAACCTTAACTTGATGTTCTACCTTCTTTCACTTCTCAACATTTGGCTCCATTGTTTTAAATTCTTCTACACATTGTTCTTTCATGTTCTCTTTGTTTGATGTGTCCTTGTGCTCTTATATCAAATATTCCTTGGACTCTATTACTAATCTTTCCATGGACTCAGTTGTTGCTACTTCTTCCATGGACTCTATTACTGCTACTGCCTTCTTGGATTCTGTTTCAGGTTCTTCAATTTATTTCTCTGCAACCACTTCTTGATTTTCCTTGGATCCTTGCTCCTTAAGCTAAGAAATATCCTACAATGTTATCTTCTTTTTCCTGTACCATAACTTCATAAACTTCTTTTGCATATTAATTTTAACAATACCCAAATAATCTAACCAAGGATAACCAAGAACAATATCCTCATCATCCATCTCAATAGCATAGAAATTTTAATGTAAAACATATTTATCCATGGTGATCTTCAAATCTTCAAAAATTTGAACATTCTCACCCTCAAGATGTGTGTCCTTAATTTTTTTTTCTTGAACTTGCAACCTCTTAGCCAAAGCAATATTAATAAAATTATATCTGTTGCTAGGGTTAATGGAAATAGTAACTTGTTCCTTTTGAATGCTTCCATGAACCTACAAAATAGAATTTTTAGCTGAATTTAAACCTTTTTTATTCTGCTCTTGCTTTTGTAGATCCAAATATGTGCCTTCATTCTTCTCACTATCTTCCTTAACATTTTCCTCTTTCTCCTTCTTGAGTAATTTTAATTATTTTTCATAGTCTTCATTTTGTTTCTTGAAAAATTTCCATTCTCCTTTTATTTCATTTCGCTCATTTTGAATTCCTTGTAGTTTCTTTTCAAGGTCTTTGATGACATCCATTAGGCTATCTATATAATATGGGTCCCATTTACTCAAGAATGCATGCTCTATTTCATCCCAAGTGTATTCCTTATTCCTTTCATAAAAATTGTACAACCAAGACCAAGCTTCCCCTTTAATACTCCTATGAAGGTTGAATTTCTAGAAAGAATTATTACAATATAGAGATCTAAAAAATTTCCACCATTCTCTAGCATCAATATCATCCTTCCCAAAAAAATCTTGTAGCTCCATAAGTTCACACCCCAATAATGCAAACTAGGGTTTTATGAATTAGGGTTTCATAGAAATATATATCTCCCCACTGATTTGAAGCTAAAATTCCACATAAACAATTAAATCTACAATTTTTCTTCCAAACAAAAATAAATTGCAACTGATTTGCTTACCCGAACTAACAAATTTTGTCTCTCAAAAAAAATGTGAACTGAAAATTCGTCCCTACCCTTGTTCCAGATGGTTGACTTCAGAAGGTCGTATCTCCCTTAATACCACTTGGATTCCTTCATATGACCACTCATTTTAAAGCTCTTTAAATTCTGCACAAAATGATCTAAGAATCGCTTAAAGTGAATAAACTGTCATAGAGATATGGCTTTTGAAAGATGAGATATTTTTCCAAAAAAATTACAAAATTCATCACTATCCTTGTTCTAGATGACTAACTTCAAAAGGTCATGTCTCCCTCAATACTATTCAAATTCCTTCATATGACCACTCATTTTAAATCTCTTTAAATTTTGCACAAACTGATCCAATAATAGCCTAAATTGGATAAACTTTCGCAGAGATAAGGCTCCTGAAAGATGAGGCATTTTTGCAAAAAAAAATTACCCTAATTCTGCAATTTCACACAAAAATCCCCACTTTGCAAAAATTGTTGCTCTGATACCACTTGTTGCAGAAATTTATTATTATTAACATAAATCATTCACTAATATGCATAAATATCAAATCATTCATCCATAAATAATTGTCCACAATAACAATCCACAAATGAGAGAGAGATAGATAATACCCTTAAGGTATGGAAACACCAATAATAATCCTTAAGGAATCACTCCACAAGTTCTCCCAAGATGAGAGAGCCACTTAAGGAGGGCAAAGTCCCATAAGCCACTTCGTGGGCAAATATGATTACATAAGATTGATCTCCATGATGATTACAATGATAAATATCTCTTCTTTATATATCCATATTCTTATTATACTTTGGGGAACCTACTACTAATATAATATTATATTATAATATAATATAATATTATAATACAATCAATCTTGGGTTATGTGTGGCCCATGCCAACCCTTATACAATATAATAATATATCCCCAAATATTTATTCCTAGGTACCCTAACAGGATGATTATGCAAAATACCTTATGCTAATCATATCTGGAATAACAAATGAAATTCATCCATATATAAGTGAAGCAAAGACTTAAAAAAATGCTTGGGTAAAGCTATGCAAAATATTTAAAGAAAGGAATGAAGAGATCATTTTGCATTTGCAATCACAATTGTATTCTTGAAAGGTATATAGTGAATAAAGTATAGAAGTTTTCTTTGAAGGATAGCAAAACTAAAAGCTAAGTTACAAACTATGGGAGAAAAAGTTGAAGGTAAATTTCTTGTCCAAGTTACATTAAGAGCACTCCTAGAAACATTCAAAAATTTAGTCACTTCTCTTCAAGTGCTAAATAAAACCATATCCTTTGATGAATTAGTTAACATTCTTCAAGAATATGAAGTGGAAAATCTAGTCAAATATGAAATGACTAATAATGCTTTGATGTCAAAGAAAAATATATCAAATAATATTGTTGCATTAGCTTAATATCAACCTGAATGGAGAAGAATATATTGCCACAAATACAATATGTAAGGTCATACCACACGCTATTGTAGATATAATTCTCTAAATCAAAGGAATCAAATGAATAGACATTTTCAAAGGTTTCAGTTGATACAATGTCAGTCTTGATATCCACCCTTGCAACAACAACAGAAAAAAGAAGAAAAACATAAAGGAAGCTTAGTTCAAAAATTTCAAGAAACAAAAATGAAGGTGAAAATGAAATAAGAGCCCTTATGGGAAAATTCATAGATAGTGAAGTTAAAGACCAAATTAAGTAAAAGTGTGATGATAATGATAAAACAAATCATTCAAAAAGTGCTAAAGATGAAGGACAACAACAAAAATTATAGATTGAATGCAAATGCATTCATACCAAATAAGGTAACACAAGGAGGAGGGGGTGTTAGAGGTATTACATTATTTTATACCTTGATTACAATTGTATGTATTTAGAATAGGATGTGAGTTTATTAGTTAGTATATGTCAAGTTGTGAAGAATATTTGTGTAATGTAATCAAGTGTGAGTTATAAGTAAAAGGTGGCATGTGCAAGTGTGAGTTATGAGTGAAAGGTGTCATGTGTGCAAGTGTGAGTTATGAGTAAAAGGTATCATGTGTGCAAGTGTGAGTTATGAGTGAAATGTGTCATGAGGGTAAGTGAAGAGTCATGTGTGATGCGTCAAGGTTAGAAGTCAAAAGTTATGTAATCATGAGATACTTTGTCATTATGTAAGAAAGTGTAGACACCTAATTTTGACACACCAAAAAATAAAAAGATATTGAACAAGTCACCAACATCACAAAACATCAATCCAACCCAAACCTGGTAATTTGGGCACCTTTTCTAGCCTCTACCAAATTCACCACCCTAACCAAAAATACCACTGGAAAATTTGGTAAGATTACAAAAATCAAATCTTGATAGTCAAATCTAATATTTGAACAAAAATGCCATTCAAAACTAAAATTGCCACTGCCAAATTCGGTCATAAGTGGAAAATTTGGCTAACAGCCAAAATATCTTAGTGTAAGCCATAGGCACGGGGGTTCCATCTGTCTACTCCCTGCTCTGACCTCACACACTCTAGCAACAGACCAAACCTACAAATTTAAAATTAGTCCTAACGAAGTTTCCCCATAATCCTTCCTTAAAATTCTATTTAAATATTCCTTAGGGCAATATATAGATAGGATTAAAAGGCTAATTACATTCTATTAAGATTCTTCTAGCAGCTCTTCCTCTTTAGCATTCTTTATTTTCAAACAATTTCAAGCATTTGCAAGCATTTTGGAGGTAAGTCAAGCAAGGAAAATAGGGCTTGGAGGTAAGGGGATATTCTTGGCACAAGGGAGAGACTATTTCTAGGTGATATCACTCCTAGTGCATCTCCCCTCTCCATTACTTTGTTTTCTATTTTGTATTTTGTTCTCTTAGCATTAGCCTTTCTAACTTGAGTACTCCATTATTTTGGAATTTTCTTCCATTTTCATGCTATTAATCCTTTTGTGTAGGGTTTATATTTATCTATAGGTCTTAATATATTTAATACAAGTCTTTGTTGAGCATCTAAACTATCATTTCAAAGCATCTAATATCTCTTTACAGGCTTAGCAGAGCTATTCTACTTGCTATATTTAGTTTTGTTCATTAATATCCATTTTGTAGGGTCATTTTCATGCATTTTTCTTCATAATATTTAACTACTTGCTGCTCTTTTCATTCATATTATTATTTACATTTATTATCAGCATTCTAATCCTCTCTTTTCATGTCCATGCTCATACATTTTCAATCTATTATCATTTGCAAGCATTTAGCATTGTTATTTCTCTCTTTCAAGTACATTTAACTTGATTTTGATGAATTTTCAAGCACATAAGCATCTCTTTCATTCTCATCTTGTTATAGTTTTGGATACAAGGTTATTATTACCTTTTTGTCCCACTAATAGTCCTATTTTAGTCACAACTACATGCATTTGTCTTTCTTATTATTGTACATTTCATTAATTTATAGCATCACTCATTATTCATTACATTAGCACTCATTTCTTAATGCTTTCACAAATATTTCTTAAGTTAGGATTTAATTGAGTTATAATGTTATATTCCTAACCTTTTTATAACCATTTTCACCCTCTTTACACTTTTTAAGATTCTCAAAATAGTCATTGAGAAGTCTTCCCTTGTCCCTTGCACTTACACTAATTTTGATAACAAATTTGTAATACTTTGTGGCATAATCCATTGAATTCTTGCATCACAACCCTAGCAAATCCCTCTATCAATCCAATTCCACAATTACATCACAAAATTTATCAAAAACCCATCCAAAATCACTCATGCAATCATCTCATGCCCATTTCAAACCAAAAATGCCAACCACCATAGTAATCGATGGTTTTGGCTCTCTGAATCCATAGACCAAAAATATCACTTAGAACAAAAACACCGCTAGCATTTTTGGTAAGCCAATTGTAATTTTTGGTACAACCTCATTTCCATATAAGGAGGTAAGCATACTCAAATTTTCTAAAAATAAGGGGCTTGATCAATTACCTAGAAAAGAAAGTTACCTTTTCTAGCTCTCAAACAGACCACCCAAAGTAGAAAACCTATATTTTTTGTCTTCTTTTGCTAGTACCAAATTCACACCAATCAAGACCAAAATCACCAATGGTATTTTTGGTAGTAATGGAATTTTTTTTCAAACACCAACAGAGGTAATCTAGCCACTTGGCATCACTCTAAACTCTATTTTTTGGCATTCTTATGTGTTTTGTTCTCTGTCTGTCATTGTTTTGTATTTGAAATCACATTTCAATTTGTAATATCAAGGAACCCTAATCTAGTCTTAACTTCCTTTACAAAACACATTTACATTGGGAAACATCAAAAAATTTAGATCAAATGCTCAACTTCTTTCTCATTTTTACAAGTATCTAAGTAAGGAATCAAAATTACATAGTTGCATTATACGCTAGCATTTCTTTTGCATCATCTCTTGTTTGCATTGGAAATCAAATCTCTCCTTAGCCTATCATCAAAATGAAAATCATATAGGTTAGCTCTTATTTTCTTGTATTTGTGTGATATAAGCTTAGCATGCATTTTAGATGATCTTAGCCTTAAGTTTTAAATAATTGTTTAAGGCTAAAAAAATATTCAAATATTTAATGATCCAGAAACTTTAGGTGTTTTGTTCAACTAAACGCATATAACATCGATATACAAGAATTTACATCTACTTTTACACCTTGAAAATTTTCATTGAGTAGGGGTCTAATCGCATAGAGGATATTCATATCCTCAAGGTCTCCTTTCGAAAGAGACCCTCAAATGGGGAAGCAAGTATTCTAGTGAATTCCCCCCACACGCGCTTGATTTGGTTAGGTTAAAAAATTCCTATGCCTACATATTGGTGAACCTGATGTGAATGCTCCTCTTGCCTTAAACAAAATTAAAGTTTACTAAACTTAAACAAGATCATCTATTTTTTTTTGCATAGCTTACATCACATTAAATCAAGATAACAAGAACATAACCAATTGTTAATCCTACTAGGGAAGGATTATAACCCCTTGTGCAAATCTATGTATGAACCTTAGGGGAGCAATCTTCTTTGGCTAGTATATCATGGTGGATTAGCAAGAGTCACAAGGAGGGTTGCTTTTCAAGATGACAAGGATTTCAAAATATTTTCTCTTCTTCACTATAAATACTTTGGAGATAAAACTCTAATAAATTGATCTCCAAAAACAAAAATGTCAAACCATGTCTCAACATACTTATAATACCCAAAACAAGGTCTTAACTTCCTTGTCTCATGAGGTTTTTACACATGAGTGTGATGACCAAGAATTCAATCCTTTGTCACAACAATGGACTAAGGAACAAGAACAAGTTATTGGAAATTTTTCTTTTCAATCCATAGACCATGTTAAAGGGTACATTAGAAGAAACAAATATATATTTTTAGACATCCTTACGGGTGAACTTAAAGAACAAGCTGAAAATAAATCAACTACAATTCATGATAATTCTGAACATTCCAATGATCAATCAACCATAGCTCAAATCAATGAAGCTCAAAACAACTTGGCTTATCTCAATGTCACTTCAGCACAACATACAAATTCTACAATACCTCCAACTATATCCATAGGGACATCCACTATGGGTAACCTATTTTCAACATCTCTTAATGACACAATACCTACCAATTCTACAAATCCTTTTCTAACTCATAACTTGGGACTTAACCAAGCCCCTCCAACCATGTCATCTAAAAAACACTTCAAATCTCATGGATCTACCTTTTATGTCTCAATATTTTTCCCAACCTCTTACACAACCTTTTATGACCTTACCTACCCTATCTAATCCTTCATCCAACGACCTTCAGGATATTAACACTAAAATCCTAAACCTTAAAAAGAGGGACTCCAAGTTTGAATAACTTGAGCATCAAATTGTTGGCAATTTTGGGTATGTTGTCTAGCTTCATGTTTGTGAGTTTTCATTGATGTCAAAAGGAGTTTGTGTTGATGTCAAAAGGAATTTGTGCTTATGTCAAAAGGATTTTGGTGCCAAAAATATCTTGAAAGTTCCATGATGTTTGTTTAAGGGTTTTTATTAAAACCATGGTGACAAGGTTAAAGGTTTTTCTTAAAACCATCTGGACTCATTAAGGGTTTTTATTAAAACCATCTTGGCTTAATGAAAAGGTTTTTCTCCTTGAAAAAACCTTAAAAGTCCATTTTGATTATTAATAAATAAATAAACTCAAACCTTTGAAAAGGTTTTAAGTTAATTTTATTATTAATAAAATAATAATTATTAATTTAATAATTATTATTGAAAGGGTTTCTAAACCCTTAGCGGCGATCATGTAAAACACTTACCTTCGAAGTCAACTTGCATGGGATGAAAAATGTAATGTTTGAAAGGAGCATCGACGTCAATTTGCATGGGATGAAAGACTATTAAAGGGCATTATTTCCTAAGGTTTTAAGCACCTTCGATTTGCGCGATTACCTTCAAATTTGTATTGCTTTGTGACCTTCGATTTTGGATTGTGCTATGATTTTTGAGTCTCATTTTGCTCTATGTTAATTTCCAATTTCGTGCGCCAGTGAGGAAGACAAATATGGTCTGTGTTAAATTCTGATTTCGTGCACAGTGAGGAAGACAAATCTGGTCTATGTTAAATTCATATTTCATACACTTGTGAGGAAGGAAATTATGGTTGTCTTTTGTGAGCAAAGGGAAGGTAAAAAAATGAGTAGCGCTTGATATTTTTTTTGGCCACTTGTGCTCCAACGGCGAAGGCAGTGGAGCAAAGGCGCTCGCTAGGTAGAGGTGTCGAGATCGATTCGTGTCGGGTGTATTTCATTTTTGGTCATAGATTATTGTGCACGTGTTACAGCAGTTGCCTTGGACCATGAGTTTGTAGGAGGAAGTGCTTTGGCACTTATGTTGGTGTCTCCACACTTCTCCTAAGGTTGGAGAATTGATTTTTGGCCAAGGTAGATCTTTTGTTTATAATGTGGAATATTTAATTTGACTTGGCAAATTATTTTTGGTAATTGGATAAACATATAAGGTTAAATAGAAATATTGCTTTGACATTGTTATTATTGATGCTTAATGTTTATATGGTAAATGCATTTAGACGTAAATGTATTTTAGGAGTTATAAGGGTTTAAGGAATAATTGTGCTTAATGTCATATTGGGGTTAGAAAGCTTTGGAGTTATTGAGTGGATATTCTCTTGTAATTATTTTGAGGTTGAAGTTATTTGTGATATATTAAGTAGGATTTATAAGGTGTAAAGGAATATTTTTGATATGTATATTTGTGAGTTTTGATTATTTATGAGTTGGAGTGATAAGGTGTTATTAAGACTCTTATAATTGTGCATTATTCCATTTTTTCTAACTCTAATTTGTGGCAAATTGAGAGTTAGTGTTGTGACAGATTTTGAGTTCTCCTTCTTCATCAAAGTAAAGGTATGGGAACATTCTTCCATGGTTATTATTTATTGATGGTTTTCTAAAAATAAGTTTGGAGTGAAAAGGATTAAATTAAGTTTCCTTATTTGGAGTGGATCTTATTTTTTGAAAGTGGAAGTATTGATTATGCATTATGATATCATGATGAGTTTATGAGTTATTGCATAATTTTTGTTTATGAGAGTGGAAGCATTTGAAGTTTGCTTTAGGGTTTTGAGTGAGAAGTGTATGCCATTGCTAGAATTTGTTGAAACCCTAATTGAGTTGTTTGGTTGTTGAGAGTTTTATTTTGATATTGCTTCCATTGAGATTGAGTTGATCAAGTTATGCTTTACTTGATACATGAGTTGGGCTTGGTCCTTTGAGATTTTATTTTATCAAGTTTTACTTTGATTGATAAACTTGGTTGTGTGGTTAAGTTGAGCATTCCCATTTGAGAGAAGTTGGAAATATCTTGAACCCCTTTTTGATGCTTAGAGAGAGATTACTTTGAGTTCTTGAAAACTAACTTGGCTAGGATTTGATAGCAAGTTATGGTTCTATGTTGGAGGAGTTGATTCCTTGATATTGCATTATTGGCAATTGTTGGGTTGTGGTTCAAGATCTTGTGAAAGTATACTACTTCTATGAGATTGATTTAAGTTGAGATTGAGAGTTGAAGGATAGAACATATTGAGTCTCTAAAAATTCTCTTTATTCTTCTATGAGATTGATTTGAGTTGAGATTGAAATTTGAAGGATAGAACATATTGAGTCTCTAACAATTCTCTTTATGCTTCTATGAGATTGATTTGATATGATTGGATGAAACACATTGGGTCTCTAACAATTCTCTTTGTGTGTTTACATTGGGCAAGTTTCTTGGTAAACTTGCTTGAGCTTATTTGGGCAAGTTCTTGGTGAGCTTGCTAGGAGTGATTTGGATAGGTTCTTATGGAGAACTTGTGGAATGATTTGGATAGGTTCTTGTGGAGAAATTGTGGACTGATTTGAATAGGTTCTTGTTGAATAACTTGTGGAAAAATTTGATGAAGTCTTGGTGGAGACTTGTGATCAATTGTGATTGATTTGTTCAAGCTTTTGGCTTAAGCTTGGGATAGATCTGACAGATATTTAAGAGCAGACTTGTGCTGGACTAGAGTACTGAGCTTGGTGCAAATTTGTGATAGAGTTTGAGAGCGACTTGTGTTGGACTTACTGACTGTGTTTAGTACAGGTTTTGATGAGAAACTGTGGATGTGATCAGTGAGGACAGAAGTCTCTAGAGCTAGAGCAAGGAGGACAGGATGTCTTCTATGGAAAGGAGTTCCACGTAGCGGTAGAAGAGGTAGTGATCTTCGAAGTATCATTTCCGAGCTTTGGGAGATAGGATATCCTTTGGGTAGGAGGTATAAAATTCTTTTGGGGATAGTAATCTCCTTTGGGTAGGAGGCTTATAAATTTGTGTTGAGGGGAAGGATTCTCCTTTGGAAAGAAACATAAAATTGTAATTGGGAAGGATTCAAAGGATTTGATTGAGAAAACTTAGTGAAAATTTTCTCGTGGAGTAGCCCACCTTGGGTGAACCACATTATATTGGTGTCCAATTGTGTGATGACTTGTACACTAGTTTGAAGATGCTATTGGTTCATGATGCAAGAAAGGAAAAGTTAAAAAGTGGTCTTACGACCCCTCTCAATATAAGCTTGTGTTCTTCACAAATTACCTCTCTTCAAGGGACATCCAAGCTAAAGTACTCTTTTGAAGAGTTCTATAATGAGCCATTAGATCCTACGATCATCAATCACCCCTTTCCAAAGAATTTTGAAACTCCCAAATTTCAAATGTACAATGGAAAGCAAGACCCCATTAACCATCTAAGGTTATTTCAAATAGCTTGTAGTGACATCAATCATGATGAAAAGCTTCTCCTTAGGTTATTCCTTAAAAGTATTAGTGGTTTAGCCTTGGAATGGTATTTCCAAATACCTCATCATTCCATTAAGAATTTCAAAGAACTTATGGAAACCTTTGTTAAACAATTCTCAATCTACATAGAGGACAAGGTTACCATAGATGACCTTTACCAACTTAAATAATCTAAGACCGAATGGTTCTCAGACTTCTTGGCCAAATGGAGAGGCTTAGTGGGAAGACTTCAATATATTCCTCCTCCTAAGGAACTCCTACATATTTTCATAAGAAACCTTCATGAACAACTATCATACCCCTTGGAAATGACAAACCTAACCTCTTTTGAAGAAGTTGTTGACATGGCTAAAAGAGTAGAAGTCATCCTCATAAGATAGGGACAACTCAACTATAACAAGAAAGAGGAGGAAAAACCCTCTAGAAAAGGATAGTACAAAAATAAACATGTTGTAGGAGATGGTGTAATAGATTCCCATCAAAATAATAACATAAACACAACTCAAAATGCTCCTCAAAAGTTAGTTGTCCAAAGGCAAGACAAACCCAAGAGACAATACACAAACATTGGACAAAGTCAAGTAGTCATGTTAAAAATTCTCCTTGATTCTAAGATGTTGGAGCTTCCAACTATTAGACCTTGGGATACAACCAAATAATTTCCAAATTGGTATAAACATGATGAGTATTGTGAATATCACCATATGGAGGGACACGCTACCAACAAATGCATAACCTTAAAGAACATTATCCAAGACCTCATAGAAGAAGGAAAAATAATGTTCAATCAACCAGAGACTCCCAACAAAAATTTGGGGATCTTCCAAAATCCCTTACCAACACATAATCAAAAGTCAACCAACTTCGTAGGCACTATGCATTTGTCGAAACCTTCCTACGCTGTGACTAGGCAACAAGCAAAGAATCAATCCTTGGATCAACCTCCTTTGGTTATCCTGAGAAGCACTAAAGTCAATATTCCTAATAAATCACCTTTGGTTCTCACACCTTCTCAAAATACCTTACATACCTTTGATCTCCATCGACAACTAGATGAGATACCTACAAAAATATCTCTTCTAGAATTGTTAAAAATATCACCCGCTCATAGGGAAATATTGTTAAAACTCTTAAGTGAACAAGAAGTCCCTCAAGACATATCTCTAAATGATATCACCAATATAGTTGGGTTTGTTGGAGTGAACAATGCTATCTTAGCATTCCATGAGGTAGATACCCCTCTTGAAACAATATCAGGAGACTCACCTCTTTACATCATAACTCAAATAGGTGATAAACATATCAAAAGAGTCCTAGTGGATAATGGGTCAGCCTTAAATGTATGCAATGTCAAATTTTTACAAAATTTTGACTTAAGCATAAATGATTTACAAAAATTTGACCTCATCATTAGAGCCTTCAACAATGAAGAAAGAGAGGTAACAGGCACTATTACCCTACCTATCAAAGTAGGGCCACATGTCCTAAACACCCTCTTCTATATTATATCATGTGACATGACATATAACATGCTCCTTGGAAGGCCTTGGATACATGCCATGAAGGTAGTGCCTTCTACCTTACATCAATATCTCAAATATGAATATCAAGGTAGGGTTATCCATGTCCCTAGAGATCTAGAGCCTTTTGCCTTATGCAACTTTATCGATACACAAGAGATTAATATCTATCCTTCCATACAATAAGTATTACCAACTAATCAACCAAAAATAGATAAAGAGAAGGAAATACTAGAATAACCTCTCATAAACCTAGGGGACACTCCTCAATCATCCTCTCTCAATGATCAAGTCAATTTAATCCACCAAAAATTAGATCCCTTCACAGAATTGGTAAGCATGTTCCTATCTCCTCATGACATAGGCATGCCAAATAGGAAAGGACTCAAAGTCCAAATAGGGACTTGTGCTTTCATTTATGGGGGAACCACCTTTGATAAAAGGATTCAAGGGTGCAACTTCATGCCAAGTGAATGAACATACATCGCATGTTATATATCACCCTCATTCTCTATAGCTAAGAAAATGCTAACCAACATGGGATACCAAGGTAAAGGCCTAGGTCATTATGAATAAGGCATCAAAGAGCCCCTAGAAGTCAAACCTTGGCTAGGATGATGTGGAATTGGATTCATCCCTAGAAAAAATGAACCCTCACATTTATTAGAAGAAGATAGTGAGGATAACTATCCCAAATCACTACATGGCTCTCAATGGGGTGATGAAGATGAAGAAGAACTATGGTCACTCCTCAACCAAGCACCCCACAAAACCATACGATTTGGTAGCATTAACATGCTAGAAATGGTTCATCCAAAATCAATAGCAACAGAAGAAAACTTTGAGGATTCTCTAGACAACTACCTTATGGAAGAATCCCTTAAGTAGATCTTTAATTTAAGCTCTACCCAACTCCTTGAGTTAGAACAAACATCTCTAGATCCACAAGAACTTGAAGAATTAGGGGTGCTAACTACCCCTCCTCATTTTGAGGATGAATCACAAGCCTTAATCGAAGAAACAATAGATATCAATATCAAAATAGATCAAGATCCTCACCTTATCAAACTCAAAAAATTCCTAACTCAAGAAGAATGGATGGAATACACAAACCTATTAAAATAATTTCATGACATCTTTGCTTGGGCATATGATGATATGCCAGGACTTGAACCCTCATTGGTAGTCCATCATTTGGTAGTGCACCCCGATGCCAAACCCATTAAACAAAAATTAAGGAAAATACATCTAAAAGTCACTCTTTTGGTAAAATATGAATTGCAAAAACTTCTAGATGTTGGCTTCATAAAAGCCATAGATTATTCAGATTGGATCTCCAACATTGTTCCTATCACTAAGAAGGAAGGATCCATTCAAATTTGCATAGACTTTAGGGATATAAACAATACTTTCCCAAAATATAATTTCCCTTTACCAAACATAGACATGATAGTGGACTTCACTGTAGGGTCTGAGATGCTATCTTTGATGGATGGGTTCTCAAGATATAATCAAATTAAAATTGCACTAGAAGATCAATCCAAAATAACCTTCACTACCCCTTGGGGAACCTTTTGCTATCAAGTCATGTCGTTTGGCCTTAAAAATGTGGGAGCAACATATCAAAGAGCCATGACATATATATTCCATGACCTTATGCATAAAACTATAGAAGACTATGTGGATGACCTCTTAGGTCGATCCAAGAAAATATAGAACCATGTTCTAGATCTTAGATGCATTTTTGAAATATTATGAGACTACAAAGTTAGGCTAAAATCCCAAAAGTGCATCTTTGGGGTAACATCAAGAAAACTATTGGGGTTCATCATATCCCATCATGGGATTGAAGTTGATCCCTCCAAGATTACTACCATAACAGACATGTCACCACCTACAAACTTAACTGAATTATATAGCTTTCAAGGCAAATTACAAGCTATCCATAGATTCATATCACAACTCGTAGATAAATGTCAACCCTTCTCTAAACTACTAAAGAAGGGAATAAAATTTGAGTGGGATAATGAGTGTCAAAAGGCCTTTGAAGCCTTAAAGACTTATCTCTTAACACCACCCATATTAGTACCACCAAATCTAAATCAACCACTATTGCTATACATAACTGCTACTAAACATACCCTTGGAGCTTTATTAGCCCAATATGATGAACAATGTTAAGAAAGGATAATCTACTATATAAGTAGAACTTTGGTGAACTATGAAACTTGTTACACGCCATTAGAGAATATTTGCTTAGTTGTCATCTTCTCATCCCTCAAATTAAGACATTATATGCTTAGTCAAAATACCTACATCTTAGCAAGGGTAGACCCATTGCATTACCTTATGTCAAAGCCTTACCTATCAAGAAGGACCACAAAATGGGTCATAGCCCTTAGTGAATTTGACATAGAATTTATCAATCAAAAATCACTAAAAGGGCAAGTTATAGTCGATCAACTCATCATAGCCCCTTTAGAATCAAAGCACCCCATAGACATATCCTTCCTCGATGAAACAATCCTCTCAATAGAAGCTCAAGAACCCAAAACTTGGATCTTGTACTTTGATGGAGCTAAGTGTACTAAAGGTGCATAGGGCAAGAATTATCTTAGTCACTCCGCATCAACAACTCATTCCATTATATTTTAAACTCTGCTTCTCATGCACCAACAACATAATAAAATATGAGGTATTGATATTAGGTCTTAGGGCCACATTAAAATTAAATATCAAAAGCATAACAATGTATGGTGATTCATAATTGGTGATCAACCAAGTGAATGACACTTATCAAACCAAGGACAAAAAATTAAAACCTTACAAAGACATTATAGACATGTTGAAAACTCACTTCAACCAAATCACCATAGAAGCCATCCTACGATCTAGAAATCACCATATTGACGCTATGGCTACCATTGCATCTCTTATCCCCTTAGATTTGGAAGATGAAGAAGCTTCTATTATCATAAGATCAATCAATGAGTCCTCTACACTCGAATCATGCCTACAACCCCTCAACATATGCACCATCAAAACATCTACACCTCAAGAACCTTGGTACCAAGACATCTTTAAGTTCCTCAAAGAAGGAATATTTCTCGAGGGATCCAACTCTCAAAAGTAAAGATAATTTAGACTAAAATCTTGTAAATATGTCATCATTGGAGATATCTTGTATTAATGCTCCTTCAAAGGTATACCTCCAGATCGCATGAATACAAAAAGCCCAAACTTCTAAAACCCAAACCCCCCATAACCCCCCCCACAACCACAACAACAAAATATTTCACTAAGTGGGTCAAGGCAATGCCCCTATCCACCATAATAGGAATTCAAGTATCCAAATTCATCCTTAATCAAATCATCAACCATTATAGAATACCTTCTACCCTAATCGTTGATAATGGCACCCCCTTTAAAAATAAAGAAGTTGCCAAATTATGCACCAAATATAAAATTCAACAAAAATGGTCAACACCATATTACCCACAAGGGAATGGACAAGTTGAATCATCCAACAAGACACTAATCAAAATCCTCAAGAAGCTAGTAAACAAAAATGGTCGAGATTGGCACTTACAACTTTATCCTACTCTATGGGCATACCACACTAGTGTGCATACTCCCATAGGGGCAATGCCTTACACCCTGGTCTATGGTACAGAAGTAGTTTTCCCTTTCAAACTAGAAATACCTTCTCTAAGGGTCTTATTGCAAGATTCTTTGATAGGAGATGAATATCATCTAGGTCACTTACAACAACTAGAGCTCTTGGAGGAAAGATGCATTAATGCTCTTAGAACATACCACAATAGACTTTGACATGCTTATCACAAGAAAGTACATCCAAGATCCTTCAAAGTTGGGGACCTAGTCCTCAAAGAAAACCAAAAGAACACCAATACTAACAATGACCTCAAAGGAAAATTTGAGCCTAATTGGTTAGGACCTTTCATCATCATAACCAAATTTAGATCCGAAGCCTACTATCTAGCCACATTGGATGACCAAGAACATAAGGAACCAATCAACATCATGCATCTTAAAAGATACTATGCATAAAATATTATGTTGCTTGTTTGCTCATATGATTGAATGCATGATAAACCTCACAACAAAATAATACATTATACCCCTTGCATGATTACATGGTTTGCTTGATCATACCATAGATTCAGGAGGATTTATTATGATGCAAAAGCCAATCCCTATTACAAAATCCATTTGCATTGCATTCACATAGGAAGACCTCATGTTGAGTAAATCCTCTCAATCCCAAAACTCTCTCCTTCAAATCTTCTTCTATATCCCACTTCACTACTATCATATTTCTTCTCTTCTTCTCCCTCTCTTGGGTTAAGTGATGTATGATGTGATCATCCATAGCCCTGATGACCAACATTCTCCATTTATTTTATCCCAATCTTGGGACACCCAACAACAACAACAATAACATTTTTCTTCTACTCTTCTTATCTCCTTTCTTCTCTTCTTCTCCATATCTTGGGTTAAGTGATGTATGACATGATCATATGTATCCCTGATGACCCATCCTCATCCCTTTCTTCTATCCCACACACCTTCACATCACTACTATCAACATTATTTCACAATAATAATATCAACATTACATATCTACAATATCCTTCAACAAATAACCTTTTGCATCAACACTCATGATTATTTAATAGGCCCCTTTGGGCACTACTACTTCTCCTCTAATGCATCATAATATTACAATCCTTTGTAGGTATGCCATGCAGTACAAGAGGATTTTAGCACTTCAGATCAGCCTATCAAATGAATCATGACATCTATTCATCACTTTCATCAAGTGCAACTCATTTGACAAACCACCCATGGATGAGGAATCACATTCAACCAATATCTCATAAATTCATAATCATTTGTGAATTTCACTAGGCACTAGTTGAATGGGGTTCTCTTCCCTAGTTGGCCTATCATCTAAGTTCACAAAATCATACCTAATACAAATTTCATCATCAACCTACTTACTTGGTAGATTGCATGGGCCAAGAAGCCCTATTTATCTATTCTCTTGTAGGTTTACAATTATTTGTGAATCTTATAAGGGAATGGATAAATAGGGTCCTCTTTCCCATTTGATTTATCATTTAAGTATGCAATCAAACATAAATCAAATCTTCATGCATTACCTTTTCAATAAATCACAAGGATCATAGAGTTCCATTGATCCAATATCTCATAGGTTTGCAATTTCTTGTGAATCTCACTAGGCACTGGATCAATGGTGTCTTTACTTTCCTCTTGATTCATTGCATTAGCATGCTATCACATTTAAATCATAGTCTCATTGATTACCTTCGATAAACCATGTAGATTAGGGAGGCTCCATAGATCCAATATCTTGTAGACCTACAATTATTTATAAATCTTACCAGGCACTAGATCTATGTTGTCTTCCTAGCCACCTAGTTTATTTCATTGGCATTCTATCAAACAAAAATCAAAATCTCACAAACTATTATTTAAATAGATCAGTCAAACTATGAAGCTCCTTTGATCCAATGGCTTGTGAGCCTACAATTATTTGCAAGCTTCACTAGACACTAGATCGATGGTGTCCTCATAGCCGCTTGGTCTTCTACAACAATAGACCATCCACAAATCATACTCTCTTCACTAGCTACTTGTCTAATAAGTCATTTGGATTATAGAGCTCTATTTCTTGATTGATTTATTATGCAAATATGTGATAACAACAAATCTTAAGAATATACACAATTACATAAGCACCTATTAAGATAACTAGGTATTCTCTATACATTTATACAAACATCAATATGTTAGTCAATGGATAGAGAACTTCCTCCATATTGATATGCTACAACAAACTATCATTTCCTCTTTTCCTCAAAAATCATTATATCATTAATACATCCATAGTACAAAAATATCTAAGCTAACTTATGGACCCTTTGAGAACATTAGGATTTGATGATCAACACTTTGCATACCCATAATCATTTATGACTATGCCAAGTAGTCGATCATCAAATTCTTATGCTTCCTAATGGTCTATAAGCCAGTATGGATGTTATCTTTGCATTAGCAACAAAATCCTTTAGACTAAAGGCCATGCTATCATATGGACCTCCTAGAAAAGGGGATTCCTTTTTCCTATGTTCTATGCATATACAATTCTTTGTACACATGTCAAGCAAAGGAGAAGGGCTTCTTCTTTCCTCAAATTATCCATATGAATGTGTTGCCCTCAATCTAAAATATTTTTTTTGTTTTACAAATTCTTAAATCTTTCAATACATCAGATATGCTCTAGGTACCAACTCTATACCTCACGTATCTGTAAACTCTTGCATATGTATTAGATAATGGACCTGTGTCCCTAGAGTTTTATCTTATGCATTCAAAATTTTAAGGAACAAACATTCTTAAACAACTCATTCTACACAATCAAAACCTTACCTCTTAGGTAAACTTGTTCATCATATCCCCACAAATTGCATACTTACAATTACATTGTAGATACACCGATTTGGGACATATGATCTTCAAGATAACCCTTACTAGCAACTTTCACAATACAATCTCATTCAATTCTTCTAACACATCAGAGGTGGCAATGAGTATTAAGTCCACTTCCTCATGTACATGTAAATATTTGCATATGCATTAGGTAACGGACTTATATACTCTTGTTACCCTCTCTCATGTGTTAAGAAATATACAATATTATATCATCATCTTTACAGAAGCATTTGCTTTCAAACCAAGGGGGCAACTTGCTCCAACAACATAAATATCATTATCTTTATAGAAGCATTTGCTTTCAAACCAAGGGGGCAACTTGCTCTGACAAAAACAAAAACATCTCTTCATATGCAAATTTAGAAAGCAACCATTATCTATCACTACTACAAAGTCCCTATATGAGAAACACTTATCAGGGCAAAGCATACAAATCACTCATTACAAAATCACACTACAAGCATTACATTACATATCTCTTTCAAAAGCATTACATTACTCTCAAAATATTACAAAGCATTACAAAAGCATAAAATCCTTTGAATATGCCTCTCAAAGCATGCATAAAATCCTTTGGATACACCTCTCAAAACAAAGTCCATAAAATCCTCCTTAATATGCCTCTCAAAGAGTGCATAAAATCCTTTGGGTATACCTCTCAAAGCTCATAAAATAACCTCACAACCTCAAAGCTAAAAAACCTCAACACACCTCATCAAAGCAAGATGCCAATAAAATCCTTTGGGTATACCTCTCAGAGCATGCAAATCCTTTGGGTATGCCTCTCAAAGCATGCATAAAATCCTTTAGGTACACCTCTCAAAGCATGCATAAAATCCTTTGGGTATGCCTCTCAAAGCATGTAGAACTAACCTCTAACAACTAACTCTACTAACAACAAATACATATATCTTGTACATATTATAGGTACCTCATCATGTCTTAAGTGCTTATCTTTTA
This sequence comes from Wollemia nobilis, assembly GCA_028583015.1. Classification (NCBI taxonomy): domain Eukaryota; kingdom Viridiplantae; phylum Streptophyta; class Pinopsida; order Araucariales; family Araucariaceae; genus Wollemia; species Wollemia nobilis. The sequence continues at coordinate 1,539,127 of JAQPPZ010003235.1, forward strand.
TGCAACTTCATAGGCCACCATTTAAGCATGATGAGATCATGTTTCCATCTATAAATACACGTAGGGGATGTTTGGGATCAAAGGATAACCCTTCGTGTCTCAATCACATGAGAATTTATCTTTTATCAGGTCTAGAGACCACCGCTCATAGCATGAACCTAAATGATTATCTATCATCAGGCATTAGGTCACCACTCAATAGAGTAACTACTCTCCCTTAGCATTTAATCATCATCAAACTCATAAGGTCATTACTAAGAGATCAATCAATTTCTAAATACTACCATTACAATCAATACATCACACAATCAATACATCATACAATCAATACATTACACATCACATAATCAAACCATGAAATCAGATCATCACAAAGAATTTCAAAATCCAAACACAAATGTCATTACTATATATACCTCAAATCATACATACCATTGAGGAAGGTGTATCACAATAACAAAATGATACACTCAACCCATATGAAAGAAGGGTGTACCACATCTCAAAATTGGTACACTCACTCCTAAATGCCTAACAGCTAGAGCTAGTCTCTCCTCCCCTAGCTCTCGATAGAGGTGGCGATAGGTAAAATCCAATAGACCATTATAAGAAATCACTCATCAACTATGTCCTTGATCACATCCATGAAGGTGAAGGTGCTCATCACTCTATAGGAACCTCTATGTGGTACAACTATCAATAATAGGTAGTCCTACCTCACTCCCTCTCAACACAAAGCTCTACATATTGTGCCCTCTCCACAAACCAACTAGTTCTACCCTAGTAGAAGCCAACTCTACCTTAGAATCCCATAGCTCCTACTCTAGTGGTCTTATAATCATGGCTACTATCCTAACATCTAGACCCTATCCAACCCTCATGCAAGCCTCATCCCTCTCACGAGTTAGCTGCTCCACTATCAACTCAAAGCTAGCCATAGCCTCTCTATCTGATGCCCTCTCCTCTCGTAACTACTCTAGCTCTAACCATAGGCTAGCAATGATCACTTGATCCATAGTCCACTCCTCGCTAACCCGATCTAGATCCAACTAGAGATGAGCAATAGTCTCCCCACTCGCATCCCTCACATGAGCTATCTCCTCTCTGACTCTAGTCACCTCATCCACCCGCATAACCTCAGAGGCTACTAGTTATCTCCTCACATCCTCTAGAGTCTAATGTAGAGTCTCTAGCTCTACTACCATACCCTCAGCCATCATCCTACTAGACCCTACCTCCCTTGAAGTGCTAGGACCCACTCCATTAGATGATGCTACTAAAAGTGGAATCATGGCTAGTGGGGGCACATCCAAAGGAGCACCAACCACTATGGCTCCCTATCCACCACCTCCTATCATCCATTTGGTTGCTACCCTATCCTTCCACTCCTTCCTAAGTCATCACTTGACCCCTCTTAAAGCACTAGCTACATTATAAAATATCTATGTCTAGTCCCTTGATGGTGGACCCACTATCAACCGATGAGGTCTGAACCATCCATACCATATAATATACTCTATTATCACCCCCACATCATCCCTCATAGGAGTCAAGACTATAATATCATCCATGTCTACCTCTATAAAAGTATAGGGATCAACAAGATCCCACCATATCTCATATTAGACCCATCACACCCACACCTCTCCTATAGTTGATATACCCTATACCTCCTTATACTAGCATAATACATGATCATACCAGTACAACTCATATGCCCAATTCCCATCATCCAACCATCATATCTACCTAACCCTAGCAAGCTCTCAATGATCATCTACCCATATGTATCGATCCCTCCATGATCACCAAATGATATGTGTAGGCCTCAACTCATCAATCAAACATTGTGCCTACTCCAATAAACTATGAGAAGGATGAATACACCTCACCCACCTATATACTATCAATCACTCAAGTCCATAACCTCTCACCACTACCATAGGCCACCTAACCACTATGTGCTCCCAAGCCTAGACCTAAAGGAGAGTACAACATACCAAGCTCTTACCCTATCGATATACCACTCGATATAAGGTATGGTAAAGCCTCACCAAAATTTTTAGAGCCTAAGCATAAACAATCTAATCATCCCTCAATCTAACAATAATATCTCCCCATCCCCACTACATAAATTACCTACTAGTATCACCCATCAATAACCCTGATACAATGGATACCAATAGTATAGTCAATCAATCAATATGCCCTCCTATAAAGGCATTATTGATCCTCAACCCTGATTTCATCCTAGAAAAGTTACCATCCTCTAAAAATGCTAACTTCCTAACCACAACATCTATCCCTAGACAAATAGGCTCACCCTAAATAGGCACTCAAAGGATGTGCCACACATCCTCCAATATCACAATCATCTCCCCTATTAACAATCTAAAGGTATTGGATGATGGATACCATCTCTTAGCTAAGGCTATCAATAAAGGTTGATCAAACTCTAGCTTGGGCATGTACGCCACATAGTACAACCCTATCATCGATAACACTCCCACCTCCTTTGCTTTGAGCTTACTTTCCAAAATGCTATCCATACTCTTTGAATGATGTTCTTGACTCACCAAAACCTACATCCCCTATCAAAACCACATTCAAAGCATAATTAGATAACCTCCCAACCAAATTTTAGCTAATGCCAAATTCGCATTTCCAAAAATACTAGTGCCAAATTTACCATTAATGCCAAAAATGCTAATGACAAATTCACCATTAGTGCCAAATTCACCACACATGTCACAAAACATCATAAAATTAACCCAAAATCAAATTTTTTAGTCAAGGTCAAGGACACACCTATTGGTCTCACTTTGGTACATGTATTATTCCTCAAATAACATCCACATGATGTGGCCACCTCTAATTATCTACCATCTTCAAAAGTACACCTCTTTCTCTCTCTCCAACTTTCTCAAAAGGATAAGGTGAAAATGAAAGCAATTTCACCTCCTTTTCCCTTTTTAACCCCACCCCCCATTTCCCAACCTTTTTAGCTACACTTCCCATTTCGAGAATTCATCCCAAATCATCAATTTGGCACATCATTCTCGAGGGGGCATCATAGAGAAAAAATATTTTTTACATGGGGTAACCTTTTTCAGCATCAACAAGGCATACATCATCAAAAATGAGGTATACATATAATAATGATGCAAAACAACCAAAATAGATGCAATCATAATCATTTCTTCAAATCAACATTACAACACAACAACAATACATCACAATGTCAAAATCAAGTTTTACTACTTAACTTTTGATGCAATCTCATAAGCATCACATCAAAACTAGGGCAAAATGTAGACACCCAATTTTGACACACCAACAAAGCAAAAGATATCGAACAAGTCACCTACATCATAAAACATCAATCCAACCCAAACCCAGTAATTTGGGCACCTTTTCTAGCCTCTACCAAATTTACCACCCTGACCAAAAATACCACTAGCAAATTTGGTAAGCCAAATGGCAAATTTGGTAAACCTCCAAAAATCAAATCTTGATAGTCAAATTTGATATTTGGCCAAAAATGCTAGTCAAAACCAAAATCACCACTAGAAAATTTGGTCACAAGTGGAAAATTTGGCTAATGGCCAAAATATCTTAGTGCAAGCCAAGGGTACATGGATTCCATCCTTCCACTCCCTACTCTGACCTCGCACACTCCAGCAATGGACCAAACCTACAAATTTCAAATTAGTCCTAACTAATTTTCTCCCTAATCCTTCCTTCAAACTCTATTTAAATATCCCTTGGGGAAAGACATAGAGATTATTCTAAGGCTAATTACATTATATTAATATTCTTCTAGAAGCTCTTCTTCTTTAGCATTCTTCATTTTCAAGCATTTTGGAGGTAAGTCAAGCAAGGAAAAGAGGGCTTGGAGGCAAGGAGATATTCTTGATACAAGGGAGAGACTATTTCTAGGTGATATCACTCCTAGTGCATCTCCTCTCTCCATTACTTTGCTACCTATTTTGCATTTTGTTCTCTTAGCATTAGCCTTGCTAACTTGAATACTCCATTTACTTGCAATTTTCTTCCATTTTCATGCTCTTAATCCTTTTGTGTAGGGTTTATATTTGTTTGTAGGCCTTAATATATTTATTGTAGGTCTTGGTTGAGCATCTACACTCTCATTTCAAAGCATCTAACATCTCTTTGCAGGCTTAGTGGAGCTATTCTACTTGCTATCTTCAGTTTTGTTCATCAATCTCTCCATTTTGCAAGGTCATTTTCATGCATTTTTCTTCATAACATTTAACTACTTGTTGCTCTTTTCATTCACAATATTATTTACCTTTATTATCAGCATTCTAATCCTCTTTTCATGTCCATGCTCATACATTTTCAATCTATTATCATTTACAAGCATTTAGCATTGTTATTTCTCTCTTTCAAGCACATTTAACTTGATTTTGGTGAAGTTTCAAGCACATAAGCATATCTTTCATTCCCAAACTATTATAGTGTTGGATACAAGGTTATTATTACCTTGATTTCCCACTAAAAGTCCCTCTTCAATCACCATTGCATGCATTTATCTTTCTTATTGCTATAGATTTCATTAATTTACAACAACACTCATTATTCATTACATTTGCATTCATTTCTCATTGCTTTCACAAATCTTGCTTAAGTTAGGATTTAATTAAGTTATATTGTTATATTCCTAATATTTTCATAACCATTTTCACCCCCTTTGCACTCCCTAAGCTACTCAAAATAATCATTGAGAAGTCTCCCCTTGTCCTTTGCACTTGCACTCATTTTGATCACAAATTTGTAAAAATTTGTGGCATAACCCATTGAATTATTGCATCACAACCCTAGAAAATCCTTCTATCAATCCAATCCCACCATTGCATCACAAAATTGATCAAAAAACCATCCAAAATCACCCCTACAATCATATCAACCCTATTTTAGACCAAAAATGCCAACCACCATAATAACTAGTGATTTTGGCTCTTTAGAATCCATAGACCAAAAATGCCACTAGCATTTTTGGTACAACCTTATTTCCATCCAAGGAGGTAAGCATACTCAAATTTTCCAAAAATAGGGGGTCTGATCAGCTACCTAGACAAGAAATTCACCTTTTCTAGCTCTTAAAAAGACCCCCAAAGCAGAAAACCTAATTTTTTTGTCTTCTTTTGTAGGTACCAAATTTGCCAGTCAAGACCAAAATTACTAGTGGCATTTTTTGAAGTAGTGGCATTTCTGGTCAGACATCGATAGAGGTAATCCAACCACTTGGCATCACTCTAAACTCTATTTTTCAGCATTTTCATGTGTTCTACTCTTTGTCTATCATTGTTTTGCATCTAAAATCACATTTCAATTTGGAAAGTCAAGGAACCCTAATCTAGTCTTAACTTCCTTTACAAAACACATTTACATTGGGCAAAATCAAAGAATATTAGGTCAAAAGCTCAACTTCTTTCTCATTTTTACAAGTATCTAGGCAAGGAATCAAAATCACATAGTTGCATTATAGGCTAGCTTGTCTTTTGCATCATCTCTTGTTTGCCTTGGAAATCAAATCTCTCCTTAGTTAGCCTATCATCAAAATGAAAAGCATATAGGTTAGCTCTTGTTTTCTTGCATTTGTGTGATATAATATTAGCATGCATTTTAGATGATCTTAGCCTTAAGTTTTAAATAATCGTTTAAGGCTCAAAAAAGAGTCAATATTTAGTGATCCAAAACTTTAGGTGTTTTGTTGAATAAACTCATATAACATCGATATACAAGCATTTACATCTACTTTTACACCTTGAAAAACTGCATTGAGTAGGGGTCTAATCATGTAGAGGATATTCATATCCTTGGGGTCTCCTTTGGAAAGAGATCCTCAAGTGGGGAAGCAAGGATTCCAGTGAATTTTTCCCACATGTGCTTGATGTGGTTAGGTTAAAAATTTCCCACACCTACAGAAAGGCATATGAAAGGTTGCATCTCTCATGATTTTAAGAGATCAAAAGTTAGGAGTATTTAAGAATCTTATGTAAGATTATATATTTACGATAAAGCTCTATGAAATTCAATAAAGAAGATGAATGATTGAGATTACCAATAAAGCTTTTATTTTGTGCAATATTGGTGTTATTATTGAATGCATGTGATTATACAATCCTAGGAGATATAGACTTGTAATATTTGAGCCCATTTACCAACATGTAATATTTTGGTATTTTATTAGAGTGGGCACCAATAGAAGCCACATATAACTTATTAAAAGAGAAATTAAAAATTTTATTAATACTCAGTCTAATTAATCAATGGGTCACTTTCTTCCTTTTGTTGGCCCTATTCTAGTAGACCTTGTGTTTACTACTCTTCATTAATTTGTTTCTTGTTATCTTCCTTCCATTGGGTGCATATCTAATTCTAACCCATAATATCATAGTAATTTATATTTTTCTTGTACCATTGGTTGTTTGGGATCATTTTGTATATAACTATAGTAACTTGGTTACTACCTTGGGGTCTTTAACATTTTGAAGATGTATAAGATAGAAGGATTGATCAATTTAAGCTTATAGGAATTCGATTTTGCAAAGTCCAGTCCAAATATGGAATCCACTTTATATATGTGATTGGTCCAACAAGAGTGAGTCGCTCATCAAACAAGAGTGAATCACTCCCATACAAAAGCTAATAGTTTCACTTCTAGTAACAAATTGCTCATTATCAGGCAAAGTGGAACAAGTGTGCATGAATGCTAAGGAAGATCTTTAGAAATAATTTTTTTGTCATGTAGTAGCATCATTAACCATATTAGAAGGATTCCAAGCTATTTAGAATTATCTTTAGAGGAATGTAACATTTTGAGGTGAATCATTTTACTAAATATTCCTCCAAATTATTACTTATACTATAAGTAGAAATTTTTCTCCTAAGGTAATTTAAGGGTAAAATATTTCTATAAATAGGGGTCATGGGCTCTATTGTAAATATATTTGGGTTGTGATAGAATCAATGTTATGATTGTTAGTCCCACATTATAATTTCTCTCATTTTGGAAATAGTATGATATTGTGCAAGATATTTTGCTTTACAATTGTGGCACTATTATTTTGGATTATGGAATTTGTTATAATTGTGGCACTTCACTTTTTTCTTTGTCATTCCTTTCTATTCATTTTTATTCACATGGAGATACATTATCATTATTCTATTTTATCATGTGTTGATTGTCAATTCACTCTCTTTTCTCAATGTATGATCATATTTACTTTCCTACAATATGCTTTAACTCTCTCATACCCTAACCTTAAAGACTTTACTTTCTATATTTTTATTATATTATATTAATTTAGTGAAGATGGTGGAAAGCCTACCTAAATACATAGGTTGAAGGGCACAAGATCTCCCTTCCTCCAATTATTGAAATGGAATTGTGGGCATAATAGAAGTTAGACCTTTCCACAATCCAATAGTATCTAGCTCACAGAATGGGGCTAAGAGCTTGATTTTCATGTTGAAATTGAGCCTAGTCATTTTTTAAGAATCTAATTTGTATATCTTTTGAATTTTACATGTGATTTTTTAGGTGCTTTGTGAAAGGAAAGGTCATTTTGAACTTCAACAAAAATATAGAATTATCATACCCTAGTATCAAAAGTTTCTAAAATTCATCACATTTCCTCCATTTTGGTATAGAATTATATTTTGTCATTGATATAAAGTGATTTTCTAAAATTTAAAATATTTTGCAAAGTTTACATCCAAAGAGCAATTTGCTCTATGTTAAGTGAATCACTCTTTCTAAAGTGAACCACTTGGAATATGAAATTTTTCCATGTAAATTTAGAAAAGTGATTTACTAAAGAACTTGGAAGCGATTCAGCTAAAATCTAGAAGTGATATGCTCAAAAAAGGCAAAAATTTTAAGTGATTTCAAGAATGAAAATCCCTCCAAATTTTGAATCAAATTTCTCTAACTTTTTATTAAAAAATTTTCTAAGTATTTGTAGAAACAAGTCACTCCAACTTTTTTATTGAAATTTTTCTGTATTTTTGGAGTGATTTTCTCCACATCATGGAGTGATTCACTTCTTAGTCCAAAATATTTATTTTTAATCTATATACTTTGTCTATGTGGGTATGTATATGGGATGATTGTCTTAAAAATATATGCCCTAAGATATATCAATTAAGCAAAGAGGTCTATCAGTTCAAACAATTCTCATATAAAATAAGGAATGCAATAGAGAAAATGAAGCAACTCACCATGTGGATATGCAAAGAAGAGTTTGAAGTGGCTATGAATCTAACTCTATCTAGATTCAAGTAGCTTATCTATTTAATCAAGGTCAAAATTCCACATCTTCACCTCTTCAAAAGAATTAAAATTTCTTAATCATCCTCTAGTTTTTTATTATTCCTTTCATAGTAACAATCATACTTGGGCATCCATGGGATCTATTGTTATGACTATAAGTATGAACCCATTATATCATCATATATATTATAAAATATATCATAACAACCCATTCAAATAGAGTTCATAGCTAGTATATGTAATAATCAATATTTCCAACCACCAGTGTCCTCAAGTTCTCAAGTCAAAATTAGTCAATCATCTTCTAATAAATAGAACAACACTTTGACAAGTATTACCTCAATTTAATCATTATTCAAATCAAAAAACTAGGCTAATAACAATTTGAATCACTCTCTAATTTTTAAATAATCAAATCCACCCAATATAAATATTAGTATTGCTTTAGATCAAATTAATATTCTAGTTTCAAGCCAAGGTGTAGCTTAGAATTTGTAAATATCATATTATCAAATAGAGACACAATAAATTCATGGTATGGCTTATAATCAAATGTTACCCCCAACTAGTTATATGCAACAGAATATATAGCAAAATATACCTCCTCCTGATTAATAAATCCCATAATAATACTTATAAAATCCTCTATATATAGAAAAACATACAAGTCTTACCAAATTAAAATCAATCTTATTTAAACCTAACTCTAATGCAAAATTTGAATCCCTAATTTCCACCATAGTATTACACTACACCCCAAAATTTGTAAGATTTTCATAATAGAAAATTATACTCTATATGCCACCTCCCTAGGCATACACAGTACCATCCTATAGGAAATTGATGTATTCACCTCCAATATAGTATGAGTAGTTCCCTTATTATAACCAAGTGCCCACTCTAGCTAAATCCTAGAACCAACTTCCTGACTAGACCTATCACGGACCCTTAATCCTAATGGAATATTTTCCTATTCAAGTCATTTTTGAATGAAATCATTATCAACCTTTCATAGAAATGAAACTAAAATGGCTATGGATCATATTAAAAAAGTATCCATCTTGAATTCTATGCGTTACTTTAATAAAAATACATCATTGTATATTTAATTATTTACTTATCAATGGATAAAGTTAGTATGTGTTAGGGAAGCTTACTTGATAATTCAATCACTAATTGGGCATCAATTGTTGAACCTTTTATGAGAATATTTAATTCCACCAAATGTGCATCCTAATTAAGATTAAGTGTTGCCATGTTATATAAAAGGATTGGAGCCTAATCTAGTCCTAATGGTCTATAATGCTAACCATGTTCTCTAGTTGTAGTTTTCAAATAGGTAGATCATGTATAAGAGGTCCTTATTAGAGTAGAAAAATTTCCATCTACACTACCTAAGGCTTACACTACTCACATAGATTAGGTACTACAAATACCAATACCTACACCTACCATTACAACAATTCCTAATGCTTCAATACCTTCCAATACAACCATCTAGCGATAAACCAATTCTCTATGCATCATGACCTTCTTGAGGTAAAGCACTCATTTTTTTGAAGCTCTAATTACCAAATTTACTAACTCCACCATAAAACAATAACTCCTCTACTCTATCATAAAGTCAACATAAAGATATTTACTAAAATATTGTGATGGAGATTATGGATATATATAAAATAGTGGTAAACAACACAATATGGATAAAAGACAAGATGGGTGGTAATAAAATAGCTGATGATATTCGTAAATTTTCTAGTAAAAGAGAACCCTATACCTCACAAAGGATTATATCCTTAGGAAAAATGTTATTCTTCTAGGAAATAAAGCATAAAAGTATATAGTCAACATGAACTTAGAATAAAATGGCATGTGGGGTATTGTTTGTAATGTTAAAATTAATCCTACAAAATGTATCATGGTCATTAGGCATGCCCTAATTGAGCAATATAATAAGCAATATCAATATTAGCAAGTTGTAGCTATGTGAAAAATAATGTTGGTAGCTAACCAGCCACTTGTAATAAATCAATCAATTCACCAAGTCCTCATTCTTGTTCAACAAGTAGTACCACCATTTTCAAAAATCAATAATATAGTTTTTGTGAATTTTGGTATTTATGAATAAGACAAGTATTACTCTTTTAAGGATAATAATATATGCACTAACTAGAAAGGATTTGGGACTAGGAGTAAGAGAAGGGAAGTTGAAGAATAGAAGACAACAAGAAAGCAAGATAAGCCTGGTACTAGCACTTCAATAGTTAAGGGGAGACCATTGTTATATGTGAAAGATAAGGATCCCGTAGCAGTAGGATAGAGACACCAATTTAACGTGGTTCACCCAACATAGGCTACTCCATGAATAAAATCATTCTACTAAATTTTCTCAACAAATATTCTTGGGAATGAATTCCTTATTACAATGTTTATGGATCTTTGTCCAAAGGAGACACCAATCCCCTATGCTCTGATTTGTGGATCTCTCTCCACAAGAGAACTCTTTCACCTTTTCTCTAGTTCGTGGAACTTGATCCAAGAGAACTCTATCTCCTCAAATGGTTCATGGATATCTCTCCATAGAATAACTCTATCTTTCTAGCTGGTTCACGGATCACACTCCATAGGAGAAATATTTCCCCTTGATCTGGTTTGTGGATATCTCTCCACAGGAGAACTCTATCCCCTCTACTCTGGCTGATGATCTTATAGAATACTTTTACCCCCACTGCTCTGGCTTGTGTATCTCTCTCCACAGGAGACCTCTATCCCCATTGCATTGGATAATGGATCTCTATCCACTAGAGACTACTGTCCTCTTTACTTTGTCACCTCCAAAGCTTTCTCTTAACTCTGTCTCAAATTTACACCAAACTTTGTCCCAATTCTAGTACAAATTTTCTCTAAATCTTCTCACAAATTTGCTCATAAATCTACTCACAAATATACTCATAAATCTACACTAACCTTTGTCTCAAATCTATCCTCAAGCCTTAACACAAATCTTTATCTAATCACCAATCAACTCTACTTAGATCTACCCCAAGACTTAACACAAAGCTTTAAAAAATCATCAATCAACTCTTCTTAGATATTCCTCATACCTTAACACAAATCTTGAACAAATCATCAATCAACTTTGCTTAGATCTGCCCCAAGCCTTAATACAAAGCTTAAACAAATCATCAATTAACATTGCTTGGATCTGCCCCAAGCCTTAATGCAAAGCTTGAACAAATCATCAATCAACTCTGCTTGGATCTGCCCCCAGCCTTAACACAAATCTTGAACAAATAAAACCTACTCTAAATGATGTTTCAAGTATTCACAAGAATTCCTCAAATCTGCCTTCAAGTCCTCTCAAAAACTTGCTCAATTCTGTTGCCAAGCCTTCACAAATACTTGCTCAAATCTGCCTTCAATTCCTCTCAAGAACTTGCTCAATTCTGCTCTCAAGCCCTTTTGATAACTTGCTCAAATCTACTCTAGCACATGCTCAAACTTGCTCTAACACATGCTCAAAATAGCTCACAAGATATGCTCAAATCTTGCACACAATGCTATCAAATGCTTTATCTAATCTTCAAAGTAATTCCTTTAACTTGAAGCAGTTTAGATACATTCTATCTAGAATTCGTTTAACCTCTAGAACATATAAATAATGATGTACTCTATCAAAAACTCAATATGTTCTACTTAATCATTAAGTTTGTACTCAACCAATTAATCACAATCACTTGTAAAATATCTCTCAAATCAATTCAGAACAATGTATAAATTGTTTCACAAAACTGATCTATTACTCCCATGCTTTCAATCAATATCTTTCAACCAATGCTCAAAATCTCCACACAATTATTCAACCAATGAAGCACAAATTGCTTAAAAACCCTAAACAAGTGTTTCACACTTCTTCGAAAAAAGAGCACAATGTAGGTCTCAAACCCTAACTCAAATAATTCATAATCTCTATCTCAAATGTTCTCAAAACATTCAACAATGAAGCACATAAAACTCACTCAAATATTTCCAACAATTCTTATCAAACAATCCTTTTCACTCCACCTTATGTTTCACAACATTCGACCCAAAAAATATTTCAAACAAAGGATGATGTGCCCATACCTCTTTTCTTTTATTGGGATATATCTTCAAAATCTGTCTCACTCAAAATCAATTCCTTTTGTGCCACTTCAAGGTTAGATAGCAACAGTCTATCTCAAAATATCCACATGAATTTTTCTTTCAACAAGATGCTCAATGAATTCTAAAAATAATATTCTAGGGCTCTTATTTAGTTCTCAAGGACAATGCATTAAAGCTCACAAAAACTCTCTCAACAATTTCCCTTTTATAAAGCAAGAATTACAATCAAATAAAAAACCTTTTACACCTTTTTCCTCCACTCTTTTAAAACAATTTCTCACTCCACTTTAATGTCCAAGAACAAATAATTACATTCATAGATAAACCATTTACAATCTTATCACTCCAAGCTTAGAAAATAAAATAAATGACATTTAAGACCTTTAAATATAATGCAAAAATATTTCTCCTTATATCTCCTATGTTTCAAACTATAGGTCAAATATCATCCGCCAAATATCACTATAGCCAGCAATTCAACAATATAGCACATACCTCACAAATTAATCATGGTGAATGTGTTATATAAAAAACATTATCTTGCTTTTTCATGGATGGGAATCGACCCTTCGACCTCAGTCCTCCAAGTGTAGTGCTCAACCGCTTGTGCTAGCCAAGCGGTTGAGACTAAACCTTTGGCCTCAACACTTTATCCCTACTGCCTCCAATGGAAATAAAACAAAACTCTTCAATCGATGCTAGGGGGAATAAAACCTTGAACCTTCTCTCTACCAACAACTTACACAGGACCCACCTACCACTTGGGCTACCATCCCTCGCTTGACCAAGACGTCAGTCGCCTTGTCTTTATGCCCTATCGCTTGCTTCGACGAATGATTTTACTCCACGTTTCACAAACCCTCATGATTGATTTTCTCACATGCGCATTAGCTTCGGATGATTCAAAAATCAATTTTAATAATTTGCTTCCTCCTTTTATATGCCTCCAAGGTAATTACATGACGTCGATGGAAAACCTAAGTGCCTCCAAATTAAATTTGATTTTTGGTGCCTTTGCCAATTTCAAATTTAATTATTTATTTAATATAATATTTAACTTTAGGTTAAATATTATATTATTTAATTTAGTATTAAATAATACTTTTGCATGGGGGTCTTTGTCAATTCTTTTTCCTCTTTTTTTAATAAGCCATTTTGGCTTAATTATTATAATATTAAAATATTATAATATCTTCTCTTTTTTCTTCAAAACCATGGGTGTAAACTTTGTCTTCCACTTTTTAACCAACCTCTTTGGCTTATAATATAAAATATTATAACCAATTCTTTTACCACTCTGCTTGTACCAAAATGGACTTTGCCTTGCACCAAACACTTGACATCAATGACAACCTTATTACTCAAAATTTCTAACAATCTCCCCCTTTGTCATTGATGGCAACCCCTTTTTTTTTAAACATCCCTTTTTTCTTTTTCTAATTCTGCTCCCCCTGAGAAACTGCTCCCCTTGACTGAATGCTCCTCCCCTTACTCAAATCTCTCCCCCTTTGAAATCAATGGCAAAGGGAATACTTTGGGGATAAATATAATACTCTTATCTCAGCCCCCTCCCCACCTCATTTTCTTGAGGTGGTTAATTTTGGGGTGGGAGTATTTCTACTCACAGCATACAATGCTCTTTTCCTTTGTCAACCTTCTTTCTCACCATACTCTTTTGATTCTTTTGAGTGTCTTTGTTCTTGCTTGTCTCTGGAAGCTCTAGAAACTATGTTTTGTACCACTTGGCCTTATGCCCAACATTATTGCACTTATAACACTTAATGTTGTGGTTCCTATAAGGTGCAAATATCTTGAAGTTCCTCCTGGTGAAGCCATACCTATTTTTGTCATGAACCCTACAGTGAATTGCTTTATGACCAAATTGATTACAAGAGTAGCAATACCCTTGAAATAAATGTCCATCTTTGAAGTTCCTCTTAGTAATACCATACTCCTTATTTCCATGAGTCCTGCAATACATAGCCTTGTGACAAAACTTGTTACATGAGAAACAACGTCCTTTGAAGAAATATTGCCTTGAACCCACTGGTATCTTAGTCATTTCTTCTCTGTGATGTTCCATGTTCCTTGTTTATGCATTGTTTTCTTTCTTGGTGAAGTTTTCATTTTTCAATTTATTCTTATAAGTCTCAATTTTTCCTTCACTCTCTTCCTTTGAAACATCTTCTTTTGAGCTTGAACTTGACCCTTCTTCTTGTTGCCCTTGTCCTTATTCAAAACCAAGTCCTATTTTGATAGATAAAGGTCTTTGTGTATTTATAATCTTATCCAAAGTCTTTGAACTTGTCCCAAACTTGTGTAGCTTATCCTTAGACTCTTCTATTTCCTTCCTTAGAGAAACTGCCTCTTATTCTAGTTTCTCATATTCTAAGACTTTTACCTCTAGATTTTATTTAAATCTCCTTGTCTTAGCTATTGAGAATGTTAGATCTTGTATAAGCTTTCCTTTCTCTTCATCACATTCTTGAAATTGAGCCTTGAATCTTGAATTCTGATTTCTAACCTTTTTCAATTCTTTGAGAGAAGCAATAAGTTCTACTTATAGATCTACTACACCTTCCTCTTCATTCTCTAAATATTTCTCTACTTCTTGGTCTTCTAGAGCATCTTCATACTTTTCAGATTTATCTTCAACAAGAGCACTTCCTTCCTCTTCTATTGCCAAAAAGAGAATTTCTTCTTCTTCACTATTTGAGGATCTTTCATCACTATCACTTGAAACCTTGCCTATCTTGTTCACATAAAAACTCTTCTTATACCTTTGAAAAACTTCTTTTCATGCTTGCTTTGTCCATACCTATTTTTCTTTTCATACCTAGATTTTCTTGCTTCTTTTTTCTTATGAGCTTGTTTCTCTTCACTGTTTTTGCTTCCAGCTTCTGTACAGTTAGATGCATAGTGATCATATTTACCATAATTGAAACACTTTGCTATTTTTGTACCTTTTTGCTTTCTTGAATCCTTCTTGTTTCTTCTGCTATAGTTAGATTCTTCATCACTGCTTGACACATCACTTGATTATGGTTTCTTATCTTTTATCTTCTTTTCCACTTTGAAGGTTACCTCTTTCTTTGGAACAGGATCCTTTGCTATTCTCATCTCATAAGCTATGAGAGTTCCATGTAACTCATCCATAGTCAAATTTTCAATATCTCTTATTTCTTCTATGGCTAAAACCTTTCCATCATACCTCATAAGAAGTGACCTTAAAACCTTTTGAGCAAAAACAGAGTCTTCAATTTTAAATTCAAGTTCTCGCATGGTGTTAACAACCTCATCCACACGAAGTAAGTATGCAGCAATGTCTTCCTCTTATTTCATATTCAAGTCTTCAAATGTCTTCTTGTGATTTTGTAATTTTGCCATCTTGACATTTTTATCTCCCTCATATGTTTGCTTTAGTTT